>OZ012740.1:554775310-556025310 GCA_963859935.3 Lathyrus sativus | reverse complement strand
ATATTGCTTGGTTTGTATTTCATAGGATACCCTAGTTGACGACGGGCCAAAACAGGGTTGTAACTAATGCCTTACTTTGTACCAAGAAGAGGTATATTAGGAAACTTACCATAACTATCAATGATCATCACATTACTTAAAGACGATTGTACCAAATAATGTCTGAATGAGTAAGCGACATGATTTTTTGTGACCATAATAGACCATCCTTGAGGTCCCAAAAAGAAATAGACTGAGGCAAGTGATAAATAAACCACTTGTATAGCAATGGTACATAACAAGTAATCATCCCTCCACCATAAGAACTCTTGAGATGAACAGAAGGATAGGCATCAACGAGTAGGGTGGGAACTGGGTTTCCAATCAAGAAGATCTTAACATCATTAATGTCAACAAAATTGTCAACATTAGGAAATAGGAACAATCCATAAATAAGCAAGGAAAAGATAACTTTGAAAGCGTCCAAACTCATCATGCTAGCGAAGTAACATGCCCTATCCATCAGAAACTTAGCAGGTAACCCTAGAATACATCCTTTGGTAGCCATGTGAACTTTAATCTCAAATACCTTCAAATGAGTAGCTTTAGCAATATCTTGATACTTAGGAGTATCCTCCAAACCAGAAAATGAGATTCGATCAGCAATAGGCAATCCAAGTTGACTAGAATACTCCTCAAGTGTGGGCATGAGTTGGTAATCGGAGAACATAAAATAGTGGTACAGCGAATCATAGATCTAAATCATAGTAGCTAAAACCCCATTTACCATATCGATCTTAAAAAGATACAGAAGATTTCCATATCTATCTTTGAAAGCCCTGAGATCAGCAACCAAAGAACCTAGCTCTCGTAGACCTTCCAACTTAGGACTCTTGAAAGTGTACTTTTGATTTTTTCCTTCTTCCAAAATCCATGGTAAATAATTCCTACAATGTTTGCAACAAGCATATTTAAGTTCCTTGAAGACTTGGTCAAAATGATGTTTATGAATACATGGATGCAACATCCACAAGCAAGATCATACAAAGCACACGGGTTCAAAGGTTCAGCGCGAGCATGGAGCCAAGGGACAAGAACCAACCCCTAATGGTGTGGACTAAATTTTTTTTTTGGTACTTGTAGAACATGTTCTAAAAAGTTCCTAGAGTCCTCAATCCATCTTTTGGATATTACTAGCATGCCAATTACTCATGAATCAGTAATATTCTTAAAAGAACCTCGTCTGAGTGTAGTATCATGTATCAACCATTTCAGGTTTACACCTTCATAGCCACCGCACTATGTCTTAATAGGCCAAGTGTGGTAAAAGGAATACTAAGGTCCTTAGCTTCTCAGGCTCCCAGGTCAAAAATAACAATGTTTTCACAATTACTCAATCGACAAATAGCACTCTCAAAGAGGCCTTCACTGAGTGGTGGGTTCTCAAGTCCACTTGTTCGGGATTACTCCTTATAAGCTTTCTTGACTATACCACCACCTATCATAAGAACTCTCAGATCCGAGTATAGGATCTATCTCACCTCTCAAGATCACCCAAACAGAACAACCAATAACAATCAAGTCAAACAGATAAAGCACAAATAAATCAAAGTAGTCTAAACCCACTAGAAATTAGAGTCCGAGGCAGATTCGCCACTTTTCTGTTGCGGGGAAATTTGTGAGTGTAAACTATTGATTAACTTAACTCAAAATGCAAGAGTCGCCATCGCACTTTTATTTCATCCAAAAGGAAAGGAAAAACAGCGAACAAAACCTAGACAAGTTCTAAACAAGAACAAACAGAGAATGCGTAAGGGGGTTGGTTATGCTAAGGGAAGGTGTTAGCACCCAAAATGTCTATAGTACTCTATAGGAACCCTTTGAAATATCTATGCTTTTTTGGTTTGAAAAGGTTTATTTGAAATGAGATTTGGGAGATGAGAAGAGAAATATTTTTTAATATTTTTGTGTTTGGAGAGACTTATCGCCTCATGCCTACGTACCCACAAAATGCAATATAGGATCACAATCTCGTAGTTCGTGGTACAAATAACAAAAAAATGGTTCGTTATGGTTGATTTTAAATGTAAAGACAAGTCGTCATTTTAAGGAGAAAACTACGACTAGTCGCCCACAAGTATAAGACAACATTTCATCACCTAAAGATGGAGGATTTTGCTTGTATTAAATCAACAAATCTATCACTTAACATCTAAGTGGAAAATTTTAATATCTTAAATACTATGGGGAATAGGAGAATTACATATCAACTATGAAAATGACTCATGTATAAACATTTTGAAAAGTTTTTAAAAGAAAAAGTGCATAAAGGCACAAAAAGTTTGGATGAGTTTTTGTATTTTTTTTTTAAGTCTTTTGAAATTAGTCAAAGTATGATTAACATTGTTTGACATTTATTAAAGAAAATAATGTTTGAAAAATCACTTGACCAAAAGTCAAGGTTTTTTATGAAAGAGGTTTAACTTTGAAAACAAGAAAGTTTTGAAAAAAGGAGAAGATTTTGAAAATTGAAGAAGGGGTGGAGAAGAAGTGACTATCCTAGAAAGAAAAATAAGAGCTAGAGATAAGAAGGATCTAACCAAAAGATAGAAAACTCCATAGCAAGCCAAATAAGAATTCCTTCCACCTTGAGCATAAGCCAATAAGTAAAAAGCCAAATAAAGGCCAAGATCCCAAATCCACAATAATCCAGGAATAAGAAAGGAGTCATAATTCTAAGTCCAAGTCCAAGAATAATCCAAGAAGTGCAAGGGTATAAGAATAATCCAAGAAGTCCAAGGGCTAGGTTCATCCTCAAGCATAACCACAAGATTTTAAGAGAACAAAACTTTTAGAGGTTTAATCATTTATTAATGTTTTTTGAACAAAATATGGTCCAAATGAACAAAGGAAAAAAAGCGGAAGCATAAACAATAATATGATAAAAATAAAAGTGCAAAAGTAAAGAGATAAGGAGCGAGAAGGTAACATAAAAAAAATTAGTACAATAATATATATAATAGTATTATCAATCTTTATGAATAAAAAATTATCAAATTATGAAGAATACTCGACTAATTGTCCATAAGAGTGAAAATATGGTCTCATACATTACCATGGCGGGGGGGGGGGGGCTCCAACTTGGATGAAATCAACGAGTATGCTAACTAACCCGCACGGGTAACAAAAGATCCAATTATTTCAAACTACACTACGAAGATTAGGAGAATAACATCTCGCTTACAAAATCGACTTAGTTGCGATTTAGGGACAACTTAACGCTATGTTAAGCAATCGTAATCAGACTTATGTAGAAGCCACGACTATCTGAGACCGGTCAATAATAATATTTGTGTTAATGTATGCTAGAGAGACGATATGTAGATCATCCTCCAAAAGCAATACCGCACGAAAATAAAATAGGTAACGATCTCATCTTCATCAAGAACTTGAAACAAATTCCAATGATATTGAAGATTTCATTTATAAAAAGAAAAAAAAGAGAAGAGTGGAGAAGGTAAACCAAATTGAATCACAATACTTGGATCATTCTATCTTTAAGTTCCATCACTCATCTAGGTGGATTAAGGCACTAAACCTATCACTAATTTAAAGAACCTAAAATGAATCCAATGATCCACTTAAAGATAGGTTTGAACTAATGAAGATTTATCCAACTTTATTAACACCCTAAGTCCATGGAATTTAAAGAGAAATTTGATCAACAAATATCAAAATTCAAGGCAAAATAAAAGGAAATGGAAGAAGGAAGAAAAGAAGCCAAAATAGTCCCAAAACAACCAAAAAACACAATTCTGACACTGGTTAATCGATTAATCACCTGGTGTTAATCGATTAACACAGTGAAAACAACAATTCCAGAACGCAAAAATAGGTGTTAATCGATTAACAATAGTGTGTTAATCGATTAACATTGTTATAACAGCAGAAAATCAATTTGAAAAATTGCAAATCCTTGATCAATCATTCCATCAAACACCTCATGATCAAGGATGCAATTGTGCACGTAAATTCAAGTAAAACAACAAAAAACAACATCAATAAAACATAATTTGCAAGACCCAAAGATCAAGCAACAAGAATCAATAATTGATCACATTGTGGAAGATGGATCAAGCACAATAATGGTGGAACAAGGGTTTACCACTTCAAAATCTGAAAATGCTTCAAATCAACTTCAAGAACCGCACTCAAAAGCCTTGATCTATATAATTTGATGATGAAGAAGTGTTTGGATGAAGGTTTTAGCTCAAAGATTAGTAAGCTTCAATGAAAAGCTTACTAACTTTTAATGGAAGAAAGAGCTTTAGTGAATTTGATGGTTGAAGAAAATTGAGAGAATGAGAAGGAATTTTGAAAAGGTAAATTTCGCTCTCAAAAGTTTGAAGAATGATTGAAATGAGGCCTCTATTTATAGAATTTGGGCTTGGAAATTTTGGTGGTTTGGAATCAAAATTAGGCTTGAAATTTGAATTTGGAGGAAAAATTAAGATCAAGTGGTGATTAATGAGGGTGTATAATGATAAGGTAGGGGAATTAAAATGAGGTGATCTAGAGTATTATCATGATGATACAAGTGAATTTTGGTGCCAAAATATTGCAGAATTTGAATTTGACTCATTTTCACAAAAAACGCACTGGTTAATCGATTAACTGTCACACCCTCATTTTCACCATTAGCCTTTCATGTCCTACATTCATCATATCATACATCACTCTATTGCATATCGAGCAGGTGGGTTCACAAGGTAAGAATTGGGCCGGTTCGTTGTTTTCCATTCCAAATAAGATAAATTGCCTAACATGGGCTACATGGAAGAAAATGTTCATCATTTAAGGTTTGGTTCAAGTTGGAACGTCTACTCATGTAGATTCCTTCAAGGAGAAGTCACTTGAAAAATATTAAAGTATTCAAAGTAAATGTTCCTAATGAACATGAAATGCAAGGCCAAATTCAAGATTTCTTCATCTAATTTTGTTTCAAATTCTTGGTCAAGTGGAGTTCAAATTTGCAAGGAATCATTCAAAATTCAAGATTCATGAATTCAAGACTAGAATATTATAAAGGAAATTTCATGACATTACAAGAATGTCACATTTGTTACAAAGTTTCCAACTCTAAGTAATGCTTGGAAATTAAGCTATTTCTAATCTTAATTCAAGTTTCTAATCAAATTCATGCTATGGTACCCTTCATGCCCCAACAAGTCTACATGTTCCACATTATGCCCACAAATATCCAAGGAAAATAATCAAGGTTAATTCAACATTAGAACCTTTCAAAAGTAAGACCATTTGTGCTTATTCATAGGCAATTTCAAATTAATCCAAAATAGCCTCGAGACCAACTAACTCACAACTAAACAAACCATGTCACAAACTTAAGGAACTAGTTCATGTTGGTTCGCATACATACCAAAATTCAGATTTTCAAAATTATGTCAAGGGGAGAAGCATGGACCACAAGGACAGCCCAAGAACAAGTGAATAAAGGAGAGCAATGCAGGAAAAAAACAGCACTAGAAAAGTGCGGCAACAAATGCAGAAAAAGTAGCATTCTAGAAATGGAAAGAAATGGGGCTGCAACAAGAAAGTGGTAATAAGCATTTCCAAGTATAGAAATTATGAAACTTGAAGCATGTGCAAACTCTAATACTTTGGTACAGCAGCAAAAGTGCAGCAGAAAACGTAGGATTTGTAGAAATGGATAGGAAAAGGGTGCACCAAGAAAGTGGCATTGGACATTTCTAAGTGTAGAAATTCTGAAGTTTGAAAATAGGTGCAAACCCTAATATTTTAGCTATAAAAGAGGAGCAATAGCAGTAGGAAAAGGGAGCCCAATTGGAGAGAAAGAGGAGATAGATTGAGAACAAAAGAGGGGGAGAAAACCAGAAAAACCAGAAGACAAAAAAAAGGACATTAAGAGAGATCAAGAGAGTCACATAGAAACACAAGAGAACCATAGAAAAAAAACCAAAAAAAAAAAAGATTGAGAAAGAAGAAAGAAAAAAAAAATTGAGAGAACAAGAGAGTGATAGAAAACCAAAAGAAGGAAGTGAATCATAAAGCACATCAAACAAAAGTCATTGGTGGTTAGAAGGAGAATAGTAGCTCTTGGGTATCTTTTCTTTCAAACTCTTCTCTCTTTACATATTTTGCATTATTTTTATTTTCTCTTTTAAGTGATATTTGTGTTATATATATTGTGGTAAGGTCTCAAGAGTTACCAAGAACTATTGTAAAAAGAAAAAAAAAAGGAAAAGGTTTAGTTTTTTCCACTCAGCAGGGCTGACACGGACTGTGTCAGCTGACACGGGAGGTCGTGTCAGCTCCCTGTTTTACCTCCAAAATCCATGCTGTGAGCACTTCCTAACACAGGTCGTGTCAGCTGACACGGACGGTTGCGTCAGGCCCCTGTTTTTTCACTTTTTTGCTATTTCCCCCATTTTTTTCTGACATATTCCATTCACACATGAAATGGGTTGTCTCATTACATGCTGTTTTTTCATGTTTTTTATTTTATTCATATTTTCAAGTCGATTAACCCGATGTGGTTGTACGACCTTTGTATGAGGATATTATTACGATCATTTATGACTTTTGGTTCCAAAAACTATTTTCAAAAAAATACTCTCGATTTTATCCAACCATTTTCACCCTTGTAAGTCGATCTCCTTGTGCGTCGCCATCGACCTTGTTCGGATCACTTCAAACATTTTTACAAGTAATAAAACCCTTGATCCAACATTAAGTGGTATTTTTCTCATAAAAAATCCAAAAAAAAAAACAATAAAGATACGGTTGGGGTTACACGTCATGAGCTTTAAAGTGGTGGAGAAGGAATGAGAATGGAACCCCTCCTACACTCGTTCTGAATGTTTTGAATACAAGGTGCTCGACTTGGTTATTCGAAATATTCATCTCTATCCAAAGTCTTTAGTGTGATCCTAATCAAGAACAATTTCTTCTAAAAAAAACTAAAAATAACATCAACTCATCAAACTTCTTTATGCCTTAGGGCATCAATCTGAAAACCCTTTTTCAAGGTATAAAATCAATCAACATACAATCATTTCTCAAGCCTCCGAACTACACAGCTCTAATTCTTCGCTTCTTTTAAGTGAGGATACGTAGGCACAAGGGCCATAATCCTTGGCGAGCACTCTAATAAACAACCAACCCCTCTTTTCTTTTAAGCAAGCAAACTTTTAGATTAAAACACCCATTCAAGCTAAATAACTTGGAAGGTTTTCATCGAGTACAATGGATGTAAGGGGGTGCTAATACCTTCCCCTCGCATAACCGACTCCCAAACCCTAAATCTTGGTTGCGATGACCATGCTCTTTTCCTAAAGGTTTTATTATTATTTCCCTTTCCCTCCTTGGGATAAATAAAATCTAGTGGCGACTCTGTGTCATTTTTCGTGTAGCGACATTAACCATATAATGTTAATCGATTAACACAACGAAAATTGTGAAAATTTGCCTTTTTGTTGCATTGTTGTGGCTCTGGCTCGATTCTTTTTGCTTGTCAAAGAAGACATTAAAATAAACACATGAACCTTAGAGACTCTTAAATAATAGTCAATAAAATCTTGGGAAAATCTTGATCAAATAATTTTGAATTGTTTGCAGATCAACTTCAAATTTTTCAGATGAATTTTATTCGAGTTAAGGGATTGTTGATTGGTGCTCTTGATCCAAACCTCCTTCTGAAAAATTAGTTAGTAAAGAATGCAAAACAAACATATTTTTGGTATTTTAATTAGGGTTAGTAAACATAAACAATCAAATAAAAGCAAACAAAGGAAAAACATAAGGTGCTTGGTGATCTTGCTTATGATGCAGGATGCGAATGATATGTGGGATCCTAGGGGTAAAAATTAGGGTATTACAGTTAAGAAATTGTAGCACGATCTATTAGGAAGATCATACTATGGGAGGGCGATCAATAACAATTTATGTACCATACATGTTAGAGATATGGTAGAAACCATACTCCTAAAACATCTAGCACAAGTAAAAACCAAGAAGGGATCAAGCACTAAGGCAAGAAGATTGGTCCATTACATCAATTATTATTCATGATAACTTATGACAAACTTATGCATCAATCCAAAGTACCTCAAATGACCCATGATCAATTGGAAGGTAGATTTGAGATGGTGAAAGTTCATCAAGCATCAATCCAAACTTCATGAACAAGATGGACTCTAAATCATCCATTTGGTCAAAGAGAAAAGAAAAAGATAAAGAAGGAGAAGGAGATGAAACAAAATTGAACCATTACTTGGGATTCATCTATCATCAATTTCAATCATCTTTCTTGGTGGATTAAGGTACTAAACATATCATTAACCCAAAGCACCAAAAATGATTCAACTAATCATTTAATGGTAAATTTGAATTGATGAAGATTCATCCAACCTCATCAACACCCAAAGTCCATTGATATTGAGGAAGATTTTGATCAATCAAGCCTTAATCCAAGTCAACAGAAGTCAAACAATAATTAAATGGAAAAAAAATAAGATAAAGCATTAAATTATTTTTAAAAATGATTTTAAATGGAAAATAAAAGAGAAAATGTAAATGAAGCATCTAAACATCAAACAAGGACTCAATAAAATCAAGATAGGTTAGAAACAAGTCAATGATCATAACATAATTTTTTGAAGATTTTTAAAATGCATAAATATATTTTTAAACCAAGTAAAATGCGTGAATAAAGAGAAAATTAATAAAAAATAGTAAACCATTACAATCGTATCATCAGTGCGAATTCAACAATATGCTTCATTTTCATTTATTGAAAATGAGCATGGAGAATTTTGGAGAAAACTCAGTGAAAAACAAAACACAAGAAGTAAAATTAAATGTCATATATGATCAACCAAAGTAAGATAAGTTAGGGGAAAGCATCAGAGAATGTCAGGCTAGATTGTGGTAACTTGTTTGAGTGAAAACGAAGCCTCTGACTACCTTGTCCAAATACGATCATAAGGTGTTGCAAGGTGGATTTGGTTAGCACGATTTAGAGGCTATCAAGGCTTGGTAATTGTTGCAATAGCTTCAGAGGACACTGAAGATGCTAATGGAAACAAGAAATGAAGCTAAAAATGCTTAGGATTTGAAAAAGGTCTCTCAAAATTTCAGCAGAAATTATGAGTTTGAGTAGAGGTTTGAGAGGATATCCAAGCTTGAAATTGAATGAAAAAGCTTCCTCTATTTATAGCTGAGGTGAATGAATCAAATATGTTTGAAAATTGGTTAGAATTCATGTGATCCCATGTGCAAAGTTTGTGATGAAAACTTGATTCCAAAGCTAACCAATACGCAACCAAAACCTTGCCAAATTAAGTTGTTTTTGCTCAGTAATTACCACTTAACATCATCAGGCCTTAAACACGTGCAAACATTGTATTCAAATTGAGATTTGAGTGAGTTGTTATTTTTGGTTTCAAGCAAAATTCAGTTCCAAGTAGCCATGTTCAAACCATTGTGAAATTGTGTACACTTGACCTTTGATGCTCATTCTTTTTGGAAAATGATCACATCATAACAAAGAGTATAATGCAAAAAGAAAGGTTTCATTTGGATGCTTGAGTAAACAGTTATCTCCTTGTAAAGTTTGCACTATGACCTGTAATTAGAGGTCAAAAATTTCTAAGTCCAAAATGACCTATAATGTCTTCAAATTTTTCATGGCTTTCCAAGCATAATTGGCATTTGATCCTTGAAACAAACTTGTAGAGAGAATAAAATATGATAATCGTAAAAAAGAATAGCCTAAAATTGTTGAAAATTGAAAGAGTTATGATCTTTGGAAGTTAGGAAAATAACACTTGAATTTAGGTTTAATTTCACCTAGTCCACAAAGGGACCTTTAATGTTTCCAAACTTTTGATGATCTTCCAAGCATAATTGGCTTTTGAATTGTAAAGAGAAGTTGTAGGGTATGTCAAGAAGAGTAATTTTATTAAATAAGCACTCAAAAATGTTGAAAAATTAGTGAGTTGTGATATTTGGAAGTGGGCTTAGAATGTTGACTTTTTAGGTTAAACCTCTTTGAACAAACTTGCAACCTTGGACTTTTTCTTGCAATTCAAGGTACGTTTATGATCATATGAACTAAAAATGATGTACTCTTGATTTTCCTTTGATGAATATTGCAATGGATTAAGGAAAGTTGTTGATGAAATCATGGAAATAAACACATGAACCTTTGAAGTTTTTTGAAAAACAAGCTATCAAACTTTGAAACATCTTTGATCAAATGAAGTTGAATGATTCTTGAGACCCTATGATTCAAGATTAGAGGTCATGATTTGATGAATAGCCTTTGAAAATCAATGGTTGACCACACCTTGACTTGAGGAACTCAAACCCTACCTGAGGATATAATCACTTGATGCTCTTGATTCCAAACCCTACCTTGCAAAAGAAACAAAAGGGAAAAGGAATATGTTTTTTATTTTGATTCATGGTTAGTAAATTATAAAGCATATAAATACAAAAAAAAATTAAAAAATACACAAAGAGGTGCTTGATGATCTCAGCAAAGGCATATCCAAAGATGAGGGTTAAGAGACAACCAAGTTTATGATCTTGATGCATAGCGAAGATGTAAATGAATTGGGATCTTAGGGGTAAAAATTAGGGTATGACATCAACATAGGAAAGTGATCTAGAAACTCTTTGCTCTCTTCTTTCCCGATTCTTATAGGATTAGGAATCACAACAACATCATTTTCCTTCTTTATTTCATATGAGTCAGAACTGATGCAGATAGCACACTTCCATAGATAACATCCAGATATTAAGTAACTTTATAATCTATAAATGTATTAATCAATTTACATTGATAGAAAAGTTAGCCTTGCATAAAGTACTGTTATTTTAAGCTTCTTAGTTGAGTCCTTGATGGATTCACATAGATGATGAAAGATGTAACCTGGAAGATTTAACCTTTGATCAGTTGGCAGATCAATAAGAATTTTGAACAGAAGCTTCTGCATGAGATGCATGTTCTTCACCTTAATTCCCATAATCATATTTCTTTTCAAACAAAGTCTTCTTAATTTCCTTAGCGAAATCGCCTCTATCCTTTTTGTTGAGTATCACAATTCCTCTATTTTTGGCCCCAATTAGCTGAGAAATATTTTCTTGAGTGATAGCAATATCCAGACCCATTATAGATGATTTAATTTCCACACGCTTGAATTCCTTCAAACCCATTTCTGTTCTTGATTTCCCTTTCAGACTTCTGTCCTTTTCTACAACATTTCTCTCTTCATTCTGTGATAAGTACTCATCATACACTTCTACTCTAACCTAGAAATCTTTTACCAGAGTTGGGTAAATTGGTCCATTCAGCATATCAAAGAAGTTCATCCATCCTTGTAATTCACAGTAATCTCTTAATGGAAAACAATTTGCTTCAAAATTGTTAAAATCCACTACTTGCTCAACGAGAAGCTTTAAATCAACTTGGTCGAGTGGAACAGTCTTTGGTTTGATCTTAAGAGTTTATGTGGAATATATCTTTAAAGGGATGATTGATGAGGATGCCAGTGATGAGGTTTTAGGGATTTTCAAGGGTTTTCAGATAAAGCACGAAAAAATAGTGATAAAGGTTGTGTGTGTTGAGAATGTGTTGAAAGAATTAAATGACATTAAAGAGAGTTTAAATACAAAAATATTTAAAACAAGTTCATTTCCCTTCAAACTCAAAGCACAAGTAATTTCAAGCGTGCTAAAGACATTTCAGACAGGTGTAAAGAGTGGCACATGTGTCAAAAAGAATTTCCACTCTTGTGCATGTGAAAATCAAAGATTTCTTTATGCAAGTTTCTAAATCGATGATTTTTCAGAGATTATCTTGGATTAAAAATTTGTTACCTAAACTTTGATTGAGACAACTTCTGACTAACAACTGATTCAGATTCTTCATTAAGAGTAAAGCAGACACTACTATGTTCAGAACCCATTTTTGACAACTATTAGTTCAGTGAAGAACATAACAAATACATGTTTCTTCTGATCAATAGCAAAAGGGCTTTCTTCAAAAATGTTTAAAGAGAACTCTTTTTTTCAACATGACTCTGATATTATCACAAATGGTGATAATACACAGTTTACCAGTCTGAAAGTTCTCAAGCTAATTTCTTCCATGGTATATGAGCATAAAGATTACACACACAGAACTACCTTGTACAAAAAATCAAGCTTGAAATAGAAAATAACTAACAAAACATACCTAGATAGAATTTTTGATTCAGGATCTCCCATCTATTTTGATGAAGTATTTCTAACTTGTTCAGGAGCCATCATATAGAGTTATCTCTTCAAAAGGATAAAACCATTGAGAAAAAGACTAGTTGCTTTCAATAGATTCCTTCATCTTTTTGCCACCCTTCTTTTCATACTAAGATGAAAACATATTTTCCCAATAAAATCTTTGTCTGCATCACTGTAAAGTGTTATGCACAAACTAGGATTTGATGCCAACTGAATGTGAGGAAAATACACAATAAGTGGGATTGAATTATGTTCACTAAAAACGTTTATGCTTATGAATAGAGTTTAGATTCTAAATGTTAGTTCAGAATCTGATAACAAGTGCAGCGGAAAATATATCAGAAGTAAACCAAACAAAACAATGAACACAACAGATTTATCTTGGTTCCTCCCAAACTGAGAGTAGTTCAGTCCTCTTGCAACATACAATATTTTCCATTATAATAAACACATGATTACAACTGCTTGTGCAGTTAACCACAAGAATTTTATAGCTCAGACCTACAACCTAAGATTTCCTTGCTTATCCAGCACCTGATCAAGACTTCTCTGCTTAGATCCTCAGATACTAATACTTCCCTTACTTAAACCCTCATGGTTCAATGCTTCCTTGCTTAGACCCACTATCTAAGCCATCTTTGCTCAGCTCCTCGATCTGAGACTTCAGTGCTCAGATGCACCATCTTAGTCTTCTTTGCTCATATTCTCACTCCAAGACTTCACTTGCTTAATCAAGACAGATCAAGACTTTCAATTCTCAAGCACATAGCAAGAGACTTACATGGATCAAGCTTTTCAACTTGATACTTTTATTCTCAAGCACTTAGCAAGAGACTTTGATCTAAACTGTTAAACAACATGTTCAGCAAATACCTTAAGAACTTAAGATCAGAGGTACAAGGTAATAACCTTAACAAAAACCTTAAGAACTTAAGATTTCCAAGATATTCAATGTTTAGGAAATCTTAAGGATTGTTACAATTTACAACAAGTAACAAAAGATTTTGCATATTCAATAGTGTTACTCATTGTTGATCTTGTTATGTCTTCATTCAGATAGAAATGTTGAACACTTATAATCTTATTGGCATTCCTTTTTCTTCTTATTCCTTATTAAAGACTTAGATTGAACCTTCAACTACTTATATAGTAGTTGCAGAAGACTAGCCGTTGGAAGAGATAACTTGATCAAGTGTCTTTGTTTTCTCCATAGTACAAGAGATGTTGAAGATAGATACACTAAAGGATCTTGATCCATTGTGTAACATGTTTAACCATTATGTCTTCATTGAGATCCTGTGTTGTAGAGCCGTTGAAAGTTTTCATTTGTAAAGCATGTCAACTCTTCTTGAGCCTTGTGAACTTATACTCTAGCTGAAAAACGGATTTGACAATGCAGTTTTCTTTCTACAGTACGGATAGCTTTAGCTTTGCTACTACTTCTGAACGATCATCATAAATTAATATAATTACCAAGTATAGAGACAATGTGTTGTTTCTTCTAATGCTAAGGCCTTCAGCTTCAGAGTCTATGTCATACATCAATTAGATAGTGTTCTTCAGATTCTGTATCATCAAGAGCAAGTACCTCAACTTCTCTCAAGTGCGCTTTCATACCAGATTCTGAATATATATCTTTAAGCATAAGAACTTGCATACTTGAACACACATTAGATAACACCGTTGTTCTTTTAATACTTATTTTATCATCAAAACTAATGATATATATCATGAACAAATCTTGTTCTAACAATCTTCCCCTTTTTGAAAGTGAGTCTACCTCTGTAGGTGGCTTTGACTCTGAAGGTGAATCTGACTTTGATGATGGATTTGACTCTCAAGGTGATCCAGCCTCTGACGGTGGAACTTTTGAAGGTGGTTCAGCCTCTAAAGGTGGAACTTGTGATGGTGGAGCTTTTGAAGGTGGTATTGCTTCTGAAGGTGAACTTGTGCAATTCGAGAGGCCACAGAGAGTTAGACAAATACCAAGAAGACTTGTAGGCTTTGATTTGATGTAAGATATTGAGATTGACTCTAAAGGGGAAGCCATACAGAGTGTCATGATTGTGTACTCTGAACCTTTCAGCACCAATAAGGCTCTCAAGAAGAAGGTGTATGTGAACTCCATGAAGGAAAAGCTTGAGGCCATTGAAAGAAAAAAAATATGGGAATTGATTGTTCTACCTCATAATAAGAAATTCATCAATGTGAGACGGGTTTTCAATATAATATTGAAGCCAGATGGTTCAGTTGCTAAACATAAAGCAAGGTTTGTAGCTAGAGGATTCCTACAAAAGTCTAGTTTAGATTACTTTGAAGTGTTTACATCTGTAGCTAGACATGAAACCATAAGGTTGGTTATTGCTATACCTGCAAATAGAAACTGGTATATGATACATTTAGGTGTAAAATTATCTTTTCTTAATGGTATATTGCAAGAAGAAGTTTATGTGTTACAACTTAATGAATCTGTGAAAGAGAAAAAAGAATAGATGGTGTACAAGTTGTATAAATCCTTGTATGGGCTTAAACAAACTCCAAGCGCTTGGAATCTGAAATTTTGATTCAATTTTCAAGCATCCGAGTTTTAAAAAATGTGAATTGGAATATGGTGTGTATGTGCAACATACTTCTGAAGGCAATGTGATTTTGGTGTCTTCATGTAGATGACATACTTCTGATAAGAAGTTGTACTTCTGAGATAAACAATTTTAATAAGGTGTTGATGAATGCATTTGATATGAATGACCTTGGAAGTATAGTATATTTTCTAGAGATGGAGATTTTGCATTCTGAGAAGGGAATTGTTGTTCAACAACTAAAGTATGAACTTGAGTTTCTTAAGAGATTTGAGCTGATGAATAGTAAGCCAATATTCACATCTACCGAGACAAATCATAAGATGGACTATGGTGATGATGGTGAGGATGTAAATGCTACAACCTTCAAATAGTTGGTTGATTGTCTGAAATATATGTGTAACACTAGGCCTGGCATATGGTATGTTGTTGAAATGATGAGTAGGTTTATGAGTAAACCAAACTGGTCACATTACCAAGCTGCTGTCAGGATTCTGAGGTATGTAAAAGAAACTCTGAGACATGGAATTTTGTTTTGATCAAGAGTATCCGATGATGTTGAGTTGATATGTTATTCAAACGTTAATTAGTGTGGGGACATAGTAGACAGAAGAAGCACTACATAATACATATTTATGTATTTGGGAAGCCAAAAAGTAACTAGTGGTTACATTGTAAACCTGTGAAGCTAAATAAATAGTTGGCGCTTTGTCCGCTTGTTAGGCTGTTTGGCTGATGAATTTGTTGTAAGAACTGAAGTTTAAGGTGAACAAACTAGTCAGATTAATGATTGACAACCAATATGTCGTAAGACTTGCTAAGAATCCAGTGATGCATGGAAGAAGCATGCACATTGATACTAAGTACCATTTTCTGCGCAATCAAGTTCAGAATGGAGTACTTGAGGTTGTTCATGTCAACACTCAGAAGCAACTTGCAGATGTACTGACCTAATCAATCAAAACTGAACAGTTCATAAATTTAAGGAATAAAATTGGTATTGTGGATTTTTAAACTTGAATATGAATTAAGGGATGATGTTAAATGTGATTCATCTCAAATTAATTTCATTTGTATTTGCATTT
This sequence comes from Lathyrus sativus, assembly GCA_963859935.3. Lineage (NCBI taxonomy): Eukaryota > Viridiplantae > Streptophyta > Magnoliopsida > Fabales > Fabaceae > Lathyrus > Lathyrus sativus. The sequence goes on along the minus strand of OZ012740.1, from coordinate 556,009,346 downwards.
AAATTTGAATTTGAATTTGGGTCATTATATATAAATTCAAATTGAGTTAAATTTGTAAAAGAATTCTAAATTTGAGAAAGTTTTAAAAATTTGTTCCGTTTCATTCTCTCTCTTTTCTCTCCGAAATCTTTATTCATCTTCTTTAATTTTTTGTGCATTAATAGAAATTTATTATTGAACTCTAACAAACTCGACTCAATTTAATTTCATCAATAGTTCAATTCAACTCGTTAGTGTGAATCATCTAATTTAAAAATAATTTTTTTTATATCTTTTGATATTTTAAATTAATAATTTGATTGTCTAACACACACAAAAATGATCATAAAGTTAACACAATCCTCGTCAGAATATAATCAACACGAGGTTCTTTTACATAAAAATCTAGTTATCACAAATAGATTCAACTAATAACTTGAGTAAATAGAACTAGGGAACAACAATTAGTCATTATATATAATATTAGCCAACAATTTTAGTATTTATAAAAAATAAATATAGCCTCATAATTCAATAATGCCATGCCTAGAAAATAATAAAAATGGTCAAATAAAATACATGTGAAAGATCAGATAAGGATGGCACTTGGCAGGTTGTTGTTCAGAATAAAATGGGATTTGGGTTTTTTGCTGTTGGGATTAAGTTAGTAGTAGGAGTATTATCTTATTTTAATCTGAAGTGATTAAATAAGTGGGAGAAAAAAAATTAAGTTCATTGAACTTGAACGTCAGTCATTTTCCATAATATGATATTAGAGACCAAAAAAGGCGTTTTTGTCCTAATCGTTTAGGTAGTAAACTACTATTAATTATTTAAATTAAAAAAACAATAATTTAAAATATTTTTTTAATGTATTTTGAAACTAATAATTGAATTTTAGAATACAATATTATTGTGTCAACATCTCAATGCCGTCCAGTTGATGGCCGCTATGAGTAGATTCTACCTGCCACTGTCAACACCTGCTGCAAATTATTCCTTAATTTTTAATTAACAGTTGTTAATCTTAGGTCTCTGTGATTAACAATTTTTTTCGTGTGGGGAAGGTAAGAAGCGAAAGGGACTCTAGATTGAACAGTTTTGGTTACGAATTAGATTTATATAAATAGACTCTCCCGTGACTTATGTTAAATCATTGCTCTATTTAATTTAATAAATAACATTTCTGTTCCGCTAAAAAATTAAAAATTAAAAATTTAAGTTTTATATTAATTAAAAATAATATTCATAAAAAATTTATATAGAGTAACATCTCTCACTTTGTGTGCTAAAGATCCATGATTCAATGTTTTGTGGTTTAGGCTGTGGTTGTGGTTGTTAAGATGCATGTATGTATTAATATTATGTATAAATCATTTCCCTTAACTATGACATGGAAAACAATTATTCTGGACAATACTTGACATGAGACAACTTTTATGTCTCCTGTAGTACAAGATAAAATGATTGATAATGTTAATTAATGGATTACAGGAGTACAACTACAACTTGTAATTTGTTTTTTCTTGACGTTATTGGTTCTACTACTCCTTCATTTAAATCTCAAGTGATATATTATTGTGTTCCACATAGCATAAAAGTTAAATTTGGTTTGAGAGGTGTTTGAAACGAGGCCTCTGAATAACATTTGTTTGTAAAAGTACCACGTTGCATACAATTCTCGCACCATTTCTGACATGAGAGACTGAGACGGACGGTTCATTATGCACATGTCTCCTCTGGATCTTGTTTTCTTGTACCTCCACGATACCCTTTATATTGCTGATTGTGTTTTGTCCATTTTGCCTAAAATATGAAGATCTCATGTCTATAGTATATATGTTATTGTATTTGAATTGTCTAAATAATAAGTGGATTTTCTTTTGTATTCTATTAACTTCTTACACGACTTTTTTTTATATGTTTGTACATTTTGAAGATATATTTTGGGATGTACCAAAATTCAATTGAATGTTAAAACATTTTAGAGATATATTTTTAGATGAATCAAAACTTAAGTGAACGTTAGAATATTTCGGAAATATATCTTTGGAACAATTTGAAACATATTATCGCGTCAGACTCTTTTTCTCCCACACTTTTTCATTTTCATTCACAAATCTCTTTATCTCTTATTTTTAAATATCTCTAACTTCACCAAATTTGATTTCATCAGTTTGAGGCTCATGTAATCATCAAGCAGCATCCGGTACATTACTCAATATCTTCCAAATCATATAATTTGAATAAGTTGTTTTCGAATTTCTGATAAATATTCGAGTATTATTGTAAACGAGTTAGAATGCATTGTTAGGTGTAGAAATGTTTATAAATCAGCTGAAACATAGTTTGAAGTAAGTGCAGAAATTGTTTCAGACTGCCTCAATGGCTAGGCATGACCCAACTCACTTCTGCCCCAGAACAACCCAATTGCCTAAGTCCAACCAATTTGGGGGAGCATTTATCTTTCTGCCCCTCCACCAGGAGAGATTGACTGGTTTACCCCAGGGCCAGTTACTTCTCATCGTCGGTACTTGTCTGTCACGCACGGATCCACCATCCAAAAACAGTCACGACGTTTGTGCCTATTACTGCGCCTCTGCCCATAGCAACGACTAGTTTTGGGCACCTCTGCCAATCCCAATGGCTAGTTTCTGACAGTTACCTATTATTCGGGAAACGGTTATCTATCCCCAAAAATAGGGACCACTGGACAAGCGTTAGGGGCACTATAAAAACCCTCTCATTTGAGAGGGTCAGGTACTGAATATTCACCCGGATACACATATACTATGTACTTGCCTTCTTTCTCCCGATTCTCACCTTAGCATCGGAGTGCCTTGCAGCTACACCTCATCCTCTTCTCTCACACCCAGCATCACAGACGTTGTCTCTGACCCACTTCAGGTTTTGATCAGTCATCAAGATCAGTGGCACCGCCTGTGGGAGCTCTGTTATCCCCGTCTTTCTTCCATCGTAGATTCGAGACCAAAACAGTTCTTCCAAACTCCGATCATGGCCAGCCGTGAAAACACCCATGATGCTCGTAACTCTGCCTTCCTCCCCGTCAGCAAGAATAATACTGACGGAGCAACCACCTCTCTTGGGGGAGACGTCCACCAACAAAGGGATGGAGCCACCGCGTCTCCCTCCCTCGTTCGCGCTGATCACAATAAGGTCCAGCCCATCCAGGACCACCTGCTAGTTCTGGTTCCGCCCAACGCTGACCCGCCCATGGCGGCCCACCTCGAGGCTCTCAATAAGACCAACCTTTTAATCTTCCATCAGAACGCGAGGATTAAAACCTTAGAAGGTTCCAATCATTTAAGATCTTCTCCACCTAGGAAAGAGCATCAGAGATCACAGAGTACTCCTCCCCGGCGTGAAATAAACCGTTGGGCACCTCCAGAGCCAAAGTCCCTGACCATCAAAAAGCGCGACCACATCTCTCCCCAGAACTAGTATTCCCCGAGACCCAAGAGGACCAGAAGAGATCAACGAGTAGAGTCTCAGCATTCGCATCCGCCCAGATTCAATGGTCAGGCACAAACCCCCATCTCCCCGTCGAGATCACCATCCCACATATATACGGGGCACCCGCTCCCCGTCATGGTCTAGCAGCAGTAGCGACGATGAGCCTCGCGACCCGTTGTCTTAGGAGATTATGGTTATGCGCCTACCGAAGGGACTGGAGAAACCCCCTTCTCTGGGCACATATAACGGTACTACAGACCCTGACGAACACATTTTAAATATCAATGTGTTGCTCGATTGCCGTGGCTTTTGGGGAGCCATCAAGTGTAGATTGTTCCTGACGATGCTCAGGAAGAGAGTGATTACCTGGTACAAGAGATTCCCCGATGACTCCATCACATCATGGAGGCAATTAGGGAGAATGTTCTCCAAACACTTCACGGCTTCTTGCCGGCACCCAAAGATTGAAGCCTCCTTTTAGGCCATCGTTCAAGGGAAGGATGAACCTCTTCGAGCCTATATCGAAAGGTTCAACAAGGAAGTTGTCCAGTTCTCCACGACCGACAACGTGAAAAAAAATTTCCTGAGCGCTAGCTCCGTCCCTGTACTGAATTTACTAAAGCAGTAGGGATTCAGCCTCAAACAACGTTGGACGCTTTCCTCCTCAAAGCACAAGCATACATTCAGTATGGGGAGAAGGAGGCCGTCAGCTTTTCCCGGACTCAAGGCACTGGGAGAGTGCCAGATCCTCCAAGCCCGATGAACCCTCGACATCTCGTCGGGGAGATAGAAGACGTGAAGATCGCCCCGGGAGCCCTAGGGCAACAAAGGGTCTTCCGGCCAGTTCCATGAGTATACTCCCCTGACAGTTTCTCGAGAAAAGATCCTCTCAGAATGTTCCAACTCAGAATTCCGGCAAGCGGGGGTCCGATTCCCTAAACAAATACCATTCAAGCCAAACATTGAAAAGTCAAAATATTGCTGGTTCTACAAGAGCCCCGACCATATGACCGACGACTGCATTCACCTGAAGGATTCCATTGAGATACTAAATAGGGACGGACACTTAAAGCAGTTCGCAAAAAAGAAGGATGCCCCTCGACAAGATGCCCATGAGTCCAAGAAGATCGAGGAAGAGGTGCCTTCCTCTGAAGAAACCATCCTTCAGGTTGCCATTAGCATCTCGCGACCTAAGGACTTCTACATCTCCGAGGGGCTCAACGCCCCTCCCTATTTCTCCGCGCACAACCCGTGGGAGAACTTCCCCTTTGCCATAGTCATCTCCAAAGGGGGCTTCAACAAGGTTACAGTGGGGTCCGTCAAAAGAATGTTCAAGCACCTTGTCAGCAAAAACTCGAACCGGAACTCCACCCTCGACAGGGTTCGGGGAGAGTTTGTTCCCATCTCCAAAATTGGCTCCATCATCTAACCACCAATTGGTCTTTCCTGGTTTATTACTCAACGATTCCCAACGTCACTATGCATATTTTCAGACGGGGTGGTTGACGTATGTGTTGTGTATTTTATGCTTGAACCCTCCGGATGACTGATGGGTTCATTTATATGAGACTGGGGGCCTTCAGGGTTAGTGCTGATCAACTACCAAAAGAATTTTGAATTAGTATGGTTCAATATTAAAAATGAGAGAGTAAAGAGGTAAAGTTACTTATTCAATGTCTGGATAGGGATTCGAAGACGTTGTTTCATCTTCTTGAGTGGGTTGTTGGGAGGTGTTGTCACTTTTTTTCTTTTTTTTTCATAGGTGGCAATGCACTCTAGTACCATCATCCTCGAAGACTATCAGAGCCTCACGCCTTACCCTCTTCTTCTTCCCGACAGAAGCTTCTCCATGAGTTGTGTTCGCCTTTGGAGGTGTCGCACTAGCATCAACAATATGGATGCCTGCATTTGTTGGTTGTGGTAGAGGAATGAGAGGATTTTGCTTGCCATCACTAATGTCGAACTCGCTCTCTTTATGGGGAGACTAACATGATTTGAAAATATTATAAAAGCTAAAAGCAAGTCGAGATAGATGGTAAAGTAGAGGCTACAAAGCAGAGTCTCTACATCAGAGGGATCGTCGGCGCCATCGCCTGGATCTCTTGCCTTTGATGGCCCTACAGCAGTAGAGGCCTTTGTTGTTTTTCTACCTTGAGATGGCAAGCTTAGATTAGTAACACCGATAAAAAGAAAAAAATAGCACTAAGAGGGTTAATCTTTTTACCCTAGAAGTTCTTGTAGTATTAATGCCTTGGGAACTAGTAGTCAAAACCCTTGGATTAGTAGGAACCCCTGCAAAATGAACAGGAAAGGATGCGTTAGTCTAAAGATCCAAGGTAAAACAACAAAAGTCTGTTTAGATCCAGTCGACAAGGTTACCTCTTTCTCTCAAGAAAGAAAAAAAACCAACCAGGCTTTATGCCATGAGGGCGTGGTTTGATGCATTTTGGTAATGGATGGCTCACCACTACTCAAATTCTTGAGTGTAGTGGTAGGAGAAATTATAGTTGAAGGCATGTAAGAAAACTTGTTTTCTACTGCAAAAAACATGGCAGCTCTTAAACCATTTCTCGGTAGCATTATCAATGAAGAAGAAGGTTTCACCTTTAGGAATGAAGCACTTGAGGAGCAGTTTGCTCAGATCAAACTTCCTAGCCACAAGGTTTGGTTGGTAATGAATCACCCTCAAGCCTGTCTTAGGAGATGTAAACCTTAACCACAAATCAGTGGGGTTAAAGCAGGAAATCAAGGTGTCATGTATGTCGTTCTCCTCTTGTTGTGATGGACTGAGAAAGGGTTTCCTAAACTATTCAGGACTATATTTTGGAATGGAAAATGGTGCCATTGTTAAAGTGAAGGTTTCGCACCTATAAAACAATTAGAAATAATTCTCAAAGATCTCCAAAGAGACAACCTTCTCATCGTAGGGAGTAAGCTTAGCAAACCTAAGACCTTCAACCCCTACTTCTGAGTTAGGAGGAACTCTTGTTTTAAGAGAGGGTTCGAAAGTGGCATTCAGCCACAGTTGCAAAACCCAGATAGGGCCACCTATGTGAAGGATATCATGGTTCTCCCTCTCTTTCAAGTCTTCACATGCCAACCCCAATGATTCATAGAGGCCAAAGAGAATCAACCTTCTCAGATAGATTTGTCTCCCCTCACGGAGTTGGGTGGCTAGGGGGACATACTTCTTCTCTACTTGAATAGATTGAGTGCAAAAGATATACCTGGAAAGCTAGTAAGTCAAGAAGGCAATGTGTTCCTGATCAGTTACTTTATCTGTCAAACCTCAATGGTCCTCCATAAAGGAACTGTAATAAATCCTAACAAAGGTGAAAGTAAGATCGGTTTTGGTTTTTCTCGAGGGATCTAAGGACTCTCTAGTTTTTCAAAGGCTAATTATGACAACAACATGGAAGAGGGTGGGAATTATCATCCCACACGATAAATCAAACATGTTGGTCGACGTGACCCATAAGCATATGGCAGAGATGAGCATGTGAGAGTTGTAAAAGGGACCCACTCTTGACAACTAGGTTAGGTAAAAAAAATTCCTAAATCCCTCCAAAAGTGTTTCTTCTTTCATTCAACCTGTCCAACCATTTGATATATTCAGCATCCTCAGTTGGAGGAGAAAATCAAAAAACTATATGCTTGAAGAAATTAAAGTTGAATGGTTTTTCAACGAACACCAAGGGTTTATAATTAGGATAAATGGGAAATAATTCTTTCACCATGTGAGGTTTCTTTACAAACCTAAATAGTGGACCCATGGAAGCATGCAATGAACCAACGATAGTGTAAGGAATGAGGGGGAAATGTTGTTATGATTTCATTCTTCCATCTTCTATGGGAGGTTCAGGAACATAGGTATGATCGTTGACATATAAGGGTAAGTCAATCTCAGCAGCGAAAGATGGGTGATATTGAGTTGGAAGTGCCATTGTGGTAAAAGAAGTTTTGTTGAAGAACTTAGGGAGGAAGAAGGAAAACCGAGATTTATGAAGAATTTTTCTTTGTTTGAATTTCAAAAGAGATGGAAGTGAGAAGAAAGTGTTAAAGGTATCACGTTAAATACCAAAAGTTTTCCCCCCTGAGTGACTTTAGCCACGTGGCATGACTGAGTCGACATATGGCACCATAAAGTGCAAGGGGAAAGATGAAATGGAATTGAGAGTGTTTTTGGGATTTCAGTTTTATTTAAAGCTCCTAAGAAATAGGAGGCGATCATGATATATTGCATACACATCTATGACCTAACATTTTGGTGTAAAGTATAACCACAATAATAATTAATTATCATGACGTTTTGTTGAAGTGACGTGTACATGATGGCCAAATAGTGTCAAATAGCTTTAAAAATGCCACCTTTCTTTCATCTGATCATATGATCAAAAGTGGCTTTTTGGGGGGGCATCTATTAACCTGGGATTTTCTACTTAGTAGGAAAAGTAAAGTGAATGCTACATTAGTGAAATGCTAAGTGTTGGCATTTGATGGACATAAGTCGACACTGGTGATATGTCGACAAGGCCATCCCGACTAACATTTTGAGATATAGTATGGGAGAATCTTAAAGGCAGATCTTGAGCTTTGGTTTGAAGAGCCTTAGGGAAAGTCCTAAATGATTACTCAACCACATCTCGAGGAAAAGTCCTTCCACAAGTCTCAAGCACTTAGGAAATAGATTAAGCTTAAACATTATCAGCAACTATCTTCGACGAGAAAGAAGTTACTAGTGGTTAAGAGCACTTTGAGTATGTGGGATAATAGTTTCAGTAGTTTCAAAGCCTTAATGAGGTGGAAATACGTTGGAAGATGAGTTGAATACATTATAATGTTGCACCCTAAAATTTGACCAACCGATCCTCCTATCTGGTTCATGGTTCAATTCGTATTCGCAAATCAGATGCATGACATGTGTGCACAGACAGAGGATATCAGAGTTACAGCTCGGTTTTCATCTACCGAATATTTCAGATCCAGTCTAGGTCATCAGGGTTTTATTTTCGGGGAATTGTGCGCTTCTCGGTGTTTGCAGCTTGCATGGTGGTTTTTGGGATATTCTGATGCCCGGGGGTTTACTGTTTGCTTTAATCTGGTCGCGCTCTCTTTTATGGTGGTCATTTGCATTTGTCTGCATTTTTTTTAGGATTTAATAGCCTTTTGTGGATTTTTAATAGGCTTTATAGGTTTTCTAGGATTAAATAGATTTTTTAAACATTTTTTAAATAGTTTAAATCTTTTTCTAGAGCTTTATAGAATTTTTAATTGGTTTAATAGTTTTTAATCATTTTTAGAATATAATAGATTTTAAATAGCTTTTAAATGTTTTTAGAATAATGTAGAAAGAATATAGTTTTTTTTCTTTTAATAATAGATTTTCTTATAGAATAAATAATATAGATTTTATTAGAAGTAGTAGAGTTTTAATGAATTTTTTTTAATAGAAATTAGTAGAGTTTTATTAATTTTAGTTTAATATAGGTTTAATTAGATTTTTAATCATTTTTAGATCTAATTAGGGTTTAATTAGGTTAATTAGGATTTAATCTTTTGTTTAGAATTTAATTGAATTTGTTAGAATTAATTAGGATAGTTAATTGGCATTTAGATTTAATTACAGTTTAATTTTAGTTAGAGTTTAATCACTAGTTAATTAGGTTTAGTTTAATTAGTTTAATTAGGTTTAATTTGGTTTTTAATTCAGAATGTTTGGGTTTTTGGAAGTTTTACCCCATACCCCTACACTTATACCTATACCCCTACATTAAAAAATTTTAGACCAAAATATCCTCGTATAAAAATTTATTATTTTTTAATTTTTTTTATATTTTTTTATTTGTTTACCGGAAGACTTTTTGGAAGTCTTCCGGTTCACATTTTTTTAGTATGTTTATCGGAAGACTTTTTGGAAGTCTTACGGTACATATTTTTTCGTTTGTTTACCGGAAGACTTTTTGGAAGTCTTCCGGTTCATGTTTTTTTTAATTTATAATTAATATTTAAGATTTATTAATTTTATATAAAGACCAATTTAGTAAATTTTTGAATATTATACTTAAAATATAAAAATTCTATAAATAGAGAATCATTTTCAGAATATTTTCTATTTACTATAATTATTAGAATACTAGGATTAAAATCATTTATTTTAAATGATCATAATAGTAGAATTTTCTCAAATATCTTATTAATCTTAAACATTAATAAATAAAATAAATTTAAATATAAGATATAAGTTTACATTATTCAATATATTTAATCAAATGAAAACATATGTGATAAATAAATAATGTATTTTAACTTAAAATGATCACAATAAGTTAACTTGCAAAATAATATAAGTAATAAATTAATAATATATTTTATTTAAAATAATCACAATAATAAAATACGCAAATAATGTGTTTTATTTATAGGACTGATATAGTTTTATTGATTATTTAATTTTGAATACTACTATGAATATAATATTTAATCTATACTTTAGAACTCACATAATTATAAATATAAAAAATATTGTTTTATTACCCATATTTTTATTTAATTAAAAAAAATAAGAATATAAATTTATTATTTGTTTTTCATTTTTGTTTGATCTTTTTAATTATTTCACTTTATTTAATATTTTTAATAAAATAAATAATATATTTTATTTAAAGTAAGCACAGTATAGAATATGCAAAAAATTTATAAATAAAAAAAAGATCAAACGAAAATGAAAAACAAATAATAAATTTATATTCTTATTTTTTTAATTAAATAAAAATATGGGTAATAAAACAATATTTTTTATATTTATAATTATGTGAGTTCTAAAGTATAGATTAAATACTATATTCATAGTAGTATTTAAAATTAAATAATCAATAAAACTATATCAGTCCTATAAATAAAACACATTATTTGCGTATTCTATTATTGTGATTATTTTAAATAAAATACATTATTAATTTATTACTTATATTATTTTGCAAGTTAACTTATTGTGATCATTTTAAGTTAAAATACATTATTTATTTATCACATATATTTTCATTTGATTAAATATATTGAATAATGTAAACTTATATCCTATATTTAAATTTATTTTATTTATTAATGTTTAAGATTAATAAGATATTTGAGAAAATTTTACTATTATGATCATTTAAAATAAATGATTTTAATCTCATTGTATTCTAATAATTATAGTAAATAGAAAATATTTTGAAAATAATTCTCTATTTATAGAATTTTTATATTTTAAGTATAATATTCAAAAATTCACTAAATTAGTCTTTATATAAAGTTAATAAATCTTAAATATTAATTACAAATTAAAAAAAAATATGAACCGGAAGACTTCCAAAAAGTCTTCCGGTAAACAAACTAAAAAATATGAACCGGAAGATTTCTAAAAAGTCTTCCGGTAAACATACAAAAAAAAATGTGAACCGGAAGACTTCCAAAAAGTCTTCCGGTAAACAAATAAAAAAATATAGAAAAATTAAAAAATAATAAATTTTTATACGAGGATATTTTGGTCCAAAAATTTTTAATGTAGGGGTATAGGTACAAGTGTAGGGGTATGAGGTAAAACTTCCTGGGTTTTTTTGTCCATCATTTTCGTGTGGGCCCAGCAACAGATTTTTTGGAGGCCCAGAATGTATTCAGTTCAGTTTTTGTTCGTTTTTGTCCAAAGAGAGCGCCACTTGTCCACATATAAATAATGCCACGCGTGCTTCTGTGACGGACCCACCTCACAATTCACTACACTCAGCAGCCACACACGTGGATTCCACTACTCCCTCTCTCTCCACGCGTCCCCACATACCTCAATTCTCGTGACACTTGTCACCTCACCACCCCCTCACCGAGAAGCTACCGCCGGCCATGCAAATCCGGCGACCACCCTAACGGCCACCACCCTAACGCCATCCGGCCACCGCAACCACCCGCCGGAGCTAATTTTTACCCAGAATCCTCCCATCTGCTTCTTCCTCCCCCTTCCTCCTCCGTCCACCCTCATCAGCGACTCGCCGGAAAACTCCTCGGAATATTCATCATTTTCCAGCTTTTCATCAAGAACACTCATCGTGTTCATCTGGATTTTCCAGAAATTCATCCATCGTTCTTCATCTCCTCCAAGAGCATCAGCAATAATCTCCAAACAAGATCAAGAACTTTCAATAAAGGTTAACACCATTCGTCATCGCCTTCATCAGGGACCTCAAAGATCTCCAGATCTCCTTCAACTTTCCCAGCGGTTCATCACTCTCCAGAAAATTCTCAGAGTGTCTTCATCGTTGTTCATAGATTTTCAACCAACTTCAACGACCAAGAGCGTACGTGTTCATCACCTTTCAATCTTCCTCCGTTTCCAGATCGTGATAATCCTCAGTTTGCCTTCGTCTTCTCCAAAGATCTTCAACCTTACCTTCAAGAACACTCATCCACTCAAGATTCCCAGAATTTCTTCATACTTCTTCAAGCGAACCTTCAAGAAATCCCAGAAACTTCATCGTCTCAATTGCTTCTCTCCAGGTTCGTCTCCTTTTCACCACCTCCATTGATGTTCCTTCATTATTTTAGGGTTTCTCGTTTCAAGATGTGGAGGTTTAGTGTTAATCGATGGAGATGATTTAGGTTGATTAGGGTTTCAGAATGTTTGAGTTTGCTTTGATAGAATTTATCAGAGAGAATTGGGGGAGAGCTCGCGAGGGAAGGAACAGCGTGTTAGGGTTAGGGGTAGTGAACAGTAACCAGAAATTTGGGGGGAGAAGTTGGTTTTGTTGTCTGAGGAGTTGGGCTAGGGTTTGGGTTGGATTAAGCCCAACGTGTGATTGCTATCACACACCCCGTTTGCTCGCTATACCCCTTCTGTGAGAAGAATAGAATGGATTCTGATGGGCTTAGTTCAAATCCTGCTACCCGCACCCCCTCATCTCAGCCCAATAAGAATTACACTAGGAATTCATGCTATTCGCACCATGTTTTTCTCCATTTTTCCTTTTTTTTTTAACTCATTTCTGAAATAACCTTGGCCTGCGCCCATTTGCTCTTGACACCCCTAGGTTAGAGCCCATCCAGAATTTTAACTGAGCGCATGTGCTATCTGAACCCCCTCCCCAATTTAATTCATTTTGTGTTTTTAATTCTTTTATATTTCCTTCATTTTGTAAAAATCATATAAAATCAGAATTTTAATATTTTTGAGTCCTTCTTTTTGCATTAGATTCTTAATCATGTGTAGAAAAATAATAAAAATAAAAATGCCATTTTATTTGTGGTTTACTATTTTTATATATTTTTCTTTTAATTAGACTTTTAATAGATTTAGGTTTATACCTAGTTTTGTAGAATTTAATTAGGGACTTTCCCTTAGTCTTTTTTGATCCATTCTTTTTAGGATATTTCACTTAGGACTTTAGCTTCCTCATAGGATTTAATTCATATTTTTAGGGATTTTTTTTAGATACTTTGATTAGGTGTGATTAAGAGGATATAATTAGGGTTTTTAGGGTGAACTTGGGTGTGATAAATCTTTTTCTTTAGAAAGTTGTGTTTTGATTTTTGGGGTATGGGCATATAGGGATATTATGGGTAGGTATATAGACCCTTGTGAGTAAATGTTAGAATTTTCCCTTTTGCCTTTATATTTTTTAGGATATTTTCTGAACTTGACTGATTGTACTGATTGTTTGATGACTGTTTGGCTATCTTTGGGGTTTATCTTTGGGGAATTGTTGTGGGGGCTTGGTTTGCTTTGAAGACCTTGGTGAAGGAGAATGATAAGGAGAAGGTTGAAGACTAGAGATCCAGAAGTTGAAGATGTTTGGAGCTTGCAAGGATGCATAGATTGAAGACCTAGTCTAGGAGCTTGTTCTCTGTTTGTGAGGTTTGAGATCCTGAAGTTTGAAGGGAGTTTATGGTACTTTCCTGAGGAAGGCACTATGAATGCCTTTCATTCTTTCTTCTCACCTCTTTCTTAAGTATCCAATAATGTTGGAGCCTTCATGTGAGTTTAGTTTCTCCTGAGGAGGAATGTAAACTGATCACAGTTGTTGAGCCACATGGGATATGATTCCTAAGTGGAAGCCTCCTAGTACTTTCCTGAGGAAGGCACTATGGGTCTATTCACTTAGTTCCCTTAGTTCATATAGGCTTTCTTAAGTATCCAATGATGTTGGAGCCTTCATGTGAGTTTAGTTTCTCCTGAGGAGGGATGTAAACTGATCACAGTTGTTGAGCTACATGGGATATGATTCCTAAGTGGAAGCCTCCTAGTACTTTCCTGAGGAAGGCACTATGGGTCTGTTCACTTAGTTCCCTTAGTTCATCTAGGATTTCTCAAGTATCCAATGATGTCGGAGCCTTCATGTGAGTTTAGTTTCTTCTGAGGAGGGATGTAAACTGATCACAGTTGTTGAGCCACATGGGATATGATTCCTAAGTGGAAGCCTCCTAGTACTTTCCTGAGGAAGGCACTATGGGTCTATTCACTTAGTTCCTCTAGTTCTTGTAGGATTTCTTAAGTATCCAATGATGTTGGAGCCTTCATGTGAGTTTAGTTTCTCCTGAGGAGGAATGTAAACTGATCACAGTTGTTGAGCCGCATAGGATATGATTCCTGAGTGGTAGCCTCCTGGTACTTTCCTGAGGAAGGCACTATGGGTTTGTCTGCTTAGCTCCCTTTCTTTGGTAAGCTGGTTTTGAAGCTTGGAGACTGGTTTGTTTTCTTTTGTGTAGAGATTTGATTAGGGTTTTGCATAGGGCTTTGCTCAGGGGTTTGATTAGGGTTTTGTTTAGGGGTCCTGCTTCGGGTTTTGGTTTAAGCTTTGGATAAGAGCTTGTCAGGTTGGTTCGCCTTCTCTTTGTGTTGTTTGACTTGTGTGGTGTTGTGCTGCATTAGACTTAGGGGTTCATCTAGATATTTCTGGGGTAGGTGCATCTTAGAGATAGGCTTTGTGTGCATGAGAAGTTGAGGTGGTCCTCCTTCTGCTTGTTTGTTATTGAGTGGCTTTGCTTGCTGGTATTTGGTAGAGCTGAGCTCCCTTACCTCTGTGGTTTGCGGCCTTTGTGCCTTGTTTGCTTAGTTGTTGCATTCATGCATATTTCCAGTATTTCGTTACTTTGCAGTTGATTCCTGTTTGCTGTTCAGTCCTGTTGTCATGATCCCTTAGGAGCTCTAACTTCTCCGCTGCGGAGGAGTTATGATAGACATTATGATGGTCAACCAGGCATGATAACAGTAGGTAGATTCCCTTTTTCAACCATAGTTTTAGGGTGTCTCTTTCCTTTCTCAGCAATAGAAAACACTTGAGTAGCTTGTGTCGTAGTTAGCCGAACTATAGCTGCTCTGATTTCTCGTCCCAGACGAGAATATGTAGGCATAGGATGCGATATCCTAGCGAGCACACTAACAACTAACCTTTTGTTCTCTCGCGGCTGTGCGATCGAGACTTTCCCGCTGACGACTGATTGTTATCCCTTTTCTCTTGCCCGAGTGCGTTTGAGACCAGACCATAGTTGTAGGTTCCCGAACCTTTAAAACCAGTTTAATTTCTCACTGCTGTGTGAGAACCCCCTGTTTAGCCGTAGTTAGTCGAACTACGTTTGCTCTGATCTTCCATGCCGTGTGGAAGTACGTAGGCACAGGACGCGATGTCCTGGCGAGCAACCTCCCCCCGTTTAGACGTAGGTAGTCGAACTACGTTGACTCTGACTTTCCCATTGCACGAGGGAGTACGTAGGCCCAGAATACCGTATGTTCTGTCGAGTCCTGTCCTTTTCTTTTCTTTTCAGACTGACGATTAGCGTAGATAGATAAACACACCCTTTTCCTTATAAACACCAAGCGTGGATCCCGTCGAGTACGACGGACGTGAGGGGTGCTAATACCTTCCCCTTGCGTAACCGACTCCCGAACCCAGGTTTTGGTTGCGATGACCATACCTTTCCCGTTTTTTGCGAGGTTTACTTCGAGCGTTTCCTTTCCCTCCGTTGGGATAAATAACGCACGGTGGCGACTCTTCTGTCAGCCGGCGCCGATTTTCGCAGTAGCGACAGCTGGCGACTCTGCTGGGGACCTTATAGCATCTAGGGACTTTTCCCATCCCTTATGCTGGGACCGTTTCCCATCCCCTACGCGAGTCAATCCTAACGCTTGGGTGTTTTTCTGTTGGGTGTTGTGCATATGTGTTTTTATCTTTCCGCACTTTACTTTCTCGCACCTTTACCTTTCCGCATTTACTTTCAGCACTATATTATTATGATTATTGCTGTGGGAGAGGGAGGTTACTATGAGTGAGAAGCCGGACTTGGGCTTGAGTATGCACCTAGACATAGTTGCGGAGAGTAGTAGACGGACCTGTCTGCTGAGCAGGCACAGTTCCCTACGAAATCTGCGCTCAGACAAGGTTCTCGCAGAGGTGTTCCTTTCCGGTCCTGAGGATCTGAGGGGAGTCCAGACGTGAGGATTGTCGACTCTGGGGATCGATCATTTGGAAGTCAGTTAAGTGAGGCCTCTTCATGACTTGATGATGCCACTCCTTTTGGGAATCGTATCGTCACTCATGAAAGTTTGTGACGCTGATGACCGCATAGGATGCCGTACCTTTGTCCGTGGATTAGGTCCATACCTGTGAGGGGGATTGGGTTATTGCAGGAAAACTGGCCTTCAGAAACCATGATTCAGTATTTATCAGACGGTGTTCTTGATTCATCTCCAGGTGTGTTGTTCGGATCAGATGGGTTTCTTGTTTGAGGTTGATACTATCATCAGATGGTTTTCTCGTCAGATACAGAGGTTCAGATGGATTTCTTACCAGGGGATTGGTATTTTGAGTATCAGATGATAGTTAGTGTCATGAAGTTCTGGTGACCGTGGTGGTTTTCTGTTCTTGAATTCACAGAGATGTTCCTCTTCAGGCTACAGCATGGCCCCTGTGTTCACTGATTGCATCATTTATCATATTGCATTATTGCATTACCATTTGCATCCAACTAACGTGTGTGTATTGCAGGTACATATTTTCCCTCCCAGTTCCGGTGTTTGTTTCCTAGCAAGACATGGAAGCCATGAAGAGAGTGTTACCCTACAAATTCCCGTCTCCAGATATCAGTCTGTTGTCAGAGTTAATTACTATTGCTAAGAAGAAGGTGATGGGAGATTTCAGGAAGACATATGGGAGGATCCTGACTTACGTTTATCAGCCCTCGGCTTATGAGATCAGCGGCATTTACACCCTGTTGCAGTTTTATGATGCGGAGCTCAGGTGTTTCGTATTTCCGGACTTTGTCTTGGCTCCAACCCTAGAGGAGTATTCTGCACTCTTGGATATATCGATTCGCGAGCAGATGCCTTTCTATCACACGGACGCTAAGCCTGATCCGGCTAAGCTTTCTGCTATTCTGTACTTAGGAGAGTTTGAGCTGACAGGGAAGATGATCAGAAGAGGAGATGTGTGGGGATTTCCGTTGGATGTTTTGGTGGAGAAGGCTCGAGAGTACGCCAAGAAGGGTGGCTGGGTTGTTTTTGACGCCATCCTCGCTGTGTGTGTTTATGGCATTGTATTGTGCCCAAACATTCCTGATTTTGTTGATGCAGATGCTTTTTATATTCTGGCTGCAAAGAACCCAGTTCCTACCTTGCTGGGAGATATCCACCATTCCACTCACTACCAAAATGAAAAGCGGCGAGGAAGGAATGTCTCTTGCTGTGTACCTCTATTATGCAGGTGGTTCACTAGTCATATGCCGAAGTCAGGGCCTTTTGTCACTTCTATTGATTCTTTAGGATGGCCTGAGCGCTTGATGGGGTTGACTTCTGAGAATGTGGTGTGGGCTAATGAAGAGGTGTTCGGAGTTGAGGTCATATACAGATGCGAAGGATTCCCTAATGTTCCTTTGATAGGAAGGAAAGGGTGTGTTAATTACAACCCTTCCTTATTAATCAGGCAGTTTAGGTATGCACCTCAGGAAGCGCCAAAGCCCGAGGAGATACAGGAATCTCTGTATCTCACTAGGGCAATAGAGGAAGAGATGTTGATCAAGCTTGAGAAAGCATGGAAGAACCTGCATAAGAGAGGGAAGCCTTCAAGTAGCAGAGGGTGTACCCGGGTTCTTGGTTCGTATGTGGAATGGATTCGTGAACGAGCTACGAAATTCCTTATGCCTTATCCTGCAGTTCAGCCATTGTATCCTTCTCCGGTAGAGGAGCCCACCACTATAGACATGCAGGTATACAAGCAGCTGATGGCGGAGAAAGAAGAGCTAGCAAAGGCTAAAGAAGCTTTAGAGAAAGAGAATGCCCAGCTTCGTCATGAAAGGATTGAAACAGGATATCTTTCCAAGCAACAGGCCGAAACTTTGAAACATCTGAAGACTACTTTATTGGAGTTGACTGGAACCAAGAAGCGTCTGGAGTTAGATGTAGACTCAGTTAGCAGCGTATTGGCTACTAAGAAACAAGAGCTGGAAAGGGCCCACACGAAGTTAGCTAAGTTCAGAGAGCACTGGGATCTCACTATGGTCAAACGCAAAGAACGGGAAGAAGAGCTAAAGACACAAGTTGCTCAGTTGGGAGAACAGGTTAGAGTGAAGACTGAAGAGCTTGAAGAAGAAGCATGCCGTCGATACGAGGCCGAACGCCAACTGATTGATGCCATGAAGAATCTGGAAGATTGTCAGCGCAGAGCAGACATCAAGAGGCCCAAACCTGGGAATGATGCCCAGGATAAGGCTTGGGAAGACTTTGTCAGAGATATCCATGGAACGGTCAGAAAAAGGGATCAGTTGATAGAAGGCTTGATGTATCGACCGGATCACGCAGAGACGAAGAAGTTGGTTGAGGATTTCTGCGACCGTACCCGCACTTGATTTCTCTCTTGTATTCTGTTGTGTTGAGATCACCACCAGGCATGTTGGTTGGGATCCTCCTTTATCATATCAGTTGTATGGAATATAGTTGTGTAACGTCTTGACAAGACTGTCATTCCAATAAATATATGAGGGTTTTTCTAAAATATTGTCTTTATGGTTTCTCTCGTCTTGCTACCTTGACACTGGAACGGGAGGGGAAACATCCCCAATGCACACATGCACGTTAGCATTTTTTGTATTCTGTCTGCATAAATCATATTGCATAGAATTTCTCTAGCTGGCCAGAGCACTCATCCAGCCTTTGTTTTCACCAGAGGGTGATTCTCGGGGGATTGTTCGAGGCAAGAGTGGAGTGTTGAAGACGACCAAGAGGCTGAAGCAGATTTGAGCAGAATCAAGCAGTGTAGTCAGGTGCAGGTAATTGATAGCTATGTCTGAAGGCAATCTCCAGTCTCCTAACACCTTGACAGGGTTTACTACGACGTCCCACCCTCGGTATGATTCTATGGAAGACTTCCCGCAAGCAAACAACGTTACTGCAGACCAAGTGGTACAGCCTACTGTTGGGAACCGAGATCGACATGAGCAGTTTGTTGCCCAAAATGAACGTACTCCTCCTGTTATCAATCAGGGTGCTGTTTTCCCTGAGAGGAATCCACGCAGATATATTCCAGTAGCCAGGACTGTAAACTCAAGAGCTCTTGAAGGTGCTAGAAGGTTTCGAGTATTGGAAGAAAGAGTTAACGCTTTGGAGGTGAAAGATACTGTTAACCTGGATGCTGCAGACATGTGCTTGGTCCCTGACCTGGTGTTGCCTTATAAGTTCAAAGTGCCGGAATTTGAAAAGTACACGGGAGTTAGCTGTCCGAAGCTGCATTTGATGATGTTCTGTCGAAGAATGACTGCGTTTGTGCGAAATGACGAATTGATGATCCATTGCTTTCAGTATAGTCTGACTGGGGCATCTTTGAGGTGGTATGTGCAGTTAGAGAGTAATCAGATTCGATCATGGGTGGATTTAGCCAGAGCTTTCATGAAACAGTACGAGTACAACCTGGATATGGCTCCTAGTCTCGTACATCTGCAAGAATTATCTCAAGCGGAGAATGAATCATTCAGAGGGTATTTGCAAAGATGGAAGGAATTAGCTGCTAGTGTTCAACCACCGCTTCAGGAAAGAGAAATGGTTGACATCTTCTTGGGTACTCTGAAAGGCCATTATTATGACAAATTGTTCGGTTGTACAAGCTTTGTGGGCCTGATGAGAATAGGGGAGCTTGTTGAGAGAGGACTCAAGAGTGGAAAGCTTCGAGATGCTCCTTATATCCCAGTTGATAAGAATGAGTCAGTTGTCGGTTCTCAAGAAGAGTGGGAAGAAGGAAATGACGTCGTCTCAGAATCTCTAGCATCTCAGGACCGGTTGTCAGACACTTCAAGTCAACGGTCATCCTGTCGTCAATCGCGTCAGTACGCCCAACGAAGACCAAGGAAGCCTGAAAGGCAGTTTACTCAGCTACCGGTGTCGTACAGTTAGTTGTTGCCAGATCTAGTCAGAAGGGGATTGATAGTGCCGAAAGAGACTAACCCAATGATTCCACTGTATCCTCCAGGTTTTGATGCCAGCGCCCGCTGTGAGTACCATGTTGGGGCACATGGGCATTCAACAAATGATTGTAAGGTGCTCAGAAGCCAGGTTCAGGATCTGTTGGACTCTAATCGGATTTTCATCGCGCCCTAGGGTTTTGTTCAGATCAATGATTCCCCGTCATCCAGTTGTGTGGGTTCGTCAGTTAATGTCATGGAAGACTCCACAGGAAGTGTGTGTTCTGAAGAATGTCAAATAGAGAGTTCAGTTGAATATGGGAGAAGTTTCTAGAGGTTTCGGTGCCGGGTGTCGCATCTGTTTTCTCTCCTAACCCGTTTAGCTTCTGTGCATTAGTGTTTGTTGACCACCACCAGGATTGTTGGCTGGGGTTATTGTATTCGTACTCATTTGTGCTTACTTGCTGCTTTTGCTGATTGTACATGTGTGGGAGATGTTCGTCGGTGTGCTTATAGTTTGAGTTTCTCTTTGTCTTGTCTTGAATACGTGTGTGCTTTCTGCATTGCGTTATCGTTTAACAGGTACATCAGAACTGTGGGTCTTATTTCCTCATCGTCCAGTTTGTTGCAGGAAGTCCTTCAGAGATATGGAACAGAATCAGGTTGAATTGATTGAAGTCCGAAGCCAGATGGGGCAGATGATGAGAGACATGCAGGAGATGCGTCTGGAGCAGAAGATCCTCAAAGAGGAAAATAGTCAGTTGAAGACCCAAATGAGCTTGATCATGGAGGTTCTCAAGAATGTGCTTAGGAAAGGGGATGATCAGCTATTTGAAGCCGCAGTGAAAAAGCTCGTGCCACCTGTGCCTGTGGAACCTGAGCAACAACAAAAGATGCACCCGGCTCAACGGAGGATTCAGGAGGGGAAGCCAAAGAGGGTATTTGAGGCGCCACCTTCAATGTATGCGGAGCTCTTGCAGACTTTATTGAGGTTGAATCTGGTTGAGAAGAGAATGTTGGACCCACCCACAGGAGCGCTTCCTTATGGGTACGATACCAGTAAGCAATGTGAATTTCATTCTGGGGCACTCGGACACGACATCGAAAGTTGTCATGCTTTTAAGCACAATGTTCAAGACTTGATTGACTCAAAAGATATTGAATTCACGCCGAGCGGTGTAGCTGTACGTATTGCTCCTACCCCAGTTGATGTTAAGATGACGGATGTTTCTAAAGCTGCAGTAGGTCAAAAGCGTATACTGGACTCCATGGTGTCAGAATCTCCATGCCCACAACTGTTGCCTATTCCTGGGGCAGATCTGAGAAAGAAAATGGCTAAGCATAAGGAGTGCCTTAATCAGTGCAGTGAAAGTCAAGAAACAGATGTTGTATTTGCTACGAAGGTTGTCCAACAGTCAACCCGGTACCAGCGACGACAGCAACGATCTCAACAGTGGCAAAGGCAGCAGCATCCCAATCAGCGAGGAGCTCAAAATCAGAGGCTGTTGAGGGTATTTAGTATGCCTCCGATGCCGTATGCCGAACTTCTTCAGGTGTTGCTACGATTACAGTTGGTTGAGAAGAGGAAGTTAGCTCCGCTGACAGGTACGCCTCCAGCAGGGTATGATATCAGGGAGCGCTGTGATTTCCATTCAGGAGCGTCGGGGCACAACATTGAAGATTGTCTGGCCTTCAAGCACAAAGTGCAGGACCTACTTGATAGTGCAACAATCAACTTCGGGCAGGAAGGACCCAAAATCATCTGAATGAGGAGGGGCTCTATAATTTGTTTGGGTCACTGAAAGCAGATCAGGACAACTTCGAGTTGCCTCTAATAACTGATTGTGAAGATGGCTGGTTCAGCAGCAGAGCAGATGTGAAAGCCCGGTTCTCGGAAGCTAGCATTTTTCTTTGTTTTATCTTGTCATTTCTTTACATTTGTAGTTTCTTTCCTGTTCAATTTGCAATCTTGTTTGTAAAACTTGTTGTTTTCATTCAATTGATGATAATGAAATAAATATGCATGTTTCGATTAAATCCATTTCGGGTTCACTAATTGTTTTTACAAATGTCCAACGCCTGGTTAAGAGGAATCTGGGGAGGATGACGAAAATGAATGACATGCAACTTCCAATATTGTATGCTTTTGAAATAAAACCTGCTGATGATGTACATGCATTGTTTCAAATCCCTAAACACCGGTGATATAAGGAAGATAATCCCTTGACAACCCCTTTAAGCCTTGTAGTAGGAGTTCTTTCTGAAAACGAAAAACCCTCCATCTTTAACCTGGGGCAGGGTAGGTGTTAGCTAATTTGGCCGAAGCGTTCAAATTGCAAAAGGAGTGTCCGTTCGAGGATCAATCACACCTCTAGAGGTCGTGCCTAAAAAACCACAATGGTCAAATCAAGAGTGAGACAGTCACATCATTCTTCAATGAGTCAGACAACCAGTGTCACACGACTTGTTTGAAAGAAAAAAGAGAAAAAAGAAATCAAAAGCCCGCTAAGTCGAAACTTCAAAACAAATGACTTAGGCAAAAATGAGGGCATCCCGCTGGACTTAAAAAAATCAAAAGAAACTCAAAAGGAGTCAGTCCAGGCAAAAGTTAGGGATAAGAAAAAAGATGAAAAGGATCAAAAGAAAAAATCCTCGAATCAAATACGAGTCGTGTGACCCTAGGTGTCAAAGACGAAGAGCGAGTGGCTGTCACTCCAAAAACTCATGGGTTCTCGAACTATCACTCCTATCTTTCAACCTCTGAGAGGTGAGTGCTAAGGTCGAATTAGCTAAACGTAGGATGGGAGAACATCAAGGAGAGTGGGTGGGTTAAAATAAACTTTGAGCCTGTATCCTTTCCTTCAAAACCGTGAACCTGACCACGTTACAACCTTCAAAAGTCCTAATTGAAGCAGGTTATTTCGAAAGCATACTTCGGTAAAGGTCGCGTCGATTCTAACTTCTGAAAGGGTTCCTCTTACCATGTTGGTACTGATGTTGATATTCTTGATAAATGTTTTGTGCATTATATGCCATAAACTGTTTTTTTCCTTTTCCCTGTGAACAGATTGGATGTCAAAGCTGTCATATGTGTTGCATTAATATGTCTTTTACGCAGAACAACTCGTTTTACTCGCGAGTAAGCGTTTGACAGCAGGAAAGTTTTCTGCAATGGAAAGTATGGTCAGGCCAGAATACAGAGCGCCCGAATGTTCCGAGAGCAGGGGCAAGCTACATCCGGTGATCCCCAGTCAGGTCAGCCTTTCGAAGTCATTTATCCTGGAGCAATCAGGTGGAGATTCGGTGGATATCCTGTAGTCAAGGGGCGCTACTCTGAATCAGATAATCAGGGGCAAGGTCATTGCAGTCAGGGGCAGACCATCGTAAGAGCGCAGAAGTTACTCTTTATTCGAGAAGCATTTGATGTGAAGTATTTCTCCGAAGTTCAGAATACTGGGGCATTTCATATCAGACCATCAGGGTGCAGATTTTCAGACTCCCTTTCGAGGACTATCCCCACAGAGGTCCCGCAGGCGGGGGCATATCAGAAGCGAAGGGATTGTTCTTCTCCGTATCATCAGGGTTATTCAGAGTTATTCGAGCAGATTCAGCCAATTTTCAAGAGCGAGGCGAATGTTGGGAAGTTGTGTTCCTATCCCGTGACTCTTCAACTAGAAAATGGTGTATTCAAACATAATGTTTTCCAGCGTCAGTTGTACCTGACCCATCACAAGATAGCTTAAAAGCTCAAATCCATGTTGACGATCACTGTGAGGCCCATCCGTGTTGGCGCATCAGTTTCCAGGTCCGAGCTTCATCAGTACGCAGGAAGACTCCGTCTATTTTTCTCCAGCAAGGTCCAGTTTTTCATTGGCACGGGTAAGCTATCCCCAGGGAAGTCCAATCATACTTGGCACACCTGCTATTCCCCAGCAAAGTTATATTCCCCAGCAGGGTGTTACTTCAACAAGGTGCTCGGTTAAGTTCCCAATTTCCCCAGCGGAGTTGAGTTCACTCTTCCAGCATTTATTTTGCTGGAATAATTCTGAGATATCCGGTTTATCCCCAGCGGAGTTGGCTTCGTTTTCAGCATTTATTTTGCTGAAGTGGTGTTCTGTACCCGACTCTCTCCAGCAGCCCGAGCCGACATTAGAATATTGCATGCATCATCATATTTGCATCATACTTGCATTTCATTTTCAAAATGCGTAGCATTTCCATCCTGAATGGAGCATTACGCCATAGAAAGATTCAAACATATGCATAGGCATACGAAGCATAAGCCAGGTTTTCTACCAGCCTCATATGGCAGGTGAACTACTCTGTGATCAGTTCAGGGGCATTTATCCAGCAGCAGTGTTCAGGCAGTTCAGCAGATTATTTGTATTTCAGATCATGCAACAATTATGCTTTGATCAGTCAGTCATCTGGTATCGACAAACTTTTCTTCCCGTCAATTCATATTGACGATGTGTCCCTCCAATAAGTGAATTTCTCCGTCTATCATTAGACGTCTTAAGTTTGAATGTGGTTTTCTTTCCGTCTAGCAGTAGACGAGGTGAAGTTTCGGTTAATTTTTCAGTGGGGTTTCAAGATGGGGTTTCTCTAAGTGGCTGTTCTTCCCGTCTAGCAGTAGACCATGTGAAGTTTCAGATGAGTTTTCAGCGGGTTTCTTATTGTCAGATCATATGGACGGTGTATTTCCCCAGCGAGTCTTCTCCGGCTATCTTTAGATGTTGAGGGGTTTCACAGCGCTCTTTCGGATAGTGGTTTTCTTTCTGTGCATTGGATGAGATGACATTTCGAGAGGGATTTCCTGACTGTCGATTCTTATTAACGTCGAGGCTCTTTGAAGAATGTTCGGTTTTCCTGATTGTCGATTCTTATTGACGACATGGCATCTTTGAAGGTGGTTTTCTTCCCGTCGGTCCATACTGACGATGTGGCCCCTTTAAGGATATTGTTCTTTCCATCAATTCCCGTAGACGAAAGGATTCTGAAATTTGAGGGATGGTGTTGAAGGAGATTATGGGTGTCTTCCCGTCTATCCTTAGACGATGTGAGTATGGTTTTTGGGTGTCTTTCCGTCTATCCTTAGACGATGTGAGTATGGACGTATGGGTGTCTTTCCGTCTATCCTTAGACGATGTGAGTATTGATGATGTTTCCTTCATTCAGGGTGTCTTCCCGTCTATCCTTAGGCGATGTGAGTATGGATTTTGGGTGTCTTCCCGTCTATCCTTAGACGATGTGAGTATTGAATGTTTTCTCGGATTAAGGGTGTCTTTCCGTCTATCCTTAGACGATGTGAGTATGGATTTTGGGTGTCTTTCCGTCTATCCTTAGACGATGTGAGTATGAATTTTGGGTGTCTTCCCGTCTATCCTTAGACGATGTGAATATTTTTCCTTCGGGATTATGGGTGTCTTCCCGTCTATCCTTAGACGATGTGAGTATGGATTTTGGGTGTCTTCCCGTCTATCTTTAGACGATGTGAGTATTGAATGTTTCCTTCAGGATGGGTGTCTTTCCGTCTATCATTAGACGATGTGAGTATTGAATATTTTTCCTTCGGGATTATGGGTGTCTTCCCGTCTATCATTAGACGATGTGAGTATTGAATGTTTCCTTCCTTGAAGCAGGGTGTCTTTCCGTCTATCTTTAGACGATGTGAGTATATTTCTCTTCCTGTCTATCAGTAGACGATGTGAGAGGATCAGGTGTTTTGTTGCAACCCTCGGGTTTGTTATTTGGGATATTGCAGGTAACGGGTGTTAAAATCAGGAGTTCCTTACCAAATGATTGATCAGTTTATTGCCGTAATGACCGGACTCGGTTCTGGATTTTATTCCCCAAGCAGTTTTATAGTATATTCTCACGGTTGGCAAATTTTCGGGTTTTATTGGTATTCAACCGTATCGTACCTCTGAATGTTTGAAGGCTGAGCGCTCTTCAACCCTTCAGGTCCAAGTCGCTTGAATAGGGGCAGCTGTTGCACCCTAAAATTTGACCAACCGATCCTCCTATCTGGTTCATGGTTCAATTCGTATTCGCAAATCAGATGCATGACATGTGTGCACAGACAGAGGATATCAGAGTTACAGCTCGGTTTTCATCTACCGAATATTTCAGATCCAGTCTAGGTCATCAGGGTTTTATTTTTGGGGAATTGTGCGCTTCTCGGTGTTTGCAGCTTGTATGGTGGTTTTTGGGATATTCTGATGCTCGGGGGTTTACTGTTTGCTTTAATCTGGTCGCGCTCTCTTTTATGGTGGTCATTTGCATTTGTCTGCATTTTTTTTAGGATTTAATAGCCTTTTGTGGATTTTTAATAGGCTTTATAGGTTTTCTAGGATTAAATAGATTTTTTTAATATTTTTTAAATAGTTTAAATCTTTTTCTAGAGCTTTATAGAATTTTTAATTGGTTTAATAGTTTTTAATCATTTTTAGAATATAATAGATTTTAAATAGCTTTTAAATGTTTTTAGAATAATGTAGAAAGAATATAGTTTTTTTCTTTTAATAATAGATTTTCTTATAGAATAAATAATATAGATTTTATTAGAAGTAGTAGAGTTTTAATGAATTTTTTTTAATAGAAATTAGTAGAGTTTTATTAATTTTAGTTTAATATAGGTTTAATTAGATTTTTAATCATTTTTAGATCTAATTAGGGTTTAATTAGGTTAATTAGGATTTAATTTTTTGTTTAGAATTTAATTGAATTTGTTAGAATTAATTAGGATAGTTAATTGGCATTTAGATTTAATTACAGTTTAATTTTAGTTAGAGTTTAATCACTAGTTAATTAGGTTTAGTTTAATTAGTTTAATTAGGTTTAATTTGGTTTTTAATTCAGAATGTTTGGGTTTTTTTGTCCATCATTTTCGTGTGGGCCCAGCAGCAGATTTTTTGGAGGCCCAGAATGTATTCAGTTCAGTTTTTGTTCGTTTTTGTCCAAAGAGAGCGCCACTTGTCCACATATAAATAATGCCACGCCTGCTTCTGAGACAGACCCACCTCACAATTCACTACACTCAGCAGCCACACACGTGGATTCCACTACTCCCTCTCTCTCCACGCGTCCCCACATACCTCAATTCTCGTGACACTTGTCACCTCACCACCCCCTCACCGAGAAGCTACCGTCGGCATGCAAATCCGGCGACCGCCCTAACGGCCACCACCCTAATGCCATCCGGCCACCGCAACCACCCGCCGGAGCTAATTTTTACCCAGAATCCTCCCATCTGCTTCTTCCTCCCCCTTCCTCCTCCGTCCACCCTCATCAGCGACTCGCCGGAAAACTCCTCGGAATATTCATCATTTTCCAGCTTTTCATCAAGAACACTCATCGTGTTCATCTGGATTTTCCAGAAATTCATCCATCGTTCTTCATCTCCTCCAAGAGCATCAGTGTAATACCCCAAATTTTACCCTTTCTTTTTTATTTTTATTTTAAATTTTGATTAACTTAATAAATTAACCTTTTTTTTTTAAATCTTGTTTTTTTAACTAATAATAATTTAATTAAATTTTTTTTATAACTTTACTAATGTTTTTTATTAACTTTTTTTTCTATTTAGTTTATTTATTTAAATCATTTTAAACTCTTCTTACTAACTTTTAGGATTTAGATTAAAATTTAACTTTTTTTTCTTTTCTTCAAGAGTAAATTTTTTTATAACCTTTTTTAAATTAATTTCTAACACATTTTTTTAATCAAATTCTAATACTTTTTTTAAAATAAAAATCTAACTTCTTTTTAAAATTAAATCTTTTTTTCTAACTTTTTTTAAAGCTAAATCTTTTTTTTCTAACTTTTTTAAAGTTAAATATTTTTTTCTAACTTCTTTTTAAAATTAAATCTTTTTTCTAACTTTTAAAAGCTAAATCTTTTTTTCTAACTTTTTTTAAAGCTAAATCTTTTTTTCTAACTTTTATAAAGTTAAATCTTTTTTTTCTCTAACTTCTTTTTAAAATTAAATCTCTTTTTTCTCTAACTTCTTTTTAAAAATTAAATCTTTTTTTCTCTAACTTCTTTTTAAAATTAAATCTTTTTTTTTTCTTTTTAAAATTAAATATTTTTTTTTCTAACTATTTTAAAAATTAAATCTAACCTTTTTTTTATAAATTAAATCTATCCTTTTTTTTAAATTAAATCTAAATCTTTTTTTTTCTAACTTTTTTCTAAATAAAAATCTAACTTTTTTAAAGCTAAATCTTTTTTTCTAACTTTTTTTAAAGCTAAATCTTTTTTTTCTAACTTTTTTAAAGTTAAATATTTTTTTCTAACTTCTTTTAAAGCTAAATCTTTTTTTCTAACTTTTATAAAGTTAAATCTTTTTTTTCTCTAACTTCTTTTTAAAATTAAATCTCTTTTTTCTCTAACTTCTTTTTAAAAATTAAATCTTTTTTTCTCTAACTTCTTTTTAAAATTAAATCTTTTTTTTTCTTTTTAAAATTAAATCTTTTTTTTTTCTAACTATTTTAAAAATTAAATCTAACCTTTTTTTTATAAATTAAATCTATCCTTTTTTTAAAATTAAATCTAAATCTTTTTTGACACCATCCTTTTTCAAATTAAAATTCTAAATTCCTTTTAAAATTAAATTCTAATGCCATTTTATTTTCTTTTTTTAAAATTAAGATCTAAATTCCTTTTAAAATTAAATTCTAACAGTTTTTAAAATAATTCTAACATTTTTTAAAATCAACATTCAAATATATTTTTTTTTATTTTAAAATTCTAACTCATTTTTTTTAAACTTAAAACTCTAATTTTTATTTAACTTGAAGCTCTTATTTTCTTTGCTAACTTTTTAAATTTAAATCCCAACACTTTTTTAATCAAATCCAATCCCAATGAATTCCAGATCAAATCAATCAGATCATATCATCATCATAAGAAAATCAGCATCACCATCATTGAATCAAATCTGAAATCATCATAAAAATCTACTCAAATCAAATCCGAGATTGAAAAAGATTGAGATATTCAAATTAAATCTGAGATTAAAAAAGATTTAAAAATCAAGTATAAAGGGGACGAAAATCATAACAAGAAAGGGGAACTTTTTCGTAAAATCCAAGCAAACCCCGTCAAAAATCCTCTAGCCTCAGGACAAAGCATCATCGGCCATCATCATTCCGTAAGGATCAAAAAATATAATTACAATTTTTGTGTTGCTTTTCATGTTTTTCAGGAAAAAGAGATGAAGAAGACAAATCGGCGGTCATGCAAAAGAAGAAGAAGATAACATCCGTGAGAGGCAAACAAGAAGGAGAGGAACACGCGCAAACTCAGAGAGCAGAGAGAAGAAGAGTGATGACCGGCCCAACCCTCTTTTTTTTTATTTATTATTTATTGTTTTTCCATTTGTTATTTTATTTTGTTTATCTTTTTAAAAAAAAAAATCAAGAAGGCCCTTTCTTTTTTATAACCAAAAACCTTTTTCAAATTAATTAAAACTCTTTTTAAATAAAATAATCAAATGTTTTTTTCAAATAATAAAACTTTTTTATAACTTTAAAGACAAACGTGTTTTTAACTAACATTAAGATTTTTTAAATTAAACCAATTGTTTTTTTTAATGATTAAATCTTTTTTTCAAAATATTATCACTAAAACTCTTTTTTAGAATAATTAACCAAACTTTCACTTTTTTATTAATAAATTTTTTTTAAAACTCAAAACTCTTTTAATTAAAATTAATCTCTCTTTTCACAAATTTAAATCCTTGGTTAAAAAGACCATAAAAGTCCTCCAAAATTCATACGGTTTGTTTCTCGTTCAATTTTGATTTCGTTTTCGTCTAACCCCACATACTGACATTTTTGTTTGTTTTGTTTCTTGCAGCTAATATGTTCAATTTGAAACTTATTTTCGGTTTTATATTTAGCTATTATAATTGTAACTGCTTATGGGATGTAATTTTGCGAGACAATTGTCGCATTTATCTTTCCGCACTTTATTTTCGGCCGTTGTATGTATATTTAATTTCATCGCATCTTTATAATTAATTTCACTCCTCCGAAGGAATTAGGTCTAGCCGTTTGACCGCCGTGTCAATAGTCCTCACCTTCAACCCTTACACCTTTTCAACCCTAAATTTTCATACATGTCTCGCTATGGACAAAATTACCATTTTACCCCTAGCATTAGGTCAAAGAGCCGCCGCGCTCATTTTAGGGTTTCCCGCCGTGGAATCCCTAATTTAACCCTAATTACAACTTAACAATTCAACGTAGAGATTTGGAGTTTCTACACTCCGCGTAAGCGTGCCCTTAAGACATGTTTATTCCCCTTGAGACCTTGACCACAGTCAAGAAGTCTCTAACCTCCCTTTTGAGGGGAACTACGATTACTCTGATTCCACTCCCGTAAGGATACGTAGGCACAAGATGCGACGTCTTGCCGAGTAAACTTAGAATTAACCCTTAGGTCTTCTTTCTCACTTTTAATTCTTTGTACATATACCTTAAGCAAATAAATAAAGCAAAATAGTAAACATTTGAACAAAAGGTTCCTGTAGAGTACTACAGAAGTTTAGGGTGCTAATACCTTCCCTAAATTTAACCAACCCCCGAACCCTAGATCTTTCCCCGCATTGTGTTTACGATGCAAAAATAGGTTTTCCCTCTTTTGACCTTTTCCTTCGGATAAATCAAAGAGCGGTTGTGAATTGAATTGCGATTCAAACTCATTAATAGTTTGATATCCTATTTCCACCGCAACAGAAAATGGCGACTTCACCGGGGAAAACTTAACTTTTGAGGGTTATCCCTAATTTGTTCATATTTATCACTATTTGTTTTATTATTCAGTTGCATGTATATATTGTACTTTGATTTTGGGAATGTTCCTTGTGTTGTGAGATAAGTCCTACGCCCGGACTAGTGACACTATTATAGGATGGGGATATATTCGATGAGGCTTATAGGGAGTGAATCCCGACCAAGCCGATTCGAGAATCACCGCTCAGTTGAGACCTTTTCGAAAATGGTTCGGTCGAACGAGTAATCGTGAAAACTTCTTCCATGGTCGATTGGAGTCTGTGATATTGAGGACCGTAGTACCTTAACACCACCTTGGCCTTATTTAGGACGTAGTGCGAGAGCTATGTGGGAGTAATCCTACAATGGTTGCTACGCGATACTACACTCAAAAGAGGTTCTCTTGAGAATATTATTAACCCCCGAGTCAATCGGAAGGTTGATAATATCCGAAAGATGGGCTGATGACTTTGGGCACTTTTTAGAACCTTGTTCTGCAGGTACAATTAACCTATAGCACACTCCTTTTGGGGATGGGTAGACCTTAACTCCACTCACGTTCCTTTAACCTAGGACTTTGTGTGTTTTCATGCATTGCATTCATAAAACATCATATCGCATTAAGATTTCATGGAATTCAAACACTATTTATGAACATTGCAGGATACCATGGATTACTCTAGGAAGCATACTTTGAAATTTACTTTTAAGGGTTTTAATTTGGGAGTCCTAGAGAAGCTAAGAGATTTGGTTCAAGATCAAGAAAAGTTCCAAAACAGATATGGAAGGCTATTGTCTTTGTTGAAGATTCAAGTAAACGAAGGACTTCTTGCGACTTTGCTACAGTTTTATGATCCAGATTATCACTGCTTCACCTTTCCAGATTATCAGCTTTTACCTACCTTAGAAGAATACTCTCAGTTGGTGGGATTACCTATCTTGGATAAGTCTCCATTCCCGTTCTTGGAAGAAGACCTTAAAGAACGAGATATTGCTAAAGCCATTTGTCTAAGGATATCCGAGGTCAAAAGCAATATGATCACCAAAGGGGGGATCTCCGGTTTTCTCAGGGACTTCTTAATTAAGAAAGCCCAATTTTATGCCGATCATAAAGACATGTTTGCCTTCGAGACAATATTTGCTTTGCTCATTTATGGGTTGCTGCTTTTTCCTAGTTTTGAGGGGTTTGTGGACCTTAATGCAATCAAGACCTTCATGAGGAGAAATCCAGTTCCAACGCTATTGGGTAATACTTATCATTCAGTACATCTCCGAAATTTTCATGGTGGAGGAATGATTACATGTTGTGTGCCATTACTATACAAGTGGTTTATTTCTCACTTACCCAAGTCCGGTCCGTTCTGGAGATCTAATCAAGAACGTTGGTCGCAAAAAGTTATGGCTTTAACTCACTCTGATATTGATTGGTATAATCACATGTACGATGGGATATCGATCATTGATAGTTGTGGAAACTTCAACAATGTGCCTTTGCTCAGTTTCAATGGAGGAATTAGCTACAATCCGGTCCTAGCTCGCCCACAGTTGGGATATCCCTTGAAAGAACCGCCTAAAGGTGTTCATGTGGAGAAAATCTTTTTCAAAGACGACAAAAAGCTTCAAGATCAGATTCTATCTTCTTGGAATCATCTGCGTAGGAAAGACAAAGAAAGTTTGGGCAGACCTAATTGTGTGTCCATGGAACCATACCTTCAATGGGTCCGAGGAAGAGCTATTAAGTTGAAGATGCCTTACTCTCGCCAGGATCCTTCACCTCAAAGAGAGGAACCTGTCCAGTATTTCATGACCGAAGTTGAGACTTTGAAGATCGCTTTGAAGAGATCACAACGCGAAACAGAATCATGGAAGAACAAATACCATGTGATGGTCAGCGACTACGAAGAACTTCAAAAGCAGATTCAGTCGAAGGATGATGAGATACAATCCTACAAGAAGAGAAGGCTCTACGAATATTTATTTTCCTCCGAATCTCCGTCTGCTCACTGAAGTTGTGGAAGATGCTTCTCTAGGATTTTATAGGCTTTTATTTAGCTATTTTGGTTGCAAGAATATTATTTGTAATTTGTCTTCAATGAATTAAAAGTTTCCTTGGTATTCTGCAATATTCGTAAATATTTGAATTCCATGAAATCTTCATTTGCATTCACATTTTAGCATCATACTTTTGCATTGCATGTGTCTCCCGATTTCTCATACTCGGTTCTCTCGCCTTCCAGTTTTGTCACCATAAGTTCTCTGCATCAATACGATCCTTCAAAAGGATGGGAGATCAAAACCAAGAGATCAACCGTGTCAGCCACGAACTCGAAGATCTTCGAGGAAGTGTAGGGCAGATTTTGGAGATGTTACGAGCTCTTAGTGTGAAGGTGGATGCTCAGTCTATTGTTGTTTCTGAGACTACTAATACCATTATGGAACCTCAGCGAGCTGTTATTGTCGAGAATGTACCTATTCACGGTCTTCAATCCGGTTTGGTGCCTCCTAGTGTTCAACCAGTTCGACGAGCTACCCCTCCAAAGTGCAAAACTCCTAACTCCGACCATGGTAAAGGACCTGCACGTTCGAGGAACCGCAAAATGGCTACGCCTCAACCCTGGCAACATCAGCAGAGTTATATTCAAGGTCATCCGTTTCCATATGTCCAACAACCCTATGTAGCTACTGTTGCACCTCCTTTCGATCAGCAGTTTCCTACATACCAGCCTGTGCAGTCAGCTCCGGTATATCAAGCACCGATTTATCAACAGCCTTCCGGTTATCCGCCCATGCAAGTTCCTGTCAACAGTCAACGAGTGCCCAACGCTCCTGTTCACCAGCAATCACAGGATCAGGTGACTTATCCCCGTAAGAGTCAGTATAAGCCTTGTCCTCCAATTCCGATGGCTTTCACTGAGTTATACTCCCATTTGCTACAACAAGGTCTGATTACCACCCGTGCTTTGGGTCCTCCGCCTAATCCGTTACCTGCAGGATACAATGCTGCCGCTCATTGTTTATTTCATGAGGGTGCGCCCGGCCATGGTCTAGAGAATTGCTATGCTCTTAAGAAAGTTGTCAGAAATTTGCTAGAAACGAAGAAGTTGTCTTTTAGCGATGCTCAGATGAATATCGAGACTCCTCTCGGGGTCCCTCACTTGTCAAGTTCGAATTCTGCAAAGCATGCTACTCCTGTGGCAAATCAGCCGAATCCAGCAATTATTCAAAGGCCTAGCTCGCTTCATTTCAGTAACCCTCAAGATGATATGACCGGGATCAACAAAGAATCTGGGAAAGTTATTTTGAAGCAACGACTGAAAACTGTTGAAGATGTGACCAGCATAACTGGGGCAAGCCATGACGACTCACAGTGATCAGGAATCAGACGTTCTTTCCATTGAGGCTCCGCCAAAGGAAACTGTTGCTCTCGAATTTCATAAACCATTTAGAAGGATTTTTCCGACAGTTCATTAGTTTATTTATATGTATTTCTCTTTGATTAAGCATATTTAGCATGTACGAACTTGTTTATCTTTGATTAATGCAACGCATATGTTTGTCTTGAATAAGTCCATTCGTTTCACTCATTCAAAATATATTTTTCATAAATTATAATGCCAACTTTACCCGATCTCTTGTTCTGATGGAGAATTGGGAGGAGGATGACGAACCCAAAACGGCAGATTTCTTGTCGTATGCTTTCGATTGAAACCCGCTGATGATGTAAGGCATTGTTTCAAATCCCAAACACTGGAGATATAAGGATGTTAATCCCTAGTCAACCTCTTTGAGCCTTGAAGTATGAGTTTTTCTTTCTTTTAAGAACCTTCATCTTAACCTGGGGCAGGGTAGGTTTCAGTTAAACCGATCGAGCGCTTAGGTCCCCAAAAGGAAGAGCAAACCTTCGAGAATTTATCCTTAGCATCTTAAGAAGTCCAATACAATGACTATCCCTCGGTTACCTAAGGAGTGGGGCAGTCACGAGCCTTTCAAAAGATTTACACGACTTGTGCATAAAAGAATATTCAGAAAAAATAAGAGCCCGCTAAGTCAAAACCTATGAAGGAGACTTAGGCAAAACTGGGGCATCCCGCTGGACTCCAAAGTCATATCAAAAGACGTTGTCCAGGCAAAAGTTAGGGAATAAGAACAAACCAGCAGTTTTTTTTAGAATCCCAATAAAGAACAAAGTCGTGTGACCAATTGCCATTAGAAATAGGTGAGTGACTGCCATGTCCAAAGCCTTGATAAGTTCTCGACCATAGCAAATCCGCTTGAGATATAAGCGTTCGTATCCGATTAACTGAATTAGGATTGGAGAACATCACGAAGAAGGGGTGGGTACAAATATAACTCTGAGCCTTTATCCTTTGTTTCTTAAACCATGAACCGAGCCACGATACAACCTTTAAAAGACCTAATTGAAGTAGGACTTCGGTTGAAAGCATACTCGACAAGATCACGTTTCCTGACTCCTACTAGCTATGCTCAGAAAAAATTCATGTTGGCATTATAATTAAAACTTATATCCTGACTAGTGATTTCGGTCACAAGTTATTGCGATTTTTTCAAAAAACAAAAATTCAAGACAAATATATGTGTTCATTGACAAGCTCAGGATAGGCATTTCAGACATGACGACTTTGCTCGATATCTTAGAGATTTACATATGAACATAACCCGTGGAACTTGAAGATCCTGCTAAACAGGGGCAGACAGTTTCCCAATTCGCTTACCAACGCGAGTCTGACGTTCTTAAGAGCTATTTCTCAAAGATTTCGTCGTAACACGCTTAATTTGTGCCAAGACCTGACTAATCTCTCAAAGAGTTTGAAAACAGTGGGGCAACCAGACTCTGTGTTCTCTATAAAATCCTCTTGAGATGACCATACCTCATAACACAAGTATCCTGGGGCACCGTGTGTTTTAAAAAAACAAATGGCGACTACTATAAGGTCCTTCAAGATCAAAACCATGGGGTTTCACAATTTTTTTCGTGCACCCAATGGATTTTACTCACAGCGGCCTTCACTCCCCAGTAAACCTCAGTGTTGCAACAGGCTCTTAAACTATTGCCTTATCACAGTCCCCAGAGAGACTATAAGCTGACAACTTTTTCTTGGGTAACTCGAAAGTGTCCCTCAGGTTTTCCTCTCCCCATGAGAAGACGTGATACTGTGCACCCAAGCAAATTACTTTCTCCCCAGAGAATTCATAACTTTAAAACCAGATGTGGTTCTACCATTGATCTTTCTTACCCATGATTGACGTATTGGTTGCAGAGAACGCAGGGTATCTCCGTCGGGATGTTTATTTCATCTCTCGTCTCTAGTCTGTTTCGTCAGCATTACGCAGGGGCATAAGCATCACATGCCTACTTCATATACTCATACTCATTACATACTCATTACATACTCATGGCATACTCATTTCATAGCATCTTGCATGTTTAACTACATAAGACATTGACATACATTCATATTAACATATATTCACATTAACACATGCGTTAGTATGCGCAGGTTCATTGTGTCGCCATCATTAGTTGTTACCGCCGAGTAACTGGGTTTGTCCATTCTCTCCAAATAGATTGTCAGCCCTAAGCATAAAATACATATGTGTTTCCAGCTTCCCCACAGAGCTCGATCCTCGTGGATGACGGTTGCTTCAGCTATCTGTCCTCGCCAGGATAAGATATTTACCCTTCGAGATCATTCCCTCGATGGAGTCTTGATTACCAGTCTTCTTTCTAGCTCGATCCTAGATTGAATCTCAGTCATGTCGGTAGTCAAGCCCAACCGGACGTGCATTTATTTTGCACCATCTAAAGATGTTCACCATACCATGGCAGATACGCGACTGTTCTCGCCCGAGAAGTTTATCACTGTACCCGGACGTGCATTTATTTTGCACTATCTTTCAACCGCAATCCTTTACGGATACACGCCAGTTCACGCCTGGAAAATCTATCAGTACAACACTTTACAATCCTACATGTTACAGCATCGGTATGCTACATTTCTCTCCTGAGAAACCTGTCGATATGACAACCTTACACAACCAGATACGCGACTGTTCTCGCCTGAGAAGCTTATCATCATCTGTTATCACCTCTACAAGCAGTTCTTACATGAGAGGCTTATTATTGCTACTCTTGCAAAATAAGCGACATCTCTCGCCTGAGAAGCCAATCCTATCTTCGTTATGACTCGCAGCAAATGGCCATCTCCATTGAGCAGTTGGGCTTCCATTTTCCCTGTTGTCTTGAAGTATGGGGAGGTTTGAACCAAATCGTATTCAGGAGAGGACGATCTTGAAGTACAGGGAGGTTTGAGCGGAATCATATTCAGGAGAGCACGATCTTGAAGTATGAGGAAGTTCATTTACCCTTTAGTAAAAGAAGGAGCGGAATCATATTCAGGAGAGTACGATCTTGAAGTATGAGGAAGTTCATTTACCCTTTAGTAAAAGAAGGAGCCAAATCATATTCAGGAGAGCACGATCTTGAAGTATGAGGAAGTTCATTTACCCTTTAGTAAAAGAAGGAGCCGAATCATATTCAGGAGAGCACGATCTTGAAGTATGAGGAAGTTCATTTACCCTTTAGTAAAAGAAGGAGCCGAATCATATTCAGGAGAGCACGATCTTGAAGTATGAAGAAGTTCATTTACCCTTTAGTAAAAGAAGGAGCAGAATCATATTCAGGAGAGCACGATCTTGAAGTATGAAAAAGTTCATTTACCCTTTAGTAAAAGAAGGAGCGGAATCATATTCAGGAGAGCACGATCTTGAAGTATGAAGAAGTTCATTTATCCTTCAGTAAAAGAAGAGTCAGAATCGTATTCCAGGCGCCGACCTTAAATATGAGAAAATTGATATATCAGATAAACAGCAGCCTCTTTATTTGAGTGCTTATTCATGGTGGCATGTAAGTCCCTTCCAACGATAAGTGACAGTTCTCCCTCGAGAAGCTTATCAGGGCATTTCCCATTAAAGTCCATTTATTTTGGCATGCAACCGGTCTTTACCCTGTATATTTGATACGGATTTCCGAAAAGTCCATTCGATCCCATCACGAAGGATAGTTTATAGAAGCTTGGATGTTATTCTTTGCTCAATGCTCCAGCATTCTGTAATCGATCTTGCAGTCGTGTAGATCCAGTTTTATTGTTAGATATTCCCCAAGTGGAGGCCGTCTCATAGGTGCCATCTCCATTTAGGATCTTGTTCTAACCACTCAAAGTCCATTTATTTTGGCATACAGCCGGTTCTTTTCACCCTGTATATTTGCTACGGATTCCCGAAAAGTCCGTTTGATCCTGTCACGAGAGATAGTTTACAGAAGCTTGGATGTTATTCTTTGCTCAATGCTCCAGCATTCTGTAATCGATCTTGCAGTCGTACATGATCCAGTTTTACTTTTAGATTCCCCAGTGGAGGCCGTCTCATAGGTACCATCTCCATTTGAGAATCTCGTTCCTTTTCTAAAAATGACAATTGGTCGTGTTCGCACCAGTTGACCATCATTTTAGAATTCCTCAGTGTTGTACTGTGTCCCAGCGCGTCGTTTTCCCCAATGTGTTCTTCTCGTAGCGTCTGTCCCTGTGTCGTCGTATTCGTCGGCATTTTCGCAATTCATCATTCCAGCATACGCATCATATCACTGTCTGCATTAGTCTGTTCTCGTTTTGTCTATAGCATTGCATATTGCCACATATAAGGGCAAAATTTTCGGTTATCTATATTTAAATCCCTCCACCATGATTCCTCGAGTCTCCGCCAATCAAATCATCCGGTGTAGCTATTTAAATAGGGGCAGCAATAATCTCCAAACAAGATCAAGAACCTTCAACAAAGGTTAACACCATTCGTCATCGCCTTCATCAGGGACCTCAAAGATCTCCAGATCTCCTTCAACTTTCCCAGCGGTTCATCACTCTTCAGAAAATTCCCAGAGCGTCTTCATCGTTGTTCATAGATCTTCAACCAACTTCAACGAGCAAGAGTGTACGTGTTCGTCACCTTTCAATCTTCCTCCGTTTCCAGATCGTGATAATCCTCAGTTTGCCTTCGTCTTCTCCAAAGATCTTCAACCTTACCTTCAAGAACACTCATCCACTCAAGATTCCCAGAATTTCTTCATACTTCTTCAAGCGAACCTTCAAGAAATCCCAGAAACTTCATCGTCTCAATTGCTTCTCTCCAGGTTCGTCTCCTTTTCACCACCTCCATTGATGTTCCTTCATTATTTTAGGGTTTCTCATTTCAATATGTGGAGGTTTAGTGTTAATCGATGGAGATGATTTAGGTTGATTAGGGTTTCAGAATGTTTGAGTTTGCTTTGATAGAATTTCTCAGAGAGAATTGGGGGAGAGCTCGCGAGGGAAGGAACAGCGTGTTAGGGTTAGGGGTAGTGAACAGTAACCAGAAATTTGGGGGGAGAAGTTGGTTTTGTTGTCTGAGGAGTTAGGCTAGGGTTTCGGCTGGATTAAGCCCAACGTGTGATTGCTATCACACACCCTGTTTGCTCGCTATACCCCTTCTGTGAGAAGAATAGAATGGATTCTGATGGGCTTAGTTCAAATCCTGCTACCCGCACCCCCTCATCTCAGCCCAATAAGAATTACACTAGGAATTCATGCTATTCGCACCACGTTTTTCTCCATTTTTCCTTTTTTTTTAAACTCATTTCTGAAATAACCTGGGCCTGCGCCCATTTGCTCTTGGCACCCCTAGGTTAGAGCCCATCCAGAATTTTAACTGAGCGCATGTGCTATCTGAACCCCCTCCCCAATTTAATTCATTTTGTGTTTTTAATTCTTTTATATTTCCTTCATTTTGTAAAAATCATATAAAATCAGAATTTTAATATTTTTGAGGCCTTCTTTTTGCATTAGATTCTTAATCATGTGTAGAAAAATAATAAAAATAAAAATGCCATTTTATTTGTGGTTTACTATTTTTGTATATTTTTCTTTTAATTAGACTTTTAATAGATTTAGGTTTATACCTAGTTTTGTAGAATTTAATTAGGGACTTTCCCTTAGTCTTTTTTGATCCATTCTTTTTAGGATATTTCACTTAGGACTTTAGCTTCCTCATAGGATTTAATTCATATTTTTAGGGTTATTTTTTAGATACTTTGATTAGGTGTGATTAAGAGGATATAATTAGGGTTTTTAGGGTGAACTTGGGTGTGATAAATCTTTTTCTTTAGAAAGTTGTGTTTTGATTTTTGGGGTATGGGCATATAGGGATATTATGGGTAGGTATATAGACCCTTGTGAGTAAATGTTAGAATTTTCCCTTTTGCCTTTATATTTTTTAGGATATTTTCTGAACTTGACTGATTGTACTGATTGTTTGATGACTGTTTGGCTATCTTTGGGGTTTATCTTTGGGGAATTGTTGTGGGGGCTTGGTTTGCTTTGAAGACCTTGGTAAAGGAGCATGATGAGGAGAAGGTTGAAGACTAGAGATCCAGAAGTTGAAGATGTTTGGAGCTTGCAAGGATGCATAGATTGAAGACCTAGTCTAGGAGCTTGTTCTCTGTTTGTGAGGTTTGAGATCCTGAAGTTTGAAGGGAGTTTATGGTACTTTCCTGAGGAAGGCACTATGAATGCCTTTCATTCTTTCTTCTCACCTCTTTCTTAAGTATCCAATAATGTTGGAGCCTTCATGTGAGTTTAGTTTCTCCTGAGGAGGAATGTAAACTGATCACAGTTGTTGAGCCACATGGGATATGATTCCTAAGTGGAAGCCTCCTAGTACTTTCCTGAGGAAGGCACTATGGGTCTATTCACTTAGTTCCCTTAGTTCATATAGGCTTTCTTAAGTATCCAATGATGTTGGAGCCTTCATGTGAGTTTAGTTTCTCCCGAGGAGGGATGTAAACTGATCACAGTTGTTGAGCCACATGGGATATGATTCCTAAGTGGAAGCCTCCTAGTACTTTCTTGAGGAAGGCACTATGGGTCTGTTCACTTAGTTCCCTTAGTTCATCTAGGATTTCTCAAGTATCCAATGATGTCGGAGCCTTCATGTGAGTTTAGTTTCTCCTGAGGAGGGATGTAAACTGATCACAGTTGTTGAGCCACATGGGATATGATTCCTAAGTGGAAGCCTCCTAGTACTTTCCTGAGGAAGGCACTATGGGTCTATTCACTTAGTTCCTCTAGTTCTTGTAGGATTTCTTAAGTATCCAATGATGTTGGAGCCTTCATGTGAGTTTAGTTTCTCCTGAGGAGGAATGTAAACTGATCACAGTTGTTGAGCCGCATAGGATATGATTCCTGAGTGGTAGCCTCCTGGTACTTTCCTGAGGAAGGCACTATGGGTTTGTCTGATTAGCTCCCTTTCTTTGGTAAGCTGGTTTTGAAGCTTGGAGACTGGTTTGTTTTCTTTTGTGTAGAGATTTGATTAGGGTTTTGCATAGGGCTTTGCTCAGGGGTTTGATTAGGGTTTTGTTTAGGGGTCCTGCTTCGGGTTTTGGTTTAAGCTTTGGATAGGAGCTTGTCAGGTTGGTTCGCCTTCTCTTTGTGTTGTTTGACTTGTGTGGTGTTGTGCTGCATTAGACTTAGGGGTTCATCTAGATATTTCTGGGGTAGGTGCATCTTAGAGATAGGCTTTGTGTGCATGAGAAGTTGAGGTGGTCCTCCTTCTGCTTGTTTGTTATTGAGTGGCTTTGCTTGCTGGTATTTGGTAGAGCTGAGCTCCCTTACCTCTGTGGTTTGCGGCCTTTGTGCCTTGTTTGCTTAGTTGTTGCATTTATGCATATTTCCAGTATTTCGTTACTTTGCAGTTGATTCCTGTTTGCTGTTCAGTCCTGTTGTCATGATCCCTTAGGAGCTCTAACTTCTCCGCTGCGGAGGAGTTATGATAGACATTAGGATGGTCAACCAGGCATGATAATAGTAGGTAGATTCCCTTTTTCAACCATAGTTTTAGGGTGTCTCTTTCCTTTCTCAGCAATAGAAAACACTTGAGTAGCTTGTGTCGTAGTTAGCCAAACTACAGCTGCTCTGATTTCTCGTACCAGACGAGAATATGTAGGCATAGGATGCGATATCCTAGCGAGCACACTAACAACTAACCTTTTGTTCTCTCGCGGCTGTGCGATCGAGACTTTCCCGCTGACGACTGATTGTTATCCCTTTTCTCTTGCCCGAGTGCGTTTGAGACCAGACCATAGTTGTAGGTTCCCGAACCTTTAAAACCAGTTTAATTTCTCACTGTTGTGTGAGAACCCCCTGTTTAGCCGTAGTTAGTCGAACTACGTTTGCTCTGATCTTCCATGCCGTGTGGAAGTACGTAGGCACAGGACGCGATGTCCTGGCGAGCAACCTCCCCCCGTTTAGACGTAGGTAGTCGAACTACGTTGACTCTGACTTTCCCATTTCACGAGGGAGTACGTAGGCCCAGAACACCGTATGTTCTGTCGAGTCCTGTCCCTTTCTTTTCTTTTCAGACTGACCATTAATGTAGATAGATAAACACACCCTTTTCCTTATAAACACCAAGCGTGGATCCCGTCGAGTACGACGGACGTGAGGGGTGCTAATACCTTCCCCTTGCGTAACCGACTCCCGAACCCAGGTTTTGGTTGCGATGACCATACCTTTCCCGTTTTTTGCGAGGTTTACTTTGAGCGTTTCCTTTCCCTCCGTTGGGATAAATAACGCACGGTGGCGACTCTTCTGTCAGCCGGCGCCGATTTTCGCAGTAGCGACATATAACACGTGTCAGAGCTCTAGGAGTAAACTATCAAGAACAATTACTTATATTATAGTATATATAGTAGACTCATGTGTTGTAATCAATGTCACAAATTTCATATATTTTCTTTATAGAACTAGAGAACCTAAGCCAACAAGCAAAACAGTTTGTGAGCAATTATGTGGGTCTGTGTCCTCATTTTTTTTTTGTACTTTTCATGTTTCCTTAATCGAAACATCTTTATTTCTTGTCATTTATAGAATTTTATTTAATGTTTATTATTTCATATTTTTTTACTTTAATTAAGATTTATTGTCTTTAAAGTTCATTGTTACCTTGACTACAACCAAACATTTGTAGTCACATCTTACACTTACGTCTTAGTAAAAGTTTTTGCACAAAATGATTCCCAAGATTTTTTAGTTAGTCTCAAATACTTTTAAACTCGTGATTGTTCGCTAAAAAAACCTGCAAATAGAGGGGAAGTTAGCTATGGAGGTTATCTTTGTCTTTTCCACTGTTGTCTTTCCAAGGTTCGTTCATGACAGAATTATCCAAGTTTACATAATCTGCAATCCCTAAATTTGATGGCTTCTATGACTAGTGGGTGATATTGATGAAAAATATTATTTTGTCTAAGGAATAGTGGGATCTCATCAAGAGTAGAATTACAATTTCTTCTTTAGATGCCACATCGGTGCTATGCAAACTTGTAGAGGAGATTAATCATGGTTAAAATTATCTGTTTCAAGCAATTGACCGTACAATGTTGAATGGTTCATATTCATAACACGACAAAGGATATTTGAAATTGAATGCAAAGAAAATATCAAAGTTCACCTGTTGCACCTTGAAAAATCATAAAGATAATTCAAAAACACGACCCTTGTGCAAAAGTCGCGGAAATGCGGTTCGACAGAGTCGCACCGAGCTTTATTTATCCCAA
The DNA here is from genome assembly GCA_963859935.3 of Lathyrus sativus. Taxonomy (NCBI): domain Eukaryota; kingdom Viridiplantae; phylum Streptophyta; class Magnoliopsida; order Fabales; family Fabaceae; genus Lathyrus; species Lathyrus sativus. The sequence continues at coordinate 555,966,047 of OZ012740.1, read as the reverse complement.
GAGATGGGAAAGGAAAATATCGAGAAAACCTTTTAAAACAAAAGAAGAGAACAATGGTCGTCACAACCACGTTTCGGGTTCGGGAGTCGGTTGCGCAAGGGGAAGGTATTAGTACCCATCACGTCCATTGTACTCAACGTGAACCTCTTAGTACGATTTGCGATGGGCATTATTTAAGATTTTTTATTTTCTTCTCAATGATAAATGTGAATTGGTAAGGTAAAAGGATAACGATGCTAAGGGAAAATGGGTGGTTATAGGATAGGGTGCTCGCCAAGGATTGGTATGCTCATTCGGACGAGAATGAGAAATTAGAGCTCTCGTAGTTCGATTACGGGTAAAGATAGGGGGAGAACAAAAGATGGATACAAGGTAGCTCGCCAGTATCATCGCAATCTTATGCCTACTGTCATACCTAAAATTTTGACCCTTAGATTCTATTATCATTCTAGGTGCATCAAACATATATTATCTAACCCTAACCTCTTTCAAGTTAGTCTTTATCAAGATGCAGATGAATTAGGGTTTCACACTATTAAAATCAAGAACCATGTGGACTGATCAGTCAAGGTTTTGGATTGATCTTCTACATATCAAGTCTTCAAATCATCAAGAGGTCCATATCTTACCAAGAGCAAGTGCTATTTGAGGTTGTTACCAAGATAATTGAGGCAGTGCTATGCAAAACCCTGATTAGGGTTTCTAGTTGAAAAAGTCAATTGTAGTTTGACTTTTGGTCTAAATGGGTCTCCAAAGCTTGAAGCATGGTCCATGATGTTTCTATAACTTATTGAAGTCCCCTAAAGAAATATGAAAGGTTAAAAAAATCTCAGAATACTAAGGATCGATCTTGAAGATTTCAACTGTTTGATTCGTCTGTTTGGAAAGTCAACTCTTTGACTTTTAGGGTTTTGACCCCAAATTGAAGCAAGCAAGGTTTCCAACATCATGTTATGCCTAACTAGTAATTCTTGTGAAGATTTAATCAAGAATTGATGGATAACTTATGAATAAAGAAATTAGAGTTTATGAAAAACCCTAATTACATGCTTATTTGGAATGGTCATAACTCTCAAACCACACATCCAAATTGAGTGGTCCAAAGCTGGCTGGAAAGCTCTTGATAAATCCTACAAAACTGTCCTAGAGGGATGATGTCCAAAAATGCATAGATTTTGAGTTATGATCTCATCAAGTTGTGAAGGATTTCCACACTTCGAAAAATTTATTGTTTCTTGACTTGTAAGTCAAGTTTTGCAGTCAACTTCATGAAGATTTTTGACCTAGTTCCCTTTGGAAACTGAACTTTGGCCAAACATGAACATTGTAGATCATACTTGAAGATTTTTAAAAAGTACAAGAGCATTTTAACAGTCTTTGTGGTTAGGGATAATCGAAGAGAGTAAGGACTTAATTGATGAGATTACACTGGATTACCACGAGCAAAAACCTGAGGTTGGTTTATTGGATTTGTTTATTCATGCAACTGAATGCAAGTGGCGAGGAGAGAGAAACTTTTTGCATTTTCTGCTACACCTCAGCTACTGCATCAGCTACTCTCTTTCCTTCACTTCTTGTCAACTATTTGTAGGCTATTGGTGATGTAGAAACACATAGGAAGGTTACTCATGCTCAGAAAAGAAATCCAAAGTTGGATTTGCTCATTTTGCCTCCAAAAAGGGAAAACTTGGCAAGTTAGCACAATCTTCCCGTACCTCTCATTCTCCAAGCTTTCCTATAAATAGGACACACTCCTAATATCCAAACAACACCATAATCAACTAGAAACCAAGTCAAATCTCTCTCATTTCTCTGATCACCATCTTCTTGCAAGTGATAGAAGTTGCTTCCCTGTGAAGAAAAATAAACTTTGCATACACTCATCCAAAACCATTTCTAATCACCAAACCACCAAACAAATCAATCTAACACATCACAAAATATGTGTTAGAGGTATTCAAACCATTACAACCATCCAAAACCTGCTAGAACAGAAAGTCAACTCTCAAACCACCAAAACTTGACTTTTCTGCATTTTCAAAGCCAAGTCACCGTCTAGACCATTCCAATCACCGTAACACTTCAAACACTCTCCATATAAGTTGCTTGAAAAGTCCATGGCATCACAAAATTTCTGTAACACCATTTCCTAGAGTTTCACTTTGAAGCTTTTGGAGTTTTCTTGCATAAGAAGGCATTTTGTCAAGGCAATGATCTTGGAGGAGTTCTCATCATTTGAACACCTTATTTGGAGCATATTGGAGCTGCTTGGATCATCATTCATCAACTGGTTTTCTTATTTGGTGCATTGACTTGAAAAATCTACAAGAGGTAGGTGTTCTAACTTGCTACTATCATGATGAGTATTGATGTACACTGAATATGAACATGCTAGATACACTTTATAGGTCATGTTTGAACCATTTCTTGCTCATAAACTTGAGTATTCATGACTGTCCCTTTGGTTTGGCTTGTTAGCTTACTTTAAGTGTCATTTCAACATGCAACTTGTTGATTCTAGTTAGGCATAGATGATTGATGTTTGTAAACATCATTTATAGGTCATATGTGATATGTTTGATCATTTGGTTGATGCTGAATTGGTACATTTCTGTCTGTTGCATCTTCTTCAACAACTTTGGAATGTCTTGCATCAGATCCTCTGATGATGTTCCTAGTTCTTTAGATCAGAGTTACTCTAACAGAGTTTTACAGCAAAGTGCTTTAGCGTGAAAATCTTTATCAGAGCAGACTTGCTTATCAGCACCAAAGGATATATCAACTACAACCCTATCCTGGCCCACCGCCAGTTAGGATATCCAACTGGGGAAGAACCAGATCCAGCCTTGTTAGAAACTTGCTTCTGTGAAAAAGGTTGTAAACCAGATTTCAAAGCACAAGTCATATTTTCATGTCGTCATCCCAACTTACAAGGAATGACTGTTGTGGAAAACCCGAGTTGTCTCACTTCAAAGGCATATCTGCTTTGGTCAAACGAGATAGCGCTGAAGATGTTATACACTTGCTCTTATGACATTTCGCCAATCTCGGAAGAACTTTTGTCTAGAGAGAGTTGAGGTTCGCTTTAGTCAAAGCCGAATGAGAAAATGAAGAACTCTAGGAGCTGCTTCGTCAAGATTAGAGGAGGACAAGGCTGCAAAAAGGAGAAGGGTCATCTTGTTTAAAGATTTTGGCCTTTTAATTTCCTTTTGTTTAGTTTGTACCCCTAGCTTTTGGGAATGTGTAACCTTCATTTTCTTAAAGTTTCATTTGTTAATGAAAACTTTATGCTTGTGAGACTCCATTTGTTAATGAGAATTTGGTTAAGCTTTCATTTGTTAATGATAAGCATCACGTTGTTACGTGTTGATCCATTAATTTTATTCGTAAACAAACCTTCTGGTTTTCCTTGAATATGTGGCTTGCATTTGCAGCTGCATCCTGCATTTCATTTGCATTGAATTGCATCGGTTCTCCCACTCATCCTATGCTATGCTACTGTTAGAAATCACGCTGAATACCTATAGATACAATACCAGAGCCAACGCTTAGAGAAGAATAACTGATCAAGATAAAAGAATCGATCAAATTGACAATGACCTCGAGGGGTTACACGGTGACGTTAGCCAGATTATGGAAGTCCTTCAAGTGATAAAAGCAAAAAAGGACACGCTGGTTACAGTGGTATCTGAAATCAATACAACGGCGTAAAATCCTCCTTCGATAGTAACCTCAGCAACTAAACATCTGTTTGGTATCTCCAGGGATTCCATGCCACCATTAAGTAATTCCCATCAATTCAACCTTCAACAACACTCTAATCCGCAGACTGTTCTGCTAATGACGGAATTCCAAAATCCTATCTACACTCAGGAAGGTGCTCAGGCCCAGGTCCGACCGATCTTTAACAATCATCAGCAGATATTTGATATACCCGACGGGTCTGAGGTTGAAGATGAGAAACACGAAAAATTAAGGGTTGATATGGATATAATGGCAAGACAAATGAGTGCCATAGAAAGAAACAACATCTTTGGTTCTGATGCTAAGGACATGTGCCTGGTTTCAGGTTTGGTATTTCCTCCTAAGTTCACGATGCCCGCATTTGAAAAATATGCAGGAGCGACCTTCCCAAAGATTCACTTGATCATGTATTGTTGGTGTATGGCCGTGCACATTGAAAATGAAAAATTATTAATCCATTGCTTCTAGGACAGTGTTAAGGGTGCCTCTGCCAAATGGTACCTAAGTCTAGACTAGTCAAAAATCCATTGCTTCCAAGACTGGTCTGACGCATTCATTCAACAATACAAGTACAACATAGACTTAGGGCCAAACCTTCTTCAGCTCCTCAACATGACATAGAAGAGCTCCAAATATTTCAAAGAGTACACACAGAGATGGCGCTAAACTGCCGCTCAGGTGGAACCTCCCCTGATAGAGAAAGAATTGGCTGATTGGTTCATAGATACAACCAGACCCGAATTCTACAAGAGGATGATTAGTAGCATCACAACAAACTTTTTCAATATTATGGTCGTAGGTGTGAAAGTGGAGGAAGGTTTTAAGAAAGGCAAAGTAACAAGCTCAGTTAGCAGTACCAGTACTAGCACAACAAAGAAGCCACTGAGCAATTTTCATAAGAAAAAAGAAGGGGAAACTAATGTTGTAATGTGTGACAAGAGGTTTAGAGTGTAACACCCCTCTAATCCCTGCAATAAAATAAAATAATCAGAGTAAAATTAATATGCATTCAACCAAGGGTGTCACACTTCAAACTTTCAAACACCTGTCATGCTCATCAACACTTCAATGAATAATCATGTTTTATAATTCAATTAGCATGTAGCAGCGGATTCATTTATCCAATGATTTTTCATAAAATAAATATTTGTTTTCATCACATAAATCAACAAGGCTCGGGCACTAAGGTCAACTTCTTATTATTTCAATAAACAAGAAAACATAGTATATTTCTAAAACATAAACCAAGCAATCCCAATGTTACACGACCAGAGCGTGACTCGACCCAACATAAATAAATCGCTAAATAGCTACACCAATAGCGGCCTCGGGACCACAAACATCTCTACTCTGAAATACCTGCACGATGTCATGTAGGACATCATTCCAGCAGAAGGGTGAGAAATATTACCATAATAACCAATGCATATAATTATGTATATAAGCAATCATAAAATACATATATGCCACATTTCTCACCACATTTCATATTCAATTCACACATACCTCTCAATTACCTCATCATATAAACTAACATGGTTGATCATCAAGCATATTATCATGCACATAGCATACTTTCATACAACACTCACATACTCACCACTCTTAAATCAACATATCATGTATATATGCACACTTCTCCTAACAATCACATATTCATCATTTTCAATTACACAAGTAATGCACATACGCATATTCTACAATTCTCACCATACTTCATCATAACTCGTCATATACTTTACAAAGCATACTTATATAAACAAACATGGACAATCATCAAGCACATCTCTTCATGCATATTTCATAAATATTCAACAACATATCACCCACAAGCATTTTTCATATATCAATGATGTTATGCAATGTGACTCAACATAACTCAATGCTATGTGGTACCAACACTCGTTATCATTTTTCAGTTTTTACATTAAACCGGGTCCACTCTTCTAGACCGATAACCAACAAAAGCCCGTCCTCTAAGCTTTCAAACCCACTCTTCTAGGCTTGGGACAAGTCACTAGTCTCCACGAGACTAGCAAGCATTGCCTCTTGACTAAATGATGCATATGCAATCAACAATCAAATGCACTTAAGACCGACATCTTAATCTCATGCATTCAAATAATTCATCTCTTCAAGAATTATAACAATGATTGCACACACAACATATTCACATATATCATCAATATATTATCAAGCAATGCACACATATCCACAATATGTTCTCATGCATTCTTCATATACAATAGCATACAAATAATATGCATTATCAACATCATCAATACATTCATCAAGAAATGCACACATATTCACAATATGTTCTCATGCATTCTTCACATACAATAGCATACAAACAACATGCATTATCAACATCATCAATACATTCATCAAGCAATGCACACATATTCACAATATGTTCTCATGCATTTCCAATCAATACAAATGATATACACATCTCAAAACTTAGGATTCACGCCCGAAGGCTACCCACAGCATATCGGAATAGTACATAAACTATGCGATTAAACTAGCAATAAACCATAGTCGAACCACACAATCAACCTATGGATGAATCTCAAACAAAACAAAAACCTGTCATACTCGCTACTCCTTCGCTAAGCGAACTCCTAGCGAGTATTCGCTACTTGTTCTCCTAGAGAACGTGCTAGCGAACCTCAACAGAAGCTACTGACTTCATTCGCTACCTGCTCGCTACAGCGAGCTTCCCAGCGAACCATTCGCTATCTCTTCACTACACATTTGCTACCAGCGAACACACCAAAAATCCATTTTGTCCAAGTCTGGGCCATTCGCTACTTGTTCAATGAGCGAGCTTCTAGCGAGCGTTCACGACCTGCTCGCTTAGCGAGCTGCTAGCGAGTGTCTGCGTATTTCGTTTTCCACTTACTGTTATCCAACTCAACCAACTCCACAAACTCCAATCTCACCAATCCAATTCCAATACTCTTAGTCTAACATTTCTAGACTATTCTACATCATCTATTTCAGATTCTAACCGATTAAATGGAGTTCTACCGATTAAATCCAACTTTGCCCTAAAGTGGAAAAATGGTGGAAAACATCCAAAAACCCAACCCAAGCATACATAATCACACACATTGATCAAATAATAATGTTTCTCACCCTTACCTTGATTAAATCGAAGCTTTGAGTTGCTCTTGATGATTTCCACACTTTTCTTCTTCTTCTTCTTCTCTTTTCTCCTCTTTTTCCTTCTTTCTCCTTTTTCTTCCCTTTTCTTTTTCTTACCAACTCTTATCTCGTTTTCTTTCTATTTATATTCTTTATATTTCTTTCCATTCTATTTCCTCCATAATATATATTTTCCAATCATTTTCCATAAATCATCCACTTAACCATTAATTAAGAATATCCAAAATATTTCCAACTTAATTTTCCAAAACTCTCCAAATGATAAAATAACATAATATGTAAACTTAACATATTATCACACTATCCCATAATTAAAGTGATTCCAATAAATAAATTAATTAGTTAATCAAAATTGGGCTGTTACAACTCTCCCCCACTTTAGAAATTTTCGTCCTCGAAAATGTTATCCGGTTCAAACAACTCGGGATATGACTCTCGCATCCCAATCTTCCAAATCCAACTTCCTCTAGTTGATCCTCCCAAATACCTTTACCAAGAAAATCCCTTTTCCTTAAAGTTTTCTTAACAGTCAAATCCTCTCTCACTCATACACCATCCATCTGGGTCGATGCACTTCCTCAGCTTAGACACATGAACGCATCATACAATTTCTCCTAGTGACAGCGGTAAAACAATCTATCATGTTATTTTCCCCACGCTTCCGCTGCGTCACTCTGATACAGATCCACAAAACACAGGATATACTTCCGAGACCCCAAGCTCGACCAACACCAGTTACTATCGTAACTCTCAAAACATGTCCTTTCTTGAATCCTTTTGATCTTTTCAGTCGTTTCTTGCACAATCTTCGGCCTGAGTACAACACTCTCGCTGGACACACGTCTATCCAAAGGAGTCCTACACATCTTACCAAAAAAAGTCTCATACGATGCTATTCCGATACTAGAATAATAGCAGTTATTGTAGGTAAACTCAATCAACGACAATTAACCATTTCCTGATCCATCTTGATCCAACACATAAGCTCTCAACAAATTCTCTACATATTGGATAGTCCTCTTTGTCTACCCATCCGTCTACGGATGTTAGACAGAGATTATCTTCAACATGTCGCTCAAAGCGTCTGCAACTCTCTAAAAATCCCAATGAAAAACTCTGATTCCCATCGGACACAACATTCGACGGCACTTCGCACAACTTCACAACTTCATCGATACACAACTCAGCTAGCTTCAACATAGAATGATTAATCCTCATTGGTAAGAAATAAGTTAATCTTGTCAATCTATCCATAACCACTCAAATCGAATCATGCCCCTTCAAATTCTTCGGAAAACCCGGCACAAAATCCATGGAAATACTATTCCATCCCACTCAGGAATATTCAACAGTTACATCCGACCCAACGGTCTCTGACGTTTATTCTTCGACATTCTAATAAGTCTAATCCAGCATATACAAACTCAATCACTTCTCTCTTCATCTGTGGTCATCAAAATAATTCCTCAAATTCGGTCACACCTTCCCAGTACCTGCATGGATACTCCATCTATCTCAATGTCCTTCTTCCAGTGTACTCTCATCCAACTCACACTATTCAGAACACATACTCCATCCCTACATCTCATGATACCATTTCCATAAATCCAAAAATCACCTCCTCGACTTTATCCCTTAAATTCAATCAATCTATTAACTCGAATTAGAATTCCGACCTCCTCGAATCTCATCGAGAATACCAATAGTCAGTCTCATCATATAAAGCTCAGCTCCATGAGAAGTCTCTTCACAGACCACACTCATATTCCGAATTTACTCAATCAGTCCTAACTTCATTACCATCATCATCGGTACATACAGAGATTTCCAATGCAATAACTCAGTTACCACTTGGTCTCACTCGAACGGTAACTCAACCCAAAACCATACTCTTTCAGAAGTTCCAATTATTTCTTCTACATCATATTCAACTTCTCAAATCAAACAAATACCTTAAGATATTAAGATCATTAACCATCTCAAATCTCAACTAAACAATTGAGGCTTCCAACCTCCGGTACAAACACACAACAACAACCAACTCTAAATCACTTGTCTGATTATTCCCTTATGTACTTTAAGTTGCTTCAAAGCATAGCCAAAAATTGTTGATGTTCCACTTAACATATATCTCAGTCATATTAACAAAGCATTACAACACAACGAATAGTTCCGTCAGATTCGGCAAAACCAACACACGAGCTATTGACAACTTTCCAAAAAAAACTCTCTGAACTTCTTCACAGTGTCATATCACTAATTCTTCTCCAATACTGATAACTCTAATTCTCGATGTGCAACATGATCCTCTTTACTCTTCGACGCATCCAAACACCATTGATTACACAACCATTACTCACTCAATTAAGTATGGAGAACCCCATGTCAAACGGACACTCAGTTGTGAACTTATGGCGAAACACGAACCGCACTTACCCCAACATCCAAACATATTTCATCAATAAATACTTAATTCCATGTCACTACTTCACCATCACACGGGGCACTGTAATAGCTTCCAACGCTTCTAATTTTGCGTCATTCTGAGTTACAGTTCTCCCGTTGCAGCGACAATATGAAAACAACGTTTCCACTCTTAGAAGGTCATTCAACACATCTCCAACTCTTTAAATGTTCGAAGGTCTAATTATATCAACCTTGTATTCCACATCTAATTTCCTTTAGTAATCACCAGAAGTCACTATCCACCCTTAACATACTCGACCTCACCATCTGTTATCGTAGCACATACCAGACGCAAGTCTCAAACCACTCAATCAATTTAATTCTTTGAATGTCCAAACAGACATAATTAATCGGCGAACCGCCAACTCCCCACTTTCATTAGCACTCCAAATTCCCGTCAAAATTAACCACCTCATCATTGTCATGCGCCGACTCATCAAAACAATTGTTAAGCACTTGGCTTAACTCCAAACAATTCTCTGCTCACGCCATCTAAGCTTGCAAGACACCTCCATCCCATCCAACACAATCCCAACTACTATCAACAAGAGATTAAGGGTGATCAGTTCCTCAATTTGTCAATAGACAGCCGAAATTATAATGGGGCATATACCATCTTTACCAAACTATAATAGCGTTTAACTACACATTGATCTACAACTCCATGCTTGAAGCATTTTGAGGAATCACAAGCTTCTCCCCCACTTTAATCATTCCCACTTCTGCAGACAAAGGTTAAACAACAAACATGTATCAACAGTGTTTTCACACACATGTCACATACAAGGGAACAAATAACATTAGACAACATGGCGGGACGGACCGACCTGCTCTGATACCACTAATGTAACACCCCTCTAATCCCCGCAATTAAATAAAATAATCAGAGTAAAATTAACATGCATTCAACCAATGGTGTCACACTTCAAACTTTCAAACACCTGTCATGCTCATCAACACTTTAATGAATAATCATGTTTTATAATTTAATTAGCATGTAGCAGCGGATTCATTTATCCAATGATTTTTCATAAAAGAAATATTTGTTTTCATCACATAAATCAACAAGGCTCAGGCACTAAGGCCAACTTCTAATAAACAAGAAAACATAGTATATTTCTAAAACATAAACCAAGTGATCCCAGTGTTACACGACCAGAGCGTGACTCGACCCAACATAAATAAATCGCTAAATAGCTACACCAATAGCGGCCTCGGGACCACAAGCAGCTCTACTCTGAAATACCTGCACGATGTCATGTAGGACATCATTCCAGCAGAAGGGTGAGAAATATTACCATAATAACCAATACATATAATTATGTATATAAGCAATCATAAAATACATATATGCCACATTTCTCACCACATTTCATATTCAATTCACACATACCTCTCAATTACCTCATCATATAAACTAACATGGTTGATCATCAAGCATATTATCATGCACATAGCATAATTTCATACAACACTCACATACTCACCACTCTTAAATCAACATATCATGTATATATGCACACTTCTCCTAACAATCATATATTCATCATTTTCAATTACACAAGTAATGCACATACGCATATTCCACAATTCTCACCATACTTCATCATAACTCGTCATATACTTTACAAAGCATACTTATATAAACAAATATGGACAATCATCAAGCACATCTCTTCATGCATATTTCATAAATATTCAACAACATATCAACCACAAGCATTTTTCATATATCAATGACGTTATGCAATGTGACTCAACATAACTAAATGCTATGTGGTACCAACACTCGTTATCATTTTTCGGTTTTTACATTAAACCGGGTCCACTCTTCTAGACCGATAACCAACAAAAGCCCGTCCTCTAAGCTTTCAAACCCACTCTTCTAGGCTTGGGACAAGTCACTAGTCTCTACGAGACTAACAAGCATTGCCTCTTGACTAAATGATGCATGTGCAATCAAAAATCAAATGCACTTAAGACCGACATCTTAATCTCATGCATTCAAATAATTCATCTCTTCAAGAATTATAACAATGATTGCACACACAACATATTCACATATATCATCAATATATTATCAAGCAATGCACACATATCCACAATATGTTCTCATGCATTCTTCACATACAATAGCATACAAATAATATGCATTATCAACATCATCAATACATTCATCAAGCAATGCACACATATTCACAATATGTTCTCATGCATTCTTCACATACAATAGCATACAAATAATATGCATTATCAACATCATCAATACATTCATCAAGCAATGCACACATATTCACAATATGTTCTCATGCATTTCCAATCAATACAAATAATATACACATCTCAAAACTTAGGATTCACGCCCGAAGGCTACCCACAGCATATCACAATAGTACATAAACTATGTGATTAAACTAGCAATAAACCATAGTCGAACCACACAATCAATCTATGGATGAATCTCAAACAAAACAAAAACCTGTCATACTCGCTACTCCTTCGCTAAGCGAACTCCTAGCGAGTATTCGCTACTTGTTCTCCTAGCGGACGTGCTAGCGAACCTCAACAGAAGCTACTGACTTCATTCGCTACCTGCTCGCTACAGCGAGCTTCCCAGCGAACCATTCGCTATCTCTTCGCTACACATTTGCTACCAGCGAACACACCAAAAATCCATTCTGTCCAAGTCTGGGACCATTCACTACTTGTTTGCTGAGCGAGCTTCTAGCGAGCGTTCGCGACCTGCTCGCTTAGCGAGCTGCTAGCGAGTGTCTGCATATTTCGTTTTCCACTTACTGTTATCCAACTCAACCAACTCCATAAACTCCAATCTCAGCAATCCAATTCCAATACTCTTAGTTTAACATTTCTAGACTATTCTACATCATCTATTTCAGATTCTAACCGATTAAATGGAGTTTTACCGATTAAATCCAACTTTTCCCTAAAGTGGAAAAATGGTGGAAAACATCCAAAAACCCAACCCAATCATACATACTCACACACATTGATCAAATAATAATGTTTCTCACCCTTACCTTGATTAAATCGAAGCTTTGAGTTGCTCTTGATGATTTTCACACTTTTCTTCTTCTTCTTCTCTTTTCTCCTCCTTTTCCTTCTTTCTCCTTTTTCTTCCCTTTTCTTTTTCTTACCAACTCTTATCTCCTTTTCTGTCTATTTCTATTCTTTATATTTCCTTCCATTCTATTTCCTCCATAATATATATTTTCCAATCATTTTCCATAAATCATCCACTTAACCATTAATTAAGAATATCCAAAATATTTCCAACTTAATTTTCCAAAACTCTCCAAATGATAAAATAGCATAATATGTAAACTTAACATATTAGTGTGGAGGAATCATAATCTACAAGCACATAAGCAACAAAGATCTCCGACTCCAAGGCCCGCTTTCCAGAATAGAAGGTCAAGGATTCAGCCCATTCCTATGAGTTACACTGACTTGTACCCCTTAATGGTGCGACAAGGCCTAATTCGGATAAGGAAATTAGGTCCTCCTCCAAATCCGTTTCCATATTTCTACAATCCAAGTGCACAATGTGCCTTTCATGAAAATGTTGCGGGACACGACTTTGAAGATTGTATAGCACTTCAGCACATTGTGTGTGAGTTGATTGAAAAGAAGTTTCCCTCCTTCGAGGATAATCAGCCCAATATGGATAACTTTTCTTTACCAAACCATGGTGGTGTCCATGCCGTAAAGGAAGATTCTGATATGAGAGTGATTTCAAGGGTTTCTGAAGTTAAAACTCCATTGATCAAGTTACACAAGAAATTGATAAAGGCAAGTCTGATCAAAGGCTCTCATGAAGACTGTAGTAATTGTTATCATAACTCGCAAGGTTGTGACTTAGTGTGGAGGAATATTCAGTCGATGATTGAAGAGGGTCTGCTTCAGATATGTGGGAAAAAGAGAAAAAAGATATCTTGGTGATTGAACCTATATTCAATTTACTAAAGAAGTCTCAAAAAGTACCGGTATTCAACACTGCAAATAGCAAGTCCTCTTCTCCTGCTGTTATTAGGCATGTATTCCACAACAACCTAGTACCAATGTTTCGCCAACCTAAGCCAAGTTATGATCCAAGAAGAGGACCAAGTCCTAATCCAAATGTTGTATCTTGGAAATATGACTATTCCTGGTATGATATGAAAGCTGGGAGAAAGCATGAGGATGTAAAACATATTGTTGGGGCAAGTAAAATGACCCGCGACGGTCGTATATATCAACCCAAAGCAACTGGTACCATTCCCAAGGAAACTATTCCTAAGGAAACCATATCAAAAGAGCCTGTTATTATTGAGAAGTCAAAAGGAAAAGAAGTCGTGAAGGAAGATGAAGAATAATTCTTGAGAATAATCCGTCAGAACGACTACAGGGTAGTAGACTAGCTCAATCAGACACCATCAAAAATCTCAGTCATGTCTCTACTGCTAAGTTCTCCTACTCACTGACAAGCATTGCTGAAAATACTGACACAAGCCCACGTAACAAAAGATATCACTGTGGGGCAGTTCGATTTCTTTGTTGCTAACATCACAACTTGCAATACGCTGAGCTTTAACAATGATGACTTAACCACTAAAGGTCGCAAGCACAATCTTGCCTTACACGTATATGTTAAATGTGAAGATGATACTCTCGCTAGAGTACTTGTTGATACTAGGTCATCTCTCAATGTTATGCCCAAGAGAACATTGGCCAAGTTGGCATATAAAGGAGTTGTGATGAGAGCCACATCTTTGATCGTGAAAGCCTTTGACGGATCAAGAAGAACAGTAATTGGAGAAGTTGATTTGCCAATTATGGTGGGACCACAGGTATTTGATGTCACTTTTCAAGTAATGGATATAAATCTAGCATACAGTTGTTTACTGGGAAGGTCGTTGATACATGCAGCGGACACTATCACATCCACATTACATCAAAAAATGAAGTTTATAACTGAAGATCAGTTGGTCATAGTACACCATGAAGAAGATTTAATGGTGAGAAATATATCATCCTTCCGGTACATCGAAGCCAATGATGATGCATTGGAAACAACTTTCCAAGCATTGGAAATTGCACACGCTGTATTGATTGAGGATGCTGTTATCACACGCGGGCCATCTTTCGTCTCCGTCCAGAGTATCAAAAGTTACATGAAGGAAGGTCTTCCTCAAGGTTGGGGAGAAGTAATTGAGGTCAACGCTCGGGCAAAGAACAGCTGACAAGGGTTGGGTTGTAACTCTAGATGAAGGATCAAAGATCGACGACAAGTGCCTAAAGACCCTGAAAGAAACCTTTGTGAGCAGCGGTATTCAGATAAATGCCATCGAAGAAGATACTGAAGTAAGCTGTATTGATAACCTGGTATTCTAAGATGAAGTTGTTTTGTACAATTGGGAGGCCGTTGAAGTTCCCATCATGTTACCACTCTTAGAGTAATATGTTTGTCTTGCTTGTTAGCTTTTTCTCTGTTTAAAATCCATGCTACCGCCCGAGGCCAGTGGATCATTTTGTATGGGCCACACTTTTGCAATTAAAGATCAATCAATGAATGAGTGTTTTGTTAAACTTCTATTTGTTATTCATTGTTTTTTTTATTGTTTTCACCCTTTTAAAAAAAGGAAAATGGAAATCTTTTGAAAACCTAAAAAGAATTCATCATCTGCATGTCTTTGTGTGTGTTTGATCATTTAAACCCATTAACACATGTAAAGAACCTCCATCACCCGCTAAATCCGATGATCATCCAGTTCTTTCTGACTTTGGCTCACCTGTATTCCAAGTTAAAGATGAGAGTGATAAGGATTTTGAAATTCCTGAAGAACTGATAAAGATGTCTGAGTACGAGGATGCCTATCTTCAACCTTACAAAGAAGAGATCGACATTATCAACTTGGGCCCTGAAGAAGTAAAAAGAGAGGTCAAGATCGGGGCCTCGCTCGAGGCAGAGGTTAAGGACAGATTGGCAATGCTTCTCAAAGATTATGCGGATGTGTTTGCTTTGTCCTACCAAGATATGTCTGGGTTGGACACCGACATTGTAGTTCACAAGCAAGTCGTAACTTTGATTATGACATGACAGTGTAAAATTAGACTCCTCTCATAAGGACATCACGGTTGAAACCTTGATACCATCATTTCAACAATATCAGGTCTATAGAGATTTCTTTCCCCATGCCGTCATGCTACGAAGTTTTGATATCTCCGATTAGTAATTTTATCCGCTATATTGAAGTTGTGATATCTCTCCTACAAGTTTTCAAGAACACGGATCATTTCCTCTCCAGAGGATTAAGACCACTCTCTAGCGTTGGGATTCAGTGTGATTCTTTTTGCATCCAGTGTGATAGATCGTTATCTATCTTTTGTTTCCTTCTCCTGCAGAGTCGTTTGGCATTGCATTTGCATCATACCTTTAGCATATGCATTTTTTAGAATACCTCTTGTGTTGTTTTATTCTGGTTGTGGCCATTGTGATCCAGTTGAAACGGTTTTCTTTGTCAAGAATCTTTTGGATGTTCCTTCCCCAGTAGATACTGGATACCTTCTTGAGATCCTTTGGTCGTTACCAAACTCCTTTGCTTCATACTTGTTGTCACGGGTTTACCCTTTGGTTGTTACCTTAACTTTGTCAAATTATCCAGCTTAAGTATTATTGTGATAAATACTTATATCTCCAAGAAGTCTAGTTGTGACTAGCAATAGGCCGGTCGCTGACCCCTATCTGATACTGCTAATTGGTGGTTACCAAATGTTAGTCGTTACTAATGTTGCAACTTATCCTTAAGATATGGTGTTTACTTGAATCTATCCCTCTAGTCAATGTCTCGTTTGTTAACCGAATCTGCTGAGACCCAATGTTTACTGGTGTTTTTTAAATCCAATTGTTATTGGTATCATTGATTTGGTCGTCACCATATCGGCTTAGTCGAATAGTTACTGGCAGTTAAAATCCAATCGTTATTGGTATAACTGATTTGGTTGTCACCATATCCTCTTGGAAGTCTAGTAGTTACTGGCATTGCTTAAAATCCAATTGTTATTGGTATCACTGTTTTGGTCGTTACCATATCTGCTGAAAGTCTAGTAATGTTTTGACTGGTGTTTTATGTAAAATCCAATCGTTATTGGTATCACTGATTTGGTTGTCACCATATCCTCTTGGAAGTCCAGTAGTTACTGGCATTGCTTAAAATCCAATTGTTATTTGTATCACTGTTTTGGTTGTCACCAATCCCCAAGAAAGTCCAATAGTTACTGTAATCTCTTGAAAACCCATTGTTATTGATAGTGGAGTGTTTGGTCGTTACCTGTCTCCTCTCGGAAGTCCAGTGGTTACTGGAATTGTTAAGTTCAATAGTTATTGACAATTTCATCCAATTCTGTTGTGTTCTTTGATTGTTGGTTGTTACCAACATCTCCCCATGAAGTCTAGTAGTTACTGGAACTATTTGAAATCCAATTGTTATTAGAATATGGTTGTAACCTACATCTTTTTTCCCCTGTAAGTCTAGTGGTTACTAGCATCATTTGAAACCCAATGGTCATTGGTAGGTTATGGTTGTCACCCATCCCTTTTGAAAGCCCAATGATTATTAACAGGGATTTTTCTGTACTTTTGAGATAGTTGGTTGTAACCAACATCCCTAGATGTCCCCAATAGGTCTTGGAGGTCTAGTAGTCACTAGCATCCCTAGCAAGTATGGTCTTATTTCTAGTCTTTTCCTGAAGATCCCATTTGAATTCTTCATTGTAAGGAAAGTTCCCATTTGTTTTGTTTCCCAATAGGGACCGTGTCTCTTGTCTTTTGAATCCCCAGTTGGAGCCCGAGTCTGTTGACTTTTGTTCCCCTGTGAGGCTTCTTATCCTTGTCTCCCTTGATGCATCTCTCGGCTGGATTTGTAATTCCCCAGTGGAGATTTGTCTTCCCCGGTGGAGTTTTTGTCCCCTGTCTCTTGTGTGGAGGATCCCCTTGAAGTACCATCATTAGTCATGTCTGAACTATTAGTTGGAATGCTTTGGATCTCCCCTCAGTGTGTCTGTGCTCCCAGTGAGTGGTTACTCGTTGTTTTGCTCTTCTTTTTTTCTTTTGCTCGTTTGTCAGCATTTTCTTGCACCCAAGCATCATGAAGCATCATTCTTAGAACTCATTTCATGATCAACATTTTTCCTTTTGCATGCCATCGTATCTAAGGGAAAAAATTTTGGTTTACTATATTTAAATACCTTTCACCATGATTCTATGGAGATTGTTATCTCTCATAGCCATCTGGTAAAGATATTTAAATAGGGGCAACTGTCATACCCCAAATTTTGGCCCCTATATTCCATTATCATTCTAGGTGCATCAAGCATATGTTATCTAACCCTAACCTCTTTCAAGTTAATCTTTGCCAAGATGCAGATGAATTAGGGTTTCACACTATTAAAATCAAGAATCCTATGGACTGATCAGTCAAGGTTTTGGATTGATCTTCTACATATAAAGTCTTAAAATCATCAAGAGGTCCATATCTTACCAAGAAAAAGTGATATTTGAGGTTGTTACCAAGAAATTTAAGGCAGTGCTGTGCAAAACCATGATTAGGATTTCTAGTTAAAAAAGTCAACTGTAGTTAGACTTTTGGTCTAAATGGGTCTCCAAATCTTGAACCATGGCCTATGATATTTCTATGACTTATTGAAGTCCCCTCAAGAAGTATGAAAGGTTCAAAAAAACCCAGAACACTAAGGATCGATCCTGAAGATTTCAACTGTTTGGTTCGTCTGTCTGGAAAGTCAACTATTTGGCTTTTAGAGGTTTAACCCCAAATTGAAGCAAGCAAGGTTTCCAACATCAGGTTAGGCGTAACTAGTGAGTTTGGTGAAGATTTAATTAAGAATTGATGGATAACTTCTGAATCAAGAAATTAGGGTTTATGAAAAACCCTAATTACATGTTTATTTGGAATGGTCATAACTCTCAAACCACACATCCAAATTGAGTGGTCCAAAGCTGGTTAGAAAGCTCTTGAGAAATCCTACAAAAGTGTCCTAGAGGGTTGATGTCCAAAAATGCATAGATTTTGAGTTATAAACTCATCAAGCCATGAAGGATTTCCACACTTAGAAAATTTTCTTGTTTCTTGACTTGTAAGTCATGTTTTGCAGCCAACTTCATGAAGATTTTTGACATAGTTCCCTTTGGAATCTTAACTTTGGCCAAACATGAACATTGTAGATCATATTTGAGGATTTTTAAAAAGTACAAGAGCATTTTCACAGCCTTTGTGGTTAGGGAGAATCGAAGAGATCAAGGACTTAATTGATAAGATTACATTGGATTACCACGAGCAAAAACAAAAGGTTGGTTTATTGGATTTGTTTATTCATGCAAGTGGATGCAAGTGGCAAGGAGAGAGAAAAGTTTTGCATTTTCTGCTACACCTCAGCTACTGCATCAACTACTCTCTTTCCTTCACTTCATGTCAACTATTTGCAGGCTATTAGTGATGTTGAAACACATAGGAAGGTTTCTCATGCTCAGAAAAGAAATCCAAAGTTGGATTTGCTCATTTTGCCTCCAAAAAGAGAAAACTTGGCAAGTTAGCACAATCTTCCCATACCTCTCATTCTCCAAGTTTTCCTATAAATAGGACACACTCCTAACATCCAAACAACACCATAATCAACTAGAAACCAAGTTGAATCTCTCTCATTTCTCTGATCACCATCTTCTTGCAAGTGGTAGAAGTTGCTTCCTTGTGAAGAAAAACCAACTTTGCATAAACTCATCCAAAACCATTTCCAATCACCAGACCACCAAACAAAAAGCTCTAACACACCATAAAACATGTGTTAAAGGTGTTCAAACCATTACAACCATCCAAAACTTGCTAGAACAAAAAGTCAACTCTCAAACCACCAAAACTTGGCTTTTCTGCATTTTCAAAGCCAAGTCACTGTCTAGACCATTTCCAATCATTCTAACACTTCAAACACTCTCCATATAAGTTGCTTGAAATGTCCATGGCATCATAAAAGTTTTGTAACACCATTTCCAAGAGTTTAAATTTGAAGCTTTTGGTGTTTTCTTGCATAAGAAGGAATTCTATCAAGGGAGTGATCTTGGAGGAGTTCTCATCATTTGAACACCTTATTTGGAGCATATTGGAACTGCTTGGATCATGATCTATCAATTGGTTTTCTTATTTGGTGTATTGACTTGAAAAAGCTACAAGAGGTAAGTGTTCCAACTTGCTACTTTTAAGATCATGATGAGTATTGATGTACACTAAATATGAACATGCTCGATACACTTTATAGGTCATGTTTGAACCATTTCTTACTCATAAACTTGAGTATTCATGACTGTCCCTTTGGTTTGGCTTGTTAGCTTACTTTATGTGTGATTTTAATATGAAACTTGTTGATTCTGGTTAGGCATAGATGGTTGGTGTTTGTAAACATCATTTATAGGTCATATGTGATATGTTTGATCATTTGGTTGATGCTGAATTTGTACATTTCTGTTTGTTGCTTTACTCTTGCACAAACTTGTTATTTTTGCCACTACACATGCCATCTGTTGAATTAGCTTGTCTATTGATGTATTATTCTTGTAAGAACTCTCTACATGTCTCATATGTTGTGTTTGAATCATTACTTGCTGCTTAGAACATGTACCTTGGACTATCACATTGCTCTTGCACATAACATAACTTTTTCAATGATGCTATCGAGTTTTTCACATGGTGCATGATCAGATAAAACCACCACCACAATTGGATTCTTTGTTAAAAAATACAAAATTTTCTTTTTTATTTCATCCAATTAGATTAATTTTTGAGTAAGTTATGTCTCTTCTTGCAAATCTGCCCTGCCTTGGTTTTTGTCTTGCCTTGGTTTTTGCCCTAGTTGCCTAGTTTTCAAATGTGCATAACTTTTTTGATTTTTATCATTTTGATGACAATATTTTTGCACTATATTCCTTAATATGTCTAGTTTTAATGTAGGAAGAAATAATTCAAGATTTGTTATTTTTGAAACACTTTGGTCCACTTGAATGACATGGTCATTTTTAGGGCTTTTCTTTGGTTTTCATGAACTTTCTTGACATAGTACTTGATTTTTCTTGTAAGTTTGATCTTGTATGAATCATTTTTAAATGTCTAACATGTTTAAAATTTTTAAAATACTTGGCTCTTTTCTTTTCCATGATCATACTTGCCTTTGTGAATGCATGAATGTGAAAAGTATGCCTTGCAACTTCTTTGTGAGCCATGATATGTTTCTTGATGTTGTAACCTCTTGAACATGATCCTTCAGCCCCCATCTTACTTGTTTACGTGTCTTGTTATAAATACAACATGTTTAAGGGTGTTACTTTCCTTTGTGAATGCATGAATGTGAAAATTATGCCTTGAAACTTCTTTGTGAACCATGATATGTTTATTGATGTCGTAATCTCATGAACATGATTCTTCACCCCCATCTTACTTGTTTATGTGTCTTGTTAGAACCATAACATGTTTAGGGTTGTTACTTGCCTTTGTGAATGCATGAATGTGAAAAGTATGCCTTGAAACTTCTTTGTGAACCATGATATGTTTCTTGATGTCGTAACCTTATGAACATGATCCTTCACCCCCATCATACTTGTTTATGTGTCTTGTTAGAACCATAACATGTTTAGTGTTGTTTCTTGCCTTGAAATTTACCATGAATCTTATTTATCTTTCCCTTTTTGAAGTTTGAATCCATGCTTGAACTGTTGTTACTTTTCTTGCCTATCCATGATTGATTGTCATCAATATGTCTTGAATTTGATTAAATGTGTTACATTTGTCTTTCATTGATTCATATACCAAGTTTGATTCAAGTTGTAACTTGTTTTCATGAGTTTTGTTAGAAATACCACTGATTAAAATGGTGTTGTTACACATATTTCATGCTTACCCTTGTTGGTTGTTACCTTCATGATCTTTGAACATTGTAATGTTAAATCATAAGACATTGGTTGTTACCATGATTTTTGTGTTCAATTTGTTAATTGATCCTACTCCTTTATCTTTATCTTTATCAAGTTTGTTTCCCCAGTGATGGAACTTGTCAGTTCTCATCAAGTTGCCTTGTTATCATCTTTGCTTAATGTTGTCACAGGCTTGCCTTTATCTTTCTTGGTTGTTACCATGAATTTATATCATCATCATGTTTGAATTAATGCATATGTGTGTTTAGGCTTTGTTGAGTTTTCCCAAGTGATGTAGCTTGTTAGCTCTCATCCAGTTTCCTTGTTATCCCTTATTCCAAAGGAAAGTCTCTATATTAACTTCACTGTCATAGATATCTTATTACCTCTCCCCTTGACTTGGTTAAGTCATTAGGTCCTTTAACTTAGTTAAGTTAGAACCTATATCCATTAGACTTTGCTTTAAGTCTAAAGACCTACACCTTGTTAGGAGTATCCTTCAATTAGAACTTTAAGATAGAGTTTGTTAACTCTATGTAAGGATCATTCTCATAATTACTTACTTCCTCCTTGGCTTTTGTCAAAGTCAACCCCTTGAGTGTTAAACTTAGATCTAGAGAGTTTTTTCAAACTCTATACAAACATTGTTTTGTTTGTTCCCCTTGGAGTCTTGACCATAGTCAAGTATTCCTCATCCTTAGTGAGGTGAACTACGGTGGCTCTGATTCCATCCTAGTAAGGATACGTAGGCACAAGATGCGATATCTTGTCGAACCCTCTAACCACTAACAACTAACACTTATCCCCCTTCTTTTGGTCTGGTTAGAACCAATTGGTCAAGAAAACTTAGAACTATCCTTAGGTCTTTACCTCAAACTTTACCTTGTCTATAAAGGATATCACTCTAGAAGAATCAATGAGTGATGTAAACCATATGTGCATCATTTTAGATTATTTTCTTTCTTAACATTTATGCATATCCTAGATGTGTGGAGGCAAATCGCCACATATCACACAAGTCTGCAAGACATTGGTGAATGCAGGTTTCGATGATGACAAACTTCCCGGATAGACTGGAAAGTATGAATTCCAGATCCACTAAACCAGATGCAACGTATCACCCACCATATCCTTTTTACGCTTGTCTTAAAAACTTCTGAAATCAATATACTTTGTGTTGACAAAATGCAATCATGACTAAAGGCATGAAAAAAACTTCAAACTAATGAATTTTTGCAGGCTTGCAGGACATGGGTCGACCATAGGGTCGGCGTATTCATCAGAAAAAGGGCAAATCAGTCAGCGCACAAAGCATGCGTCGACCATAGGGTCAGCGCATGAAGGAATGACATTCCAGCGGGTCAGCGCGTAAAAGCATGGGTCGACCATAGGGTCGACGCACAAAGGAAATGAATTTCAACGGGTCAGCGCACGCCGATTGTATGGTCGACGCACGCTGATGAAATTTCCAGAAATTCAAAACAGCACAGGCCATGCGTCGACGCACAAACCTATTATGGTCGACCGTTCGCGCGGAAAATCTGTTTTAAAATACTTCCCTCTCATATTTGAAATACTGTTATGTCCTGAATTATGTTGGCACTATATATACTTGCTTAAACACTTGTGTCTACTAACATTTGATATTCTTTTGATTCATGTGTTCAAAAACAAGAAAGAGTGAAATAGGTGTCCAAGATTCATCATCTTCATCTTCAACATCTCACAACATTTCAATTACACACAATCATTTTTGAAATGCATTTGTGAGAGATTCAAGGTGATAAGGTTCGAGGCTTAGATTGGAGAATCAAGCTCGGGTTGAAGATTGCGACAGGTTCTTTCTTGAATAAAACCATTGGGGTTTTTCCCTCCAAGATTGGTTCGAATTTTAGGGGTTTTTGGACGAGATTCTTCATCAACGATCAATCGAGCGAAGGTGATTGTGAAGAGGTGGTCTTCACAAGTCTAGTAGCGGATTCGGTGATTTTGAAGGGAAGATCTCGGGCTCGATTTGGTGTTGTTGAGATCAGCCGGAGCCAAAGGTTTGAACAACAACGTGTTTCAATAAGGTGGCTGGAGTCGGAGGTCCATCAACACAAATCGAAGAACTTGATTCAGCTTGAATCAAGGGGCAAGGAGTGAAGGCAACTTTCAACACATTGAGATTTTTGTTGTATATTTGCTGCTCAATCCTTGTATAAACTGTTCATTCAAACAAGTGATATCTATACAATATATCTCAATTCTAGTTTTAGAATTGAGGGCAGACGTACCCGGAAGCGAGGACGACGGGGGAACTGCCTCACCAAATCACCTGTCTTCTCTATTTTCAGCATTTACGTTTCAGCTCAAATAAGTAATTTTTGTGTAAGCTCTATTGTCAAAATTGTGATATCAATTGAGTAAGAGGTTAAAACTTTGTTTTTAACTCTAAAGTACAACAATACATTGTACTAGGCTGGTTGAAATCACTTACTCAACATAAACATCACTTGGAGTGTTTTTGCACACCAAGTGTTTGACATATTGCTTGAACCAAAATTATCTTACTTGTGTATCTAGTTTTGGTTTGATTTTGAAACATTGGAACTAGGAATCCTTACAACTGAAGTAAATAATTGATAAGCGTAGTTTGTGTTGTGATTATATTTTTTCCGAATTGTCATTAATCCATAGGCTTGCGTATATCTAGTTTTCCAATAACCGTTCGTTTTAGACTATATTTTTCCTCGGCCGCTTCCGCACTTAAAACATTTTTAAAACCAATTTTAAATTGGTAGCGCCGACTCAAATTTTAATTGGGGATCTATTCAACCCCCCCCTTCTAGATCCGTGCCATAGTCTAACAAGTGGTATCTAGAGCTCCGGTTATTCGGTGCTTCAAATACAACGAGATAGAAAATGGAAAACGAACCTAAAGGGGCGTACAATACGGCTCCTGTTTTCAACGGTGAAAATTATAGTTATTGGAAAGACTGTATGCGTGTGCATATAAACTCCATAGACAGAAAAATATGGAACATTATCCTTAATGGTCCAATAGAAATTACTATGACTAATGCGGATAATGTAGTTGTGCCAAAGCCTGAAGCACAATGGACCGATGACGATGAAAAAAATACAACTATGATTGGAAAGCTAAAAACATCTTAATCTCCTCATTAGGTGTAGATGAATACTATCGTGTATCCCATTGTCCTACTGCTAAGGCCATGTGGGATTCACTACAAATAGCCCATAAGGGGACAAACGATGTTAAGTTGGCTAGAATCAATACATTAACTCAAGAGTTCGATCTCTTTTTCATGGAGCAAGGGGAAACCATTGCTGACATGCAAAAGAGATTTACTCATCTCATCAATCGTTTACATTCATTAGGTAGGCCTGTTTCCAATGATATTGCTACTAATAAGATCTTAAGATGTCTTAACAGGGAATGGCAGCCTAAAGTGACCGCCATCAAAGAAGCACATGATCTTACCTTATTAGATTTAACAACATTGTTTGGCAAATTACAAGAGCATGAACAGGTACTTTTGAGCTTAGACCAACGCGAAAAGATGGAAAAGAAAGACAAAACGAAGTTGAGTGAAAAGAAATCGATAGCTCTCAAGACTTCCTCCTCGAAGTCTCAAGCAAAAGAGCAAAATGATTATTCCTCGAGCGACGAAGAAGAAGAGGACACAAGTGAAGATATGGGCTTGTTTGTTAAACGGTATAACCGTTACGTGAGAAAGAACGACATCCAACATTCCGAGAAGAACTTGGTAAACTTCCGGAAACAATCGAGACACTCAAAGGATGATGACTCGAAAGGTAAAAAGACTAGTGGGACGTGTTACAAGTGTGGAAAGCCCGGTTACTACAAACCGGACTGTCCAATGAATAAAAAGGGAAAGGACAAGGAATCATCAAAATCACACAAGAAATCATCAAAGCCTAGGAGAGCGTACATAGCATGGGAAAGTGGCAGCGACTCTTCCTTCTCTGATGAAAGTTCTAGTGATGAAGAAGAGTCCGTGAATATGATAAGTCCTCAACTATGTCGCATTCAGAATTACAAACCGCATTTCATGCCTTACATAATGAAGCAGTTGAAGCCTTCAAGAAACTTGCTTCTAATAAGAAAATATTTACGTATTTAGAGCATAAAGTTAAAGAGTCCGAAAAGAAATTAGAGGACCTTAAGGCTTCCATTGTGAAAGGCAATGAATCGGATTGTAAAGACGATAGAAATCCTTTCAACTTCGGGTGTGGTACTTGTCATATTTGGCAAGGTGAGGTTAGAAACCTCAAGGCCAAATTAAACAAGGCACTTGAACCTAAAGTTACATTTGCTATTAATAAAAAGGATTTTAGAAAAAGTATGATTAACCCATACCAAAAATATGCATATCTAATTAGGGATCAAGCAAGTGAAAGTGTCTCTAAAGTTGATTTTGCTTGCTTATATTGTTGCAAGAAAGGCCACTCCATTGGTA
This sequence comes from Lathyrus sativus, assembly GCA_963859935.3. Classification (NCBI taxonomy): domain Eukaryota; kingdom Viridiplantae; phylum Streptophyta; class Magnoliopsida; order Fabales; family Fabaceae; genus Lathyrus; species Lathyrus sativus. The sequence continues at coordinate 555,940,211 of OZ012740.1, read as the reverse complement.
AATGCAGGTTTAGGAGATTTCTTGTTCCTAAAGGCATCTACCAATGGTTGCCCAAACGCAACCATTTTGTCGCTAACCTATTAGGACCCAATATGCCATTGGGTACCTCCTTGTGCTAATTATGTTTTGACAGGTGAAATGTGTCGAGACCACCGAGAGAAGATGGGTTCTCGATAGTGGGTGCTCAAGACACATGTATGGAGACATATCCTTATTCATAGACTTTGTGGCTAAGAAGAAAGGGTATGTAACTTATGGTGATAACAACCGCGGAGCAATACTAGGTAAAGGTAGTGTAGGTAATCCCGCCTCTACTATGATTTCCGACGTATTGCTTGTTGAAAACCTTAAACATAACCTGCTTAGCATTAGCCAATTGTTTGACAAAGGATACAATGTATCCTTTTCAAAAGATTGTTGCAAAATTGTGCATGAAAATGATAAGAAGAATATGTTTAATGGTTTTAGAGTAAACAATGTATATATGCTTGACTTAAATGAAGTATCATTAACAAGCGACAAATGCCTCATAACTATGAGTGAAGACTCATGGCTATGGCATAGGCGTTTAGCGCATGTTAATTTTGACTTACTCAATAAGGTAGTCTCAAAAGACCTAGTCTTAGGACTTCCCAAAATAAAGTTCACCAGGGATCACCTTTGTGATGCTTGTCAAAAAGAGAAGCAAACGAGGATCTCATTTAAAACCAAAAAGATAATTTCAACAACGAGACCTCTTGAACTTCTACATATGGACTTGTTTGGACCGTCTAGGATCAAAAGTCTAGGAGGAAACTATTACGGGTTCGTAATAGTGGACGACTTTTCTAGGTTTTGTTGGACCATCTTCTTAGTAAGTAAAAGTGATACATTCGCCGCTTTTGAAAAGTTTGCTAAGCTTTCCCAAAATAAGTTAAATACAAACATAGTGTCCATTAAGAGCGACCATGAAAGTGAGTTTGAAAATCACTTATTTGAAGAATATTGCGGTAACCATGGTATTGATCATAACTTCTCCGCTCCACGCACTCCTCAACAAAACGGGGTTGTGGAGCGCAAAAACCGTATTTTAGAAGAATTGGGAAGAACAATGATTAATGAAAGTGGTTTACCTAAATATTTTTGGGTCGACGCCATTAGTACGGCGTGCTATGTTTTGAATAGGGTACTTATTCGCCCCATTCTAAACAGAACACCGTATGAACTTTTAAAAGGGCGAAAGCCTAATGTTTCTCACTTGCACGTGTTTGGATGTAAATGCTTTGTATTAAACAATGGAAAGGAAAACTTGGGCAAATTTGATTCCAAAGCCGATGAAGGTATCTTTCTCGGATACTCTCACTCGAGTAAAGCATATAGAATATATAATAAACGATTACTTGCTGTAGAAGAGTCTGTGCATGTTACCTTTGATGATTCCTACCTGAGAAATGTCAGAAAGGATAGTGTTGTTCATTGTGCAGGTACATCCACTGAAGACATACTCAAAAGTGGCGAGACGGGGATTGATCAACCTGACAAAGCCAAAATTGAGGAGGATAAGGATGCACACTGTGATGCAACAGAGGAAGTTCATCCGCCTTTAAACGACGATCTTCCTCAAGAATGGAAGTCATCTAAAGACCATCCATTTGAAAACATTATTGGAGACATCACAAAGGGTGTAACAACTCGAGCTAAGCTAAGTAATTTCTGTTATTACTTCGCTTTCGTGTCACAGATGGAACCTAAAAACCCTAAGGAAGCCCTACTTGATGAACATTGGTATTTGTCAATGCAGGAGGAACTGAATCAGTTTACTAGAAATGAGGTTTGGGATCTTGTCCCTCTTCCACGAGGTCATCGAGTAATCGGCACCCGATGGGTGTTTAGAAATAAACTGAACGAGAATGGAGTAATAACTCGCAACAAAGCGCGTTTAGTCGCGCAAGGGTATAACCAAGAGGAAGGCATCGACTATGAGGAAACTTATGCGCCGGTTGCCCGACTCGAGGCTATACGCCTTCTACTTGCTTTCGCTTGTGCGAAAGATTTTAAGTTATTTCAAATGGACGTCAAAAGTGCGTTCCTTAACGGGTTTATAAATGAAGAAGTCTATGTTGCTCAACCACCTGGTTTTGAGTCTCATGAGCATCCTGGTCATGTCTATAAACTGAAAAGAGCTTTGTACGGTCTCAAACAAGCTCCTAGAGCTTGGTATGAGAGACTAAGCAAATTCTTACTTGATCAAGGCTACTCAAGAGGAAAGGTTGATACTACTCTCTTCATTAAACGTCAAGGAAAACACTTAATTCTTGTACAAATTTATGTTGACAATATTATATTTGGATCCACTAACATGAATCTCGTAAGAGAGTTTGCTAAGCTTATGCAGGGTGAATTCGAGATGAGTATGATGGGTGAACTCACATATTTTCTCGGGTTACAAATCAAGTAACTGAAGGAAGGAACATTCGTGAGCCAAACAAAATATTGTTTGGATCTTCTCAAGAGGTTTGACATGGCAAATGCAAAAGCCATAGACACCCCTATGCCAACATCTGCAAATATGAGTAAAGATGAAAGTGACAAAGATGTTGAGGTAAAAAGGTACAGAGGTATGATTGGCTCGCTTCTCTATCTCACTGCTTCGCGTCCCGATATTATGTTTAGCGTGTGTATGTGCGCCAGATACCAATCATGTCCTAAGGAATCCCACCTAAAATCTGTCAAACGCATACTTTGATACCTATCTGGTACTCCGAAGTATGGATTGTGGTATTCTAAGGGTAATGATTGTTCATTGGTAGGCTTCTCTGATTCTGATTTTGCCGGTTGCAAATCGGATAGGAAAAGAACTAGTGGTACATGTCACTTATTTTCAAACTCCTTGGTTAGTTGGCACAGCAAGAAACAAGTGTCTGTTGCTCTGTCAACCGCCGTAGCGGAATACATAGCCGCCGGTAGTTGTTGTGCACAAGTCTTATGCCTTAAACAACAACTATTGGACTTCAATTTGAAACTATAACGTATTCCAATATTTTGTGACAACACTAGTGTTATAAATCTTACCAAGAATCCGGTGTTACACTCGCGTACCAAACACATAGAAATTCGACACCATTTTCTTAGGGACCATGTAGAGAAGGGTGACGTTGTCTTTGAACACGTTGATACTAAAAACCAACTAGAAGACATTTTCACAAAGCCGCTAGCCAATGAGCCCTTCTCTCATATTCGTCGAGAACTTGGTATTCTCGATATTTCTGATCGGGTTTAACATTTACTACGTTCAAATTTAATATATTTACAACTATGTTTTTGTACCACTAACAATCGTTTTGAGTTTGTTGCAAGTGCAAATCTGTGGTTAACAAGAATGGTCGGTATAGAGGTGATATTACTCCTTTCTCCTTCTTTTTCTTCTCTCTCTCTCTTAGCATTCATGACTTGAAAATGACTATATCGTTCTACAATCATGGTACTTATATATGTATATGACTGTTGCTGGTTGATACTATGTGTGTTGAATGGATGTCATATTGTGAAAAGATGAATAGGCATGATAAATAGGCAAGTGTGACACTCTGCATAACATAAAATTGAAAATTTTGAGTTTTTTGAAGGTTTGAGTCGACCTAAACAGGACAATGGTCGACGCATGCTGTAAACTTTCAAAATTATAAAAAACTGTACAGTATGCGTCGACGCATGCAGGGCTATGGTCGACAGCTCGCTTGAAAACCCAGAAATTTTCTCTTTTGAAAAACGTTCCAATTTCCCTCTCCTCTACATTAAATGTGCAGACAACTCTTATGATGTTTTGATTTGACATTCATCTTGTAAATTGCATCCAGACACCTAATATGTCTCCTTGTCTCCTCCCTCTTCCCAAAAACCCTAACACCTCCCTCTATTAAAGACCTAAGTATTATTCTTCTCCAACATTATTCCCAAATCATTCTCTTCAAAGTTCATCTTCAAACTCCTCCAAAACTCATCATCAATGGCTTCCTCTCTCCGCAAAACTACCGGTAAGAGATCAAGAGCTTCTTCATCCTCTGCTTCAGTTCTGGTTACTGCTCTTTCACTTGTTCATCCTCCTGCTGTTGAAAATTTCAATAAAAGTCTCAGCAAAAGGGCCATAGTTCCACAACATGCTTTCTACCATGCAACAAGTGAGCGCTTGCATCTCACCCGGCTTCTGTCCCTGTTGGATTTTCAAGGGTTCGTCAATTTCCTGGAATGTAATACAAAGTACAGTGAGGATTTGGTCAGAGTGTTTTACACAAATATGCGAGGTAACTTTCAAGATCAACACTTTCACACCTCTGAGCGCATCCTTCAGTGGATCGTCGCTCGTATACTACGACCGAAAAAGGGTGGCCTGTCGCGTGTCGAACAAGCTGAGGTACATCTTATCTACATACTGCAAAACAGGATCAAAATTAATTGGCCTTACTATATTGCTAGCAGGATGTTTGCTCTGAGAGACTCAAGTAGAGGCACTGCTTTAGCCTATGGGTCGTTCATCTCGGAAATTCTTGCTGCTGCGAATGTTGTGTATCCAACATTTCCATGTGTATCAGTTCCCTCGGATAAAGAATTTAGCACCAAAACCCTTGCTATGATGGGGTATTTTTGGTGTGCTGAACGACGTTCATACAGATTTGTCCGACGGGCCAATATTCCTCCGGTGCCTAGTAACGATTCTGATGAAGAAGAAAGTGAAGAGCAGGGTGAAGAAGAAAGCGAAGAACAAAGTGGAGAAGAAAGTGACGAGGAAGGTGAAGAAGATGATGCAGAAGACAACACAGATGCAGAGATACAAGAACCTATCTATGGGACTCAAGATTATCATCAATCTCCAGTCCAAGATACGACTACAAATACCGATTGGGTCCAGTACTCATATCCATCAGAAGAACAAGAAGGTGATTCTACAAATCAAGGATGGGGCGATTGGCAATATACAGGCTGGACTACCTTGGGTAGATTCTATGACCCATATCACGGTTACCCTCAAGACTATCAACCCTCTCGGCACTCATCACCTCCTCCGCCTTCGGATAACTCTGAAGTCATTACTATGATGCAGTCAATGCAGTTAGAACAACAAAACTTCATGAGGCGTCAAGACACTCAGATGGAGCAGATTAGAGTTGAGCTCCATGCCCAAAATGAAAGGTTCAATTCATTTTCTACTTGGATGGACGCCCGTATTGACTCTCTGGTTGAATCACATGAGCGGCAAGATTGGGAAATCACCAACTCTCTTAGTCATCTATCTCAACATGTCCGTCGAAGCCTTTTTGGACTTCTCGGATCCTTACCACAATCCAGATGCTGCATACCGAGGGAGAGGACGAGGACGGGGTCGTGGTTATTAGATTCATAGTTGCATATTTCATATTTGCGTATATCTTTGCGTCTGTGTACTTTTCATTTTTTTCTGTATTATGTGTGCCTGAACTTTCATTACATGTTTTCGCCATTATCTATTAATTCAAGTTATTTTTGTTCATTATCATGCTTGTGTGTGAAGTTTGGTAATTAACTATCACCTATTGTCTGTTCTCTGTTAATTGATGCGTTCTTCTTCTCTTTTTGATGGTGTCAAAGGGGGAGAAGACAATGTAGCAAGCAAACACCAAAGCCAAGTCAGGATATTAACAGTTCAGGATATTAACAACATTTGATGGCTGTTTGTTCTACAGCCTTATAGTGCAAAAGAAAGGGGGAGCTTGTGTATACTTGTGTGTATACATTGCATATTTGGTGTTTAAGTTGTATACAGGTTGTCATCATCAAAAAGGGGGAGATTGTGGAGGCAAATCGCCACATATCACACAAGTCTGCAAGACATTGGTGAATGCAGGTTTCGATGATGACAAACTTCCCGGATAGACTGGAAAGTATGAATTCCAGATCCACTAAACCAGATGCAACGTATCACCCACCATATCCTTTTTACGCTTGTCTTAAAAACTTCTGAAATCAATATACTTTGTGTTGACAAAATGCAATCATGACTAAAGGCATGAAAAAAACTTCAAACTAATGAATTTTTGCAGGCTTGCAGGACATGGGTCGACCATAGGGTCGGCGTATTCATCAGAAAAACGGCAAATCAGTCAGCGCACAAAGCATGCATCGGCCATAGGGTCAGCGCATGAAGGAATGACATTCCAGCGGGTCAGCGCGTAAAAGCATGGGTCGACCATAGGGTCGGCGCACAAAGGAAATGAATTTCAACGGGTCAGCGCACGCCGACTGTATGGTCGACGCACACTGATGAAATTTCCAGAAATTCAAAACAGCACAGGCCATGCGTCGACGCACAGACCTGTTATGGTCGACCGTTCGTGCGGAAAATCTGTTTTAAAATACTTCCCTCTCATATTTGAAATACTGTTATGTCCTGAATTATGTTGGCACTATATATACTTGCTTAAACACTTGTGTCTACTAACATTTGATATTCTTTTGATTCATGTGTTCAAAAATAAGAAAGAGTGAAATAGGTGTCCAAGATTCATCATCTTCATCTTCAACATCTCACAACATTTCAATTACACACAATCATTTTTGAAATGCATTTGTGAGAGATTCAAGGTGATAAAGTTCGAGGCTTAGATTGTAGAATCAAGCTCGGGTTGAAGATTGCGACAGGTTCTTTCTTGAATAAAACCATTGGGGTTTTACCCTCCAAGATTGGTTCGAATTTTGGGGGTTTTTGGACGAGATTCTTCATCAACGATCAATCGAGCGAAGGTGATTGTGAAGAGGTGGTCTTCACAAGTCTAGTAGCGGATTCAGTGATTTTGAAGGGAAGATCTTGGGTTCGATTTGGTGTTGTTGAGATCAGCCGGAGCCAAAGGTTTGAACAACAACGTGTTCTTCAATAAGGTGGCTGGAGTCGGAGGTCCATCAACACAAATCGAAGAACTTGATTCAGCTTGAATCAAGGGGCAAGGAGTGAAGGCAACTTTCAACACATTGAGATTTTTGTTGTATATTTGCTGCTCAATCCTTGTATAAACTGTTCATTCAAACAGGTGATATCTATACAATATATCTCAATTCTAGTTTTAGAATTGAGGGCAGACGTACCCCAAAGCGAGGACGACGGGGGAACTGCCTCACCAAATCACTTGTCTTCTCTATTTTCAGCATTTACGTTTCAGCTCAAATAAGTAATTTTTGTGTAAGCTCTATTGTCAAAATTGTGATATCAATTGAGTAAGAGGTTAAAACTTTGTTTTTAACTCTAAAGTACAACAATACATTGTACTAGGCTGGTTGAAATCACTTACTCAACATAAACATCACTTGGAGTGTTTTTGCACACCAAGTGTTTGACATATTGCTTGAACCAAAATTATCTTACTTGTGTATCTAGTTTTGGTTTGATTTTGAATCATTGGAACTAGGAATCCTTACAACTGAAGTAAATAATTGATAAGCGTAGTTTGTGTTGTGATTCTATTTTTTCCGAATTGTCATTAATCCATAGGCTTACGTATATCCGGTTTTCCAATAACCGTTCGGTTTAGACTATATTTTTCCTCGGCCGCTTCCGCACTTAAAACATTTTTAAAACCAATTTTAAATTGGTAGCGCCGACTCAAATTTTAATTGGGGATCTATTCAACCCCCCCCCCCCTTCTAGATCTGTGCCATAGTCTAACAAGATGTACAAAGAAATAAGTTATATGTTAATAGTATCAAGTGTGTACACTTGGGAATGAGTGATGAATCCAAAGCTTATATGCTTTATGATTCAATTGAGAAGAAAATCATGGTTAGAAAAGACGTGTGTTTGAAGAGTCTAAAGGTTAGATTCGGGGAAAACAACATCAAAGGAAGACGATGGGGCCAACTATCAATGTTTACCATGGGGGTAGCAGTTCTCTAGTTTTTATACCAGAGTATAGTCTTTTTCAGTTTTGCATTTGTCATCATGTTTCACGCGTAACTGGAGTTTCGTAAGTCCTTTTAGGGCGCCGTCAGTTGCGTTAGAAAGAGGGTTTAATGAGTTTTCAAACTATATAGTTTCATAATATTATTATGAGTATATACTTTTTCATTCTATTTTGAATTCATACAATTTGTTTTAGACTTTATTGTATAAACTATTGGGTAAGGCTGAACTGAAACAAATAGAAGTGGAGTTTCGTAACTCTGTTAGTGATGCGGTTAAGTGCATTTGAAATAGGGTTTAAATATAGTTTAGGATGGAGAAATTCATGATTTTATCATAAGTCTATAATATTTGGTTTTATTTTGAAGTGAGATCATTTTAGAGTTAGGATCGGAGATTAGAGCAATTTTGAGTGTGGTGGACTTTCGTTACCTTTTTTATGAATTTAAGAGTCCTATTTTATTTTGTTAGCGTTGTTATAAAGTTGTCAGAGTTTCTTTTGAGTTGTTTAGATTTGGAGATCATAATATAGGATACACTTGAGTTGATTTTGGAACATTGTTGACATTATAAAGTTACCTTTGAGTGATATTTTTATGGTTAATACCTATTATCCCCCTATCATATTAGCCATTTTTGAAAGAACCCCCTGTAAAAAAAAAGTTTGATGAATTCCCCTAACATTTGAATATTCTCTCATTTTTGACCTTCGTCAGGACAACTCATCAAAAAAAGCTGATGTGACACTGTTTTTTATAGTTTGATGAATTCCCCTAACATTTGATGAATTCCACATGTGTATTTCAGTCTATAAGAAGACACCATCACAACCACCAAGTAAAAACAAAAACAAACAGTGTGTTGAAAATTAAAATCATGTAAAATTAAAATGAGATCAAAGTGAAGATCGAAGACAAGGAAGAATTCAGAGAACCTCTCCGCTGTAACACCATCATCACCGCCACCAACACCACCACAACCATCATTGGTGCTGATACTCTCCTTTGTCAATTCGATCATGCAAAAGATCCATCTTCAAAAGTTAATCAAATCGGCATCTAATACTAATCTCTTCCCAATCTGCTCCCTCTCTCTACCCCTATTTGAAATGGAAGTCAAAGTGAAGCTTCGTCTCGCAAACGCGGATTTTCACTACCACGTCACCAATTGCTCTTTCCCCTCCACGTCATAACCTATTTCTAACACAACCACTTCTTCAAAGGCGACACATATGAACTCTCTTGTCAACGATGTGAGTCGCATTGAAGAAGATGAGAAGGATTTGGATCTGAAGGTTGGTCATGATTGTGTTGTTGAACTAGGGAGGTTGGGTTTATTGGATTCGAGGATTCTGAAAAAGGTGAAGGAGGAAATTAGGGTGATGGGTGAAAATTGTTTTTTAGGGTTAGGAGGTTTTCAGAACGTGTGGAATGTTTATGATTGTAAATGTTTGAAATTGGAAGTGGATGACACTGATTTTGATTTTGAACTTTGTATGAGTTCGAGTGTGAGAGTATTGATCCTTAAGAAGTTAAATGCATTCTCAAGGAATTATTGTGGAGTTATTCTTTTTTAGTTAATCATTTAAGAATTAAGATTGTAAGATTTACATATGTTGTTGTTCATATGACTTTGATCTTTCACTTCATTTGGTCATTATCATTTTATTGATCTTACATACCTCTTTGACACTAAGATATGTTATTACATAACTCTCAGATCTAAAGGTTTTATTTTTACTTAGGAGATTTGTGTTATCTTACAGACTGAAACACACATGTGGAAATTAGATAAAATTAAAACGAAAACTATAAAAAAAAAATAGTCCCACATCATTTTTTTAATGAGTTGGCCTAACTAAGGTAAAAAATGAGAGAATCTTCATCAAACTCTTTCTTTTACAAGAGGGTTTTTCGAAATTACCCTCATGACTGGGGGAGAATAGATATTACCCCTATTTTAGTTTATTTAAGGCTATTAAGGTAAAAGAGTAAAATATGAGTTGTTGTTTAATTGATAATAATATTATTGAGTTGAGTTGGGATCTGAGTAATTTGACTCTTTTAGAGTTGTTTTGATAAGGCTAGAGTTACCTTAAATAGTTTTTGCCTGAACCCGTTGGTGGTCTGACATAAGTAATAATAGGAATTACTCTGTTGGTGAGTGGTATTGTGGTAATAGGTTGATATTTTGTACTATTTATGAGTATGTGTGAATATATGATGTGAAGTGTGTGCATAATTACATGACTTGTTAAGTTTATTTAATAATGCGTCGATGTTATAATGAATTAACATTATTGAATTCAAGTGAATATGCATTTGATGAGGTGTTGTTGTTTGGTGTTGTTTTCTAATTGTCATAACCTTGATTAATTGTTGGTTGTTGAGAACGATGTTATGCACAATGGTGATAAATGCATGTGTAAGTTTGGTGATCATTTTGGTGATAATGCATGTTGTTGAGATTCATACATCATGGTGTACAAGCTTCAGGCCATTTTTGGTGTGCTCTGGTCCAGTGGTATGGATTCAGGAGCGAGTAGCTGGTTCTAGATGGGAATCAATGAAGTGGTGATATTAACGATTTTGGTGTGCTTCGGTCCTATGGTGGGGATTCATGAGCGAGTAGCTGGTTTCAGATGAAAATTGGTGAAGCGTTACTTATGGTGATAGTAACAATTTTGGTGTGCTATGGTCCTACGGTGAGGACTCAGGAGCGAGATGGACATGTGTTGTCCATGAATGATACTGCATGCATAATAAGTTAGTTGTGGAGTACATGATATCCATGAATGGTACTGTTTGCATATGTAATTAATTGTTCATGATGTTATTGATTGGTTGAGAAAACTTGACGTGGTTAATGAGTTGTTGTGAATAGTGTGCATACCTGATGAATGTGTCTGTTGTTATGAATAGGTGTGAGAAATTGGAGTTGTTGATTATGTAATGAATGTGTGCTTGTTGTATGATTCTCTACCTTAGCATTCTTTATACTGTTTGTATTGAATGTTATTTCGCACCCTTTGCTTCATGTTGTCCACCATGGACATCTTGCAGATAATTAGGAGTAAGCATTATTGCTGCTATGTGTGAAAGTTGACTTGTTGGAGCTACTCTTCATTTTTTTTACATATCGCTTTATTATACATTAGTGGTTTTAGTGCTCTGATTGTGTAACATCGGGGACGAGAATTTATTATGTTTAATGTTGATGATGATTTTCTTGTTTTGGAGATTATCACTTTATTGATGAAGTTAATATGAAATGTTTTTCCATTGCGTAGTTTCAATTGGTTGATATGTTTTCGAAAGGTTGTCGTTGGTGACACCTTAAACTGTTGTGTAAATCTTTTAATTTTTTTTTTTTGGAGTTTATGATGTTACATTACACATGTATGTCTCCCTTCTATCCACCCATAAACTAGAAATCTGCGGGCCTAAGAGTTGATCTCCCCTCCTATGGGTTTGTCAAGAAATCCACAAACACCTTTTTCTTTACAGATACCCATGTGCACCTTAAAATATTAAATAGGACATCTCTAACAAAGTCATGTTGATATTTGAATCCTGAAAGCTCCTTGCAATATATAATGTATTCCCCAAATGTATTCAAACATGCCTTGCTGAAATCATAACAAACCTCATCAACGGGAAATAAGGAAATCATAAGTCGGTATTTAAGAATGATATTGTACTCTATCAGAGACATATATTGGCCTAGATTGTCAGTAAGGATAGCGAAGAGAAAGTCTAGGACATGTGTTTCTTACAAACTACCAAAAACTAATTTCTATCTTGTGGTTATGTCAAACTTCGCATCCATATCCTAAACACTTTTACTAAAAAGACCATTTGCCAAAAAATGTTGTGCTTTAGAAAATACGGTGTCCATCCTAATAAAACTATCAAAGTTAAATTCTGAAATTTCAATACTATAATCATCCAAAACTCTATTAAAATCAATATTCATACCATATATTCCACTTTCTCATTTAATTAATTAAAAAATTAGTAATATTTATCGCAAATAACTAATCTTATATCTCTAATACTGTCTCCTCCGTATCACCTTGTAGTCTCAACCATCTTATTGATTTGAATGTCAAAATACTTGCGGTTGCATTTTAAATATATAATATATATAAAGTTTGATTTTCTTGCCGTCCATGAATCGAAGAACATGATGATCTAAGTCTGACAAGCTTCCACCTAGTCAAAGCAGAAAAGTATAAACATAGAAAACAAATTTGACTCTTCCACTGCCAGCAGCTCCCAGGAAACACCTGCGCTATATGTTACGTTCATTGTATATGTTTCATATGTGATACTAGTACTATGTTTGAGATTGTTAATTAATATACTGTTTTTCATTTTTTATTTTAAAGATGATATCACTTTCAACTACAGAGTAACATGTCACGTGAATATTCAACAAAAAACGCCTGAGAAAATAAATTAATTACACGACCGTGTTGTTTGTGGATTAGTGAGACCGAAACAGTGCAGATTCTCTGTTTCATTTTAGTTGCTAAAACAGTGCCCAACATTATCATGTGCATTTTGACTAACTACATTAGTCTCGTTTCATGATTCAAGAGTTAGTTTTGTTTGTGTTTTGTTAGTTTAGATATCACATTCATTTTTCTTTAATCAGTTTAATTCTAAATTTATTAAAAGAGGATACAATCAGAGATATTTTTGAAATTTCAATGTACCTAAATGTGACTATATATCTAGAGGTTATACTGTAGTAAGTAATCATTGACAAATATTATCAAAAACACTTTGATGGAAAACCCAACCGACCACGTTTTTATCATTTACGTACACCAATTAAGTTCTTAGACAGGAATATATTCCACTCAGGCCAAAACTTTATTTTTTTGAGATTTTACGCGCGCGCGTATATATAAAATGTGAATGTAAAATGTTATTATTAACAACTTAATTATAATTAAGTCTCTAATATTGTTAGAATGTAAAATGTAAAAAATTATAACTATAATTAACTCAAAATATTGTTTTGATTTTTATGAATTCATAAAAATAAAAATATAATATTTTGACTTAATACTTAAAAAAAATACGTTGTTGGAGACAACTCAATCGCAAGAGAATGATGAACAAGTGTAGAAAGGAAAAGAATACGAGAGAATAGACGGAAAATGTAACATTATTAACAACTTAAATTTGAATACTTATACATCAATGCACAATTTTACAATCGGCTACATACAAGTTGTAACCGGTTACACAAAGCTACTCACTTATTCTGGAAAAAGGTTATAGGTTATAGGTTACATATGTTTGATTATGAGAATGGTGGTAACCAGTTACATGATACCTCTGTTTGTTTCTTTCGCTACAGATGGAGGTGGTAATCGGTTATACAAATTTTGTAATTCATTACACCCTACTTGAATTACTTTTTTCTTCAACATACCATCTTAATTCAACTCTTCCAAGTCTTCCATACTCATGTGTTTCTTCAACTTCTTGGAAACTTTAATTGACACTTCTTTGGTTAGCAAATCGATCACTTGATATTCACTTTTGCAATACTCTAACTTCAATTTTCCTTCACTTGCAAGCTCTGTCAAGTAGTAAAATCGCATCTATATATGTTTAATTCTCCCATGTGCAACGAGATTCTTGGTAAGGTTTATAGCAAAAACATTATCTATCATTAATGTCACTGTTTCATAATCTTTGTTGCATAACTCCTTCATTAAATTAATCAACCATACTAATTGACATGCACACATAGACATTGCAATACACTCAGTCTCACAAGAAGATAGCGGCACAACTGGTTTCTTCTTAGGACACAAAGAGATTGGTATTTCTCAATACATAAAGATGTATCAATTAGTGGATTTTCTATCATCTTCATCTCTGCACCAATTTGACTCAGTAAAATCAAGCAATTAGCAACTTCTACATTTATCTGTTACGAGAAACAAAAATTTTCGACCAATCAAACCTTTGATGTATCTCAAAATTCTATTGCCTGTTGAAAAGTGAGATGTCTTTGGCTTCCTGATCGCGGACTTAGAGTGTTAGTCGGATAGAACTGCAAGCATACAGTGTATCAGGTAGTTTTAAATGATTGTCGAACCCACAGGGATTAATAGTCAACCTAAAGTGATCTATATTGCGTTGTAGAGCTAAGGCTTAATGTCACAGAATAAAATGGACAGAAAAATAACTAATACTGAAGAGTTTAAAACAAATAACAAAACGAGACCTAAGAATGATTTCGCGCTCCTAAGGGACTCTATAGATTTCGGGTGCTAACAAGGGTCTCAAGAATATTTTGTAGGAATTGCCGGCTTAAAACTCAATCTCATGTAAGTAGTAAATGCGCCTAAGAGGGGGGGGGGGGGGTGAATTAGGATCTTAAAAAAAATTACTTGCAATCTTGTATGGTTCCTTGGTTCTTTTTCGGTTATTAGTTAATGACAGAAAGTAAAGGCAGGAAAGAAAAAGAGAAACAGGAAGATTTATAGTGGTTCCCTTCACACTCCGAAGGTACTCCACTCCCCTTTCGACTCGAAAGAGAATTTCAATATAGTTCAGAATAATTGCAAAGCCTAATCACACAACTGTGATGCTTACTATCTAAACCTATAGGTAATTCCAAGTGTTGAAGAACAATCCTCTTCAATACACTTCACTTGTTTCCAACAATCCTGGATAACAAGGTAATACACAAAAATGTTCTTGAGAAAATATTTGATGGAAAGTTGTTTATCAATCTGCAAGGTTGATCTTCTTCTCAAAACAAATTATACTCAGATAAGATACACAAGTGTTCTTTGTGAAACACAGCAGTGAGAGTGTGAAAATTTAATCAATGGCTTCTTTCAAAAATTGGTGTTTGAACACTTAGAATGAAAATTCAGATTTTAGTAATTTTGGTAATTTTGTTTCAAGAAGATTGTTTTTTATTTTGAAATAGAAATCAATTTATATGAGTGAAAAACCTTTCTAAAAAAGGTGTGATTTTGTAACAGCAAAAATAGCCAGTAAGAAGAATTTTAAACAATGTAATTTTTCATAAACAGCTGCCATTTTTGCTTGATGTTACAGTGTTAATCGGTTAACTAAAAGCGTTAATCGGTTAACACCGTTACAACGTTCAAAATATTTGAAATTTATATGTGTTAATCGGTTAACACTGTTGTAAAATCAAAAAACACATAATTTAGAAATGTGTTAATCGGTTAACCATAATAAGTGTTAATTGATTAACACTGAAGGTTTTTCTGAAAATACTTAATTTTAAATAGAATGAATATTTTAAAAATGTTTTGAAAGTGTTGGGATAATTGTGCAGTGAAAAGTGACTTTTTAAGAACACTTGTATAAATTTTCTAAAGTAAAAATGTTATACCGTTCCTTTGAATCATCATCACTACTTGTAGCTTGTAGACGAAGCTTTGATCCATAAAGTCATATGCGATGGTACTTTCGTTGATCTTGATGTTCTTTGAATTGCTTGCGTCTCTTACTTTTTGCGAAAAATTCAAAAGAAAGGTGCTTCTGGTTTAATCTTCAATATATACCCCTACGGTGTGTAGTATAAGTATCTTGCGTACCAAGCTTGTGCTAGTTTGTCTTCATCAAAACATAAAGGCCTTGAAGCTTACTTCTACAATCTCCCCCTTTTTGATGATGACAACCAATCCTTTGAAAATTCTGCTTTGATACTTGGTTCTCTTCATTTCTCCCCCTAAGTTAGAGAGCTCCCCCTAAATACAAGAGAGATACAATCCTTCTCCCCCTTAGACATAAGAGAGATACAATATTTCTTCGCAGGGAAATGTTAGAGACCAATCCTTCTCCCCCTTTGTCATTAGCAAAAAGGAAGAGGAGCAATAAGAGTGAAAGTAAACAAGCATACATAGTAAGCACATAATCACAAACACTTATCACATAAAAAACACTTAAAACACATTAACCAAATTTTTTACCAATTTTCGTTTTTGATTTTTGAAAAACACATAGTGTTAATCGGTTAACCGTGGGGGTTAACCGATTAACGCATTTAAAAATTAATTTTCAAGAAAAAATCTAACAGTGTTAATCGGTTAACCCAGGGGGTTAATAGGTTAACATAGTTAAAAAATTAATTTCAGAAACAAAAATTAACAGTGTTAATCGGTTAACCCTGGGGGTTAATCGGTTAACACCTTCGAAATTTCAGAAAAATGGTTAAAAATAGTAAGTAAACAAGTTTGAAAACATAACAACTAAACACATTAATTTATGAAAAGTTTAGATGTCACCTTCATCGAGAATTTCGAGTTCTCGTCGAATCTTGAAGAATGGTTCTTTTGTGAGTGGCTTTGTGAATATGTCGGCGAGTTGGTTATGTGTATCCACAAAAGTCACTTCGACATCTCCTTTAAGCACGTGATCACGGAGGAAATGATGTCGAATGTCAATGTGCTTGGTTCTTGAGTGCATGACCATATTTTTCGTGATGTTAATCGCACTTGTGTTGTCGCATCGGAGAGGAATGCATCGAAGATCAATTCCGTAGTCGCTTAATTGTTGCTTCAGCCAAAGGTTTTATGCACAACAGCTTCCCGCCGCTATGTATTCTGCTTCAGCCGTACTAAGCACAACACAAGCTTGTTTCTTACACGACCACGAAACTAATGCGTTTCCAAGTATGTGATAGGTTCCACTTGTGCTTTTTCGATCAGTTTTACAGCCTGCATAATCCACTTCAGAATAACCAATTAAAGTACAAATACTACCTTTCAGATACTATAAGCCGACGTTCAAAGTTCCCTTGAGATATTTCATGATTCTTTTGACTGCCGTGAGATGTGACTCCTTTGGATTTGCTTAGAAGCGAGCACATAAACAAACATTAAACATTATGTCAGGATGGCTTGCCGTCAAATATAATAAAGAACCAATCATACCTCGATACTTTGTAATATCAATTGATTTTCCCAATTCATCTTGATCAACGTAGGTTCCGGATCCCATTGGTGTTGACATAGCTTTGCATTCATCCATATCAAATCTTTTTTTAACAATTCTTTGCAATACTTTGATTGGTTGATAAATATTCCATCTTTTAATTACTTGATTTGTAATCCAAGGAAATAGTTCATCTTTCCCATCATAGACATTTCGAACTCGTCTTGCATCATTGAAGCAAATTCTTCACATAGTTCCTTGTATGTTGAACCGAAGATGATGTCGTCCACATATACTTGAACAAGTAAGGTATTATCCTTTATCTTTTTGATGAATAAAGTCTTGTCTACCTTGCCATTTTCAAATCCTTTTTCGCATAAGAAACTACTTAGACGATCATACCATGCCCTTGGTGCTTGCTTTAAACCATATAGAGATTTCTTTAATTTGTATACATGTGAAGGATGCTTGACGTCTTCAAAGCCCGGAGGTTGTTTGACATAGACTTCTTCGTTGATGTATCCGTTCAAGAAGGCGCTTTTGACGTCCATTTGAAAAAGTTGAAAATTCATTGAACATGCATAAGCAAGTAATAGACGAATGGCTTCTAACCTTGAAACCGGAGCGAAAGTTTCCTCAGAGTCAATTCCTTCCTCTTGATTGTACCCTTGAGCCACCAATCTTGCTTTGTTTCGAACAATTGTTCCATTTTCATCAAGTTTGTTCTTAAACACCCATCTTGTTCTGATGATATGTTTATCCTTTGGTTTAGGAACAAGTTCCCAAACTTGACTCCTCTCGAATTAGTTTAATTCCTCTTGCATAGCAATAATCCATTGATCATATTCAAGAGCTTCACCAACTTTAGAAGGTTCTATTTGAGATACGAACGCCATGTTCAAGCATGCATCTTTGAGATTTAATCTTGTAGCAACAACTTGACTTATGTCTCCGATCACTTTGTCGATAGGATGATCTCTATGAGTCCTCTATTCTTTTGGTAGATCGTTGACATTGGAGTTTTGTTGAACGAGTCTATCTTGTTCTTTAATGATATTTTCAGAAGTATCTCCTTCGGGATTTTATACAAATTCACCATCATTATCACAAAACACAATATCCTCCTTGGAGGGGTTAGATTCATCAAATTTGACATGCATAGACTCTTCAATAGTTAATGTTCTTTTATTGTAAATTTTAAAAGCTTTACTAGAAAGGGAATAACCAAGAAACATACCTTCATTTGATTTTTCATCAAACTTACCAAGGTTGTCTTTGTCGTTATTCAAGACAAAGCACTTACATCCGAATATGTGAAAGTAGGAAATATTTGGCTTTCTCCCTTTAAAAATTTCATAGGGGGTTTTCTTGAGAATTGGTCTAATATTAACCTGGTTGCTTACAAAATATGTCGTACTCACCGCATTTGCCTAAAAATACTAAGGAAGATTTGAGTCACTTAACATTGTTCTTGCAAGTCCCACCAATGACCGATTCTTTCTTTCCACGACACCGTTTTGCTGTGGAGTTCTTGGTGAAGAGAAATTGTGTGAAATTCCATGTTCTTCACAAAATTCGTCAAATGCGGCCTTTTGGAATTCTCCACCGTGATCGCTTCTTATGGAGACCATTGTTAATGCCTTTTCATTTTGAATTTGTTTTGCAAACTTCTTAAATGCTTTAAAAGCATCACTTTTCTGCATTAAAAAGTAAGTCCAACAAAATCTAGAATAATCATCAACAATAACTAATGCGAAAACATTACCTCCGAAGCTTTTTGTTCTTGATGGACCAAAGAGACCCATATGTAACAATTGTAGTGGCCTTGTTGTGGACACCACATTTTTGGATGTGAAAGTTGATTTGCTTTGTTTTCCCTTTTGACAAGTATCGCATAACCTATCTTTGATGAATTTGATTTTTGGCAATCCAATAACCAAGTCATGTTTGATCAATTTATTCAAGTGCTCCATATGAATGTGAGCAAACCTCTTATGCCATAACCATGATTCGTTGTTACTTGCCAAGAGACACATAACATTCAAAGATACGTTATCAAAGAAAATTAAGAAAATATTATTAACTCTTTTACCTTTTAGCATAATTTCATGAGTAACTTCATTTTCAATCAAACATTCATTTTTAGTGAAGTTGATTTTGAAACCTCGGTCACACAATTGGCTAATGCTAAGTAGACTATGCTTTAGACCTTCCACATATAGGACATCCTTTATGATTGTTGAAGGCGGTGAACCAACAATGCCTACGCCAAGGATTCTTCCTTTGTTGTTATCATCATAAGTAACGAATCCTTTGGCCTTAAGCTTTAGATGTGAAAATTTGCTTAGGTCACCCGTCATGTGCCTCGAACATCCACTATCAAGATACCATTCTTTTGAAGAGGTCTTCAAGCATACCTACAAAAAAGAATTAACTTTTATTAGGTACCTAAATTGCCTTGGGTACTTCAAAGTTAGTTCCTTTCTTTACCCATACATAATGGCCTTGAGCAACACTAAAATTTCTAACATAACATGCATTTGGAGTATATCCTTTTATACCACAATACAAACATGTAGGCTCAAAATTGCTTTTATATCTAGGAGGATAGGATTTCTTCTTAATGTTTCTTTTCTTCTTGACATATTGATAAACCTTTTTATGATTGTCACCCTTTCTAATAGGAACTTGTTCTTTAGCTTTGACAAATATGGTCTTGTTAGAAATTGGTTTAGAAAATTTTGAATAACCAAGACCACTTTTATCATTTGAAAATCTTTGATTCTTAAGAACACTTTTCAATCCAATTTGTCCTTTTTCATATCTTTCTAGGACCCTTTTTAATTGGACTATTTGAAAAGAGAGTGACTCACATTTAGTGCATCCAAAATTCTTAATCAATTTTTCCTTTTCATCTTTAAAACCATTTTTCATTTTCTCAATATCTTTTTCCAAAGATGATATTTATTTCTTTTGAGATAAAATGGTTTTATATATAATTTTGCACTCACTTAAAAATTCATCAATTGCTTCTTGAGCATCATCATCAAAAAGAGAGAAGTCACTACTAACCTTGTTGTCTTCATCATCGAAATGATGTGATGCCATTAATGCGAGTTTTGCGTTTTGATCACTATCGGAGTCTGATGAAGAACTTATTTCGTTGTCGTCCCAAGCCATGTAGGCTTTCTTCTTGAAATCCTTCTTTTCTTTGTGATCATGATTCTTTGTGAGTTTAGGACATTCTGGTTTGATGTGGCCTTTCTTCCCACATTCATAGCATGTAATATCTTCATTTGATGTTGATGTTTCTTTTTCCTTATTCTTTGAGAACTTCTTTCTTCTTGTATAACTTGAGTTTTTAATATTATTTTTTTCACCAAAATATTTTCCAAGTCTTTTTACAAGGAGAGTAAAGTTTTCATCTTCATCAGAGTTGTCTTCTTTCTCCACTTCTTTGGATTCAGCTTTTAAGGCAATGCTCTTGAATTTCTTTTCTTGAACTTCATGTTTCTCCAATCTTCCAAGTTCCGTCTCATATTCTGAGAGTTTTCCGAATAACGTAGCGGACGTCATTGTTGATAGACTTTTCTTTTCGGAGATCGCCGTCACTTTCGGTTGCCATTCTCTTGATAAAGACCTAAGCTCTTTAAGATTAAGTTCATCATTGGTTAGTGTCTTACCAAGTACATTCAAGTGATTTGTCAAATGCACAAATCTTTTCTGCAAGTCCAAGATGGATTCTCCTGGTTGCATTCTGAATAGTTCATATTCTTGACTCAATGTATTTAATCTGGATCGTTTGACTTCAGCGGTTCCTTCATGAGTTTCAACAAGAGTGTCCTAAATTTGCTTGGCCGTTGAACATGTTGAGATACGGAAGAATTCATCCATTCCAAGCGCACTTTGTAAAATATTTATTGCCTTTTTGTCGTAGAGAACTTTCTTCTTATCATCATCATCCCATGATCCTTGCGGTTTTGATGAGCCAACTCCGTTGACCACCGTTTTAGGAACAAATAGGCCATTTTGGACAACCTCCCATATTTCACTTCCTTGTGCTTCTAGATGTGCCTTCATGCGGATCTTCCAGAAGTCAAAATATTCGCCACAGAATAGAGGAGGCTTGTTGCTACTGCAACCATCTTTGAATACATGATTGTTATTTGCGGAAGCCATCTGGATCGGATAGGAACAGGTTACCTATTACCTGCTCTGATGCCAATTGTAAGTAGTAACTGTGCCTAAGGGGGGTGAATTAGGATCTTAAAAAAATTACTTGCAATCCTGTATGGTTCCTTGGTTCTTTTTCGGTTATTAGTTAATGACGGAAAGTAAAGGCAGGAAAGAAAAATAGACACAAGAAGATTTATTGTGGTTCCCTTCACACTCCGAAGGTACTCCACTCCTCTTTCGACTCGAAAGAGAATTTTGTTAGACTATGGCACGGATCTAGAAGGGGGGGGGGTTTGAATAGATCCCAATTAAAATTTGAGTCGGCGCAACCAATTTAAAAATTGGTTTTCAAAATTTGTTTTAAGTGCGGAAGCTGCCGAGGAAAATATAGTCTAAAACGAACGGTTATTGGAAAACCGGATATGCGTTAAGCCTTTGGATTAATGACAATATGTAAAAGAGAATCACAATACTAATCACACTTATCAATGATCTAATTCACTTGTTAGGATTCCTAGTTCCAATGATTTAAAGAGCAAACCAAAACTAGATACACAAATAAGATAATTTTGGTTTAGGCAATTTGTCGAACACTTGGCGTGCAAAAACACTCCAAGTTATATTTATGTTGAGTAAGTGATTCCAGCTAGCCTAGTACAATGTATTATTATACTTTGGATTCAAAAACAGAGTTTCAACCTCTTACTCAATTGATATCACAGTTTGACAATAGTGCTTATACAAAAATCACTTATTTTTAAGCTAAAACGGAAATGCTGAAAAATAGAGAAGACAAGTATTTGGTGAGGCGGTTCCCCCGCCGTCCTCGCTTCGGGGTACGTCTGCCCTCAATTCTAAAACTAGAATTGAGATAGATTTAATAGATATCACCTTTTGAATGTAACAGTGTATACAAGGATTGAACAACAAATATACAACAGAAATCTCAAGACGTTGAATGTTGCTTTCACTCCTTGCCCCTTGATTCAAGATGAATCAAGTCCACCAATCGTTGTTGATAGACCTCCGATTCCAGCCACCTTGTTCAAACCTTCGGCTCCGGCTGATCTCAACTGCAATGAATCGAACCCGAGATCTTCCCTTCAATATCACTGAATCCGCTACTAGACTGTTGAAGAACACCTCTTCACAATCACCTTCACTCAGTTGACCCTTGATGAAGAATCTCGTCCAAAAACCCCCAAAATTCAAACCAATCTTGGAGGATAAAACCCTAACGGTTTTATTCAAGAAAGAACCTGTCACAAGCTTCAACCCGAACTAGATTACCCAATCTAAGCTTCGAACCTTATCACCTTTAATCATTCACAATGCACTTCAAAAATGATTGTGTGTAATTGATGTGTTGTGAGATGTTGAAGATGAAGATGATGAATCTTGGACACCTATTTCACTCTTTCTTATTCTTGAACACATGAATCAATTTTTATCAAATATTGAAATAACATAAGTGGTTGAACTTGTATATATAGTACCAGACCAACCAAGGACATAACAGCTTTTCAAATAGTAGAGGGAATCAATTAAAAATTGGATTTTTGTGCGAACGGTCGACCTCAGCAGGTCTGTGCGTCGATGCATAGCCTGCGTTTTTTGGAAATCTACAAAATGTATCAGTATGCGTCGACCATACAGTCGGCGTGCACTGACCCATTGAAAAATATTTCCTTCAGGCGCTGACCCTATGGTCGACTCATCCCTTTATGCGCTGACCAGTGGAAAATGCTCTGATGCATGCGCCGACCCTATGGTCGACTCATGCCCTGCAAACCTGCAAAAATTGATCTTTTGTGGTTTTTCATGCCTCTTGTCACTACTACATTTTATCTACACATAGTATATTTATTATAACAGTTTTTAGACAGATATAAAAGGATATGGTAGGTGATACGTTACATTTGTTTAGTAGATTTGGAGTTTATAATTGCCAATTCATCCAAGGTTGTAATTCGTCATTATCGAAACCTATATCGAGTGATGTCTTGCAGACTCGTGTGATGTGTGGCAATTTGCCTCCACATTCTTCCCTTTTTTGATGATGACAACCTGTATACAACCAAAACAACCAAAAACACAACAATGTGCAATAATATGCAATGTATACCCAAGCTCCCCCTTTCTTTTGTAATACGAGGCTGCAGAACAAACAACCATCAACTGTTGTGAACATCTTGACTTGGCTTTGGTGCTTGCTACATGTTCTTCTCCCCCTTTGACAACAACAAAAAGAGAAGGAGAACGCGTCAATTAACATAAAAACATACAATAGGTGATAGCTAGTCAATTACCAAACTTCACACATAAGAGTGATAATGAACAAAAAAAAAACTGGAATTAATAGACAGTGAAAAGAATACATGCAAATAGGTGAATATTCAGACAAACATAAAACGGAATAACGGAAAGTACACAGAAAAAATATGCAACTATGTAACTAATATCCCCGACCCCGACCTCGGCCCCTCCCCCGGTATGCAATATCTGGATTGCGGTGAGGATCCGAGAAGTCTACAAACGCTTCCACGGACATCTTGAGGTGATGGAGACTGTCGGTGATTTCCATGTCTTGCCTTTCATGTGATGCAACAAGTGCTTCAAAGCGGGCGTCCATTCGAGTTGAAAATGAATTTAACCTTTCATTTTGAATATGAAGCTCAGCTCTGATCTGTTCCATTTGCGTATCTTGACTCCTCATGAAGGTCTGTTGATCTAATTGCATGAACTGCAGCATATTAAGTACTTCAGAGTTGTCTGATGGTGGAGGAGGTGATGAGTGCTGAGAAGGTTGATGATCTTGAGGGTAGCTGTGATATGGATCGTAGAATCTACCCAGGGTGGTCCAGCCTGTGTATTGCCATTCACCCCATCCCTGATTTGTGTAACCTTCTTCTTGTTCTTCAGATGGAGCTGAATGCTGGAGCCAATCAGTATTTGACACTCATGTTGAACCGACGATTGATAATAATCTCGCGTCTCGCAAACGAGTTCTTATACCTCTTCCGCTGCATTTTCTTCATCATCTTCTTGTTCATCTGGCTCTTCGCTTTCTTGTTCAGAACTGTCATCAGATTCATGAGTTACCCGAGGAATGTTTGCTCGACGAACAAACTTGTATGTCTGTCGTTCATCACACCAAAAATATCCCATCATGGCAAAGGTTTTGGTACTGAATTCTTTGTCAGAGGATACTGAAACACAAGGAAATGATGGGTATGCAACATTTGCTGCGGTGAGAACTTCCGAGATAAACGACCCATACACTAGAGCAGTGCCTCAGCCTGAATCTCTCAGAGCAAAAATCATGCTTGCAATATAATATGGCCAGTTTATTTTGATCTTATGTTTTAAAATATAGATGAGATGTACCTCAGCTTGTTCGACACGGAACATGCCACCTTTTTTCGGTCGCAGGATGCGAGCGACAATCCACTGAAGAATGCGCTCCCCTGTTTGGAGTTTTCCTGCTGTAACCGTTCTAGGAAAGGCATCACTATTGACAATAGCATCTGAATAGGACCTTTTGAGCATGTCATTCAGAGCACTCTTAAACTCGTATCCCGGCACCGTACGAGAGTCTGTTACCTCATGAAGAGGTGGTGCCTCAGCATCTACAATCAAATCAAAATACTTATTCCAGACTTCAGAATTTACGTTTACCAGTTTATTGCCGACAGAGGTGTGGAAATATTGACTTTGAAAGCTGTCACGCAGACTAGTGTAGAACACCCGGACTAAATCCTCACTGTATTTTGTGTTGCACTCCAGAAAGTTGAAGAACCCCTGAAACTCTAGCAGAGACAGAATTTGGGTGAGATGCATGCGCTCCGCCGTTGCCTTGTAAAAAGGATGTTGCGAAACTACTACTCTTTTGCTGATATTCTTGTTGAAGTTTTCAACCGCAGGTGGAGGAACTAGTGAAACAGCGGTAACGGGGACTGAAGCGGATGATGAGGCCCTTGATCTCTTTCCGGTATTTTTGCAAAATAGAGAATCCATTGATGATGATTTTTGGGGATTTTGTAGAGACGAACTTTAATGCCTTTGGAGAGAGTAGTTGGGGATGATTTTGGAGAAGATGAAGACTATTCCTTTTTATAGAGAAAGGTTTAGGGTTTTGGTAAGAGGGAGGAGACAAGGGGATACAATAGATGTCTAGATGCAACTTACAAGAAAATGCACTTTCAAATCATAGTTGCTTTTGACTGCACATTTAATGGAGAGATGAAGAGATGAAACAGTTTTCAAAAGAAAAAAATTATGGGTTTTTGCGCGAGCCGTCGACCATAACCCCTGCATGCATCGACGCATACTGTATGATTTTTGATAATTTTGAAAGTCTACTGCATACGTCGACCGCTGCCCTGTTTTGGTCGACTCATAGTGATCAAAAACTCAGTTTTTCAGTTTTATGTCATGTAGAATGCCACACTTGATGCCTATTTATCCTTTCACAATATAATTTGCATCCAAAACACATAGTATTTGCAGCAAATGTCATATATATATATATATATATATATATATATATATATATGTATATATATATATATATATATATACACACCATGATAGTCAAACGATATACTTAGTTTAAGTCATGAATGTTTAGAGAGAGGGAGAGAAAGAGAGAGAGAGAGAGAGAGAGAGAGAGAGAGAGAGAGAGAGAGAGAGAAAAGGAGCAATATCACCTCTATACCGACAACACTTGATAACAACATATTTGTGCTTGCAACAAAAGCTAAACTTGTTAGAAGTACAAGAATATAGGTGTAAACCGAGTAATACGAAACTACCAATCATTAAACCCGATCAGAAATGTCGAGAATGCCAAGTTCTCGACGGATATGAAAGAAAGGTTCAGTGGCTAGCAGCTTTGTGAAAATGTCCGCTAGTTGATTTTTGGTGTCAACGTGTCCAAAGACAACGTCACCTTTCTCTACATGATCCCTCAGAAAATGGTGTCGAATTTCTATATGTTTGGTACGCGAATGTAGCACCGGATTTTTGGTAAGGTTTATAGCACTAGTATTGTCACAAAATATTGGAACACGTTCTAGTTTTAAATTGAAGTCCAATAGTTGCTGCTTAAGCCATAGGACTTGTGCACAACAACTACCGGGGGCTACGTATTCCGCTTCGGCGGTTGACAAAGCAACAGACACTTGTTTCTTGCTGTGCCAACTGACCAAGGAATTTGGAAATAAGTGACACATACCGCTGGTGCTTTTCCTATCCGATTTGCAACCGGCAAAATCGGAATCGGAGAAACCTACCAATGAACAATCATTACCTTTGGAATACCACAGTCCATACTTCGGAATACCAGATAGGTATCGAAGTATACGTTTGACAGATTTTAGGTGGGATTCCTTAGGACATGATTGGTATCTTGCGCACATACACACACTAAACATAATGTCGGGACGAGAAGCAGTAAGATAGAGAAGAGGGCCAATCATACCTCTATACCTTTTTACCTCAACGTCCTTACCACTTTTATATTTACTCATATTTACACATGTTGGCATAGGAGTGTCTATGGCTTTTGAATTTGCCATGTCAAATCTCTTGAGAAGCTCCAAACAATATTTTGTTTGGCTCACGAATGTTCCTTCTTTCAGTTGCTTGATTTGCAAACCGAGAAAATATGTGAGTTCACACATCATACTCATCTCGAATTCACCCTGCATAAGCTCAGAAAACTCTCTTACAAGACTCATGTTAGTGGATCCAAATATGATATCGTCAACATAAATTTGTACAAGAATTAAGTGCTTTCCTTGACGTTTAATGAAGAGAGTAGTGTCAACATTTCCTCTTGAGTAGCCTTGATCAAGTAAAAAATTACTTAGTCTCTCATACCAAGCTCTAGGAGCTTGTTTGAGACCGTATAAAGCTCTTTTCAGTTTGTAGACATGATCAGGATACTCATGAGATTCAAAACCAGGAGGTTGAGCAACATAGACTTCTTCATTTATGAACCCGTTAAGGAACACACTCTTAACTTCCATTTGAAATAACTTAAAATCCTTCGCACAAGCGAAAGCAAGCAAAAGGCGTATAGCCTCGAGTCAGGCAACTGGCGCATAAGTTTCCTCATAGTCGATGCCTTCCTCTTTGTTATACCCTTGCGCGACTGATCGCGCCTTGTTACGAGTTATTACTCCGTTTTCGTCCAATTTATTTATAAACACCCATCAGGTGCCGATTACTCGATGACCTCGCGGAGGAGGGACAAGGTCCCAAACCTCATTTCTAGGGAACTGATTCAGTTCCTCCTGCATTGACAAAAACCAGTGTTCATCGAGTAGGGCTTCCTTAGGGTTTTTAGGTTCCATTTGTGAAACGAACGTGAAGTGATAACAGAAATTACTTAGCTTCGATCGAGTTGTTACACCCTTTGTGATGTCTCCGAGAATGTTTTCAATTGGATGTTCTTTGGAAGACTTCCAAGCTTGAGGGGGATCATCGTTTGAAGGCAGATGAACTTCCTTGGTTACATCAGGGTGTACATCCTTATCCTCCTCAACTTTGGCTTTGTTAGGTTGATCAATCCCCGTATCACCACCTTTGAGTATGTCTTCTATAGATATACCTGCACCATGAACAACACTATCCTTTTCGACATTTCTCGGATATGACTCATCAAAAGTAACATGCACAGACTCTTCTACAGCAAGCAATCGTTTATTATATATTCTATATGCTTTACTCGATTGAGAGTATTCGAGGAAGATACCTTCATCGGCCTTGGAATCGAATTTGCCCAAGTTTTCCTTTCCATTGTTTAATACAAAACATTTGCAGCCAAACACATGCAAGTGAGAAACATTTGGCTTTCGCCCTTTTAGAAGTTCATACGGTGTTTTATTTAGAATGGGGCGAATAAGCACCCTATTCAAAACATAACACGCCGTACTAATGGCGTCGGCCCAAAAATATTTCGGTAAACCACTTTCGTTAATCATTGTTCTTCCCAATTCTTCTAAAATTCGGTCTTTACGCTCCACAACCCCGTTTTATTGAGGGGTGCGTGGAGCGGAGAAGTTATGATCTATACCATGGTTACCGCAATATTCTTCAAATAAGTGATTTTCAAACTCACCTCCATGGTCGCTTCTAATTGATACAATGTTTGTATTTAACTTATTTTGAGAAAGCTTAGCAAACCTTTCAAAAGCGGCAAATGTATCACTCTTACTAAAAAGATGGTCCAACAAAACCTAGAAAAGTCGTTCACTATTACGAACCCGTAATAGTTTCCTCCTAGACTTTTAATCCTAGACGGCCCAAACAAGTCCATACGAAGAAGTTCGAGAGGTCTCGTTGTTGAAACTATCTTTTTGGATTTAAATGAGATCCTCGTTTGCTTCCCTTTTTGACAAGCATCACAAAGGTGATCCTTGGTGAACTTTATTTTGGGAAGTCCTAAGACTAAGTCTTTTGAGACTACCTTATTGAGTAAGTCAAAGTTAACATGCGCTAAACGCCTATGCCATAGCCATGAGTCTTCACTCATAGTTATGAGGCATTTGTCGCTTGTTAACGATACTTCATTTAAGTCAAGCATATATACATTGTTTATTCTAAAACCATTAAACATATTCTTCTTATCCTTTTCATGCACAATTTTGCAACAATCTTTTGAAAAAGATACATTGTATCCTTTGTCGTATAATTGGCTAATGCTAAGCAGATTATGTTTAAGGCCCTCGACAAGCAACACGTCGGAAATCGTAGTAGAAGAGGAATTACCTACACTACCTTTCCCTAGTATTGCTCCACGGTTGTTATCACCATAAGTTACATACCCTTTCTTCTTAGCCACGAAGTCTATGAATAAGGATATGTCTCCAGACATGTGTCTTGAGCATCCACTGTCGAGAACCCATCTTCTCTCGGTGGTCTCGACACACTTTACCTATCAAAACATAATTAGCAAAAGGAGGTACCCAATGGCATATTGGGTCCTAATATGTTAGCGACAAGATGGTTGTGTTTGGGAAACCATTGATAGATGCCTTTAGGAACTAGAAATCTCCTAAATCGGCATTTACCAACGGAGTGGCCTTTCTTGCAACAATATAAGCATGCAAAATCGACTTTAGAATCACTTCTACTTGCTTGATCCCTAATTACATATGCATATTTTTGATATGGATTTATCATACTTTTTCTAAAATCCTTTTTATCAATCACAAATGTAATTTTAGGCTCAAGTGCCTTGTTTAATTTGGCCTTAAGGTTTCTAACTTCACCTTGCCAAATATGACAAGTATCACATCCAAAGTCGAAAGGATTTCTATTATCCTTACAATCCGATTTATTACCTTCCACAATGGAAGCCTTAAGGTCCTCTAGTTTCTTTTCGGACTCTTTAACTTTGTGCTCTAAGTACGTAAAAATTCTTTTATTAGAGGCAAGTTTCTTAAAGGCTTCAGTTGCTTCATTGTGTAAAGCATTAAATGCGGTTTGTAATTATGAATGCGACATATTTGAGGACTTATCATATTTAGAGTGACGTACCTGCTTTTTCTTATTTTTCTGATGAGCGGAGAGGCATAGATTCACGGGCTCTTCTTCATCACTGGAGCTTTCATCAGAGGAGGAAGAGTCGTTGTCGCTTTCCCAAGCTATGTACGCTCTCCTTGGCTTTGATGATTTCTTGTATGACTTTGATGATTCCTTTTCCTTTGCCTTTTTGTTCATCGGACAGTTCGATTTGTAGTGACCGAGCTTTCCATACTTGTAGCACGTCCCTCTAGTCTTTTTACCTTTTGAGTCATTATCTTTGGAGTACCTTGATTGTTTCCGGAAGTTTACCAAGTTCTTCTCGGAATGTTGGATGTCGTTCTTTCTCACGTAACGGTTGTACCGTTTAACGAACAACCCCATATCTTCGCTCTTGTCCTCTTCTTCTTCGTCGCTTGAGGAATAATCACTTTGCTCTCTTGCTTGAGACTTCGAGGAGGAAGTCTTGAGAGCTATCGATTTCTTTTCACTCACCTTCGTTTTGTCTTTCTTTTCCATCTTTTTGCGTTGGTCTAGGCTCAAGAGTACCTGTTCATGCTCTTGTAGTTTGCCAAACAATGTTGTCAAGTCTAATAAGGTAAGATCATGTGCTTCTTTGATGGCGGTCACTTTTGGCTGCCATTCCCTGTTAAGACATCTTAAGATCTTATTAGTAGCAACATCATTGGAAACATGCCTACCTAATGAATGTAAACGATTGATGAGATGAGTAAATCTCTTTTGCATGTCAGCAATGGTTTCCCCTTGCTCCATGAAAAAGAGATCAAACTCTTGTGTTAATGTGTTGATTCTAGCCAACTTAACATCGTTCGTCCCCTCATGGGCAATTTGTAGTGAATCCCACATGGCCTTAGCAGTAGGACAATGGGATACACAATAGTATTCATCTACACCTAATGAGGAGATTAAGATATTTTTGGCTTTCCAATCATAATTGTATTTTTTCTCATCGTCATCGGTCCATTGTGCTTCGGGCTTTGGCACAACTACGTTATCCGCATTGGTCATAGTAATTTCTATTGGATCATTGAGGATAACGTTCCATATTTTTTTTGTCTATGGAGTTCATGTGCACCCGCATACAGTCTTTCCAATAACTATAATTTTCACCGTTGAAAACGGGAGCTCTATTGTACTCCCCTTTTGGTTTGTTAGCCATTTTCTATCAATGTTGTATTTGAAGCACCGAGTAACCGGAGCTCTAGATACCACTTGTTAGACTATGGCACGGATCTAGAAGGGGGGGGGGGGGGGGTTGAATAGATCCCAATTAAAATTTGAGTCGGCGCTACCAATTTAAAAATTGGTTTTCAAAATTTGTTTTAAGTGCGGAAGCGGCCGAGGAAAATATAATCTAAAACGAACGGTTATTGGAAAACCGGATATGCGTTAAGCATTTGGATTAATGACAATATGGAAAAGAGAATCACAACACTAATCACACTTATCAATGATCTAATTCACTTGTTAGGATTCCTAGTTCCAATGATTTAAAGAGCAAACCAAAACTAGATACACAAATAAGATAATTTTGGTTTAGGCAATTTGTCGAACACTTGGCATGCAAAAACACTCCAAGTGATATTTATGTTGAGTAAGTGATTCCAACTAGCCTAGTACAATGTCTTATTGTACTTTGGATTCAAAAGCAGAGTTTCAACCTCTTACTCAATTGATATCACAGTTTGACAATAGTGCTTATACAAAAATCACTTATTTTTAAGCTAAAACGGAAATGTTGAAAAATAGAGAAGACAAGTATTTGGTGAGGCAGTTCCCCCGCCGTCCTCGCTTCGGGGTACGTCTGCCCTCAATTCTAAAACTAGAATTGAGATAGATTTAATAGATATCACCTTTTGAATGTAACAGTGTATACAAGGATTGAACAACAAATATACAACAAAAATCTCAAGACGTTGAATGTTGCTTTCACTATTTGCCCCTTGATTCAAGATGAATCAAGTCCACCAATCGTTGTTGATAGACCTCTGATTCCAGCCACCTTGTTCAAACCTTCGGCTCCGGCTGATCTCAACTGCAATGAATCGAACCCGAGATCTTCCCTTCAATATCACTGAATCCGCTACTAGACTGTTGAAGAACACCTCTTCATAATCACCTTCGCTCAATTGACCCTTGATAAAGAATCTCGTTCAAAAATCCCCAAAATTCAAACCAATCTTGGAGGCTAAAACCCTAACGGTTTTATTCAAGAAAGAACATGTCACAAGCTTCAACCCGAACTAGATTACCCAATCTAAGCTTCGAACCTTATCACCTTTAATCATTCACAATGCACTTCAAAAATGGTTGTGTGTAATTGATGTGTTGTGAGATGTTGAAGATGAAGATGATGAATCTTGGACACCTATTTCACTCTTTCTTATTCTTGAACACATGAATCAATTTTTATCAAATGTTGAAATGACATAAGTGGTTGAATTTGTATATATAGTACCAGACCAACCAAGGACATAACAGCTTTTCAAATAGTAGAGGGAATCAATTAAAAACTGGATTTCCGCGTGAACGGTCGACCGCAGCAGGTCTGTGCGTCGATGCATAGCCTGCATTTTTTGGAAATCTGCAAAATGTATCAGTATGCGTCGACCATACAGTCAGCGTGCGCTGACCTGTTGAAAAATATTTCCTTCATGCACCGACCCTATGGTCGACTCATCCCTTTATGTGCTGACCAGTGGAAAATGCTCTGATGCATGCGCCGACCCTATGGTCGACTCATGCCCTAGAAACCTGCAAAAATTGATCTTTTTGTGGTTTTTCATGCCTCTTGTCACGACTACATTTTATCTACACATAGTATATTTATTATAACAGTTTTTAGACAGATATAAAAGGATATGGTAGGTGATACGTTGCATTTGTTTAGTAGATTTGGAGTTTATAATTGCCAATTCATCCAAGGTTGTAATTCGTCATCATCGAAACCTATATCGAGTTATGTCTTGCAGACTCGTGTGATGTGTGGCGATTTGCCTCCACAAATTTCACTATAGTTCAGAATAATTGCAAAGCCTAATCACACAACTGTGATGCTTACTATCTAAACCTATAGGTAATTCCAAGTGTTGAATAACAATCCTCTTCAATACATTTCACTTGTTTCCAACAATCCTGGACAACAAGGTAATACACAAAAATATTCTTGAGAAAATATTTGATGGAAAGTTGTTTATCAATATGCAAGGTTGATCTTCTTCTCAAAACAAATTATACTCAGATAAGATACACAAGTGTTCTTTGTGAAAGACAACAGTGAGAGTGTGAAAATTTAATCAATGGCTTCTTTCAAAAATTGGTGTTTGAACACTTAGAATGAAAATTCATATTTTTTAGAAAGTGAGTAATTTTGGTAATTTTGTTTCAAGAAGGTTGTTTTTTATTTTTAAATAGAAAGCAATTTATATGAGTGAAAAACTTTTCCAAAAAAGGTGTGATTTTGTAACAGCAAAAATAGGCAGTAAGAAGAATTTTAAACAATGTAATTTTCCATGAACAGTTGCCATTTTAGCTTGTTGTTACAGTGTTAATCGGTTAACCAAAAGGGTCAATCGGTTAACACCTTTACAACGTTCAAAATATTTGAAATTTATATGTGTTAATCGGTTAACCCATATGGTTAATCGGTTAACACTATTGTAAAATTAAAAAACACATAATTTAGAAATATGTTAATCGGTTAACCATAAGTGTTAATCGATTAACACTGAAGGTTTTTCTGAAAATACTTAATTTTAAATAGAATGAGTGTTTTAAAAATGTTTTGAAAGTGTTGGGATAATTGTGCAGTGAAAAGTGATTTTTTAAGAACACTTGTATAAATTTTCTAAAGTAAAAATGTTATACCGTTCCTTTGAATCATCATCACTACTTGTAGCTTGTAGACGAAGCTTTGATCCATAAAGTCATACGCGATGGTACTTTCCTTGATCTTGATGTTCTTTGAATTGCTTGCGTCTCTTGCTTTTTGCAAAGAATTCAGAAGAAATATGCTTCTGGTTTAATCTTCAATATATACCCCTACGGGTGTGTAGTATAAGTATCTTGCGTACCAAGCTTGTGCTAATTTGTCTTCATCAAAACATAAAGGCCTTGAAGCTTGCTTCTACGAACTCCCCCTTTTTGATGATGACAACCGATCCTTTGAACATTCTGCTTTGATACGTTTCTCACTCTTGTGACCAAACGTTGTTAAGCGGCTTCTCGCTCTCACGACATAGCAACCTAAATTAGAACTAGACACTAAAGCCAGATTATAAGACATGCATAATTAACACAGATGATTTCAACAGAGTCCCGTCGAAACGAAGGTCCTCAAACTACGGGCTCATACAAATTTATCCTAACATATCGAATCCTAAGACTAACATGTTAACATTGCTGGAAATTAAAACATACATGTCAGTTAATTTGAGTGAAAATTTAGAATGAAGTTTTCGGAGTAAAATTCAATTATAAAGCAGACACGTGCAAATAGGAAAACGGTAAATAAATGCAAGAAATAAATAACCTGTAAATTGCAAGAAAGGTAGAATAAACTGAAACTTGTATTAAATTAAACTTTGATCCAAGTACATCAGCACAACAGAAAGAAAGAAAATACAATGGTGTAGCAATTGCTCAGTGTAAACAATTGATACTGTGGAAAGTGAATATATGGTTTGGGTGATTTCGGCAGTGCTTCCGCGGGTTTCTTGAATGAAAAATGCAGGCCTCTGGTGTCCTATTTATAGAATAAAATAGGCTCCAAAAACAGAGGTTTGAATACGAATTCAAACCAAAGAAACTATATAAAATTGTTTCTGAAAAACTGCTCCCGCTAACAACAGCGATCACCGTCCCTTAATGGCGAGTGTCATTTGCTTGAATCATGATTCCCTCCTTCTTTTGAGCATAGAGAGGGCCATTTGGATGAAGGGAGACACATGGCGAGCGCCATTCAACTTGGACGAGTCAGAACTTGTGATTTTCTTCACTTTTACTTCATTCTTAGCTCAATTTGATACTTTTCTTCTACATGGCTGAAA
The DNA here is from genome assembly GCA_963859935.3 of Lathyrus sativus. Classification (NCBI taxonomy): domain Eukaryota; kingdom Viridiplantae; phylum Streptophyta; class Magnoliopsida; order Fabales; family Fabaceae; genus Lathyrus; species Lathyrus sativus. Next base: position 555,905,586 of record OZ012740.1, on the reverse strand, counting down.
TGGCACCTATCAAAGCAAAACAAAGGAAAACATAAGCAAATACATGGAAAACGGTAAAGACTCAATAAAACAACAAGTAAATATGCGCAAATTGAATCGAAATAAATGATACAAAATCGAGTCATCAAATTCCCCTACACTAAGAGTTTTGCTTGTCCCCAAGCAAACTCCCAATGGAATAGAAAACAGTAAATACAGTCTTTGACTCGTAGGCACGACAAAAACAATTTAAGCACAAGGTCACTAGGCTAAAGTAACACGGATAGGTACTAAATAATAAAAACAAGGATACCATAACGACACGATTCCACAAAAGCGGACAAAGAGTTCCTTCCCATGCGATACCGGTTCAAATCATGATATTATAACTTGACCTATGAACTTTGTTCTTATTCGCCTCTCTTTCATTCTAGTGCAATCACATTAAGCCCGTTATCCTATGTATTTACATGGTAAGTGAACCTGTTTGTGTCATCTGATCTCTTATTCATATATATATATATATATATATATATATATATATATATATATATATATATATATATATATATATATATATATATATATATATATATATATATATATATATATATATATATATATATATATATATATATATATATATATATATATATATATATATATATATATATATATATATATATGAATAAGAGATCAGATGACACAAACAGGTTCACTTATTATTATATATATATATATATATATATATATATATATATATATATATATATATATATATATATATATATATATATATATATTTTATTATTATTATATATATATATATATATATATATATATATATATATATATATATATATATATATATATATATATATATATATATATATATATATATATATATATATATTAATTGAGATCAAGACATATTTGCATCGGTTCATTACTTAGTTAATACGTGAGAATGGTGTTGACTGCTAATATAAACTACTAAAGAGGCTACTTCTAAAGAAACTAAGAACAAGGTCTCGATATAATATGCACTTAAACTAATATCACATGTTTAGGAACTCTAGGGTGTAGGGACGGTACCTACGTTAATCAAAACTTTCCCAAGTCCGACTACCTAGCCTAAATCATAAAATGAAACAACCCATACTAAATTTGCCATGCCATTGGATCAAAACTAACAAAAAAAAAATTGTTTGGGTGGGTAAAAATAAGGGAGTTTATTAGATAATGTGAAGATGTAAAGTAAAAACGACTCAAATGCGCATATGACTCAATAACAAAAACAAACTAAAACTAGAAAGCAGGAAATGACATGAAATAAATAAAGCAGTAATTGACTCCTCCCCCACATTTAAACTGAACATTGTCCTCAATATTTTAGCTTAATGTGAAAGAAGGAGTGACGAAATCTGATGTATATCAGTGGTGGCGGGCATGGCCTCGGCACTGATGCTGGTCTCCTCGGGCATCTGGTTCATCTTGCGGAATGTGCTGCATGTGATGTCCAATGCATTGCACCTCTCCACATAATCCTGCCATACCAGATACAATATCCCTCAAGTCAAGCTGAGTCCTCTCCATGAACTCCAACTTCCTCCTCTGCATATCGTGCAAGGCCACGTCACGCTCGTCCTCTCTCTCTCTCTCTCTCTCTCTCTCTCTCTCTCTCTCTCTCTCTCTCTCTCTCTCTCTCTCTCTCTCTCTCTCTCTCTCTCTCTCTCTCTCTCTCTCTACTGCCTAAGCTCTGATAGGGTATGGTCCAATGTCGTGTGCATACCTGCAAAATCATCAGACAAAGGTGCGGTGTATGGTGCGATACTCGGACCGGGTGCGTCAAAAGCACGACTACGGGTACAGGACTGCAAAGCAGCCTACCTTCTAACATCAATATTTTCTACCTCTGAATCACGCACATCTAAATCAAACAACCAATTACCCTGAATGCGCATATTAATATGCTCTGGGTTAGGCAAGGAGAAACTGCGGACCTCACTGGTACGCACCATGATATGATACTTTCTAGTGGGCAAGCTTTTGATAAGCCACATATTATGGCAGTAATCAAGATCAGCAAAAAGATAAGGGAAGTTGTCGGCATTTTCTAAAGCAGGCTCTTAATCTATAGTTAGTTATGGCGGTAATGATGTCACCGACACAGATGGATCCATCGGCTCTATTCGAAACACTAATAAAGTGGGCTATGAGGAATGGTGTAGGATCCACTGAGGTTTGGTGGAGAGCACAGTGAATAAAGAATAGATCTTTAGAGTTCACATTCCATGTGTTCTCGCGTCCAAATATGGTGGAAGCAAGGATACAGTATAGGTAACAGATTGTTGGGTTATGAATGGTAGTGGCCTTTAGGCCTTCCCATAGTGGTGATGTTGGTAATGTTTCTCCGAAATTCAAAAGCACTGGCTTGCCACTCACTCTCAAGGGGTGTTATGGTGGCAAGTCCCTCAGCAGTAGGAAAACCGAAAATCTCTCTAATACGCTCATGGCACAGCGAATAATCTTCGTTAAACATTCGTAAATGAATAGTTCCGGAGGTACGGGAAAGGTCATGGACATAACGGAGCAAACTAAGAAATTCATAAGTTAACCTAACACAAGTTTTATTAGACATAGAGCAAAAGTGAGTCATACCTAGATTCCTCAGCATCCAAGAGACATTTTGCATGAGACCTAGGGAACGAAGGGCTTCTGGGTCAGGATACCTCGTTGCATCAACAGATCTTTTGAACACTCGGTGATAGTTTGCGTGCTGAGTGTTTCCGATTTCTCCCTCCGGAAGCTCGATACCCATGTAGTCAATCTCTTGATTGGCTTCCATTGTTGAGAAAGAGCTTTGAATTACAAAAAATGCTAGAGATTTTGAATTTTGGAAGAGTATGGTTTGTAGTGATGATGAAAAGTGATGGATTGAAGGGTTTAAATAGGGAAAATTTAAGGAATTTGGGTGGTTGGGAAGTTATGGTAAGTTAATGAGGAGTTAATAGGGTGGTTATGGTGCATTGGAAGGTGAAAAGGGTGTTTTCATGGGAAAATGGAGTTAAAAACGCGTACAGAATTTGAATTTCCCGCCTCTGTCCTCCTAGGAACAGATGACGGTCGCTTTTAGGCAATGGCGAGCGCCATTTGCTTAAGGCGAGGGAAATTCTGATTCTGGCACATCAGAATGCAATCAATGAGTACTTTTTTGGGTTTTTCTTATTTTTTTATCAGAATCAACATATATTAATTGCAAAGATGAAATATAAAGCACTAAAGAAAGGGAATTTGCATTAATTGAAGATTTAAAAACAGTACAATTACTCGTCGACATTCCGACGACATAATAGTGAATTAAACAACAGTACGGGAAAGGGAAAAACTGATACATGAAATGGAAACTATCCTAAGAATAAAAGGGAAAATGAAACAAAACAACTTCGGACTCATACGATATGGCGCGTCATCGAGTAAACAGTCTGATAAAGGTGATCGAACTGCTCAGTCACGACGTCCATCAAGCTAATATAGTCCAACCTAAGAGATTTGACTTCAGAACGAAGGTAGTCCACTTCATTTTGGAGAGCAACGATGGCATCTGGCACATTGACGGTAGGATTAGAAGGGTACTGTAGGTCAGTGGTTGAACCATGGGTGACAGTAGGAAACGAGCTAGTGTCCATATGCTCATATGGCTGAGGAGAATCTGGTGGGGTAAAAATCTCATTCAAAACCTATAAGTCATACAACCAGTTGTCCTTGTTGTGAACACTTGTCCTCTCATGGTTAGGCAAGGTAAAGGCATGGATCACAACATTGTCGATAAGCAATTCAAATTCGATAGGGCCTAGATTTGCAATTATGCCATGGTTGAAACAGAAATTAATGTCCATTAGACGAATACCGCCAAAAATAGCAGAACGGTTCAAATGGTAATGCATGTCGATGGCATCAGCAATCATTGTGACCAAGCCTCCTATGATAATAGGGTGAAAGGAATCTCGGACTAACTTAAGGAAATTAGCAAGCATGAATGGGGCAGCATTGACTGGTCTCCCTTGGGAAGCACAGAACATGATGTACAACTCATCTCTAGACACATCATTAATATTCTCTTCCTTACCAAAAAGCTGTGAGCTAAAATCTTGTGGAAGCAACGAATATTAGGATTGTGGATGCTCTCCGAGAACATACCATCGAGCTCAGGGTGATAACTTCTAGTTATGGTACCCCAGAATTGTTCAAGGTCATAACCTATGAAAGCATCTTCGGGAGTTTTTGTGACAACATCTGGATCATTAGGAAGTCCTAATACTTCAGCCAGCTCATGATGGGTGAAACGATACTTGTTACCGAACAAACGGAAAGTGGCCAATCCACGACCAAAACCATATCCACGAGTGGGCTCATAATAAAGAGAGCTAAAAGATTCCAAAGTCGGATTATGGTAAGTGCTGAATTTCCTAGTAATAGTAAAATCATTCCAGCCAATTTGGTTAAAAAGATAGACAACACTGTCCCGAATACTAAGGGTAGTTATGGTAGGATCGTCAGGATAAATTGACACAGCAAAGTCTCTTTGAGAGAGAGCCTCAAAGCGACGTCTCTGAATGTCATTCTTAAAGACAACGGTGTGATTCTCAAAAGTCTGCATGGTCCTAGTAGCTGAACTATCCTAAGGACAGTGAACCTGGAAATTGAAAATAGTCTACTATTAGGGAAAACATATATATTATATTGCAAACACACGTTACTAACCAACAATAATTATTATAACAATAATAATTATAAAACTAAACATAGTAATAATAAAAATAACAATAATAATAATCATGCTAGCTTAAGTAACTATACAATAACAAGCTTACTGCATTATATTTAAATGAGAAATCTAAATTAATAACACAATATGAAAGGTTAAGGATCGTAGTTGCCTCCACGGAGCACTACGTTTAACGTCGAAAGCTCGACATTAAAACGGAACAATACATCATTCATCGAGAGGAGCGAGAAGCTCTTCCAACTTGTAACTAGTGTAGAACTCTTTATTCTCTACTGAGTGATAATGCTTGAGTCGTTGTCCATTTACAATGAATGTATCTCTCGATTTTCCTCTAATCTCATATGCTCGACTTTGCAGAACTCTAATAACTTCGAAGAGGCCAGACCATCTGGAATGTAACTTCCCTGAAAAAAGCTTAAGTCAAAATTTAAAGAGAAGAACTACGTCTCCTTCATTGAACTCCCTTCTTGTTATCCTTCTATCATGCCACTTTTTGGTTCTTTCTTTATAAATGCGGGCGTTTTCATAAGCATCAAGTCTCAGTTCCTCTAGTTCATGGATATCTAGAATTCTTTTCTTGTCTGCTGTAGCGTAGTTAGTATTTAGGGTCTTTATGGCTCAATAAGCTTTATGCTCAAGTTCTACGGGCAGGTGGCATGATTTACCATAAACTAGTTTAAACGGAGTGGTTCTTACAGGGGTTTTGTAAGCGGTTCTATACGCCCACAGAGCTTTATGGAGTTTATTTGACCAATCTTTCCTAGATGTTACAACGGTTTTCTCAAGTATTTGCTTGGTTTTTCTATTTGAGATCTCAACTTTTCTGTTGGTTTGAGGGTGGTAGGGTGTCGCTACTCGGTGTCGGACCCCATATCCGAGCAGTAACTTCCCAAATATATTTGAAATGAAGTGGGATCCTCCATCACTTATGACAACTCTCGGCACTCCGAATCTGGGAAAGATAACATTCTTGAAAAGTTTGACAACTACTCGTGCATCGTTGGCAGGAGAAGCTATCGCCTTAATCCATTTCGACAAGTAATCTACTATGACGAGTATATACTTATTTCCAAAAGAAGAAGGAAACGGGCCCATGAAATCTATACCCCACACGTCGAAGACTTCTACTTCCAAAATACCTCTTTGTGGCATCTCATCGCGTCTAGAAATATTTCCAGTGCGTTGGCACCGATCAGAGTTCAGAACAATGATATGAACGTCTTTCCAAAGGTTGGGCCAAAATAGGCCAAATTGCATAATTGTTGCACAAGTCTTGGAAGTGCTCGCATGCCCTCCATATGGTGCAACATGGCAATGAGATATCATATCATTAACTTCAGATTCAGGAACACATTAACAAAAAATTCCACCAGCGCCCCTCTTGAAAAGCAAGGGCTCATCCCAATAGTAATGTTTAAGATCATGAAAGAATTTCTTCTTTTATTGGTAATTTAAGTCTGGAGGAAGTACCCCAGCTGCTAGGTAGTTAACAAAGTTAGCATACCAAGGCAGTGTGGTTTCTGTACAGATTTCTTCTATTGTTTCATTAGTTTTTGCATCATTAAATAAAGGATATTCGATCGTCTCATTTTTGCTCTCTAACTGAGCTACAAATCTATCGTAGGGAAAATCATCATTGATGGGAACTTGTTTGGGTTTTTGGTCCTCAATTCTAGAAAGATGATCTGCTACTACATTATCAGTTCCTTTTTTTTATCTTTTATTTCTAAATCTAATTCTTGCAAAAGCAGGATCCATCTTAAAAGTCTCGGTTTAGCATCCTTTTTACTCAATAGATACCTAATTGTGGTGTGATCAGTATAGACAATTATCTTTGCTCCTACTAAGTAAGAACGAAATTTATCTAGAGCGAAAATAACAACTAAGAGTTCTTTTTATGTAGTTGCATAGTTCAATTGTGCATTGTCTAAGGTTTTACTTGCGTAGTAGATAGCATGAAGCTTCTTATCTTTTCTTTGTTCTGAAACAGCACCAACGGTAAAATGGCTAGCATCGCACATTATTTCGAACGGCTTATTCCAATCAAGTGGTTGCATAATAGGTGTAGTGATCAGAGAATTTTTAAGGAGCTCAAAAGCTTTCAAATAATCTATCAAATATGAATTCAGCATCCTTCATTAACAAGCCAGTTAGCAGTTTAGTGATTTTAGAGAAATCTTTAATGGATCGTCGATAAAAACCGGCATATCCAAGAAAACTGTGAATTTCTCTAACATTTTTCGGAGGTTGAAGATTTTCTATTTTTTCTATTTCTTCTTTATCTACTTCAATTCCTCTTTCGGATACTACATGTCCTAACACAATTCCTTCTCGGACCATGAAATGACATTTTCCCAATTTAGCACAAGATTGACTTTAACGCATCGCTCAAGCACCAACTCTAGGTTCAACAAAAAATATTTGAAACTTCACCCACAAACAGAGAAATCGTCCATAAATACTTCCATTATATCATCTATAAAGTCATCAAATATCGATATCATGCATCTCTGAAATGTTACGGGAGCGTTACATAACCCAAACGATATTCGTTGATATGCGAATGTACCATATGGACAAGTGAAAGTTGTTTTCTCTTGGTCGTCAGGATGAATAGGAATTTGAAAAAATATTGAATATCCATCTAAATAGAAGAAAGAGTGTTTGGCCAATCGTTCAAGTATTTGATCAATAAAGGGTAAAGGAAAATGGTCTTTACGAGTGGCTTTATTTAGCTTTCTATAGTCTATGCATATCCTTCACACAATGTGAACATGTCTCGCAACAGATTCGCCTTTTTCATTGCTAACAACTGTTATACCACCTTTCTTTGGTATGGCATGTAATGGACTAACCCAGTTGCTATCCGATATCAGGTATGTAATTCTGACTTCTAACAACTTTTGCACATCCTTCTTGTCTGCATCGCTTAGGATAGGATTTATCCTCCTTTGATGTTCTCTAGAGGTTTTACTATCATCTTCTAGCATAATGTGGTGCATGAAAATGGATGGGCTTATTCCTTTTAGATCAGAGATATTGTAGCCTAGTGCTGTCGGATACTTCCTTAAAACGCTAAGTAACTTTTCAATTTCTATTTGTCCCAAGTCAGTATTGACTACCACTGGTCTTTCAAGCTCGGTATCTAGGAATTCATACCTTAGAATTTTGGGCAGTATTTTTAGTTCTATAGCGGGTATTGTTGGGCTAGGCATTGGATCAGGTGTTAGTGCAAGACATTCTCTTAGACTGTCATCGGCGAATGGTATTTTCCAATCATCATCTTCGAATATAGGAGGTGTTGGAGTTTTAAGCGCATCACAGTATAAGGATGGTTTCATATCCATTTCTTTGACGCATTCATCAATAACATCTAATAAACAACATGAATCATCAATAGCTGGAGCTTTTAGGAATTGAGCCATAATAAATTTGACTTTTTCTTCACCAACTTCAAAAGTCAGCTTTCCTTTCTTAACATCAATTATTGCTCCGGATGTTGCTAAAAATGGTCTACCTAATATAATAGGGATATTGGAGTCCTCTTTTATGTCCATTATCACAAAATTGGTAGGAATGTAGAACTGACCAATGCAAATGGGCACATTCTCTAACATACCCACGGGATATTTAACAGAACAATCAGCAAGTTATAAAGACATCTTAGTTGGTCTCAGTTCACCTAACTATAGTTTCTTACATGTGGATAACGACATTAGACTAACATTGGATCCTAAGTCGCATAGACCATTGTCTATGACGCGCTTTCCTATCATACAAGGTATTGAAAAACTACCGGGATCTTTCAACTTATGAGGCATATTGTTTTGAATTATAGCGCTACACTTTGTGGTGAGCGTAACAGCTTCATTATCTTTGAGCTTTTCTTATTTGATAAGATCTCTTTGAGAAATTTGGCATATAAAGGCATTTGTGTAATAGCTTCTGTGAAAGGAATAATGATATTCAACTATTTTAGAAGTTCTACGAATTTCTTGAATTGTCCTTCATTTTTGGTTTTGGCTAACCTTTGAGGATAGGACACATGTGGCTTATACGGTGGTGGAGGCACATATGGTGTTTCTTTCTCTACGACCTCTTCACTTTTATCATTATTATCCTTGGCTTTTGATTCATTTAACCCCTCAGTTCCTTTCTTAGGATTTTGGTACATGGATGGATTTTCATTCTTGGATCAACTGGTCCATCATATTCGGTTCCGCTTTGCAATGTGACAACATTAGTATGTCCCTTTGGGTTTGGTTGAGTTTGGCCAGGAAATGCTCAAGTCGGGGCAACTATGGTTGGTTGTTGTTGGGCTACTTGAGAAATCTGGGTTTCTAACATTTTATTGTGGGTAGCCATTGCATCAAGTTTGCTAGTCATCTGCCTCATCAATTCACTCGTATGAGCGTTTTGGTTCACAAATTCCTTGTTTTTTTGCATCTGAGCATTCATAAAGTTTTCCATCATAATCTCCATATTTGACTTTCTAGGTGCTTGTGGAGCTGGCGGTCCTCCTTTTTGATAACCAGGTGGAACAGCAGGTGCTGAGCTTGGTGGATGCAAAGCGTTGTTATTTTTGTATGAAAAGTTTGGGTGATTTGTCCAACCGGGATTGTAAATATTGGAATATGGGTTTCCTTGGGTATAGTTCACTTGGTCGGTGGGAACACCAGCCAGTAACTGACATTCGACATTTGTACGTCCAGGGGTTCCACATAATTCAGAATTTGTATCTCATTTGAACAAACTTAAGTTTGTTAGAATGTTATCCAAATTAAGTTATGTTAGCTTGAGAAAGGTATCTCATTTGAACAAACTTAAATTTGTTAGAATGTTATCCAAATTTTCTTTTCAGGAGTTCCTGATACATGAATGTATCCTTCTGCGTTCACTACTTTCTGAACTCAAGTAATTGAGTGAAAGAATGAGCTTGAGAAGCTATATGGTGAAAGGAAGATTCTGATATTCTAGTTCTTCACTATCAGATGCTGATTGTTAAAGATAGAGCAAGCTTGAAAAAGAAATGGCTTAAATTATGACATATGAGAAATCATCATAACAAAGCGTTTCTAGGAAGCACCTAACATGTTTATTTAGAACAAGATATGATCTATTATGATGCATATTGATTAGATGTCTCTGAATATCCAAAGGCTATCGAAGTATCTTCATCAGAAATCAAATCAATGTCAGATTTTATAGTGAGCTTGGAAGTCAAAAACTAAAACTTAATGGAAGAATACAAAGCTAGAAGTTATCTTATCTAAACGAAGTTATTGATGAAGATCAGAATGAAGAAATCAGAAGATGCTCAATCAAAAACCATCACAGTTTTTTCACTCCCTAAGAAAGAAAAAACAAAAGTTGTACCTTTCTAATGAACTGATTTTGGATGAAAAAGCTCAACCAATTAGAACAAGATTATCATACAAAAAGCTAAAGAATATGTCTTGGTCTGAGGATCATGATGATATCTGCATCTGGTAAAGATTAGCATCTGTTCAAAGAATGTACTCTGATGATGCAAGCAAAAATTCTACAAGCTCTCTCAGCACATACGTTTTCAAAAGTTTATGTTAAGAACTAAGAAGTTAGTGGCCTTCGGAAGACAAATATTCTTGGAGATAGAAGATGGATGGCTTCTAAATGAATACTAGAGTAAGAACTTGGTTCTTCTCTAACGATCAATATTAAACAAACATCATGAGAGATGTTTTCATCCGTCAAAATGAAAGATTAAGAAGTCATGAAGATGATCGTGTTTCTGCACAACGCTCAAAGACTTTTATGAAGATAGCATCAGAAAGAAGATAGATTATGAAAGAAGAAATTATTCTAGTGGCTCAGTTAGAAGAACTCATCAACGACTGCAGAAGTTGAACGCTCGGTGATTCTGAAGAAGCGTCTACAGATGGGAATCTACAGAAGTATTAAGTAATGTATTTCTAACTCTTACTATTTATTTTTAATAGTTTAGAAATCCATTTTTATATTCTAGAGAAATAAATTTTAAGATACTATAGTCAAAAGGAATTCTCTTTTTAAAACCTTTAAGATGAAATCCTTGTTAGGGATAATATCATTTTCAAAATTTCCTTATTGAAAATAGACTTGTTTTCATTATGCATGTGAACTTAGTTCTACATCAAAAATGAAAAGAGCTATCTCGAAATACAACTTCCTAAAATAGAAAATTTAATTTCTATTTCTTATTAAGATTTGTTCTACTACTGAGATATGAGACTTTTGACTAGAGAGGTCTTATTATTTCGTAAGTAATCTGAATAGAACGTGTGACTATTAGTAAATTCTTTTAACAATCGGAAATTAAAAATAACATGATGCATTTACTAGTCATTATGATACGAAGGGTTGATACGTTAAAAGACTTTTTGTCTTACTTGTACCATATCTCGTATCTTATGGGACAAATCGGGTAATGAGAAAATCTTTAATACAGGAAATTAAAATCATTTCACCTTACTTTTTGTCAAATGTCCTGAACTCATTCCTTTTTGTGTGTCTTCTCTATTTTTCCTTGAACTTAGGGTCTATATAGATCTCCTACTCTCATATTTTATTAGGCGTATTATTCTATCATTTTAATTTATCAAATGTTTTGGAAATAACAACAGTCACTATTTTTAGCTAAATCATTAATTATTTTGCTCGTCTCGAAACTGATTGCCATTATTGTGTTTATTTTTCTTCACAATTTGTATCTACCTTTTCTCTATTTATGTCATCCTTCCTCAAACATTTCTTCATCTCTTACTCTTCTTCATCATATCCTTCGTATACTAGTTGTATCATTGTGTCCTTCAAAACTTTTTGTGGTAATGAAGACATCTTAGTGTCATACCCTAAATTTGTCCTACCCTTTTTGTGAATATTTTCGCATTTTTATTGTTTCATACCGTTAGACACGTGCCCACCCGAAATTGGGCATTTTCCAAATTTTATCCATTTTTGTCCAATAAAAGCGTGACACGTGGCCTGAAGGACATTTTGGTCATTTTTGTTTCTATTGTCATTTTCCTACTTTTCTTTTAAATATTACCTTTTTTGTTCATATCTTTATTTTATCATTTAATTAGGTGTAGAATTATTTATTTAAATAGTTTTTTTTAGAAGTTAGATAGATACTCTTTTTATTATTAGATTTAATAGTAGAATTAATTCCCTTTTGTTTAATTAGAGTAGAATATTATTTGTCTTTTTAAGAAAAATATATATAGTTCATTAAGTTTTGTTTTTTAATAGACTTCTTTTTATAGTCATTAGAGTTATTTATTTATTTAATTAGATTAGTGGTAGTTAATTATCTTTTCTTTTTTATTACTTTGAATTAGTATTAACTTTATAAGTTTTTTGAAATTAATTACAGTATTTAAAGGTATTAGTTTTACTTATTTATGTGTTTATTGATGTTATTTTTATTTCTTTTTACTGTCATCCTTTTATTTTATTTATTCAAATTTAAGTTAATTAGATTTTGTTTTAGATTTTATTAGTTAATTAATAATAGTCAGATTTTTGTTTTAATATGTTAACTGTTAGTTTTTATAAGTTTTATTCATTTAATAAGGTCAGTTTTTTATTAATTCATTTTTTTTTAAAATCAATCAACTCCTGAGATTTTTTATTTTCGGTCCATTAGACAGCTTTGCAGGCCCATTAGGTCATTGTTTTTCGCCACTTGTCAGGCTATAAAGCCTAACATTTGCCTGCATTAATGGGGGACACTTCCCAAAACACTGAAACCCTAGCTGCCACTTAGCCCTAATCCTAACCCTAGCTGCTGACCACGCGTCCCTACCCTTCCTGCCTGAGTGACACCTCACCCGCTCCCTTCCCCGTGCGTGTCGCCTCCTCACCACTCACATGCAAACACTGTACAGCCCACCGGAAACACCCCAGACAAATCAAACGCGATCGAATCCCACCGGAAATCCTCGCCGGAAAATTCATGGAGTTACCGGAAAACTCATGAACATTCATGGTGTTCATACCATTTTTCCCAGAATTTCCCAGGAATCATCATCCACCTTCAAGTCCTTCATCAACTTTCATCATGTTCTCCAGCCACCTTCATCCATGTTCATCGTGTCTTCACCAGAATTTTCCAAAACCTTCATGTGTTCTTCGTAATTCCCAGAAAACTCAACCAAACTTCACAAACTTCAACCGTGTTCATGTCATTTCCCAGAAACACAACATTCAACCCAGTTTTCCAGATTTGCAATAACCTTCAACAACAAAACTCCAGGTCCGCACAAACCATTCCAGATCTAAAACTTCAATTCAAACTCCATCACAACACCAATCCAAATCTGAACTCAAAATATCATGATACGAACGTCACAAACCTCACCATCCGCAATCGATCTACAATAAACTCACTCACAATATCATCAACCATTCACCTTCAAATGTCCAGATGCGGTGCGACCTACATCGATTCACCTGCAAACAACCCAGATTAGATAAAATCCTACATGATCTACAAACAGCCAACTAACTTCAGATTCATAAGCAACCTACTCGACTATTCATCCGCCAAGAACGAGTTCGAATTGAAGCTCCAAAACATCTGTCAAACTTCAACTGCTTTTTCTGGACTTCTTCGACACCATGCGTAGATCTTCAAGAACTCATAAGAAGAAGCCTTATCGAACTTCCGATCACCGTCGACTTCAACGGGGTCCGCCTTCGTCAAAGCCCCATGGAACTTCAACATGCAAATGATGGAAACGCCATGGATCTTCGCCGCGATTTTCCATCCAACAATAGCATCAATGGAACTCCATTTTTCGTTGTCCTTCGAGCATCCGAATTTATCATTAAAGTTTTTGTCGCAGCTTTATCATTATTAGACTTGGATTGTTTAGTTTTATTTCTGGGTATTATTTTTTTTTTCGTTTGTGTGACCAGGGAAGAATATGGACGGAGAAGGGTGAAGAAGGTTAGGGAGAAGGACGGCGGCCAAAATGGAAATTAGGTTTTCTGTTTGGCAAGGGGAGGAGAACGTTGATTCGCAGACAGGGGTTAATGGGCCTTTGGCCCATCCGTTTCACATCGGTCCATATTCCCCGTTTTTTTTATTACCCCCTGTTTAGGTGGTTCTTTTTTTGTTTGCTCAGAAGTTGGGGTCAAGGCTCAACCGTGTAAACCCCACACACCCCTGCCTGGCTGTCACACACCCCCCTGTTTTATTTATTTTGTTTAGAAATTTATTTTTTTTGCACATTTTGTTTCAGAATTTTATAGTATTATCTTTTTCTTTTCGCAGAATATTATATATTAAATATATTTTCAAACTCATTTTCAAAATTATTATTTTCCACCCTTTTATTTAAACTCATTTTATTAAAATATTTTCTGTTCAAGTTCATTTCTTTTAAACATTTTTTATTAATTACTAAAACAATTTCTTAAAACTAAATCATGAGAAAATAAATCCCTGAAGTCTAGCACTTCTTGGATTTTTTGGAATAATTATTGTTGGGGTGTACACCTTAAATAGTGTATTATTCGATTTCTCATTCTTTTTTCCTTTTAAACAAAAGAAACATCATAGGAATCTAGCATTCTGTGTGATGTTTCCGCTGTTCATCCAAATATTTTTCAAATAAAAATAGTGTTATTGGAATCTAGCATTTCGGTAATACCCCGATTATTTAGTTGTGGGGCCGACGTCTCATTTATTAAATAATTGATATTTTCAAACTCAATCTTGCGTTCTCACTTCTCACACGTTTACAAATTATTTTCATACCCCATTTCGCTTCAAATCTTTTTTTTAAAATATTTTTCTCGATCGAACTTCGAAAGAAGGAGATTCTTGGAATCTAGCATTCTTTGAATTTTCAAGTGAATAGCTCTCGAGGCACGCCTTTGAGTTGTTATTCACTCAACCTTTCGACTTTCTTTCAAACTCAAACATTTTAAACATATCCTAAGTCGAGTGTTCGTACGCATTCGCAACCCATTTCATTCACAACTCCTCGTGGTTTCGATATTAGGAGCACCCTCAGGGACTAATATCGTTTCTCACCACCTTAACCCTTGACACATCGTCAAGTCGGTTCCATCTTCAATCAAATCCTCGACACGTCGTCGAGCCACTTCAAAGCAACTTCCTTTTGGCCTCGCATGCCATTCTTCGATTCGATCCTTTCACAAACTTTTTTAAAACTTACGAAAGAGAGATATTCTTAGAATCTAGCATTCTTTGAATATTTGAATGAGTGACTCTCGAGGCGCGCCCTCGAGTTGTTATTAATTTATTCTTTCGATTTCAAAACATCCAACTCTTTATCTTCAATTTATCCAGTCAATTCCCGAAAGAACTGAGTTCTTGGAGTCTCGCATTCCTTGGATTCTTGAGTGACAAGCTCTTGAGACGCGCTCTTGGGTTGCTTGTCAGTCATCCTTTCGTGTCCTTCGCAAAACTTTCAACTCATTCAACCTCATCTTTCGTGGTTGTTACCACGAACTACGGACGCTCTGATTCTTTATTCATTCTTGAATATAAGATACGTAGGCACAAGATTGTGATGATCTTGGCGAGCACACTTCTACCCATCTTCCGTTTCCCCCCATCCTTTCTCGTAGTCGAACTACGACGCTCTGATTTCTCATTCTCGTCCGAATGAGCATACGTAGGCACAAGAGTCCCAATCCTTGGCGAGCACCCTATCTTCTAACCACCCATCTCCCCTTAGCGTCTTTAACCTTTTAACCTACCAATTCTACCTTTAACAACGAGAAGAAACAAGTAAACCTAAACAACACTCCCCACAATTACCTTAAGAGGTTCCCGTCGAGTACGACGGACGTGAGGGGTGCTAGTACCTTCCCCTCACGTAACCGACTCCCGAACCCGGAACTTGGTTGCGACAGCCCTGTTCCTATCCTTTCGTTTTTAAGAGGTTTTCTCGATATTTTCCTCTCCCGTTTATTCGGGAAAAATAAAGTTCGGTGGCGACTCTGTCGAACCGCATTTCCGCGCCTTTTGTGCGAGGGTCGTATGTTCGAATGAATTTTCGAGGTGCGACAGGTGGCGACTCTGCTGGGGACATATTGCTCCATGCAAAGAGAGAGTCGAGCCTATCTTTTGGTTTGTGAGGAGTGTTTGTTTTATTTGTTTTCTTTTTGTTTTTGTTCTCTTGTAGATTTTATTTGTGCTTGTTATCTGGGCCTTTCGGTTTTTGGGATGACATCACGAGTAAGGCTCTACGCCCGAGCTTTGGTAAAAGCAGAGAGAACACATAGTTTAGAATTGGTAGTCGAGTAGTGTTAGTCTCTGGGGACTTGCTCCTTATGGGCCTAGCATGAAAGCTCCTCCAGAGGAGACCTATTCGTAGATCTCGTTGTAACGCAGCTAGCCTGTTGCACGAGTTGATTAATGAAGGGTCCGTGATTCTGGGAACCTTTTGTTAGCACCAGTTCCGATGTTGGTGGTCGTGTAGTGTTAGTCTCCAAGGACTCGCTCCTTGGGCGCCTAGCACGAGGACCTCGCTCAGGAGAGACCTTATCGTCATTATCGTCGTAATACAGCCAGCCTGTTGCGTGACGCTAATACGACTAGTGTCCGTGATCCTGGGAACCAAACGTAGAAACCATCCCGTTAGTGGGTTTATGGGTAGAGTGTCTAGATCTTCCCACATAGGTCGTACCTGCTAATGTTCTTTGAGCAGGAATTATGGTTACTTATCTGTTACAGTTACCAGCTTCAGAAGTTGTTTGATTGTGATCCTGTGATCCTGGATCTTGTATCTTGCATTGCATCTTGCATATCATTCGCATTGCATTTCATATGTTGTGCATTTTGCATTTCCAATCCTTCGACAGAATCTTATGTCCCCGTTCCTTCCTTTTCAGTAAATCAAGTTGATTCCCGACACCAGTACACAATTAGAGCCAATACCAGACGATCGATGGAGCAGATTCGGCAAGAGCAAATTGCTATCAGGAAAGAGCTGGAATCCCTCAACAGAAAGATGGATCAGATCTTCGAAGCCCTCTCCATAACTGGAAAGGAATCAGAACAGCAGACCGTGCAATGACCGCGTCAGCAAAATCAACACAGGACATGGAAGCCGGAGAGAGTATTTGATAGTCTTCCAATGACATATGCAGATATCTTTTCTCAATTAATGGAACAAAGGGATATCGTCCCAAGAGATCTAGCTCCCCCAACTGTCCTGCCTGCTGATTATGATGCGAATGCTCGTTGTGAGTTCCATAAGGGCGCTCCAGGTCACAACATTGAGAACTGCAGGTTTCTCAAACACAAAATTCAAGACCTGATTGACAAGGAAGCTCTCACCTTTGATGGGAAGTATCTCAGTGCCATCAACGACTCGATGCCACCAGCCAACTAGTGCCAACGTCAAATCCAATCAAGTCAAGTCCATTCTCTGAAGAAGGCAGTCATGTTTCCGTTTCATTATTCGCAGTTTCTTATGTTTTGTCTTTGTTTATTTAAGTATTGTATGCTTTGAACAATTGCCATTCGTATTTGGTTTTCATTAAGGTATCGTTTATGCATGTTTTGAATTAGTTATGTCGTATTCACTCATGTTTTTTACTTATCACCGACACATTTATTTACTCCACTCTACTCACTGTTGTTTCGCATGATTTGAGGGAGGATGATGAAAACGAGATACCCATAATTGCAAATCGTATGCTTTCAGACCGAATCTCGTCAATGATGTACAGGCATTGCTTCAATTCCCCAAACACCGAAGATATAAGGAGTTAATCCCTAGTAAACCACTTCGAGCCTAGAAGTAGCAGTTTCCTTCGGATATTCAAACCCTTTACATTCATCCTGGGGCATGGTAGTGTTCAGTTAATTCAACTCCGCAAAATCCCAAAGACGGTGGTTCATCAAAGACCTATGCTATGGCAGTCACAACAAAATCAAAAAAATCAAAAACCAGCTAAGTCAGACACCTTAGAGGGGACTTAGGCAAAATCAAGGCAATCCCGATGGATCTGACAAACGAAGTCAATCCATGCAAAAGTTAGGGATCAAAACAAAAGCAAAAGAGGACCCCGAAATCCTCAACAAAACAAAAAGGATTCAGTGGCCACCCAAATCAAAGGGGCACTAGTATCCATCAAAAAACCAATATAAGGTGACTGCCACGTCGGGCAAACCTTGAACCATCAAGTTTATACTGTCAAGACAAGTGTAGGAATAACTGAGCATAGGACTGGAGATCATTAAGAAGAAGGGGTGGGTACAAATCATACTTTGAGCCTAATATCTTTTGTTTCATAACCGTGAACCAGACCACGTTACAACCTTTGAAAGACCTAATTGAGACGAGGTTCATTCTGAAAGCATATCATCGCAAGGTTGCGTAACCTGACTCCTCACATGATTTCTAAACATCAATATTGGTGTCATTTCTTGCAAACATCTTTTCGCACCAATCAAACAGCACAATGTTTGGGCTAGCAGTCCATTCGTCTCACTATCACGACACTTCAATAAAAGACACTTTTTCAAAACTTACCTTGAACTTTGCATTAATGTTACCATTTATGAATGTACAATTTTAATCACAAATCAGTGCTAGGTATTCAAAGACTCTCCAGCAAGGGGCAATCGAGGAGAAACTTGACTTTCAGTGGCGTACGCGAAGCAAGATTATTTCAAGGCCTACAGGATGGGGCAAATCATTCAACAGCTCGAGCAGGGGCATGTCATTACCATGTTCAGACTGGGGCATGTCCAGATTACCCTAATCATCAGGCAGAGCTGCAACCTTCTCTGAAGCAAATTCACAGTAAACCACCAAGTACCCAGACTTGGGGGCATCCAGAGCGTCATCTTCTGCTTTAATCATGGCGTCTGCAACAAACTGTGTGTCAAGGAAGTCAATCCCTCCCACCACCCGAAGTCCAATCCGCATTGGCAACTATCCAAAGTCCACCACGCTGGCGTCGCCCTGCGTTTCCAATCACCCATTTGCAATCATGTGCATCATACGCATTGCATTCATTATCATAAGCATTTTTACATCATTTTGCATAATCATACCATACTTCCCCAGCTCTTGCATCTCCGCTTGTCAGCATTTGCATTTGCACGTCCACCCATGTGGGGTATTATTTTTCATCCAGCATTCATATATGCAAGTCAAGGTCCAGGATCAATCCCGAGGATTTCCAAGACCAATGGTGGCCCAGTCAGGGGCATCTTCCGCAAGATGGTGGGTTTGTCCCACGATTTTCAAGAGCTTCAAAGCAATCATCAGCCCAGGCAGGGGCAATCTTCCGCAATTGTGTGTTTCTCCCAAAAATTCAAAGACATTCAAATCAAGATTCAGCCTAGTCAGGGGCATTCTTTTCAAGACCATGGGTATTTCCCATGACGTATTTCAACCTCGTGGTTGATCAGATCTTCAAATCAACATTCAGCCCAGCCAGGGGCATACCATTCAAGACCGTGGGCGTTCTCCACGAAGTTGTTCAACCTTTTGTTGAGCAAAATCCAAGAAGTTCAAAGCAAGATCCAACCCGAGCAGGGGCATCTTCAGCAAAACCGTGAGCGTACCTCATGAAGTTGTTCAGCCTTTTGTCGAGAAAAACAAGACATTTCAAGACAAACTCAGCCCAGTCAGGGGCATCCTCTTCAGAAGTCATGGGCGTAACCATGAAACCATTTCAGCAAACTATGATTTCCAAGCGAAGACGGTGGGCGTACCCCGTTGACTCATTTCAAATTCATTTTTCCTCTTGGGGGTTTCCCCAGTGAGTTGTACCCAGCAAGCGTGACCGTTGTCAATTGCCTTACTATCATCCTTTTGGTGATAGTCGAACTTCGTCAGTTCAACCTAGCCTGCATCCTTTTGGTGTTGGTAAGCTTCAAATCTGTGTAGTCCTATCATCCTTTTGGTGATAGCGACCTTTTGTTTATGTTTTCGCTCTACCATCCTTTTGGTGGTAGGTCTGGTATTTTGTCGATATCAGATTGTGCATTGTTTTGTTTATGTTTTTGCTCTACCATCCTTTTGGTGGTAGGTCTGGTATTTCGTCGATATCAGATTGTGCGATATTTTGTTCGTGTTTTCGCTCTACCATCCTTTTGGTGGTAGGTCTGGCATTTCGTCGATGTCAGATTGCGCGATATTTTGTTTTTATTTTCGCTCCATCATCCTTTTGGTGGTGGGTCTGGCATTTCGTCGACGTCAGATTGCGCGATGTTTTGTTTGTGTTTTCGCTCTACCATCCTTTTGTTGGTAGGTCTGGCATTTCGTCGATGTCAGATTGTGCGATGTTTTGTTTGTGTTTTCGCTCTACCATCCTTTTGGTGGTAGGTCTGGCATTTCGTCGATGGCAGATTGTGCGATATTTCTTTTATGTTTTCGCTCTACCATCCTTTTGGTGGTAGGTCTGGCATTTCGTCGATGGCAGATTGTGCGATATTTCTTTTGTGTTTTCGCTCTACCATCCTTTTGGTGGTAGGTATGGTATTTCGTCGATATCAGATTGTGCGATATTTTGTTTGTGTTTTCGCTCTACCATCCTTTTGGTGGTAGGTCTGGCATTTCGTCGATGGCAAATTGTGCGATATTTCTTTTATGTTTTCGCTCTACCATCCTTTTGGTGGTAGGTCTGGTATTTCGTCGATATCAGATTGTGCGATGTTTTGTTTGTGTTTTCGCTCTACCATCCTTTTGTTGGTAGGTCTGGCATTTCATCGATGTCAGATTGTGCGATGTTTTGTTTATGTTTTCGCTCTACCATCCTTTTGGTGGTAGGTCTGGCATTTCGTCGATGTCAGATTGTGTGATGTTTTGTTTGCGTTTTCGCTCTACCATCCTTTTGGTGGTAGGTCTGGCATTTCGTCGATGGCAGATTGTGCGATATTTCTTTTATGTTTTTGCTCTACCATACTTTTGGTGGTAGGTCTGGAATTTCGTCGATGGCAGATTGTGCGATATTTCTTTTGTGTTTTCGCTCTACCATCCTTTTGGTGGTAGGTCTGTTATTTCGTCGATATCAGATTGTGTGATGTTTTGTTTGTGTTTTCGCTCTACCATCCTTTTGGTGGTAGGTCTGGCATTTCGTCGATGGCAGATTGTGCAATATTTCTTTTATGTTTTCGCTCTACCATCCTTTTGGTGGTAGGTCTGGCATTTCGTCAATATCAGATTGTGCGATGTTTTGTTTGTGTTCTCGCTCTATCATCTTTTTGGTGTTAGGTCTGGTATTTCATCGATATCAGATTGTGCGATGTTTTGTTTGTGTTTTTGCTCTACAATCCTTTTGGTGGTAGGTCTGGCATTTCGTCGATGGCAGATTGTGCGATATTTCTTTTATGTTTTCGCTCTACCATCCTTTTGGTGGTAGGTCTGGTATTTCGTCGATATCAGATTGTGCGATGTTTTGTTTGTGTTTTCGCTCTACCATCCTTTTGTTGGTAGGTCTGGCATTTCGTCGATGTCAGATTGTGCGATGTTTTGTTTATGTTTTCGCTCTACCATCCTTTTGGTGGTAGGTCTGGCATTTCGTCGATGTCAGATTGTGCGATGTTTTGTTTGTGTTTTCGCTCTACCATCCTTTTGGTGGTAGGTCTGGCATTTCGTCGATGGCAGATTGTGCGATATTTCTTTTATGTTTTCGCTCTACCATCCTTTTGGTGGTAGGTCTGGCATTTCGTCGATGGCAGATTGTGCGATATTTCTTTTGTGTTTTCGCTCTACCATCCTTTTGGTGGTAGGTCTGGTATTTCGTCGATATCAGATTGTGCGATGTTTTGTTTGTGTTTTCGCTCTACCATCCTTTTGGTGGTAGGTCTGGCATTTCGTCGATGGCAGATTGTACGATATTTCTTTTATGTTTTCGCTCTACCATCCTTTTGGTGGTAGGTCTGGCATTTCGTCGATATCAGATTGTGCGATGTTTTGTTTGTGTTCTCGCTCTATCATCCTTTTGGTGTTAGGTCTGGTATTTCGTCGATATCAGATTGTGCGATGTTTTATTTGTGTTTTCTCTCTACCATCCTTTTGGTGGTAGGTCTGGTATTTCGTCGATATCAGATTGTGCGATGTTTTATTTGTGTTTTCGCTCTACCATCCTTTTGGTGGTAGGTCTGGTATTTCGTCGATATCAGATTGCGCGATATTTTTGTTTGTGTTTTCGCTCTACCATCCTTTTGGTGGTAGGTCTGGTATTTCGTCGATATCAGATTGCGCGATATTTTGTTTCTGTTTTTGCTCCGTCATCCTTTTGGTGGTGGGTCTGACATTTCGTCGATGTCAGATTGCGCGATATTTTGATTATGTTTTGCTTTGCCATCCTTTTGGTGGTGGTGGCCGTGTGTGTTTCATTCCCTCATCCCTTTTGGTGATGATGGCTGTTTGCCAGTTATTTACAGTTTGCTCAGAGGCGTACCTCATCCAGCATTTTTTTCAACTCTCAAGCATCACTTTTTCTTTCGGACAAATCCAGCGTCTTCTTCATATCTAATTGACTTCTACCTCAGGAATATGAATGCTAATGCAGTTCATCTTCCTAGGTTTAAGCCCATTAGATAGGGGCATCTGTCATACCCTAAATTTGTCCTACCCTTTTTGTGAATATTTTCGCATTTTATTGTTTCATACCGTTAGACACGTGTCCACCCGAAATTGGGCGTTTTCCAAATTTTATCCATTTTTGTCCAATAAAAGCGTGACACGTGGCCTTAAGGACATTTTGGTCATTTTTGTTTCTATTGTCATTTTCCTACTTTTCTTTTAAATATTACCTTTTTTGTTCATATCTTTATTTTATCATTTAATTAGGTGTAGAATTATTTATTTAAATAGTTTTTTTTAGAAGTTAGATTGATACTCTTTTTATTATTAGATTTAATAGTAGAATTAATTCCCTTTTGTTTAGTATTAATTAGAGTAAAATATTATTTGTCTTTTTAAGAAAAATATATATAGTTCATTAAGTTTTGTTTTTTAATAGACTTCTTTTTATAGTCATTAGAGTTTTTTATTTATTTAATTAGATTAGTGGTAGTTAATTATCTTTTCTTTTTTATTACTTTGGATTAGTATTAACTTTATAAGTTTTTTGAAATTAATTACAGTATTTAAAGGTATTAGTTTTACTTATTTATGTGTTTATTGATGTTATTTTTATTTCTTTTTACTGTCATCCTTTTATTTTATTTATTCAGATTTAAGTTAATTAGATTTTGTTTTAGATTTTATTAGTTAATTAATAATAGTCAGATTTTTGTTTTAATATGTTAACTGTTAGTTTTTATAAGTTTTATTCATTTAATAACGTCAGTTTGTTATTAATTCATTTTTTTTTAAAATCAATCAACTCCTGAGATTTTTTATTTTCGGTCCATTAGACAGCTTTGCAGGCCCATTAGGTCATTGTTTTTCGCCACTTGTCAGGCTATAAAGCCTAACATTTGCCTGCATTAATGGGGGACACTTCCCAAAACACTGAAACCCTAGCCGCCACTTAGCCCTAATCCTAACCCTAGCTGCTGACCACGCGTCCCTACCCTTCCTGCCTGAGTGACACCTCACTCGCTCCCTTCCCCGTGCGTGTCGCCTCCTCACCACTCACATGCAAACACTGTCCAGCCCACCGGAAACACCCCAGACAAATCAAACGCGATCGAATCCCACCGGAAATCCTCGCCGGAAAATTTATGGAGTTACCGGAAAACTCATGAACATTCATGGTGTTCATACCATTTTTCCCAGAATTTCCCAGGAATCATCATCCACCTTCAAGTCCTTCATCAACTTTCATCATGTTCTCCAGCCACCTTCATCCATGTTCATCGTGTCTTCACCAGAATTTTCCAGAACCTTCATGTGTTCTTCGTAATTCCCAGAAAACTCAACCAAACTACACAAACTTCAACCGTGTTCATGTCATTTCCCAGAAACACAACAACATTCAACCCAGTTTTCCAGATTTGCAATAACCTTCAACAACAAAACTTCAGGTCCGCACAAACCATTCCAGATCTAAAACTTCAATTCAAACTCCATCACAACACCAATCCAAATCTGAACTCAAAATATCATGATACGAACGTCACAAACCTCACCATCCGCAATCGATCTACAATGAACTCACTCACAATATCATCAACCATTCACCTTCAAATGTCCATATGCGGTGCGACCTACATCGATTCACCTGCAAACAACCCAGATTAGATAAAATCCTACATGATCTACAAACAGCCAACTAACTTCAGATTCATAAGCAACCTACTCGAATATTCATCCGCCAAGAACGAGTTCGAACTGAAGCTCCAAAACATCCGTCAAACTTCAACTGCTTTTTCTGGACTTCTTCGACACCATGCGTAGATCTTCAAGAACTCATAAGAAGAAGCCTTATCGAACTTCCGATCACCGTCGACTTCAACGGGGTCCGCCTTCGTCAAAGCCCCATGGAACTTCAACATGCAAATGATGGAAACGCCATGGATCTTCGCCGCGATTTTCCATCCAACAATAGCATCAATGGAACTCCATTTTTCGTTGTCCTTCGAGCATCCGAATTTATCATTAAAGTTTTTGTCGCAGCTTTATCATTATTAGACTTGGATTGTTTAGTTTTATTTCTGGGTATTATTTTTTTTTTCGTTTGTGTGACCAGGGAAGAATCTGGACGGAGAAGGGTGAAGAAGGTTAGGGAGAAGGACGGCGGCCAAAATGGAAATTAGGTTTTCTGTTTGGCAAGGGGAGGAGAACGCTGATTCGCAGACAGGGGTTAATGGGCCTTTGGCCCATCCGTTTCACATCGGTCCATATTCCCCGTTTTTTTAATTACCCTCTGTTTAGGTGGTTCTTTTTTTGTTTGCTCAGAAGTTGGGGTCAAGGCTCAACCGTGTAAACCCCACACACCCCTGCCTGGCTGTCACACCCCCCCCTGTTTTATTTATTTTGTTTAGAAATTTATTTTTTTTGCACATTTTGTTTCAGAATTTTATAGTATTATCTTTTTCTTTTCGTAGAATATTATATATTAAATATATTTTCAAACTCATTTTCAAAATTATTATTTTCCACCCTTTTATTTAAACTCA
This sequence comes from Lathyrus sativus, assembly GCA_963859935.3. NCBI lineage: Eukaryota > Viridiplantae > Streptophyta > Magnoliopsida > Fabales > Fabaceae > Lathyrus > Lathyrus sativus. The sequence goes on along the minus strand of OZ012740.1, from coordinate 555,880,723 downwards.
TTTTATTAAAATATTTTTTGTTCAAGTTCATTTCTTTTAAACATTTTTTATTAATTACTAAAACAATTTCTTAAAACTAAATCATGAGAAAATAAATCCCTGAAGTCTAGCACTTCTTGGATTTTTTGGAATAATTATTGTTGGGGTGTACACCTTAAATAGTGTATTATTCGATTTCTCATTCTTTTTTCCTTTTAAACAAAAGAAACATCATAGGAATCTAGCATTCTGTGTGATGTTTCCGCTGTTCATCCAAATATTTTTCAAATAAAAATAGTGTTATTGGAATCTAGCATTTCGGTAATACCCCGATTATTTAGTTGTGGGACCGACGTCTCATTTATTAAATAATTGATATTTTCAAACTCAATCTTGCGTTCTCACTTCTCACACGTTTACAAATTATTTTCATACCCCATTTCGCTTCAAATCTTTTTTTTAAAATATTTTTCTCGATCGAACTTCGAAAGAAGGAGATTCTTGGAATCTAGCATTCTTTGAATTTTCAAGTGAATAGCTCTCGAGGCACGCCTTTGAGTTGTTATTCACTCAACCTTTCGACTTTCTTTCAAACTCAAACATTTTAAACGTATCCTAAGTCGAGTGTTCGTACGCATTCGCAACCCATTTCATTCACAACTCCTCGTGGTTTCGATATTAGGAGCACCCTCAGGGACTAATATCGTTTCTCACCACCTTAACCCTTGTCACGTCGTCAAGTCGGTTCCATCTTCAATCAAATCCTTGACACGTCGTCGAGCCGCTTCAAAGCAACTTCCTTTTGGCCTCGCATGCCATTCTTCGATTCGATCCTTTCACAAACTTTTTTAAAACTTACGAAAGAGAGATATTCTTAGAATCTAGCATTCTTTGAATATTTGAATGAGTGACTCTCGAGGCGCGCCCTCGAGTTGTTATTAATTTATTCTTTCGATTTCAAAACATCCAACTCTTTATCTTCAATTTATCCAGTCAATTCCCGAAAGAACTGAGTTCTTGGAGTCTCGCATTCCTTGGATTCTTGAGTGACAAGCTCTTGAGACGCGCTCTTGGGTTGCTTGTCAGTCATCCTTTCGTCTCCTTCGCAAAACTTTCAACTCATTCAACCTCATCTTTCGTGGTTGTTACCACGAACTACGGACGCTCTGATTCTTTATTCATTCTTGAATATAAGATACGTAGGAACAAGATTGCGATGATCTTGGCGAGCACACTTCTACCCATCTTCTGTTTCCCCCCATCCTTTCCCGTAGTCGAACTACGACGCTCTGATTTCTCATTCTCGTCTGAATGAGCATACGTAGGCACAAGGGTCCCAATCCTTGGCGAGCACCCTATCTTCTAACCACCCATCTCCCCTTAGCGTCTTTAACCTTTTAACCTACCAATTCTACCTTTAACAACGAGAAGAAACAAGTAAACCTAAACAACACTCCCCACAATTACCTTAAGAGGTTCCCGTCTAGTACGACGGACGTGAGGGGTGCTAGTACCTTCCTCTCACGTAACCGACTCCCGAACCCGGAACTTGGTTGCGACAGCCCTGTTCCTATCCTTTCGTTTTTAAGAGGTTTTCTCGATATTTTCCTCTCCCGTTTATTCGGGAAAAATAAAGTTCGGTGGCGACTCTGTCGAACCGCATTTCCACGCCTTTTGCGCGAAGGTCGTATGTTCGAATGAATTTTCGAGGTGCGACACTTAGAAGTTATCCCAGAAATTCATCCAAATCATCCAGTTCTCTGAGTAGCTGGTCTTAACCTAACTCTGAGTATGCGTAATTAAGGATGGTCTAAATACTATGCCATTCTTCATGGACCTATCTATCCAAACCTTGTGAAGGAGTTTTGGAAGTTTGCACGAGTTGGCGAAGATGGTAACTCTGTTGTATCCATTGTTTTTGGGATTCCTTTCATTATAACTCCTACCTCCATTGCTGAAGCCATAGGATGTTGCCAAAATTGTACTATTGTGGAAGAATTTCATCTCAACTATAACTTTATTGAAAAACTCTTTGTCATCCATGGCAACTCCCTTCCTAAATTCGAACCAAACGATCCTGAAGGACTCCGGCCCATAGCTAAAGTCTGGTTTCAACTTCTGTTGTCTAACTTCTGACCAAGGGGAGTAGAGAAAAATGTTTTCTCACATGATGGTAGACTCTTTATCTACTTTCTGATGGAGAATGTTCGGATCTACCTGCCTTAAACCTTTTTCAATCATTTGAAGAATACGATTGATATCTCCAGAAGTCAGCATAAATCCTCTATTCCTTTTGGAAGAATTTTGTCTGAACTTTTCTTTAAAGCTGAGATTGTTAGGTTAGCCAAGAGGCTTGGACCAGAAAATGCAGCGGAGGTGATGCGGTGTGAAAGGGTTGATAAGTTGGCATATTTTTAGGTGTAGCTATGTTGTGGGGGACAGTAGTTGTTGTTGTTAGGCCTTGCGTGTTTTGATAGCTTCTTTTTGTCTGTGGTCTGTGTTACCTTGGTTACTGATTGTGCCATTTCCTTTAGCTTCAGTTTCTTCATGTTCCTTATTATTGTCTTATGGTTGTTTTAATCTTATGTAATCAATATCAATATTAATGAAATTTCTTTTTCCGTCTTTATAATCGTTTTCATATTTCTTTGTCTATTTTTTTCTATACCTTTTTTATTTCTGACAAAGGGAGAGAAAGTGATATATGATTTTGATATCTTATCTAAAGAATCTCATCCTAAACATAATGCAAATATGTTTATTTCTAACTATATGTTTGAGAATTGATTAGGAACTTCAGAAAAGTTCACTGAATGTTAGAACAACCTATCAGAAGATTGAAGAAGACTTTATCAAAAGAGACAAGACATATCAGAACACGTATTTTGTATTTGATAGAATATCAAATATATGATAAAGAAAGCAAGTGATGTGCACCAAAAGACAATAATCAAGAAGACTATATCATAAGTAATTGTACAAGAGATTAGAAGATATAAGAATATCTGGTCTTGACCAACAAAGTATCAGGAGAAAAGGATAATCATAAAGGATATCCATAAGTTTCATACTGATACCCAAAACTTGTCAGAAGTTGTTAACTTTCTGAAAAGAATGCCTTAACTGATTCAAATGGTATCTAAAATTCAATTGGTATCCAAAACTCAAATGGTATCTAGACTCCAGTTTTGAAAGAATGTAAATCTTTTGGTGAACAAATGAAGTCATGGTGATTAAAGAAAATATTCGGTTTTCTGAACCATCAAACGACATAAGTATATATGCACATGTTGGTGGTTTGTGCTAAGATATTAGAGATTTGGTTTTGATACATGATGTATGGAATCTAAGAAAGTATCTACTCATTTCTGATATATAATGCAAGACATCAAGTATGATGAGATAAATCAGGTTCTGATATATCTACAGTATTCTTATAGTAAGCTTGGTTCTGAAATGAACACCATCTAAATCTAGTCAGATTATGATAAAACGTCACTGAGAAGTAATCCTTCTCCGTTGATAAGATTATACTTCAAAATCATTTTGTGAGTCTTGGGATCAGGGGGAGACTCTGGACAAGCATAAATCTATTTTGAGAGTAACAGAATCAGGGGGAGCCTGTTAAGCTTATCTCTAACTATATGGATTTATGGTGATTACCCTATACGTATTGTTTATTAAAATGCACTGTTTGTCATCATAAAAAAGGGGGAGATTGTTAGAAAAAGATTTGGTTCCACATCTGGCCTTTGAGTTTTGATGATAAATGCACATATTATCTAATAGAACAATTCTAAATGATATGGTTTCCGGTTAGTTTGTGGTTGTTGTCAATATGACTCTGACTCTGAAGATGTGTGATGTCATCAGACTCTGTTATCAACACTCTGGAAGAAAACATATATGTACAAGATAAAATCAAGATTCAAAAATACTTCTAATGAAACAAATCTAAGGAACGTTAGCGATGAGGTTCTAATAGAACAAGTTCAGAAGAATCTGAAGATAATGCTTCTAAGAAACCAAGTGCTGAAGATTCTTATGACTAGGTTTTGCTGAACAAAGATGTGAGATTCTAAACATCGTGATTCTGAAGATTACACAAAGAAATTCTTTTCTACAACACGCTTAATCAAGTTAATATCTGAAGCCTCTAAAGATGCTAGAAGACTGAAGATAAGAATGGTTTTAAGAGGAATATAATAGTACTAAAACTTTGTTATCTCTACCTCGAAAAGGTGGTGCAGGAGCAGCTCTTTTTGTACAGTGATGTTGACCATTCCTTCATGTGAAAGTTGGGATATTTCTGTTGTTATATGTTTCCAAGAATACCCCTCAACAAATCTATTCTCTCAAGCTCTACAAATTGAAGATCAATAAGCTTGAAGAATTTTGATTTGTAGAAAAATAGATAATGAGTTGCTGATGATAGCACACTACTATACAAAGCCAGAGTGCTGAAGAAAATGCTACAAGATGAAGCTTAAATGAAGAATGCTCAATGAAGAAGAAGCTGAAGCAAACAACTGAAGTGCGTACAACAATGCAACATGCTAAAGCCATGTGAAAGTAGTCAAGTGAAACATCAATAACTGAAGCATAGTAACTTAGTTGATTTTGATGGTCAAACTGGAAGAATTATTATATTCTCAAGAAGAAGTTAATCAAAAGAAGCTTAAAGCTCATAAAAATAAGTTGTAGTGCTCATTAAGAAAGCCTTTAAGCAATACAGACTAATATATTATAATCTATCAGAGATTCATTCTTTAGATAGTTTTCTGTATTAGAAAGCAAGGAGTTGTTGCTCATATCTTGCTTAGAAACACTTAGGTGTTCATGTGCTTCATTTGTGTAATCAGCTTGTAAGAAGCATATTAGTGCACAAGAAAATCCTTGAAAAAGGTGTTATTCCTTGAGCGGTCGAGTGAAGACCAGAATGCTTGAGATGGCCAGATCATTTCTAACGGCTTGGAGGTTGATTCCTTGACAGACGAGTGAATGCCAGGATTCTCAAGAAGACAATGGAAGTTATCCATTATGGTTTTAATCGTTGATGATTATCGGATTAAGTCCTTGTGATAAGGCGAAATCACCTTGAGAGGTGGAGCGGAGTAACTTCGTTAATAGTGAACCAGGATAAAAATAATTGTGTCATATATTTTTATTATCATTGTTATATTTATTCTTCTAATTCCTCAAAAGGGGATAAAATTTGAAACTCAATTCAAACCCCTATTTCTTGTGTTTCTCAACCTTCAGTCTCTTCTATTTCCCACAACATAAATCAAACATTTCAAACTTTTTTCCATTTAAGTGTTGTAAGTGGCACATTTGTTGATTCAAAATCCAAGCTGGGGTCCTTCACTTATTATGGTACAAAAAAACATGTCTTTCACTTAAGTGATGTAAATGGCACACTTGTTGATTCTATATCAAAGTCAAAGTCCTTATTTTATTATGCAAAGACTCATTTAAAGGAAGATGTAGGATTACTATGGATTTTTTACATCTAAGTTTAATGCTTCTTCTCTTATTATCTTTATCAAAATGTTTGTCGTGAATAGGTGAGATATCTCACTTAAGATGACAACTTGTCTCTTCCCTCAAACTCAACAAACCTAATTCCACCTATTAGTAGGTGGAACTACAAACGCTCTGATTTCTCAACTTCCTTTTAAGAATACGTAGGCATAAGATTGTGAGATCTTAGCGAGCACAATAATAAATAAAACCTTTAGGTTTCTTCACCTTTGTCTTAGTTTATTTCAACATACCCTACAAAAACAACAAAAACATTTCCCACTCTTATCACTCACTCAAAACAGTCAACAAATCCCCAATATACAATAGATGACTTAATCAACATTAACACAAATGTAGACAAGAGGTTCCTATAGGATACTATAGATACTTAGGGTGCTAGTACCTTCCCTTAGTATAACCAACACCTATAAGCAACAACTGGGAAACAACTTGCCCCTATTTAGCAGAGTCTTTAAGAAACATGCCCCTGTATATGGTCATCCCTTTGAAATGATTCACCATTTATCATCAGATTGTCAAGTATCAAATGATTGAGCTCATCATTGTTGTTCGTATGCAAGCTTCTATGATATCAAGCAATGTTAGCAAGCAAACAAATGTTAACTTTGAAACTGCTAATCCAATACACATGTTAGTATTGAAGTTTTTTTATTGAAAAGACATCACCATAACTTATAATCGAATCACTAGTTAGGATGTGAAATTTATTCATTTTACAAAGCCAACACAAATTTGAGCATAGCTCATTAGGAGTCAGGAAACATTATCTCATCGAGTACGCTTTCAAAATAAACCATGCTTCAATTAGGTCTTTTAAAGGTTATATCGTGGTCTGGTTCACGGTTTAAGAAACAAAGGATATAAGGCTCAAAGTTTATTTGTACCCACCCATTCTTCATGATGTTCTTCAGCCCTACGTTCAGTTAACCTGACATGAGCACTCATCTCTCAAGAGGAGTTTTTTTTATATGGTTGAGAAAACATCGATGCTTCGGATATGGCGGTCACTCACATATTTTCTTTTGGAGTTTGATCACACGACTTTGTTCTTTACTGAGGATATTTCTTTGTAATCCTTTGTTTTCGCTTTTCACATTTTCCATTCACTAACTTTTTCCTGGATGGAATCTTTTGAAATCCAACGAGATGCCCCAATTTTCCTAAGTCTCCTTCATAGGTTTTGCCTTAGCGGATTTTTTTTATTTTTTTTATATTTATTTTTTATTTATGAACAAATATGTGACTCTAAGTCATTTTGACTTGTTGAAAGGATTGTGACTGCCTCACTCTTTGGCTAGTTGAGGGATAATCATTGCAGATTTGACTCTTTAGCCTTATAATGTGTGAGGGATAGGTGGGGCGTCCTCAGATATTTACTCCTCTTTTTTTAGAGTCTGGTCGCTTGATCAGTTTAACTGAAAACTACCCTGCCCCTGGTAAAAATTGAGAGTTTTTTATTTGGAAAAGAAAACTCCTACTTCAAGGCTCAAAGGGGTTAAAAAGGGTCTATCTCCCTTATATCTCCAGTGTTTGAGAATTTGAAACAATGCCTTACATCATTAGCAGGGTCTTATTTGAAAGCATACAACAAGAGATCTTGCGTTTTTACTTTCGTCATCCTCCCTCCAATTATCTATCAAAGCAAGAGATCGGGTAAAGTTAGCATTATAAAACATGAAAAACATTTTATGAGTGAATACGAATGGATTTCTTCAATACAAATATTTATTGCATTAATAATTCAAAACAAACAAGTTCTTACATGCAAATCATGCTTTTATAACAACAAATGTAAGCAAACAAACAAACAGCTTGACGATCTCGAGAATGAGCTCTCCTCTAGCTTGAAAGGAATTTTTTTTGTCTTCATATCCATTAGTACAAAGGCGTTCCATTCACAACTGGGCTTCCTCCCTTGAAGGTCAGCACCTCATCGCCAATCATCTCTTGGACTTTTTTCTGGAAAACCTTGCACCCTTCAATCGAATGCCCCATTGCTTCATCATGAAATGCACAACTAGTATATGGATTGAACCGAAAAGGGTGAGATTTCATGGCTCTGGTCTTTCTGGGTGCCATTACCGAGTCTCGGATAAAATAGGACCACAATTGACTATAAGTCATTAATATTGGGTCAAACTTCTTTTGATCATGACTCTGATGTGTTCTCTGACGAAACTGTGATTGACAATTCAGAATGATCTGAGCGGAAGGAGAAACATCAACAAGAACTTTCTTACCACCTTCCAGCATTGTAGCATCATATCCACAAGGCACAGGAGAATATTTCATATTGTTGCAAGTAATCACCACTGGCTCTAGAATATTAAAATGCGGAATTATGAAATTCACCCTTTCTCTAGTGATATGGAGAAGTTTTTGATCCAACATATCTTAGAGATCTCTCTTCACCACAAAACATCCACGAGGATTTTTTGAACAACTTTTGCAAGAAGCGTGACTATGCTCACAATGGATAAGCCTACATACATTTTCGTGCATATCTACTAAAGATCCTCTCATTGAATTCACGTCAGAGATACAATATTCTTCGAGATATCCTTCCTCAGCGGTTTCATACTTGGATATAAAACTTGTTGAGACATTGGGTCCAGAATCTTCAAAAGAGAAAATACCGCTTTGCACTAACTTTTGTATTTTGACCTTCAAAGCAAAACAATGTTCAATATCATGACCGGGCACCCCTTGATGAAATGGACAAAAACGATCATACTTAAACCACCATGGTAAACTCTTTGGGATGGCCGAAGGACTCTTTGTTTGCACCAAATTCTTCTATACTAAAGCAGGATATAATTCAGAATAAGCCATTGGGATCGAGTCAAACTGATCCATGTATTGTTTACTTCTGTTACGAGGTCCTCCATGTTTCTATCGCGAAATAGCATTAGCAGCTTGTTTCTTCTCTTTGGGTAAACCTTCCACAAGATTCTTAGTGTTGTTAGAAGCGCTAATGGGAGTCACAAGAATCGGCATTGACATGATTTCAAAAATCACGTTCCTTTGAAGCGGAGTCTGAGAAATATGACAAGAAGGTTTATTTTGAGTAACAACCAGACTTTCAACCAAAGCAGAGAGCCTTTCCATACCAACCCTCAAAGTAGTCACCTCCTTACGAAGTGCATGTTTTCTTGCTCATTGTTATCCATCTTCTTTCTTTAATTGGCCCGAGTATCATACAGATGAATTAACTTATCTTCTCTGAAGAAAGAAGCAAGAGTGAGAACCTGGGATGCAAAGAATGCAATGCTAATGACGAATGAAAGTGCACCAATGCAGATGGATTTCAAGGAACTCAAAGGTTATGTTTTGTAAACACCACAAAGTGGAAAATACTTTTGATAACTAAAAATCTCATTTTATTGAAAATAGGGTATAATATCATAATCCAATGGTAAAACCTATGATGTTTGTAAACAAAAGCTTTGAATTCCATGCAACTTTTATGAACATAATATATGCTCAAACACAGGTATACACAGATCCACACACACACAGACATATATATATATATATATATATATATATATATATATATATATATATATATATATATATATATATATATATATATATATATATATATATATATATATATATATATATATATATATATATATATATATATATATATATATATATATATATATATATATATATATATATATATATATATATATATATATATATATATATATATATATATATATATATATATATATATATATATATATATATATATATATATATATATATATATATATATATATATATATATATATATATATATATATATATATATATATATATATATATATATATATATATATATATATATATATATATATATATATACACATACATTCAAGCAGACAAAGACTTAGGTTTGAAAATCAACGAGCCTGGAGTAATGGTCTATCAATCCCAAATGGTGTGGACTAAGGGTTTATTGTACCTTCATAACAAAGGTTCTAAAAAATTTCCCAAAGTCACCAGTTCGTCTTTCGAATATTATCAATTTCCCAAATACTCGGTAGTTTATAATATTCTAAGAGAATCTCTTTTGAGTGTAGTATCACGTATCAACTATTTTGGGACTACTCCCTCATAGTCATCACACTACGTCTTAAGAAGGGCCAAGTTGAGTTAAGGGTAACTAAAGGTTCTAAGTATCACAGGCTCCTAGGTCAATAATAGTAAGTGCTTTCACGAATACTCGTTCAACAGTACTATTTTCAAGAGGGCCTCAACTGAGCGGTGATTCTCAAGTCAGCTTGGTTGGGAATCAACTCCCTACAAGCCTTCTCTAATACATCACCTTCTTATTATAAGTATACTCAAGTCCGGGCGTAGGACTTATCTCACAACACAAAGATAACAACCCAATGTAGAAACAATATATACAGATAAGCAGATGTATGGATATAACACAAATAAACAAGTTAGGGGGAACCCTCGAAAGCAATTCCCCAGTGAAGTCGTCATTTCTGTCGCGGTGAGAATCGGATACCAAACTATTAATTAACTTGAATCACAAATCATAATTCACCACCGATCTTTAATTTTTCCAAGGGAAGGGAAAAAGAGTGAATAACCCAAAATATGCAATGCAATGCAAAGCAAAAGAGAATCTAAGGTTCGGAGGTTGGTTATACCTAGGGAATGTGTGAGCATCTTAAGCATCTGTAGTACTCTACAGGAACCTCTTGTTTTATTATGTTATTTATTATTTTGTCTGCTAAGGGTGAAAAGGAAAAAGGAGACTTAATGTGTTATTCCTAAGTATGCTCGCCAAGAAGTCGCATCTTGTACCTACGTATCCTGACGGGAGTGGAATCAGAGCATTCATAGTTCCCCTGAAGGGATGAGGAACTCTTAACTGTGGTCAAGGTTCCAAGGGGGAGGTTTGTTAATTGGTTCTAGGAGAAAAGACAAGTTGTCATCTTAAGGAAAATACTCGACTTAACCACCACAAACGTATGGAAGACGGTCCTTGCTTCACGTTGAGAGAAGGGCTCCAACTCGGATCTACAATCGACGAGTATGCCACATATATACCTCTCTCAAGCGAAAAAGATTCTACATCTTTCTTGATTATGTTATGGGGCAGGAGAATTATATCTCGACTACATAGATGAATCATGTCTAATTCTCTTGTGGAAAAATAGGGGATTTGATTTATAAGTTGTCTAAATGTTGAAAGTCTATGGAATCTATCTTAAGATATAAGGGTGTATCCTAAGCTGATCAACCTGAAAGGAAACAGAGATCAAGCAGGGGAAATAATGCAAATGACAATGCAGTGCATATGACTTATAAAGTCATACACAAGTTCTTCCCTTGGACATAAACAGACAATCAGAAGGATTCAAAAGTCACAAATGAATATCAGACAAAAATAGGTATCATTGAGATAATCTATAATGAGTAAATAGCTAGAAAAGCCTCAACATCAAAATTAACATCATGAACAAATAAAAGCATATGTACAGCAGTCAAGACATGTAGTCAATATCACAAGGCAAAGCATCTCAAATCAAGTAACCATCACATAAGAGGCATACAACCATTCATACTTCAAGAACCAACTTACAAATCAACAAAAGTAATAGTCCAAGTGTGGCAATATTATTTACATGGCGAGGATATGAACATGGAAAGAGATTAATTAACTAAGCTCATAAAGTCGAATAATTGAAAAATCTACTTAATGACTAAAAAATAATAATTAAATAGATTCTAATCAAATAAAAATATAATCGGCTAATTAGCCACTAAAAAAAGCAATAGATGATAAAACAAATAATATATAAAAAAATAGTAAATTTTTTTTTATAAAAATCAGTTAAATGATTGATACACTAAAATTACTTATCTTAAAGTAAACAAGTATATAAGAAAAAGTTAAAAACAAACATTTACATCGTTATGATTAACTACACTAAATTAAATAATAATAATTCTTATATTGAAAAGTATAACTTAGGACAATTAATTAAAAAAAGTTATTAGAAACTTTATCTTAAAATCATGCCTATTTTAGTAACAACAACAAATTGAATTAGAGTCACACTATTTATCTCTTCCCTCAAAATACATATGAGGTTACAATTACAGTGCGACAAACCCGACAACCAAACGCAACATAGATCATAGAACAAATAACACAATAAAGCTCCAACAATGGCAGTAAAATAACTTGACAGATTAAAACCTTGTAAGCAACGCATCATTTTGAATCTACACGTACTACATAAGAAACGCATTGCTCAATTGATCATAAGCAAACGATGATAAGCGAATAGAACTTGACTTATATTCTGAATCACTAGTTGAACATCACTAAATCAAAATTGAAATTACTTAAACTGAAATGCACACATAATTCAACAATCATGTAAGTGCGAACAAAACTAGAGCAACAAAACAAAGTGCTACAGAAAAGTCATTTTGGATCGTTACTACTTGTCGAGCGGTTGCTGAAAAATCGTCAAATATCGACACGAGTTAAACAAACCAGCGACATAGCAAACAATATTTCACAATGAAACCACACTACCAAAACACAAGCAGTAGGAAACAATGAACTTCATGACGAAATCAAATCGAAAATAAATAAATGAATAACGTATACAAAACGACATGATATTAAAATGAATACGATGCACATTGTTACCGCAAAATGTTGAAGCATTGTTGGAGTTGTGTTGCTAACACTACGGTTCGAAGAAAGCGTGATGAAGATGGTGCGGGTCGTGAGTTGTTAAGCCATAAAAGTACTACGAAAAGTATTGGTTTACTGGAGGAATGAATGTTGAACGAAGTTTTAAGTGGTGTTTGATAGTTTGAAAAAGAAAATGATGGATGAAGACATGAAGAGGGAGTCTGTAGAGTTAGTGTTTAACGGCTTTTTTCTTACGATGGCTGCTGCGATACTTATATATAGGCCTTAAAAAAGTGAATACTTTGATGAATAAGGAAAACATGCTCTAATTTCCTTTCCTCTTTCAATCCAACATGTTGTGACATTGCTTTTGATTTCTTCCATTTTCAGTTCAGCATGTTGGGATATGTTTTGGAAATTCTGATTTTGTCATGAATGCATTTCTATTTTCTACTCGGCATGCTTTTTATTCCTTCCCTTTTCAGTTCAACATGTCTGATTGTGTTTCGGAAGAAATCATATCCTTGTTCCCTTGTTTTGCAATGCCATTAATATATAATTTTAGGATTTCAAGTGAATTAAAAACCTTCTAAAACTTAGGGAACACATATATTAAAAGGGTTAAAACAAAATGTTTGTATGTTTTTTAAAGGAAATGCAATAGTTAAAAATATTTAATTAAAATAAACTTTAAACTAAAATACCTAATAAAATATAAAGATAATTAATTCAAAAACTAATTTAACTAAAATAATTAAAAGATAATTAAATTAAAAGACTATTTTAATAAAATAATTAAAATATAATTAAATTAAAAGACTATTTTAAAAATAAAAGATAATTAAATTAAAAGATTATTTTAAAATAAAAGATAATTAAACTAAAAGATTATTTTAAAAACGAAATATAATTAAATTAAACGACTATTTTTGAAAATAAAAGATATTTAAATTAAAAGACTATTTTAAAAAGAAAAGATAATTAAATTAAAATATTATTTTAAATATAATTAAATTAAAATATTATTTTAAAAATAAAATATAATTAAATTAAAAGACTATTTTTAAAAACAAAAGATAATTAAATTTAAAGATTATTTTAAAAATAAAATATAATTAAATTAAAAGACTATTTTTAAAAATAAAAGATAATTAAATTTAAAGATCATTTTTTAATAATTAAAGATAATTAAATAAAAGACTATTTTAATAATTAAAGAGAAATGGAACGGTTTAAAACAAATAAAAAATCGGACATCAAAGTGGCTAAAAAAGAAAGCACCAAAATAAACAGTGTGATATGTTATGCAAATGATGCAAAACAAGATCTTAGGGTATGAAAAGTTGTTATTCATTCAATCTTTCGAATTCAAAACATTCAACTCTTTCTCTTAAACCCTTTTCAATCAACTTTCGAAAGGATTGAGTTCTTGGAATCTCGCATTCCTTGAATTCTTGAGTGACAGCTCTCGAGACATGCCCCTTGGGTTGTTTTTCATTTAATCTTTCGTTCCCAAACCCAAACATCAACTCAGTTCAACCCTTCATCTTTTCATGGTCGTCTCCTCGAACTACGGACGCTCTGATTCTTCTTTCATTTTTTAATGTAAGATACGTAGGCACAAGTTTGCGATGATCTTGGCGAGCACACTTCTATCTTTCTCTGTTATTCTGACACAATCCTCTTCATCTTCCGTTTCCCCCATCTTTTCCCGTAGTTAAACTACGACAACTCTGATTTCTCATTCTCGTCCGAGTTAGCATACTTAAGCACAAGGGCCTCAATCCTTGGGGAGCATCCTATCCTATAACCATCCATTCCCCTTAGCATCGTTATCCTTTTATTTTACCATTTTGCATTTATTATTGAGAAGAAAACAACTAAGCTTAGCTAACATTCATCACAATTCAAATTAAGAGGCTCCCGTTGAGTACAACAGACGTGAGGGGTGCTAATACCTTCCCCTTAGGTAACCGGTTCCCGAACCTAGAACATCGGTTGCGACGGCCCTATTCCTGTCCTTTCATTTTAAAAGGTTTTCTCGATACTTTTCTTTCCCGTCTTTTCGGGATAAATAAAGTTTGGTGGTGACTCTGTCGAACCACATTTCGCGCCTTTAGCGCGAGGGTCACGTTTCTCAATGTGAATTTTTCGAGGTGCGACACATATCCCTTTTGTGGCTTCAAACCTTCAAAAGCTTAAACCATAGCCTCCTTTGTGGCTTTAACTTCAACTAAAACTTAAAGTCAAACCTTTGCCAACCTTTGGCTTCAACTTCAAAATTCTTCCCCCCAGAGATGAGACATGCATCATCTCTGTAGAAGAGACGCCTCTTCTATTCCCCACAACATAAATCAAACATTACAATATTTTTTCCATTTAAGTGATGTAAATGGAACACTTATTGATTCAATATCTAGGCTTGAGTCCTTCTTTTATTATGGCACAAAAATACTTCTTTCATTTAAGTGGCACACTTGTTGATTCTACATCCAAGTCAAGGTCCTTTTGTTAATATGCAAAGACTTATTTAAAGGAAGATGTGGCATTACTTTGGATTTTCTAAATCCAAGTTTAAAGCTTCTTCTCTTATCATCTTATTTATCAATTGTTTATGGTAAATAGGTGAGATATCTCCCTTAAGATGACAATTTGTCTCTTCTCTCAAACCCAACAAACCCAATTTCACCCATTAGTAGGTGGAACTACAAACACTCTGATTTCTCAACTTCCTTTTGAGAATATGTAAGCATAAGATTGCGAGATCTTAGAGAGTACAATAACAAATAAAACCCTTTAGGTTCTTACACCTTTATCTTAGAATATCTCAACTTACACTACAAAAACAACAAAAACATTTCCCACTCTTATCACTCATTCAAAACAGTCAATAAATCCCCAATACATAGTAAATGATTTTATCAACAGTAACACAAATATATACAAAAGGTTCCTATAGGATACTATAGATACTTAGGGTGTTAATACCTTCCCTTAGCATAACTAATTCTGACTCCCAAATCTCTTAGTGTATTGCCATGCATTGCACACACTCACGAGTCTATTTAGAATTTTCCCCCTTCCCTCTATTGGGATAAATTAAAAATTCACTTGTAAAAGGGCAACCTCATTCGAAAGAAGAGAAAATCGTGTGTATTACAGAAAAATGGTGACTTCACTAGGGAACTAGGGATTTCATCCGCCCTAAAAGGATTTATCCTATCTGTAATATCCTAATTTTTACCCCTAGCATCTCACATATCATTTGCATCCTGCATCATAAGCAAGATCATCAAGCACCTTTTTTTTTCTTTGTTTGCTTTATTTGATTGCTCATGTTTACTAACCCTAATCAAAATACCAAAAATATTTTTGTTTTGTTTTCTTTACTAACTCATTTTTCAGGAGGAGGTTTGGAATCAAGAACACCAATCAACACTTTCTCAACTCGAATGACATTTATCTAAAAAAAATCAAAGTTGATCTGCAAACAATTCAAAATCATTTGATCAAGAGTTTCCCAAGATTTGATTATTTATCACTCAAGAGACTCTAAAGTTCATGTGTTTATTTCCATGCCTTATTTAACAAGTCAAAAGAATCGAGCCAAAGCCAAAACAACACAACAAAAAAGAAAATTTTCCACTTTTTCACTGTGTTAATCGATTAACATTATATGGTTAATCGGTTAAGCAGTGCGTTTTTTGTGAAAATGAGCCAAATTCAAATTCTGCAGCATTTTGGCACCAAAATTCACTTTTTTTCATCATGAGAATATTCTAGATCACCTCATTTTAATTCCTATACCTCATCATAATTAATTCTCATCATACACCCTCATTAATCACCACTTGATCTTGATTTTTCCTCCAAATTCAAATTCCAAGCCTAGATCAAATTCCAAATCACCAAAAATTCCAAGCCTAAATTCTATAAATAGAGGCCTCATTTCATTCATTCTTCAAGCTTTTGAGAGCCAAATTCACCTTGTGAAAATTCCTTTTCATTCTCTCAATTTCCTTCAACCACCAAATTCGCTAAAGCTCTTTCTTCCATTAAAA
This sequence comes from Lathyrus sativus, assembly GCA_963859935.3. Classification (NCBI taxonomy): domain Eukaryota; kingdom Viridiplantae; phylum Streptophyta; class Magnoliopsida; order Fabales; family Fabaceae; genus Lathyrus; species Lathyrus sativus. Next base: position 555,864,451 of record OZ012740.1, on the reverse strand, counting down.
GTTAGTAAGCTTTTCATTGAAGCTTACTAACCTTTGAGCTAAAACCTTCATCCAAACACTTCTTCATCATCAAATTTTGTAGATCAAGGCTTTGGAGTGTGATTCCTGAAATTGATTTGAAGCATTTTCATATTTTGAAGTGGTAAACCCTTGTTCCACCATTGTTGTGCTTGATCTATCTTCCACAATATGATCTATGGTTGATTCTTGTTGCTTGATCTTTGGATCTTGCAAATTGTGTTTCATTGGTGTTATTTGCTGTTGTTTTACTTGAACTTTTATGCACAATTGCATCCTTGATCATGAGGTGTTTGAAGAAATGATTGATCAAGGATTTTGCAATTTTTCAAACTGTTTTTCACTTCTGCAACACTGTTAATCAATTAACCATTTGTTGTTAATCAATTAACCAATTGAAATTGTGTGCAGGATCTGCATTTTTGCTATGTTAATTGATTAACACCAGTAGGTTAATGGATTAACACAATGGCAATAGCTATTTTTGGCCTTGTTTTGGGACTGTTTTGGTTCCCCTTCTCTCCTTTTCTCTTTTTTCTTTTGATCAATGAAAATATTCAATATCATTGGAACTTGTTTCAAATTCTCTATGAAGATGAGATCATTATCTATTTTCTTTTCGTGCGGTATTACTTTCGGAGGATGATCTATATATCGTCTCTCTAGCATAAATTAGCATAAACATTATTATTGACCAGCCTCAGATAGTTGTGGATTCTACATAAGTCCGATTACGATTGCTTAACATAGCATTAAATTGTCCCTAAATTAGAACTAAGTCAAATTTGTAAGTGAGGTGTTATTATTCTATTCTCCATAGCGTAGTTTGAAATAATTGGATCTTTTGTTACCCGTGGGGGTTAGTTGGCATACTCGTTGATTTTGTCCGAGTTGGAGCCCTCCCCATGGTAATGTATGAGACCATGTTTTCATTCTTATGGATGATTAGTCGAGTATTCTCCATAATTTGACAATTTGTGCTTCATGAAGGTTGGTACTACTATTATGTATATTACACTAATCATATTATTGTATTAATTTTTTTATGTTTCCTTCTCGCTCCCTATCTCTTTACTTTTACACTTTTATTTTTATCATATCATATCATGTTATTGTTTATGCTTCATCTCTTTTGTCCTTTGTCCATTTGGACCAAATTTTGTTCAAAAAACATTAATAAATGATTAAACCTCTAAAAGCTTTGTTCTCTTAAATCTTGGGGTTATGCTTGAGGATGGACCTTGACCTTGGAATTTTTGGATTATTCTTGGACTTGGACTTAGAATTAGATCTCCTTCCATATGCTTGGATTATCATAGATTTGAGATCTTCGCCTTTATTTGGCTTTTGCTTATTAGCTTATGCTCAAGGTGGAAGGAATTCTTATTTGGCTTGGTATAGAGTTTGATATCTTTTAGTTAGATCCTTCTTATCTCTAGCTTTTATTTTGCTTTATAAGATATTCACTTCTTCTCCATCCCTTCTTCAATTTTCAAAATCTTCTCCCTTTTTCAAAACCTTCTTGTTTTCAAAATTAAACCTCTTTCATAATAAACCTTGACTTTGGTCAAGTGATTTTCAAACTTTATTTTCTTTAATAAATGTCAATCAATGTTAATCATATTTTGACTAATTTTAAAAGACATAAAAAATACAAAAACTCATTCAAACTTTTTGTGCCTTTGTGCACTTTTTCTTTTAAATCTTTTCATAAAGTTTAGACATGAGTCAATTTCATAGTTGAGATATAATTCTCCTATTCCCCATGGTATTTAAGATGTTGACATTTTTCACTTATATGTTGAGTGATGGACTTGTTGATTTTAATCCAAGAAAAATCCTCCATCTTTAGGTGATGCAAATATTATCTTATACTTGTGGGCGACTAGTCGTAGTTTTCTTCTTAAAATGGAAACTTGTTTTTAGATTTAAAAATCAATCTTAACAAATCATTTTTGTTACTTGTACTACGAACTACAGGGTTTTGATCCTATATTGCACTTTGTGGGTACGTAGGCATGAGACGTAAGTCTCTCCAAACACAAAAATATTAAAAAATAATTCTCTTCTCATCTTCCCAATCTCATTTCAAACAAATCTTTTCAAACCAAAAAAAGCGTAGATATTTCAAAGGGTTCCTATAGAGTATTATAGATGTTTTAGGTGCTAACACCTTCCCTTAGCGTAACGAACCCCCTTACCCATTCTCTGTTTATTCTTGCTTTAAAACTTGTTTAGGTTTTGTTCGCTCTTTTTCCTTTCCTTTTGGATAAAATAAAAGTGCGGTGGCGACTCTTGCATTTTTGAGTTAAGTTAATCAATAACTTACACTCATAAATTTATCTACTACACTATCTTGTATATATTTGTGATTTTTTTTACTATTAACATGTTTGTTTGGGTTTTTGGTTGATCTCTATGAGTGAGACAAATCCTAACCCAAATTTGAGTGTACAAAAATAAGATAGGATATTGATATAATTAAAAGTTACACGCCTGGAGTAATCCTACACATGAGTGACATATGATATAATCACACTCAGTGGAGGCCCCTTTGGAAATACTGGTGCCATTGCGAGTAGTCGTAATGTCATTACTTTTTCCGACTTGGGAGCCTGAGAAGTTGAGGACCTTTAGTATTCCTTTACCCCACTTGGCCTTTTAAGATGTAGTGCGGTGATTATCCAAGTGTAGACATGAGATAGTTGATATGCGATACTACACTCAGATGAGTTTCTCTTGAGAATATTATTGATTCTCGAGTAGTCGGTGTGTCGATAATATCCGAAAGATAGACCTATGACTTTAGGAACAATGTTAGAACATGTTCTACATGTACAATGAACCTATATTACATATTCTTCTAGTTTGGTTAGACCCGTGACTCCATGCCCGTGACGTCGAACCCTTGAACCCATGTTTTTTATTTTGTATGTGTATGCATCCATACATTCATACATTCATTCGAACATCATTTTAAAAAAATCAAGGAACTTAAAACCTTTATAGCAAATATCATAGGTTTTAAATATGGATTTTGGGAAAAGAAATACCAAGAAGTACAACTTCAAAGATCCTGATACAACAGAACTGAGAAAGTTAGGTCATCTGATTCTTGTCCAGAGGATTTCAGAAGAAGTTATAGAGGGCTCATAGGTATTCTAAAGACCAATGTTGAAGAAGAAATTCTTGACACCCTTGTACAATTTTATGATCTTCTCTATCATTGTTTCATATTTCCAGACTATCAACTTACACCCACTTTAGAGGAGTACTCATATTGAATTAATTTGACAGTATTAAACAAGATTCCTTTCAATGGCTCAGAGGAAATTCCTAAGTACTCAGTTATTACAAAATCCCTTCATTTGGAAACTTCAAATGTGAAAGACAACTGCATTTCCAAAGGGGGAATCAAAGGGTTAACTTCCAAATTCCTGATAGAGAAAGCTACAGAGTTGGCTAAAGCAAATAGTATGAGTGTCTTTGAAGCTATCTTTGCATTACTCATATATGGTCTTGTACTATTTCCAAACACCAACCACTATGTTGATCTTAATGCTATCCATATATTTTTGAGTGGTAACCCATTACCTACTTTACTTGGGGACACTTACCATTCAATTCATCACAGGACTCTAAAGGGTAGTGAAACAATCATGTGTTGTGCACCTTTGTTGTACAGATGGTTCAAGTCACATTTACCGAGAACCAAACTCTTTATTGAAAATCGTGACAAACTCCGATGGTCTCAGAGGCTTATGTCTCTTACTCATACTAAAATGAATTGGTATAACCCAAATTATGACAAAGAAGTTATCATTGGCAGTTGTGGAGAATTCCCTAGTGTACCCCTTCTTGGTATACGTGGAGGGTTTACAACCACGCTCTCGCAAGACGTCAGTTTGGGCATCCCATGAAAGACTGACCTATTAGTCTCTTGGTGTCAGGTTTCTTCTACCTTAATGAGGGTAGAAATCTATATTTGAAAAAGGCATTCATAAAGGCTTGGTACACTATTCATAAAAAGAGCAAAGATCAGCTGGAAAATAAAAATTGTGTTGCTTTCAAGCCCTACACTCAGTGGGTCAGTACTAGAGCTTGTGAACTCAAGATGCCTTATCCTCTTGAGAAACCTTCACAACCTTTCATTGATTTATCCTCTACAATTCCTATTGAGAATATGGAAGAATATCAAGAACTCTTAACCCGGATGAAGTTGGAAAGAGACATTTGGGAAGATAAATTCCACACTACAAGGACTGAGAGAAGAGAGTTAAAAAGGCAACTAAAAGAAAAAGATGATTTGATAGAAATATGGGAGCAACATGCTATGGATAGACATGAAGAACGAGATAATTTATTTTTCTCTGGTCATGTTCCTCCTAAATCCGGTGCTTGGAAGAAGATCGTCCACCAACTTACGCTGGAATATACACGATTGAAAAGACAGAAGAAGAAGCAATAACTGGGGGCTAGATCTTCATCAACAAGATTTCCTCAGAACCCGTGTGTTTAAATTTGTCATCTTTATTTTAGATCTTTTAAAGTTGGACTTTCATGGTTGTAACCTTTCAAGTACATTAAATAAGATGAGATCTTTTAAATCATTCAAAGTGTTATCCATTTTGATAATATTTTCAACATAACTGTTAAAGTTCCTTGTAAATAAAGTCATTTGCAATTTTGCACATCATACATCATTCAAAGGCTCAGCAACATGGTAGAAGCATTGATGGCTGCTCAGAATCAACTGTCAACTCCGATTCAAAGGACTATCATCTTGAAAATTGTCTCTGCACCCGTCACTGTCACACCTGTTGTTGTTCCATAATACACCATGCCTCCTGGCTTTACTTGGGGCATGTCTCATAACTTTATACCAGAGGGTTACAAACCTCTAGTTCTTAAAGCTTCAAAAGTCACAACAGTCATATCAGTCTCACCTCCCATAGTGCATACTACTCCCCACATAGAAGAACAAGTTTTCCATGTTCCAAGTGAAACTATGGGAATAGTTGAAAGATGGGATGAACTCCAAGATCGGTTCTTGAATATGCAGAAAGATATTAAGGCTCTCTAAGGACAGGACTTGTTTGGAAAGAACGCGGTTGACCTATGTTTGGTCCCAAATGTCAAAATCCTAATCAAATTCAAGGTACCTGACTTTGAAAAATACAAAGGAAAGTCTTGCCTTGGAAGTCACTTGGTTATGTATGCTCAAAAGATGTCTATGCAAACAGATAATCAACAGCTGCTGATCTATTACTTTCAAGATAATTTGACCGGTGCCGCACTCAAGTGGTATATGGGAATAGACAGTGCAAAGATTCAGACTTCCGGTGATCTCAGTGAAGCCTTCATAGAACAATACAAATACAACCTAGATATGGCTCTTGACAGAGATCAACTCAAGGGCATGTCTCATAGGAAAAAATAAACTTTCAAAGAATATGCTCAGAGATGGCGAGAAGTCGCCGCCCAAATTTTCCCTCCTATCAAAGGCAAAGAAATGAAAAAGATTTACTTGAAAACTCTGAGTCCCTTCTACTACGATTGTATGATTTCCAGTGCACCTAATGACTTTACTGAAATGGTAAACACGGGAGTACGGTTGAAGGAAGCAGTCTGAGAGGGACAATTGACCAAAGATGCAGAACCATCTAAGAGACACGAAAATGGGTTTCAAAAGAAAAAGGAACAGGATGTCAGCACTATGTTACAAAGTCAGTCAAGACGAAGATATCAACCACGACAGATAGCAATTGTGTCTCCTATAATCAACTCAACACTAGCTCCGGCTTACCAGCCACAAAATTCTCAGAACCAAAGTCATCAAAGTCAGCATCAACATCAATAGCAACAACCACAATATCAGCAAAGGTAACAACAACCTATATCCCAGGCCCTTCCACAATACAACAATAATAACAATAGTGTTCAAAGGTCTTTATGATCCTTCTTTTTACATTAACAACAACAGGCACACCTTTCTTGTATGATCCTTCTTCTTACATTGATAACACGTAATAGCAGGAGCATTACCACCATAAGAATTTTGTAGAACGTTACCCTTCTTTTTCTCAAACCTACCATCTTTCTTCAATAATTTCTCCTTAACGAACAAACCTTCCTTAACAGAAGATGGCTTGTGTTCCTTTCGTTCGTTTAAATCCTTAGAGTACAAGGTTGATTGAACTTTTTCAAAGGTCAATGAATCTCTTACATGCAAGAGAGTTTCTTTGAAATGAAAATGAGATCTTAGTAAAGCACACAACAGCAACAACAACGCTTGATCTTTATCATCAATCTTGACCTCGATATTTTTAAGATTAAGAAACAACTTGTTAAACATATCCAGCTGCTCAGCCAAGACTTTGTCTTCACTAATCTTGAATGAATACAAAGCTTATTTAAGGTAAAGTCGATTGATCAAAGATTTGGTCATATACAAACCCTCGAGTTTTCTCCACACACCCGCTGCCGTCTTCTCCTTCGAGGCTTAATATTATGGTGTTGTGGGCTTTCTCGATCATCGCCACCTTCTCCTTCTCCGTTAGGGCAGCACCCATCTTCTCCAATTCTTTCAACACTTCTAACAAACCATGTTGAACCTGTAGGGCTTGCATCTTCAAGTTCCATAAACCAAAATCATTCACACCGGTGAATTTCTCAATCTCATACTTTGTTGATGACTTCTTCTCCTCCACGCTCACCGCACCAATTTGTTGTGAAAGCGATGCTCAGAAAACAGAGTATGATATATTTCTTGATTAACAAGAAAACTACAAAGTAAAAGAAAATAGAGAAGAGAAGGGTCATTCAAAGTGGTTAAAAACTAAATTCTTGATTCAATTATACATTAAGGAACAATGTTTACAATTGAATCTCAACTACACAACTTTCTCCCTCTGATTAGGATTATACAGATTGAAGGAGAAGTGATGACTAATATGCTATTTATAAGAAAACTAAATCCGAGCTTTCAACTAACCTACTAAACAATTGATCCAACAAAACGATCCAATTCGACATGCTAATTTAAACAACAATCTAACATGTTTCGACAATTACACTAACTCTTCGACTTCGATAAAATCACTACAACACTAACTTATAACTTATAAAATACAATTATCAATCATAGAAATAAAGCATGTGAAATCATTTATAAATTGGCAACTAAAAAAAAAACGGGAGACATTTTCTATACAATTCAAACAAATATTATGATTCTGATTGACTCCATGCTGATAAGATTTTAATTAGTGTACCAATAATATATCTTCTATCTTAAATTCTCTTTTCACTAATTGTTTGAGCCATAAGACAATTAATTATATTAATTTAATTAAACAAAATACATACTATAAATGCCAACCACAAAAAAAAGAAGGAAGACGGTGTAAAAAGCAATTGACTCATAAACTTTGCCTTAATTTTAACATCAAAGAATGACTCCAACATTTAAGTGGAATTTCTCTTTTTTTTTTTCCTTTCTATACCCAAGAATTAAATATGAGACATTACTTAAAAGAATCTATCTTGTTCCATTCCAATAATGGCAATGTCGGCACAAATTAGTCGTTCTATCTAGAAAATATCAGAAGAACTATCTATTATAGAAATAAAAAATCCCATAATAAGTGTTCTAGAAAATATCAGAAGAACTATCTAAAATAGAAAAAATTCCATGCAGAGCTGTAAAGTACAACAACCTTACAGTACGAACTGAGTCAAACATTAAATTTGAAACCGTCAACTTAGAACACTACGCGTAAGTGACACAGAGTTAGATTCATCAAATTTTGAGGTGCAAATAGCAACATTTTCTTTAAGAATACCACACGGTTCTAACATAAAAATAGGTAGTAGTTGGTACACCAATTAAGTGCAGACAGCCATTACCAGTTGGTTCCCAAGTCTCACTATTTTCATTCACCTAAACCTAATTTTTTAGCCACTTCCTACCTTAAAAACTTTCTCCTCAAACAATTAACACTAATCATTCAACTACTACTAAATATTTTCATCATATATCGCGTCGCGTTGCAGTTGCGTAAAGATTTTTTCGAATTCAATCATATTTTACATAAATATTTTCTCTATTTTCTATTTTTATATTCAAAAAATTCCACGTCTAGTAATAGTGCGTCATATCGATGTTATGTTGCGGTCATACAAGGATTTTATGTTTCAACATAAAAATGGTGAAAACAATATCAATATCAGTAGTATCAGAACTTTAAAAAATGATCACAGTCGCATTGCGGTCACGTAAAGGTTTTCGCTATTTTAGTCGCTACAAATGTTGCGACAATGATTGCGGTCATGAATTAACTATAATTTATTCTTTAACATAGAAAACAATGATAAATCCATATAGCATCTGTTAAAACCATTTTGTCACGGTCATTTTTATTGGTTTAGTAATTCAATTTTAGTTAGAATTAGTTATACTTTGTGTATTGATAGTTGTTACATCTATTAATGTATAAATAGCATCATATGCCTTGTAAACATATTAATTTTTCATTTTAGTCATCAATGAAATATTACAAGATCAATTCTTTATCTCTTTCCTCTCAAATAGAAGAAGAAACCATCAATCTCTTTCTGAACTTTCAACAAACAGTTACTTTGCTTCATCCTTCCATCATTGTTCCATCAAATTGGTATAGCAGAGCCCGGTTCGATCATTGTTGTTAGAGAATTCGTGAAGAATGGCAACTCACAACAACAATATTTCCACGCATCTACCAGTATTCAAAGGCAAGAATTTTGATCAATAGATCGTAAAGATGAAAGTGATCTTCAGGTTCCAGGATGCTCTTGAAGTTGTGAATGAAAGGGTACCAACATTAGCAGCGAATGCAACTGAGGTACAATAAACAACACATAAAGATTTGAAGAAGAAACATGGGAAAGCCATGTTCTTGATTCATCAGAGTGTAAGTAATGAGATCTTTGAGAAGATCATGCATTATGAAAGTGCAAAGGAGACATGGGATGCAATGGAGAAATTATATTATGGGGATAGTAAATTGAAGAAGGTGAGGCTTCAAGCATTAAGAAGATAGTATGAAGTGTTGACAATGGAAGAAGAAGAAGAAACCATCAGTCAATACTTTGATAAAGTGATCAACCTCACAAATCAGATGACAAGGAATGGTGAAACTTTCACTGATGTGATTAAGGTTGAGAAAGTTCTCAGAACTTTAACACCAAGATTTGATTACATTGTGGTTCCTTTAGAGGAATCTAAGGATCTAGATTCTATGAAGATAGAAAAACTGCAAGCAAGTCTTGAAGCACATGAATTGAGGTTGAATGATATGATCAAAGAAAGAGGTAAAGGTGCATCTTCCACTGATGGAGGAGGTGAGTATACTTCCACTGAGTTTAATGATTTTTGCTCATCAAATGGCATAAATCATGAAGTCACTACAACACACACACCTCAACACAATGGGATCTCAGAGAGGAAGAACAGAACCTTGGTAACTATGATAAGAAGCATGCTGAAGAAAAAGCAGATACCTCATCACTTGTGGGGTGAAACAGCTACTACTGCAGCATACCTCATCAATAGAAGTCCCACAAAGAAGCTGCAAGACAAGACACCAGAAGAAGCATGGCGAGTAGAGTTAAACCAAGTGTTCAACATCTGAAGATCTTTGGCTCATTGTGTTTCATACATGTACCTGATCAACTAAGGAGAAAATTGGATGATAAATCTCAGGTAATGATTATGATTGGTTATCGCTCAACTGGTGCCTACAAACTATATGATCCAAGTAGTAAGAAAATAGTGTTCAGCAAAGATGTAAAGTTTGATGAATCAAATTGTTGGAACTAGAAAGATAAGGCATCAAATAAGTTTGACAACCACTTCTATCTATTTGACTCAGAGACATAAGAAATTATTGAGAATACAAATGAAGGAGGTGCAAAAGTGAGTAATAGGCCAACAAGGAACACTCAACCACCAGCTAAGTTGACAGATTATAAGAGGTTCCCTGATCAAGCAGTTACCGATGAAGGTGACATAGTGCAACTAGCAATGCTTGCTGAAACTGAACCAATGTCTTTTGAGGAAGCTCTTAAACAAAAACACTGGAAGAAAGAAATGATTGAAGAACTAGACTCTATAGAGAAGAATGAAACATGGAGATCAGTTCAACTACCTGCTGATAAGAAGTGCATTGATGTTAAGTGGGTATTCAAAACAAAACTGAAGCCAAATGGTCAGGTGGCAAAGTATAAGGCTAGAGTAGTTGCAAGAGGCTTCCTACAGAAGTATGGACAAGATTACTATGAAGTTTATGCTCCAATAGCAAGGATGGAAACAATCAGATTGATTGTTGCTATAGCAGTCAAGAAAAATTGGTCTATGTACCAGTTAGATGTAAAATCTGCTTTTCTCAATGGTGAGTTAGAAGAAGAAGTGTATGTGAATCAACCACCAGGATTTGAGATAAATGGAAAGGAATACAAGCTTAATAAAGCTCTGTATGGTTTGAAGCAAGTCCTAAGGGCTTGGAATAAGAAGATAGAAAGTTTTCTTGTTCAGCAAGGTTTCATGAAATGTGTAAATGAACATGGAATCTATTGCAGAAATACCACTAATAAGCTCATTGTGTGATTATATGTGGATGATATGATAGTCATTGGAAGCAATGAAGCTGAGATGAAGGACTTTAAGAGAAATATGATGAAGATGTTTGAGATGTCTGATTTAGGCAATCTCACATATTTTCTGGGAATTGAGTTTGAAAGAAATTCACAAGGAGTTGTGATTCATCAAAGGAAATATGCACAAGATATTTTGAAGAGGTTTAATATGTTGATTGAATTGCAAACCAATTTCAACTCCTGTTGATACAAGAGTAAAATTGTCCTTGGAAAATGATGAGAAAGAAGTAAATCCAACCTTATTCAAACAAATTGTGGGCTCTTTGAGGTATTTGTGCCATACAAGACCTGATATTGCTTATGGTATAGGTTTGATCAGCAAATACATGGTAAAACCTACCACCTCACACTTAGTTGCAGCTAAGCGAATCTTGAGATATGTAAGGGTACAAGCAGTTATGGTATTCAATACTGTAAGGATCAAGATGGTGATCTAGTAGGCTATTCAAATTCTGATTGGAGTGGTGATAAAGATGACAGGAAAAGCACTGCAACTTATGTGTTCATGATTGGAAATGCAGCTTTTTCATGGAGTTCTAAAAAGTAAACAGTGGTTGCATTATCTTCTTGTGAAGCTGAGTACATTGCAGCTTCCACGGCGGCATGTCAAGCTCAATGGATCAACATGCTACTGATGGAATTGAAGCTGGAAAATAATGAAAAGATGGAGTTCAGAATTGATAGCAAGTCAACCATAGACTTGGCAAAACATCCAGTAGCACATGATAGGAGTAAACATATTGAAATCAAGTTCCATTTCTTAAGAGATCAGGTGAACAATGGAAGGTTGAAGTGTAGCATTGCAAGACAAATGAACAGATAGTAAATTTGCTTACAAAGCCTTTGAAGTCAAGCAACTTTGATTACTTGAAGATGAAACTTGGAATGGCTGAAGCATCTAACGAAATGCATTAAGGAGGTGTATTGGTTTAGTAATTCAATTTTAGTTAGAATCAGTCATACTTTTGTGTGTCGATAGTTGTTACATTTATTAATGTATAAATAGCATCATATGCCTTGTAGACATATTAATTTTTCATTTTAATGAAATATTACAATATCAATTCTTTATCTCTTTCTTCTCAAATAGAAGAAGAAACCATCAATCTCTTTCTAAACTTTCAACAAACAGTTACTTTGCTTCATCCTTCCATCATTGTTGGATCAATTTTTGCGGTTGCAAATAGTTTAAAACCCTACTTAGTACCTTTCAATACCGATTTATCTCGAGAGTGATTTTTTCTTAAAATCTTGATTAATGGACTGTAATTGGATTTCAATTAGACTAGACCAATTGAGATTCCTTTCCTCAATCAAATTCATTTCCTTATTCAATTTTCATCTTTCCATTTCCTTTTCACCCATTTTCTGCTGTCTTGTCTATAAAAGTCCACGCATTCTTAAATTAAACACAAGAATATTATATAATATAAATATAATATATAGTTGTTATTTCATCACACCATACCCCATCTCGGTCGTTCGAATAATAAATAAATTCATTTCAATAAAATATTCATATTTATTCATTACTCTGTTTCTTCCTTCTCCCTCATGTGTATATATACATTATACACATTCTCACTTTCCTCCAACCAATAATCTATATCCTCTCTACAACTTATTTCTTTCTACATATAACAATGGTAGTGCCTTCTCCAACTTCCATAAGAACCAGGAAAACAAAAGCAGTAGGAATTCCGACGATCGACCTTTCTGTTGAAAGGTCGCAGTTGTCGGAATTAGTAGTGAAAGCTTGTGAAGAATATGGTTTCTTCAAGGTGGTGAACCATAGTGTACCAAAAGAGGTTATTTCTAGGCTGGATGAGGAAGGAATAGAGTTTTTCTCAAAAAGTTGTTCGGAAAAACGTCAAGCTGGTACTTCTACTCCTTTTGGTTATGGCTGCAAAAATATTGGTCCTAATGGTGATAAAGGCGAACTTGAATATCTTCTTCTTCATTCCAATCCTCTTTCAATCTCTGAGAGATCCAAAACCATAGCAAAAGATCACCCCATAAAGTTCAGGTATTAATTCTTTAATTATATAATATTAGATAAGAAACCGATATTTTTATCATCAGTATTCGAACTCTGATACTTACGATTCCGAATTAATTTTAGTGGTTATTACTGGTAGGTATTAAAAAAAAACATATTTTTCATAGTTTGCTGCTAGCAAGTCTCCATTTTAAACTTTTTTGCAACAACTTCTAACATGACCAATTAATTAATTTCATAATCCTTAACAACCTAATGATAAAAGGTGTTGAAAAATTATAATATATGTTAATACTAAAATAGTAATGAATAAAATAGATAATGATAATTAAGTGGAATATGGTAGGGAACAAGCTGTTATCAGTTTGTGATATGTTTCATTTTCAAAAGGTTGATAAGAAAAATGAAATGTTTAAGATGTAAAGTATATAATATTATTGGTGTTTTGTGCTTGTATCCTAGATAGGGACATGTGTCCTCTATATTCGAAATATCATATCAGAAATTTACAATTTAATTAATGTTGAAAAGTTTAATAGGTGTATTTTTGCTTCAACTTACATACATTTTTCTATAACTAGTTGCTTTCTCGTGGTCCATTGGACTATGACTTCTTGAGAAAATTCTGATTGCCATAGAATGGTTCCATTTAGGGTTCCTTTTATGATGATGACTTTCTGTGTACACCATTAAAGAACAACCAACTCGACACCGACATTAACAGAGTCGTCTTTGATAACGTGAAAAACATTCTATTGCATGAAAGACTTAATATTTTTTTACCTAAAAGCTGTCTTATAAAATCTGTTTTTATTAAACCATAATGGTTGAAATTTCATTCCTTAAAAAACAATAAATAGTAGGGCATAGATATCTCTGCACTACTATCAGCTAAGATAATTTAACGAAACTCACTTATTTTATTTGCGTGGTTGAATTATTAATAGTCAAAAAATAATATCTAGCATATGATATGGATATTTCTTGTGAGAACATGTTCATTTCCTTTGACCCAAACGAAATTCGACCAATCAATAACGTATAACGTGTCTCATTCGTGTTCCATTAAATTCAATAGTTCAACACAATCAAATCAAGAATATAAAAGGACTTTTTTCTCTTCATTTCCATAATTAAAATATCGAAATATGTTTACATGATTTGACCCTCCACGTGTATTTGCCGGCTTATTTTTGGTAATGTTTTTGATATAAGAAAAAACTCAATATGAAAATGTGTAACGTTTTTGGCCTTCCAATTTTATTTCAGTTGCATCGTCAATGATTACATAAAAGCAGTTAAAGAGTTAACATGTGAGATTCTTGAGCTAGCAGCAGAAGGATTGTGGGTCCCTGACAAGTCCTCACTCAGCAAAATTATCAAAGATGAACATAGTGACTCACTTCTTAGAATCAATCACTACCCTCCAGTGAAGAAACTAGGAAATGATAATTGGGACCCATCCAAAATTCATAATAGCAATCATAATAATACTACTATTGGTTTTGGAGAACATTCTGACCCTCAGATCTTAACTATCTTAAGATCCAACGACGTGGGTGGTCTTCAGATTTCAACTCACCATGGTTTGTGGATCCCTGTCCCTCCTGACCCCAGTGAATTCTATGTCATGGTTGGTGATGCCCTTCAGGTGACTTTCTTTCTAATCAACTCGCTCATAGTCAATTTGACTGAATCATAGTATCACAAAGTGATATTATGATTCAGTTAAATTTATTCTGATATAAAATATGCATTTGATATATTATCACGACGGTAATATCGTTGTTAAATTTCCTATAAAATAGATACTTATTTTGTTATGTGCTTTTTTTATAGGTTTTAACAAATGGAAGATTTGTGAGTGTGAGACATAGAGTTTTGACAAACACAACAAAGCCTAGAATGTCAATGATGTACTTTGCAGCCCCGCCGCTGAGTTCGTTGATAAGCCCGTTACCGAAGATGGTGACGGCCCATAGCCCAAGTTTATATAGGCCCTTTACATGGGCCCAATATAAACAAGCAGCATATTCTCTGAGATTAGGAGATACACGCCTTGATCAATTCAAGGTTCAAAAACAAGAAGATAGCAACATTGAACATGATTCTCATTCTCTATATAACGCTTGAATCGCACTTATTGTTCATAGTTTTTCTTTTGTATCAATTACTGTTTGTTGTTTTATATATAGTTTTGATATTTTTTGGTTTTGAAAAAAATTTTAGCGGAGTGATTTAGTGATTTGTGTAGGGGAAAGAAAATTAGTCCAATTAGTTTTTGTTTTTGACAAAAAGTGTTCCATCTAGTTTGTATTGTAAAATATATATATATATAGGCAATTTTCCAAATTCTATACAAGGGAATTTTGAGGTGAATGTTGTTCAATGAAATCAGCTCTACTGACATTTAATTTTTTACTTTGGGTACATGTGTGTTTTTAAGGAAGAAATTTGTAATTGTTAAGCTTACATTTATGGTCAACTATTAAGCTGAAACCTAAATGAGTAATCTTAAAGATAATGTTTTTGATTTTTAAGTGTTAAGTGAAGGAAAGCAAAGAAAACCCCCTTACAAATGATTATATATTTATTACATAACATTGGTTAAAGTTGGTTTGCATTTTTTTCCAACTGTCGTGAATAATATCATTTAGATGCAAATATACTTAAGAAAAGGTTTGTTTGATAACCTTTTATTTCTATTAGGTATAGTATCTTTTATTTCTATTAGATATTGTATTATGTATTTGATTAGTTATTTTATATAATATATAATTCTTTTTTCTTTGTCATACTTTCTGCTATAATGTAAACATACTTCTCCTTATATCTTTTCTATGTAATCAATGTAACAGTATTCTATTACATGACTGTTCTTCTTGTTTCTTAAGTGTAACTATCTTTCTTTTTCTTTTTTGAATGAAACTACCTTTCTCATTTTCTATGATGAATTCTTGCATCATTAACATGGTATCAGAGCTTAACAAGCTCTGATAGCCATTGTTATCCTTCTTTCTCGTCTTCTCTTTTCTCTCTCTGCTTCAATGGTTACCTAGAGCTTTTCCGATTTCGCTACCAACTCTGCTAATCCATACTATTTTCATCCAAATGAGAATCTAGCACTCGTTCTTGTTCCTTCACCGCTTGATGACAAAAACTATCATACATGGACTCGATCGATACAAATTGTGTTAATCTCCAAGAACAAAGATAAATTTATAGACAGAACTCTTCCCAAACCAGCCGTCTCCGATGTTCTTTATGCACCATGGATTCGATGCAACATAATGGTTCTTGCGTGGATTCAATGATCGATTTCTGAATCAATTGCAAGATCGCTGCTCTGGATTGATATTGTTGCCAGCGTATGGAAGAATTTGCATATTAGGTTTTCTCACAACAACATTTTCCGCATATTTGACATTCAAGAAGATTTGTACAAGTTTCTCCAAGGTACTCTTGATGTATCAAATTACTTTACTCATTTGAAAGTTCCATGGGATGAGTTGGAGAATTATCGTCTAATTACCTCTTGTTCATGTTCAGTACCTTGTTCTTGTGGTGCTATCGCGTCTGTTCTTTGTTATAGGAAACAAGATTATGTGATACGTTTTCTTAAGGGTTTGAATGAGAAATTCACACATTCCAAGAGTCAGATTATGATGATGAATCCTTTACCTGACATTGATAAAGCTTTCTCTTTGGTTATTCAGCAAGAAAAAGAGATGAATAATGTTGTTTATGCCATTATGCCTATTATTCGCAACAATGAAGAAAGCATAACCTTGAATACTCAAGCTTCTCATGATGCTCAACCTAGTAAACCTAATTAGTACAGAGGAAAATATCAAGGTGCTAGTGGTTCAAGAGGTCAAAATTGGGTTTGTACTCATTGTGGAAGAACAAACCATACGATTAATACTTGTTTAATCAAGCATGGCTACCCACGAGGCTTCAACAACAAAAGCAAAGGTAGTGGCTCATTTTCTCAACATGTTGCAACCATCAACAATGCCTCAGAAACTCCTACAACAGGTTCTACTACATTCTCTTATGATTTTACTCAAGAGCAATACAACAACATTCTTGCACTGCTACAACAATCCAAAGTTTCTTCCACATCCAATTTTGTCTCTACTTCTCCTCTTGTGCTGAATTCCCTTTCTTCAAATGCCAATGGTAAGTCTCCTTATCTTTAGATCTTAGATACATGTGCCATATATCATATCTCCTTTAATCTTTCAGCCTTCACTAATTGTAGGTCTATAGTTCCCATTTCTGTAACTCTGCCTGATGGTTCTCAGCTTTTTGCATCCATATTTGGATCTGTTACCATTACACCTTCATTAATTCTGCATAATCTTTTTTACATTCCTTTCTTTAATGTCAATCTTATTTCTATATCCAAATTATCCCAAAGTAATTATTGTTATGTACAATTAACTACTAATTCATGTTCCATTATACATAACCCTTCCAAGGAAACAATTGGTATAACTGAGTTACAAAATGGATTGTATGTTCTTGATTCTATTGGATCTCACTCCACTTGTAATTCTGTTTCTAATAATCCTTGTAACATTTGGCATATGCGATTAAGCCATTTATCTCATATAGGTTTACAAGCTATTGCTAAAAAATTTCCTTATGTTTCACGTAAAAATAATTTTTTACCTTGTGATTCTTGCCATTTTTCTAAGCAAAGGAAACTTCCCTTTCCAAATAGCATTACTTGTTCTAATGACGTGTTTGAAATAATACATGCTGACTTGTGGAGTCCTTTCTCCACCATATCTACATTAGGACACAAATATTTCCTCATCCTGGTAGATGATTATTCTAGGTATACTTGGGTGATTTGTCTTAAATCTAAGGATCAAACCAAAGAGAGCCTTATACAATTTATAACTTATGTTGAAAGACAATTTAAGAAATCCCTAAAGTGTTTAAGGTCTGATAATGGAGCAGAGTTCCTAGCCTTACATAGTTTCTTGTTGTCTAAGGGTATAGTGCACCAGAAATCCTGTGTTGAAACCCCTCAACAAAATGGGTTAGTTGAGAGGAAGCATCAACATATCCTTAATGTAGCTAGGTCCTTACATTTCCATTCTAATATGCCTTTGAATATGTGGAATTTTTGTGTTCAGCATGTTATCCATATTATCAATAGGCTCCCAATACCTTTACTGAAATACAAAAGTCCTCATGAAGTCTTATACCAGGAGCCTCCATCTTTAATACACCTTAAGGTATTTGGCTTCCTATGTTATACATCCACTTTAATGGCTCATAGAACCAAGTTTGATTCTAGAGCTAGAAAGGCTATATTTCTTGGTTATAAGGAAGAAACCAAAGGCTATATACTATATGACTTAACTCACCACAATATTTTTATGTTAAGAAATGTTATCTTTTATGAAAATATATTTCCTTTCAAAGATTAGAACCATTCCCACACACCTTCCCAGGTTCAAAATAGTCCAACTCCCGAACCCTTTCGTGACATTTCTGCACCTACTGATCATAGCCTTTTTCCTATGGACAATGACTTGTGTGTTGTACCTGATGCTAACATACCTGATCACACTACCCCTGGCCCCTATCAAAACCTTATTTCTTTTGATAGTATTGACTTGTCTACTGTACATGATGTTAACAAACCTGATCACACTACTTTTGGCCCCTCTCAAAACTTATTTCATTTAATAGTAGTCCTGTTACTCTGCCTACACCTATTAGTACCATCTCTGAACATGCATTACCTAATAGTCCAGCCATGGATCAATCTACTCCCTTACCCAACAGTATTAATAATGATACTGTCGCACCTGATACATCTCCTCAATCCACTCCTCAACATCAGCCTTCCTTGAGAAATTCCACAAGAACTTCTCATCCTCCTAGCTACCTGACAAATAGCAGGCCTGATATTTCTTATGTTGTGTAGAATTTAAGTCAATATGTTTTTAAACCTCTTGTTCCTCATTATCAAGCCGCCACAAGGATGAGATGCCTTAAATTTGTTCCAGCAAAAGGCATTCTTTTCTCAGCCTCTAGTGTGTCGCTACTGCGAAAATCGGCGCCGGCTGAACAGAAGAGTCGCCACCGTGCGTTATTTATCCCAACGGAGGGAAAGGAAACGCTCGAGGTAAACCTACCGCAAAACGGGGAAAGGAATGGTCATCACAACCAAATCCTGGGTTCGGGAGTCGGTTATGCAAGGGGAAGGTATTAGCACCCCTCACGTCCGTCGTACTCGACGGGATCCACGCTTGTTTTCGGGTACGGATTGTTATTTCTATCTAAACTAAAGGTCTGGGGTTAAAAAGAAAATAAAATGACTCGGCAAAGTATCGCACTTTATGCCTACGTATTCCCGTCTGGAACGAGAAATCAGAGTCAACGTAGTTCGCCTACCTACGGGAAAGGAGGGGAAGGTTGCTCGCTAGGATATCTCATCCTATGCCTACGTACTTTCATACAGCATGAAAGATCAGAGCAAACGTAGTTCGGGCCACGTACGACACAAGTCTGTCTTGATTGTTTTTATTCCTTCTGAAAAAGGGTTTTTCTGATTACTGGTCCAAGCGGACGAAATGACGTTTTGATGAGTTCACATTCTTTTACGGAAGAAGTGTCTTTTAATGTGTTTGAAATATTTATTCTGTTTTTCTGTTTGTTTTTGAGAAAGAAGAGACAGAACTCTAACCTACGGTTGAAAAGGGAATCAAACTAACCTAATGTTATCATGCATGGGTTAAGACCTAATGTCTATCATGCTCCTCTCTTGCGCAGAGAGAAACAGAGATCCTAAGGGAGTAGATGGAAACAGAAACAAAAGAATATATACAAGAAAGCAGTAAAATGCATGGATGCAGCAATACAAGCGAGGCAAGGGAGTCCCACTCAACCTCGAACCTAGAAAACAACAGGCAAAAGTGAACAGAATTCACTTTCAACCTAACAGGTTAAACAGCAAGCAATACAGTCCGGGAAATTCAGACAATACATCAAAAATTATAAGCAGCAAAAGACAAACAACAAACAGCAGGCTTCGTCAACATCTGTCTTCAAGTCATCTTCAACCCTCTATAGGCTTCAAGCAAGCATCAGTCTTCATCTTCAAGCCTTCAATCAAGGTCTCTATCTTCAATCCTTCAATGGCTTTTCTTCAAGTCTCACTCTCCAAGATGATCAGCAGTCAACAAGATGAATAAGATGTTAAGCAGTCAATCGCCTACCAAGGGTGGCTCACTAACTGTTAACATGATACAAACAATTTTCTCTCAAAAGTTCTATCTTTTAAATACATTCACTAATCCTTCCAAAGGAAGGAGGTGGATATTTAAAAGAGACTTTGAATCATAGAGAAAGAATGGAGGCAGACAAGACCTTCCATGTTTATGAAGCAAGTTTCCTACTCTAGAGCTCTGCCTAGCTCCTAGATCCTATAACCTTCAACAGCTGCCAGCAAGATCAACTCTTCATCAACTCTGGAATTGGTCTTCATTCTCTATCTTCAATGGCTTCATCAACAAAGTCTTCAGCTCAAACCCAAACCCCAAGCAGGCCCAATACCCCACACAGTCAAACAATAACCCTAGAGAGGGCACACCACACAATCAAGCAGATACAGGAAATATACTAGTAGTAATAGTAGAATAGGGGAAGCCTAACATTTTCTAAGGGATCTATTATTTACCCATAACCCCTATAGTCCCATACCCCAAACTTCAAACTACAACTCCTAAAAGAAATGATTTATCACATCTATGTCACACCTAACCCTAATTTTGATTACCCTAATCACACCTAAACCAACCATCTAAAAATTAGTCCTAAAATCATGAATTAAATCCCATATGAAAATTAAAGTCCTAAGTGAAGTACTCTAAAAAGAATGGGTCTAAAATATACAAGGATCTAGCTAAACTAAAATCAACAAGATCAAGCATTCAACTAAACATTATTTAAACCTATTTAAAAGAAAAATATACTAAAAATGTAAAAATAAAATAAAATGCTAATTTTATTATATGACAATTTTCTTAACAGAAATAAGAAAAAGATGCAAAAACAACCACTCAAAAATATGGAATTTTCAATTTGTTGTGATTTTTCAAAGAATTAAAAAAAATGAATGAAATTAAAAATGATTTGAAATTGGTTAGGGGTGCAGTTAGTAGGATAAAGCATTGAAAAATGAAGGATGGGCCCAGACTGGGGGTGCGCATAGCAAGGCGCGTCTGGGCCCAGCTAAGTCAGAAAAAAAAACTAAAGAAAAATAAAGCAAAAACGGTGCGAAAAGCAATAAATTCAATTCAATTGGTTTGGGCCTTGGAAGTGGTGGTGTGGATAGCATGAGTGCACTAAGCCCAGTCTGAGTCGTTTAATGAAACGACGCGTTTTGGCGTTTCAGAATTCCCTCGCGTTTCATCTTTAAATTCTGGCCATTGGATGCGCTTCTGAGTCAAAGTCTTGGGAATGATCCAACGATCCTCATGTTTCTTCTCCAACTAGCTAGGGTTTCACCATTAATGAACCCTGCATGAAGTTCCATGAACCAGACTTCCACCCTCTCATACAGCTTCGTTTCTCCATGAAATTCAGATCCATAAAAAACAAAATTGCTCTACATCTTCTCCTCTACACAACCATGGTTTCAGTTTTCTCCAAAACTCAATCTAGAGCCAAACCCGATAGGTAGAAGACCTTGGTTCCAACACTTTACACTGAGATCAACCTTGATGATTCTTGCTAACTCTTACACTAATGTGTTCTACATATTATGCTGATCATTCTAATCTATCTAGCTAAGATTAACATGCCCTAACCTAAGTGTTCTAAGGCTCAACAGAATTAGTGTTCCAATGGTGAACTCCATGAAATGCTCTCAAATCCATCAGAATCATTCATCTAACTATTCCTAACAGTTCTAACCTAAGAATTCTACATCATGCTAACTAATCTATGCTAATTCGAAGAAAACACTAACCTGGTGCAAAATTGAAAACAGATGCAGAAATCCTTGGATCCACAGCTTGCAATGCTTTGGACTTGATCAGTAGACTTGGTTCTTGGTTCTGTATGCAACAACACTTGTTTAAACACCTTGGATTGCCATAACCACTTCCTTTTGCAATTTGGATGATACACTTGGTAGCACGCGAATTCCGCTTCAATTCAACCAGATCTTGATAGAAACTTGCTCTATGATGAATGTAGATGATGATAGGATCAAGAATTTTGGAGAATGATGAAGATTTGATAGAGTTTGGAATGAATTTGCAAAATTGAAGAATGAGATGCAACTATGAGTTTTCAACCAAATGAATCACCAACCAATGATTGGATCCACTCTACTCAATATATAGATGCTCATGGAACCCTCTAGAACTTGGTAGAAACCTCTTGTGCATGAATCCCTTGTGAATTTGGATATGTTACTTCTTTTGTAAGCCAACTAGTATAACTTCCAAACTTTGAACTAAACTCAAAAATCTACTTTTTCCAATCATCTCAAAACATTCTTTCCAATCAAAATGACCTATAATTTCATCCCATTTGGACATGGTATGAAAAATCTCATTTTTAGGTCACTTTTATTCATTAAATTCACCTTTTAATTGACCAAATTTGGAAACTTGAGCTATGAGCAATTCCAAACTTTCATGATCACTTTTCTAGACTCAAAATGTCATTTGGAGCAAGTTTGATGTTGTGAAGTTTTTCATTTGAAGCTTCCTTGTATGAGTTTTGGGCATAGGCTTGAAATGACCTGTAATTTTCAAATGACCAAAATACCCTTTGCTTGCCAAGGTCATAAGTAGAGTTCCAGAAATCAGATGAAGGCATACCATACCTTTCTAGAAATCTAAGACAATGAGGAACAACTCTCATGTTGACCAGAAATCCATTTGAAAGCTCCTTGAGGGGTAAAAGTTGCTTGGAAGACAAGTAACTTTCACAGACAAAATTTCAGATACCTCAGATGACCTGTAACTTGCAAGAACCATAACTTGAGTTCTATAAATCTACTTGATGTCTTCCACCACTCAAATTAAAGGTATTGAGATCCTCTACAAGTTTCGTGTTGGCCAAGGATCCATTTGAAGCTTTCATTTTGAATTATATTGCTTGGAAGTTTGACCTAAACTAGGGGATTTTACACAGAAACCCTAATTTAGAAACTCCTCTTCTTCTTGATTTCTCTTGATTTCTCCTTGGAACAACACCACATCCTTATCTACATGTCAAATGATGCACCCCACATCTCTCAAATAGACCTTGATGCCTTTCAACCAATCATTTGACCTAGGGTTGACCTAGGGTTGACCCAGATGAAACCCTAGTTGACTGTCTTCAACTGCAGCTCTTGTAATCACATCAATGACTTTCCTCTCTTTCAAAATGACTCTCTAGGTCTTCCATGATGTTTGTATACCCTCCATGGCCCCAATTCATAACTCACAACTTCTCTGATGGTCTTTAAATACCCTCAAGATAGGAGATAGATCCACTGCTTAGTCCAATGACTTCTTTAGGTTTCAATTTCTTTCTGATGACTTGGATAGGCTTGAATTTGAATAAGAACCTCTTTATAAGCTCATAGAGATGAGAATAGTACTTGGTCCCTTGTTGGATAACTTGTTATGCTATGCTATGCAGATGATTAGACTATGTACATGACTTTATATGCAAATGCTAATGCAATTGAAACATAAACCAAGTGAAGTAGGTTGAGCAAATTTTAGGGTGCAACAGCTGCCCCTATTCAAGCGACTTGTACCCGATTGGGTGAAGAGCGAACGGCCTTCAAACATTCGAGGTGCGAGACGGTTGAATACTAAGTGTCGCTACTGCGAAAATCGGCGCCGACTGAACAGAAGAGTCGCCACCGTGCGTTATTTATCCCACGGGAGGGAAAGGAAACGCTCAGAGTAAACCTCTCACAACACGGGAAAGGTATGGTCGTCGCAACCAAGACCTGGATTCGGGAGTCGGTTACGCAAGGGGAAGGTATTAGCACCCCTCACGCCTGTCGTACTCGACAGGATCCACGCTTGTTTTCGGGTATGGATTGTTATTCTATCTACGCTAAAGGTCAAGGGGTTAAAAAGAAAAGAAAATGACTCGGCAAAGTATCGCACTTTATGCCTACGTATTCCCGTCTGGAACGAGAAATCAGAGTCAACGTAGTTCGCCTACCTACGGGAAAGGAGGGGAAGGTTGCTCGCTAGGATATCTCATCCTATGCCTACGTACTTTCATACAGCATGAAAGATCAGAGCAAACGTAGTTCGGGCCACGTACGACACAAGTCTGTCTTGATTGTTTTTATTCCTTCTGAAAAAGGGTTTTTCTGATTACTGGTCCAAGCGGACGAAATGACATTTTGATGAGTTCACATTCTTTTACGGAAGAAGTATCTTTTAATGTGTTTGAAATTTTATTGCGTTTTTCTGTTAGTTTTGAGAAAGAAGAGACAGAACTCTAACTTACGGTTGAAAAGGGAATCAAACTAACCTAATGTTATCATGCATGGGTTAAGACCTAATGTCTATCATGCTCCTCTCTTGCGCAGAGAGAAACAGAGATCCTAAGGGATAAACGAAAACAGAAACAGCAGATATATACAATAAAGCGGTAAAATGCATGGATGCAATAATACAAGCGAGGCAAGGGAGTCCCACTCGACCTCGAACCTAGAAAACAATAGGCAAAAGTGAACAGGATTCACTTTCAACCCAACAGGGTAAACAGCAAGCAATACAGTCAGGGAAAACCAATCAATACACCAGAAATGAAAAACAGCAAAAAATAAACAGCCACAGCAGCTCTGCATCAACATCTGACTTCAAGTCCTCATCAATCAGCTGTAAGCTTCAGCAAGCATCAATCTCCATCTCCACAGTCTTCAAGCAGGGTCTTTGTCATCAATCTTCAGTCTACAATGTCTTTTCTTCAAGTCTCAATCTCCAAGCTGAGAGAATCAATCACAAGAGTAAACTGGGTGTTAAGCAATTAGTTTGACCACCAAGGGTGGCAAACAGACTGCTATCAACACAAAGAATATTTCTCTCAAGAGTTCTATCCCTCAGACATTAGCACCAAGCCTTCCAAAGGAAGGGGGTGAGTGTCTCAGAGAGACTCTGTATCACAGAGAAGAATGGAGGCAATCAAGACCTTCCATGTTTGAGAATCAAGTTGGCTACTCTAGAGCTCTGTCTAACTCCTATGTCCTACAAACTTCAGCAGCCACCAGCAAGAGATACTTCTTATCAGCTCTGGAAATTGGTCTTCATTCTCTGATCTTCCACTGGGCTTCATCATCATAGGTCTCCAGCTCTCCCAATCCCCAAGCAAACCCAATACCCACACAGACAAATCATAATCCCCAGAGGGCACACCACACCAGTCAATCAAATACAGTAATACACTAATAGCAGTAGGGGAATCCTGATATTTTCTAAGGGATCTAATAACTATCCATAGTCCCTATAGTCCCATACCCCAGAAATCAAAATAAAAGCTCCTAAAGAAATTGTTTTATTCACCTAAGTTGTCTAAAACCCTAATTTTAACACCTAAAATGTCCAATGAGCAAAATATATCAAATGAGCTTCTAAAAATCATGGTACAAAATCCAGAGAGTCTACACCTTCATATTTGATACCACAAAAAAGAATGGGACAAATATCATTTCACAAATGCCTGAACAAAATTAAACAAAATTGTGTATGAAATGAAACATGTAAAATATGCATTTATTTGGAAAATATGAAAAAAATAGCTAATAAAAAATAAAATGCTATTTTTATTTTTTATAAAATTCTTGACATTTTAAAGAAAATGTTGCAAAAAGAATGAGCAAAAAATAAGCAAATTTCAATTTTTTATGAATTAATGAAAATGAATGGAAATGGAGAGAAATTAAGAAAGAAAATATAAACGAAATGGGATAGGGGGTGAGAATAGCATGTCAACACCGTTCATTTCCATTGGGCCTTGCAAGAGTGGGGGTGCAGATAACAGAAAAGGCCCATTAGTACACATTAATGAAACACATCGTTTCATCCTTTTGAAATTGCCTCCAAAAACTCAGATTGAACGTGGAGCGTTGGATCTTTGGTCAAGTCAAGATTTCTCATCGGATCCAAGGGCTATTGGCCATCGTCTTCCTCCAACCATTAGGGTTTCATGAAAGCCACTCTCATGCACAGAACTTCCACGCCTTCGTTCTCTTTCATTTCACCATGAAATCACACGATTCCAAGATCAAAATTACTCCACTCAGTGCCCTCTATACAGCCATGGTGCTAGTGTCAACTGAAACCTCCTCTAACCTTCAAACCGAAAGCAACAAAGCTTGGGTACAACATGTTTACACCATCTGCAACCTTAACAATTCGAACTTCTAATGGTATCTTCTTGTTCATTAGGTTACACTGAGTTCTCTAAACTAGTTCACATGTATTTAAACTCACTAATCAACATGATCTTGATCTTGAAAGAATTGTGCACATATTCTGAACCTCCATGAAAGGCCTTCAAACTACTTACAAAGCATCCCTAATTGGTCTCTATCAAGTTTAGCCTAACAACAAACCCTAATCATGCATAAATACTGGGATTCGAATGATCACGCAAGCTTACCAAATGATGATGGTAATGGTGGTTGTCTCTCTTTCCAACTCTTACCACTTGCTCTAACTGATCTTCAATGGATGTTGATGTTTCTGATGGCAGTAATTCTTGCTCAAACTTCTTGATTCACCCTGGCCAAACCTTTATGCAACTTGGAGTGAAGATTCGAATCTCATGAA
The DNA here is from genome assembly GCA_963859935.3 of Lathyrus sativus. Taxonomy (NCBI): domain Eukaryota; kingdom Viridiplantae; phylum Streptophyta; class Magnoliopsida; order Fabales; family Fabaceae; genus Lathyrus; species Lathyrus sativus. Next base: position 555,837,910 of record OZ012740.1, on the reverse strand, counting down.
CCAGCCACCTTTCTTTCTAGTTTTTTCTTGCTTTTCACTCTATGATGATGGAGGAAGATGATGACAAGAAGAAATCTCACAATTGATGGAGTTTTGATGTACTTTGAAAAAAAAATGCAAATGGGAGTGAAGGAATCAAAATGGGGTTTGCAAGCTCAAAGAATCACCAACCAGGGCATGGATCATCTCTAGGGCATATATAGGTGTCAATGGAAATGTGTGGAAGCTTTGAGAACCTTCCAAGAAGTTTCTAGAATGTATCATGCAATGAGAATTTGAATTTCCTATATTTAGTAAATCTCATGCAATCCATGATAAACCATGCAATCCTACTTAATTTCTCCTCAAATGATATTATGATATGAGAACAAGGTCTTACAAACCCTTATGTAGCATTTCCTTACTTCTCCTTTTGGTGCCTTAAGATGTAAGAAACACATTTACAAAGGAAGTCCAATTTTTAAGCCTAAACTCAAAAATGTGGCTAAACCATTGTCTTTAGAATGATGTTGGGAATCAATTTGGTATATTGGATGACCCATATTGGATTTGTAGATCTCTCAAACCAATTTTCCATTTCAACTTTTTCAACTTATAAGCCATTTTCAAGTCATTTGCACCACTTTTAAAATTCCATGCTCTAAGCTTTTCCAAACTTTCACACCTTCTTTTCTAGACTTAAAATCCCATTTTTAACAACTTTGATGTTGTGAAGTTTTTCATTTGAATCTCCCTTGTATGAGTTTTAGGCACATGCTAAGAATGACTTGTAATCCTCAGATGACCAAAATACCCTTTGCTTGCCAAGACCATAAGTAGAGTTCCACAAATTATATGAAGGCATACTATACCATTCTAGAAATCTAAGACAATTAGGAACAATTCTTATGTTGACCAGAAATTCGTTTGAAATCTCCTTGATGGGTAAAAGTTGCTTGGAAGACAAGTCACTTTCACAGACAAAATTTCAGATACCTCAGATGACCTGTAACTTGCAAGGACCATAACTTGAGTTCTATAAATCTCCTTGATGTCTTCCACCACTCAAATTAAAGGTCTTGAGATCCTCTACAAGTTTCATGTTGGCCAAGGATCCATTTGAAGCTTACATTTTGACTTATCTTGCTTGTAAATTTGACCTAAATTAGGGGATTTTACACAGAAACCCTAATTTAGAAACTCCTCTTCTCCTTGATTTCTCTTGAATTCTTCTTGGCATACCACCATATCCTCTTCTATATGTCAAATGATGAACCCCACATCTCTCCAATAGCCCTTAATGCCTTACAATCAGTCAATTAACCTAGAGTTGACCTAGAGTTGACCCCAGATGAAACCCTAGTTGACTGTCTTCAACTGCAATACCAATGACTTGTCTCCTTCTCCAAATGACTTTCTAAGTCCTCAAAGATGTCTAGATACTCCCCAAGCTCAGCCCACATCTCACACTTTCCTTGATGATCCCCAGATACCCTCAGATAGGAGATAGATGAACTGCTTGATCCATTGACTTGATAGCTTCCAAATTCTTTCTGGTGACCTGAATGGGATTGGATTAGAATAATATCCTCTTGATAGGCTCATAGAGATGAGAATAATGATTGGTCCCCTGTTGGATGACTTGCTATGCTTATGTTATGCAGATGATTAGACTATGTACATGACTCTATATGCAAATGCTAATGATATTGAAACATAAACCAAGTGAATAAGGTTGAGCAAATTTTAGGGTGCAACAGCTGCCCCTATTCAAGCGACTTGGACCCGATTGGGTGAAGAGCGAACGGCCTTCAAACATTTGTGGTACGAGACGGTTGAATACTAAGAACCCAGAAATTTGCCAACCGCAGAAATAAAATGCGCTCCTGCTTGGGGAACGACATTCATCGACTGAATTTGACTGTTACGACAACCAACTGATCCCCTGCGGGGATTATTTTTATCGGCCTGAAAAAGACTTTATCATCGCAGGGATAGAACATTGTCCACGTCAGGACGCCTGCTTCGTCAATTCGGAAAACTTCAACAACTTTGCTGGGGATGGCTCGTCTGCCTTCTCGTCAGAAATAAATCGTCCACGTTAGGAATAAACTCTTCCACGTTAGGAATAACACCGTCCACGTTAGGAATCATCTCTTCTGCATCTGTCCACGTCAGGACTAAACTCCTTCCACGTCAGGAACACACTCTTTCTTTCCACGTCAGGAATACAAGTCTCTTTCCACGTAAGGAATACCATCTTTCCACGTAAGGAAACCATCTATTGTCTTGGTTTGTCCACGTGAGGACTCCACTTTTCCATGTAAGGAATGCATCTCTGTCCACATAAGGAGCACAATTTTCCACGTAAGGAATGCCATCTTCTTCCACGTAAGGAAACGAACTTCTTTTCTTTCCACGTAAGGAAACACAATCTTATCTTAGTTTGTCCACGTCAGGACTCCAATCTTTCCGCGTATGGAAACATAACCTCGATCTGTCCACGTCAGGACTCCAACTTGATATGTCCACGTAAGGACTCAATCTTTCCACGTAAGGAATCACCTCTTTCCACGTAAGGAAACCACTCTTTCTGATTTGTCCACGTAAGGACTCCCATCTTGATATGTCCACGTAAGGACTCAATCTTTCCACGTAAGGAATCAATCTTTCCACGTCAGGAATGCTATTTTTCCACGTAAGGAATAAATCTGATATGTCCACGTAAGGACTCAATCTTTCCACGTCAGGAATGCTATTTTTCCACGTAAGGAATAAATCTGATATGTCCACGTAAGGACTCAATCTTTCCACGTCAGGAATGCTATTTTTCCACGTAAGGAATAAATCTGATATGTCCACGTAAGGACTCAATCTTTCCACGTCAGGAATGCTATTTTTCCACGTAAGGAAACCAACTTCTCTTCTAAATTTGTCCACGTCAGGACTAAATTTTCCACGTAAGGAATACATCTTTCCACGTAAGGAATCTATCTTTTTCCACGTAAGGAATCATATCTTTTGATTTGTCCACGTAAGGACTCACATGTCGACTTGCTGAAGAATTAGAACCTGTCCACGTCAGGACTTGCGCGTCTTCGACTTGTTGGGGAAATAAGACTTTGTCCACGTCAGGACTCATACTTTGCCAACAACACGAAGAAGGATAAATTCGTCCACGTCAGGACTCTTGCGTCTTGCCATCACAAAGAACTACAAACTTTGTCCACGTCCGGACGCACCTTTCATCATTACGAAGAAAGATATCTGCTGGAAATAAAATTGTCCACGTCAGGACGCCAACATGAAGAGTAACCAATCTTGTCCACGTCAGGACTCCATACTCAATCAATACCGAGAACTCGAATCTGTCCACGTTAGGACTAACACATATCGTCAACTTGAGGAAATGTCCACGTCAGGCCTCCACATTCCATCAATTCTGAGAAATCGAACCCGTCCACGTTAGGACTAGCACCTCCTATCATCCCAGGGAATAAAACTGACCACGTTAGGACACCCACTTCTCCAGCACGAAGAAATCCCGTCAATATCGGAATAAATTGTCCACGTCAGGACTTATTGCTCCATCGATCCCAACCCACAAACTTCTTAGCACTAACGTGATAGCGACTTTGAAGCGGACTCTGCTGGGGATATTTGAAAACCAAACTACTGGGGGCCTGCTCTAATAACCGGCGATAGCCTCTGCAATTCTGGTTCATGAAACCTTTTAATGCTGACGTAACAACAACTTTGAAGGAAACAATCCGCCGGTCGGACTAGAGAAACTTCAACAGGAAACCCTGGCGGGGAAATAAGTAACTCTGCTTGGGGACAAAGAGAAACTTATCCTGCTGGCTCTGTGGAGAGTAGTGCCAAGGCTGACACTTCGTTGAATGTCTCATGCCGAGACTTCGAATGTTTATTGATTCACCTGAGCGAGGGCTCTCTCTACCTGCAAGAGAAACAATACTTGAAACAAAAGGTTAGCCATCCTGGTTTATGTTTCACAATGCATGCGTTTGTCAATGATGCCATGTTCCATTTGACATGGAAATGCTACGCTTTTTTCATTTGGTGGGTGCAAGTATGACACTATATGCCGATGCCAATGCAGACTCGAGCTGCTGGGTACAGAAACTGCTTCAGCAAAATAAATGCTGAAAACAATGCCAACTTCGCTGGGGATAGCCAGATGCTACAGAATTATTCCAGCAAAATAAATGCTGGAAGAGTGAAGTCGACTCAGCTAGGAAATTAGGAACTTAAACCAAACACCTCGTTGAAGGAACACCCTGCTGGGGAATATATCTCTGCTGGAGAATAGCAGATGCGCTTGGTATGATTGGAATTCTGCTGGAAAGTGAACGGATATCACACGGTATTTTGACAAAATAAATGCCAATGCGCCACACCGACTATGCCGGGGAGAGCCTTAATCTTCGATTTTCACTTGCTGAAAAGAGAACTCCGCTGGGGACGAACGGTTCTCTTAGGGAAAATCAACTGACTCCGCTGGGAGAGAGTAAATGACCCTGCAGGGAAAGGTAAACTGTCTGAATACAGCTCACAAACACTAATCTTCTGCGGCTAAACCATTCTGCTTGAGATGCACTGTCTGAATACAGCCTTTGATCTAGGAATCGCCAAACTCTGCCGAGGATGAATGACTTGGCTGGAGAATGTCCTTCGGATAAGCTACGACTAGCTGGGGAGTTCGATCCCTCCTTAGGAAGAACATGCATGACCTGCGTGGGAGTCAAATCTTTCGTTATTGCAATCTCTTGATCGTCTTCCTTGTACGGCTATGAAACCTGCAACAACACAAACAAGACAAGACAAACCTATGCAACCAAAATCGATTCAGGTTAGTGACGTTATTTTCAGTTAATTCAAAGCTTTAGCAATCATTGGCAAGGGCCAGTGATGTTATACACGTGCTAGTTTCAGTAAACTTAGGCGCTTTATCATGCACAGAACAGTAAAGAACCAACATCAAGTACTGAATAACAATTTTTATTGATTGGGCCCCTGAATGGGCGGAATTTTTTTTTGTACACGGGATGTAACTCCTGAAAAGAGGAAGCTACGTAAAGCAAATACACAAGTATGCACAAGAAGCATAAATATTTTGACAAATTAAATTTTGTACACATGTCGGCAACGGGATGCAGACGAACACCACGAACTGATCCTCCTATGACTCATCCGACTCTAATGCTTTCCCCGGCATTCACACTTTCGAAGAGATTGTATCTGATAATCGCCCCTTCAGGCGTATTCTCCCGCGCTGATGCTCATCGTAATATCAAATTCGGACCGCAGTCATTTGCTTTTCACATCCCTAACTTTTGCGTGAACCACCCTTTACGGGTTTTCAGTTCACCGGGATACCCTTTTTTGCCGAAGCCGCCCAGTGTAGGTTTTCAACTTCGCGGGTGTACATTTTTTCATTTTATCCCTAACTTTTGCCCGAACCTTTCATTCTGTTTTTGGTTCACCAGGATGCCCCATTTTTGCCTGGACTCTCTTTTTTCTGTCCAGCGGGTCAACTTTAAGCAAAGTATTTTTTAACTGCGTCCGAATTCACAGGCGACGTGAAGTCTTCACCGTCCATGGTGGACAACAATAAAGCTCCTCCTGAAAAGACTTTCCTGACAACGTATGGCCCTTCGTAGTTGGGGGTCCACTTGCCCCTGTGATCTGCCTGCGGCGGGAGAATACTTTTTAGCACAAGGTCGCCCGTCTGAAAGCTTCGAGGATGTATCTTCTTATCATATGCTTTCTTCATTCGGCTCTGGTACAAACGACCGTATGCTAGAGAAGCTAGCCTCTTCTCATCCATCAAACTCAATTGGTTCAACCTGTCTTTCACCCATTCTGCCTCGTCCAGCTGAACGTCTCGCAATATCCTCAGAGAAGGGATCTCAACTTCTAATGGCAGCACTGCTTCCATTCCGTACACTAACGAGAACGGGGTTGCCCCGGTTGATGTGCGTACCGTCGTACGATAACCGTGCAAAGCGAAAGGTAGCATCTCATGCCAATCCTTATAGGTCACCACCATTTTCTGAACGATCTTCTTGATATTCTTATTGGCCGCCTCGACAGCGCCATTCATCTTGGGTCGGTAAGGGGAGGAGTTGTGATGTTCAATCTTGAAATTCTGACAGAGCTCCTTCATCATTTTGTTGTTCAGGTTTGAACCGTTGTCCGTGATTATCCGCTCGGGAATCCCATATCGGCAAATGATATCTCTCTTGATGAATCTGGCCACCACTTGCTTCGTTACATTTGCGTAGGACGCCGCTTCCACCCACTTGGTGAAATAATCGGTTGCTACTAGGATGAACCGATGCCCGTTAGAAGCTGGCGGCTCGATCTTTCCAATCATATCGATTCCCCACATCGAGAATGGCCATGGCGATGACATCACATTCAGAGGACTCGGAGGCACATGGATCTTATCAGCATAGATTTGGCACTTGTGGCACTTCCTCGCAAACTTGAAACAGTCAGTCTCCATAGTCAGCCAAAAATAACCTGCCCGCAGCAGCTTTCTCGTCATAGCGTGCCCACCAGCATGCGTACCAAAGGTACCTTCGTGTATTTCCTCCATGAGCAGCTTTGCCTCTTTTTCATCTACGCAACGTAACAACACCAAGTTGTGGTTTCTTCTGTATAAGACGCCATCCGGATTCAAATAGAAATTACCCGCTAATCTCCTGAGAGTCTTCTGATCTTGACTGGATGCCCCAGCCGGATACTCTTTGTTCTTCAGAAAATTAAGGATATCAAAATACCACGGTTTGTCGTCGGATGCTTCATCAATAGCAAATACGAAAGCTGGTCTGTCGAGCCAAGAGATAATGATTCGGGGAGCCTCGTTCCAGAAGTTGACTTTGTACATGGAAGACAACGTGGCGAGGGCGTCAGCCATTTGATTCTCTGCCCGCGGCACATGATGCAACTCAACCTTGTCAAAGAAAGGCAACAATCTCCTCGCATAATTCATGTAATGTATCAAATTGGGCTGACGCGTCTCCCATTCCCCTTTTATCTGATTCACCACCAGAGCTGAGTCTCCGTATACGTCTAAATTCTTGATTCGCAAATCAATGGCTTCTTCAAGCCCCATTATACAAGCTTCGTATTCGGCCTCATTGTTGGTAACTGTAAAGGTCAATCGGGCAGTAAACGGGATGTGCGACCCGTGTGGTGTAGTGATGATTGCCCCTATTCCGCTACCGTAAGCATTCACAGCTCCGTCAAATATCATCTTCCATTTGGAACCCAACTCTGGCCCTTCGTCTGGCGACGGCTCCTCACAATCTTTCATCTTTAGGTACATGATATCCTCGTCAGGAAAATCAAACCTCATCGATTGGTAATCTTCAATAGGCTGCTCAGCCAAGTACTCAGACAGCACACTTCCCTTTATAGCCTTTTGCGAGACGTATTGGATGTCATATTCAGTCAAGACCATCTGCCACCGGGCAATTCTCCCTGACAACGCCTGCTTTTCGAATACATATTTGATAGGATCCATCTTCGAGATGAGCATGGTTGTATGGTTCAGCATGTATTGCCTCAAACGCTTGGCGGCCCAGGCTAGCGCGCAACAAGTTTTCTCAAGCATTGAATATCGAGATTCACAATCTATAAATTTCTTACTCAAGTAGTAGATCGCATGCTCTTTTCTTCCTGTCTCGTCGTGTTGACCGAGAACACAACCCATGCTTCCCTCAAGAACTGTCAAATACATGATCAAGGGTCTCCCTGCCACTGGGGGTATTAAAATAGGAGGCTCCTGCAAATACTGCTTGATTTTATCGAACGCCTTTTGACAATTTTCGTTCGATGTCACAGCTTGATCTTTCTTCAGCAACTTGAACAACGGTTCGCACGTAGCAGTTAGGTGAGATATGAACCGGGCGATGTAGTTCAACCTCCCTAAAAACCCGTGCACCTCTTTCTCTGTTTTAGGCGTCGGCATTTCTTGGATCGCTTTTATTTTAGCAGGATCGACCTCTATTCCTCGTTCACTTACGATAAACCCCAGCAGCTTACCCGATCTCACCCCGAAGGTGCATTTGTTAGGGTTCAGTCTCAGCCTGAACTTCCTAAGCCTTTTAAATAACTTCAGCAGATTCACCGGATGCTCTTCCTCCGTCTGGGATTTGGCAATCATATCGTCAACATAAACTTCAATCTCTTTATGCATCATATCATGGAAAAGAGTCATCATCGCACGCTGATACGTTGCCCCGGCATTTTTCAAACCAAAGGGCATCACTTTGTAACAAAATGTTCCCCAAGGCGTTATGAAAGTAGTCTTCTCCATATCCTCTGGCGCCATTTTAATTTGATTATAGCCTGAGAAGCCATCCATGAAGGAGAATACGGAGTATTGAGCAGTATTGTCAACTAGCACATCGATATGAGGAAGTGGAAAATCGTCTTTTGGGCTCGCCTTATTCAAGTCCCTATAATCCACGCACATCTGAACCTTGCCGTCTTTCTTTGGCACTGGTATGATGTTAGCAACCCATGAGGGATATTTTGTCACAGCCAGGAAACCAGCGTCCCACTGTTTTTGAACTTCCTCTTTGATCTTCACTGCCATATCTGGTCGAGTTCTGCGGAGCTTTTGTTTGACCGGCGGGCATTCTTCTTTCAATGGCAGACGGTGCACAACCATATCTGTATCGAGCCCTGGCATATCTTCATACGACCAAGCGAATACATCACTATACTCCCTGAGCATTTCAACCAGTCTTCGCTTGATATCGCTCTGCAGCGCGGCTCCGATACGAATATTCTTCTCAACCCCTTCCGACCCCAAGTTGATGATTTCGATGACCTCTTCGTGAGGCAGAATGACACGCTCTTCTTGCCTCACCAACCAAGACAGTTCTTCTGGAACGTCACTATCTTCGACAACCTCTTCTTCGGCCTGAAATACCGGGTGCTCAAAGTCGGGACGAGTCATAGGTGGTTCAAGGATGTCATCTGAAAATGTTGTCCTGCAAAAGGAATGGTTAAATGCTTCAAAATGTGTATAAAGCGAATAACCACGTTGCCATTTTATTGAAAAATACAAAACAAGAAAAATAGAGATTACAATATTTGCACATGAAAAAACGCCTTTTATTTAATGATAAACACGCAATGTTCATAACAGCACAGCCCTAAACAAGTCATGATGCCCCGGGAAAGACATCAGATTGTTCAACAATTAATAAAGCAAAGCATTACTGTTTAAAAGTCACAGGAACAAGCTCCTGAATAGACCAGTTGCACAGTCCCTGTCCTGGCGTGCTTGGCTGAATCCAGGTATCCATATCACAGTCGCTGTCTCCTTCATCAGACTCTGAAGCAGCGTTGATGGTTTCATGACATACTCCTCTAGCAGAGATGGTTATTGGCCCTCTGAAACGGGGTGCTCCCACAGCAGGTGTTGATGACGACGGTTGGTATCCCAGCCCGAATCGGTCCATCTTCACAGGAATATCCAGCACTTTGCCCCAACTCGTTGCTTCTCCTGCCTCCACCAGAGCTTGGGCTTCTTTATACGACGAGACGGCTATCTCTGACACTTTGCTCGGCCCGGGACCTTTGTCCTTGATACGCAACCCCTCAAATGCCTGGAAGGGTGTTTCGTGGATCTCTCCATCGACCTCCACATATTTAAATGACGACAGATGGCTGACCAGGATGTCTTCTTCTCCGCATACGGTGACTACGCTGTCTCCGACCATATATTTCAACCTCTGATGCAGGGTAGACGTGACTGCCCCAGCCCCATGAATCCAGGGTCGTCCGAGAAGGCAGCTGTACGCAGGCTGTATGTCCATGATATAGAATTCAGTAGCAAACACCTCCGGCCCCACCTGTAGAGGCAATGTTATTGATCCAAAGACTTTTCTTCGCGTGCCATCAAACGCTCTAACCACCAAGTCACTGGGCGTGCACAAGATTCCTCTGACATCCAGCTTCATCATCGCTTTCTTGGGCAGCACATTCAAAGACGATCCGGTGTCAACCAATACATGTGACATCACTGATCCTCTACACTCGACAGATACGTGCAGCGCCATATTATGATCTCTCCCTTTCGGGGTCAAGTCGAAGTCGATAAAGCCCAAGCTGTGGCCGGCGTTTACATGTGCCAATACTCCTTCCAGTTGATTCACGGAGACGTCTTGGGGTACGAAGGAAGTATCCAGGACTTTCAACAAAGCATTTCTGTGAGCTTCAGAACACAAGAGCAATGACAGGATAGATATCTTGGACGGTGTCTGTTGCAGATGCTCCACAATCTTGTAATCACTTTTTCGAATCAAGCGCATGAACTCTTCTACATCTTTCGATGCCGATGCTCTTTCGCTTGCCTGCACTGGGACATTTTCAACCATCTTCCCCTTTCCTTTCGCTAGTCTTTCGGCCTCCACTTCAGGTGATATAAAGATCCTACCACTCCTTGTCATACCTCCTGAACCAACAACGTTGTCCACAGTCTCGGCTGGCTGCTTATTAACATCAATCTTTATTCCGTCACAATACACTTCCAACCCATATGACCATGGGACTGCTTTTGTGCTCTCGTACGGGATTGGTTCGGCCTTAGTTATGGTGATCGGTGGTCGCTGAGCCGGTGCTGTTATAGTGATTGTCTTTCGAGGAATCGTTACAGTGGCCACATCACTCTGATTATCTGCTACTACCCCCGCGGGCTCTTTGATTACTGCTCGGTCAAACTGCAATGTGCCGTCATCAATTAAAGCCTGAATGCCTTTCTTTAAATCATCGCATCCCCCAGCCAGGGTCCAGCATTCTAAGCAATACTCGTCACATCCTGGATAAACACCCCCTTGCAGTAATCTGTTTTTTATCTCGCTCAGCGGCGTCTTTAAATCATCCACATTCATAATCAGATCCAACCCTTCCTCAGTCAGAATGGCGTTTGCCCCATGATTAGGCATGGGCTTCTGCACTATATTCGGACCTGCCGTTCCGAAATTGATAGCCTTATTGTCCAAAAGATCCTGCACAACGTGCTTAAAAGCATGGCAACCCTCTATATCGTGGCCCGGAGCCCCAGAATGAAACTCACAGTGCCTGCTTGCATCATAACCATACGGAGGAGTTCCCGTTATAGGTGCCAGAATTCTCTTCTCTACCAGGTTCAAACCCAACAATGTCTGCAACAAATCTGCATAGGTTGAGGGAGGCTTCTCAAACACTCTTCTTGGTTTACCACCCTGGAATCTTCGCTGAGCCTGCTGTGCCCCCTGCTGAGGCGGCTGCTGCTGCTGCTGTTGCTGTTGTTGTTGCATTGGCTGCTGCTGAAACGGTTGTTGTTGATATGGAATAGTAACACTCGCCACCTGTTGCGGCTGATGATATTGGTTCCGACCTCTGCCTCTGCCTCGGCCTCGGCCCCCAAATACTGCGCTTGCCTCGCCCTGGCGGCGCCCACCAAAAGCCTTCCTATTACTGCCAGATGCAGTTGATTCCTCAGCCTGGAATTTTCCTTGCTTAATGTTACGTTCAATCTTTTCCCCCATCAGAATTAAGTCTGAGAAACTGGCCAGAGATGTATGAAACAACATGTCATGAAACAAGCCTGTGAATGTGCCGACGAACATGTCATTCATTTCCTTGTCTTCTAAAGGAGGACGGACCCTGGCAGCCATATCGCGCCACCTTTGCGCGTACTCTTTAAAGCTCTCACCCTTCTTCTGAGACAGCCCTGTCAATTGGACCCGATTGGGCGCCAAGTCGCTGTTATACTTGTAGTGAGCTACAAATGCCTCTGCCAATTGCTTCCATGTCTTGATATTAGTTGGCTCCAATCCCATATACCACTCTAGGGAAGGGCCTGACAAACTATCTTGAAAGAAATGCATTAGCATTCTCTCGTCAGTTGAGTACGCAGACATCTTTCTGTAATAAGCCCGCACGTGCACTTTCGGACAGGTGTCCCCTTTATACTTATCAAACGTAGGAGCTTTGAATTTGATTGGCACCCTCAAGCCAGGTACCAGACCCATTGCTGACATGTCTAAGCCCACAACACTTTGGTTCAGGACTCCCCTCATCTGCTCTTCTAGCATTCTGATCTTCTGGGAGTTATCCATCGGCCCTTCAAAGCCTCCGCCGGAGAAGGCGTCCTCCTGCTGATCTTCGTGCCACATACCATTCCCAGCTCCATACCCATCATATTCATTATTGCGGCCAACTCTAATCTGATTCATCACCGGGCCTCGGCCTCTGTTGCCGTATCCCTGAACACCTCCAGCTGGCCCAAAAGTCATTAACCCAACGCCGTTTCCATTTCCGAAACCTCCGTAACCCTGATTGGCCATACCATAACCGTCTTGCCCAAAGCCTTGAGCATTGAACCCATATTTCCCAGTGTTATCAAATCCCTGATCGTTGAACCCGAATCCAGCATTTCCGAAGCCATTGCCTCCCATATTATCACCCAAGTTGATATCACCGAGCCCAACGTTATGGACAGCAGTTTCGTTCCCAACTCCGACGTTACCGTTCCCAGCAGCGGCAGCGTTGTTGACATTAGCAGCAGGTATATTGACTACAGGTGGAGCCACTGGTGTGGGAGTGCCTTCTCCCTGAACAGTATCGACTCTCACAGACTGATGATCCTCGTTACCGTGACCGGCGTTTCTGACCAACAGAGGTTGCACCATGGCTTGCAAATTCTCCTGCCCTTTTGCAATAGCTTCCATGGTCTGCATAAAGAGAGCTAGCTTCTTGCGCACATCTTGCATCTCGTTCTGCAATTGATCCATGATTCTTCGACAGTTGGTGCGAGTGGAATAGCGGTGCGGGTGCTGATCTGCAATCCTGAAAGTACCTGGTACAGAGCAGAAATAAGACACCATCCAAAGATTACCTGTAATGCAATGTGAATATGAATGCAATGCAATGTGTGTGTCTGTGCATTAGGGAGATTCGTTCCCCGATTCTAGTGTGAAGGTGCCAGTGCTAGCAATACAAAGATCGGAGTTGAATCATAGAAAGCCTCATATATTACAGCGAAAACCAATAAGCCAGGAATACAATGTCACTGAGTACAGAGAAAGGCATGACCTCAACCAACAATCCTGGTGATGGTCAGCGCTATGCAAATAAAGCATACAAGCTAATACATGAAAGGATCAAGCACTCTCATGAGTCTGGTACTCTTCTATTAACTTCTTGGTCTCTAGATGGCCTGGTCTGGTAAGCAACCCTTCAACGAGTTGGTTTCTTCGCTTGAGCATACGGCGCACGTCACTGGCAGTTTCCTCCCATGCCCCTTCTCCGAAGCGATCCTCCAACTTCCGCTTCTGAGACACGGCTTCGTCCCTGCCTTTGATGGCCTTGTTCAGTGCATTCTGGAGACTATACCGGGTCATCACTTCTTCTTCACACTCCTTGATGCTAGACTTCAACTGCTCTTCGAGATCGGAAATTTGCTGCTTCAACTTATCCTCCCTCTTCTTATTGTTGGTCAGTGTAGCATTCCAAGTCTTATTGCAAGAAGAGATCTCTCGGTGTGCTACGTCGAGTGCCTTCTTTTTGGATTCCAGCATGTCATGGGAGCTTCTGAACTCTTGCCCCAGACGTTCGCGCTTCTTCCTTTCCTCAATCAACTCAGCTCCTAGTCTGTTCATTAGCTCAATCTGCTGTTGGAAAGCATGCACGACCTTGTTTTTCTCGCTGCGTGTCTGGGCTAGCTCCTGCTCTAACCCTTCGTTGATCTTCATCAAGGCTTCTTTTTCTTTCACCACTTGCTCGTAGGCCTCCCTAGAAACAGTAGTGGACTCTGCTACCGGAATGGGAACAGGGATTGGTGCATCTGGAAATGGCATCCGCAACTGACTTGCTCTCTCCTGGATCCAAACTCTGTAAGGTGCATAGGCCTGACAGTCATTCTTCCCTAACAGCGGCTTCCCTCTCCGGTTAATACACATCCAGGCATGTTGCAGCTTGGCTAATAACTCCCCCTTCAAATCTCCGGTGAAGTACAGAGATTCCTGTACTTCCTCCTCCTTGGGTGGGTTCTTCAGCGCATATCCGAATTGGCGAATGAACAGAGACGAGTTGTAATTGATACACCCTTTCCTCCCTATCAACGGAACATTGGGGTACCCAGAACAACTGAAGATAAGCTCAGATCCCAACAGATCTCTATCAAACCACTCGACGTCTTCGGAAGATAACCTCATCAGGCGCTCCGGCCAACCAAATGGGACTGTAGTCTTTATGACAGATCTTCTCTTAGGAAGGTGGCTCTCAAACCACATACCCAACAATGGTACACAGAAATGAACATTCTTTCCTCTTGCCTTCTCATTCTTGTAATGCAGTGAGTGGTAGAAATCTCCGATCAAGGTCGGTACAGGATTACCAGCGACGAACAAGTAGAAGGCATCGAAGTCCACAAAATCCGGTACATTGGGAAACAATACTATGCCGTAAATGCACAGAGCCAACACAGCATTGAAGGCAATCCAGCACCCGCTCTTAGCGTACTCTTGGGCTTTACCAATCAAGAACTGGAGCGAGAAGCCTGGAACTCCACGGGAAACAGTAGTCAACAGTTCAGAAGCATCCACATGCAGAGCTTTTGCCAAGTCCTCCGGCTTGGGCTTAGCGCCAGAATGAATGAATGGAACCAGGTTCTGCACGGGTAGCTCAGTAAACTCCACATACTCCTCAAGGGTAGGCCCCAGAATAAAATCAGCAAACGTAAAACATCTCAATGCGGGATCATAGAATTGCATCAAAGCGTACAGCCCATCTAGCTCCATCTCCGTGGGTTTGCGCACCAATCTCAATAGTCTTCCATAGCTCATTCTGAAGCTCCTACGAACATCCTCATCAGCCAGAGAGATCAACCCAAGCAGGGGAACAACATCAGGGGTAGGCAATTTGTAAGCAACTGTCCTCCTCAAGCTGGCCATGACCAATCACTCAGAAATCCGGACACTAGAACTAGGGAAATGCAAATGCACCTGCAGCACAGACACACGTTAGTGGGATGCAATGATGATGAGTATGCAAACAATGCAATGCAAGTAACATGCAACAGGGACCAACTGCCGTAGCTGAACAGCCTGAACCATATCAAGAAGTCTCAGATAGATTCTCTAGAAGTCCTCAAACCCTGGTCTCAGATAGACCTAACACAAAGCTCCCCCACTGGTCTCTGACAGACCTCAAACAAAAACTCCCACTGGTCTCTGGTGGACCTCAAATCATATCTCGAACTGGTCTCTGACAGACCTCAGAACTCTCCAAATGGTCTCTGACAGACCTCAGAACTCTCCATAAATACTCAAGATCTATGATCAAGAAATAACCGGTGTCTGAAGGTCTAGTTACCTGCATAACCCCAAACCCTCTCACAGGTGGATGTCCTAGTAACTGACAAAGGTATGGCATCCTATGCGGTCGTCGGCGTCACAGACTTTCAGGGTTGATGATACGATTCCCAGAAGGAGTGGCATCATCAAATCCTGAAGAGGCCTTACTTAGCCAACTTCCAAATGATCGGTTCTCAGAGTCGACAATTCAACTAACCAGCAACCCACGCCAACCAAAGGAATGGGCAGGAGGCCAACCAGAGGAACCTCGTCTGAGTGTAGATTTCGCGGGACACCAAGGCAAGCAAAGCAAGCGGGCGCCCACTAATCTCTACTCTAAGTCTAAGGTGCACTCAAGCCCAGGTCCGGCTTCTCACTCAATATCAGAACACCCATCACAACCCCCAAATACAGCAATAATGACAATAATAATATGCTGAAAGTAAAGGTCACAAATATAAATCCATACAAAATCCTCGACGGGAAAACAAGCGTTAGGATTGACTCTCTTAAGGGACGTTGGATCCCAAATGCATAAGAACCATCGCAGTCCTTAGCAGCCAGGGGACGTTGGATCCCCAGCAGAGTCGCCAGCTGTCGCTACTGCGAAAATCGGTGCCGGCTGAACAGAAGAGTCGCCACCGTGCGTTATTTATCCCACGGGAGGGAAAGGAAACGCTCAGAGTAAACCTCGCACAACACGGGAAAGGTATGGTCGTCGCAACCAAGACCTGGATTCGGGAGTCGGTTACGCAAGGGGAAGGTATTAGCACCCCTCACGTCCGTCGTACTCGACGGGATCCACGCTTGTTTTCGGGTATGGATTGTTATTCTATCTACGCTAAAGGTCAAGGGGTTAAAAAGAAAAGAAAATGACTCGGCAAAGTATCGCACTTTATGCCTACGTATTCCCGTCTGGAACGAGAAATCAGAGTCAACGTAGTTCGCCTACCTACGGGAAAGGAGGGGAAGGTTGCTCGCTAGGATATCGCATCCTATGCCTACGTACTTTCATACAGCATGAAAGATCAGAGCAAACGTAGTTCGGGCCACGTACGACACAAGTCTGTCTTGGTTGATTTTATTCCTTCTGAAAAAGGTTTTTCTAATTACTGGTCCAAGCGGACAAAAATGACGTTTTGATGAGTTCACATTCTTTTACGGAAGAAGTGTCTTTTATTGTATTTGAAATTTTATTGCGTTTTTCTATTAGTTTTGAGAAAGAAGAGACAAAACTCTAACTTACGGTTGCGAAGGGAATCAAACTAACCTAATGTTATCATGCATGGGTTAAGACCTAATGTCTATCATGCTCCTCTCTTGCGCAGAGAGAAACAGAGATCCTAAGGGATAAACGAAAACAGAAACAGCTGATATATACAATAAAGCGGTAAAATGCATGGATGCAATAATACAAGCGAGGCAAGGGAGTCCCACTCGACCTCGAACCTAGAAAACAATAGGCAAAAGTGAACAGGATTCACTTTCAACCCAACAGGGTAAACAGCAAGCAATACAGTCAGGGAAAACCAATCAATACACCAGAAATGAAAAACAGCAAAAAATAAACAGCCACAACAGCTCTGCATCAACATCTGACTTCAAGTCCTCATCAATCAGCTGTAAGCTTCAGCAAGCATCAATCTCCATCTCCACAGCCTTCAAGCAGGGTCTTTGTCATCAATCTTCAGTCTACAATGGCTTTTCTTCAAGTCTCAATCTCCAAGCTGAGAGAATCAATCACAAGAGTAAACTGGGTGTTAAGCAATTAGTTTGACCACCAAGGGTGGCAAACAGACTGCTATCAACACAAAGAATATTTCTCTCAAGAGTTCTATCCCTCAGACATTAGCACCAAGCCTTCCAAAGGAAGGGGGTGAGTGTCTCAGAGAGACTCTGTATCACAGAGAAGAATGGAGGCAATCAAGACCTTCCATGTTTGAGAATCAAGTTGGCTACTCTAGAGCTCTGTCTAACTCCTATGTCCTACAAACTTCAGCAGCCACCAACAAGAGATACTTATTATCAGCTCTGGAAATTGGTCTTCATTCTCTGATCTTCCACTGGGCTTCATCATCATAGGTCTCCAGCTCTCCCAATCCCCAAGCAAACCCAATACCCACACAGACAAATCATAATCCCCAGAGGGCACACCACACCAGTCAATCAAATACAGTAATACACTAATAGCAGTAGGGGAATCCTGATATTTTCTAAGGGATCTAATAACTATCCATAGTCCCTATAGTCCCATACCCCAGAAATCAAAATAAAAGCTCCTAAAGAAATTGTTTTATTCACCTAAGTTGTCTAAAACCCTAATTTTAACACCTAAAATGTCCAATGAGCAAAATATATCAAATGAGCTTCTAAAAATCATGGTACAAAATCCAGAGAGTCTACACCTTCATATTTGATACCACAAAAAAGAATGGGACAAATATCATTTCACAAATGCCTGAACAAAATTAAACAAAATTGTGTATGAAATGAAACATGTAAAATATGCATTTATTTGGAAAATATGAAAAAAATAGCTAATAAAAAATAAAATGCTATTTTTATTTTTTATAAAATTCTTGACATTTTAAAGAAAATGTTGCAAAAAGAATGAGCAAAAAATAAGCAAATTTCAATTTTTTATGAATTAATGAAAATGAATGGAAATGGAGAGAAATTAAGAAAGAAAATATAAACGAAATGGGATAGGGGGTGAGAATAGCATGTCAACACCGTTCATTTCCATTGGGCCTTGCAAGAGTGGGGGTGCAGATAACAGAAAAGGCCCATTAGTACACATTAATGAAACACATCGTTTCATCCTTTTGAAATTGCCTCCAAAAACTCAGATTGAACGTGGAGTGTTGGATCTTTGGTCAAGTCAAGATTTCTCATCGGATCCAAGGGCTATTGGCCATCGTCTTCCTCCAACCATTAGGGTTTCATGAAAGCCACTCTCATGCACAGAACTTCCACGCCTTCGTTCTCTTTCATTTCACCATGAAATCACACGATTCCAAGATCAAAATTACTCCACTCAGTGCCCTCTATACAGCCATGGTGCTAGTGTCAACTGAAACCTCCTCTAACCTTCAAACCGAAAGCAACAAAGCTTGGGTACAACATGTTTACACCATCTGCAACCTTAACAATTCGAACTTCTAATGGTATCTTCTTGTTCATTAGGTTACACTGAGTTCTCTAAACTAGTTCACATGTATTTAAACTCACTAATCAACATGATCTTGATCTTGAAAGAATTGTGCACATATTCTGAACCTCCATGAAAGGCCTTCAAACTACTTACAAAGCATCCCTAATTGGTCTCTATCAAGTTTAGCCTAACAACAAACCCTAATCATGCATAAATACTGGGATTCGAATGATCACGCAAGCTTACCAAATGATGATGGTAATGGTGGTTGTCTCTCTTTCCAACTCTTACCACTTGCTCTAACTGATCTTCAATGGATGTTGATGTTTCTGATGGCAGTAATTCTTGCTCAAACTTCTTGATTCACCCTGGCCAAACCTTTATGCAACTTGGAGTGAAGATTCGAATCTCATGAACCAGCCACCTTTCTTTCTAGTTTTTTCTTGCTTTTCACTCTATGATGATGGAGGAAGATGATGACAAGAAGAAATCTCACAATTGATGGAGTTTTGATGTACTTTGAAAAAAAAATGCAAATGGGAGTGAAGGAATCAAAATGGGGTTTGCAAGCTCAAAGAATCACCAACCAGGGCATGGATCATCTCTAGGGCATATATAGGTGTCAATGGAAATGTGTGGAAGCTTTGAGAACCTTCCAAGAAGTTTCTAGAATGTATCATGCAATGAGAATTTGAATTTCCTATATTTAGTAAATCTCATGCAATCCATGATAAACCATGCAATCCTACTTAATTTCTCCTCAAATGATATTATGATATGAGAACAAGGTCTTACAAACCCTTATGTAGCATTTCCTTACTTCTCCTTTTGGTGCCTTAAGATGTAAGAAACACATTTACAAAGGAAGTCCAATTTTTAAGCCTAAACTCAAAAATGTGGCTAAACCATTGTCTTTAGAATGATGTTGGGAATCAATTTGGTATATTGGATGACCCATATTGGATTTGTAGATCTCTCAAACCAATTTTCCATTTCAACTTTTTCAACTTATAAGCCATTTTCAAGTCATTTGCACCACTTTTAAAATTCCATGCTCTAAGCTTTTCCAAACTTTCACACCTTCTTTTCTAGACTTAAAATCCCATTTTTAACAACTTTGATGTTGTGAAGTTTTTCATTTGAATCTCCCTTGTATGAGTTTTAGGCACATGCTAAGAATGACTTGTAATCCTCAGATGACCAAAATACCCTTTGCTTGCCAAGACCATAAGTAGAGTTCCACAAATTATATGAAGGCATACTATACCATTCTAGAAATCTAAGACAATTAGGAACAATTCTTATGTTGACCAGAAATTCGTTTGAAATCTCCTTGATGGGTAAAAGTTGCTTGGAAGACAAGTCACTTTCACAGACAAAATTTCAGATACCTCAGATGACCTGTAACTTGCAAGGACCATAACTTGAGTTCTATAAATCTCCTTGATGTCTTCCACCACTCAAATTAAAGGTCTTGAGATCCTCTACAAGTTTCATGTTGGCCAAGGATCCATTTGAAGCTTACATTTTGACTTATCTTGCTTGTAAATTTGACCTAAATTAGGGGATTTTACACAGAAACCCTAATTTAGAAACTCCTCTTCTCCTTGATTTCTCTTGAATTCTTCTTGGCATACCACCATATCCTCTTCTATATGTCAAATGATGAACCCCACATCTCTCCAATAGCCCTTAATGCCTTACAATCAGTCAATTGACCTAGAGTTGACCTAGAGTTGACCCCAGATGAAACCCTAGTTGACTGTCTTCAACTGCAATACCAATGACTTGTCTCCTTCTCCAAATGACTTTCTAATTCCTCCAAGATGTCTAGATACTCCCCATGCTCAGCCCACAACTCACACTTTCCTTGATGATCCCCAGATACCCTCAGATAGGAGATAGATGAACTGCTTGATCCATTGACTTGATAGCTTCCAAATTCTTTCTGGTGACCTGAATGGGATTGGATTAGAATAATATCCTCTTGATAGGCTCATAGAGATGAGAATAATGATTGGTCCCCTATTGGATGACTTGTTATGCTTATGTTATGCAGATGATTAGACTATGTACATGACTCTATATGCAAATGCTAATGATATTGAAACATAAACCAAGTGAATAAGGTTGAGCAAATTTTAGGGTGCAACACTAAGAACCCGGAAATTTGCCAACCGCAGAAATAAACTGTACCACTGTTTAGGGAACGACATCCACCAACTGAATCTGGTTGTTACGGCAACAACTGATCCGACTCCTGATGATTCTGATTTCAACTTCAACCACCTATGTAACGCCCCAGGTACTGAACACTTTTCGCAAAACACCTCTGTCCACAACTGGACTAACCTTATCAACACAAGAAGAGGGACAAATTCGTCAACACAAATAGAGATTCTGTTGTCACAGGAGTAACCTTGTCCACATCTGGACCCAAATTTCGTCAAACCACGAATACACAAATCTGTCCACGTCAGGACTCACATATCAACAACACAGGAATAGAACTTTGTCCTCGTTAGGACGCCTGTTTCGTTAACACGAAGAAATCTCAACTAAAACTTGTCCACGTCAGGACTCCACCTGCCGTCCACACGGAAAAATCTCGGCGACTTCGCTGGGGATGACTCGTCTACATTTCATCAGCATGAGTAGATCCTATCAACATAAAAATGAATTATCCACGTCAGGAATAAATCGTCCACGTTAGGCATAAACTTTTGCACGTTAGGAATAAAATTTCCACGTCAGGAATAAACGTTTCCACGTTAGGAATAAATCGTCCACGTTAGGAATAAACTTTCCACGTTAGGAATAAACTCTCCCACGTTAGGAATAAACTTTTCCATGTTAGGAATAACCTTTCCACGTTAGGAATAAACTTTCCACGTTAGGAATAACCTTTCCACGTTAGGAATAACCTTTCCACGTTAGGAATAAACTTTCCACGTTAGGAATAACCTTTCCATGTTAGGAATAAACTTTCCACGTTAGGAATACATCGTCCACGTTAGGACTCACACCTCATCTTGACTTGTCCACGTCAGGACTCACATCTTTGACCCGCTGAGGAAATAAAACTTGTCCACGTCAGGACTCACGCTTCGCCAACATGAAGAAAGATAAAATTGTCCCCATCAAGACTCGCGCATCTTGTCAACCCGAGGAACTATAAACTTGTCCACGTTAGGACACACATTCCATCAATACCGAGAAATCGAATTTGTCCACGTTAGGACTAGCACATCTCGTCAACCCGAGGAAATAAATTTGTCCACGTTAGGACACCCATTTCTCTAGCACGAAGAACTCCCGCCAATATAGGAATAAATTGTCCACGTCAGGACTCATATTTCGTCAACGCGAGGAACTCCTATCAACATAGGCAATAAAATTTTGACGACTCCGGGGAAATCCTCCTGTCAACCAGTAAGAAAATACATCTGTCTGCTCCTACGAGAATATACTCTGAATACAGTTTCTCTGCTTATCTCCACAGTAACTAACTCCATTGGTCCCAACCCACAAATCTTTTAGCACTGACGTGACAGCGACTTTGAGGCGGACTCTACTGGGGATATTTGGAAACCCAACTACCGGATGCCTGTTCTGATCACCGGCGGCAGCCTCTGAAAATCTGATTCATGAAACCCTTTGATGCTGACGTAACAACAAATTTGAAGAAAATGATCCGCTGGCTGGATTAGAGAAACTTCAACAAGCAGCTCTGGCGGGGAAAACAAGAGAAATTTAAACAAATAACTCCGCTCGGGGACAAAGAGAAACTTGACCTAATAACTCTGTGGGGAATAATGCCAAAACTGACATTTTCGTTGATTGTCTCACGCCGAGATCTTGAATGTTTGGTAATTCATTTGAGCAAGAGCTCCCTCCACCTGTAAGGGAAACAATATTTGAAACAAACGGTTAGCCAACCTAGTTTATATTTCAAAATGCATATGTTTGACAATGACGCAATGCTCCATTCGACATGGAAATGCTACGCGTTTTTATTTGGTAGATGCAAGTATGACACTATATGCCAATGCAGATGCAGACTCGAACGGCTGGGATACAGAAACCGCTTCAGCAAAATAAATGCTGAAGATAATGCCAACTCCGCTGGGGGTAACCAGGTGCCACAGAATTATTCCAGCAAAATAAATCGCTGGAAGAATAAAGCCAACTTTGCTGAGGGATAATTGAATGCGCCCATCCTGATTGGACTTCTGCTGGGGAGTGAATGGGTATCACACGGTGTTCCGACAAAATAAATGCCAGGGCACACAGCCAACTCTGCCGGGGAGAGTTTTCTTTTTTTAATCTTTGCGTTTCACTGGGAGAAAAGACAACACTTGCTGGAAAGAGAACTCCGCTGGGGACGAAACGATTCTCTTGGGGAAAATCAACTGACTTCACTGGGGGAGAGTAAATGACCCTACCGGGGAGGGTAAACTGTCTAAGTACAGCTCACGAGTTGGAAATGTTAATCTTCTGAGGCTAAACCACTCTGCTTGGGATGCACTGTCTGGATACAGTCTGCAATCTTGGAACCGCCAAACTCTGCTGAGGATAAATGACTTTGCTGGAGAATGTCCTTTGGCTAAGCTGCGACTAGCTGGGGAATTCGATCCTTCTTCAGTAAGGAACATTGTCATCTCAGAAGCGCGACCTGCGTGGGGACCGAGTCTTTCGTTACGCTTCTGGTCAATACTGCAATCTTTTGATCGTCCACTTCATACGGCTACGAACCCTGCAACACCACAAACAAGACAAGACAAGTCTACGCAACCAAATCTATTCAGGTTAGCGTTAGTGACATCATTTTCAGTTAATTCAACATTTTAGCAATTATTGGCAAGGGCCAGCGACGTTATACACACGCTAGTTTCATTAAACCTAGGCGGTTATCATGTACAAAACAGTAAAGAACCAGCATCAAGTACTGAATAACATGTTTTATTGATTGGGCCCTTAAATGGGCGGAGTTTTGTACACGGGATGTAACTCCTGAAAAGAGGAAGCTACGCACAACAAATATACAAGTATGCACAAGAATCATAAATATAATGACAAATCAAATTTGTACACATGTCGGCAACGGGATGCAGACGAACATCATGAACTGATCCTCCTATGACTCGCCCGACTCTAATGCTTTTCCCGGCATTCACACTTCCGAAGAGATTGTATCTGATAATCGACCCCTCAGGTATATTCTCCCGCGCCAATGCTCACTGCAGTATCAAATTCGGACCGCAGTCATTTGCTTTTCTAATCCCTAACTTTTGCGTGAACCGCCCTTTACGGGTTTTCAGTTCACCGGGATACCCTTTTTTGCCGAAGCCGCCCAGTGTAGGTTTTCAACTTCGCGAGTGTACATTTTTTTATTTTATCCCTAACTTTTGCCCGAACCTTTTATTCTGTTTTTGGTTCGCCAGGATGCCCCATTTTTGCCTGGACTCTCTTTTTTCTGTCCAGCGGGTCAATTTCAAGCAAAGTATTTTTTAACTGCGTCCGAATTCACAGGCGACGTAAAGTCTTCACCGTCCATGGTGGACAACAATAAAGCCCCTCCTGAAAAGACTTTTCTGACAACGTATGGCCCTTCGTAGTTGGGGGTCCACTTGCCCCTGTGATCTGCCTGCGGCGGGAGAATCCTTTTCAGCACAAGGTCTCCCGTCTGAAAGCTCCGAGGACGTATCTTCTTATCATATGCTTTCTTCATTCGTCTCTGGTACAAACGATCGTATGCTAGAGAAGCGAGCCTCTTCTCATCCATTAAACTCAGTTGGTTCAACCTGTCTTTCACCCATTCTGCCTCGTCTAGTTGGACGTCTCGTAATACCCTCAGAGAAGGAATCTCAACTTCCAGTGGTAGCATGGCTTCCATTCCATACACCAACAAGAACGGGGTTGCCCCGGTTGATGTGCGTACCGTCGTACGATAACCGTGCAAAGCAAAAGGTAGCATCTCATGCCAGTCCTTATAGGTCACCATCATCTTCTGGACAATCTTCTTTATATTCTTATTGGCCGCTTCAACAACGCCATTCATCTTGGGTCGGTAAGGGGAGGAGTTGTGATGCTCGATCTTAAAATTCTGACAGAGCTCCTTCATCATTTTGTTATTCAGGTTTGAACCGTTGTCCGTGATTATCCGCTCGGGGATTCCATATCTGCAAATGATATCTCTCTTGATGAATCTGGCCACCACCTGCTTAGTCACATTTGCGTAAGATGCCGCTTCCACCCACTTGGTGAAATAATCGATTGCTACTAGAATGAACCGGTGTCCATTAGAAGCTGTCGGCTCGATCTTTCCAATCATATCGATTCCCCACATCGAGAATGGTCATGGCGATGACATCACATTCAGAGGGCTCGGAGGCACATGGATCTTATCTGCATATATTTGGCACTTGTGGCACTTCCTCGCAAACTTGAAACAATCAGTTTCCATAGTTAGCCAAAAATAACCTGCCCGCAGCAGCTTCCTCGTCATAGCATGCCCACCAGCATGCGTACCAAATGTACCCTCATGTATTTCCTCCATGAGCATCTTTGCCTCTTTTTCGTCTACACAACGTAGTAGCACCAAGTCGTGATTTCTTCTGTACAGGACACCGTCCGGATTCAGGTAGAAATTACCCGCCAATCTCCTGAGAGTCTTTTGATCGTGACTGGATGCCCCAGCCGGATACTCTTTGTTCTTCAGGAAATTAAGGATATCAAAATACCACGGTTTATCGTCAGATGCTTCGTCAATAGCGAATACGAAGGCAGGCCTGTCAAGCCGAGAGATAACAATTCGGGGAGCCTCATTCCAGAAGTTGACTTTATACATGGAAGACAATGTGGCCAGGGCGTCAGCCATCTGATTCTCTGCTCGCGGCACATGATGCAACTCAACCTTGTCAAAGAAAAGCAACAATCTCCTCGCATAATTCATGTATGGTATCAAATTGGGCTGACGTGTCTCCCATTCCCCTTTTATTTGATTCACCACCAGAGCTGAGTCTCCGTATACGTCCAGATTTTTGATTCACAAATCAATGGCTTCTTCAAGCCCCATGATACAAGCTTCGTATTCGACTTCATTATTGGTAACTGGAAAGGTCAATCGAGCAGTAAACGGAATGTGCGACCCGTGTGGAGTAGTGATGATTGCCCCTATTCCGCTACCGTAGGCGTTTACAGCTCCGTCAAAGATCAACTTCCATTTCGAACCCAATTCTGGTTCTTCGTCTGGCAACGGCTCTTCACAATCTTTCATCTTTAAGTACATGATATCCTCGTCAGGAAAATCAAACCTCATCGATTGGTAATCCTCAATAGGCTGCTCTGCCAAGTACTCAGACAATACACTCCCCTTTATAGCCTTTTGCGAGACATACTGGATGTCGTATTCGATCAAAACCATCTGCCAACGGGCAATTCTCCCCGATAACGCCTGCTTTTCGAATACATATTTGATAGGATCCATCTTCGAGATGAGCATGGTTGTATGATTCAGCATGTATTGCCTTAAACGCTTGGCGGCCCAGGCTAGCGCGCAACAAGTTTTTTCGAGCATTGAATATCGAGATTCACATTTAGTAAACTTCTTACTCAAGTAGTAGATCGCATGCTCTTTTCTTCCTGTCTCGTCGTGTTGACCGAGAACACAACCCATGCTTCCCTCAAGAACTGTCAAATACATAATCGAGGGTCTCCCTGCCACTGGGGGTATCAAAATAGGAGGCTCCTGCAAATACTGTTTTATTTTATCGAACGCCTTTTGACAATTTTCATTCCACGTTACAGCTTGGTCTTTTTTCAACAGCTTGAATAATGGTTCACACGTAGCTGTTAGGTGAGATATGAACCGAGCGATGTAGTTCAACCTCCCTAAAAACCCGCGCACCTCTTTTTCTGTTCTAGGCGTCGGCATCTCTTGTATTGCTTTTATTTTTGCAGGATCAACCTCTATTCCTTTTTCGCTCACGATAAACCCCAGCAGTTTACCCGATCTCACCCCGAAGGTGCACTTGTTAGGGTTCAGTCTCAACCTGAACTTCCTAAGTCTTTTGAATAACTTCAGCAGATTCACCAAATGCTCTTCCTCCGTCTGGGATTTGGCAATCATATCATCGACATAAACTTCGATCTCCTTATGCATCAGATCATGAAAAAGAGTCGTCATTGCACGCTGATACGTTGCCCCAGCATTCTTTAATCCGAAGGGCATCACTTTATAACAAAATGTTCCCCAAGGCGTTATGAAAGTAGTCTTCTCCATGTCCTCTGGCGCCATTTTAATCTGATTATAGCCCGAGAAGCCATCCATGAAGGAGAATACGGAGAATTGGGCAGTGTTGTCAACCAGCACATCGATGTGAGGAAGCGGAAAATCATCTTTCGGGCTCGCTTTGTTCAAATCACGGTAATCTACGCACATTCTCACTTTACCGTCTTTCTTTGGCACTGGTACAATATTAGCGACCCATGAGGGATATTTTGTAACAGCTAGGAAACCAGCATCCCACTGCTTTTGAACCTCCTCCTTAATTTTCACTGCCATATCGGGTCTAGTTCTGCGGAGCTTCTGCTTGACCGGCGGGCATTCTTCTTTTAACGGCAGACGGTGCACAACCATATCTGTATCAAGCCCAGGCATGTCTTCATACGACCAAGCGAACACATCACTATACTCTCTGAGCATTTCAACCAGTCTTCGCTTGACGTCGCTCTGCAGCGCAACTCCTATACGGATGTTCTTTTCAACCCCTTCCGACCCCAGGTTAATAATTTCGATGACCTCCTCATGAGGCAGAATGACTCGTTCTTCTTGCTTCACCAACCAAGACAATTCTTCGGGAACGTCGCCATCTTCAACAATCTCTTCTTCGGCCTGAAATACCGGGTGATCAAAGTCGAGACGAGTCATAGGCGGTTCAATGATGTCATCTGAAAATGTTATCCTGCAAAAGGAATGGTTAAATGCTTCAAAATGCGTATAAAGCGAATAACCACGTTGCCATTTTATTGTAAAACACAAAACAGGAAAAACAGAGATCGCAATATTTGTACATGAAAAACGCCTTTTATTTAATGATTAAACACGCAATGTTCATAACAGAACAACCCTAAGCAAATCATGATGCCCCGGGTAAGACACCAGATTGTTCAACAATTAAGAAAACAAAGTATTACTGTTTGAGAGTCACAGGAACAATCTCCTGAATAGACCAATTGCATAATCCTTGTCCTGGCACGCTCGGCTGAATCCAGGCGTCCATGTCGCAATCACTGTCTCCTTCTTCGGAATCTGAAACAGCGCTGATGGCCTCGTGACACACTCCACTAGCAGTGATGGTTATCGGTCCTCTGAAACGGGGTGCCCCAGCAGCAGGTGTTGATGACGACGGTTGATATCCCAGCCCAAATCGGTCCATCTTCACGGGAATATCCAGCACCTTGCCCCAGCCTCTTGTCTCACCTGTCTCTACTAGAGCCTGAGCCTCCTTATATGACGAGACGGCTACCTCTGACGCTTTACTCGGCTCGGGACCCTTGTCTTTGATGCGCAACCCTTCAAAGGCTTGACAGGGTGTTTCATGAATCTCGCCGTCGATTTCCACATACTTGAATGATGACAGATGGCTAACCAATATATCTTCTTCTCCACAAACAGTGACCACACTGTCCCCTACCATGTATTTCAGCTTTTGATGCAAGGTAGACGTGACTGCCCCAGCACCATGAATCTAGGGTCTTCCGAGAAGGCAGCTGTATGCTAGCTGGATGTCCATAATATAGAATTCAGTTGCGAAAACCTCCGGCCTCACCTGTAGAGGTAACGTTATGGATCCAAAGATTGTTCTTCGTGTACCATCGAATGCCCTGACCACCAAGTCACTAGGCGTACATAGGATTCCTCTGACATCTAGTTTCATCATCGCTTTCTTGGGCAACACGTTCAAAGACGATCCGGTATCGACCAGCACGTGAGACATGACTGATCCCCTACACTCAACAGAGACGTGCAACGCCATATTATGCTCTCTCCCCTTCGGGGTCAAATCAAAGTCTGTAAATCCCAGGCTATGGCCTGCGTTCACATGCGCCAACACCCCCTCCAGCTGATTCACGGAAACATCTTGGGGTACGAAGGAAGTATCCAGAACTTTCAACAATCCATTTCTGTGAGCTTCAGAACACAATAGCAACAACAGTATGGATATCTTTGACGGCGTCTGTTGAAGGTGCTCAACAATCTTATAATCGCTCTTACGAATCAAGCGCATGAACTCTTCCACATCTTTCGATGCCGTTTCTTTTTCGTTCCTCTGCACAGGGACAATCTCATTCATCTTTCCTTTTCCTTTCGCCAGTCGTTCAGCCTCTACCTCAGGCGATATGAAGATTCTCCCACTTCTTGTCATACCTCCGGTACCGACGACATTGTCTATAACCTCAACTGGCTGTTTGCTAACATCGATTTTCACCCCATCACAGTACACTTCCAACTCATAAGTCCAGGGGACTGCCTTAGTGCTCTCATAAGGGATTGGTCCTGCCTTGGTGATAGTGATCGGCGGTCGCTTGGCCGGCGCCGTTATAGTTATCGTTTTTCGGGGAATCGTCACAGTAGCTACATCACTTTGCTTGTCTGCTAATACTTCTGCAGGTTCT
Organism: Lathyrus sativus; assembly: GCA_963859935.3. Classification (NCBI taxonomy): domain Eukaryota; kingdom Viridiplantae; phylum Streptophyta; class Magnoliopsida; order Fabales; family Fabaceae; genus Lathyrus; species Lathyrus sativus. The sequence goes on along the minus strand of OZ012740.1, from coordinate 555,808,714 downwards.
TCAACTGCCGTTCTGTCGAATTGCAATGTGCCTCCATCGATTAAAGTCTGAATTCCCTTCTTCAATTCATCACAACCCCCAGCTTGGGTCCAACACTCTAAACAGTACTCGTCGCAACCTGGATACACACCACCTTGCAATAATCTGCTCTTTATCTCGCACAACGGTGTCTTTAGGTCGTCAACATTCATAATCAAGTTCAAACCCTCCTCGGTTAAAATGGCGTTTGCCCCATGATTGGGCATGGGCTTTTGCACTATGTTCGGACCTGCCTGTCCAAAATTGATAGCCTTACTATCCAATAGATCCTGCACCACATGCTTGAACGCGTGACAACCCTCTACATCGTGGCCAGGAGCCCCGGAGTGGAATTCACAGTGCCTGCTTGCATCGTAACCGTACGGAGGAGTGCCTGTTATTGGTGCCAGAGTTCTCTTTTCCACCAAGTTCAAGCCCAATAATGTCTGTAGTAATTCTGCATACGTTGAAGGAGGCTTTTCAAACACCCTCCTTGGTTTGCCCCCCTGAAATCTGCGATGGGCAGTATGTGCCCCCTGTTGTGGCTGCTGTTGCTGTTGTTGTTGTATTGGTTGTTGCTGAAATGGAATAGTAACACTTGCCACCTGCTGCGGCTGATTGTACTGGTTTCGACCTCTGCCCCAGCCTCGTCCTCGACCCCCAAACACTGCGCTTGCATCACCTTGACGACGTCCACCGAAAGCCCTTCTGTTACTGCCAGCTGCAGTGGATTCCTCAGCTTGGAATCTTTCCTGTTTAATGTTGCTTTCAATCTTCTCTCCCATCAGGATTAAGTCTGAGAAACTGCCCAAAGAAGTGTGAAACAACTTGTCATAAAACATACCGGTAAATGTTCCTATGAACATATCATTCATTTCCTTGTCCTCTAGAGGAGGATGAACTCGAGCAGCCATGTCGCGCCATCTCTGCGCATACTCTTTGAAGCTCTCGCCCTTCTTCTGGGACAACCCTTGAAATTGGACCCGGTTGGGTGCCAAGTCACTGTTGTACTTATAGTGAGCCACAAATGCTTCAGCCAGCTGCTTCCATGTCTTTATCTGAGTTGGTTCCAATCCCATATACCACTCAAGGGAAGGACCAGACAAGCTATCTTGAAAGAAATGCATTAGCATCCTCTCATCGTTTGAATACGCCGACATCCTTCTGTAGTATGACCGCACGTGCACTTTTGGACAGGTGTCCCCCTTATATTTGTCGAATGCGGGAGCTTTGAATTTGATTGGCACCCTCAGGCCAGGCACCAGACCCATTGTAGTCATATCTAAGCCAACAACGCTTTGATTCACGACCCCTTTCATCTGCTCCTCGAGCATCCTGATCCTCTGAGAGTCATCCATAGGACCTTCGAAACCTCCACCGGAGAAAGCATCCTCCTGCTGATCTTCTTGCCAATTACCGTTCCCAGTTCCGTATCCATCGTACCCGTTGTTACGGCCAACTCTAGTCTGATTCATTACCGGGCCTCGCCCCCTGTTACCATATCCCGGAGCGAATCCTGCAGGTCCAAAAGCCATTAACCCAGCGCCATTTCCATTTCCGAATCCGCCATAACCCTGATTAGTCATACCATATCCGTCCTGGTCGAAGCCTTGAGCGTTGAAGCCGTACTTCCCAGCATGATCAAACCCTTGGTCATTGAAGCCAAATCCATTATTACCGAAGCCATTACCTCCCATATTATCACCCAGGTTGACATCTCTGAGCCCAACATTGTTGACGACAGTCTCGTTATCGATTCCAACGTTACCGTTCCCGACGGCAGCGCCGTTGTTCACATTGACAGCAGGTATGTTTACCACAGGTGGAGCCACCGGTGTGGGGGTATCATCCCCATGAATAGTGTCAACTCGCACAGAATGATGGTCTTCATTTCCGTGCCCAGCATTTCTTACCAACAGAGGCTGCACCAAAGCTTGCAGATTCTCCTGGCCTTTCGCAATGGTCTCCATTGTCTGCATGAAGAGCGCCAGCTTCTCCCGCATGTCCTGCATTTCATTCTGCATATGATTCATAATTCTTCGGCAGTTGGTACGAGTGGAGTATCGGTGCGGGCGCTGACCTTCAATCCTGAAAAAGACCTGGTACAGTGCAAGAAATAAGATACCGTTCAATAATCACCTGTAATGCAATATGAATGGGAATGCAATGCAATATGTGTCTGTGCATTAGGGAATATCATTCCCCGATTCTAGTGCGAATGTGTCAGTGTGGTGACAGTGACAGCAATACGGTGATCGGAGCCGAATCATAGAAAACCTCATATATTGCAGAGAAATCCATTAAGCCAAGAATACAATATCACTGAGTGTATAATAAGAAGGCATGACCTCAACCAACAATCCTGGTGATGGTCAGCGCTATGCAAATAAAGCATACACGTCAATACATGAAATGGTCAAGTACTCCCATATGCCTGGTACTCCTATAATAACTTCTTAGTCTCTGGATGACTTGGTCGGGAAAGCAGACCCTCAACAAGTAGATCTCTCCACTTGAGAACACGTTGCAAATCACCAGCGGATTCCTCCCATGCCCCTTCTCCGAAGCGATCCTCTAGCTTCCGCTTCTGAGACACAGCTTCTTTCTTGCCCTCGATGGCCTTTTTCAATGCATTCTGGAGACTATATCTGGCCATTACCTCTTCTTCATACTTCTTAGTGCTAGCCTTCAACTGTTCTTCGAGTTCAGAAATTTGCTGCTTCAATTTGTCTTCCCTCTTTTTGTTGTTGGTTAGCGTAGCATTCCACGTCTTGTTACAAGAAGAGATTTCCCGGTGGGCGGCATCGAGTGCTTTCTTTTTGGACTCCAACATATCATGAGAGCTTCTGAATTCTTTCCCCAGGCATTCACGCTTCTTTTTCTCTTCAGTCAATTCAGCACCTAGCCTGTTTACTAACTCGATCTGCTGTTGGAAAGAATGCACAGCCTTGTTCTTCTCACTACGCATCTGAGCCAGTTCCTGTTCTAACCCTTCATTGATCTTCATCAAAGCTTCTTTTTCTCTTACAACTCGCTCGTAGGCCTCCATAGTAACAGTGGTTGGTTCCTCCACCGGAATATGAACAGGGACTGGTGCATCCGGAAATGGCATCCGCAACTGTCTCGCTCTCTCTTGGATCCAAACATTGTAGGGTGCATAAGCCTGACAATCGTTCTTCCCTAACAGTGGCTTCCCCCTTCTGTTGATACGCATCCATGCGTGCTGGAGCTTGGCTAGTAACTCTCCATTCAAATCACCGGTGAAGTACAGAGATTCCTGTACTTCTTCCTCCTTAGGTGGGTTCTTCAACGCGTATCCAAACTGGCGAACGAACAGAGATGGGTTGTAATTGATGCACCCTTTTCTTCCTATTAAAGGAACATTAGGGTACCCAGAACAACTGAAAATAAGCTCAGACCCCAACAAGTCTCGGTCAAACCACTCAATGTCTTCAGAAGATAATCTCATCAGGCGCTCTGGCCAGTCAGCTGTAGTTGCACTATCCACAAAAGGTCCCTTCAGGGGGAGATGGCTCTTAAACCACATGTTCAACAGCGGCGCACAACAGTAAACAGTCTTTCCCCTTCTGTTTTCATTTTTGTAATGCAATGAATGATAGAGATCTCCAATCAAAGTGGGTACCGGGTTGCCAGCAGCAAACAGATGAAAGGCGTCCAAGTCCACAAAATTGGGTAAGTTGGGAAACAACACTATTCCGTAGATGCATAAAGCCAAGATAGCATTAAAGACTATCCAGCACCCGCTCTTGGCGTACTCTTGAGCTTTGCCAACCAGAAAATCAAGGGAGAAACCTGGAACCCCGAGCCAAGAAGTCACTAATAGTTCAGCAGCGTTCATGTGCAAGGCCTTAGCTGAGTCCCCTAACTTGGGCTCAGCGGCAGAGTGAATAAAGGGAACCTTATTCTGTACTGGCAGCTCAGTAAACTCTACATACTCTTCAATGGTAGGTCCCAAAATAAAGTCAGCGAATGTGAAACATCTCAATGCAGGGTCATAGAATTGCATCAAGGTGTACAGCCCATTCATCTCAACAGCAGTTGGCTTGCAGACCAATCTCAACAATCTTCCATGACTCATCCTGAAACTTCTCCTAACCTCCTCATCAGCAAGGGACATCAGACCAAGTAGGGGAGTAACGTCAGGTATAGGTAACTTGTACGCAACTGTCTTTCTCAAACCAGCCATGATCAATTAGCAGAAGTTCGGGCACTAGAATCAGGGAATATGCAAATGCACCTGCAGCACAGACACACGTTAATGGGATGCAATGATAATGGTTATGCAAGCAATGCAATGCAAATAGATGCAACAGGGACCAAATGCCATGGCTAAGAAGCCTGAACCATATCAAAAGTCTCAGATAGACCCTCCAGAATTCCTCAAACCCTGGTCTTGGACAGACCCAATACAAAGCTCCAATACTGGTCTCTGATAGACCTCGTATCATAACTCTGACTGGTCTCTGACAGACCCCACATCATAGCTCCAATTGGTCTCTGATAGACCTCTCAACTATCCATAAATACCCAGAATCTCAGATCAAGAAACAAACCGGTATTTGAAGGTCTAGTTACCTGCATAACCCCAAACCCCTCTCACAGGTAGGTGTCCTAGCAATTGACAATGGTATGGCATCCTATGCGGTCGTCGGCGTCACAGACTTTCAGGGTTGATGATACGATTCCCAGAAGGAGTGGCATCATCAAATCCTGAAGAGGCCTCACTTAGCCAACTTCCAAATGATCGGTTCCCAGAGTCGACAATTCAGCTAACCAACAACCCCTTCGACCCAAAGGGTAGAAAAAGAAGTCAACCAGAAGAACCTCGTCCGAGTGTAGATTTTGTGGGACACTAATGCAAGCAAAGCCGGCACGCGCCCACTACTTTCTACTCTAATTCTAAGTGCACTCAAGCCCAGGTCCGACTTATCTCTCAATCATAGAATCGCCCGTCACAACCCCAAAATACAACAATAATAACAATAATAAGGCTGAAAGTAAATGACAGAAATATAAATCCATACAAAATCCTCGACGGGAAAACAAGCGCTAGGATTGACTCGCTTGAGGGACGTTGGATCCCAAATGCATAAGGAACTATCGCAGTCCTTAGCAGCCAGGGGACATTGGATCCCCAGCAGAGTCGCCAGTTGTCGCTACTGCGAAAATCGGCGCCGGCTGAACAGAAGAGTCGCCACCGTGCGTTATTTATCCCAACGGAAGGAAAGGAAACGCTCGAGGTAAACCTACCGTAAAACGGGGAAAGGAATGGTCATCGCAACCAAATCCTGGGTTCGGGAGTCGGTTACGCAAGGGGAAGGTATTAGCACCCCTCACGTCCGTCGTACTCGACGGGATCCACGCTTGTTTTCGGGTACGGATTGTTATTTCTATCTAAACTAAAGGTCTGGGGTTAAAAAGAAAATAAAATGACTCGGCAAAGTATCGCACTTTATGCCTACGTATTCCCGTCTGGAACGAGAAAGAATGGAGGCAGACAAGACCTTCCATGTTTATGAAGCAAGTTTCCTACTCTAGAGCTCTGCCTAGCTCCTAGATCCTATAACCTTCAACAGCTGCCAGCAAGATCAACTCTTCATCAACTCTGGAATTGGTCTTCATTCTCTGTCTTCAATGGCTTCATCAACAAAGTCTTCAGCTCAAACCCAAACCCCAAGCAGGCCCAATACCCCACACAGTCAAACAATAACCCTAGAGAGGGCACACCACACAATCAAGCAGATACAGGAAATATACTAGTAGTAATAGTAGAATAGGGGAAGCCTAACATTTTCTAAGGGATCTATTATTTACCCATAACCCCTATAGTCCCATACCCCAAACTTCAAACTACAACTCCTAAAAGAAATGATTTATCACATCTATGTCACACCTAACCCTAATTTTGATTACCCTAATCACACCTAAACCAACCATCAAAAAATTAGTCCTAAAATCATGAATTAAATCCCATATGAAAATTAAAGTCCTAAGTGAAGTACTCTAAAAAGAATGGGTCCAAAATATACAAGGATCTAGCTAAACTAAAATCAACAAGATCAAGCATTCAACTAAATATTATTTAAACCTATTTAAAAGAAAAATATACTAAAAATGCAAAAATAAAATAAAATGCTAATTTTATTATATGACAATTTTCTTAACAGAAATAAGAAAAAGATGCAAAAACAACCACTCAAAAATATGGAATTTTCAATTTGTTGTGATTTTTCAAAGAATTAAAAAAAATGAATGAAATTAAAAATGATTTGAAATTGGTTAGGGGTGCAGTTAGTAAGATAAAGCATTGAAAAATGAAGGATGGGCCCAGACTGGGGGTGCGCATAGCAAGGCGCGTCTGGGCCCAGCTAAGTCAGAAAAAAACTAAGGAAAAATAAAGCAAAAACGGTGCGAAAAGCAATAAATTCAGTTCAATTGGTTTGGGCCTTGGAAGTGGTGGTGTGGATAGCATGAGTGCACTAAGCCCAGTCTGAGTCGTTTAACGAAACGACGCGTTTTGGCGTTTCAGAATTCCCTCGCGTTTCATCTTTAAATTCTGGCCATTGGATGCGCTTCTGAGTCAAAGTCTTGGGAATGATCCAACGATCCTCATGTTTCTTCTCCAACGAGCTAGGGTTTCACCATTAATGAACCCTGCATGAAGTTCCATGAACCAGACTTCCACCCTCTCATACAGCTTCGTTTCTCCATGAAATTCAGATCCATAAAAAACAAAATTGCTCTACATCTTCTCCTCTACACAACCATGGTTTCAGTTTTCTCCAAAACTCAATCTAGAGCCAAACCCGATAGGTAGAAGACCTTGGTTCCAACACTTTACACTGAGATCAACCTTGATGATTCTTGCTAACTCTTACACTAATGTGTTCTACATATTATGCTGATCATTCTAATCTATCTAGCTAAGATTAACATGCCCTAACCTAAGTGTTCTAAGGCTCAACATAATTAGTGTTCCAATGGTGAACTCCATGAAATGCTCTCAAATCCATCAGAATCATTCATCTAACTATTCCTAACAGTTCTAACCTAAGAATTCTACATCATGCTAACTAATCTATGCTAATTCGAAGAAAACACTAACCTGGTGCAAAATTGAAAACAGATGCAGAAATCCTTGGATCCACAGCTTGCAATGCTTTGGACTTGATCAGTAGACTTGGTTCTTGGTTCTGTATGCAACAACACTTGTTTAAACACCTTGGATTGCCATAACCACTTCCTTTTGCAATTTGGATGATACACTTGGTAGCACGCGAATTCTGCTTCAATTCAACCAGATCTTGATAGAAACTTGCTCTATGATGAATGTAGATGATGATAGGATCAAGAATTTTGGAGAATGATGAAGATTTGATAGAGTTTGGAATGAATTTGCAAAATTGAAGAATGAGATGCAACTATGAGTTTTCAACCAAATGAATCACCAACCAATGATTGGATCCACTCTACTCAATATATAGATGCTCATGGAACCCTCTAGAACTTGGTAGAAACCTCTTGTGCATGAATCCCTTGTGAATTTGGATATGTTACTTCTTTTGTAAGCCAACTAGTATAACTTCCAAACTTTGAACTAAACTCAAAAATCTACTTTTGCCAATCATCTCAAAACATTCTTTCCAATCAAAATGACCTATAATTTCATCCCATTTGGACATGGTATGAAAAATCTCATTTTTAGGTCACTTTTATTCATTAAATTCACCTTTTAATTGACCAAATTTGGAAATTTGAGCTATGAGCAATTCCAAACTTTCATGATCACTTTTATAGACTCAAAATGTCATTTGGAGCAAGTTTGATGTTGTGAAGTTTTTCATTTGAAGCTTCCTTGTATGAGTTTTGGGCATAGGCTTGAAATGACCTGTAATTCTCAAATGACCAAAATACCCTTTGCTTGCCAAGGTCATAAGTAGAGTTCCACAAATCAGATGAAGGCATACCATACCTTTCTATAAATCTAATACAATGAGGAACAACTCTCATGTTTACCAGAAATCCATTTGAAAGCTCCTTGAGGGGTAAAAGTTGCTTGTAAGACAAGTAACTTTCACAGACAAAATTTCAGATACCTCAGATGACCTGTAACTTGCAAGAACCATAACTTGAGTTCTATAAATCTCCTTGATGTCTTCCACCACTAAAATTAAAGGTCTTGAGATCCTCTACAAGTTTCATGTTGGCCAAGGATCCATTTGAAGCTTGCATTTTGAATTATCTTGCTTGGAAGTTTGACCTAAACCAGGGGATTTTACACAGAAACCCTAATTTAGAAACTCCTCTTCTTCTTGATTTCTCTTGATTTCTCCTTGTCACAACACCAAATCCTTATCTACATGTCAAATGATGCACCCCACATCTCTCAAATAGACCTTGATGCCTTTCAACCAATCATTTGACCTAGGGTTGACCTAGGGTTGACCCAGATGAAACCCTAGTTGACTGTCTTCAACTGCAGCTCTTGTAATCACATCAATGACTTGCCTCTCTTTCAAAATGACTCTCTAGGTATTCCATGATGTCTGTATACCCTCCATGGCCCCAATTCATGACTCACAACTTCTCTGATGGTCTTCAAATACCCTCAAGATAGGAGATAGATCCACTGCTTGGTCCAATGACTTCTTTAGGTTTCAATTTCTTTCTGATGACTTGGATAGGCTTGAATTTGAATAAGAACCTCTTGATAGGCTCATAGAGATGAGAATAGTACTTGGTCCCTTGTTGGATAACTTGCTATGCTATGCTATGCAGATGATTAGACTATGTACATGACTTTATATGCAAATGCTAATGCAATTGAAACATAAACCAAGTGAAGTAGGTTGAGCAAATTTTAGGGTGAAACATAGTGATTTCAAACTTTTTGGTTTTGTTGATTCAAATTGGCGTAGATGTCCTGAAACAAGAAAGTCCATTACAGGTTTTATGTGATCCTTGGTTCTTCTCTTATTTGTTGGAAATCTAAGAAGAAAAACATGGTTTCTCGTTCTTCCACTGAAGCTGAATACAGAGCTTTGGCTTCCTTGACTTGTGAGCTCCAATGGCTTCAATACCTATTCCAAGATTTCTTTATCAAATTTCCTTAACCTGCTTCAGTATATTGTGACAGCAAATCGGCTATCTATCTATCTTACAATCCAACTATTCATGAAAGAAGCAAACACGTTGAGTTAGATTGTCATGTTTTTCATGAGAAGATTTTATCAAAGCTTCTTCATTTACTGCCCATTTTGATTAATGCCCAACTTGCAGATGTCTTTACTAAGCCTTTAGATTCTCCTACATTCATTTCCAAGTTGAGTCTTTGTAGCATCCAAAGTCCACCTTTAGGGGGGATATTAGATATAATATTATGTATTTGATTAGTTATTTTACACAATACATAGTTTTTTTTCCTTTTTCATAATTTCTAATATAATGTATAAATACATCCCCTTGTATTTTTTCTATGTAATCAATGTTACAGTATTTTACTTCATGATTGTTCTTCTTCTTCTTCCTTGAGTGTAACTACCTTTCTTCTTCTTTCTTGAATGTAACTACCTTTCTCCTTCTCCATGATGAATTCTTGTATCATTGACAATTTGTTACAATGTTAAGTTTTTTCTAACAAGTTGTTTGATAACCTTTTATTACCTGTCTTCATCATGTTTAGATCAACTTTGGTAATTCAAAATATACCACATAATCTGCTTAGCATGTCTTCACTATGCATTATGTCTAGTGCCTTGTTATCTTATGACTTCTGACATAAAATGAACAACTTATTGATAGATTTAATTAAATTGGTAGACACAAGTTATAGTATATTATTTAATCAATGAATAATAAATAATAAAAGAAACGATGTACCTTGTCGAATTGAAGAGACTTCTGGTTAAGGCGAGTTAGCATGAGAGAATTACTACCCAATTTATATATTTAACTAAATTGATAGACACAAATTATAGCATATTATTTAATTAATGAATAATCAATAATAATAGGAATGATGTACCTTGTCGAATTGAAGAGACTTCTGGTTGAGGTGAGTGAGTATGAGAGAATTACTATCCTCATTGTCCTATAGAGTTTTAGAGTATGATAATTTTTGAATGGGCGACACTTAAATAGCTAAAGGATGAGGACATGAACCTTTCATTAGGCTTAATTGAATGGTCCAACCCATCACAGTCCATTCAAGCACAAACCCAATAAAGTAATTCATCAATAATTAGAGTTTTATAAGAATTGACCATCATATAATTTATTAAAATTAATTATGTCAATCCACATTTGATTAATTAAATAATTAATCTAACACTTACATGTACTTTGAAGGATGTCAAAGCCTCTTATTTTGATTAGGGAATGACAAAATGGTAACCAAGTATGGGATATGTCTATCTAAATTCTTGATTTATGAATTGTAAAGAAGCTTAGTAGCAAATAACATCTGAATTGGTCATACAAGATTCAAAGGTAATTGTTATGTCTAAGTCAATATGTAGTGTCTATTTTCATATAACCATGTATGAGTACATTTTTTCCGTATGTTTATAGGGTTGACTGTATCTATGCTTTAACCCTCCACATATATTTAAAAAGATTGGATGGACAAGCTACCTACAAATTAAACTTATACTTTATACAATGGTGAAAAATTAGATAATGATTTTTCCTTTGAGATTTGTGAAAGTAATCAAAACGATTAACCAATGTATTTTTTCTTCGTAATAGATCCAACAAGCTTCTTGATCATTTAAACACTCGTCCAAAATGATTTTATGAACTCTTATCAAAAGAATGAGAGATTTGAAATATTGTGTGTGTGTGTGTGTGTGTGTTTGTGCGCGCGCGGACGTGTGTGTTTGTCGGTGTTTGCACGTGCAATGCTTTAGTACCTTAAAAACCACTTGATAACCCACCTTTTGTGAGATATTATTGACTTGAGTTCTTTCACATTTTTAGATTTATTACCTTTTTAGTGGCTTGCTTTTAGATCATTTTAACTGTTCTATAGCAATTAGCTTAGAGCATAATAGGTGTTCCCTTTTGTTAGTTTAATGTTTTTATTGCTTGATTTAAGGTTAGATCTGACAAGAGAATGCAAAAATGTAGTAGACAACACCTAGGAGTGCTAGATAAAGTATGAAAATAGGCTTTACCAAAGAGATTAAGTGAAGAAAGAATTTGAATCTGAGGGAAAGCTTAAAAGGAGTGTGCACAAATGTGTGTTTCTCCGTGTGTGTGTGTGTGTGTGTGTGTGTGCGCGCGCGCGTGTGTGTTTGTGTGTGTGTGTGTGTGTGTGTGTGTGTGTGTGTGTGTGTGTGTGTGTGTATGTGTGTGTATGTGTGTGCATGTGCGCGTGCGCATTTCCTTAGTAAGTTAAAACCTATTTTTATTTTATTTAAAATTTATTGATAAAAAATAAGATATAACACTAAACATAATATCATGAAAGCTTTCATATCTTCACAACTTCAAGATCTTTTTCTCGATCATACTTTTTCTAGAACTTAATTTATACTTTACCTTACTCTTTCATCCGAAGTTTTAACACTTAAACTTGTGCTTGCTTCTCAGACTTGATGAGAATTTAGTATTAGAGTAGATTTAGCTTATGTTATGTTATTTGAATAATTCAAATGGCTATGTTCATGGGAGGATAATGGGGTTCAATTTAGGTTGTCCTAGTTTATAGGATTTGTTTATTTCGATTTTCTAGGCATCTTCTTTCCGTTTTATTAGGCACTTTTTAGTGCACTAGATTTCTTTTATAGTTTCCTTTGTAAGTCTATTTATAAACCATGTTTCATATTAATGAAATAACTCAGCTGCCAGAATTCTCCAATTGTTAACATCTAGCACCATAGCTTTAGAGATTGAGTGTTGAAGAACACCAATGAGTGTCTATGAGAGAAACACACGAGAACTAGAAAAACAACATGGGATCTGAGGAGAAGAGTGGTAGTTTATCAATACCATTGATAAGGGATAAATCATGTTAAATATGTGTGTAGTTTTGTGGCACTTATTGACTTGTTTCAATTGAATTTCTTAGATAAACCTCAACTTTGGTGAACATATTGTGTAGTTTGATCATTTGCAACTTATTTTGTAGGTTTGTATGCATTGGAGGAGCTTTAAGCATCAAAAGACATGATGTTTGTTTCTAAAATGAAATTTTTAATGTTCATGAGCAGACTAAGTGTGGTCCTGGCGCACTTAGAGAAGCCCAGGCAGTGGGAAAATGCATTTTTTATGCTAGGAGCATGCTCTGATGAGGCTTAGTGTGGGTTGTGCTTAGCCCGAGTTGTGCTTAGCCTAGATTTTTATGCTTAGTCCAAATAGACTTTTCAGCTTTGTATATATTCACTTCTTCTTAGATGTTTTGGGACACTAAACCATTTTTCATATTCTCTCTTGGCACAAAAACACAAGAAACCCATTTTTGGGAGAAAGGAGCTTGGAAAACAACAAGAGAGGGTGCACCTTGAAGATCCGGAGTTGGATTTGCTTCTATCGGCGGGACGCTACGATGGATGCTTGTTAATCTTCCTTCTTCTCTTTGTATTTAGATGCCATGGGTAGCTAAATCCCTTTCTTGTTGGGATTGGATGTAAGTTTACTGTTAAAGTATGTATTTTTGTTGATCATGGAGTTATGTACAATCTATTTCATGAATCTATGTCGATGTTATCCTTGTTTACTTGTTTTACATTTTGATTTGAACTGTGATTGAGAAATACTCTTCGAATATCGATCTAAGATAATGATCTGTTAGATTCTAAATTCTAGACATAGATTTAGATCTAACATTCACCGTGGGTATCGAATCTTAATGTTCTATATTGCTTAATAGAGTGAGAGATCATCAATTAAACAATAGGGTAGAACTTGCGACATCGGCTAGACATAGCGGTGTTACTGAGCAATAAATGATGATATTGATTAATTTTTAGATTGCGCATAACTGATTGGTAGGTTTACGTATTTGATTGGTGGATGAAATCCAATCCTGACAAGTTCACTCCTCTCTCCAAAACTTTATTTATTTATTCATGCGTTTTACATTCTGCTTCTTTAAACTTTCAAGCACTCTCCAAACAACATGCTTAAAAATGTAGAAACCATTGAACGACATTTGATATCGCATCAATCCCTGTAGATACGATAAAATAAATACTTACTTTTCTTGCTGCTATACCATAACAATAAAATGGTGTCATTGCTCGAGATTGGTGTTTAGATATCAAAAGCATCGAAATAGTTTCTATTTTTTTTAGCTTTGTACATATTGTCTATATTGTATATATTTTTGTTCTCCTTCATGTTTGCTCAAGTGTTGGTTAGGGGTAGCCGTTGGTGAACAACTAGCCCGTCAAAGAAGCAACAAGAAAGAGCGTCTACTTGAAAAGGCGTTGGACTAACAACGTAAAACAAACGCTTTTTGCTAGAACAAGATTTGTTCATGACATATTCCATGGTTTTTTATGATAACAAAATATTTTTAAAAATGGTTATATTTGACGTGTGTTTCATGTATGCAGGTTCTAATACTTATAGATATATATATATATATATTCAAAATCTGATATACAAGGGCACACTAGAGAGAAGATGAATTGCTAGCTTCTGGTGATGCAGAATTTGAAGAATACTCTCTAAGGGATGTCTGGCATAGACTTTGGATATGAAGGTCTCAGCATCAGAAGAAGCAATATAATTGTCTCTACACTTGGTAAACGTAGATTGGCTTCTGGTGATCCTTCAGAGTTAGTGATAAAGTTGAAGCTATCTGTACTGCAGAAAGAAAACTGCATTGTCAAATCAGTTTGTCAGCTAGAGTCTTAGTTCACAAGGCTCAAGAAAAGTTGGTCTGTTTTACAAGTATCTACTCTCAACAGCTCTATAGTAAATGATCTGTTTTAAAGACTCAATGGTTAAACACATTACATAACGAATCAAGATCTTTTGGTGTATCTGTCTTTAAAGTCTTTTATACTATGGAGAAAGCAAAGACACTTGATCAAGTTATCTCTCCAACGGCTAGTCTTCTGCAAATTCTACATAAGTAGTTGAAGGTTCAAACTAAATCTTTAACAAGGATCAACCTGGTGGAGGAGTAACAAGATCAGCAATTATCAACACAATCGAGTATGCAAAATTTCTGTTGTATGTTGTAATTGTAAAAGCCTTAAGATTTGTTAAACATTGAATCTATTAAAAATATTAAGAGCTTTAGGTATTTGTTATGGTGATTTCCATGTACCTCTGATATTTGTATCAAGTACACGTTGTTCTATATTCTGCTGAACATGTTGCTTAGTAGTTTAGATTAAGTCTCTCACCAAGATGCTGAAGGTGTGAAAAGTACACAAGAAGGGGAGGTTGAATTGTGTTTTGCGTTTTATTTTAATTTAGCTTCTGATCAGAGTTTTAGAATTAGAACGGACGTTTAGATTTTGAGTTAGTTAGTTTGGCAGCGGATACAATGGAAGCAAATAAAATAACAGCAGAAGACACACAAGATTTATACTAGTTCCTCCCCTAACTGAGAGTAGTCTAGTCCCCTTACCTCACAAGAGCTTTTCATTATAATCACTTCATGATTATAATCACTTATGCTTCTGTATAAGACTTTTGCAACAGCTCATACCAACTGTCTGAGACTTCCCTTTCTTAGAGGACATGTCTAAAACTTAACCTTTGCTCACACCATCTGACTGAGCCACATGCTCATCTGTCTTCTGGTTGAGACTTCCCTTTTCTTAGAGCACATGTCTAAGACATCCCTCTGCTCATATCCTTTGGCCGAGCCATCTGCTCTTCTAGCCATCCAGATTGAGACTTCCCTTGCTCAAGCTGCACTCAAGACTTATTAATCTCGCCCCTCAGGCGGAGACTTCCCCACTTGCTCAATCACAATAACTGGATAAGAATTTCACAACTCAAGCACTTAATCAATAAGATTACGTGTCTTAAGCATCTTGGCTCAAGACTTGTTGCTTGAATCCCAATGAGATAAGACTTTTTGCTCAAGCACATAGCAGAAGACTTAATCTAAACTATTTAAGGCTCAGCAAAATAGAGAACAAGGTGTACATGATACAAGTATCAGAGGTACGGGAAATCACCATTACAAAGACCTAAAGCACTTAAGGTTTCTAATATATACAAAGGTCAGAAATCTTAAGGCTTTTATAATTACAACCTAAAATAGAAAATCTGTATATTACATAGAGTTGATATTGCTTGATCTTGCTACTCCTTCATTAGAAGAATCCTTTTTAAGATTCAAACTTGAATCTTCAACCATATATATAGCCTATACAGAAACTAGTCATTGAGGAAGTGACTTAATCAAGTGTATTTGCTTTTACTCTATAGTACAAGAGACATTGAAGATGGATGCACATCAGATTTTGAATCCTGTGTGTAACGCGTTTAACCTTTGAATCTTCAAGAGGTTTTGTACTGATAGAGCCATTGGGAGCATATATGTCAACCTTTCTTGAGCCTTAAAATCTTGCAGATCTAGTTGACAAGCTAATAAGACAATGCAACTTGCTTCTCTACTGTATGGAAAATCCATAGCTTTATCACCAACTCTGAATTGTACCAGATGTTGATATACAATTACCAAGTGTAATAACTCATATGGATGTTAAAGCCTTCAGCTCAGAGTCTGCGATAATCCACACTTGTAATTGTTCTTTAGACTCTGCCACTAGAAGCTAAAAAGGAAGCAACTCCAAGTGTGTCTAAGTAAAACATATTGTGATTATTTATGTACAAGAACAAGAACCTACATAAATAAAACACACATCAAATAAATCATTATTCTTTTAATACTTTTGTTATCATCAAAACTAAAAGATAATATGTCAAGAATAAATCTTGTTCTAACAGATGCTTGAGCCATGTAAGTCTCCTGCTATGTGCTAGGGCATTGAAAGTCTTAATCAAGTAGATTGATTGAGCAACCAAGTCTCTCTCCAAGATGTTTGAGCCATGTAGGTCTCCTGCTATGTGCTAGAGCATTGAAAGTCTTAATCAAGTGGATTGTTTGAGCAACTAGGTCTCTCTCCAAGATGCTTGAGGCATGTAAGTCTTTTTCTATGTGCTAGAGGAATGAAAGACTTAATCAAGTAGACTAATTGAGTAGAAGTCTTGAATCTGTGGGATTTAAGCAAGAAAGTCTCGAATCGAGGGTCTGAGCAGAAATCTTGAACTTGAGGGGTTTAAGAAGGAATTCTAGGGTTCGTGGAACCTGAGCAGGGAAGTGTTAGATCGTGGGTCTGAGTAAGAAGTCTTGGGCCTGAGGGGCTTGAGCATCATTGTTATGTTGTATGTAGTGTGTCTAAATTATTTTTGTGGTGTGTATCATGTCTGAATATGCCCATAGCTTTGAAAATGCAAAAACCATCACCATTTTGATTTTGCTATCGTGTTTTAAATTAGAAGCACATTTTGCGCAAACCAACATCACCACTGTTTTCCTTGAAGAAAAATACGCAATTTTGGTTTTGAGTTCATAAAATTTCATTGAGTAATGATGAAGTTATGCTGGATCATACAAATAGAGGTTTGACAAGGTTGAGTTTTGGCCATGGCGCTTTGGTTTTGTTTTCAGGTCACATTCAGGTTTATTATTTAATATGGGGGGTTGATACATTGGATGTATCACCACCCCATTGGTTTACCATATGCGCGCATGTTACTATTGCCTTGCCAAACCTGAGTTCAATCCTAGCTGGTTTGGTATTGGTTTTAGCTTGTAAACAAGGGTGTGTGGGTTCAATCCCTTTGGAAGACATTTCCTATCTTTTTATCACTTGTTTTCTTATTTTTGTCTTTATTAATTCAATCATAAATTTCTTGATTTTCATCATTTTTGTACCATTCTTTTTACAAATGGCTCTTTGATATGTATATTTTCAATAAGTGAGGGAAGAATTCAAAAATTATCATTTTTGAAATACTTTATTCCACTTGGAATATATGATCTTTTAGGGTTTTCCATTTGTTTTCATTAACTATTTTGATTCAACCTTTGATTTCCTCCTACATGTTAGATCTTGTTTGAGTCACCCTTGGTTATGTAACATGTTTGCATACATGTGGATCTTTGTTTTATCATGCTTGTTCTTGTACTTGTAAATGCATGAACATGAAAGATATGTATTAAACTTTTATTTGAACTTTGAAATGCCTTTTGATGTTGTAACCTCTTGAACATGAGTCATAACACCCGACCCTTATCTTGATTGATTGTGTATCTTGTTAAAACCATGACATGTTTAGGATTTGGTTCATATGCCAAGTTATGACTTGTGTGAATGAATTTTGTTGTTTACCATTAATGAACTTGTTGTTGTCACACATGTTTCATGCCTACTCTTAATGGTTCTTACCTTCATAATCTTTGAATTTTGCCATGATAAGTAATGTTTTGACTTATATGTTTGGTCTTGCAAGAACCTCTATCACCATCCCCTTTTAGATATTGTAATATCTCTGTTCACTAATGGTTGTAACCATTTGGTTTGATTATACTTGGTTGTAACCTTGTTCTTTGCTTGATGTTATCACATGTTTGCATCACTCTTTTGGCTGTTACCATGTACTTCATATCTTCATCATGTTTGAATGGATATTTATGCGTGCTTAATTTTGTTAAGTTTCTCTCAAGTGATGGAACTTGCTAGTTCTCATCCATTTGCATGTTCCCTTATTCCAAAGGAAAGCCTCTCTATTGACCCTTGGGTCATAGATAGCTTATTACCCTCCCTCTGACTTTGTTAAGTCATCTTGAACCCTAGATTAATTAAGTTAGAACCTACAAGCCATTAGACTTTTCTTTAAGTCTAAAAGACCTACCCCTTTTTAGGAGTATCTTTCAATTAGGACTTTAAGATAGAGTTTGTCAACTCTATGGGAGGATCATTGTCATGATTACTCATTCCCCTCTTGGCTTTGTTCAAAGTCAATCCTTTTGAGTGTGCAACTTAGAATAGAAAGTTTTGTCAAACTCTATACAAGCATTGTTATGTTTGTTTCCCTTTGAACCTTGATCATAATCAAGTGTTCATCTACCATCAGTGAGGTGAACTACGATTACTTTGATTCTATCCTAGTTAGGATACGTAGGCAGAAGATGCGATATATTTGCGAGCAAACTTAGAAACATCAACCCTAGGTCTTTACCTAGAGCTTTACTTTAACCTTGATCTCAAACCATAGCAAGTTTATCATACACACACACACACACAAAAGGTTCATGTAGAGTACTACAGATGTTTAAGATGTGAAATACGTACCCTAAGCATAACCAACCCCCGATCTCTGAATCTCTTAGTGTTGTTGTTACATCGCGCAAAAGATCTTTCTTTCTTTAACCTTTCCTTTGGATAAATCAAAGCTTGATTGTGAATTTAATGAATTAAGATTCAAGTTAACCAATAGCTTGATATCTGATTCTCACCGCAACAAATAGGCATGCCCTTCTTTTGTTTCTTGAGGTACGTGGGACATTCTGATCTAATGTGACCAAAACCCTTACATTCATGACACTAACTACCTTTTCCTTGATTGGGCTTCTCCTTTGTTCTTGCTTTTCTATGAAAATCATTGTTCTTCCTGATGTCGAATGACATGTTATTGACATCTGGTCTTGACTTCCTATCCATACTCTTTAGCACCTTATTGAATTGCCTCTCAAGAAACACAATATCATTAGAAATTCCTTCATCAGTCTCCATGTCACATTTAACCTCTTCATCATTAGTGTTGGAGATAAAATCTATGCTTTTGTTCTTCTTTTCAGATCTTTCATTAATAGCAAATTCAAAAGTTTGAAGTGACCCAACAAGCTCATCCATTTTTATCTTGTTGATATCTTGGACTTCTTCAATCGATGTGACCTTCATGTCAAACTTCTTAGGCAACTACCTAATAATATTTCTAACAAGCTTCTCCTCTGAAATCTTCTCTCCCATGGCACTAGACGTATTGGTAATATCAAGAATATTCATGTGAAAATCATGAATGTACTCATCATCTTTCATTATGAGATTCTCAAATTTGGTGGTTAGAAGTTAAAGTCTTGACATCTTTACTTTTGATGTGCCTTCATGAGTGATTCTAAGGATTTTCCATGCATCTTTGGTCATGATACAGGTATTTATCAGCCTGAAAATATTTTTATCAACTCCATTGAATAAGGCATTCAAGGATTTAGAGTTTCCAAGAGCAAGATCATCTTCTTCCTTAGACCAATCCTCTTATGGCTTCATTCAGTTGTGTCTTTCCCATCTTTTCCCTTCACAACAGGGTGTTCCCAACCTTTCATAACTGCTTTCCAGGTTTTGCTATCCATAGATTTTAGAAAAGTCACCATATGCGCCTTTCAGTGATCATAGTTGATGCCATCCAAAATAGGCGGTCTGTTGACAAATCCGAGTTCCATGTCTTTAGTACCAAAAAGTATCTCCCTGGAGCTCACCCAAAACAGAACAGGGTGTCTGCTCTGATGCCAATTGAAATTTTGGAATATAGTGGACAAATGTCGGATATGATGTTAGGACGCCGTAATAGCATAATTAACACAAGAACAATTTAAATAAAAATTGCAGGAATTTAAATAACACACAGTAGTTGTTAACCCAATTCGGTGCAACGTCACCTATATCTGGGGGCTACCAAACCAGGAAGGAAATTCACTATGACGGTATTAGTTCAAAGCTAAACTCTCTCATTTATAACTTATCACCTAATCACTATCTTGTGCAACTACTATCTAGATATGAGATCCCCCTCTCACTACCTAATCAGTCACAAACCAACGACAATTCAACAATAACTCAAAATAGAAGTAAAAACACTTTCAAGAATAATAATTTGTTTTGCTTAAAAGTTTTAAACTAAGGACAATACACTCTTACTTAAGAGCTCGTGGGTGAACAATTGACAATTAACACAATCCTACTCAGATATCAAAAGACATAAGAGAGGAACACAAAGAACAACACAAAAACCTAGAAAAATTCTCACACAAAAATACGACACACACACACACACACACACACACACACACACACACACACACACACACACACACACACACTTTCTAGGTTAAAAGTCTTTCTTATAAATAGCCTTTGAGAAGCATGGATTTAGGCTTAAAAACCACAATAGATCTAAAATAGTAGCTATAAATATTATGCATAATTTTCTGCACAAAAATAGGAACTAAATAGAAAGTTTCCTAAAGTGAAAACTTTTTATGACATCCTTTTTTCCTCGCCTTTATCCATCAATGGTTGATGGTCCATTTTTTAATGAACCTGAAGTTGTTGCTTTGTTGTTAATTTTGTAGGATGCCAAGCTATTTCAGAATGTTGCTGATAAATTCGTCTAGCATCTTAGTGCTGATGAAGCATATAACGTGAAATTTGGTTTTGCTAAATTTGCAGGTCTTGATTCTGACAGTGTTTTGGAATTTATTACGAAGAAGACGTTGTTTCGTTTATGGTCTACCAAGTTGTTGTTCAAAGTTCATGCTTTTGGGTGGCGCCTTATTCTTAACCGTTTATCTACTAGAGACCAATTGGAATCAAGAGAAGTTATACAGTATGATCATAATTTTCTATTATGTTTTAAGGAGATCGAAGATCTAAATCATTTTCTAAATCTTTGAAAGTTTAAACTGCATACTATCATGGATGGGGAAAGATGGAAGCACTTTTGTAGAGGGGATATGTCATCTCAATTGGTTCTCTTTTATTTTGAAAGAGAGTATGCCTTGAAACAAAGAGTTGGTTTTATGGTTTGCAGCTTGTTGGTGTATTTGAATAATAAGAAACAACATTCTCTTTAAAGGTGAATTTTAGGATGAAGGAGATGTGGTATGCAATATCAAACTTGTTGCTTATAGTTGGAACATTATGGGCCTGCTTGGTGTGCATGATAATAGACATGATAGGATATTTGTATCATATCCTATCTCAATGCAGTGTTTGAGAACACAACAGGATAAGTTAATCTTGAAAGTTATTAAATCCTGCCTCACTAGTTCAAATTTTATGCTGAATATGTGTTGAGTTAGAATCCGACAAGATTGGATAAGAAAATAATTTACAAATTTACCTCTATAAAATATAATTTAAAATAAAAAATTAAATATGATAAAATATAAAAAAAAATTAATTTGATATTGAATTAAAAAATATCAATAAATAATTAAAAAAATAATATGTATTATTTTGTCATAAGGCAAATTTTGTAACTTTATATAATATACAAAATTAAAATCTAATAAATTGGAAGTATTAAAAATAAAATAGTCAGTATAATTTTAAAAATATGAATACTAATTTTTTTATCAAATTAAAATATATTTTCTTGTAAATTTAGTTTTGTCATTTATACATTATATATACCTACTTTATTTTGATTATCTAACATATGTGATAGAATTCATGATCTTTTAAAAAAATTGAAATTATTTATTCAGTAGTGTCATAGAGTTTTTTTAAAATTATATAAAATTATTAATTTTTTTATCAATTTTAAAATTTTAAAATTTTTTAAAAGATTATATATAAGATTATCTCCTTTTTTGTAGAATAATATAGAATTGTTAGATTAATTGATTGGGCCTATTTGGGGGTGTGAATAGATATGAGTTACTAAGCCCATTAAAAATTATTAGGTTAATGAATTTTGAGAATTTTATAAAACAAGAGAAAGGAGATAGAAGAGAATAGGAATGTTAGTAAGAAAAAGAGGAAAAAGGAGGCAAGAAGAATAGAGTGGGGAAGAAGAAGAAGAATCAAGAGAGAGCTCAAGAACACCCAGAAAATCAAGGTAAGGGTGGGTTTTTATATGATTGTTGGGATTATTTGATAGTGTAGAATGGGTAGAAACATGTTTAGGATGAAATCCCAAAATTTCTATGATTTTGTAATTGTTAGATTTTGATAATAATCTTTGATATGTGATGATTAATGGTATTTAGAATTGATATTTGTTTGTCAATTTGCAAGGAAATTAGTAGCTAGCATTTTTTTAATTACTGTTGCTTTCCCTTTATCAAAGCCGTGGGTTTATGCCATATTAATATTACTCGTCACTGTATCATCCTTTAATTTCCAACAGAAAATGTTTAATTGCCTATAGTAGAGAATAAGCTAAAGTTGGAACATGATAAGTAGTACATGTAGTGCATTTTCAACAATAAATATGATGATTGTTCACCTTCTGTTCCTGTAGAAGACGTTGGTAACCATTGAAATTAAAGTAGTTATACTGTAGCGACACACCAATATATGAAATTCAAGATGTGATACCTCATTTAATTAGGCATGATGTAGTAATTATGTATTAGGAATGAAGTGCCTTTTCCACCTTTTTCCCTGTAACATAGCGTATGAATTATTAGGATAAGGCAAGTGTATTTTACTTGGATACTGTAGCGAACAATGTAACGCCCCGATTCTGAATTCCCATTAATTTTTGAGTCTTTTAATTTATTTAATTGATGTTTGTTTTAAATTGAGAAATTATATATATTGCTATGTGGTGTTTTGCTTATTTTATCTATTTTACCGATTCGGAGAGTTTTCGGGGAATTAGAGTAAGAAGGGAATTTTAGACATTTAGCACCTTAGTGTGAGAATTGATTGATAAGTGTTGGAAAGAATTTGAGAGGAAAGAAATAGAGATAGAAATAGAATAAGAGAGGAAAAAGGAAGAAGATAGTAACATAAGAAGAAAAACAAGAGAAAGAAAAGAGGAGAAGAGAAAGAGAAGAGAAAGTGGAGAGGAAAACCTAGAATCATCAAGGAATCATCACCAAAGCTTGCAATCGATCGGTAAGGGTGTGAAACTCCATCATCTCTTTAATGTGTATGATTGTATGTGTATGTGTGTGGATTTTGTAGAGTTTCTACTCTTTTCCACTTAGGTTAGAAGTTGGTTTTGGGAGTAGAATGAGGTTTTAATCGGTTAGAAATCGGATTAGACGATGTAGTTTAGTCGGGTGATGGTTGGGTTGTGCTGCTGTGACTGGTTTGGATTTAATCGGTTGGTTGTGTGGAGTTTGGGCTTTGAGACAGCCATGGAAGTTCTGTCTTCGCAAGTTCGCCAGGCGAATGGCAGCGAAGCTTCGCCAGGCGAAGCCCAGCGAGCTGTAGCGAAGCAAGTCAGAAGCTAATACCCTGTATTCGCTGGCAAGTTCGCCAGGCGAGGTGAGTTGGCGAAGGTTCGCCAGGCGAGTGGGCAGCGAGCCTCAGCGAGTAATTCCAGAATTACTCCCAGTGGACTTCGCTGGGGAGTTCGCCAGGCGAAGGCCAGCGAGCATTCGCTGCGTGGCTTCGCCAGGCGAAGGTTGGCGAACCTGGAAGTGTTACTTTGTTTTGCTGTTTGTTCATGGCATGATGTTTGATGGATTCAATTATGATTAATGCCTATATGAATGATTGATGTGTGAACTGTTCCAACATGTCGTGCTGTGGGTGGCCGAAAGGCGTGAATCCTAGATTGTAGAGTAAATGGTGAATCTTGAATATTTGATAATCTTGTGTATTTGCTCGAATTGAATAGAAACGCATTGATAGGCTGATATGTGTGTAAACCATGTGTGGAATGGTGCATAATGTGAATGCATGATAGATATATGCGATGTATGTGATAAATGCAATGAATATGTTTGTGAGCATAGTATGCATTTTTGTGTCGATTGATCCCTCGGAGGATTTGCAGAACCTCGTATGATACGATGGTTATATTTGATTCCTTGGAGAATCGGTTGCATTGTGTGATTCCTTGGAGAATCGGTCATGACATGTAATCCCGTGGAGGATTGGTTAGAGTATTTGATTCCGTGGAGAATCTGCTGAGTACTTGATCCCGTGGAGGATCTGCTGAATATTCGATTCCGTGGAGAATCTGATGAATATTTGATTCCGTGGAGAATCTGCTGAGTACTTGATCCCGTGGAGGATCTGCTGAATACTCGATTCCTTAGGGAATTTGTTGAATGAGTCGGTACCGCATTTGCATCTGCATAGGGTCGTGTGTCGGTCTCTATGAGTTGCATGAGTCATCTGTGTATGATGCATTGGTTGTGTGAATATGACTGTGTATGTTATATGTGATTGTTTGGAGGAAATATAGTGAATGTTCATGTGTATGTGTAGAGACATGATTATTTGTATATGCTTAATGTGGTGAGAACATAATTTGAGTATAACTTGTATAATTATGGAGCTATGTATATATATATATAATTTTATGCATTAACTGTTATGATGTTGTTTCTCACCCTTCTGCTGTTTTATAATGCTCTATGAGGCATTGCAGAGTAGGAAGCTGGAGGTTCTTTTTGTGAAGCGATGTCTTCATTCTTTTTGGTCAATGGCTCTGATATGTAACATCTGGGTAGTTAGGAAGTCTTTGACTCTTTTGGAGTTACATTTGTTTTGATTCCTTTGTGATACATATGTGTATGTATCTGCTGTGGATACGTTGTAAAGCATGAATTAACTGATGGTTGTATATACCTTTATGAATGTGATTGATTCAATATTTGGATGTTTCCGCTTTATTCTAAATATTGAGATGTGGGTTACCCATTGTTGCATATCTATTTTGAGCAGGTATCGTATGTGTTTAATTTCATGATAATGTGATGCGCCTCTTTTATACCATGTTTTAATTAAACTCTGATGAAATAAATTTTCTAAGTGCCTAATTGATTTATTTAATTTATTTGGGGGGTATAGAAAGGGGGTGTTACATTAAGTGGTATCAGAGCCAGTGTTGAGTCAGTCGTGTCTGTCTTGTTGTTGTGTTGGTTGAACGGTTGTTTAACCGTGTTGTTATTTTTGGGAATCCTCAGAATATGGCAGGTCGTAATGACAATGCTATGGCAGCGGCGTTAGAGGCTATGGCCAGAGCTGTGCAGGGTGCACCTAACGTGAATGCGAATGATGAGTTCAGGAAGAACCAACCACCGGTGTTTAAAGGGAGATTTGATCCGGATGGTGCTCAGATATGGTTAAAGGAAATTGAGAGAATTTTTAGGGTGATGGATTGTGCTGAAGGGAATAAGGTGAGACTAGGGACTCACATGCTGAGAGAAGAGGCCGATGACTGGTGGGTCAGCATGAGGCAAGTTCTTGAGGTCGACGACGAGGAGATTACGTGGGATTTATTTCGTGCTGAGTTTCTAAGGAAGTATTATCCCGAAAGTGTTAAAGGGAAGAGAGAAATGGAATTTCTGGAGTTGAAACAAGGTAATATGTCGGTGGTGGACTACACCGCTAAGTTTACTGAGTTAGTGAAGTTTCACCCTCACTATGATGCGGTTACGGCGGAATTTTCCAAATGTATCAAGTATGAGAATGGCTTGCGTCCGGAGATAAAGCAAGCGGTAGGTTATCAAAGGATAAGAAGATTTTCGGATTTGACTGAGTGTTGTAGAATTTATGAAGAAGATAGTAGAGCTCGTTCTACTCATTATAAGGGTTTGAGCGAGAGGAGAGGGAAGCAGCAAGTGCGAAGCGGACCTTATGTGACGCCTGCTGAGAAGGGCAAACATAGGGGAAACTTTGATAGGAGACCCGGAGGAGGTTCCGGTGCGATCAAATGTTTTAAGTGTGGCGTGATGGGCCACAAGTCTTATGATTGTGGAAAGTTCAAGGCGAAGTGTTCCAATTGTGGGCTCCTTGGACATGATGCAGCAGAGTGTAGAAAGAATGCTGTGAAGTGTTTTAATTGTGGCGAGGTGGGTCACATTAGCTCGAATTGTACCAAACCGAAGCAAGCTCAGGCGGGCGGAAAAGTTTTCGCATTAGCAGGTTCAGACGCTACTAATGCGGCAGATCGTTTGATTAAAGGTACATGCTTTATTAATGATATGCCTTTAGTTGCTATTATTGATACTGGAGCGACTCACTCGTTCATTTCTCTTGCGTGTGCTAAGCGGTTGGATTTGTGTATGGTTTCTTTGAGTAGTGGTATGGTTATTGGGACTCCCGCTTCGGGGTCGGTAACTACTTCTTTGGTGTGTGCAAGTTGTCCTTTGACCATGTATGGTAAGGACTTCGTTATGGATTTAGTGTGTTTGCCGTTGGAAGGTTTGGACGTAATCTTGGGTATGAATTGGTTGCAATTTAATAGAGTTCATTTGGATTGCTATCACAAGTTGGTAAGGTTTCCTTCTTTGGAAGATGGTGAAAACGAGAGTTTTCTTTCCACTAAAGAGTTGAAGAAACTTTTAGCGGACGAAGCTCAGTTGTTTGGTTTGTTTGCATCGTTGTCGGTGGAGAGCAAAGTTGAGCTCGACGTGTTTCCTGTGGTTTGTGAATTTCCTGAAGTGTTTCCGGAAGATGTTGCGGATGTGCCGCCAAAGAGAGAGGTTGAATTTTCTATTGATCTAGTTCCGGGTACTAGACCGATTTCGATGGCCCCGTATCGGATGTCGGCATCGGAGTTGGTGGAGTTAAAGAAGCAGTTGAATGATTTGTTGGATAAGAGATTTGTAAGACCAAGTGTTTCTCCTTGGGGTGCGCCGGTATTGTTGGTAAAGAAGAAGGATGGTAGTATGCGATTGTGTATTGATTATCGGCAGTTGAATAAGGTGACAATTAAGAACAAGTATCCGCTTCCAAGAATTGATGATCTGATGGATCAATTGGTTGGAGCCCGTGTTTTTAGTAAGATTGATTTAAGATCCGGTTATCATCAGATTCGAGTTAAGGAAGAAGATATTTCGAAGACGGCTTTTAGAACACGATATGGTCACTACGAGTATACGGTGATGCCATTCGGAGTTTCTAATGCGCCGGGTGTTTTCATGGAGTATATGAACCGTATTTTCCACGAGCAGTTGGATCGTTTTGTGGTGGTGTTTATCGATGACATTTTGATTTATTCTAAGTCTCGAGAGGAACACGAAGAACATTTAAGGATTGTGTTGCGGATTTTGAAGGAGAAGAAGTTGTATGCAAAGTTGTCTAAGTGTGAGTTTTGGTTGTCGGAGGTGAGTTTTCTTGGACATATTATTTCCGGCAATGGTATTAGTGTGGATCCATCCAAGATCGATGCGGTAATGCAATGGGAGACTCCAAGATCGGTTACGGAAATTCGAAGCTTTTTGGGCTTGGCCGGTTATTACCGGAGGTTTATCGAAGGATTTTCGAAGTTAGCACTCCCGTTAACGCAGTTGACTTGTAAAGGAAAGGCTTTTATTTGGGATGTTAATTGTGAAGAGAGTTTCATGGAATTAAAGAGAAGGTTAACAACAGCGCCAGTTTTGATTTTGCCGAATCCTACGGAACCTTTTGTGGTTTATTGCGATGCTTCTTTGTCAGGATTGGGTGGTGTGTTGATGCAAGATGGGAAGGTCGTGGCGTATGCTTCTAGGCAGTTGAGAGTGCATGAAAAGAATTATCCTACTCATGATTTGGAGTTAGCGGCCGTGGTGTTCGTTTTGAAAATTTGGAGGCACTATCTTTATGGTGCAAGATTTGAAGTTTTTAGCGATCACAAGAGTTTGAAGTATTTGTTTGATCAGAAAGAATTGAATATGAGGCAAAGGAGATGGCTAGAACTTTTGAAGGACTATGATTTTGGTTTAAATTATCATCCGGGTAAGGCGAATGTGGTAGCCGATGCTTTAAGTCGGAAGTCGTTGCACGTGTCTACTTTGATGGTTAGAGAGTGGGAACTCTTGGAGAACTTTAGAGATTTGAGTTTGGTTTGTGAGTTAACGCCGAGTAGTGTGAAGCTTGGTATGTTGCATGTCACGAATGATTTCCTTGCTACGGTGTGTGAAAAGCAAAAGTTGGATTTGAAATTGGTGGATTTGATGACGAATGGAAATGAAGATTTCAAAGTTGATGAATTAGGAGTTTTGAGGTTTCGAGGTCGTATTTGTGTTCCCGATGATGCAGATTTGAAAAAGATGATATTGGAAGAGGGACATCGGAGTAACTTAAGTATTCATCCGGGAGCGAATAAGATGTATCAGGATTTGAAGAAGATCTTTTGGTGGTCTGGATTGAAAAGCGATGTTGCTCGTTTTGTGTACTCGTGTTTGACTTGTCAGAAGTCTAAGGTGGAGCATCAGAAGCCTAGTGGATTGATGCAACCGTTGGATATTCCGGAATGGAAATGGGATAGTATATCGATGGATTTTGTTACGGGATTGCCGAATACGCAAAGAGGACATAATGCTATTTGGGTGATTGTTGATAGGCTTACTAAATCGGCTCACTTTATTCCGATTGATATTACTTATTCTTTGGAAAGGTTGGCCGAGATTTATGTTGGCACTATTGTGAAGCTTCATGGAGTTCCTAAGAGTATTGTGTCGGATAGAGATCCTAGATTTACTTCAAGATTTTGGGAGAGTTTGCAAGGTGCCTTGGGTTCTAAGTTGAGATTGAGTTCAGCATATCATCCGCAAACGGATGGTCAAACCGAGAGGACGATTCAATCGTTAGAAGATTTGTTGCGTGCTTGTGTGCTTGAACAAGGTGGTGCATGGGACAGTTATTTAGCGTTGATTGAATTCACCTATAATAACAGTTTCCATTCGAGTATTGGTATGGCGCCATTTGAGGCTTTATATGGACGGAGATGTCGAACACCTCTGTGTTGGCATGAGACGGGTGAAAGGTCGGTAGTTGGTCCTGAAATGGTACAGCAAACGACGGAAAAGGTGAAATTTATTCGGGAAAAGATGAGAGCTTCTCAGAATAGACAGAAAAGTTATCATGATAAAAGGAGAAAGGATCTCGAGTTTCAAGAGGGCGACCATGTGTTTTTGAGAGTTACACCGGTTGCGGGTGTGGGTCGTGCTTTGAAGTCGAGAAAGTTGACTTCTCGTTTTATTGGTCCGTATCAGATTGTCGCACGAGTTGGTGCTGTGGCTTATCGTGTGGCGTTGCCTCCGAACCTTTCGAATTTGCATGATGTATTCCATGTCTCGCAACTTCGGAAGTATGTTCCGGATCCGTCACATGTGATCCCAATGGATGAAGTTGAAGTAAGGGATAACCTTACAGTTGAAGTTTTACCGGTTAGTATTTTGGACCGTGAAGTTAAGAAACTAAGAGGCAGGGATATTGCGCTTGTGAAAGTGTCCTGGGGAGGTACCGCGGAAGGCAACATGACTTGGGAATTGGAGAGCAAGATGCGAGAATCGCATCCAGAGTTGTTTGAATCAGGTGATATTTTCGAGGACGAAAATTTCTAAAGTGGGGGAGAGTTGTAACGCCCCGATTCTGAATTCCCATTAATTTTTGAGTCTTTTAATTTATTTAATTGATGTTTGTTTTAAATTGAGAAATTATATATATTGCTATGTGGTGTTTTGCTTATTTTATCTATTTTACCGATTCGGAGAGTTTTCGGGGAATTAGAGTAAGAAGGGAATTTTAGACATTTAGCACCTTAGTGTGAGAATTGATTGATAAGTGTTGGAAAGAATTTGAGAGGAAAGAAATAGAGATAGAAATAGAATAAGAGAGGAAAAAGGAAGAAGATAGTAACATAAGAAGAAAAACAAGAGAAAGAAAAGAGGAGAAGAGAAAGAGAAGAGAAAGTGGAGAGGAAAACCTAGAATCATCAAGGAATCATCACCAAAGCTTGCAATCGATCGGTAAGGGTGTGAAACTCCATCATCTCTTTAATGTGTATGATTGTATGTGTATGTGTGTGGATTTTGTAGAGTTTCTACTCTTTTCCACTTAGGTTAGAAGTTGGTTTTGGGAGTAGAATGAGGTTTTAATCGGTTAGAAATCGGATTAGACGATGTAGTTTAGTCGGGTGATGGTTGGGTTGTGCTGCTGTGACTGGTTTGGATTTAATCGGTTGGTTGTGTGGAGTTTGGGCTTTGAGACAGCCATGGAAGTTCTGTCTTCGCAAGTTCGCCAGGCGAATGGCAGCGAAGCTTCGCCAGGCGAAGCCCAGCGAGCTGTAGCGAAGCAAGTCAGAAGCTAATACCCTGTATTCGCTGGCAAGTTCGCCAGGCGAGGTGAGTTGGCGAAGGTTCGCCAGGCGAGTGGGCAGCGAGCCTCAGCGAGTAATTCCAGAATTACTCCCAGTGGACTTCGCTGGGGAGTTCGCCAGGCGAAGGCCAGCGAGCATTCGCTGCGTGGCTTCGCCAGGCGAAGGTTGGCGAACCTGGAAGTGTTACTTTGTTTTGCTGTTTGTTCATGGCATGATGTTTGATGGATTCAATTATGATTAATGCCTATATGAATGATTGATGTGTGAACTGTTCCAACATGTCGTGCTGTGGGTGGCCGAAAGGCGTGAATCCTAGATTGTAGAGTAAATGGTGAATCTTGAATATTTGATAATCTTGTGTATTTGCTCGAATTGAATAGAAACGCATTGATAGGCTGATATGTGTGTAAACCATGTGTGGAATGGTGCATAATGTGAATGCATGATAGATATATGCGATGTATGTGATAAATGCAATGAATATGTTTGTGAGCATAGTATGCATTTTTGTGTCGATTGATCCCTCGGAGGATTTGCAGAACCTCGTATGATACGATGGTTATATTTGATTCCTTGGAGAATCGGTTGCATTGTGTGATTCCTTGGAGAATCGGTCATGACATGTAATCCCGTGGAGGATTGGTTAGAGTATTTGATTCCGTGGAGAATCTGCTGAGTACTTGATCCCGTGGAGGATCTGCTGAATATTCGATTCCGTGGAGAATCTGATGAATATTTGATTCCGTGGAGAATCTGCTGAGTACTTGATCCCGTGGAGGATCTGCTGAATACTCGATTCCTTAGGGAATTTGTTGAATGAGTCGGTACCGCATTTGCATCTGCATAGGGTCGTGTGTCGGTCTCTATGAGTTGCATGAGTCATCTGTGTATGATGCATTGGTTGTGTGAATATGACTGTGTATGTTATATGTGATTGTTTGGAGGAAATATAGTGAATGTTCATGTGTATGTGTAGAGACATGATTATTTGTATATGCTTAATGTGGTGAGAACATAATTTGAGTATAACTTGTATAATTATGGAGCTATGTATATATATATATATATATATAATTTTATGCATTAACTGTTATGATGTTGTTTCTCACCCTTCTGCTGTTTTATAATGCTCTATGAGGCATTGCAGAGTAGGAAGCTGGAGGTTCTTTTTGTGAAGCGATGTCTTCATTCTTTTTGGTCAATGGCTCTGATATGTAACATCTGGGTAGTTAGGAAGTCTTTGACTCTTTTGGAGTTACATTTGTTTTGATTCCTTTGTGATACATATGTGTATGTATCTGCTGTGGATACGTTGTAAAGCATGAATTAACTGATGGTTGTATATACCTTTATGAATGTGATTGATTCAATATTTGGATGTTTCCGCTTTATTCTAAATATTGATATGTGGGTTACCCATTGTTGCATATCTATTTTGAGCAGGTATCGTATGTGTTTAATTTCATGATAATGTGATGCGCCTCTTTTATACCATGTTTTAATTAAACTCTGATGAAATAAATTTTCTAAGTGCCTAATTGATTTATTTAATTTATTTGGGGGGTATAGAAAGGGGGTGTTACAAACAAGACTGATAGAAAATATGTTATAATTATATAATATTTAGTAAAACATGATAATGATCTTAGAAGAAATAGTCAATGAATGAATGATGCTCGTTTCCACTTTTTAACTACAACATTATTAGTATATTTGATTGTCTGAATACTAAGTAAGACAAGTCATTCATGAAAAGAGTTTTCTAATGTGGCCTCTACTATCACAAGTTCTCTGTAGTGACATAATTATACCCAAGCAATGTATTCTTTCCATTTTATCGTTATTGTAGTGTGCCATTTGATTGTTAAATGACAGTATAATATTTCTTAGCCTTATTACAATGCACCACCCACTTTATAGTCAATGGAAACATGTAATTAGAAACAGTAGATTGTGATATTACATAAATTAGTAACATTTTGATTTCTAAATGAAAACGTGATACCTTATATTTAAAATTAAATGGTGATAACTCCAATTTTCCTGCTACTGTAGCTAGCACATAACTTGTTAATAGTGAAATTACTACGTAACTTATTTTTAGCATAGTTAATAATAATAATAATAATAATTATAATAAATATGTCTCAATTTTATTATTGATACTCATGTTAGTTGTTATTTGAATATTGAATTTAATTATTAAATTATTGATTGAATATTGGATTATTTATTAAAATATTGACTCATTTATTAATAATGACTTATTTATTAAATATTGAATTATTTATTGAATATCGATTTTTGATTATTAATAATAGACTAATTATTCGATGTTTAATTAGTGTTGTTTATTTTGTGAATTGAGGTTGGATTGTGTTGATACTTGTGTATGTGCAAATGTGTGTGTAAATTCAAGTGTGATGAATTATTGAAGATATGCATGGATATTAAGATTAGAGAATGATCTTAATTGCATATGATTGTTGAATTTGCATATGCATCATTTGTGTCAAGAGACAATGTTTGTTAGTTCCGTGGGAGCTAGTGACTTGTCCCAAACCTAGAGTGGGGTTTGAAAGCTTAGGGAATAGGCTTTTTGTGTGTTATTGGTCTAGGGAACGGACCCGGTTTAAATGTAAAAACCGAAAAATAATAACAAGTGTTGGTACCACATGACATGAGTTGCATTGAGTCTTGCATTGAGTTTTACATTGAGTCTCATTATGTATATTTATGTGCTATGAGATTATGTGTGATATGTGGAACTGATAAATTGGTGAATTATGGAGTTATGTGTATATACTTGTGAATAGTATGGTTACTTGAATAGTATCGTGTTGATGAAACTTTTGAAGTGTGAGAATAATAGTGATTATGTTTGTATGCCTTAAATTATATATTATCTTATAATTTCAATAATTATGTGAATTTCCACCCTTCTGTTGGAATGATGTTTTATACGACATCGCTCAGGTACTGAGGAGTAGAGTTGCTTCTAGCACGAGGTAGCCGTTGGAGTAGCTTGAGTTGTGTCTTTATTTATTTTGGGTCGAGTCATGCTCTGATTATGTAACACCGGGGAATATTTCGATTTTATGTTTTGAGAGATACTCTATGTACTCTACTTCATTCTGTTATTGTTATTTTGAATTATATGAAGCATTGGCTTTTAAGCCTAAGTA
This sequence comes from Lathyrus sativus, assembly GCA_963859935.3. Classification (NCBI taxonomy): domain Eukaryota; kingdom Viridiplantae; phylum Streptophyta; class Magnoliopsida; order Fabales; family Fabaceae; genus Lathyrus; species Lathyrus sativus. The sequence goes on along the minus strand of OZ012740.1, from coordinate 555,775,457 downwards.
TTAAAAATGAGATGAGCATAAGACTTTTATTATGTCTATCATGATTAAAGCAAATTCGCTGCTACATGCTAATGTGAAAGTGTATGAAAAGCAGGAAGTTATTTTAATATTATTGAGCATGACATGTGTTGTGTGATATTTTGAAGATTTATGTGACACCCTTTTTGTGGAATGCATGATAATTACTCTGATCTATTTATATTTATTCTGCGGGGTTAGAAGGGTGTTACACCTTTCAGTGATCATAGTTGATGTCATCCAAAATAGGCGGTCTGTTGACAAATCCGAGTTCCATGTCTCTAGTACCAAAAAGTATCTCCCTGGAGCTCACCCAAAACAGAACAGGGTGTCTGCTCTGATGCCAATTGAAATTTTGGAATGTAGTGGACAAATGTCGGATATGATGTTAGGACGTCGTAATAGCATAATTAACACAAGAACAATTTAAAGAAAAATTGCAGGAATTTAAATAACACACAGTAGTTGTTAACCCAATTCGGTGCAACGTCACCTATATCTGGGGGCTACCAAACCAGGAAGGAAATTCACTATGACGGTATTAGTTTAAAGCTAAACTCTCTCATTTATAACTTATCACCTAATCACTATCTTGTGCAACTACTATCTAGATATGAGATCCACCTCTCACTACCTAATCAGTCACAAACCAACGACAATTCAACAATAACTCAAAATAGAAGTAAAAACACTTTCAAGAATAATAATTTGTTTTGCTTAAAAGTTTTAAACTAAGGACAATACACTCTTATTTAAGAGCTCGTGAGTGAACAATTGACAATTAACACAATCCTACTCAGATGTCAAAAGACATAAGAGAGGAACACAAAGAACAACACAAAAACCTAGAAAAATTCTCACACAAAAATACGACACACACACACACACACACACTTTCTAGGTTAAAAGTCTTTATTATAAATAGCCTTTGAGAAGCATGAATTTAGGCTTAAAAACCACAATAGATCTAAAACAGTAGCTATAAATATTATGCATAATTTTCTGCACAAAAATAGGAACTAAATAGAAAGTTTCCTAAAGTGAAAACTTTTTATGACATCCTTTTTTCCTCGCCTTTATCCATCAATGGTTGATGGTCCATTTTTTAATGAACCTGAAGTTGTTGCTTTGTTGTTAATTTTGTAGGATGCCAAGCTATTTCAGAATGTTGCTGATAAATTCTTCTAGCATCTTAGTGCTAATGAAGCATATAATGTGAAATTTGGTTTTGCTAAATTTGCAGGTCTTGATTCTGACAGTGTTTTGGAATTTATTACGAAGAAGACGTTGTTTCGTTTATGGTCTACCAAGTTGTTGTTCAAAGTTCATGCTTTTGGGTGGCGCCTTATTCTTAACCGTTTATCTACTAGAGACCAATTGGAATCAAGAGAAATTATACATTATGATCATAATTTTCTATTATGTTTTCAGGAGATCGAAGATCTAAATCATTTTCTAAATCTTTGAAAGTTTAAACTGCATACTATCATGGATGGGGAAAGATGGAAGCACTTTTGTTGAGGGGATATGTCATCTCAATTGGTTCTCTTTTATTTTGAAAGAGAGTATGCCTTGAAACAAAGAGTTGGTTTTATGGTTTGCAACTTGTTGGTGTATTTGAATAATAAGAAACAACATTCTCTTTAAAGGTGAATTTTAGGATGAAGGAGATGTGGTATGCAATATCAAACTTGTTGCTTATAGTTGGAACATTATGGGCCTGTTTGGTGTGCATGATAATAGACATGATAGGATATTTGTATCATATCCTATCTCAATGCAGTGTTTGAGAACACAACAGGATATGATAAGTTAATCTTGAAAGTTATTATATCCTGCCTCACTAGTTCAAATTTTATGCTGAATATGTGTTGAGTTAGAATTCGGCAGGATTGAATAAGAAAATAATTTACAAATTTACCTCTATAAAATATAATTTAAAATAAAAAATTAAATATGATAAAATATAAAAAAAATTAATTTGATATTGAATTAAAAAATATCAATAAATAATTAAAATAATAATATGTATTATTGTCATAAGGCAAATTTTGTAACTTTATATAATATACAAAATTAAAATCTAATAAATTGGAAGTATTAAAAATAAAATAGTCAGTATAATTTTAAAAATATGAATACTAATTTTTTTATCAAATTAAAATATATTTTCTTGTAAAGGTAGTTTTGTCATTTATACATTATATATACCTACTTTATTTTGATTATCTAACATATGTGATAGAATTCATGATCTTTTAAAAAAATTGAAATTGTTTATTCAGTAGTGTCATAGAGTTTTTTTTAAATTATATAAAATTATTAATTTTTTTTTATCAATTTATAAATTTTAAAATTTTTTAAAAAATTATATATATATATATATATATATATATATATATATATATATATATATATATATATATATATATATATATATATATATATATATATATATATATATATATATATATATATATATATATATATATATATATTATATTTGGTATCTTGTGTGAATCAAATACATTATAAGATAAGTCTTATCCTGCCTATATCATATCCTAACTTTATCCTGTTTTATATCTTATCCTATCTTGTGCACCAAACTGGCTCTATAGGGTTGAGATCTAATTGTTTTTCTAACTTGTACGGTTGGAGCAAAGATTCTTTATTGTATGCATTAACTTTTGTATCTTTAGGTGGAGTATTTAGTAATGACAATTTGATCCATATCTTGTGACTACCCACACAAAATATCAACAATAGATATGGTAAAAACTTGCAAAATAGATACAGACATGGGTTAATTACCATTAAAATAAGTAAGTATGGTACGAGTACAAACACTTTAGTATTGAGAAATAAGTGTGAGTTGTGTAGAGAGACAAGTATAGGTTATAAGTCCCACATTGCTTAGAAAAGTGGAGGTTAAACCCTTTATAAGTAAGATGACTCATACACCTATCACCTTAAGGTTTTAGGTGAATATGTTGTGTCGCTCTCACTTGTTTGAGTGAGTTTTTAACCTTTAGGCGAGTGTTTGACCTAATATGTATGCTTCCCATCTCATACTCGCACAATATATATTTATATATTATCACTTATATTATTAGATTAAAATGCATGTTTATCAATTTAAAAAAATATAACATTGTTAAATTATGATTCAACAATTTTTATAATTGATCGGTTTATTTTTAATAGAAATACAGGTAATACATACAAGTTTGAATAATTAGATACACAAAAGGTATTAGTAAAAGTATAATATTGGTGTCCACGCAAGTATAATTAGATACACAAAAGGTATTAGTAAAAGTATAATATTGGTGTCCACGCAAGTATAAAGATAAATACAATTTTCTTTTAAAACTTGAATATGAAGATGAAGGTATTAGTAAGAGTATAATATTGGTATCCACGCAAGTATAAAGATAAATACAATTTTCTTTTAAAACTTGAATATGAAGATGAATACTGTAGTACGTTATTCAAACCATACCCATCGACTATTCTATCGGCTATTCAATGAGTACACTCCTAATACTCTAATTGATTATAAATAAACAACTGCCACGCCAATGAGTTAACTGTACCGCATCATTTTTTAAAATGATGATTTTGATTTTGACAAAGATTTTGTTATTAAAAAACCTCTTTAAAATAAAAAGAACAAAAATAACCAAAATATTGTTTTTACGAAACTTAAAGGATGAAATGACCTAATATAAAATTAAAACAATGAAATCTTTTATTTTAGCAAAACTTAAAGGATGAAATTTTTTCTCATCAAATAATATTTATAAGAAAAAAAATGGTGATACATTTATGGTGTAAAAGTTTTTTACAATTATCATTTATTCTGTTAAATTATATTAAAAATTTTAAACTAATTATATGATATACCAAAATAATATATTTTTCTTGAATGATAATATAAAATATTTTTACACTTTTTAGTGCATAATAATTAAACCTTATTTATAATTTTAAAAAGATCAAACTAACATTATTGAATTAAGGGCTGATGAGCCAAGTATCCCCTTGAACAAAATGGATTCCAATAAACGGTTGGGCCTCTTCATCCGTTAGCATCCGTGCCCATGGAACTCTTTTAGACAAATTAGATCCTGGTCCACTACACTTGTATTCTCCATAATATACCGTCCTACATTTACACACAAGTTAATAAGTTCTTAAAATATTTTCATAAATAAAGACAAAATCAAAGTATTGTATTATAGCACTAACAAGTTGCGCTTTTGGTCACCCCAACTATCATCCCATCCTTTTGGGAGAACAATCTTGTCCATGAAGGTGTAAGAGTATACAACTCTTGAATATTCTCCCCATGGTCTTCCAAGATAAACATGTCCACTACCTGTTACATTGCAATTTTTGAAGGAAAATCCACTGTCAAGGGTCGAGTTTGATCGCTTTTGAGCTGTGATGGAGGTCACGTTCTTGGTCACAGAGTTTAGAGTACAATTCTGCATGCCAATTGAGTCGAAAAAGTTAATAAACAATCCTGATAAATTTAACATGCAGACCCATAAAAGCAAATTTGGAGAGGAAAATTACCTCATAAAGAGTCCTTCCATAGCCGAATATGAAATCAGTTGAACCTTGAATGAAACAACTTTTGAAATAGTGAAGGCCTTTGTGATCATACAAAGTGTCTTGAACACCATAAAAAGAACAATTGTAAAAAGCTGATTTATTTCCAGAGATTCGAAGCGCAACTGCTTGTTCTACTTTCGATTCCAAATATGAAGCATTATTCTGTTTTAACAAAAAAAACAAAAATTCTGAACATCATTAACTATTACCAAAAGTATGAAATGTAATAGTATAAGAAAAGTTTCTAAATAAATTACTTCAAATATAATATTAATGGCTATAAAATAGCTAGCATTCACAGCAACAGTTGCACTATTAAACGTCTTCAACGTAGTCCCATCACTTCGCGTAACAGACGATGTGTCATTTCCAGTAATAGTCGGTCGATCATTTGCATCTCCTAAAAATGTTACAAACGGCAACGTTTCGGGGATGACAACTTTCTCCCTAGAAGCAAATAATCATCAAACCCTAGTTACATAATATATATATATTTTTAACGACAATTTAAATAAATGCTAGTAAAAAACATGAAAATGAAAGGAGTAGCATTCTTGGTTAACCTATAAACACCAGGTGCAATGGACACAACAACTCTTCTAGTATTGTGTGGTGAAATGCTATTAATAGCTTCATTAATAGTGTTGAAATCTGCACCACCATCTTTGCTAACTCTTATGATAGTTTTGTTACTCTCTGCTCGTTGTAGCTTCAAATCAAGACCACTTCTTTTGTTTTCCATAATGGTCTTTCTTTGGTGACTCTTCATGTTCCATGATATCCACTTGTCAAAATCAGACTCCATTATTTCTAATCTGCAACTGGTGTATAACAATGAAAGAAGAAATAGAATGCATTGGACATGAGTTTTTGGAACCATGATAATGCAATATTGCTATAGATACTCATATGATTATAAATATATAGACAAACACAAGTAACATGGTATAGTGTTTTGTTCTGACATATGACAATGAAGTTGAATGATAGTTAGAATTATTTTATTTATTTTTATTTTTATTTATATTTTTATTTTTTGTTTTGTTTTTCCTTCCCTTTAAGCTGAATTAATGGACCTAAGATATAGAATGGGCACTAAAAAAAGACCTAAATGTGTAATTTGGGATCCCAATTCCAAACTATGATGAGTTAATGTGTAATCAATGATGTACCATGGGATTGAAGATAATTTATTGGGGAGGAATTGTGGCAAAAAAACATGCTCAAGTTCATAGCTGTAATCCATTTTCAAAAGGCTAAATTGGTAGTGGTTTGTCAGTTATGCGGTGTGATATATTTGGGAGACACATTCTATATAGATCTAAAGCAACAAATATAGTTGTGGGGTAGAAGTTAGGACCATTTTTTTCTTTTCTTTTCAGAGTTTGAGATTTGAATTTATTGCATCAGGCTTATCAAATAAGTTGGTCACAAAAATAGATTCTCATTTTAATAAAAGTTTCATAAAATTCCATAATTAGATATGAGCATTGGCATGGTAACAACCGTCACAATTGAATTTTGTAGGCGTTTCCAAATCTGCCGCTATATGTTTTTTTTCTTCAACAAGCAATGATATTTATTAAACAGCACAAGGGGTGCACGAATTCGAGAGTACAAAACAATTGACTTATTATCTCTTAATACACTCAAGAGGTATAGTGAATCAATCAAAAACGAACAATTAAGATTAGTACTTCATACAATTAACCATGTCCAAGTAAAAAACTTAATAAGTATCATTTGTCTTTAATTTGTCATTAAAGGATAATAAGTTCCTATTTTCTCACAAAAACCATTTTGTCGTAGCCCAAATAATATTGCCCAATAAATTACCAGCATCAATTTTTGAGGAACAATTAAAAGCAGTGAAAGATTCTACGCAACTCCCGTCTCTAAACACTTGAACTCCGAACGATTTATCAATCTCGCTCCACACATTTCTTGCATAATCACACTCCATAAACAGATGTTTGATATTTTCATCAAAATTCATTCAAATTGGACAACTCAAACAACACCCCCCCTTCCACCGACACCGACCAAGATATTCCTTCTAGCCAGCTGATCCTTCGTTGTGACCCGGTCTCTGAATACCCTTCAAACAAAAACCTAAACTTTTGAGGGGATTTTCGCTCCCAAATCTTCTTGGACCCTTATATTATATCCTCCCCAATAACACTCACCACCCTATCCTGCATCAAACAATCGTAAAAAAAAAACAGAAAAAGAAAAAGAAGAGGAGAAAGGTGTCATTGGTTCCCACAAAAAAAACATCGTCAACATCATCCGTCGGTCTCACATTGACCAAAAGATCCAGCAATTCCTTCTTCTCTCTTTCCATAACCATTTCAGTAGGAAAATTATGAAACCACAACTTCCTATGCCACTCTGCCCCTTTCCACACACCCATCTGAGCTACAGATTCACCAGAATTTTGGGAGAATAGGATTAAATTAGGAAACATTACCTTTAGAGGAATATCGATAATCCACTTGCAGTGCCAGAATTTAACTCCATTTTTGTTACCCAACGAGAACTTCAAATTGTCGACGAATAAATCAGAACCGATACATTTGTCGTAACTCAGCGCCATAAGATCAGGCCACCATATAGAATCTGAGCTCTTTCCATTATTCCCGTTGTATCCTGTTATAGCCAAATCAATACCTTTATTCGCGTATCTATAATCGATAATACCCTTCCACACCAAACCTTCAGAGTGCAAACACCTCCATTTCCACTTAAGAAGGAGGGATCCGTTGAAGAGCGAGACATACTTGATTCCTAGACCTCCTTTAGCTTTGGGCACACAAACTGATTTCCAGTCGACCCAATGGATTTTCCTCCTGCTGTCACCACCACCCTAAAGGAAATTACTCTGAATGCTCTGGAGAATCTTCATAACACTTGTCGGAGCTCTGTAAAAAGAAAGAGCATACAAAGGCATAGAATTAAGAACAACATTAATCAACACAACTCTCCCTCCAGTTGACATTTTCTTTCCTTTCCAGTCTGCTAATCTTTGCCTCACGTTATCAATAACTTCCTTCCACAAATGGATCTTCTAGGGCTGTCTCCTATGAAAACCCCAAGGAATTTATAGGGAAGCTTCAAAACATCACAGTGGAGAAAAACTGAGGAATCATCCAAGAAATCTGCACTAATATTCACACCTTCAATTCTACTTTTAAAGAAATTAACTTTGAGACTCGTCAGCAATTCGAAACTGCGAAGCACCGCTTTAATGCACCAAAGGTTACTCCAATTTGCTTCTCCTATCAGAAGGGTGTCGTCTGCAAATTGTACTATATTATACGAAATGTATGAGCTTACCTTGAATCCCTTGTATAAATCACTAGACTCCGCTTTCTTCAACAATTGGGTTAGAACTTCCATCACTAGAATGAAGAGAATGGAGACAGATGATCACCTTGACGAAGGCCTTTACTAACCTTAAAATCTCTAGTAACACTGTCTTAATCAGAACAGACATAGATCCATTGAAAACCAAATAATCAATCCATTTTATCCACCTTACCCCAAAATTCATCTTCTCGAGCAAGGTCCGCAGAAACACCCATGACACACAATCATAAGCCCTTTCGAAATCAATTTTCATCACCACACAATCCCGTTTACTCCTTTTAGTCATTCAACGACTTCGTTAGCAACCAAAACTCCATCAAGAATGCACCTACCTAGGACAAACGCCGATTTGTTCGATCAAAACTAAGCTACCTACAACCTTTTTAAGACGGCTAGCCAGGATTTTTGAGAGAATTTTCTGATAACAATTCACCAAGAAGATCGATTTGTAGTTCACAAGATGTTGAGAATTTTTTATTTTTTCCACCAACGTAATGAAGGAGGCGGAAGCTGCCTTAGTGAGGACAGGTTTGCAGAAAAATTCTTTAACAAACCTAACCACATCTTTCTTGACAATGTTCCAGCATTCTTGAAAAAACACAAACGTAAAGCCATTAGGTCCTGGGATTTTTCTTCCATTACACCCCCCAAATCGCTTCTTTAATATCGACCTTAGTGACATCTTCCTCCAGACTACACATATCAGCTACAGACAACTTCTTCAAATCTAAATCTTCAAAAGAAGGACTGCCATACGAAGCTTCACTGAAGTTCTCTTCAAAGAAATTACTCACCTCTTGTTTAATTTCTGCCACACTCTCTTTTCTCCCGCTAGGAGTGTTTACAAACCAAATATTATTTCTTCTACGTCTACTCTTCATAGCTCTGTGGAAGTAACTGGTATTACTATCACCTTTCTTCAACCACAATTCTCTCGCCTTCATCCTTAGCATACCCTCTTTCTGTTTCGAACTCTTCCAAACTTTGTTCGACGCATACACTCTTTTATGCACCATCTCATCAAAGTTTGAGAAACTGAACCTAATAACCTCCCCATCAAGACCATTGAGATCACTAACTACTTCTTCCACTTTCAAATTGATTCAACCAAACACTTCAATGTTCCATTTCTTCAGCCTTGCTTTGAGATTTCCTAATTTGACTTTCAAGACATAATCCCCTCTCCCTCTCACTTCAGTAGAATGCCACTCAGACTCAACAAATTTCAGAAACTCAGAATGTTTAAGCCAGCCGTTATTAAGTCCGAAAGGTTTGGGGCCCCAACCCTAAGTACACGCCTTTAGCCATATCGGGCAACGATCAGACACGTCCCTCCACCAATATGTTGCCCCATGATCTTCTAATCTTCAACCAATTTTTCCGATAGTAAAGACTTATCGATTCTGCTCATCAAACTACCAGAACTGTTAAGCCAAGTGGATTGACCACCCACACATGGCACGTTAATGGGTTGATGTGTGAAAAATATGAACAAACAGTGGAGAAAAGAATAAATATATGGAAGAAAACTGCAGTGGAATTAATGGAAAATCAATTAGAAAAGTAAGAGAATGAATAATGACAAAATAACAAAATAACAAACTGATAGTGACAGTCACTGTCAGCCCCTATAGCACACAGTGCTCCCAAATCACTGTGAAAGTGACCCCACACAATAACAGAATTCTCAGCCCCCCCTATTCTCTCTGACTCCACCCACTAATATAGTACATCTCATGCAAATCATGCAGCCATGTCATTATCCCTTATTCCTTTCCCTTTCTTTCTCCTTTAAACCCTCCAAACCTTTGGCTTGGGCCCACTGTCAAGGCCCACCACTTGATTCACCTTTCTATCAACTCCCGCCTCCATAGAAACAACCTTGTCCTTAAGGCAAAAATCTGAAAATTGACCATGCAACACTGCATTATCCTCCCATGTCACATCCTCTCATGTCTTGTGCTTCCATTTAATGAGACTTTGCTGCATAGTCACTCTTCCCTTCACAGTCACCCTAGAGCCCATGACCTTCTCTGGATACACATCACTCTCATCTGTGAGTTTCAAATATTTGGGAAGTTCCCCTAGCACCTGATAGTCTCCAATTGCTTTCTTCAATAACGACACATGAAAAACAAGGTGGATCCTGGACTAATCAGGCAGTTGCAGCCTATATGCCACTTCTCCAAACTTAGCTACAACTTTGAAAAGCCCATAAAAATGTGTCGCTAATTTTTAATTAATCCGTTTAACCACTGAATGTTGTATGTGAGGTCGTAATTTCAAAAAAACCCATTCACCAACCTGAAAACACACATCTCTTCTCTTCTTGTTAGCATAGCCTTCCATCTGTTCTTGCGCTCTTTGTAGATGTGATTTAAGTTGTTTTAGAGCCTCATCTCTCTCACTTAGCTCTAATTCCACCGCATCCACCTTAGTCTCATTTGATAAAAACCGCAGAATACTAGGAGGATGCCTTCCATAAACCACTTCAAAAGGAGTATTCCCAATCGACACATGATAGGTGGTATTGTACTAAAACTCGGCCCAAGAGAGCCAATTTGACCAATTTTTGGGCTGATCAGAAGCAAAGCGTCTCAAATAGCTTTCTAGACATCTATTTATCACTTTCGTATGCCCGTCCATTTCTGGATGATAGGCAGAACTCATCTGCAATTTAGTGCCCTGCAATTTAAATAATTCATCCAGAAATGGCTCACAAATAAGAGATCTCTGTCACTGATAAGGGAATTTGAAATACCATGAAGCCTCACTATTTCTTTTACAAACAATTCAGCAATGGACTTCACTGTGTAAGGGTGCTTGAGCAATATGAAGTGACTGTACTTGGACAACCTGTCCACAACCACAAGTATAGCCTCATAACCCTTAGACTTAGGCAAACCCGTAATGAAATCTAGAGAAAGATCCTCCCAAATACCATTAGGAATGGGAAGAGGTTGCAGCAAACCTCCGGGAGTCATGGCCGCATATTTTTCTCTTTGACAGACATCACAAGCACACACAAATTCTCTCACCGACTTCTGCATTCCAAGCCAATATAAATTATCCGCCAGCTTCCGATAAGTTCTTAAGAACCCTGAATGTCCACCAGTAAGAGTGCAATGAAATTCCTCCAACAGAAGAGGGATAGATGGGGACTTAGGGGAAAGAACCAATGATAAAACAACATACCTTGTTTAACAGGATACCCTGGCTTAGAATCAGGAGCAGACAACACGGCTTGTATCATGTTCTGAATTTCTGGATCATCTTTCACCTTATCTAAAAGTTTCTTGCTATCGGTTCATTGAGGGAACAAAATCAAAGTACCCAATTCAGCATCATCATAACACTTGGATAGAGCATCAGCAACTTTTTTCTCCATCCCTGGTTTGTACTTCACCTCAAACTGATAGCCAAGCAACTTAGCCAACCAACACTGCTGGTCTAGGGAAGTTATTCTCTGCTGCAGGAAGTGTTTTAGACTCTTGTGATTAGTGTATACCGTGAACTGCTTTCCCAATAAATAGTGTCGCCAATGTTGAATGCACACTACCAAAGCCATAAGCTCTTTTTCATACACATACTTTGCTAAATTGCTCTGAGATAATGATTTGCTGAAAAACGCTACAGGTTTCCTCTGCTGCATTAATACTGCTCTAATACCTCTACCAGCTGCATCACATTCCACTTCAAAGGGTAGAGAAAAATTAGGTAATACCAATACAGGGGGTGAAGTCATGATAATCTTCATCAAGTGAAAAGCTGCATTTGCCTTTATTCCTCACGCAAAGTTGTCCTTCTTAGTCAGCTCAGTCGAAGGCTTGGCCACCTTGCCATAGTCCTTAATAAATTTTTTTATAGTATCCCGTAGTCCCAAAAACCCACGAACTTCTTTTACGTTCTTTGGTTCTGGCCAATCCAAAATGCACCTTACTTTCGCAGGATCTACTGCCACCCCTTTACTTGAGATGATGTGCCCCAAGTAATCAATCTGCTTACACCCAAACTTACACTTAGCTTGATTTACAATAAAATAGTTCTCAAGTAAAATAGCAAGAACCTGACTTAAGTGCTTCTGATGCTCTTGAATGTTCTTACTGTATATGAGGATATCGTCAAGAAAAACTAAGACAAATTTCCTTAAAAAAGGCCTAAAAATATCGTTCATAGTTGCTTGGAAAGTGGTTGGAGCATTCATTAACCCAAATGGAATCACTAAATACTCATAGTGGCCATTGTGAGTTCTAAAAGTTGTTTTGGGAATATCATCTTCATGCACCCTGATTTGATGATATCCGGACTTAAGGTTAATCTTCGAAAAAACAGTCGAGCCATATAATTCATCCAATAATTCATCTACAATGGGAATAGGGTACTTATCCATAATTGTAGCTTTATTGAGGGCTCTATAATCCACACACATTCTCCAACTTTTATCTTTCTTTTTTACCAAAATCACCGGACTAGAGAAAGCACTCATACTAGGTCTGATCATTCCTGCCTATAACAGTTCAGTCACTTGTTTCTCAATCTCCTCCTTCTGATGGTGAGGATGCCGGTAGGGCCTAACATTGATTGTCCCATGATTTGGAAATAATTTTATATGGTGCACTTGAGACCTCTCTAGAGGCAGTTGAATTTGATCTTTAAAAACTGCAGGAAATTGTTCCAGAGTTGCAATTAATTCTGTTGGCACAGAGACCTCACTAGCTTTCAATTGGTGATGCTGAGACCACCACCATTCAGTTCCCATCCTATTCTGCTTGTCTTCCAAAAATGAGTTCAAATAACTATGCTCCCTTTTCCTGCTACCTTGACCCAACACCTTTACCATCTGCCCCTCATACATGAACTGCATAGACAACACCTTCCAATCCATTACTACCTTTCCTAGTGTGCTCAACCACAAGACTCCCAACACCATATCCAATCCTCCCAGATCCAGTACCAACGCATCAATGACTACCTTCGCAGACCCCATCTTCATTACAATTCCTTTGCACACCCCTTGAGAATTCACCTTATGTCCATCTCCAAGTTTGATGCTCCTGGCAGGTTCAGAAGTGATTTCTAACCCCAATGCATTTGTTACTTGAGGGGAGATGAAATTGTGGCTCGCGCCACTATTAATCAACACTAACACATCCACATTTTCAATTTTTTCCTCAATTTTCATGGTACGATTTCCACACATACTTCCCAACACACCCATGGATTTACATTCTACCTCCTCCTCCTTTTCCTCATTAGATTGCACTTCCTCCATAGATACGATTTCACCTTCATCGTTAAGAGTTTCTCCTTCACCCAAAATCAACACTCGTAAGGATCTCTCCGGACACTTATGGAGAGTAGGGTGCTACTTGCCTCCACAGTTGAAGCACAAACCCTTCGCCCTTCTCTCAGCCATCTTGTCGTTGTGAATGTTGCGAATCCCTTTCCATTTTTTAGATCACGGGTCATTTTCACCCTTTTCCCAGTTGAAGCTAACGACGTCGTAGAGAGCATGTTAGATCCACTGGATCCTGTTTTCTAAGTTAGGTTAGCCCAACTGAAACCATTTGTCTCTTTCGGTTTGACCCGCTCCTGCTCCGAAAAACTGACCCGGCCCAATCATTACAGCCCAACCGATCCTGCCCTCCTTTTTTGCTACCGTATCTTCCTACGTCATCATCATCTTCTCTTAACTCTTCATCTACGTCTTTTGTGATTCGCATCATCTGCATCCGATTTAGGGGATTGAGAGTTTGAACCCTACGACGAATTTGTGGCTTCAAACCACTCATAAAATAACCCAGATACTGTTTCTCTGGAAGTCGTCTCACTTGTGACGACAGAAGATCAAAAGCTTCCACAAATTCTTCTACACTACCACTCTGTTTCAACGTGGATAATTCCTCAAAAGGATTCTCCAGACGTCTTCCTGCATAGCGTGCAATCAGTCCCTTTTTCTAGCTTTTCCCAGGAAAAATCGTCCTCTGTTTCCATCAAAAGGTTAAACCAGTGTATGGTAGACCCTTCCATACTTAGACGTACCAACTTCACTCGCATATCATCAGTCGTATTCTTCACATCAAAATAGATCTCAGCTCGTGTGATCCATGCAACAGGATCGTCTCCTTTGAATAGTGGCATTTTGACCTTCTTCCCTGACAAACGTGATTCTTCATGCGAAGACTCACCCATGGAACCCCTACTCTCCTGATTCGTATTCTTCTGACCGATCTGATTGCATAAATCAGAGAGAACCAAACTTTTTTGTTGCATCTGTTGAGCCAAAGTTTGCAGTGTAGCTTTGACGTCAACCATCTGTGTTTCCAACGCGTCCATACGATCTCCCATCTTAGGCTTTCGTGGCATCTACAATTTCGGTACGATGATTTTTTTGATTCGGCAGGTCGGACCAATTAATGGGTTAATGTGTGAAAAATATGAACAAATAGTGGAGAAAAGAATAAAGAGATGGAAGAAAACTGCGGTGGAATTAATGGAAAATCAATTACAAAAGTAAGAGAATAAATAATGACAAAATAACAAAATAACAAACTGATAGTGACAGTCACTATCAACCCCTGTAGCATACAATGCTCCCAAATCACTGTGAAAGTGACCCCACACAATAACATAATTCTCAGCCCCCTATTCTCTCTGACTCCACCCAATAATACAGTACCTCTCATGCAAATCATGCAGCCACGTCATTATCCCTTATTCCTTTCCCTTTCTTTCTCCTGTAAACCCTCCAAACCTTTGGCTTGGGCCCACTGTCAAGGCCCACCACTTGATTCACCTTTCTACCACACGTCCACATAATCCAGGTTACCGATGAATCTGTTTAATTCCTCAATTTCCCTCATTCTCTCTCCTTCTAACTTGCCTTTCCTTTCCTCTTTGAAAGTTACACGTTAAAGTCCTCACCAATAACCCATTCTCCCCTCCCAAACCTCTTCTTAACCTCCAACAACTTAAAGCACATCTTTCTCTTTTGATCCGAATTACACGGTGAATAAACTTTAACGAAAAACAATTCCTTACCTTTCCAGACAACATTAAGACCAATAGAACCTTCTTTTCAGAAGTTGCAAATCAGATTAAGAGACTCTTTCCTCCATAGAATTGCCATTCCACCTGCCATTCCCTTAGCTCCCTCTGCCGGCCATTCGACATCAGAACAACCCATTGAAGAGGTTGTAATGTTGCAATCAAATTCCTTCAATTTAGTTTCTTGGATGAAACAAACATTACCAGTACGAATCAAACTAGCCACCCTCTTCCTCTTCACCATACTTCCAGATCCTCTTAAACTAATGGATGAGATATTCATTTATAACCCTTGTTAGTATACACTCTCTTAGATTTACCTTCCTCATATCTAACCTCTAGAGCTCTAATTTCATCAACAAAATCATGCTTTTTACCTCCTCCTCTAACTCCTATAGAATCCATAACCTCCCATACTTTCTTCGATACTTTGCTCTCTATTTCCTCCCAAAATTTCTTGTTACCTTGCAAGACTTCAGAATCAGTAACTGAGTGGCACCACGTTGAGTACTCCTCGATGGACCCAACATTTACCTCTAATGGAAGAGGATCAAGAAAAAGAGGATCATAACATCCTTTAACACGAGTATCACCACAAGGAACCAATGATAAAGGATTAGAATTGAAATTAGGGGAATCAACGGACTTAGAAAGAGAACTCGAAGGAGGGATGGATTTGGAGGCAAACCCACACGAAATCCCTAGATCCACAACCCTAACATCAGACAAAGAAAAGGAAATAAGCCTTTCCGTTACTTGGGCCTTCTTACCCACTTCACAACCTGAACCACTCAATTCATCTTGGGCCTTAGAAACTAAATGAGCTATAATACGACCATCAAAAGATACAAAATCACCTCTATCACCAGATGGCCCACTCTTCAAACTTAGTTTTCCTTTCCTCTTCTTCACTTTACTGTCATTTCCAACGCGCCTATCCTCTCTCTCTCTCCTCTTAGTCAAACACTTGTAGCATAGTTGCAAACTCCACCTGGGCATTACACTTATTGACCTCAAGCCCTTCTACTGTCACACTTTTAGCACTTCCTGATACCTCTTTCTTGTCTTCAGAAAAAACAAAATCACCCTTTTTGCAACCTACTTTTAAAATAGGTCTGCTCCCTGACGATCCTTGAAAACTGAGCTTATCATCTTCTCAATCTCCATTAGATTCTTCGACGAAGTTCCACCAACAATCACTCTCTTTCACAATTGAATCTTCAGAATCCGAATATGACACCTCTTCAACATCCTTAAGAACAGTTTTACACAGAAGACCCAACGATTCCTCCACCACCCTTATCCTGAAGGAAACCCCGTTAATAGAAACCTTGAACACTTCATCAATGAACATGCCACACACTGTTCTGATCATGATGCTTGCAATTTCCATTTTAGAGAGTTTGCAGAGTTTTCCTCGCAACTGACACACTTACCAACCTTCGAAGCCATGAACTCAAAGAATGGCAAAGACCAAGCATGACACGGGATGTCGTAGACTCTCAACCAAGTTAACCTCTCAGGATCTATGTCTTCTGGTTCCCATTTTTTTGACCTCGACAAGCCACTGATCAAGATAATCTTTAGCACTAACTAAGAGTTCTTCAATTTCACCGTCTTCATTCTCCTCCAAGAGGTAGAAGTTAGCCCCCAATTAAGTAACTTGGACTGCAAAGCATCCTTCCATATTAAAATATATCTACATATTGTATGCAGTCCCCGGGGAAGAAACCTTACCAACAAAAGCATGCTTGAAACTACTCACATCCTCCTCCCTAACCTCAAAATATATAGCATATTCATCCTTCTTAAAACGCGCCCGAGTCGCTTTGGCATAAGAAGGTCTGTCCTTAGTAGCACCTTTAGCGAAACTAGGGCCAAATTGAGAGAAAGGATTTCTAAAACCCTTCTTACTGTTGTACCCCAAATTTTGACCTTTATATATTCATCCTCATTCTAGGATCATCATCATTTTCTTATCTAACCTTAACCCATTTCAATTTTGTCTTTGTCAAGATGCAGAAGAATTAGGGTCTCTACAATCAGTAATCGGGGTTTCAATGGTTTGATCAGTCAATGTATTGGATTGGTTCTCCATGAAACAAGTCCCCACACCATCAAATATACTATATTGGATCAAGTATGAATTCAATTTGAGGATGTCACCCAAAGATCAAGAGCAGTGCAGCCCAGGATCAAGTATGAATTAGGGTTTCTGATCAGGAAAAGTCAACTGTGGTTTGAATTTTGATTCAAATGGTATTCCAATGATGGAACCATGGTCCATGGAGCTCATATGACTTAGTGAAGTCCACTCAAGAAGTTTCAAGACCTCAGGTGACCCAGAACACTAACAGTCGATTCAGATTTCTCTAATCAATCGGTTCGTCTGACTGAAAAGTTAACTCATTGACCAAAAGGGTTCTAACCCTAAATTTGAAATAAAATATGTTCCTAATGACATATTGTACCTATTCATAAAGTTTTGTGACTATTGGATCAAGGATTGAAGATTAATCGAAAAAGTCGGGAATTAGGGTTTTGAAAGGGACAAGACCATAACTTTTTAACCACACATCCAAATGGAGTGGTTCAAAGCTTGTTGGAAAGGTCATGAAAAGTCCTACAAAATTGTAAAGGTGATCCATATGAAAAAAATGAATATATTTGGAGTTATGATCAAAATCATTACAAGAGGGGGAAAACACTTAGTGAAATTTCACAATTTAACACTTTTTAAGTCATGTTTTCAGCGAACTTCAAAGGTGTTTTTGACCTAGTTCCACTTGGAATTTGAAAGTTCCAAAAACATGAAAGTTGTAAAGAATATTGAGGGCTTTCTAAAAATTACAAGAAATCCTTCATGGAATTTTTGAGCTAAGAGTTTCGAAGGAGACAAGTTGGGTCAAAACACTTGAAATGCACAATGTCAAAACTCAGCACAAACTAATTTCCCAACTATCCAATTGATTTCCAACCATGGATTAACATCTGATGTGATGTTTAAGAGTGTAGGATGAGGAAAGTCAGAAGAATCTACAAGCATGGCTAAATATTTGTCCAAAGATCATTGTTTAATGGAAAAAAGTACAAAGGTACAATAGGAGAGAGATTGGTTTTTGCTGCAACGTGGAAGATCTGTCCTTGATATCTCTATGTCACTTCCTAACAGCTCAAAGATAGTTGGTTTTTGAGGCTAAAGGGTATTGGAAGCAAGCAAAAGATCTGCAGAGAAAATCACAATTGGATTTGCTAAGCTTTTCCTTCCAAAATCACAACTTGCAATGTATACTTCATAATATGCCCTCATCCTTGACTTGCCTATAAATAGAGGCTTCCTCAATGCATAACACACACCATAGCATACTCTAAATCCCAAGAGAAACAAGCTCTCATCCACCCTTACTCTTGCTTGAAAGTGAAGAAAAGGCATCCAAGAAAAGCTTAAAATCTGTCTTGATCAAACTCCATACCAGCACCTTTTCCAACCATTTAAACACTCCATAAACCATCCACACAATCCATAAATCATGTTTAGAAGGTGTCCCAACCATTAACTCAGTCAAAAACACCATAACATAAAAAGTCAACTCCTCACACCATGAATGTTAACTTCTCTGCATAAATTGTTGATGCACACTGCCTAGACTAGTTCTGAACTTCTTGACACCTTGGACATCTCATATATATGTGGTATTAACTGTCCAAGTCATTATGAACCAGTTGCAACATCATTTATTAACACTATCATCAAGGGTTACTTGTTGCTTCAAAAGGAAGTAACTTCATCTTGTAAGAAAATCAACTTGAGGAAGCACTGTTATGAGCTTGCATCAAAAGGTTATATCAGTTTACTCAAAGCATTCTCAGCTAGTCAGCTTGCTCACTTAGAGCTCTACAAGAGGTAGGTGACCTCTATGAAGGTGATAAAATTCTTAGAAGGGGGGGTTGAATAAGTATGAAGATTAAAACTTAGAAATAAAAACTCAAGTATTTTTATCCTGGTTCGTTGAACTCAACTACTCCAGTCCACCCTTCCTAGAGTGATTTGCCTTTCTCAAACAAGGACTTAATCCACTATTTAATCAACCGATTACAATGGTAAGCACTAAGAACAACTGTTCAAAGTCTTCTCAAGAACTACTGATCCTAACTGGATCTTCTTAAGGTTTACAATCAAATGTAATACAAATACAAGTGTTTAAATTGCTTCTAGAAAGCTTTATCACAACTGTGATTTTTCACTTAAATATTAAGAACAAAGAAATTAATTCTTGAAATAATATGAATAATATAAGAGCTTTGAATATTGATTTCTTTTGGATAAAATGTCAAGTGAAGAAGATGGGTGAAGACTTGCTTTTATAGGCAGCTGATCCAAAGAGAGCTTCACGTTGAAAAGAGTGTCCAAAAGGTCTGAGCCTTTTTGTCTTCACATCAAGTGACCTTTCCTAGAAGAAGAAAGCACAGATAAATCCTTTTTGTCTGTGTTCTTGTGTCTAGCATAAATAAGGAAAGAGTCGTTT
This sequence comes from Lathyrus sativus, assembly GCA_963859935.3. Classification (NCBI taxonomy): domain Eukaryota; kingdom Viridiplantae; phylum Streptophyta; class Magnoliopsida; order Fabales; family Fabaceae; genus Lathyrus; species Lathyrus sativus. The sequence continues at coordinate 555,755,874 of OZ012740.1, read as the reverse complement.
GGATTATTCCAACGGATATAATCTTTGAATAATTCTTCTTCAATTTTCAGCAAGTTCCATCAGAGTCTAAATTTATCATAGCCTTCTGATGTTGATCAGAGTTTTGCTGAATCAGAGTCTTCTGCAGCAGGTGTACTTTTAGCGTGTTTAAGATCAGAGCATATTTGAGTCAGATCCTCAGTACTGGCAGCTTTAGTACTCTCAGAATCTTCTGTAGTAACTATGCTTTGAAAACTCTTCATACAGAATTCTTCTTTGGTTCAGATGCTTCTGACTTGCTTCAGATTCTTCTGGAGCTTCTGCTTCAGATCCTTCTGGAGCTTCTGCTTCAGAATCTTCTGGAGGCTACGCTCAGGATCTTCTGTTGGCAGCAATCAGAATCTTCTAATGGATGCATCTGGCGCTTCAGAGTCTAGCAAATTTCTTATGTTCAACTCTGATTTGCTTCTAGAGTGATAATTCCTTTACTATCTGCAGTAAAAACTCTCAAGCAAATTTTAGAGTATATAATTCTTAATTACAAAATTTCATAATAGTTATCATCAAAACATAGAGATATTATTAAGAACCAATATGTGTTCTAACACTCTAACCTTGCCCTTTCTTATTTGTATGCATTAGTTAGAAGTGTTGGAATTATTAGATCATGTGTGGAGTTTTGGTTTATGTTTGCTTGAATGAAGTTGTAACTATCATGTGAAGCATACAGTGGATTGATGTTTGGTTTTGTCACTTTGAACTTGTTGTTGTTTCTGTTTGATTTAGTGTTGATAGGGTTTGATTGTAGTTTGTGACTCATAGGGAGAACCTTGTCTAATTTGTATGATTGCTGCTATTTGAAACTGATTTAGAACTGCTAAGCAGGTCTAGTATGTAAGTTTCTTTGGCTGTTGTTCAGTCCAACTTGGATGTATGTTCAAAACTCTGTATGTGTGTGTTTGCTTTTGTGAAAGCATTGCTGTTGGAATCCATGTGCATGATGTTGAGATAATGTTTGAATGATACATGTGCTTGCTCTCCAGACTGTTTTGAGGTTCTTCAACCTGTTGTCATAATTTCAAAATAAGGAACAAGCCACTCAAAATTTTTATAGAATCAACATTGTGTTTAGGACTGATTTATGTTTGAAACCTCTACACATTTGGTTGTTTTTTTAATCATGTTATCAACTATATTTAGAACTTGTCATAACAACTTGTACAAAAACTGCAGTTCATGTGCCATTTTCTGATTTGATCTGTTTTTAAGTTCTCCTTGAATCTGAAATCCTTAAACAACATATTTGGAGTAGGTACAAACGTTTGGTTGGTCTTAAAAATGATTATTTTGAACTACAGCTGTGGAAGTACACTCCAAACCCTCAGCCTGCATTTGCAATCAAATTTCATCATATGTGCATTGTCTTTGAAAACCTTTAGCACCATCGTGATCCTTATTAAAATTCAACTGAGATAGAATCAAATTTTTTTAAATTTGGTTGAGATTTGCTCAAGTTTGAAGTCAATCCGTTCTCACTTGTATCTTTGAGTTGCTCTTTGATTTTGGCCCAGAATTTTGACTTGGAGGTTCATATATTATTGGGGTGGCTTGATACACTAGATGTATCGCCACCCCAGTGGTTGCAACTTGCGTGTTCATGTGCTTATTACCCATGTTATCCTGAGTTCGATCCCAGAGGAGGACAACTCTTTTGCAAACTTTTGATTTTTTGTCATGTTTTAATATTTCAACTCCTTTTTCCATTGTTTATCACATGTGCGCGTTGGCTTGAGTGGTGAGGTTTTTAACCTATGAACCACAAGTCATGGGTTCAATCCTTGGTGGAGGCATTTCCTTCTTTTTTTACAACTAATTTTCATTATTTTCTCCAAAATTTCAAAATGGCACAACTTTGTCATTTTTCATCATTTTTAAGTCACTCTTTTTTTAACTTGTTCCTAATCTTGCCTATTTTCATATAGTGATTAAAGAATTCAAGGATTTACATCCTATAAATTCTTTATATCTTAATAAAATCCTCACACTTTTTAGGATTTCTACTTACATGCTTTAGTCATTTTCAAATCACTTTTTGACTCAATCTTGTGAAATTGATTTGCATTTGGTGTGTGCATTTGTTTGTTAACTCATTTGAGTGTTTGAGTTTTGCTTAACTCAAAAATCTTGTTACATTCAAATCCTTGCTTGTGATGCATCTAATTGATTTCCATTACGAACTGTGCTACCTCTAGATATTGTAAAATCTTAAGTATACTCTTCATGTATTCTCTTCTTGTTTAAAATGTCTTGTTAGAACACATTGGACTTGCCTTGTTTTGGTTGTCATCATAAACTTGTATCTTCCCCTATGAAAGTTTGAACTCCTTACTTGAGTTATTGTAACACTTGTTGTATGCTTACTTGTGCTTGATTGTCATCAATACATGATTGTTAGTCTTATGTTGTTAACTTTGACATCTCTTAAATCACCATGACATGCTTGCCTCAAGTTGTAACTTGCTTGCATTTAAACTTGTTTGAATTACATGTTATTGTTTATCTTGATGGTTGTCACCTCATTTCCCTTCATCTTTGTTAAGATGCTTCAAGTTGATTTTACCTCATATGATTGGTCTTGTAAGAACCTATACCATGTTCCTTTTAGATATTGTAATATCTTTGTGCTTTATTGGTTGTAACCATTTGATTTGATTGTAATCTTTGCTTGATGTTGTTACATGCTTGCATATCTCTTCTTGGTTGTCACCATGCTCTTTTATATGATCATCATGTTTGAATGAATGCTTATGTTTGTTTTTTAACTTTGTTAAGTTATTCCCCAAGTGATGAAACTTGTTAGTTCTCATCCAGTTGCCTCATCTTTTCCCTATTACAAAGGAAAGTCTCTCTATTGACTTCACTGTTATAGATAGCTCATTACCTTACTCCTTTGACTTTGTTAAGTAACCTTGAAGCCTAACTTAGTTAAGTTAGACCCCATATCCCTTAGACTTTGCTTTAAGTCTAAAAGACCTACCCCTTGTTAGGAGTATCTTTCAACTAGAACTTTAAGGTAGATTTTATCGATTCTATGTAAGAATCATGGTGATGATTACTTACTCCCCTCTTGACTTTTGTAAAAGTCATCTCCTTTGAGTTTTCAATATAGATTTAGAGAGTTTGGTTAAACTCTACACAAGCATTGTTATGTTTGTTTCCCTTTGAACCTTGACCATAATCAAGTGTTCATCTATCCCTAGTGAGGTGAACTACGGTTGCTCTAATTCTATCCTAGTCAGGATACGCAGGCAGAGGATGCGATATCTTTGCGAGCAAATTTAGAAACTATCCTTAGGTCTTTACCTACAACTTTACCCTATACCCAATCCCAAGCCATAGCAAACATTTAGCAAATTTAGCATACAAACATACAAAAGGTTCATGTAGAGTACTATTGATTTTTAGGATGTGAAATACCTACCCTAGGCATAACCAACCCCCGATCTCCGATCTCTTAGCGTTGTTGTTACATCGCGCAAAAGGGTTTTTCTTTCTTTAACCTTTCCTTTGGATAAATCAAAGTCTGGTTGTGAATTTAAGAATTAAGATTCAAGTTAATCAATAGCTTGGTATCACGATTCTCACTGCAACACTTACCATTTATGTCATCCTCCTCATGATCCCTATCAACAGGTTTCCCTTCATCAAAAGAGGTACCTTTTGTATTTTTCGCGAACATCGGGACGTTTTCAAAAAGCTTTCTTCCTTCAATGAAGATGTTGTCTAGCTTCAACACCAGCCTCCAAACATCCTCCACCCCAAAGAATCAAACAAAACCATACTTCTTCCCGCGTCTATCACACTTCTAAGGGATAAAAACCTCATCCACATCGCCGAACTCATAAAAGACCGAATATAGATCCTTAGCCCTCGTCTTTTCCGGAAACTCAGTTATGAAAATAGTAGTAGAATCTTTGACTTTCATCCCTTTGTCTCTACCTTCTTCATCCCACTTTTTACTGGACCTTCTCTGATACGACACCTTAGTCCAACCTCTTCCACCGTTTCTGCCAGCCATTTCCTTCTTATTTCTCATATGTTCACATTACTATTGCCATTATCTGCCGCTATATGTTATGACGGCAAACAAAAAACACAGTCATAACCGTTGCAAAATTTAGATTTTTTTTATTCAATACGTAATATTAGAAATGAACGATTAATGTTTTTGATTTTTGGCTTAAAACTAGTGCCCTAGAATAAATTTATTTTAAATCATCAAATGGAAAATTGGTTATGAATTGAATCTGGAAAGAATTTATATAACGTGAAACTCTTCACCTTATAATTGTAGAGATGAGTTAATTTAAATTCAAATTTTAATATAATATCAGAGTCTATCGATCGAACCATAAGTCATCCATCATTTATATTCATATATCAAACTCAATATTATTGGACGAGAGAGAGAGAGAGAGAGAGAGTGTTTTATAAAAATATTAAGTCTCAAATTTATTATAAATAGAATTTGTAAAGAGATCATATAAAAACACCTCTCACCAACCCTTTAAAGCAAAGGTAAAAACTATTTACAATTTAGACAAAAAAAAAAGAAGTAACTTCACTATTATAAGAAAGTGTCAAAATAATATATAAATAGTACCAACAAATATCCAATACAATAAAATACAACAAAAAATTTGAAAATGCAAAAAAATAATAAAAAAATATTAACCTTACAAATTAAACAAAATATAAAAAAACAACCAAATGAGAAAAACTTATAAATATTAAATTTAAAGTACTGCATAAAGGCCCAATTGTTAAATATAATTCAAATTCAAGTTGTTAATTTGTATTTCATTTAATATTTAAGTTTGTATTTGATTTGCATTTGAATTTGGGTTAATGTATATAAACCTAAAGGTAGTTACATTTGTATTAGATTTGTGAATTTGAGATATTGAGTTTGACAAAAGTTAGCTCTCTCTCTCTCTCTCTCTCTCTCTCTCTCTCTCTCTCTCTCTCTCTCTCTCTCTCTCTCTCTCTCTCTCTCTCTCTCTCTCTCTCTCTCTCTCTCTCTCTCTCTCTCTGTGTGTGTGTGTGTGTGTGTGTGTGTGTGTGTGTGTGTGTGTGTGTGCAAATTCCGCCATTATTTTCATCTTGTTCTTCCTTTTGTGCAACAATGGAGGTTCAATGTTAACTCCAACAATTGGTATCTAGAGCTCCAGTTTTGATTCAAAGAGAAACACGAGTGTACATGAGGTGTGTGATTGATTTCTTTCCTCAAATTCATATTGAATTGACAATTGAAATCGAAGAGAATCACAAATCTTGATTCTCAGGGTTTGGGAAATATAAATGTTGGTGAGAACTGAGTAATTTTCACAAGAACGAAGATGAATGGCGAAAAATGTGGCTTGAGTACAAAGCTTCCAGTATTTGATGAAATGAATTGGAATCAGTGGTTGATTCAGATGCGTGTGTTGTTTGGCGCTCAAGATGGTTTTTCTCTCGTCAATAATTATTACACGCTGATTGCAGAAAATGCAATAGAAGCGTAAAGAAATGCGCAACGTGAAACAATGAAGAAGAATCAGAAAGCATTGTATATCAATCAATGTGTGGATACACAGGTGTTTAGGGAGATTGTTGACTCGATGACGGCGAATGCGGCATGGGATACACTTGTGGGGTGCTATGGTGATGACTCATCAGTGAAGAAAGTAAAGTTACAGTCCCTACGCAAGCAATACGAGAATGTGTGCATGAAGAACAATGAGAAGGTGCCGGATTATATCTCTAGAGTGATTATTGTCATGAATGAAATGAAGTCTTATGGAGAAACACTCTCTGAACAAGTAATAATTGAAAAGGTAATAAGATCATTTACTCCTCAGTTTAATTACATAGTTGTAGCCATAGAAAGGTTTAAAGACACCAGTACCATGAGAATTAAAGAGCTTCCGAGTAGTTTAGAGGCACAAGAGTTGTGTCTGATTGAAACGAGCTCTAAAAGGGAAATAAAAAAAAAAGGCTCTGAAAGCTCAGAATCTAAAAGCTTCTTTTGTCAAGAAGAACCAGAAGCAAGCATTGATAGAGAACAAGAAAAAGAATGGTGGTGGTGCTCATAAGACAGAACTCTCCAATTAATATGAGAAGAAACATAAAAATGTTTAGAAGGGAAAAGAGAAGTTTGATAAGAGAAAGGTTTAGTGTTACAGTTGTAACAAGTTTGGCCATTTTTCTATTGATTATTGGTCAAACAAGGTTAGCAAGGGTGAAGAAGCCAACATAGCCAGAGGAGATTCTGATTATGAGCCTGTGACATTGATGTCATTTGAAATGCAGGTGGAAAATGGTAGATTGGTGGTATTTAGGTGTTGTCTTCTCAAATGACCTAACTAGAAAGAAGCAATGGCTCGTTGATTTTGACTCTGATAGAAAGACCAAGATTATATGTGATGGTGATGAATATATGAGTGTTGAAGAATGGGAAATGTTAAAGTGAAAATGAACAATGGAAAATTATATTGATTAAGGATGTATGGTATGTTCTTGACATAAATAGTAATCTAATGAATGTAGGTCAGCTATTTGAAAACGTTTTCCAGTAACCATTAATGACAATCTCTTGAAGTTGTATGACTATAATCAGAAGTTGATTATGTTCTCTAAACTGGGAAGAAACATAACATTCAAGGTGGATGTTGAAATAACAAACACTTAATGCCTTATTGTGAGAAGTGCTGAAAGGGAAAATGAGTTATGGCACAAGAGATTGGGATATATGAATTTTAGAAATTTAGGGTATCTGAGTTCAAAGAATCTGGTGCATGGAATTCCAAATATTGTGGCACTAGAGAAATCAAGTGATATATGCATGAGAGGCAAGAAACCAAGATTTCCATTATCATCATAAATGCCTCTAAGAGCAACACATGCTTTGGAGGAAATAAGTACTTTATGTCATTTGTAGATGAGTTCAAAAGAATGACATGAGTATCACTCATAAAGTTCAAACATGAGGTGTTTGTTGATATCAAGAAGTTAAAAGTGAAGGTTGAAAATGAAAGTGGACAAAGGTTGAAGATCATCATAACCGATGGTGAAGGTGAATTCAATTAATCAAAGTTCAAGAAGTTCTATGAGGAACATGGTATTGAGCAAGAGGTGGTTGTTTCATACACTCCATAACATAATGGTCTTGTTCAAAGTATAAATATAACTCTACATGACATGACAATATGGTTGCTTAAGGAGAAGAGTCTACCTCACACATTGTATGGTGAAGCAATTGCCACGTCAACATATGTGCTCAATAGATGTCTAATAAAGAAGTCAAAGGAAGTAGTTCCCATTGATAAGTGGACTGGAAGAAACTGTTAGATGATAGTTTTCGATCTAACGCGGAGTTGAATAGATCATAAACTTTACAACGAAAAACTTTTGGAAAACAATTATTTTCAAAAATATGGTGCAACAGAAAAACGACCTGGATCGAATCGTCTAACCGAATCTACTATCGAAAAGCTATATGCATAACGTAAACCTTTTGGAATGATAATGAATACAAATCGTTCAACAATTATCAAGTCACAAATCAATCAAATGCAAATCTATTTGTAATGTTTATTTTCAATGAACACAAAGCGATAAAAATAAACACAAACAATTTACCAAACACTTTGTGGTGTTGGGTTGGTAAGAGATCTTAAGGATTTTTCCTACAAGATACAACTTCAAGGTTACAGCTATTCAGAATGCTAAAGACCTAAATACTCTAGACCTTGAAAGTTTGATCTGTAACCTTCAAAGCCTTGATATGGAACTGATGTTGATGAACCTGTGTTGAAACCCAGATCTTCTAACTTAATGTCTAATGTTAAAAGATTCGGGGATGAAATCTTCTAGACCCTCATGTGTCAGAAAAACCAGAAGAAGCTTTTGATGGAGAAGATTCTAATTGGGACTCTAAACATGAGGAAATGGATTTTATCATCAAAAGGTTTCAATACCCGACCAATAATAATCAAAATATTGTTTGGTATAAGTTCTAACTTCAGAGGTTCTAGTTCCATAACCATCTGTCCTAAACTACAAAAGGACAAATTTAGATAGAGAAGTTGATGGTGTTAACCCTGCATCAATGGTTAGCATACACTCTCATTCTGAATTCTTGCCATGTTCTGACTCATAACCTGATGAGGCTTTTAAGAAATATATTGTTTTTCTTTAAGGAGAATTGAAATCTTCTATAAGCAAAAATGTTGATACATTGAAAAAAAATCTAACTGCTCAAGCTAAAAGAATTTCCAAGGAACCTTTAATTTAGTATGTTATGGAGCTTTAAGATTTCTTGACAATGAGTCTCAACAGAACTTTTCATGCTCTCAAGATCTATGGATTAGGCAAAAAAGAAGGTCTGGGTATTATTAAAATGTTTTGACTCTAGAATCTTGACATGAAAGAAACCCAAAATAATCCTCTTTTTAGTTGTGATAATAAAAGGATTGAAAACCTTGGTGTATTTGCTGCTAAGTGTAGCAAGATTTTGAATACACCAGAATCAATGAAAAAGAAGTCAAAGTTTTTTATTAATATTGAACTGAAAACTTCAAAGTCAGTAGTTTATGTATTTTTAGACACTATGATTATTAGGTCAGAAGGTTACAAGATAACCCAAAGACTTCTAGATCTATGTTTCTAATTAAATTAGAAACTAAGGCAAATTATGAAGCATTTGTCCTGGATTCTGGATTATTGTCATCCATAACCACAACTGGAGGAAAGCATGTGGTTTATATCTTAGCTCATGGGAGAAGAGGGCAAAGAAGGTTATTGTCTCCAACTTTCTGAACGACGAGTCTATGTTGAACATAAATAAACTTCAGCAACAAACAATCTTGAAGATATATTCTTTTCAGGAAGAATCTGCAAAGGTATGTCATTCATCCTTAGTCTTTAGATAACTTATATGCATGATAGGTTATCTGTAATTGGTCTATGTATAAGATATGTTTGTGCATAACCAGTTTGGACAACTTACTCTTGTGAGGATTTTCAAACCAATGAAATGAATATTTATTCACTTTGGATAAATATTATAAATGTTTGAGTATATCTTTATTCCCGACCTCTATTAAGAATCAAGTGTTGTGTGCTTAAATTTTTTTATTTAAATATGCTGATATTCAAGCCAACTCATTGTTGATTTGTTTTGCTTGTTTTACCCATTGTCTTTTAAAGACTTAATTCTTTTTCTAAAGAAAGGGTTTACGATCTTGTTAAAAAAACTTGTTTCTGATAGAGACTATCAAAGACTAATGCTGATCAAAAGTAGCCTCATCAAGAATTGGAATAGTTTCTGGTGATGTCTAACATATGAGGAATAAGAAATTTCAAATATCATTTAAGTGAAAAATCTTTTTGACAACTATCTCACTCAAAGATTCACGGGTTTGAAAATTAATCAGGCATGCTCTACAACTATGTGTGTAAAATCTATGTAGTAGTGATGCTTTATTCTCTAGATAGTTTGTGGTTTCTCTATCTTTTGTCATGTCTTAAATTTTTCTTTGTACTTGTTTATCTTGCTTGTTGGTTTTCCAAAATATTTTCTGTGTTTTGTCCTTTCAAAATCTAGTTGTCTTCAATCTTTTTCTTGTTTAAACCTTTTTATTTTCTATTTAAACTAGTCTTCTTCAGTCTAGGTTTTCACTCATATTTATCAAACCTAATTGATACAGTTGTACAACCTTGATCTAGTTTTCTAAAAACTCTTACCTTTCGCTTCTGTCCTAACCTGAGATGACCTCTGGTTCAAAATCTGCTGATACACTCTTTGTTATCAGACTCTTAACATAGTTTAGAATCTGATGTATTAGAATTCAAAGTGAAAAGAGTTTTCTTGTTTTGAAATACACAATTCAATCCCCCTTCTTGTCTATTTGTCTCACCTTCACATTGATCCCAGGCAAGACAAAACTTGGAAACAGAAATATGAAAAATAGAGTGAATAGTAAAATGAAGCAAAATAAAACCGGATGTGTTATATTTGATTTGGATTATGATCATACCCCTTAAAGAAAAATGAAGCAAGTGATGAACACATTGAATGATAAGAACGTGGTGGTCCAAGAGGAGTACAATGGTGAGGAAATGATAAATGATATTATTAGACTTTAAAAATCATAAAATAAAATTGGAGGTTTTGAGAAAAATTTATGTATCGGGTTTAACAAAAGAAAGATTAAAATGGTTGGAGAGCTGATATGCGTAGGGTTAAATAAAAGTAGAAAGGAGGAAGATGACTGAGGGTAGACGAATATTATGGGACATGAGAGACATAGATAAAGATGGGTATGGTCATTCTATACCATCGATATGGAATATTTAAATTGCAAATCAGTGATGACAATTTTATTTTTTTGAATTGATATTGGAAGTTGGTTTCCAACCAAAAAAAGAAATGAGAAATTGAAAATATCTTATCAACAACAGATAATAAGAGTGATGCAGGTGTTTTTACCGAAGACAGTAATGACCGGTTCATCTCCAAGACATTGACGCCATTAGTTGGCAAAAGAAAAAAGTGGACCATTAATAGTCTCAAATCAAGACGTGTTAGAAAAATAGCAAGGGGAAAAATGATTTTTTTCAAAATACTTAAATTTCTTATATTATAGATATACCATTTGTTTAATTAAAAATTATTTAAAAATATTGATATTTGATTTATTAAATATAACTAAAAATATTACCGTAAATCTTATTTTAATTGCACATGTAATCAAGAAAACTAATTGAACTTAACTTACCGTTTTAAACATTATGAAAATAGTTACTTTTTATAATTGAAATTAGAAGGAGGAATAAATTGATTGTCAAAGTTATGTTACATAATCTTTAGCAATCGTTAGTTGGCCCAGTGATGATTAACATTGTAATTTTGATTATGGTTTGATCTCCCGCAACTGTGATTGGGATGAGGCTGAAATCACTTGATGTTAGAACTGACCCTCAAACTGGATTAGTCGATCTAATGAATCAGATACTGATAGTGAAAACAAAAAAAAATTACAGAATCTTATACATTTTTTTATAGTTTAGTAGTTTAGTTTATTTACATTTTTTATTATATATTAAATTAATTATATTATTTATATTATAATTTACTATATTTTCTCTAATTTATTATCTCTATTATTAATAGGAATAACTAACTAATAAATTATTTGACACGATATATTAATAAATTAACAAGTTCTAAGAAGGATGGTAGTTTTGGCTTCATAGATTTCAAAGATTTTAATATGGCTATGCTTGCGAAATAAGGTTGGCATATGATGACAAAATCATAGTTGTTGGTGTCTAGAGTTTTTAAATCAAGGTATTTTCCTACATCCTCCTTTCTTGAAGCTAATATTGGTGACAACCCGAGCTTCGTGTGGAGAAGTTTTTAGAAAGCTAGGAAAGTATTAACCATTGTGCAGTGAGCATGGAGAAGATGCCTTCAACAAAGTATGAGATTGAAAAGTTTACCGGAGTGAACAACTTCGGTCTGTGGTGCTTGAAGATGAAAGCCCTACTGGTTCAGCAGGGTTGTTTGGAAGCGTTGAAGGGTGAGGCAGCCATGGACGTTGCGTTAACAGCAAAAGAAAAGAAGGGCATGAACGAGAAAGCCCACAATGCAATATTGTTGAGCCTTGGTAATAAGGTTCTTCGACAGGTATCAAAGGAGACTACAACATCAGGATTATGAGTGAAACTTGAAAGTTTGTACATGACCAAATCTTTGGTCAATCGACTCTACCTGAAGCAAGCATTGTATTCATTCAAGATTACTGAAGACAAAGTGTTGGCTGAGCAGTTGAATATGTTCAACAAGCTGATTCTTGATCTTGAAAATATTGATATGAAGATCAATGATGAAGATCAAGCATTGTTGTTGCTGTGTGCTTTTCCCATAACACATGCTCACTTTAAAGAAACTCTCTTGTATGGAAGAGAGTCCCTGACCTTTGAAGAAGCTCAATCAGCCTTGTATTCTAAAGACTTAAACGAATGAAAGGAGCATAAACCTTCGACGGTGGGCGAAGGTTTGGCTGTTAAGGGAAAATTCTTGCGAAAGGGTGGTAAGTTCGACAAGAAGAAAGGTAAAAGTCAACAAAAGTCTTATAGTGGCGAAACATCTGGTATTCGATGTTATCACTGTAAGAAGGAGGGTCACATAAGAAAGGTGTGCCCTGAACGCCTGAAAGATCATGGAGGTAATGGCAACGCAGCCATCGTTCAAGACGACTTTGACTCATCTGATGTTCTTGTGGTTTCAAGTGGTGACTCGAGAAAAGAGTGGATTATGGATTCAGGTTGCACTTGGTACATGAATCCAAACTGAGAATTGTTCGAGGAGTTATGTGATCAAGATGGTGGATCTGTGCCGCTGGGAAACAAAAAATCTTGCAGGTATTGGATTTGTGAGATTTAAGCTCCATGCTGAGTCAATAAGGTTATTGATTGAAGTTAGGTATGTACTTCACTTGAAGAGAAATTTAATTTCTCTTGGTGAATTCGAAAGAAAGGGATATGTTTTTCAAGGAGAGAAAAGTATCCTAAGAGTCATGAAGGGGTCGAAGGAAGTCTTGAGAGGCGTGAAGAAACAAGGCTTGTATACCCTTGAGGCTGAGGTTGTAAGTGGTTCGACAAATGTTGCATCCACAAAACCTGTGTCGAAGACAGAATTATGGCACATGAGATTGAGCTATGTCAGCGAAAGAGGTCTGGTCAAATTGGGGAAGCAGAACCTGCTAGGAGGTGACAAAGTCAAAAAGTTGGAGTTTTGTGAATCATGTGTATTTGGTAAATCTTGTAGGGCAAAGTTTAACAAAGGCAAGCAAAGAACACATGGATCCCTGGATTACGTTCATGCTGATCTTTGGGGGCCTGCAAGGAATCCTTCTTACTCAGGTGCAAGGTATTTTCTATCAATCATTGATGACTATTCTAGAAAATTATGGGTATTCATTCAGAAGACGAAGGATGAAACTTTTGAGAATTTCAAAAGTTAGAAGATTCTGGTTGAAACTCAAACTGGTAGAAAGGTTAAGAGGTTGAGAACCGACAATGGTCTTGAATTCTACAACAAAGCGTTCGACAGTTACTGTGTTGAGTCTGGGATTGCAAGGCATAAGACTGTAGTAGGTACTCCTTAACAAAATGGCTTAGCTAAGAGATTCAATCGAACAATCCTTGAAAGGGTTAGATACATGTTGGTTAGTGTTGGATTGAAGAAGGTGTTTTGGGAGGAAGCTGTTTCGACAACAGCTTACCTGATAAATAGATGTCCCTCGACTGCCTTGGGAATTAAGACACCTGAAGAAGTTTGGTCAGGATATCCACCTAGTCTCGACAGACTGAGAGTATTTTGTTGTGTGGACTATGCTCATATTAGGCAATATAAGGTCGAACCTAAAGCTCTGAAATGCATGTTCATGGGATACCCTGAAGGAGTCAAAGCTTATAGGCTATGGTGCCTAGAGCCAGGTCACATGAGGTGTATCACCAGTCGAGATGTAGTTTTCAATGAAGCAAAGATGGCTTTCAAGATAACTGATGATACCGACGAAGAGCTGGAACAGGAAGAGATTCCTATTGAGGTGGAACATGTTGATGCTGAATTATTTACCCCAGATGAAGTCGAAGAAGACACAAAAAATGTTGTCGAAGATGAGGAGACTGATAATGACTTCCTGCTAGCAAGAGGCAGGTCGAGGAAACTCATCAAGCCACCTCAGAGACTTGGGTATGCAGATCTTATAGCTTATGCCTTAATCTCTGCTAGTGAGGGTCTAGATGAAGAACCTAGAGACTATAAGGAAGTTATGAGGAGTCGAAAGAAGACTGAATGGTTGAAGGCCATGGATGATGAGATGAAATATTTTCATGATAACAACACCTGGAAACTGATCAAGAAACCTACTGGAGCCAAGTTAGTAAGCTGTAAATGGATTTTCAAAGTTAAGGAAGGAATTGAAGGAGTGGAGTCGAAGAGATACAAGGCAAGATTGGTTTCTAGGGGGTTCACTTAGAAAGAAGGTATCGACTTCATTGATGTGTTCTCTCCTGTTTTGAAACACAGATCCATTCGAATGTTGCTTGCCACAGTGGCACAGTTCACCTTGAACTGGAACAGATGGATGTGAAGACTGTGTTCTTGTATGATGACTTAGATGAAACAATTCTGATGAAGCAACCTGAAGGGTATGATGAAAAAGGGAAGGAAGATTATGCGTGCAATCTGAATAGATCCTTATATTGACTGGAACAATCTCCTCGATAGTGGAATAGGAGATTCGACAACTTTATGGCACGCATAAGTTTTATCAGAAGTCAGTTCAACCACTGTGTTTACTTCAGATTTTGACCGGGTAATTCATTTGTTATTTTGTTGCTCTATGTGGATGATATTCTAATAGCAAGCAACAATGTCAAAGATGTAATGAAGGTGAAGGCTGAACTCAATAAAGAGTTCGACATGAAGGATCTAGGAGATGCGTCCAGGATTCTTGGGATTGACATTTGAAGAGATAGAAAGCAGTCAAAATTATGCTTATCTCAAGAGGCATACCTACAGAAGGTTCTCGAAAATTTTGGTATGTTGAATTCAAAGCCTGTTGTGACTCTGACAAATCCTCAATTCAAGCTGAGTATAGATCAGTGTCCCAACACTGATGTTGAAAGAACTTATATGAATAGAACTTCATATGCTAACATAGTAGGTTCTTTGATGTATGCTATGGTCTGTATTATACCAGGCATAACATATGCAGTAAGTCTTGTAAGCAGGTACATGGTGAATTCTGGAAAGGCTCACTAGCAAGCATTGAAATGGATTTTAAGGTACATAAATGGCTCTCTGAATAGAGTCCTAATTTATGGTGGAGCCTTGGGTGAAGATATTAAAGCAGCAATCAAAGGATATGTCGACTCTGATTATGCAGGTTGTATGGATTCCAGAAAATCTATCTCTGGATATGTGTTCACTATGTTTGGGACAACAATCAGTTCAAAAGCAACACTTCAGAAGGTCGTTACCTTATCAACCACTGAAGCGGAGTATATTGCCCTAACTGAAGCTGTGAAGGAAGCATTGTGGCTTGAAGGTTTTGCAAAGGAGCTAAAACTTCAAGGTCGAGTTATCACTGTTAAATGTGATAGTCGAAGTGCATACACCTGTTGAAGAATTCAGCCTATCATGAGCGAACCAAGCACGTTGATGTGAGGCTGCATTTCGTCAGAGGGGTAATCGAGCATGGAGAAGTCCAAGTGCTGAAGGTTTCGACAGATCATAATATCGCTGATATGATCACCAAGACGTTGCCCAGTTGTAATATGCAGTTAGTAAAGCTGCATGAAGAAAGCTAGTTTCTTGATGTTATAGAGTTAGATCCAAGGTGGAGATTTGTAAGATGTTGGATCGAACTCTAGTATGGTTGAAGTCCGTTTGCGAGTAATGCGTGTTGTAGTTGAAGTTTGTTCTAACATGCATTAGTCAATATTGCTAGGGTTGTTAGCATGTTGAATTGGGCCTTGCTTGTAAGCCCAATTGTTTAAGTTAGCTTGTACCCTAAGTTAGCTTGTAATGGGTAATTGTTAAAAACCCCATTAGGTTAGTGTGCTATTTTTCTTATAAATAGGATGCTAGTTTCTCAATTTTGATATAAGGAAAAATAGGAAGATAAAATCCTAATTTCAAGAGAGAGAGGTTATTGTGTTATTCTTGTATACTTGTAATCTTGTTCTAAGAGAAAGAAAGGAATAGCAGTTTAATAATCAATCCTTGTTGTTTTCTTCTTTATTAACCCTAACCCTTGTGTGTTCCTTGATCATTAAGAAACTATTTATACTTAGTTTTAAGGTATCTGATTCACAACACATTATTTGTAGATGGAATATAGGGGATGTGAGTAGGATTAATGTTATGAATGAGCCTTGGTTAAAAGGGTGGAAGAAGGGTGCTTGGGAGGCCCTCGGGAGCTAGATGTGTACATAGTGTTAATAACCTTATGTTGGCAAATGTTAAACAATAGGACATTCAGAAGATAAGACATTTGTTCACCCATGATGTGGCCAGCGAAATTATTAAGGTTCCTCTTATGGAAGACAAGTTGGAAGATTGTATGGTTTGGAAGAAATAACAAAATGGAGTGTATAGTTTCAAATCTGCCCATCGACTTTTGAGAAATGTCCATACTAATCGATCCAGCTCTAGAGTGGAGGGAGATTGGGGAAGTTTATGGAATAATAAAGCATCACCTAGAGCTAAACATCTGTTGTGGAGGATTTGCAAGGGTTGCCTTCCAACTTGATTAAAGCTCCGTCAACATTTTGTTCCGTGTCCTTCAAATTATCATTTATGTGAGAATATTGAGGAAGATGAGTGACATGTGTTCTTTGGGTGTAGAACTACTATTAAAATCTAGAGGGCAACAAGTTTGTTTTCTATTATGGAATCTCGTTTACAGAATTTTAGTGATGCTAATGCCCTTATTCTTGATATTTGTAGTAAAGATGATAGGAGAAATGCGGGTAGGGTTGCAATTTTGATTTGGATGCTTTAGAATAATAGAAATAATGTGATCTACAATAATGGTAGAAAAGAGGCGTCGAAGTTAGGGATGGAAGCCTATCGTATTTGGCATGATTGGTTTAGAGCTCAAGATAACTATGAGAGTGATTATGATGTCGAGCCCAACCAAATTTGTTGGAGTAGGCCGAATGAAGGATGGGTGAAATGCAACGTTGACGCGAGGTTCAATAGGAAAAGAGGAATAACATATAGAGGTTGGTTTGTTAGAGATTTCGGGTAGATTCATCATGGATGGTACTGCGTGGACAAAAGCATTGGCTTTAAAAGAAGTGATCCAAACAACCATTCAAATGCATCTGAATTATCTGAGTTTTGAAAGTGACTCTCAAATGGTGGATACTCTGAGTTTAGTAGTAGTATTAGATCGATTAAGAATTTAATACATTGTAATCACAACTTCGAAATTAAATTTATTAAACGTCAAACGAATTCAGTTGTCCATTTACTAGTAAAGACGACCAATTTTTGATCTAGACACAGTACTCTTAATCAAATTCTTCCATAAGTCTCAGCTGATTAATGAAATGTGTTAATTTTGTTTGTTAAAAAAAATATATAATTGATGTAACTAATTGATTTTGAATGATTCTCCTATAGTTCTCTTGTTACCAGAAATAACTTTATAGGAAACACAGCCAAATAATTAATTTCAACTAGGGAGAAGTTTGACCTTAAACACAGCCAAATACAAGAACCATTTTGATTCTAGAATTGGAAACGACCAAACACTGTTAAAGCCTTCTTAGTTATGACTATTTGTCATTAAAATATTATTATTTTGGTAAACTAAGTTGAATTTGTGTGTCATAAGTCAAAGTGTCAACAAAAATAAAGGTCAAACTAAATAAAAAAATAATACAAACACGATACTTAACTAGCAATAGTAAAATATTGTCCCTTTTATTAAACAATTATTTGACAATTCTGTGTACAATTATTCAGCTCGCAGCCCCTCACTTTATCTCTCAGTTTTGACAAATTCTTACATCTTAAAGTGCAATTCCTCCTAAATCCAGCGTCAACTTCACCATAACACTCTCTATATAATCACATTCTCTTATACATCCTTAACATAATCCAAATCCAAAGTCAAATCCATATCAACAAGTTGATTCAGTGTAATAACATAACATTAACATGGATACCAACTACCAAACCAGTGTTCATGTAACGAGGAGTTTATCCGATTGTGGTTCATTAGCAACAAATGTAAGTGAAGAAGATATTATGTTAATAAAGAAAGGTCCATGGATAGAAGAGGAGGATACTGTTCTGATGAACTATGTGGCTGTCCACGGCGAAGGTCACTGGAACTCCATTGCTCGCTGTTCTGGTCTAAAGAGAACAGGAAAAAGCTGCAGATTAAGATGGTTGAACTACTTGCGTCCGAATGTTCGACGTGGGAATATCACTCTTCAAGAACAGCTCTTGATTCTTGATCTCCATTCTCGTTGGGGTAACCGGTACGTATACATGCACAAGATAATATAATTTTAAATTGCAGTCTGCAATTGCAATTGCAGTAGTGTGAAATAATAGAGTTGTTAAAACTAACTAACATGATTTGTGTTGTTTAATGTAGATGGTCTAGAATAGCGGAACATTTGCCGGGAAGAACGGACAATGAGATAAAGAACTATTGGAGGACAAGAGTGGTGAAGCAAGCAAGGCAACTCAAATGTGATGTAAACAGCCAGCTGTTCAGAGACACATTGCGTTTTGAATGGATTCCACGTCTCATCGAAAGGATTCAGTCGACTCGTGCAACTGCAGATACTAATTTCTATGATAAACAACAAGCCACCAATTGTAATAATACTAAAGCGCACAGTGAAACTTGTGGGACAAATGCAAATCCTCCTCCCATGTTAATGTCTGAGGTTTCATCGTACTCGTCAGGGGTTGATGTTTTTGCAGAATCAAACCTATCTTACAATGTAATGGATAGTATGGAATTGGAATCCACGTTGCAGGAGTGGAATTGCTTAGACGGAAAAATTCAAGAATTTGATCATGACAATGATTTTGGTGGTTCAGAGTTGTGGACAGAAGAAAACATATGGTTCTTGCAGCAACAACTTGCTGATGATTTATGATCTAGTTTTTTTTTTTAAGACCAGTTAAACATTAATTAACAATTGTTCTAATTTACCATATTTGAGTTTACGTACATTGTTAAATTTGATGACATTGTCTGTAATTGTCCTACTCTTACCAATTAATAAACTCAGAAGAAAGAAAAATAATGATTTGCTTCTACGTTAAATTTTGTGTGTACTGACTTGTGCTGTGTTTGTGTTATGAACGAATGTTTCAACGTTTGGTGTTTATTTTACTCGTACGTTATACTAATGAATTGTCTAGAAGCATGGATCTTTTTAGAAAACGTGATGGGAAGTTTGACATGAATAATAGTAATTTATTGGTTTAAATTCAATGGGTTTTCCATTAGTAGCACTAAGTGCCGTTACCTTTGAAATCAGCACGTTTCAAGTGTTGTTCAAGTCTTGAGTCGTTCACACGTGATTGGAGAGTCAACATGTTTATTTGGTATGCGTTTTTAATGTCGCATGTATGATCGCATCATACCTTACCTCATATACCATTGTAAACAAAACCACTATTTTTTTTTCCTTTTCTTTTTTATTCATTTATTTGTGGGACCTAAAGGTGTCCGACGAAAAGGTTTGGGACGGAAGAAATGACATTGTGTTCATACATATTATAAATGAAGAGTTATGTTATCTTAACACCATTGGTATTTTACATCATTTAATATTAACAAAGAAAAGTAGTGTTGCACAGAAATCAAGACATGAAAAATTATTTAAAAACTAGAATTTAAAGATTGTATGTATGGTTATACGGTCTAAGTGTACAAAAAATGTGTAAACTTATCATTTCTCTATAAAAGAATCATCCATATATACGGTTTAGATCCTTTTGTGTTTCTAGATCGTATAGGTGCAAATCAGGTGTGCAACTTTGAAATTCCATTCTTTCAAAACTTAGAAGAAAGTTGTCATTTGTGCTTAGGAGGAAATGAGACTTTGCTTAATGCGGTTTTAGCTAATATTCTCATTTACTTCCTATCGTTTTTTAAAATGTCAAAGAAGGTTTGTCTATGTCATTTCAATTCAGCGTACATTTTTTTAGAAAGATAACGAATCGAAAAGGAAAATTAGTTGGATGGTTTGACATAAGGTTTACAATCAAAAATCTTTGGGAGGTCTTGGAGTGAAACATTGTTTGAGATTTAATACAACTTCGTTGTCTAATTGGTTTTTGCGGATATTGACAAAAGATGATAATATTTAGTTTCAGCTGCTTGCTCACATGTATAGGAATTTAAAATTTTGTATTTTTGATTCAGATCCTACTCCAATTAATCGTAAAGAATCCTTGTGGTGGAGAGATGTGAAGTTAGGGTTATCCTTGATTGACAATGTTAACTGGTTTAATCTATCTATCTATGGTAAATTGAATAATGGCACAAATATAGCTTTTGGGAAACTTTGTTGGATAGGTTCAAAGTTGTTGGCCGTTTCATTTCCACAACTCTTTGCAGTATCTTCTCGGCCTAATGACAATATTGCAGAAATAGAAGAGTGGGTGAATAATCTTTGGGCTTGGCATCTAACTGTTAGAACACATATTAGTTCTTAATTATATCTCTATGTTTTGATGATAACTCTTATGAAATTTTGTAATAAAGAATTATATACTCTAAAATTTGTTCAAGTAATTTGTGCTGCAGATATTAAAGTGAATATTATTCTGGAAGCAAATTAGATCTGAATATGAAAATATGCAAGGCTCTGAAGCGTCAGAAGCATCTCTTAGAAGATTCTGAACGCTGCCTACAGAAGATTCTGAGCGTTGTCTACAGAAGGATCTGAAGCAGAAGCTACAGAAGAATCTGAAGCAGAAGCCAGAAGCATCTGAAGCATTGAAGACTTTTGTATGAAGAGTTTCAAGCTTAGTTTATTTCATAAGACTCTGATAGTACTATGCTGCCAGTACTGAGGATCTGATCCCAAACTCTGCTCTGAACTATTACACGATGAAAGCACACTTGCTGCATTGCTCTGATTCAGCAAACTCTGATGAACATCAGAAGACTTTGACCACTCAAGCTCTGATGATATTTGCTGAAACTTGTTGAAGAAGAATTCAAAGTTATGCCTGTTGGTTTGGCCAAACGACTCTTTTCTCATTTATGCTAACACAAGAATACAGACAAAAAGGATTTCTCTGTGCATTCTATTTCTAGGAAAGGTCATGTGATGTGAAGACAAAAAGGCTCAGACCTTTTTAGTACACAACCTTCAACGTGAAAAGCTACTTGGACCTCTGTGCCTATAAAAGCAAGATTCCATCTCTCTTCTTTAGTTGACGAAATACTTGAAAGAAATTCATTACAAGCTTTCATACAAATCTTTATCTTGCTGAATTTATTTCTAAGTTCTTAAAACTTAAGTGTAAAATCACAGTTGTGATATAGCTTAATTAGAAGCATTTAAACACTTGTTTTATTCTTATATTTGATTATAAAAGATCCTTAAGATGATCCAGTTGGGATCAGTAGTTCTTGAGAAGACTAAGAACAGTTGCTCTTAGTGCTTGCTATTGTAATCAATTGATTAAATAGTGGATTAAGTCCTTGTTGAGAAAGACAAATCACTCTTGATAGGGTGGACTGGAGTAGTTGAGTTCAACGAACCAGGATAAAAATCTTTGAGTTTTTATTGCTATAAGTTTTTCTATATACTTATTCAACCCCCCCCCCCTCTAAGTATTTTCTCACCTTCAGTTGGAATCAGAGCTCCGGTTTTGTGTGTGCTACCACTTCACAGTGACAGAAAAGATCCAGTGAGAAAACTTTGATATATATATATATATATATATATATATATATATATATATATATATATATATATATATATATATATATATATATATATATATATATATATATATATATATATATATATATATATATATATATATATATATATATATATATATTTAGTTGTTATTATGGCTGAAACTTCAACATCTAACAGTAACAACAGATATGAAGAAAGGGATAGAATCAGCACAAAACCCCCTTTGTTTGATGGGGAGAAATTTAATTACTGGAAGGACAAAATAGAAAGTTTCTTCCTTGGTTATGATGCTGATTTATGGGACTTGGTCATAGATGGGTATGTTCATCCCACTGATGGGAATGGCAAGAAAGTAGACAGAAAATCTATGACTGAAGCCCAAAAGAAGGAGTTTAGAAATCACCACAAGGCTAGAACAATCTTGTTAAATGCAATATCTCATACTGAGTATGAGAAGATCACAAATAGAGAAACTGCATTTGACATGTTTGAGTCTTTGAAGATGACTCACGAAGGAAACCTTCAAGTTAAAGAGACCAAGGCTCTGGCGCTAATACAGAAGTATGAAGCGTTCAAAATGGAAGAATCTGAGTCTATAGAAACTATGTTCTCTAGATTCCAGATACTCACAGCTGGTCTAAAAGTGCTGGACAAAGGCTACTCAACTGCTGATCATGTGAAGAAGATCATCAGAAGCTTGCCTATCAGATGGAGACCTATGGTCACTGCTCTGAAACTTGCTAAGGATCTGAACAAGATCACTTTGGAGGAGCTAATCAGCTCACTAAGGAGCCATGAAATTGAACTTGAGAAAGATGAGCCTCAAAAGAAAGGTAAGTCAATTGCCTTAAAATCTAACAAATCTGTGAAAGCTTTACAGGTATTAGAAGAGAGTTCTGAAGAGTTTTCCTCTGAAGAAGAAGATGAACTGTCCTTGCTATCCAGAAGAATCAACAGACTCTGGAAGCACAAACAGAGGAAGTTCAAGAACTTCAAGAAGCCAGATCAGCGCAAGGAGTCCTCTGGACCAAAAAGATCTGGAAAGAAGGAAGTTGTTTGTTTTGAATGCAAACAACCTAGTCATTACAAAAATAAATGTCCAAAGCTTCAGAAAGAAAAGGCCAGAAGAAAGCCTGAGCATAAGAAGAAGGTTCTGATGGCAACATGAGATGATTCAGATGAATCTGGATCCTCATCAGAATCTGAAGATGAATGCGCCAACATGGCTCTGATGGCAGACATTGAAGATCAGAATGAAGGATCATCTGGATCTGAGTCTGATTCTGAATCTGACTCAGAAGAGGTACTTTCTGATCTCACTAGGGAAGAGCTTATTAAAGTCTTATCAGAAGTTCTGAAAAATTATAATCAGATTAAGCTCAAATGCAAGAAGCTTAAATGTAACCTTGGATCTGAGAACAATCTGTTAAGATTAGAAGTTGCTGAGCTAAAAGAAAATAATTTGAAAATGAAAGCCAATTTTGAAAAAGCTCAACAAAACTCTGAATCTGAAAGCAAGTCTAAATGCAAAAACATTTTAGAAGAATATGACTTCAGCTTTCAGAAGTTTCTAGCTAAAAGTATAGATAGAAGCAAGATGGCTTCAATGATCTATGGAGTTATCAGAAATAACAGGAAAGGAATTGGATATGAATCTTCCTCTAGAAATGATTTAAATCCAATGCATGTTGATAAACTTGTAATTAAGAAAACTCCCTTATACTCTCATTTCAAGTTTGGTCATCTAAATGATATCAAACACACACGTTCTGATCAGAATGTTCCTGTGTTTAAGCCAAAAGTAAGTCAGAACAAAACTGTTGTAAAAAGACAGAAGTTCAGACCATACTAACCCAAAAGAACCCAAAAAGATCTGGATACCTAAGGATAAGATAATTCCTATTGCAGATGTATTTAGCAGAAAAGTTAAGACGCCAGTCATGGTACCTGGACTCTGGCTGCTCACGTCACATGACGGGAGAAAGGTTTATGTTCCAAAGCCTGGAGCTTAAATCTGGAGGAGAAGTGAAGTTTGGAGGGAATCAGAAGGGCAAGATTATTGGATCTGGTACTATTGGCAATGGTAACCTTCCCTCTATATCTAATGTTTTACTTGTAGAAGGATTAAAGCATAATCTATTGTCCATAAGTCAATTAAGTGACAATGGTTATGACATAATCTTTAATCAACAATGTTGCAAAGCTGTTAGTCAGAAGGATGGCTCAATCTTATTTAATAGAAAGAGGAAGAACAACATTTACAAAATCAATCTTTCAGAACTTAAGGTTCAAAATGTTAAATGCCTTTTGTCTGTTAATGATGAGCAATGGGTCTAGCACAGAAGATTGGGACATATTAATATGAGACGTATATCTCAGATTAATAAACTCAATCTGGTCAGAGGACTTCCTAAGTTGAAGTTCAACTCAGATGCTCTTTGTGAAGCATGTCAAAAAGGAAAATTTTCTAAATCTTCTTTTAAATCAAAAAATGTTGTTTCAACTTCAAGACCATTAGAATTACTTCACATTGATCTGTTTGGACCAGTGAAAACTGCATCCATCAGAGGCAAGAAGTATGGATTAGTCATTGTTGATGACTATAGCAGATGGACATGGGTAAAGTTCCTAAAACACAAGGATAGGTCACATTCTGTGTTCTTTGACTTCTGCAAACAAGTCCAGAATGAAAAAGATTTTAAAATTATCAAAGTCAGAAGTGATCATGGTGGTGAATTTGAAAACAAATATTTTGAAAAATATTTTAATGAAAATGGCATTGCTCATGATTTCTCCTGCCCTAGAACTCCACAACCGAATGGAGTTGTAGAGAGGAAAAATAGAACTTTGCAAGAAATGGCCAGAACCATGATCAACGAGACTAATCTAGCAAAGCATTTTTCGGCAGAAGCAATAAGCACAGCTTGTTATATTCAGAACAGAGTGTCTGTAAGACCTCTTCTGGAAAAGACTCCCTATGAATTGTGGAGGTACAGAAAGCCCAACATTTCATATTTTCATCCTTTTGGATGTATTTGTTATATGTTAAACACTAAAGAGAATCTTAACAAGTTTGATTCTAAAGCACAGAAGTGTTTCATGCTTGGGTATTCTGAACGCTCTAAAGGCTACAGAGTATACAATACTGAAACACACATTGTGGAAGAATCTATACATGTTAGATTTGATGATAAGCTTGACATTGAAAAGCCAAAGCAGTTTGAAAGTTCTGCAGATAGAGAAATAATTCTCACAGACTCTGAAGGCTCAGAGGCAGACAAAGCTCAAGTGAAGGAACTAGAAGCAACACCAGATGCAATTCCTTTAGTTTCTCAAATGAATAACTTGAATATTTCTGAAGAATCAAATGTCAGAGGATCATCTTCCAGAATCAAGGCCTCTCACCCAGAGGATGTGATAATTGGAAAGAAGGATGACCCCATAAGAACAAGATCCTTCCTCAGATCATCTGAAGCAACACTATTTAGGTTGGTGTCAGTTATTGAACCAACTTCTGTGGATGAAGCTCTGCAAGACAATGACTGGATAATTGCCATGCAAGAAGAGCTCAATCAGTTCACAAGAAATGATGTTTGGGATTTGGTTCCAAGACCAAAAGGATTCAACATAATTGGAACTAAATGGGTCTTCAGAAATAAGTTGAATGAAAAAGGAGAAGTTGAAAGAAATAAAGCAAGGCTTATTGCTCAAGGTTATAGCCAGCAAGAAGGAATTGATTATACAGAGACTTATGCTCCTGTAGCCAGGTTAGAGTCTATTCGTTTACTCATTTCTTTTGCTGCACAGAATAACATCACTCTATATCAGATGGATGTTAAAAGTGCCTTTCTAAATGGTATTATAGAAGAAGAATTATATGTTCACCAACCTCCTGGTTTTGAAAGTGAAAAATTTCCAGAACATGTTTTCAAACTAAAGAAATCTCTTTATGGTTTAAAACAAGCTCCCAGAGCTTGGTATGAGAGATTAAGCAATTTTCTTCTGAAGAAGAATTTTATCAGAGGCAAAGTGGACACAACACTCTTTTGTAAAACATTTAAGAAAGATATTTTAATTTGTCAAATATATGTGGATGTTATTATATTTGGATCTACCAATGTTATGCTGGGAAAGGAGTTTGCTCAATGTATGCAGGCAGAATTTGAGATGAGCATGATGGGAGAATTGATATTCTTCCTGAGAATTCAAGTCAACCAAACTCCAGATTGCACTTACATTCATCAGACCAAATATGTTAAAGAGCTTCTAAAGAAGTTTAACATGACTGACAGTAAGATGGCAAAGACTCCTATGCATCCAACAAGTACTCTTGGTAAGGAAGAGGTAAGTAAGAAAGTAGATCAGAAACTCTACAGAGGTATGATAGGATCTCTTCTCTACTTAACTGCTTCTAGATCTGACATTTTATTCAGTGTATGCTTGTGTGCTAGATTCTAATCAGATCCTAGAGAATCACACTTAACAGTTGTTAAGAGGATTCTAAGGTATCTAAAAGGTACTTCTAATATGGGTTTGTGTTATAGAAAATCTGATGATTTCAAATTAGTTGGATTCTGTGATGCTGACTACGCTGGAGACAAAGTGGAAAGAAAAAGTACTTCTGGAAGTTGTCAATTTCTAGGAAGAAATTTAATCTTCTGGTACAGCAAGAAGCAACCTACAATTTCACTATCAACTACAGAAGCAGAATATATTGTTGGTGCTGGATGTAGCACGCAGATGCTCTGGATGAAAGTCAACTAGAAGACTATCAGATCTTTGAGAGTAACATTTCTATTTTCTGTGATAATACTTCTGCTATATGTTTGTCTAAAAATCCTATTTTACACTCTAAGGCAAAACATATAGAAATTAAACATCATTTCATCAGAGACTATGTTCAGAAGGGTATTATAAATTTAGCCTTTGTTGATATAGATCATCAGTGGGCTGATATTTTCACAAAACCCCTTGCTGAAGATAGGTTCAAGTTTATTCTGAAAAATATTGGTATGGATTTTTGTCCAGAATGATATTTATCAGAAGCAAATTTCTCAGATGCAAAATGTTTGAAACTCTGAAGTATTTCATCTGTCATTATTTGATTTATTGAATTATTATTATTTGTGTGTATCTGAACTAACCAATCCTAGAGGATCTGAACGTTGGCTAACGTTTCATTTCTCAAGAGAATTCAGAAGCACATGCAAGCAAACACGTGTCACTCTGAATTTGAAAAGATGGCGTGCACATTACTGAAGAGACATTTGAGGTATTGTTTGAATACCACAAATCACACCATTTCACACTTTTCACTTCATCAACAATTTATGCATTTCTGTTTGCTCTTTCCTCTTCATAAAAAACCCTAAACCTTCATCCAAATCTTCTTCATCTTCAACAATGGCAACATCATCCTCAACATCAGCTCAGTTTCAATCATCTATGGCTGCAATTGCATCAGCAAACATGGGTGTTACTCCCTTTAAGGAACCTAAGAGAACATTGTTAACCCCTGTGGACAAGCTTGAAGTTCTTTGTGAATCCATGGTGGAATTTGACTCTCTGGCTGATAATGGGTTTGAGTTACGTTCTATTATTGATGCACAAGGCTGGGTCAAGTATTCTGATAGATTATTTGGACCAGTGTATCCACACTTAGTGAAGGAATTTTGGATACATGCATCTTTTTACCCAAAGTTCATTCTCTCTTCTGTTCTGGGAAAAGAGATCATCATCACTGAAGATCTCATCAAAAAACTCATAGGGTATGAGGAAACTGATGGAGTTTGTCATCTGCCAGCTGGGCGTGTTGACATGGAAGAAGTGTATGAGGAAGTTATTGCATCTGGACAGGCCTCCAATAAATTTAAGGATCTGAAACCTAACTACAAAATCTGGGCAAAATTTTTTCTGGGATGCATCAATCACAGAAAATCCACAAATTCTCCAGATTATGTAAATAATGAACAACTCTATTTTATGTACTGCTTAAGTCAGAGTACAAAAGTAGATCTTCCATACATTCCTTTTATGCATCTATGGAATCATATTAATGCATCCAGAGAATCCATAAAGGATAAGGGACAGAAGATCAGGACGTGGATTCCTTTTGGAAGATTGATCTCAGACATTCTGACAGAGAATGGTATGGTATCTGCTCTTTATGAAGCTGGAGTTAAAGAAGAGTTTGAATCAATTGTTGGAAAACCATTGAATGGAAAGAGTCTTCAGAGGCTAAATATTGTGGATAAACTCACAGCTGCTCCTAAGAAGCTGAATGTTACTGAAGTAAGTCAGAGAAGGCTTTCAGTTCAAGACTTTCCACTCTTTGGTGCTGAAGAACCTAGGGATATTATTCTTAGGTATATTTATGCATGCAAAGCAGATGGAACACCTATTCCTGTTGATATTCTGATTCGTGCTAGAGAACCTATGCCAGATGTTTATGATGAGAACATGAGGAAAAGAAAACAATTAGAGGCAGAAGAAGCTGCTGCTCAGAAGAAACAAAGAATTGCTGAAAAGCCACAGAAGCAGATCAAAAGAAAAGCTTCTGGAGAAGTTCCCTCTGTTCCCACCAAGCGCATCAAGACAAAAGGTACTAAATCATCTTTACCTTCTATTTCTAAAATTGCTGTAAATGTATCAATAACTAGTTATGTGCCTAAACCTCCTCCCACTCAAAATCAAACAATTCCAACTTCATCTCAAACATCTGAACCACCAAAATCATCTGATCATGTTTCCACTTCACCACTTAAAACATCTGACGTTTGTCAATCAGAACGACAAACAAAACCAACAGAACAACCTACAACACAACAACAACCTGAAACTCAACAACCAGCTGCATCTGAACCCATACAATCTGACCCAGTTACATCTGAAACTGTTGCATCTGAACAAGTTGCATCTAAACCAGTTGTATCTGAACCACAAACATCCAAACCTTCTGATATTCAACCAGAACCATCCAATCCTCTTGAAACAAATATACCTGATACTGAGGTTCTGAACATTAAACCTCTCAAGACTGTATTTGAAGTTTCTTCTACATCTTGTACCCCAACCACCTCATCTGATTCATCTGAATCTGATGTCCATCCTGATGTTATCTCACCTCCCTCTCTCAGAAAATTTGAATCTAAACAACCAGAACCACCTGTTTTATCTGAAACTCTCATTCCTAAAACCATTCCAAAACCTAAACCCTCTGATCCACTTCCTTCTGATTTCAAGTTTAAACATTTCTATGACAGAATAGAACCATCTGATTCTATCAATCCATTTAAACCTAAGACTTCCACTATTCTACCATCTGTTCTTCAAACCTACTTAAAAGAAATGATATATATGATTTCATCAGAACCTCTATTGTCTGATAAATCTGTTTTCATTCCTTACTCTCCCACTACATTTGATGTCGTTTCTGATGCATCACGTGTAAAACCATTTCTAGTTAATGCCTTATCCAGATCCAAAACTACCACTTCATCTGACCATCCATCTCTTCCTTTCTACCCTCGTCCTCTGATCATCATTCTAAAATTTACCATACCACCTCCACCTCAACCCAAGCCATTCACTTTGGAAACCCTTCTCAAACCAAAAACTAGGCTAAACTTTAATACTTTATTTGCTAATTTTCTGAAAGAGATAAAGATGAATTTAGGCTCTGCACAGAAGAGATGCTTGTCAACCATGGATGCAAATGAATCTGATGCTATCTGGAATAGTTTCATTGCTAGATTCAATACTGTTGCCTCAAATCTAAAGAATGTCTGTTCTGATGATGCGAAGCTCAGATTTACTGAGACTGCCAGAAGCATGATATGGAATATGAAAAGATCTGCACCTTTGCTTCTTGAAGATGTACCTTCATCTTCTGGAGTATCTGCTATAGAAGATTTTGCAGAATCTGCTTCTAAAGAAAATCCACTGGCTATGACAATTGTGGAAAATCCCTCTGGATCTGTCGCTCCTTACTCTGCATCTCCAATGGAAATTGACTCTGTTCCTGCTTCAGAATCTGCTCCACCTTCTTCATCTGAGATCAAGAAAGAGAATCTAGATATAGAAGATAAGATTGCAGTTTTGGAAGCTGGGCAATCTGAGATCAAGTCATGGATGGCCAAGCAAGACCAGAAGACTGAAAACATGGCGCAATGGATGTCTAAGCAAGATCAGAAGAATGAGAACATGGCAAAATGGATGATGAAGCAAGAAGAATCTTCATCTGAGATCACTCAACTTCTGAAGATGATTCTGTCCAAGCAAACCTAGTTTTATGTTTTTCTGTATCTGATGTTTGTGCACATGTACTTGAATTCTTATCTGATGATGTGTTTGTTTGTTTATCTGAATGAATGAATGACTCTGCTGTTTTCTCTACATGAATATATCTTTTCTGTATTTCCTTTTATTTGTCTTTAAAGGTTTTACCTTTTGATTATGACAAAAAATGGGAGAAAATGGATCTGACTATTCAAATAAACTCTACCTAAATGAAATTCAGACATATCAATTATAACTAACGTGAACTCTTAGTGTTTCAGAACGTTTGAAAAATCTGACAAATTCTTTAAAAGTAACTCTGAGACTCCCAGATCATATTTAACTAATCAGGCTCTGATTCTGAAACGTTTATCCAAGTCAAGATCTAATTTTTGGAACAATCAGGCTCTGATTCTGAAAAGAATACTCATGCAAAAAGGGAAGTTTCTATTCCCTCTAAGTATTCAATTCAGGGGGAGATTCATAATCTCAGGGGGAGTTATACTTATATTTTTTATTGAACAAAATTTCTTATGTTTTTGTCATCATCAAAACGGGGGAGATTGTTAGAACACAGATTGGTTCTTAATTATATCTCTATGTTTTGATGATAACTCTTATGAAATTTTGTATTAAAGAATTATATACTCTAAAATTTGTTCAAGTAATTTGTGTTGTAGATATTAAAGTGAATATTATTCTGGAAGCAAATTAGATCTGAACATGAAAATATGCAAGGCTCTGAAGCGTCAGAAGCATCTCTTAGAAGATTCTGAACGCTGCCTACAGAAGATTCTGAGTGTTGTCTACAGAAGGATCTGAAGCAGAAGCTACAGAAGAATCTGAAGCAGAAGCCAGAAGCATTGAAGACTTTTGTATGAAGAGTTTCAAGCTTAGTTTATTTCAGAAGACTCTGATAGTACTATGCTTCCAGTACTGAGGATCTGATCCCAAACTCTGCTCTGAACTATTACACGGTGAAAGCATACTTGCTGCATTGCTCTGATTCAGCAAACTCTGATGAACATCAGAAGACTCTGACCACTCAAGCTCTGATGATATTTGCTGAAACTTGTTGAAGAAGAATTCAAAGTTATGTCTGTTGGTTTGGCCAAACGAATCTTTCCTCATTTATGCTAGACACAAGAACACAGACAAAATGGATTTCTCTGTGCATTCTATTTCTAGGAAAGGTCATGTGATGTGAAGACAAAAAGGCTCAGACCTTTTTAGTACACAACCTTCAACGTGAAAAGCTACTTGGACCTCTGTGCCTATAAAAGCAAGACTCCATCTCTCTTCTTCAGTTGACGAAATACTTGAAAGAAATTCATTACAAGCTCTCATACAAATCTTTATCTTGCTGAATTTATTTCTAAGTTCTTAAAACTTAAGTGTAAAATCACAGTTGTGATATAGCTTAATTAGAAGCATTTAAACACTTGTTTTATTCTTACATTTGATTGTAAAAGATCCTTAAGAAGATCCAGTTGGGAACAATAGTTCTTGAGAAGACTAAGAACAGTTGCTCTTAGTGCTTGCTATTGTAATCAGTTGATTAAATAGTGGATTAAGTCCTTGTTGAGAAAGGAAAATCACTCTTGATAGGGTGTACTAGAGTAGTTGAGTTTAACGAATCAGGATAAAAATCTTTGATTTTTTATTGCTATAAGTTTTTCTATATACTTATTCAACCCCCCCCTTCTAAGTATTTTCTCACCTTCACTAACTAGTACAACTGGTATTCTATCCGAAGAGGAAGAGAACCAATTGTTTGAGCTTTTGCAGGTTCTGCTTGATCAGGCCTCTATCGCAACAGTTCACGATAAGTTCATCTAGTGGAGTGATGCTCATGAACTTTTCATTGGCAGCAGCTATGTTTGCTTGAATTCCTCCGCCTTCGTAAAAAAACTTGTTGATGTGCAAATTGTGAACAGGTTGAAGCTGTTATGAAAGTCCAAAGTTCCTAGCAAAATTCATCTTTTTGAGTGGAAACATCTCCTAAATGGTTTACCGACTAGGCTTGAATTGGCTCGCAGAGGTATTTTTCGTGAGAACGCCAACCTACTTTTTCTGTTGTGTCTGTAGAAAGAGGAAAATTTGTCCATTTGTTTCCCAGTTGTGATGGCCATTGAGGTGTGGAGTCGCATTAGTGTTTGTTGGGCGTTGAGGTTTCTCAAGTTAGAGGTTCGGTAGAAGATCATCAGCTGAAAGTTTGTAGGCGGATTAACGTCAAATTCAAGAATAATCAGTTTTTTTTAATTGTAATTTGTTGGGTGATTTGGATTTTTATGAACCTTGTTCTGTTTAATGATGGTGATTAAGAGAGTTATACTTGATTTGGTAGATTAAGGCTTAAACTAGAGACTGTTTTTTTGCCAAAGTTAGGGGTGTAATTGATTTGGGTCAGGAGGATTGAAATGTCAATTCATCCACTTGTTTCTTGTAATTTTTTATTATGTTGATTTCGTCCGGTGTCTTGGGTGTTTCACTTGTTCGGGTTGATACTCTAAAGTTTCTAAAGCTTTTACGCTATGAAGCTTTGTGCTCAAATGAACTCTGAATTGTGTTAACATATTCTGAAGACCAGATTCTGATGAACTAGATTAAGACTCTGACGACCAAGAATCTAAAGATTTTATCAACTAGACTCTTATTCTTCTCTTATGCATGTTTCACCACCAACTTATTAGAAGCCTCTGAATATTGAAGATAAGATCAAAAAGTTTTACGTGAGAAAAATAGTACACAATACAAGATCAAATATTCCTTCCACCACATAGATTTTGTGGGCTAAGGCATGTACTATTGTACCATTTTGTCTCCAATTTTCATAAACCGTTATGCAATGATACAACTGCATTTTGATATTTGAATTCTACCCTCCAACAAATCTTTTCATTTCCTATATAAAAAAGACTTGGAAGAATTGAAAAGCATGAACTCTTACTACTCTGCTATCATACATGAAAATTTCTTTTTAAGAATATTTTTGAGAGAAAAAGAAACACTCACACAAGAATTGTTGTTCATACTATTCATAGTAAATCTTTTGTGTGACACTTGTATTTCATTTGCGAATTCTGCTTTCTTAAAAGCATTTTGTAAACACAACTTGTATCAATCTGTTTGATTGCATTTTTGTTCCTTGAGTGGTTAGGGTTTAGTATGTATACTCAAGAAGACATTGATTGTTGGTCTTTGTGTTGTAATCGAGTTTGATTATAATGGATTAAGTCCTTGCTAATAAGGTAAAACTACTTTGTCGGGTGGATCGATTATAGCTTGTGTTATAGTGAAATATTATAAAAATAATTGTTTCGTTGTTTTTATTCCTTGTTTGGTATTTGTTGTGTTTAGGTTCAAAAAAATTTCATTTTTAGAAACCCAATTCAACCCCCATCCCCCCGCCCCTTTCTTGTGTTTCCCTTCACCTTCAGACGACATATTACAGACTTGTGTCATTTGATAATAACTGTACGTAAATGTTCACTTTTCAATAAGTATAATTGTGGTATTTGAAAATAGGTGCTTTATTATAAGCTATCTTTGGATCGTCGTCATCTGCCAAATTCTCAAAAAATTTGGAGTCGATTAGACTTAATAAAAAGACCAACTCTACATGCCAATTGTTGGGTGAGAATATAGAGTTAGAGAATAGTCTAGAGGGGGGTGAATAGACCCAAAAATTCTTTCATAAAACTTTGAATGATTTTCTAGAAAAAAAATACCAGATGTTATGAAAAAATGTGTGTGGAAGGTTTAAAGCGAAAAATGTCTAGATTACACTATTATTAGAACTTGATCATGTTAACACTTAATCACTCCACAAATACCAAAGATGGTTTTATGATGATACATAAAAGGTAATAAATTGATTAAGTTGTATACTTCAAGAGATATGTTTATACAAATATTCAATTTCAATAAATTCTAACCTCAACAATTTCTCATAATTTAATCACCACAAAAGCTTGATTAGGAACCAATTCTAACAAAACCTAACCTTACATAATAAATCGCTACCAATTGAATAAACGATATACTACACTAAGAATTGAAAATATAAGCATGAAATGTCTTACAAAAATTAAATTTGAGAGAGAGAGAGAGAGAGAGAGAGAGAGAGAGAGAGAAAGAGAGAAAGAAAGAGAGAGAGTTCACCAGGATTTATAGTGCTTCAGCATACGTCCTTACTTTACCTACTGTGCATTTCAACAGTTTCCCATTGTAACCTGCTTGCTCCTTTTTATTTTGACAAATATTGCAATAGTTCATACAATCACTAATCAACAATAATTTTGAGAAAAATAATTCTCCAATCCAGATCTTAACTTATATATAACGTAATTCCAAACGCTTATGTGTTATCTTTACTCAATTCGTGCTTTCTTCCGGCTTCACCAGTATGCCTCAAACCTTCATTTGTATAAATCACCCCTTGATCCTACCAATTCCTTAAGCGATGAAGTGTCTTTAGATTTGAGAAGAACTCTGCCTTGTCTGTAACCTTCCGCATAGTCACTACCAAGGTAATCTGGAGAAAAAAATCTCCTTCTTTTCAATTGAATTTGTTAGCATCATTGACAACAATCTCAATCTTGCAAGCTAACTGAAAATCTCAATCAAATATTCAAGAACAATTAGTTTAAGATGGCGTCTTCCTCGAACAATTATGAATCTCTCATGATAAAGATCTCAAATCACACTAGAGGTTGAAGATGCAAGAATTTCTTTGCAAGATTTTTTGAACTTTCAAAAAGAGAGAGTGTTGATTTCACAAAAAAAACAATACAAAAAACATTGTAAAGTCGTCTTAGTTGTGTGTTTTAAATGATGACAAAAAGATTTTATACGTGCTTGAGGTTAAGCATAAGAATGAATGGAAAAAGTTAGTTAGATTTGAATTAAGAATATTTCATGATTTGAGTTAAATAAGTAAGTGAAATGGAACAAGAAAGAAAAATTATTTTGACCCATTTCTCATCTGATTCGAATCAAGATCAAAGTATGATTCAAATCATAAAGCCCGTGCTTTGAATCAAGTGTAAATTTAGATTAGTATCAATTCAAACAGAGCCAAAAGAGAAATGTGGAAACATGTTGAAGTGGTAAAGCGGAAAGCAAAAGTCAATTAAGTACCTAGTTTTTTCGTCTCCACAGGGATCGGTGCGAGGGAAAGAACGCAGTTTAACGGTCTCTACATTTTTAAGCTTCTTGTGAAAATTTGGTTGAAAGATTCACAGTACCATAAATAAAAGCAGAAAATATAAAGACGGAAAATATAAAACAAATACTGAAATATAAACGGAGCCTTGTTTGGATTGGACCTTATCAATTGATAACAAATGCATTCTTCTAACCAATTAAGCACAAATCAATCATTCGTCTAATATCCTCACATATCAGCCACAATAGGGGTTATGTCTAACGCAACATCAAGAGAACAACTGTATGATCTCATTGGTAATGTCTCATGCAACTCAATAACACATAGCATTAATAACTGATACTCATGCAAATGCTAAGCCTAAATCTGTGTCTAGAGTTTAGAACCTAACATGTAATCATCCTAGATCCAGATCTGAAGAGTATATATCTATAGCGGTTCAAATCAACAATAAACAGGTAAACAAAGATGACACACATATCAGATAAATGATTGCTTTATATAAAACGCAATGATCAGAATACGTACATACGCTTAACCCTTTTTACATGTATTCAACTAATTTAAGTATGTGAACATAATACTTCGTCTGTATTATCACGCATCCTCACAATACCATTTATGTCTAAAGTGCTATCGTGGGTTTTACCGTATTAATCACTAGATGATGTCTCATGCTAACAATCAATACAATAATATCAAAGCTTGATACTAGTGAATATCAAAACACAAATCTATGTCTAGAGTTTTCTCATTGATAGATGAATATCTTAGATCTAGGATTTGAAAGAGATTTCTCAATACCCACTCAAACCCACAAACATAAAATAAAAAACAACATCAATATTGAATCAAAACTAGTTCACAAAACAAAGATAGAAGAAATACATAAGGTACCAATAGATTACATCCAACCCCAACAAAAGATCGAAGCACTTACTCGAAGATCAAGCTCCGATTTGATTGGATTTGGACTTCTCACTCTTAGGGTTTTTGTTTCTCTCTCTAAAAATATCTTATACAAATCTGAAAGTAAATAATATCTCAAAATATCTACAAAAGTTATATTTATACAAGTTCCAAAAAGTGCCTATAAGTTAGCACAGAGCGTGCTTAGCACGGAGCGCGCTCAGTGCGGAGTGTGCGAAGCGCGGTCTGAACGTCAAAGATATTGCCAGTGCTCCAAAATGGAGCTGAAGCCACGTTGAAAAGCGCTCTAAGCGCGAGTTGCCTTCAAAAAGTCATGAAATTGATCTTATAGGCCCTCTTTCATCCACCACAGGTTTCAAGCATTATATATCAGTAAGAAAACCTGTCAAGAAGCATCAAAATAATCATAATTCACAATTTTTACATACGAAAACAAAAACTTGTGTATTTACACTAAAACATATGTATTTACTACTAAAACACCAAATAAACAATTGAAAAGGACCACAAAATATTATCTAAAATATGCATAATTTGACACTTAACAACTTTCCCCAACTTATTATTTTGTTTGTCATCAAACAAAAGTTTGCCAAACATAAAGAAACAAGAGCAATAATAAAGAATCATAATCAAACAAGTTTTTACAAACAGAAACAATTGTATGTTCTAATTCTCAAAAGTGCAAACAAAGCAATGCTTACCACTAAACTACAATGGCACAACGAATATGAAACAAAGTCTAAACACAAAAGACATGTCAAAGATTCTAAGCAATAAATTTTTAAAAGTGAATCACACCTAACGCAGACCTTCATCAAGAGATGAAGAATAAACATGAGGGATCAGAACCAAACTCTGAAGACAAATACTCTAAAGGAGGTCAACTTCTGAAGATTAGACTTTGAAGAAAGTCAACCTCTAAAAACTCAGACTCTTAAGGATCAAAAGTTGAGACTCTGAAGACTCAAACTCATAATTCAGTCAAACACAAGGATCTAGAAGACTCTAACAAGTCACTCTCAGACTCTAAGCCCAGTCAACACAAGGATCGAGAAAACTCATATGCCTCTCTTTCAGAGTCAGAGAACAATTTGTCTTCTTATAATTATGTGAAGATTTAAATAAATATCTTCACAAGAAATTGGAATGCCATGAACAATTTCTCTGGAAGAAAAAGGATTCCAAATATAATTTCAAAAGTATTAACCATATCAAGTAACATTTCTACGACTTTGATTAAGCTTCTCCAAGACTCACTTGTATTCTTCAACAACTCTTTTATATTTCTATATATAAGGAGCTGAAGACTTGAAGAAACTACAACGAATCATTGACAATAAAAAGTTGTTACTCTATCAAACAAAAACAACAAGTTTAACTTATAATTTCTTATATTTGTACATCTTAGAAATTCATAAGTCTTACCATTGTATATCAAATGTAAGAAGCAACTAATATTTTCTTTGTAAGTTAGATTTGTAAGAAGTCTCTTGCTTGCGTGCTTGAGAAATTGAAGTCTTTTTCTAAGTGCTTGAGCATATGAAGTCTCTTATTGTGTGCTTGAGTATTAGAAGTCTCCTGTTGTGTGCTTAAGCATTAGAAATCTCTTACTTCTGTTTTTTAGCATTGGAAGTCTCTTGCTTATGTGCTTGAGCAAATTGTAATCAATTATGATTATAGTGAAATCGCTTAAAAGTGCAAGGGGACTAGACTCCTCTTGATTTGTGCGAAGTACCGGATAATATTTTAACTTGTTTAATCTATTACAAACTCTTAAATTAAGTATCAGATTTTAGACCTTGTATTTAGAATATGATAAAACACTATCACCTAAATATCTGAATTTAGATCTTGTATTCAGAAACTGATAAAAGGCTCTCACCTTCAGGATGCTAGATGCGATTGTCAACTTTTTGAGTTTATGGAATACTATTCAAGCTAAAAATATACTTCTAATTGCTAAGCAATATATACTGCACCGCACCGCTGGACAAAATAAGCTAATAGATACATGGATGTTAGTGTTATGGATTCTCATAATGATGAGGTGGATACTTTGAGAAGCGTACATCTGCATAAACAATTTTTTCAAATTTTTAAATTTTGCTAAACAATCAAAAGAAGCATACAAGTTTATTATAGTAGAGTTTGAGCGCATTTGTAAAACTTCTGAATAAATGGAATAAAAGCACTTAAAGATTTGCAACAATAAGATACAAATGACACATGATAATGTTTCGAATCTTAATATCAAAGACCCCATGTATCACAAACAAAAGATAGAAAGAGAATAGATTATGATCGAGCACGTGTACAAGAAAGATATAGAAGTGGTATAGAATTTTCAATGGATAATATATTAGTTAAAAGAAGGACATGTAAATATTGTGGAGAATATAGTTACTATCAAACAACTTGCAAAAATAAAACAACTTAACATGCACTATGCCAAAACAGACCTTTAGCAGCGCTTTTTTTGACCTTTAGCAGCGCTTTAAAGCGCTGCCTAAAGTGGCGCTGCTAAAGGTAAAGGCAGCGCTTTTTTTGTGGAAAAAGCGCTGCTAAAGACATCACCTTTAGCATTTTTTACCCCTTTAGCAGCGCTTTTTAAAGCGCTGCCTAATCTCCCCCCCCCCCTCCCCCCCTTTAGCAGCGCTTTATTAAAGCGCTGTCTTAGACCCCCCTATAGCAGCGCTTTATGAAAGCGCTGTCTTAGACCCCTCTTTCCCCACCTATAGCAGCGCTTTTTTAGCAGTTTCTCTGTCCCCTTTAGCAGCGCTTCTACATAAAAGCGCTGTCTAATGTGCACGTTTTGAAAAAAAAAATTTCCTGATTAATGACATTTTTTATATATTTTTCAATAAACCTGCTTATATTACAATACCTGCTTATATAATTTACCCCTTTATTTCAGCACTTTGGCTTTATATACACAATTCAACACTTTGGCATTATGTGCACAATTCAACACTTTGGCATTATATGCACAATTCAACATCACAAATTATATACAATTCCACTTTAATATATATAATTCAAAAGCTTCACAAACATCACAAATTATATACAATTCTCAACTCGAAATTCAACATCACAAATTATACAATTCTACTTTAATTTCTTCCAATCTTTACTGCTGGCCATAATATACCTGTAATTCAGGAAAACTAAAGTATCAAATGAATGACATTCAAATATGTAAATAAGAAATATATATATATACACATAAGAAACGTATAAATAAGAAATAATATGTTATTTTATTGAATGAGACAATATGTAATTTTACAAGTACCTTTAACATCTTTTTCTTTTTTTAGTTCGAAGGTGCTTTACTTGTCTCTTAACAACACGGACGGATGGATTGATCCAAATTCCCTCGCTATGATCATTTCTAATATATGATTCGTCTGCTATAATATTCTCATCTGGATCATCCCTAACATAAGATTCATTCTCAACATCAACCTCCCCCTTTTCTCCAATGTTATCGTTGATTACTTTGTTGGAAAAAAGAACTATAAACAATTTCGTACTTTTCGGATCAGTGACATAGAACACTTGTTTAGCTTGTGTGGCTAGAATAAAAGGCTCATCTTTGTACCCCACCTTATTAAGATCCACTTGCAAAAAACCTGACTTATCCATACGTATGCCACTATTACTTTCAACCCACTTGCATCCAAAGATAGGAATCTGAAACTTCTCATAATCAAACACCCAAATGCGCTCGATTACCCCCAAAATACGAGGAAATGTGCATTGATTCGGCAAGCACAGTGACACCACTATTTTGCATTGTACTTTTATCATCTTGCTCCTTGGTATAAAATGTGTATCCATTAATTGCGTATGCGCTATAAGAAAACACATGCAAAGTTGGACCATATGCTAAACATCTCAACCTTTCTGTTATTGAAGCGGGATCAGAATAAAACTTTGAATAAATATGCTCTTTGAACCATGTTATAAAACTTCGATTGTGCTCACGTACTATCCAATTTTCATTTCTATTCAGATTTAAACCTCGTACTCTTTTGACAATCGATTAACAGACATCCAATTTTTATCCATACTATGAAAGTTAGGCAAAAACAGAGAATACCTGTAAAGAAATCACTAACTTCTAAGAAAGTTGTACAGTAGGATGCTTGGAAACAATCACAACCTTGCTCTTCTCAGGTAACCCCTATAACAGACAATATATACATTTTATTAAAATCATATTAATAATTAACCAAAACAAAAAAACTAGATAATCCAACAAAACAAATCATATTAAAAAAAAGTAGATATACTATAATAAACTATTCTACTATTAAAGCATACTTTCATTAATATGATTTTGAACTATTCTAAACTATTTTATAATGCTCAAAATGACATGGACTAAATTAAAGCATACTCTCATAAATGGTGGAAATGGACTAAATTATTCTATACTATTCTAAACTATTTCATTAATATGATTTTAAACTATTCTAAACTATTAAATCATACTCTCAAAAATGGTGGAAATGGACTAAATTATTCTAAACTATTCTAAACTATTGCATTAATATGATTTTAAACTATTCTAAATTATTAAAGCATACTCTCAAAAATTTTGGTAATGGACTAAATTATTCTAAACTAATTTATAATGCTCAAAATTCATTGTGGCATTTCAACAAACACCTTGCATACAAAACTCAAGCCAATATCAAAAGAGTAATGCTCATCAATGGTATCAACAAAAACAAGTCAATAACTCAGAAAGAAGTAGCACTAACATCATCTAATCCAGAAAAATGCAATACTAAGACAATAATCCATAAAAATGCCGTAACAGTCGCGGATTTACCGTAACGGTGGAGGAGAACGAACGGTGAACGGCGGCGAAAGGGAACGGCGAACGGCGGCGCAAACGGACGGCGACGAAAGCTTCAACGGAGGGCGAAAATGGAAGATAGGGCAATGGAGAAATGA
The DNA here is from genome assembly GCA_963859935.3 of Lathyrus sativus. Taxonomy (NCBI): domain Eukaryota; kingdom Viridiplantae; phylum Streptophyta; class Magnoliopsida; order Fabales; family Fabaceae; genus Lathyrus; species Lathyrus sativus. Next base: position 555,715,007 of record OZ012740.1, on the reverse strand, counting down.
AGAAACGAAGAAGAAAACGAAAAAATGCGTGTTCTGTTTCGTTTACAATTCTGGAGGGTATATAAAAATTATTATACTAATACCTTTAGCAGCGCTTTTTAAAGGCCTTTAGCAGCGCTTTTAAAAGCGCTTTCATAGGGTGCATTAGCAATGACATATAGCAGCGCTTTATAAAAAAAACGCTCTCGTAGGGTCCCCTTTTAGCAGCGCTTTTAAAAAGCGCTTTCTAAGGGTCCCCTTTTAGCAGCGCTTTTTAAAAAAACGCTGTCTTTGGTAGGTAATTTTTTTCTTTTTTTTACTGATTATTTAGCAGCGCTTTTTTTAAAAGCGTTGTCTTTGTATGTGCTGCTAAAAATCAATTCTGGCGTACATTCTGTAAGTATTTGTGAGAATCATAAAAGTACTAACACGATATTATAATTATAATGCTTCCTACTATTTTACAAGTCTTTATGTAAGGACTAAATCAAATAACTCATAAATACTTATCAAGAATGATAGAGAAAAGGAGACGAGCACATGAAGATCGAAGATATTTATAGTTATTATTGTAGACATTATTTTATTTTCTTGTTTCAAGGCAATTTTAGAATGATTTGTTAGTACTATGACATCTTAATTGTTTTAAATTTCATATATTACTTATTAATTGTTTGATGGTGGATGGCATGGATGACTGATATTTCTTTTTAAAGAATCACAAATCTTAGTAAAAAAAATAGTTTCTTCTTATTTTAAAACAAAATTGCATTTTATATATTTTTTTAATTTGCAATTAAATAAATTTGTACTTATTATTTATATTTAATTTTTAAAAAAAAATTAGGCGCATTTTGAATAGTATTTATACTTATTTAACATGTATTAATTCTTTATCCTTTATTTTAAGTGTACATGATACAGTTTAATTTAAAGAAAAAAAACAATGAAAATTTTGATTAAAAATTAAAAGATACTTTTTTTATATAGCATCAATTTTATTGTAAAATTTTGGCAAAGTTACATCAAAACTTCTTTTATATATATATATATATATATATATATATATATATATATATATATATATATATATATATATATATATATATATATATATATATATATATATATATATATATATATATATATATATATATATATATATATATATATATATATATATATATATATATATATATATATATATATATATATATATATATATATATATATATATATATATATATATATATATATATATATATATATATATATATATATATATATATATATATATTTATTTATTTATTTTAATATGTTGGCCATTTAATTTTTTATTTATTAACATGGTTCTTTAGAGTGATTTTTACATCCTTTTTCTCACATTTGAACATTTAAAATAAGTGATTGTTGTATTTTTGACCACATTTTATCATATTCATATTATTCAAAATAATTGCATCCATAGTTAACACATTCATTTTTGTTAGTGTACAAGAGGAAGAACATTAAAATTATGAAGATGAAAAAAAGAGAAGAGAAAAACATTATAACTAACTTTTTAAAAATGGTCACTCTAAAAATTTTTTACAACCAAACTCAGATTGAGTTTTATTACTAACACCCAAGTGAAATAAAACTTAAATGAAATTCAAATTACATCTAAATACAAAATGAAAATGCTAACTAAAAGTTGAATTTGAATTATACTTCAACAACTATGTTATAAAAGAATCAAAGTGCACATATTTGGTAATTTAAAAGGATCAAATTATAATTAAAAAAATTATAAAAAAAACTGATCGTTGTAAAAATAAAATAAAATACTTAAAAGACTTTTGATATAATAGTCTAAATTTTTGTTTTCAAATCAAATTTGAATCAAATATTTAGTATTACACTTTTATTTATTTATTTGGCATTACATGTAATTATATATTAAATTGATTAATCATGCGAGAAAAGAAAAAATAATATTTTGTTAATATATATGAAAGATGCTAACGGGTATTTCACAAATATTGTTTTAAAGAAAGATAAAACGGAGTGCCCATAGCAATACCCAATAAAAAAATACACACAAATGAAAAAGATAAAAAGGAAGAAAAAAAATAGTGGTTTTGTTTGCCCTGGGATATGAGGTAAGATGTGATGCGAACATACATACGACATTAAAAATGCATACCTAAGAAGAGACCAAATAAACATGTTGACTTTCCAATCACGTGTGAACGACCCAAGACTTGAACAAACAGAGCACAAGTCAATACACAACAAATACTTCAATAGAAGCAAATCAATTTTTTTTCTTCTTAATTTATTAGTAATTGGTAAGAGTAGTATAATTACAAACAATGTCATCAAATTTAACAATGTCACTTAAACTCAAATATAGTAAATTAGAACAATTGTTAATTAATGTTTAACTCGTGTAAGAAAAAAACTAGATCATAAAGCATCAGCGAGTTGTTGCTGCAAGAACCATATGTTTTCTTCTGTCCACAACTCTGAACCACCAAAACCATTGTCATGTTCAAATTCTTGGATTTTTCCGTCTAAGCAATTCCACTCCTGCAACGTGGATTCCAATTCCATACTATCCATTACATTGTAAGATAGGTTTGATTCTGCAAAAACATCAACCCCTGACGAGTACGATGAACTATTAGACATCAACATGGGAGGAGGATTTGCATTTGTCCCACAAGTTTCACTGTGCGCTTTAGTTTTGTTACAATTGGTGACGTGTAGTTGATCATAGAAATTAGTATCTGCAGTTGCACGAGTCGACTGAATCCTCTCGATGAGACGTGGAATCCATTCAAAACGCAATGTGTCCTGGAACAGCTTGCTGTTTACATCACATTTTAGTTGCTTAGCTTGTTTCACCACTCTTGTCCTCCAATAGTTCTTTATCTCATTGTCCGTTCTTCCCGGCAATTGTTCCGCTATTTTAGACCATCTACATTAAACAACACAAATCATGTTAGTTAGTTTTAACAACTCTATTATTTCACATTACTAAGTTGCAGACTGCAATTTAAAATTATACTATCTTGCGCATGTATACGTACCGGTTACCCCAACGAGAATGGAGATCAAGAATCAAGAGTTGTTCATGGAGAGTGATATTCCCACGTCGAACATTCGGACGCAAGTAGTTCAACCATCTTAATCTGCAGCTTTTTCCTGTTCTTTTTAGACCTGAGCAGCGAGCGACGGAGTTCCAGTGACCTTCGCCGTGGACAGCTACATAGTTCATCAGAACAGCATCCTCCTCCTCTATCCATGGACCTTTCTTTATTACCATAATATCTTCTTCACTTACATTTGTTTCTAATGAACCACAATCCGATAAACTCCTCGTTACATGAAAACTGGTTTGGTAGTTGGTATCCATGTTGATGAACTTGTTGATATGTATTTGACTTTGGATTATGTTAAGGATATGTAAGAGAATGTGATTATATAGAGAGTGTTGAGTTGAAGTTGACGCTGTATTTAGGAGGAATTGCACTTTAAGAACTAAGAATTTGTCAAAAGTGAAAGATAATGTGAGGGGCTGCGAGCTGAATAATTGTACGCACAATTGTCAAATAATTGTTTAATAAAAGAGGACAATATTTTACTATTGCTAGTTAAGTAGTATTGGTGTTTTTCTTTTTTTTAAATTTATTTGACCTTGCAATTTTGTGTTGACACTTTGACTTATGACACACATGTTCAACTTAATTTACCAAAATAATAGTAATTTAACGTCAACTAGTCATAACTAAGAACGCTTTAACAGTGTTTGGTCGTTTCCAATTCTAGAATCCAAATGGTTCTTGTATTTGGCTGTGTTTAAGGTCAAACTTCTTTCCTAGTTGCAATTAATTATTTGGCTGTGTTTCCTGTATGGAATATACTTGTTTCTTAGTATTTCTTAAACTATTGTACCGCAAATAATTAAGTTAGCTACTCTAAATATTTGTTAGTTTTGCGTTTCAAGTGTAGAAGTGTTAAAGTTTCGTATCAATTAAGAATGATTAAGTATTACTTTTGCATTTTTATTTATAATATATTTGAATGGTTTTTGTATTATTAGAGGGTATATTTTTATGTCGATTATCTTCCGTATAAGTAATAATTGTATATCATATTCGAATGATCAAATATTATTTTTGGATTTTTTTTGGAGAATTATTTGAAGTTCTCTTGTTTGAGAAATCAATTTGAGTGGTCAAATGATCATTCTTTAATTCTCTTTTGGAGAATTATTTGAATTTATCATCGGTTGAGAAATTATTCTGATTGGTCTTTATACTAGATACTACGAGTGTTATTTGTATCATATTCGAATGGTATCTGTATCATTAAAGGATGTATTTCTAGATCGATTATCTACCGTGCAAGAAGTAATTGTATAGTATATAACTAGGTTGTTTTATCCTTGAGGTGTCGTGGTTAAGTGACTGCTTTGCATAATTTTGGATAGTGTCACGAAATGTCTTAAAGAGAGCAATTTAGTCTGTGACTCGACCTAATAGCTTCTTCAGTGGCAATTTTTCAAAACCGTAAAACAACAATTTTAAGACATTTCGAACTACCATGACTACCGAAGAAATTATTAGTACTTCTGCAGCCATTGTCTCTAACAATTCGTTCAAGTTTGAGGGAAGTCATTTCTAACGTTGGCAACAAAACATGCACTTTTTCTTGACCCTGAAAAAAGTTGTCAATGTTCTGGTTGAGGACATTCATGTTGCTCTTTCAGGATCAATCGAACAAAATAACAGTAAGAAATCTGTGAATTTAGATGGAACAATTAATAGTGTTGAAGTTGAATCTGGTACACATATTAAAGAGAATGATTTACAGCTTAGGAAAGAAACCACCTTATGGAAAAAGAATGATTACCTCTGCAAGATTATATTTTGAATGGACTTGCAGATGATGTATATGATTATTATAGTATTACAATACTACAAAACAAGTTTTGGAGGATCTAAAAAAGAAGTATGAAACCGAAGAAGTTGGAGCAAAGAAGTATGTCATTACGGCTACCTATGGTATCATATGGTATAAATGAAAGGTCTGTTGAGATTCAATGTTACAAACTTGAAAAGATTGTGTTATACCCCAAAATTTGACCCTATATTTCATCATCATTCTAGGAGCGTCATACATTGCATTGCTAACCCTAATATTGTACAATTCTTCTTTGTTTGGTTTCATTTAAAAATTATGGTTTTGAATCAAGAGGATCTTTATTTGATCAGTCAATATCTTGGATTGATCATTAACATAACAAGTGTACATACACTCAAGAGGTCTCTCTCCATCAAGAATCAAGTGCAAATTAGTCTTGTTATAAGTTCATTGAAGCTCGACTTTATTTGGCCATAAATTAGGGTTTTTATCTGACAAAGTCAACTATGCCTTTGACTTTTGATCAAGGAATGATCCCAAGCCCTAGGGCATGATTCAAGATGCTCAAATACATCCTTGGAATCCCTCCATGATGTTCACAGACTCAAGAGTTCAAGATCATTGAAGATCACACAGTCAAATTCATCTGATACACAAGTTTTTAACTGTAAAGTCAACCCTTTGACTTTCAAGGTTTTTGGTCAAAATTGAACCCCTCTAACTAGATTTCATGAAAACATGTTTAATCATGAAAAATCAAGAATTTGGAAGTTTTTTTGCCAAAGGGGCAAAGTGGGAGAAGTTGAATGTTTTCTAAGTATGGGAGAAAAAACCCTAATTTGGTGCCAACTTTGAAGGGACATAACTTTCAATCTAGACCACCACTTTTTGTGTTTCAAAGATTAAATTGAAGTTTTTGCAACATACTAAAACTTTTTTAATGAGGGTCAATCTCCAAAAAGTTCATAGATTTTAAGTTATAAGGCCATCAAGTTTGTGAAAAACTTTCAAATTTTAGAAAATTTTCAAGACAGTTTTTGTTCTCAAAAAGTACCAAACTTTGGAGCTAGTTTTCACTATGATCCATTAAGAATCAAGAAATTCATAAAACATGATTGTTGTAGAGCATGTTTGAGGCTTTTCAAAAAGTATAAGAACTAATCCATAGCATTTTTGAGCTAGGAGTTTCAAAGAAGCAAAGTTGGCCTCAAATTTTGATTTTCATGTCATGTTCTTGGCAAACCATGAGTGCAAATCCTAGCCAAAGTCATGAAATATGGTTTTGCAGCCAATGTAACTTGTAAATATTCCTCTAATCAGATAATTACACAATTCCTTGGTGCATTACACATTGATTTGAAACATTATCCAAGTGATCACACCATTTTTGGAATGTTTTGCCAAAAAGATTGCAATGTTATTCTCATAAAGCACCTTTAATCACAATGTCAACCCTCCTTGTGATCCACATTGTTTTCCTGCACAAAACCTTTTCTTTGCATAGAAGCAAGATGTATGAACTTTCCAATAACTCTAAAAAGCATGGTACTTTGCATTGGAACTTCAAAAATCCATGAAACTACATTTTGAATCCCAACCAAACCAAAAACTCTTCAAGTTGCAATTCTGCAACACATTGATCCCTCAAGTTTCCCTATAAATAGAGGCACATTTCATGCTTCTAAGACACAACAAAAAACCAGAGAAAACATCCCTCTAACCTCCCATTGTAGCATCTTGCAAACCAACTTCCATGTTGTGCCAAGAATCATCAACTTGCACAAGCATACCATCTGCCTTCTCCAAACACCAAACCACCAAAATGCCTGTTCAAACACATCACAAATCATCCCTCGAAGGTGTCCAAAACTTCATTTCCATTAGAAACCATCAAGATTAAAAAGTCAACTCTCAAAACCTCAAACTGTTGACTTTCTGTATTTTGAAACCTGAAACCCTATCCAGACCATTTCTAAAGCATCTAACCCTTCCAAAACACTCCATAAATCACCCCTAAGTTGTTCCAAACCTCACTTTGCATCTATAACTTTATTTACTTGAAGTTCCATTTTGACATTTTTCACACTTTTGCAAGAAGAGAGGTACAACTTGTTCCAAGTGATTCCTTTTGTTCCCAGCATTCAGAAAGATCCTTGGAGGTGTATTGAAGTTGTCCGAATCATCAAAATACTTATGTAGCAACTCTTTTAAAGATTTCAAGTTTTCTCCAAGAGGTAAGTTTCCTCATAACTTGAACCTTTCAAACCATGACATATTTTGATGTACAATGAGTATAAACTTGTTTGTTATGTTGTATATGATGTTTTTGACCCATTGATTGTTGCTTATCATGACTGAATAAGATTGTGCCATAGAAATTGAAAATATGAGCTTATTAAGGTTTTGCTATCATGTTTTTAATTTAGAAGCAATCTAGCAAAGAATATTGAACCCCCAAATTGTTAAATATGTAATTCATTATTTTAGGAAGATTAGATTTGATTTAGAAAAATCAGATTTGATTTAGAAAGATTAGATTAGATATTTTTGGAATTTTATAGTTTGGATTTTAGCTTGAGATGCAAGTTAACCTAAATCTATAAATAGGGGAGGAACGTTTATCATTTTAATCATATCAAGTTTTATAGTCATGGTTTTGCAGTTTGAAAGTGATAATAAAATTTCACAGTTGTGGGCAGAGAGTTACTATGCAGTTCATACTCATCTTCTTTAAACGTGTTCTTGTTTTTGTTCATTGTCATTACTTAATCTAGCGGTAAAATTATGAGTATAAGCTATTGATTAACTTAACTCAAAATGCAAGAGTCGTCACCGCACTTTTATTTTATCCAAAAGAAAAGAAAAAGAGCGAACAAAACCTAAGAGTTTCTAAAACAAGAACAAAAACAGAGATCCGAGTAAGGGGGTTGGTTACGTAATGGAAAGGTGTTAGCACCCAAAATGTCTATAGTACTCTATAGGAGCCCTTTGAAAAATCTATGATTTTTGGTTTGAAAATGTTTGTTTGAAAAGAGATTGGGGAGATGAGAAGAGAATTATTTTTTAAGATTTTTGTGTTTGGAGAGACTTACCGTCTCATGCCTACGTACCCACAAGGTGCAATATAGGATCAAAACCTCGTAGTTCGTGGTACAAATAACAAAAATTTGTTGGTTATCATTGATTTTTAAAATGTAAAGATAAGTCGCCATTTTAAGGAGAAAACTACGACTAGTCGCCCACAAGTATAAGATGACATTTGCATCACCTAAAGATGGATGATTTTGCTTGGATTAAAATCAACAAGTCTATCACTCAACAAGTCTATCACTCAACATCTAAGTTCAAATGTAAACATCTTAAATACTATAGGGAATAGGAGAATTATATCTCAACTATGGAAATGACTCATGTCTAAACTTTATGAAAAGTAATGAAAGGTGCACAAAGGCATAAAAAGTTTGAATGAGGTGAAGTGTTTTTTATATCTTTCGAAATTGGTCAAAGTATGATTAACATTTATTTACCTTTATTAAAGAAAACAAAGTTTGGAAATCACTTGATGAAAGTCAAGGTTTTATTGCAATAGCGGTTCGATGTTCGAAAATAAGAAGGTTTTGAAAGAGGGAGAAGGTTTTGAAAATTTAAGAAGGGGAGGAGATGAAGTGGCTACCCTAGAAAGAAAAATAAAAGCTAGAGATAAGAAGGGTCTAACCAAATTATAACACACTTTAATAGCTAGCAAAATAAGAATTCCATCCGATTTGAAGTCTAAGCTAATGGGCGAGCCAAATAAAGGCCAAGATCCACAATACTCCAAGCATAGGGACAAAGTCCTAAATCTAAGTCCGATGGTCTAAGAATGATCCAAGAGGTCCAAAGGTTTAAAAACAGTCCAAGAGGATAATCACAAAGTTAAAAACACCAAGTTTTTTAGAGGTTCTAATCCTTTATTAGTGTTTTGAACAAGATATGGTCCAAGTGAACAGAAAAAAAGAATGGAAACACAAACAATAATATGATATGAAATGATAATAATGGAGTATAAGAATAAAAGAGATGGGGAGCAAGAAGGAAACATAAACAAAATTAATACAAAGATATTGTTAGTGAGTTAGTGATTAGTTGTTAGAACAAATGATCAACGATGGTTAATTCATGTACTTAGACCACAATTAATGAAAACTCATTAGAGGATTGATAAAATCAAAGCCTCCTAACAACAAGTTTCATAGGTAGTGGACCTAAGACAAGCAATCAATCATAATTGGACTTTCAAACATAAGTTTGAGCCGCGAATGGTCATTTTCTAATTACGAGACAATTTAGCGCTATGTTAAGCAATTGTAATCGGGTTTATGTAAAAACCACGACTATCTGAGGCCGGTCAATAACAATGTCAGTGCCAATGCATGCTAGAAAAGTGATATGTAAATCACTCTCCGAAAGCAATACCGCACGAAAAGAAAATAAGGTAGTGATCTCATCTTAATCAAGATTTTTATCGATTAATCAAAGGTAATCTATCATTATTACAAAGTATGAAGAATTATCCCAATGATCATTCGTCCATAGATTTGAAATAATGAATATTAAATATCCTTGACAACCAACAATCCATGATCCATAGATTTCATCAACCAAAATAAAAATAAGAAAAAAGAAAGCGGCCAAGATGAAAAGAACCACCAATTTGAATCTTAAATCGATTAAATCATCATCAATATCAATCAATTTTCTTGGTGGATAAAATCGACACCTAAAGTCCATTGATATTAATGAGATCTTATCAAGATTTAAAATCCAAAACAACCAACAATAATAAATAAATAAATAAAGATAGAAATTAAGTAACAAATGTGATTCAAATGATTTGCGTTTTAATTTTTTTAAAGGAGATTTAAGCAAAATTTAAAGATGAAAGAAATTTTGAAAGTAAAAAAAAAAAAATTGAATCAAGAAAAATCTATTAAGAGAATTTAAAAAAAAACATAAAAACAAAATTTGAAAAAAAAAAGAAACTATATATTTTTCCTACCAAAAAAAGAAGAGAGGAGGTGAGCTAAAAAAAGTGGGAATGTGTAATGAAAGCAAAAAACGCATGGGCCAGGCCCAAGGTTTAAGTTGAAAACAAATTCTTTTTTTAAACAAAGTCAAACAATGAATCAAAACAAAACAGAGCTTATATCATCTTCTACCTCAAGAAGAGGTCACAGCCACTGTAGCACCGACGAGAATTACGACGGAGCGGCGGGATTTGGTAATGAGACAAAAATGATCGCAATCAAGTATAGATTCCAAATATGTTCTTGATTTTGGATGAAACGCCTCGGTAGCTCGAATTAAAATCGCGGAATTCTCGACACAATTCTCCAAATGTCCTATAACTTCAAGGTGAACGAGTTCTTCTTCTATCTTACTCCATTCTTCTCCTTTAATTTGAATGTGTGGTGTGATTTTGTGATTTGTGGTTGAAATTGAAAGAAGATTAATGAAGGTTCGGTTGAAAGTTCATGGAAGGAAAATGATGAAGATTCAAAACTTGATGTTGGGAGGTTATTTTGATAGGGCTTTATTGACTATCAAGCTTGTCTATTTGTGTAGAAGTGAGTTCAATTTATAGGTGAGGAGAGTGATTTTCGCATTTTCCGTTTTTATGATTTTTCCGCGTTTTGCAACTTGTGAATTCTGTGTGTTTGCGCTTTGGAAATTTCTACGCGTTTCGACTGCAGCTTGTTTTTTTATTGTCGTCACGTGAATGGTATCTTGCGTTTTGACTTGCTCGCATATTTTTTGCAGCGTGATGGCTTGAATACGTATCATGTGGTAGCTTGCAATTTGAACTTGGTTGATGGCTTCGTGATGAGTCTTACAGCGTGATGTTTAGGAATGGCTTGTATTGAAGCATCATGAGGTAGCATGCTTGAGATTTGGAACGGCTTCAAGGCGTGACGTAGCATGAGCTTGGTACAAGAAACTTGGCTTGTCAAAGTTTTGGTCATGTGGGATTGGCAATAACAACATGTCATTTGTTCGTGTGAGGCTTGCAATTTTGGTAGTGATGGGCTTTATGCATTGATTTGTATTTTCTCTTTTTGTAATGGGCTTTTCTTTTGCTGAGATTTTGTAAGTGAGATGGACTATGGATCTTTGCAAGTTAGAATGATCAACATGAAAATAATTTGGATAATTGGCAATGGCTACTTGATTAGAGAAAAAGGTTTTATACAAAAAAATGGACATGGTTTGTGAAATTGGATATGAAATCAAATGGATTTAAGAAAATGGTTATTGAATTGGAAATTAAAATGTGGATTTTTATGACTAATGGATATTCAAATGGATAAAGGTATAAGAAAATTGGTGATAAAAATAGATTAAAAAAAGTATTGAAACTAATTTGGATAATTGGATAAAGAGAATATATAATGAATAAAAGGGTGAATTTAGGAAATAATGGGTCTTGAATGGATGTTTGAAAGCATTCCTTAAACTTATATTCCAATTAAGCCATATACAATGAATTTTCCAACTTTGAATCAAATCTTGAGTGAAACAAGTTCTTGAGAATTTGATGCCATGATGAACCAACGCTTGCATCTCAATCAACAAAAGGTATTGATTTAGAAAAATTCTTCTCCCATTGATGATCTAACCACTAAGGTAATTCTTTAAGGAATTCTCTAACCCTCATTAAAGATAGTGACTTTGTGAAGCAAATAACTAGGAGAAACCTTGAGATGATGATGAACTTGTAATAGAGAAAGAATAATGTTCAATGTAGCCTTGAAGAGAAAACCCTAGCATAATGAACTTTAACTGAGAAACCATTATCAATCTTTAAGCACAATGAATAGAAACCCTAATTTTCATGATCTTGAGAAATCTTTGATGAATATATTCTGGTAGCTTGATGAATCTAATTGTGAACCATACATCTTATGAATTACTGCTCGATAACCACGAGATAATTTGACCTTGGATACATACTGCCTGAGAAATAGCCCACTAACACAGGTAACTTATAACTGAAGCAAACTCTTGATAGTTTGACCAAGATAAGGTCAAACTTTCATCTGATTTGGACTTGAATAAATGTCCTTGCCATCAATCTCCCTGCAAAACCCTAAACACACAGGGAAGAAGAAGAGACAAGCAAATTGCAAAATATTTTTGGTATTTTGGTTAGAGGTTAGTAAACATAAACAAACATAAAGTAGGCAATAAACACACAAGTGCCTGGTGATCCCCCTCAAAAGCAAACCCAATAAGAAAGGCAGGAGGACCAAAGCGACCTTGTTTGTGGTATGAGATGCGAATGATATGTGGGATCTTAGGGGCAAAAATTAGGGTATTATACTTAACAATATTGAGATCAAGATTGAGAATAATTTACCATAGATCATGGTTGAATTCTAACATTTGGTATCTAGAGCTCCGTTTTTTATTCAAGGGAAGAACAACTGTGATAGCGATGAATCACCCGAACTGTCACTTTCCAGCAAATCTTTTAATTCTCAACAAAGATAATTATGAGAATTAGTGCAAAAAGATTAAGGTGGTTTTCTGTTATCAAGATCTTTGGGATATTGTGAAGGGGGATTATCACCGCTTGCAGAAACTGTGAAAGATTAGGAGAAAGCAGCATATAAAACTCTCTTTATATTCCATCAATGTGTCGATCCAGATAACTTTGAAAAGGTTAGTGATGTAGAATCGGCAAAAGAAGCTTGGGAGATTCTTGAAAAATCGTCTGGAGGAGCAGAGAAGGTGAAAGAAGTGAGGTTACAAACTCACAAAAGGACTTATGAATTGCTTCAGATGGAAGACAATGAAAGTATAACAGATTTCTTCACCAAAGTTACAAAGCTGGTGAATCAAATCAAGGTATGTGGAGAAGTGTTGGCATCAAGTCAGTTGTGTCAAAGATGTTGAGGTCATTGGCTCCAAAATTCGACCATGTGGTAGTAGCCATAGAAGAGTCGAAATACTTGTCAACATTGATGAAGGAAGAGCTTCAAGGGACACTTGAGTATCATGAACAAAGGATGGCTGAAAGAGCTGCAGGAAAATTGAAGAGTGATATGGCTTTGTAGGCACAGTCAGAAAAAGAAAGGAAGCGCAAAGGAAGCTGGAATGACAACAAAGGTAGAGGAGGCTACACTATTTCAACTGGTGGAAATCAGAGAAAACCCTGTAACCAAGCAACCAAAGAGGTGGCGTTGCGGGAAAAGGAAAAAGTGGTGGTCGAAAGCCTTACAAAAGTCACATTTAGTGTTTCAATTGTCAGAAGTATGGTCACTATTTTAGTGATTGTCCAAAAAAGAAGAAGAATCAAGAAACTAATGCAAAGCTGGCAAAAAATGAAGAAGAAGAGATGTTGTTGATGGTCATAACGAGATACGAAGAGAGATTCTAGGATTAGTGGTACTTAGACTCAGAATGCTCATCATACATGACTGGAAGGAAAAATTGGTTTATCAACATGAAGCCCTCGTCGAAAAACATAGTGAAGTTTGTAAATGAAAACACTCTAGCAGCTGAAGGTGTTGGTGATGTCCATATCGTGAGGAAGGTTGGAAAGAAATCAATAATTTCCAATGTGTTATACATACCAGGCATGAAAAGTAACCTGCTCAGTATATGACAACTTGTCGAAAAGAACTACAAGGTAGTTGTCGAAGATAAGATGATGAGAGTTCTTGACGTAGGTGGTAGGATGATTTTGAAGGCTTCAATGTCTCAGAAAAGAACCTTAAAGATTAAACTCAATGTGATGGAGCACAAGTGCCTAACAACTGCAGCCAGCAGAGATGAGTGGTTATGGCATTTTCGACTAGGACATCTCAACTTCAATGACATCGGAGAGCTAAAGAGAAGAAATATGGCTTCAAGATTACCTGAAATCGACATTCCAAGTGAAGTTTGTGAAAAGTGTGATCAGTCAAAACAACATAAGAATAGCTTCAACAAGGATGCAGGAAGGAAGTCGAAGGCAATTCTGGAAGTCATATACTCTGATGTATATGGTCCAATCCAGGTGGATTCGATTACAGGAAACAAATAGTTTGTCACGTTCACAGATGGTTACAGTCGAAAGTTGTGAACTTAAATCATCAAGTAGAAAAGTGATGTGATGGAGGTATTTGCCATATTCAAATCTATGGTCGAAAGACAAAGTGGTGGAAGGCTAAAACTTCTGAGGGCTGATGGTGGTGGAAAGTATGTGTCGAAAAAGAGTTCGATACATTATGTGAAAAATAAGGGATTGTGCATGAGGTGGTGCCACCCTACACTCCATAGTAAAATGGAATTGTAGAAAGAAAGAACAGAACCATCATGAACATGGTGAGAATTATGTTGAACAAAAAGCATATACCCAAAGAATTGTAGGGATAAGCGGTTTCGGCATCAACATACATATAAACAGATGCCCGAAGAATAAGCTTCAAGGAATCACACTAGACGAATGTTGGTCTGGTGTCAAGCCTAGCCTCAGTCACTTGAAGGTGTTTGGATTTATAGCACATAGACATGTACCAGATCAGTTGAGAAGGAAGCTTGATGACAAATCAAATTAGATGATCTTGATAGGATATCATTCGACTGGAAGTTACAAGCTATTCGATCCAGTGAATAAGCAGGTAATGATCAACAGGGACGTGCTCATAGATGAGCTTAAAAAATGGGATTGGACTGAGAATGCCAAGAAGGATTTAGTGAGAATCTCTTGTGAAGAACCATCCACTGAAGTCGAAAAAGAAGTTCGACAGGAACAAGTCTGAGATGAAGTAGGCCCAACCAGACCTCGACGAACAAGACAAATTCCTGCAAGGTTGCAAGAATGTGTGATTACATTAGATGATATGTTTGATGAAGAGGGTAAGCTGGTACATTATACTTTCTACGCAGATTTCGAACCAGTCAATGCAATAGAGGCATTGAAAGATTCGAAATGGGTGAAAGAAATGAATGAGGAGTTAGACTCCATCAAAGTCAACAACACCTGGTCACTTGTCGAATTTCCTCAAGGAAATATGGAAATTGCTGTGAAATAGGTTTACAAAGTGAAAGTGAGTCTTAAAAGAGAGGTAACTCGACACAAGACGAGACTTGTGGTCAAAGGATTTCTTCAGAAGGAAGGAATCGAATTCGACGAAGTGTTTGCACTTGTTGCTAGAATCAAAACAACCAGGTTGGTTATTGGTATAGAAAATATGAACAATTGACACACATGTCAGATGAACGTTAAGTGTGCATTCCTTAGTGGCCCCTTAGACGAAGAAGTTTATGTTGCACAACCAACTGGGTATGTAAAACGAGGCAAAGAAAGAAAGGTGTACATGCTGCATAAAGTCTTGTATGGACTTAAGCAAACTCCAAGAGCTTGGAATAAGAAAAATCGACAGCTTCTTAAGGGAGAAGGTATTTTTGAAGTGTACGACTCAGCATGAAGTGTATGTAAGAAGAAGTAGTAGCGAGTTTCTTATACTATCAATGACCTGTTGATAACAGGAAGTTGCAAGAAGGATATCGAAGACTTTAAACATAACCTGAGTGAGGAGTTTGAAATATCAGACTTGGGAGACCTCTCATATTTCCTTGGCATCAAATTCTATAAGACTTGTAGAGATTTGATGATGCACCAAAGAAGATATGCAGGTGAAATACTCAAGATATTTGAGATGCATGATTGCAACCCAACTTCGACTCCAGCTGAGACTAGATTGCAATTGTCGATGCAGTCAGATGAAGATGATGTCGAACCAACCAAATACAGAAGACTTATTGGATCACTTCGATACCTTTGTCACACAAGGCCTGACTTAGCATACAATGTGAGTATGGTAAGTAGATTCATGCAGAAGTCAAAGGTACCACACCTATTAGCGACGAAGAGGATACTGAGGTATTTGAAAGGAACTCTTAACTATGACATTTTATTTCCTGCATATGATGAAGGAAAAGAATGCAAGTTAGTGGGGTACACTAACTCAAGTTGGTGTAGTGATGTTGAGAACCGAAAATCCACATCTGGCTATGTGTTTATGTTAGGTGGTGCACCAGTTATTTGGAGTTTGAGAAAGGAACAAGTAATGACATTGTCATCATGCAAAGCAGAATATAGAGATGCTTCTCTTTATACATGTTAAGCAACCTGAATGGTCAACCTAGTCAAAGAGATCATAGCGAAGAGTCATGGAGCAATTACCATGAATATCGACAGTAGGTCAACTATCAACTTGGCAAAGAATCCAGAAGCACACGATCAAAGCAAGCACATCGAAATGAGGTTCCATTGTCCTCGAGAGCATGTAGCAGAAGGGAAGATAAACTTGAAACACTACAAAACTGAGAATCAGATTGCAGACATCATGACAAAGGGAGTGCCAGTTGAAGTGTTCAAGAAGCTAAGGTCTATGATGAATGTGGATATTTTAGACACAATGAATTAGGTGGTGTGTTAAATATGTAATTCATTATTTTAGAAACATTAGATTTGATTTAGAAAGATTATATTTGATTTAGAAAGATTAGATTAGATATTTTTGGGCTTTTATAGTTTGGACTTTAGCTTGAGATGCAAGTTAACCTAAATCTATAAGTAAGGAGGAACCCTTATCATTATAATCATATCAAGTTTGATAATCATGGTCTTACAGTTGCAAAGTGATAATAAAATTTCACAGTTGTGGGCAGAGAGTTACTCTGCAGTTCATACTCATCTTCTTTAAACGTGTTCTTGTTTTTGTTCATTGTCATTACATAATAATCTTGAGATCGATATTGAGAAGAATTCACCATAGATCGTGGTTGAATTCCAACATCTAAAGTGTGAAAGCTCGCCAGGTCATCTCTCTCTCTCTCTCTCTCTCTCTCTCTCTCTCTCTCTCTCTCTCTCTCTCTCTCTCTCTCTCTCTCTCTCTCTCTCTCTCTCTCTCTCTCTCACTCAGAGTTACCCGAGTATTGTAAAAGTAAGGAAGTAGCTTAGAAGTACTAAGGCAACTCACACACACCTAAAAAACATTTTCAAATAGTTTTATCTTGAAAACTATTTTCTAAGTCAAGCCAAGTGATTAAAAAATTGTCCAAACATTTTCCAAACTATTTTTGAACTAAGCAATCAATTTGTACACTACTACAAAATAGACCTTTCGTAACACACATTTTACAACGGTGTTGATGTTAATTGTGGTAATAGTTTTTTTTTTTTGGCGCTGTTTTTTTTTTTTTGTATTTACCAAAAGAAATTTCACAACGGTCATAGGTACCAATCGTGGTGAAAAGTGACGTATGTCATGAGTTCGAATCCTAGCACCTATTTTTTTGTTTTTATTTGTTTTTACGCTATATTTCGCCACAGTTGGAACTTCCAACCGCAGTGAAAAGTGGTACCGGGTCATGAGTTCGAATCATAAATAATTTTTATTTTTGTTTTTATTTATTAATTAAAAGACATACAACAATGGTTGTTTAAAGTAACCGTTGTGATGGGTTGAGACATACAACAACGGTTGTTTAAAGTAACTGTTGTGATAGCCATTGTTTTTTTTTATTTATTAAAATAGGGGTGTTTATTGAGTTTCTCCATCGTTGTTAAATAAATCTTTATCATCCATTTAGTGATTATCAACGCTCAAGACACTACCTTTAGTGACTCACGTGATACCTAAAACTTAGATGAACTTCCAACTTAGAAAAACTTCATCTTCTACCTCCAAACATCTTATTCCATTTACGACACTCTATTTCTCCACTAAACCAAACTAAAAAAAACTATTTTTTCCATAAACAAAACTTAAAAAAATCATTTCTTTCATTAACAAATTTCAGAACTTTGTCACCTCTTCTCCAACTTGAATGAGACTTACAACAATGGTTGTTTAAAGTAACTGTTGTGATAGACACTTTTATTTATTTATTTTTATTAAAGTATGTGTGTGTATTGATTTCTCCATCGTTCTTAAATAAATCTTTACTGTCTATTTAGTGAGTATCAATGCTCAAGATACTATCATTAGTGATCCGCGTGAAACCTAAAACTTAGATGAACGTCCAACATAGAAAAAAAAAAGCATCTTCTTCCATTTAAGAAACTCTATTTCTCCACTAAACCAAACTCAAAAACATCATTTCTTTCATAAACAAAACTCGAAAACATAATTTCTTTCATTAACAAATTTCAGAACTCCATCACCTCTTCTCCAACTTGAATGAGACTTACAACAACAATTGTTTAAAGTAACTGTTGTAATAGACACTATTTTTTTATTAAAGTATGCGTGTTTATTGAGTTTCTCCATTTAGTGAGTATCAAGGCCCAAAACACTACCATTAGTGATATGTAAAACCTAAAACTTAGATGAACTTCCAACTTAGAAAAAATTCATCTTCTACCTCCAAACATCTTCTTCCATTTACAACACTCTGTTTCTCAACTAAATCAAACTTAAAAACACAGCCCGTAAGAGCTAAAGGGAGTATGTTGTATATGTGATTGATGCATGGGCTACAAAGGATGGGGATCTAAAATTTGAAATAACCATGCACAAAACCCGCAGGATCTGTATGGAGGTTTGATCCTCTTTTTCAGTATCTTTTGCTGCTTCCTGACTTATACTCTTGGGTGTTCAGTTTTGCACTCTATCAGCCAAATAAAATACTCTGTTTCATTACTTTCAATAGTACAAAATCATGAACTTTTGTGAAATTTTGATCATCCTTGGTAAATGTGAGGAATTTGAAATGCAGTGTTTTATTTGTTAGCTAGTATGATAACCTCTTATGACGTGGCTTTTGACAAAACTTAACCATTTGCGTCACTGTTCATATCAGTTTTCTCTCAAGTGGTTATTAACGAAGATAAAATTGATTTCGGTCTAAGAGCCTTTTTTCTATATCTTTTTTATGATGTTCTCTTTGTTTCTTAGATTGTACAGGAGTTAGAGAGTGAACTGAAATTGCTTTAATTCATTTTCTCTGATCTACCATATTTATATGCAGTATAAATCTTCTTTAATTCTACTCAATAACGTGTACATAATTTTCACGACTATTGAAATCGAATCATAAACATTAGAAATCAGTATTTATCCATGTCTAACGTATATCACTGCTGGTGTATGTTTCTTCTTCTGGCCATTTTTTTCATACTATTTGCAGATTGAACTGTCCTCACAAATTGTCAGCACCACTACTTCTATAAAGGTCTTCAAAATATGTTCATATTTGATATTATTTCTTGATTTATTTTTTATTTTTCTGTGTGATGTGTCATGATTTGCAACTTATTTTTACTAAATTGTCTCATTTCTACAATATTATAAAATGCAATGATCGGGTTAAGTAGTTGAGATATTGTGGAAAATGCATGTTCTTGTTGTGGTTTAGTTTGTTCAAATCTATTCTTGTTGGAATATTTCCTGCAATTATTGTCTATTTCAACTTGACTACACTGGTTATGTAAGTAAGCAACGAGCTTGTAAGCTATAGCCACTTGAATACGAGGAGTGTGTTGGGTCTATGTTGTGATTGAAATATTAATAAGATATCACCAAAACTATCATGAAAATATTAGTCATTTTGATTTCTTCAATAATACAGGATTTTGCCAAATATGTTGAATGGAGTGCAAGTATGATGGGAGAAGATGCGAAGTAGAGGTTGTAGACAGCAGAGCTTCAGGAAAAGAAGAGCAAGTTAAAGTTGTGGACAACACAGTCTTATGCATGTATTCTTCATCTTCTGGATGTTTGCTAGTTAGTATTAGTATAGGTCTGTTTTTTCGTAGCTTTTGGTTGTACTTTTAAAAATATGTTGAAAGGACCTCATTGGAAAGTCTTAAGGAAAGCTTATGTATGGCATGCCCAGTAGATACAAAGTGAATAAATTTGAGTTGTTTTTCAAGGTTTTTTTTACCGAAATTTACTTTTCATTTAATGTCATTTGTGTTATAATTTTATCACCTTGCTTTGTCATATATTGGATTGTAACATTTCAAATGAGAGTTGTTGAGAAGTTTAAGATTTCTGGTTATTATTATCCAAGGAATAATTTAGACTATCTACTCATATTTATGGTGTAACGGTTCTGATAGTAGTGATAACAATTTTTTTATAACATTAATAGAGTTGGAATAGAGTTATAATTTATTTATTAATTTTTTATTTTGTTTTTTTTAATAATGCTAAAAAAATTGAGAGTAGATTTTTTAAAATATTTGCAACTTGCGGCGGTTCAAACCGCCACAATTTACCATCGCAATCAACCATAAAAACAAAAATCAAAACAAATTTCAACAACGGTTGATAACTATCGCAATATTTAGGTTACGTCAGTTCCCTAACCGCCATGAAAGATAACGGCGGTTGGTGTGACGATTTTGACAACCGTTGCAATACAACCTCGCGACGCACGTTTTTGGGACGGAGATGCAACCGTCATAACATGCATATTGTGGCGGTTCAAACCGTTGTAACTTTCCAAAATGAACAATCTTACTTTACCAATTTTCTTGTGGTGTTAAACATTAGAAATTTCAGAGATGCATCTCCGTAACAATTTAAAATATATACCATGCATCACACTCAGAAGTCCTTTCACATGTTTATTGTACCAGAGATGCATCTCTGTTTATTTTATGGAGATACATCTCTGTAACCTATCAGAACAGAGTAGGTCATTTTATGTTTTGTTTGTGTGTATTCAGATGCATATTTATAAGCGCTATGTAACAAGATTTAAACCATTCAATCGTAATGCAAAAAATAACGTCTATAAATTTTGATGGTGAAAAATGTCATATATAAATAAAGTATATATAACATATCCTCTTTTATGTATGTCGGACTACATCTCATCTCCCTCCTCTGCCTCATCGGGATCCTCGGCTATTAATTCCCCCATTCTCCAGTGACATCTCTAGTACATCAGTAACCCCCGTGCCTCCGTCATTATGGAATTTAGGACCTGTTTCACATCAGACCTATAAGGGAAGATACCTATGTCAATGCATGACTACGCAATCTTCACTATGCAATAACATCTAGACAAGACATCCGGAGCATGATCTAACTATGCCTTCTCCTCCTCGATTACTTTGTGATGGGCTGGCCTCGTTCGATCTCGTAGAGTATCATGCACCATATACAGATGTGACACCTGATGAATCATCTGATGTACCCATCGGCGTAGCTCTAGTCGCCCTGAACTATGGTACTTCGTAACTCCTCTGATACCAGATGACTCTCATAATCACCAAACATCTCATCCATCTGTCTATGTGTCAGAGCAGAAGGCGCAGAGACCATAAGGTGTCTGGGAATGGTCTGAGTGTAGCCGAAATGCTGCATGATACGCTCGGGCAGATGAGGACCTGTGAGACGTGATCTACAGGACAACCACCATGAGTATAACATTATCTCGTCAAATGGTCGTGTCTCATGGTGATCCACATAGCTGTTGAAGTGCATGTCCTCTAAAACTAAGCGGTCGAGGTACACTCTGAACGAATTTATCTCTTGGTCCCCTCAGAGCGGGGAAAATACAGTAGCACGTGGCATATCCTCACTATATGTCAGTACAGTTGCCCAGCCGGAGATACGCTGGAAATGCTTGAGGATCCAAGCCTAAAATTTTTGGCACACACGAATCATCAGTAATGGCGTTGCAAAGATGAAAGGAAAATGACACAAAAATAGTAAAAGACAAATAAATATTACCATCAGTAGTGTGATGCTACCGATGACCTGCTTCGTCTTGCATCTATAGCCCTCTAATAGCTTTGAGTACAAGAAGACCAAGCGGTCCCCAGTTGTACTCATGGATATGCTCGAAGTCCTCGAAGTACTGTAAGTATATGAAATCTATATAAGTGGCACTATTGTCCATAAAAACTATAGTGCCAACCAAATATAACAGATATGCTCTCATAGCATACGCTCTATGGAGCCCCACCTGCTCGTCATCCTATGTAGTATGATGTGCTCTAACAATCTCATCTGTGTATTCCTTTTTCAGGAATTTAAACCTAGCATGAGCACCTCTGGTTCTAACCAACTCCTCCATCACTGTCGTTGGGTCAACTCCTAGATAGTCTACCATCATCTCGAGTGTCTCGTCTTAGGTTATCCTCCAATGATCTAGAAGTTTTCCCCTATCAGATGATGTAGAAAATATGACACATCATCGAGTGTGATAGACATCTCACCAAACGGGAGATGAAATGATGAGGTCTCAGAGTGTCATCTCTCTGTAAATGCATTAAGCATTTGTGGTTAACCATAATATAATTGGCCACGCACAAGTCATTCATCCTAGATAGGGACAAAGCTGTCTGAAACCACTCCTCATTTAGTTGAGGCAAGCTAGTAATCTTCCTCTCATGGTTAATAATCTCCTGCGAATCACGATGTTGTACAAAAATAAATAAATTTCACAAACTTGTAAATAAAAATAAACATAAATTAAAAGAATGAATCCAACGAATGCTACTTTTTCGTCCCAAATATATCTAGCAGTATGGTCTGGGTATATAGGCAGTAATGACAAATCTATATTGCCTCCTCTAAGTGCCTCTGGCTCAGCAGTCTCCCCATTCGGAGATGGCACTGGCTCAGCAGTAACATAAATAGTAGGAGATGTCACTGACTTAGTAGGAGGTGACACTGACTCAGTAGCATCAGTAGTATGAGGTACCACGGGTGGCTCAAATATCTCAGATGCTTGAATAGGCAAAACTTGATGCCTACCGGACGATGGTGGGAATGATGTGTCGCTAGGTGAAACTCGTCTCCTACGGGAAGAAGAATATTTAGAGGCATGAAGAGAAGCGTGAGCTCTAGAAGTAGATGGCTCTACATGGCTAGAGAGAACAAAAGCCTTTAAAACCTGACTCTTCTCTTGCCGCACTGATGCATGATGTGTAATCCTCATGTGCCTCAGCCTATCGTGTCTATCAGTCATAATTCCTGCAAGTTAAATTAAACTAGAAAATTAGTGTAAGAAAGCAACACCACAACCAAGAAAATAAAATAAAAAGACTGAGAAAATTATGGAGATGCATCTCCGCTTACTGGGAAAGTTAAACGTTGAAAAATTCCGGAGATGAATCTCCAAAATTTTCTGCAACTCAGTGAATGCGTCAATGGCAGATGAAATTTTCTAACAATCCTATAAGAGAAACAATCCTTCTCCTTATATTCAGCACCTAAATCCAAACAATCCTTGGAATTTTAGGATTTTACAATAGTTCTGAATTTTGAGTAAGCAGATGAAATTTTGATTCTTCAAGATATCAATCACAAGATCAATCTTTTCCTTTGTAAAACTCAATTCTCAAGACAATAATACAAGTGTTCTTTGCATGCAAATGAAACTATGATGATAAATATGAAGGTTTATGCAAAGTTTCACTTTTGGAAAAATCTGAAGAACACTTAGAAAGTTTTTGAAGATTTAGAGAAATGAGCAACTGATTTGAAATTTTTGTAAGGAGGTGAGGTGTAAAGAGTTGTAGAAAGATGTTTATATATACCTATGACACCTCTACTGAAGGTTACAAATCATGAAAGAATGCCATGGTTGATCAGACAAAATAACAGAAAAATTTATGAAGGGATGCAATGGGATTTTTGGCTCTGCTTCAGTGGTAACCGGTTACTATATAAAGGGTAACCATTTACTTGATTGTAATGTTAGAAAATTTGAAAGTTTTGACAGGGTAACCGGTTACCTCATAGAGATTAACCGGTTACTTCAAAATAGAATTGAAAAATGCTTTTAAAAAAACAGAGTTTCAAAACCATTTTATTGCAACCAAAAAGATGTTTCTAAGCATCATGACATAAATGAGGAATATGATGAACACTTGTATCAATGCATGAGTTTAAGTGTTATACCTATTCCTTTGAGCTTCAATCTTCATAATTCCTTGACATTTGTAGAGAGTTGATTTTTGAGCAGGAGACTTGATCAATCCTTTTTGTTAATCCATCTTGTCTTTATGAGAAGCTTTGTAGGTGAGTCTTCATCAAAACATCTGAGAAGTCATGTCTTCACATTCTCCCCCTTTTTGATGATGACAACCAACCTTTGACAATTTGAATCAATTTGAAATAACATTGAGTTCTCTAACAAGCTCCCCCTTAAACTAACATTTGAAGAAGCTTTGAAATTCTGAAGTTGTTAGAGAAAAAACACAAAAGCTAATTCTTCTCCCCCTTTGTCATTAACAAAAAGGATGGGAAAAGATTTAACTGAAAATTTACAAAGCAACATACAAGAGAAATAATAAACATTGTACGAAGATTACTAAACGAATTCAATAACACGTAGTAGAAATATCCAGAAATTAACACATAATCGCAATAGAAAACATAACATAATGTAAAAACAAAAATGATCAAAAAAATTTAATCATCTTTAGCCATATGGTCTCCTTCTCCCTCTTCTCCTCCACCATCTTCATCTTCATCATTGTCTTCAATAACAACCCGGGAACGATTCATGGATCTAAAGAGTTTTCTAAGGGCAATTATTCCCCTAGTTGTTTCACGATGATTTCTTTCTATGGTTTCCTTAATGGAGCGAATTTCGGAATATAAAAGTTCATTGATAATACCGCCTTTCGGGATTGGAGGGTTTTGTGGAGCAAGCTCTTCTTTGTATTGGAACATCCCATTAGGTGCAATAACAATGTTGGTGTTTTTAGTTGTCGTTATAGCATTGATTTCACATACTTTAGCAACCGTGTCAGTTTTTGGTTCCCTTTGTAGCAAAACATCCTTATATTCCAAAAACCTTGAGATGATCCGAGCGTAAGATAGTCTGCCGTTGAGAGTGAGTTGGTGTCGCATATTGTGCACGATGACATATGCCCAGTTAATTTCTTTATTCAGCTTCAGACATCTGATTAATTCCATTTCCAGCTCACTGACCTGCGAATGATT
The DNA here is from genome assembly GCA_963859935.3 of Lathyrus sativus. Taxonomy (NCBI): domain Eukaryota; kingdom Viridiplantae; phylum Streptophyta; class Magnoliopsida; order Fabales; family Fabaceae; genus Lathyrus; species Lathyrus sativus. Next base: position 555,690,168 of record OZ012740.1, on the reverse strand, counting down.
TGAATATTTTGGCACCAGAATATATGCCAAAATATAATGAAGCATTATGTCGCTCACTATCAGAAGGTTTGCGTATTTTACCACTCTGCTGGAGTTATGAGACTGCTTACTCATAACATCCTCATGAGTTCCTCTACAGATGGAGACAAAATAATCTAAACTGTCAAATTTTTCCAGAAGGGAAGGTCCGGAAGAACCCCGTGACGAAGTTCTTACCCCTTTGAAGGGATTCCCAAACAAGTTCCTATATCAGATAAATCCATAGAAATGTCGACCTTTTTAACTTTAGCAGTTATCATAATATCTCCAAAATATATGAGCCAAACTTTAAAGTAGAGTAAAAATCCCTAATCAAATTTGGGTAATAAAAACCCTTCTCAGCAACAAGATCTTTGACTCCAGAATTTTCTAATAAAGTTCTAAAAGTAAATTTGTGACTAGGAAAAGCACTGAAATTGACATATTTTACCGCCATCAAGGTCCGAGTCCAAACCGCAAAATCCAATCTTCGAGACTTGATTGTTGGTGCATGTTCTTCCTCGACAGCATCGGAGCTTTCTTCAGCCATATTCTTCTTGCCCTTGTCTGGGTTGGGAGCCATTAATGAAGCTTTGAGAATTTTAGGGTTTAAGGGATTTTCAGATTTGGAGAGGGTGAGGAACTTTGAGATGAGAGTTTGTGAGTTTTGGGTTTTATAAAGAGGAACTAGTGAGTGGATTTTAATTCTCCTTGAATTTCTCCTTGGATTTTTGTGAGTGGAGCTTTAATGAAAGTAATGGAGGTAGCTTGGAAGGTAGAAGAAGAAGTGAATGGGGTTTTAGGGTTGAAGACCAAGACTTAGTAATGAGTAAATGAAAAGTAAATAAAAGATATCATTATATCATTTAACCACAAAAGAAAGAAAAAATAAAACAATTTTTCTGAGTTTAACTGTGGTAACCGGTTACTTCATATGGGATAACTGGTTACGCAATACAAATATGCGCAAATACTGGAAAACTTGAATGGGTAACCGATTACTTCAGATAGGGTAACCGATTACCTTATGCACAAGTTCAAAAATAGTAGCATGATAACTCAAAAGTGGTCAGAGTTTTCCAAAGTTTTTTGCTATGATATGTTATAACATAATATTATGCAACTAAGAATAACATATTTAAGCCGTAAATATATATTTAAGATCATGAAAATTCAAGAAAGTGAAAAATTATCACATAATACACTTTTCGTGTAAATTTGCAAGAAAATTAAAATAAAGGAATTTTGTGTATCGGGCTTCATTATAGCATATAATGAATAAATATTGAAGATCTACACATCACCTTCATCTAGAATGCCAAGTTCTCTTCGAATCTTGTAAAACGCTTCTTTTGCAAGTGGTTTTGTGAAGATGTTTGCGAGTTGATTATGTGTATCCACGAATGTAACTTCAACGTCGCCTTTTAGCACATGATCACATAGAAAATGATGTTGAATGTCTATGTGTTTTGTACAGGAATGCATGACTGGATTCTTTGTAATATTGATAGCACTTGTGTTGTCACATTGAAGAGGAATGCATCCGAGAATGAGTCCATAATCAAGAAGTTGTTGCTTGAGCCAAAGGATTTGTGCACACCAACTACCTGCTGCTATGTACTCTACTTCTTCTGTGCTAAGAGCAACACATGCTTGTTTCTTGCATGCCCATGGTACTAATGCATTTCCTAGTATGTGACATGTTCCACTTGTGCTTTTCTATCAGTTTTACATCCTGCATAATCCGCGTCAGAATATCCTACTAAATCACATATACTATCTTTAGGATACCATAATCCAACGTTTGTCGCCCTTCTGAGATATTTCATGGTTTTCTTCACAGCGGTGAAATGCGACTCCCTCGGATTGGCTTGAAACCACGCACATAAACACACGCTAAACATAATGTCAGGACGACTTACCGTCAAATATAAAAGTGAACCAATAATACCTCGGTACTTTGTGATATCAACAAAGATTATTGATTTATCTTAATCAACATATGTTGCTGATCCCATCAGAATAGACATAGCCTTATAATCATTCATGTCAAATCTTTTCAATAGTTCTTTACAATATTTTGATTGTTTGATAAAGATGCCATCCTTCATTTTCCATATTTTTAGTCCTAGAAAATAATTCATTTTCCCATCATAGACATTTCGAACTCTCCTTGCATCATTAACGAGAATTCTTCACATAGGTCTTTATTGGTTGATCCAAATATAATGTCATCAATGTAGACTTGAACTAGCAAAGTGTTATTCTTGATTCGTTTGATGAATACGGTCTTATCAACTTTACCCTTTTCAAATCCTTTCTCACACAAAATTTTTTTGAGATGATCATACCAAGCCCTTGGTGCATGCTTTAAGCCATAAAGAGTCTTTCTCAACTTGAAGACGTGTGACGGATTCTTGAAATCTTCGAAGCCTGGGGGTTACTTAACGTAGACTTCTTCATTGATGTATCCATTTAGGAAAGCGCTCTTAACATCCATCTTGTACAACTGAAAATTTAAAGAACATGCATAAGCAAGCAATAATCGAATAGCTTCTAACCTTGCAACAGGAGTGAATGTTTCTTCAAAGTCGATTCCTTATTCTTGATTGTAATCTTGGGCCACCAATCTTGCCTTGTTTCAAACAATTATTCCATTTTCATCAAGCTTTTTCTTAAACACCCATCTGGTACCTATGATGTGTTTACCACTTGGTCTAGGAACAAGTTCCCAAACTTGATTCCTCTTGAATTGGTTTAATTCTTCTTGCATGTCAATAATCCATTGGTCGTCTCCTAAGGCTTCATCAACTTTCGAAGGCTCGATTTGAGACACGAATTCCATGTTTAAGCAAGCATCCTTAAGGTTGAATCTGGTTGTAATGCCTTGACTGATGTCACCAATAACTTTGTCTATCGGGTGATCTCTATGGGTTCTCCACTCCTTTGGTAAATCATTATCTTTAGGATCTTGTTCAATAGGTTCTTCTTGTTGCCTAGGTTGATCATTTTCTTTTGAAGTACCTTCTTTAGGAATATCTACAATATCATCATCATCATCACACAAAACAACTTCCTCCTTGGAGGGGTTAGATTCATCAAATTTAACAGGCATAGATTCTTCAATAGTTAAAGTTCTTTTATTATAAATTCTAAAATACTTACTAGAGAGAGAGTATTCGATAAATATGCCTTCGTCAGATTTCTCGTCAAACTTACCAAGATTGTTCTTATCATTGTTCAAGACAAAGTACTTACATCCAAAGATATGAAAGTAAGAAATGTTTGGTTTTCTCCCTTTGAAAATTTCATAGCGAGTCTTCTTAAGAATAGGTCTTATATTAACACGATTACTTACAAAGCATGTCATACTCACCGCATCTGCCCAAAAGTATTTTGGAAGATTCGAGTCGCTTAGCATAGTCCTTGCAAGTTCCACCAATGATCTATTCTTCCATTCTACAACACCATTTGTTGTGGAGTTCTTGGTGCCGAGAAGTTGTGAGAGATTCCATATTCTTCGCAAAAATATTTAAATGAAGCATTTTGGAATTCTTCTCCATGGTCGCTTCTTATGAAGAGAATCGTTAACGCCTTCTCATTTTGTATTTGTTTTGCAAACTTCTTAAATACTTTGAAAGCATCACTTTTCTGCACTAAAAAGTAAGTCCAACAAAATCTAGAATAATCATCAACAATAACCAAAATGTAAACATTACCTCTGAAGCTTTTTGTTCTTGATGGACCAAATAAGTCCATGTGTAACAACTGTAGTGGCCTTGTAGTGGACACCACATTTTTTGATTTGAAAGTTGATTTGGTTTGTTTCCCTTTTTGACAAACGCCACACAAATTATCCTTGATGAATTTTATCTTAGGCAAACCAATAACTAGGTCATGTTTAACCAACTTGTTTAAATGTTCCACGTGAATATGTGCAAATCTCTTATGCCATAACCATGAATTGTTATTGTTTTCCATGAGACACTTAACCTTCAAAGAAAATTGTCAAGAGAAATCATAAATATGTTATTTATTCTTTTACCTTTTAACATTACCTCCTTAGTGACTTCGTCTTCTATCAAACATTCATCCTTTGTGAACTTGATTTTGAATCCTTTGTCACAAAGTTGGCTTATGCTAAGTAAATTGTGCTTTAGTCCTTCGACATAAAGTACATCTTCAATTGATGTGAAAGGTGGTGATCCAACTTTGCCTATGCCAAGAATTCTTCCTTTGTTATTGTCACCATAGGTAACATAACACTTGGCCTTAAGCTTTAGATATGAAAATTTGTTAACATCACCAGCCATATGCTTTGAACACCCACTATCAAGATACCAAAGATTTGAAGAGGCATTCAAACAAACCTACAAAACAAATTACTTTTTGTTAGGTACCCAAACTGCTTTGGGTCCTTCATAATTAGTATCTTTCTTGACCCACACATAATACCCGCTTGCTATACTAAAATTTCTAACATAGCATGCATTAGGTGTATGACCAATAATACCGCAATAAAAACAAGTAGGTTCAAAGTTACTCTTATATCTTGGAACAAAAGATTTCTTTTTAAGAGCATTTTTCTTTTTATGATGATGGTGCACAGCCTTAGGCGTAATCACTTTCTCTTTAGGAGTTTGGTCACTAGCCTTAACAAAGATCGTTTTGTTAGAACTTGGTTTAAAAAATTTTGAGTAACTAAGTCCGCTTTTATCGTTAGAATATCTTTGTTGGCTAAGGACCCCTTCTAAACCAATTTGTCCCTTTTCATATCTTTCTAGCACTCTTTTAAGTTGAACAATTTGAAAAGAGAGTGATTCATATTTTTTGCATACAAGGTCTTGTTTTTCTTCAATAGTAATTTTTTTCTTTTCCAATCTTTTCATCTTTTTGAATAATATTCAATTTTTCTTCTAAAGATGATATTTGTTTCTTTTGTGAAGAAATGGTTTTACACAAGACCTTGCGTTCATTTAAGAGTTCATTAATAGCCTCTTATGCATCATTATCATAAATTGGAAAAGAAGTACTAACCTCATCATCTTCGTTGTCTGAGTGATGAGAAGCCATCAACGCCAAATTTGCACTTTCGTCGCTTTTTGATTCGGATGATGAACTAATCTCATTGTCCTCTCATGCAACATAAGACTTCTTGTTCTTTGCTTCCTTGTTGCCTTTGAATCCATTCTTCTTTGAGAGTTTTGGACAATCTGGCTTTATGTGACCTTGCTTCCCACATTCATAGCATGTAATGTCTTGACTTGACGTGGAAGACTCCTTTTTCTTGAAGTGTTTCTTCCTCTTTGCATAGTTGTAGGTTTTGTCACTTTTGTTGAAGAATTTCCCAAGTCTCTTTACAAGTAACGTAAAGTTCTCGTCTTCCTCCGGTGCACCATCATCTTGTCTTTCTTTTGAATATACTTTTAGAGCATATCTTTAGACGTTTTCTCTTTATTTTCATGTTTCTCGAGACGTCCAAGTTCTAACTCATGTTCTTGAAGCTTTCTAAAAAGTGATGTGGAAGTCATTGTTGTAAGACTTTTCTTCTCCGAAATTGTCATAACTTTAGGTTGCCACTCTCTTGTTAAAGATCTTAAAAATTTCAGATTTAATTCATCATTAGTGAAAGTTTTACCTAATGCAATCAAATGATTGGTTAAGTGAACAAACCTTTTCTAGAGAGCAACAATTGATTCTCCAGGCAGCATGCGAAACATTTCATATTCTTGACTTAATGTGTTCAGCCTTGATCTCTTAACTTCGGCGGTTCCTTCATGAGTCTCCACCAAAGTATCCCATATTTCCTTAGCCGATTTGCATTGTGAAACTCGGAAAAACTCATCCATGCTTAAAGCACTTTGCAAAATATTGATAGCCTTTTTCTCATTTAAAACTCTTGTTTTGTCATCTTCGTCCCATGAACTTTTTATTTTAGGAGTACCTACATTATTGACAACACTTGTTGGTACATGAGGGTTAGTTTCAATGGTTTCCCAAATACCATCTCCTTGTGCCTGTAAATGTGATCTCATGCGGATCTTCCAGAAATCAAAATATTCTCCAGAGAACAAGGGAGATTTGTTACTACTACCGCCGTCTTTAAAAACCAGATTTGCGCTAGTGGAAGTCATCTGGATCTCTGTAGGAACAGGTTATCTATAACCTGCTCTGATGCCAATTGTAAGTTATGAAAGCACCTAAGAGAGGGTGAATTAGGTGTTTAGAGATTTTTCTCGGTTTTTTGACGATTTTGAATTTTACTTTCCTAGAAGGTTCTAAGTGATGAAATGTTGTAAAGATGAAAAGTAAAGAACACCAGGAAGTATACTGGTTCCCCTCACTGGTCGAGAGTACTCCAGTCTCCTTTCAACATGAAAGAGATTTCACTATAATGTTCATGAAAGAGATTTCACTATAATGTTAGATCTTAGACAAGACTACCTAGTCTTTCTAAACTAGACTCTAACAAAACACCAAGAACAATCTTCTTGGATTTTACAAGTTTAAAGTCCAACCAAGAATAAATCTCTTACAATGGACCTCTTGTATCCACAATCCCGATAACAAGGATTCTAACAAACCCTATAAGAGAAACAATCCTTCTCCATATAGTCAGCACCTAAATCCAAACAATCCTTGAAATTTTAGGATTTTACATTAGTTTTGAATTTTGAGTAAGCAGATGAAATTTTGATTCTTCAAGATATCAATCACAAGATCGATCTTCTCCTTTGTAACACTCAATTCTCAAGACAATAATACAAGTGTTCTTTGCATGCAAATGAAACTATAATGATAAATATGAAGGTTTATGCAAAGTTTCACTTTTGGAAAAATCTGAATAACACTTAGAAAGTTTTTGAAGATTGAGAGAAATGAGTAATTGATTTGAAATTTTTGTAAGGAGGTAAGATGTAAAGACCTGTAGAAAGATGTTTATATATGTCTATGACACCTCTACTGAAGGTTACAAATCATGAAAGAATGTCATGGTTGATTAGACAAAACAACAGAAAAATTTATGAAGGGATGCAAGGGGATTTTGGCTCTGCTTCAGTGGTAACCGGTTACTATATAAAGGGTAACCGGTTACTTGATTGTAACGATAGAAAATTTGAAAGTTTTGACAGGGTAACCGGTTACCTTATAGAGAGTAACCGATTACTTCAAAACAGAATTGAAAAATGCTTTAAAAAAAACAGAGTTTCAAAACCATTTTATTGCAACCAAAAAGATGTTTCTAAGGATCATGGCATAAATGAGGAATATGATGAACACTTGTATCAATGCATGAGTTTAAGTGTTATACCTATTCCTTTGAGCTTCAATCTTTATAATGCCTTGACATTTGTAGAGAGTTGATTTTTGAACAGGAGACTTGATCAATCCTTTTTATTAATCCGTCTTATCTTTATGAGAAGCTTTGTAGGTGAGTCTTTGTCAAAACATCTGAGAAGCCATATCTTCACATTCACGCCAAATTATCCTATCTTAACTCTGTTCATTTGAAACACTTGAAAAATTGAAAGAAAACAAAAATACAAAAATAATACGAACAAAACGGAAATAAAAATATTAAAAATTAAGAATATAAACACACAAAACACCTTTGATCATTAAACCAACATAGTTATTAACCATCCAGAAACATTCGGGTACATGTATGCACATTCAAATCTATTTTATCGCATTTATTTGACAAATTTTCAATTATTAAACTACTAAAAATAAATTAAATTGTTAAGAAGCCTCAGACTCAAATATTTGGATACGTCATTTTGTATGAACTTTATAATCAGCCGATGTCGGCAATATTTTAATACATCATTGGCTCCTGTCACAATAAATTTTATAAATACTTAATTTGCACAATGGCGATATATGAAGGATTTAAATTAAACTATTTTTCTTACAAAACTCTCGGATTTAAATTAAACTATTTTTCTTACAAAACTCTCGGATTTAAATTAAACTATTTTTCTTACAAACCTCTCTTTTGAAAAAATTTATAAAAATATTCATCATAATAAAAGAATAAAGGATAATCCCTTTCTGAAATAAAATAAAATTTAAATGTATATGTGATGGAACATCTTATATATAGTTTCATAATATACTGACGATATATAATTAGAAGCTTCTAATGTCATTTTCTAACGGCAAAGTTTCTAATTTCATCTTTCAACTCCTTAACATTACCTTAAAGTATTCTAAAAAAACAATACATGCTACTAATCATGTGATAAAAAATACTAATGTCAGTGTTATTTTAAAATTAGTTGTATTCATTACCACCACAGCAACAACAACAATTTTTTTAAATAATTGTGTTATTGTGACAATTCATTTTATAAGTAAATAATTACTATCTATTGACGATAAAAAAAATGTTTCCTGACCGTGAAATTTCAGATAAAGAAGCTTTCCAATTTTATCCTCGTACATTTAACAAAACACTTTCCATGAAAGACTATAGTGATGTCTTTGACAAAATGTGAACTTGTAAGTGAAGCAGATGAAGTGGCACCGAAAATTGTTGATGTAATTACACACAGCCTCTGAATTTGTAACAAGTTATTTCTAAGTGTTCAAGTCTAAGCAAGCAAGAATGACACGTTTCTTGATGGGCAAGCAAGAAAGAAAGCGGTTCCACGCAACGCCGTCTGGCGGGACTTTTCAACATTTAAGTCTTCCGAACCACGTACAAGAAAGAATGAAAACAAAAATGTATTGAATGTTTTAGAAGTATTAACATTATTGTTTTCGATACAAACTTTTTATTTTTTATTTTAACTTGTAACTTTAAGCAACTTGTTAGCATGATTCAATGATTCAATAAAGTAAAACTTATCATTAGAATGTTAGAAGTTATATTCAGGACTAATATTAGTTTTTTTTTTTTTTTTTTTTTAAAGTTTAATATAGTTAGTATTTTATCTACGTGATACTTTTATATATATATATATATATATATATATATATATATATATATATATATATATATATATATATATATATATATATATATATATATATATATATATATATATTATATATATTATATATATATATATTATATATATATATATATATATATATATATATATATATATATATATATATATATATATATATATATATATATATATATATATATATATATATATATATATATATATATATATATAATGTAGTCGTCAATAATTATAGTGCAAGTAAATAGTAGTAGTAATAGTAACTATTAGTGGAATAACTATTCACTATAACCGTTTTGTAAGAGAAGTGTAAGTTTATTATTTTGTCTCGTCTCTCTGTTTTTTCATCTTGTGTACCAACAATTGGTATTTAAAGCTCTGGTTTAAATTCACATGGAAACACAGGAAAACATGAGTGAACAATGAGGCGTTGTGTAATTGATTTCCTTTCTTGAGTTCGTGTTGAATTTTTGATCAGAAGCGTAGTAGAATCACATTTCTTGATTTTGCGGGATTGAAAAACACTAGTGTTTTGTGAGATCTGAGTGAATTGCACAAGGTTGAAGATGAACGGAAACGATAATATGAGTATTAAGTTTCCAGTGTTCGATGGCAAGAAGTGGAATCGATGGTCAACGAAGATTACGTTCTGGTTGCACTTCCAGCAAATGCAACGGATGCACAGAGGAATGCTAAACGTGATCTAATGAAGAAGAATAAAAAGGTGTTAGTGTGTGAATGTGAACGTGTTTAAAAAGATCGTTGATTCGACGACGGCGAAGGCTGCGTGTGACACACTAGTACGGTGCTACAGCGGTGATGCATCAGTGAAGAAGGAGAAGTCCCAGTTTCTACATAAGCAATATGAAAATCTCAGCATGAAGAACAATGCGAAGGTACTTGACTATATCTCTAGAGTGACTCTGATTACAAATGAAATGAAATCGTATGGAGAAACTCTCTCTGAAGAAAAGATCATTGAGAAAGTACTTAGATCTCTTACTCCTCAGTTTGATTACCTTGTGGTAGAAATTGAACATTCTAAGGATCTTAGCACCATGATAATTGAAGAGTTGCAAAGCATTCTAGAGGCACAAAAGTTGCATCTAACTGAGAGAAACTCTAAAAGAGAGGTAGAGCAGCAGGCTCTAAAAGTAGCTTCTGTTAAGAAATATCATAAGCAATCTTGGTCAGAAGGCAGAAAGATATATGATGGTGTTTAGAAGTCATAAACCTAAACTTCTGAAAGACAAAAGGGAGCTCAGAAGGGGAACGAGAAGTATGACAAGAGGAAAATTCAATGCTAATGTTGTAAGAAGTTTGGCCACTTCGCTGCTGATTGTTAGTCAAACAAGGAAAAGAAGTCAGAAGAAGTTAACATAGCCAGAGGAGAATCTGATGATGAATCTGTGTTATTGATGGCTTTTGAATCTAATTATGCGTATTTGGCATAGTGGTGGTATATGGAAACTGACTGCTGAAATCACCTTATTGGAAATAAGAAATGGCTGGTTGATTTTGACTCTAGAAAGAGGACAAAGATCAGATGTGTTGATGACAAATAACTCAATGTTGAAGGTATGTGAAATGTCAGAGTAGCTCTGAATAATGGTAAAACTGCATTGATTCAGAATGTGTGATATGTTCCTTGCATAAAAAGCAATCTAATGAGTGTAGTTCAATTAATTTAGAAAGGTTTTTTAGTTACCATGAATTACACTCTTTTAAAGTTGTATGACTGTAATCAGAAGCTGATTATGAGGTCAGAATAGGGAAGGAATAGAACATTCAAAGTGAATGTTAAAACTACAGACTATGAATGCCTTAGTGCAATAAGTGTTGTGAAGGAAAATGAGTTATGGCACAAAGGATTTGGTCATTTGAACTTCATAAGGTTAGGGCATCTGAACTCAAAGAACTTGGTACATGGAATTCCTGCAATTAAGAAGCCAGAGAAGTCATGCAATGTGTGAAGGTGCGAAAAACACAAGAAAGGGAGGGGTTGAATTGGATTTTAAAAACAAAAGCCTTTTTACCAACTCAAAAACTCAATAATCAAAAGTTTGAACAATGAGAGAGACACAAGAATTTTTATCTTGGTTCACTTGAAACTCAAAGCTAATCCAGTCCTCCCGCCAAGGTGATTTCGCCTTATACACAAGGACTTAATCAACTATAATCAACTGATTACAAATTCACTAGCAACGACTAGTGACTAATGAACTACAATGACAAACAATCAATGTCTTCTCAAGGATACTTACCTAACTGATCCCTCAAGGAACTACAACCAAAGATTTTGAATAAAGATTGTGTTTACAAGTTGCTTCTTCACAAGTATATTTTACATAAATGAAATACACAAAAATACTTAAAGAAAAGTTTGCACAAAGTTAAGAAGCTTTTCACGTATAAACAGTCTTGTAAATTTGGCAACTTTCTTCAAGTCTCCAAGTCCTCTATATCTATATCATGAAAAAGGAACCGTTGGAGGACAAATCAGGAATACGAAATGTAGTTGTCCACTAAGGGAATAGTGATAGGTGTGAAGAATAGTGCAGTACTTTCGCCCACAAAAACAGTTAGTGGAGGAAAATTTTCGTTTTGTACTGTTTACTATTTTGATCACGTATCCTTTATCCTTATCTTCAAATTCATATGCTTCTGATGAAAAGTTGATGAAGCATGAACAGAAGAGTCACATAGCTTAAAATTAGAATCTTCAGAATCATTAATCAGAACCTTGATAATATCAGCGTCTGACTTGAGATATTCAGAAACTTGAGAATCTTCAGCTAGAAACTTCAGAAGCTTGTCATTCTTCAGAATTTTAATGATCAGAGTCACATCCAGAAGAAGAAACCAAGAGAACATTGCAGCAGCAACATGACATCTTCTCAAAAGCTTCTTAAAAGTGAATCAACACAGAAGCGAGTTTTGGAACATAAAGTTTAGAAACTGATGACGTTGCACATCATATTCTCAGAATCAAAACTGGTTGTTAAAGTTATACAATAACAAACTGTTAGGGTGCCAATATTGTTCTCACATAAATACTACCTTGTTATCATCAAAACTCAAAGGTGTAGATGCAGAACCAAATCTTGTTCTAACAATCTCCCCCTTTTTGGTGATGACAAAATAATGTATTTTGATGAACAATTCGTACAGGGTAATTACAGAAAGACATATCAGAAAGAAGCACAAAGCTCCCCCAGAGATGTACAGTCCCAAAAAGATAAAATCATAATGAAGGAGCACATTCCCGATTAACCTTTTTGGAAGAGCCATAGTGATCTTCTATCAAAATATGGTTTTCGTCAGAATTTAATTGAACTTATCCAGAATATTGGTCGTTAGAGTCAACACTTCTGATGAACTTTGCTTTAGAAGTCTAGTTTGAAAACTTAGCCTGATTTGAAATCTTATTGAAAGATCTTCATATCCTGGTTAAAGCTTTACAAACTCATTGCCTGATTGGAAGTCTTTCTCAACCTTTGAAGTTGATTCTTCAAACTCGGAAAGTAAACCATTTCTTCATAAACTAGTTGTCTTAAGATATGTTATGAAAACTTCAAGAGCTTTTGATATTTCATTACTTTTCCTGAAATAGCTAACAAAATATTCTAGAAGTAATTGTTAACAGAAACATTAGAAATGTTTGGGTTCTGATTCATGAATAAAGATATACCAAAATCAATATGTTTCTCCCTTTTTTTGTAGCAATCAAAAAGACATAGAAAAAATAAAACAAAAAGAAAAAACTTCATTAAATAAACGCCAGAAGGCCCAAAAGTACAGAACAAAAACAAACACAAACACTTAATCAGAATAACACAAATAAAAGTGCATACAATTTTCAAAAACTAAGGGTTTGGGTTCTGCATGGGAAGTCTGGAGAGGATAAGCTCAAACATCTTTTCCTGTCTATCCAAGCGTTGGTTGACCAGGTCTTTGTCTTCCTTCAGCTCAGTAAGAGTCTTTAGAATTTCTGGAATCACCCCAAAAGAAGAAGTTTCAGCAGCAGCAGCATTCAAATTTTCAAATGGCGACCTTTCATATTCCTTTGTTTCTTTTCGAAGTATTCGACTAGTATAGCAAGTAGACACCTTGTGCTTGGCAACCTCCTCGCTAAATTTTCACAACCAGGTTATCATCAACATAAATTTGCACAACCAAAATATCATTCTTAAAGGTTTTGCAAAAGGGCGTTGTGTCCACTTTTCCTCTGGTGAACTCGTTTTCCAAAAGGAAGTTACTTAGCCTTTCATACCAAGCTCTAGGAGCTTGTCTCAGACCATATAACAAATTTTTAAGTTTGAAAAAACAATCCAGGTTTTCAGAACTTTCAAAGCCAGGGGGTTGGTGCACATACAGTTCTTAAGAAATGTACCCATTTAAGAATTCACTCTTAACATCCATCTGATATAGAATGATGTTATGATGGACTGCAAACAAAACTAAAAGCCGAATAGATTCTAAGTTAGCAATTGGTGCAAAAAAATTTGTATAGTCTAGTTGACTATAGCCTTGTGCTACCAGTCGATCCTTGTATCTGACGACCTCGCCTTTCTCATTGAGCTTGTTTCTGAACACCCACATGGTTCTAATAACATAGATACCCTTTGGTTTCTAAACAAGATCCCAAACGTTCTTTCTGGTGAATTGATTTAGTTATTCTTGCATAGCCAGAATCCATTCATTATTCTGAAGAGCTTTATATATAGATGTTGTCTCTATCAAAGATACCAAACCTAGATGAGTTTCTTCATAAGGCTTGAATGAAAATCGAGTTCTGACAGGTGTGTATTTATCTCCCAGAATCAATTCTTCAGAATGAGAAGTTTTTGGTCTACTCTTCTTTTGATAAGATGGACCAACGACAGTTTCTGGTTGAGTCGTTTATGAGTATTTAGCTTCAACATCTTTATCTTTTCCTTCTGAGTGTTTGTCTCCATAATCTTTGTCCTTAGGTTCTGAGAAAGTAATCTTCAAATCAGCAAGTTTCTCAACTAGCTTTGACTTTTCAGGGTCAAGCTTATCATGAATTGATTCCTCAACAACTTGTGTTTCTATGTTATATATTTTGTAGCCTTTTGAGCGTTCAGAATATCCTAAAAACAAACATTTATGAGGCTTAGAATCAAACTCTCCAAGATTCTCTTTAGTGTTTAACATAAAACAAATACAACCAAAAGGATGGAAATAAAAAATGTTGGGTTTTCTGTTCTTCCACAGTTCTTAGGGAGTCTTACCCAGAATAGGTCTAATAGAAATCCTGTTCTGAATATAACACGTTGTGTTTACTGCCTCTGTCCAAAAATGCTTAGCCATGTCAGTTTCTTGGATCATGGTGTGAGCCATCTCTTGCAAAGTCCTATTCTTCCTTTCTACAACCTCCTTATGTTGTGGAGTTCTAGGACAAGAGAAATCATGGGAAATTCCATAAGAATAAAAAATATTATCAAAGTATATGTTCTCAAATTCGCCATCATGATCACTTCTGACTTTGATTATTTTGCAATCCTTCTCTATTTGCACTTGTAAGTAGAAGGTAGAGAATACAGAATGTGACTCATCCTTGTGTTTCAAAAAATTTACCCATGTCTGATGACTATAGTCATCAACAATGACCAATTCATACTTCTTACCACTGATGGATATAGCTTTCACTGGACCAAACAAATAAATATGCATAAGCTCTAACGGTCTAGAGGTGGAAACAAAATTTTTAGCTTTGAAAGAAGTTTTGGAAAACTTGCGTTTCTGACATGCTTCACAAAAAGCATCTGAAGCGAGCTTTAGGTTGGGTAAGCCTCTGACTAATCCAAGCTTATTTCGCTGAGAAATCATCCTCGTGCTAACAGTGTTAATCGGTTAACGCATAGGGTTAACCGATTAACCAATCCAAATATTCAAATTTTTCAAAGGTTTCAGGGTGTTAACCGGTTAACGCCTGGTGTTAACCGATTAACACCTACGAATTTCTAGATTTTCACTTGTTTTACACAGGTTAACCGATTAACCCCAGGGGTTAACCGATTAACACTGCACCAGAATGCCATGTTTGTTGTTTTGTTTGCATGTTCGCATACCGATTCAATCCGAATCATCATAGATCAATGTGATGCATTATGATTGAATTGTTTTGCCTGTTTGCCATTGTTTGTGGTTGATTAATCTTGGTGTTGTTGATATGTATGGTCATTTTCCATTTATTGCATGCTTGTGTATGTGGTTCGAATCTATCATTCGTTTGCATGTTTAATTGCTTGCATTTCTCGCGTTTCTTCATATGTTTGCATCATTTTTGCATCGCTGTTGAGGTCGAGACGCGCTTGTGGCGGCTGCTGCCCCACACACTTTTCCTCCCTCCCACCATTATAATTGTGCATTTTCGTGTTTGCATGTTCTTTACTTGTGATTGATCCTTCCTTTGTTCTTCTTGTGCTTTCTTGCCATGATCCCCATAGGATTCCTAGTCCCTCCGTTTAGGATGGGAGTAGGAGAGACATTAGGCGTTCAATCCAAGTATGCTAACATTAGGTAGATGTTTCCCCTTTCATCCAAACTCTAGGATCACTTTGCATGACAACGTTAGGGCCGAATTTCCCTTAGACCTTCTGTGCGTCTCTCTTTCTCATCTTAAACCATGCAAATTCACCTAATAAAGGCTAGTTTGTACCGTACGTTACGAGCCTTAAGCTACCCGGGAAATGATTGTTGAAGGGTTTCCCTTTAACGATCAGGATGATGAGTATGGCACCCTTTGGGTGACATGTGTCGCTACCGCGAAAATAAGGTGCCGGCAAAACAGAAGAGTCACCACCTTTCGTTATTTATCCCTCGGAGCGGGAAAGGAAACGATCGGAAAAACCTGACGAAAAGGTATAAGACAAGGTCATCGCAACCGTTGTCTGGGTTCGGGAGTCGGTTACGCAAGGGGAAGGTATTAGCACCCCTCACGTCCATCGTACTCGATGGGATCCACGCTTGTTGTGTTTATCTGACGGGTTTGTTTAACTATCTACCTATCAAGGCTGGTCTGAAAAGAAAAGAAAATGACTCGGCAAAGCGTCACACTTTATGCTTACGTATTCTCATCAGAGAATGAGAAATCAGAGTCAACGTAGTTCGACTAACTACGGGTTACGGGGAAGGTGGCTCGCCAATACGTCAGTATTGTGCCTACGTACTCTCAACAAATATGAGAGATCAGAGCTTACGTAGTTCGGGATAATACGAATTACGGAAATTCAGATTCATCTGTTTTTTCGAGTAGGGTTAACAAACAGTTCCAGCAGTTTGGTGTACGCAGCTCGACCCTTGGAGACTTAAGCGTTACCGTTTGCGGTAGAACTGGGAGTTAACGACACTCTTTTCTTCAGAAAAGCTTCCTTTGAATTATGGGCCCACGGGGCAAAAAGGTTTGAAGTTTGTTTTCTGTCTTTTACGGAAGAAGTGTTTTTTATGGTTGTTTGCAACTAATATCGCACTAGAGACTATGACCTGAGAGTGAATGCGTCGCATGTCACCCAAAGGGTGCCATACTATACATCCAGACTGTTGAAAAGAAACTCTCCAACAATCCTTTCTCAGATAGCTTAAGGCTCGTAACGTACGACGTCAGTTAACCTTTATTACTGTATTTTAATTTGTTTTGAGATGAGAAGAGAACGAATAGGTTCAACTAAGGGGAGACTATCAAGTCCTACTGTTGTCATGCCAAGGATTCATCCTATGGTTGAGGTTTGAAACAGTGAACTCCTAGAAGTTATCATGCATAGGTTTCAACCTAAAGTTCTAATCATCACTTCCTCATCAAAGGAAGGGAGATTCCTAGGGGATCATGTCAATGATAAACAGAAACAGGTAAAGCATCAGCTGAAACAGTAAACAGTAGATGACTATAAAATGCATGCAATGCAAGTGAGGGAGGAAATGTGTGTGGGACATCAGCCTCCACAAGCTCATCTCAACCTCAAGCCAAATATGAATAACTGCAATCATACAGAAGAAATGAAATGCCATCCAGCAAATCACAAACCACATAGGCAAGGGAGCTGGGCTCTACCGAATACCCGCAAGCAAAGCCATACAGTAAAAATACAAGCAGAGGGAGCAACTCAACCTCTAGTGCAATCATGCTCTTAGATTAAATCAGTCTAAGCATGAACTTATTATAATGCATCAAGCAAATCAAACAAGTCACATCAATACATTTGCACAGAAAGCAAACAGACAGGAAAGAAAGCAAATCAACAGCTTCCCCAGCTTCACAGCAAAGCAACCTTCTGACAGCAGTTCAGTCATCAGTCCTCAACCACTCTTCAAGGCTATCATCTTCAATAGCAAGTGTCAACTTGCTTCTTCAAGCTTCCAACACATCAACATAAGTATCAACTTATTCTCTCTTCTTTAGGCCTCAGCTCCAAAGTGAACTCCACCTTCAGGCTTCACTCCTAAAAATCAAGTATCAACTTAGCTCTTCCAGGCCCTCAATGCATCAACATAAGTATCAACTTATTCTTTCTTCTTCAAGCCTCAGCTCTTCCTTCTTTACCAGTATCAACTTGCCCTTCCTGATCTACAAGCTTCAGCTCCTAAGAGTAGTCTTCAAATACTGGGAAGTGCCAACTCCTATCCTTCAATCTTCTTCAAGCAAGGAACTCCATCCTCTAGCAAGGGAGAAAGATTCATCTAACAAGAGCAAAGTTTGGATGATTGGTAGCAGAGTGAAGACCAAAGGTCACCACTAAGCATCCTATCATCAGAGAAAGGGACCCTCAAAGGTTCTACCAACTTGTAAAGAGCCACACATCCTACCAAAGGAGGGATGAGGCCTTTATAAGGGGACCTTACATCATAGGGAAGAATGGAAGTGATCAACATCTTCCATGCTTATGAAGGAAGAGAATCTATCTAGAAGCTCTGCCTACAAACCCTAATCTTAACACCTAATCAACACTACACCAAAAGAAGGGGAGATCTTCACATCCAAACTTCTTCAACTCAATCCATGGTAACCCAAGCTTGTCTTCAACATCATCCAAGATCAAAGGAGACAAAACCCTAATCTAAGGGAACTAAAGAAGTCATTCTAGTTGAGTTAGTGCATTGGAATCATCCAAAGTTGGCACCTAAACTAAAATCAAACAAAAATAGTAAATCACATTGTAAATTCCTACAAAAATTCCTAAGGGATCCTAATTCAATCATGAATCTACCCTACAAAAATAAGAGGTTGAATCATCCACCAAGTTCTAGATATAAAACCTAAATCATTAGGTATCAACCATAAAACCCTAAAAATGGAGCTTCTAAAGTTTCAACCTAAAACTACCACTTACATTCATCACAAAAATGTGAGAAAAATCTAGGGGGTACATGCATATCTATGCTAGCTACACACACAAAATCAGGGCAAGAATCATCATCAAATGATCAAACCAAATTCAACAAGATCAAGCATCAACCATGATTATTTTAATGTCAATTAAAATGTAAAAATGCACATAAAATCAGAAAATGCATGGAATATTAATATTTTTTATCTAAAAAAAACTAGATTCAATCATAAATCAATGGCAAAAAGAATGGAATTAATTGCATCATTTTTCAATTATTTATGAATTTTCCAATAATCATGAATGAAATGAAAAATTAAAAGAAAACCAAAAGAAAATGAAAGGCGCGTGGTGCAGGTAGCAAATTAATTCAGTTCATTTCAGGGTTGGGCCCAAAAAGGGGGTGCGAGTATCAACTATTGACTAAGCCCACCCAGATTACATTAATGAAACGCTGTGTTCCAAGTACTCAGAGATCCTTCACAAAATTTCCATCGCTCGTGGCCGTTAGATCCCACTTTGGTCAAAGGTCTCAGCCCAATCCAATGGCCATGAGGTTGTCTTCAACCTTTTGAATCTCTGAAACTTCAATCACCTGCGCGCGCTAGAGTCATCGCCGGTGACTTCTCCGATCAACCATCCCCAACCCTAACTCTCTCTAGAATCCTCCATTTCAAATGGTCTCTACACGAAACTTGTCCCAAATTTCACAAGGAATCTTCCTATACCACTTAATCGTTCTAAAAGTTCAAGATTTGCAAGAACACGATCTCAACCGAAAATTGGATAAACCCTAATTGGTCACTAACTTCCAAATTAATGATCCAGAAACCTTCCTACATCAATCCACAATGCATCTAACATAACAATTCCTCTTAATTCTACTTAAATTAAGCTATGGAATGAGGTTTGCATACCTGGTAAAATCGTGTGAACAGAGTGGTTGAATCTTCAAATCAACCCTCAAGAACTTGCAGACTCCTTCACTAGCCTCCAATCAACCTTCTGTATGCAAAGAAAAGAGTTGAAATGCCTTGGATTCTTGAACCCGATTTTGAGTTGCAGGTGAAGAAATCCAAGTGCCAACTCCCAATTCTCCCACGATCTTGCCTTGAATTTGATCTGGAATTGATCACCAACCTCAGAGCAAGCTATTGGGACCAATATCTTGGATTGAAATGGCTTCAAACCTTGTAACAGATTTTGATTTGCAAGAAGAAAGTTCACAATGCAATCTCACTCTCCTCTCTCAATTCTCACCAACCTTCACTCTAAACCACTTCATAATCATATATAGAACATGACTGAATGATCTAGAAAGCTCTATATCAATCCAATGAGTATTTCAATATCTCATCTCACTTGAAATCTCATGATATGCTATGTGTATGACAGTCCTTATAGAAGCTTGTATTCACTATGCTCTTCATCCAAATTCTCTCCAAATGAGATTATGAAAGTGCTAGGATGTGCTTGCACCTTGGTTTTGATCTTATGAGAGGTTTGGCATATGTTACTTAAACCTTAAGCAACAAACTACAACTCCATGATTTTGAACTCAAATGAGAAAAGTGATATTGCCATTGTCTTTAAAATGCATTTTACAATCAAAATGACATATTACATGCCTTATCTTGGCCTTGAAATGAAAAATCTCAAATTTGGTCCTTTTAATGAACTTTAAATCTTCCTTTTTAAGTCAATTTGGCAATTTTGAGTTACAAGCAATTCCAACCTCTCATGTCCACTTGGATAGCCTTAAAACATCATTTTGAACAAGTTTGATGTTGAACATTTTCCCATTTGAAGCTTGCAAATAGGAGTTATGGCCTTATGCTTGAAATGACCTGTAATCTCCAAATGACCAAAATACCCTTGACTTGTCAAAGCCATAACTTGAGTTCTACAAATCCTATCAAGGACTTCTAGTACTCTCTATAAATCTAAGAGGATAAGGAACAACATTCATGTTGACCAAACGTTCATAGGAATCATCCTTCTAGGGCAAAAGTGTCATGCAAGTTGGGTAACTTTCAAGCTCCAAATTCACATACCTCAGATGACTTGTAACTTGTCAAAGTCATAACTTGAGTTCTACAAATCCTATCAAGGACTTATAGCACTCAAATTAAAGCTAAGATCATGCTCTACAACATTCATGTTGGGGGCAAGATGAGGTGACAATCGCATCTTGAGCTAAATTGCCTTGAAGATGGGGGTCAAATTAGGGGATTTTACACTGTCAAGTCTTAGAAACCCTAGCTTGAAACTTCTCAAACTCTTCAATCATGATGAGTTAACCTTGGAATCATCCTTATAACATCTCAATGTATCAATCCATGATCACATGGCTCTTGAATTAGGTCTCAACCTCCTTCAAATCCTCAGTTGACTTAGGGTTGACCCAGTCAAACCCTAGCTGCACCAATCATGGCTGAGGCTTCTTATTCTTGCACAATGACCTGTCTAGGCCCCAAGGTGATCTTCAACACTTCACATGAGCTCTCTCAAGACCTCAAGTCCATCTCCATGACCTCAGAATCATCTGATGGCTTCCCACAACTCTCAAGTTAGGAGACCTACACACTTGGCTTCAATCACTCTCTCTGAGGATCTTTTAACTTCTCTGACAAGGAAATCAACCCTTGAGCACCTGAATAAGCCTCTTAGCTAGCTTCAAAGTCTTGTATAGCTCTTGATTGATGATCATACCTCTTGATATCCTGCATACATGTCAATGAAATGCAAATGATAATGCTAATGGGAATGAAATGAAACACAAGCTAGGTAAAGAAATGTTGGTCAAATTTTGGGGTGCAACAACATGCGACGTATTCACTCCTAGGTCATAGTCTCTAGTGCAGTATGAATTGCAAACATTCATAAAAAACACTTCTTCCTTAAAAAACAAAACAAATTCAAACCTTTTTTCCTTCGGGATTAATCAAACTTCTTTTTCAGAAAAGAGTGTTGTTAAGCTTTGGTTCTACCGCAAACAGGCTTAGTCCCTAACTGCTGGAACGGATGTTTAACCCTACTCGGATAAAATACTTAATCAACCTGTGGTTTTGTGTCCTCCTGAACTATGTTCGCTCTGATCTTTCATGCCAGATGAAAGTACGTAGGCATAAGACGCGATGTCTTGGCGAGCAACCTTCCCCCTTCGCCCGTAGTTAGCCGAACTACGTTGACTCTGACTTTCCCATTGCACGAGGGAATACGTAGGCACAGAACAGCGACGCTCTGCCAAGTCTCCTTTATTTTTCTTTTGACCAGCCTTGATAGGTAGATAGATAAACAACCCTTTTAGATAGCAAACAAGCATGGATCCCGTCGAGTAAGACAGACGTGAGGGGTGCTAATACCTTCCCCTTGCGTAACCGACTCCCGAACCCAGGACTTGGTTGCGATGACCTCGTCTTTTCCTTTTCATCAGGTTTTTCTGATCATTTCCTTTCCCTCTCTTTGGGATAAATAACGAAAGATGGAGACTCTTCTGTTTTCCGCCGGTTGTTTTTCGCAGTTGCGACAAGGTGTCGTGAGAATATGAGTGCTTGGTACAATAATTAACATTAACTAGAATGTTAGTATTTTTAATTAATTATATTTAAATTTTAGAAATAAAAATAGAAATTGGTGGCTTTATGTTAGAAATCATTTAATAATTAAAAAATTTAGAGAGAAATACGAATTAGTATAAGAATAAGGGGTAATGAGAAGATTTGAAGAATAAGTTAGGGGTAGTAAGAGAAATACCTAAATGGAATAATTAGGTTTTTATTTATAAATAGAGAAATGTGAAAACTGGTAGAAGTTTACAGTGCGTGAAAAATAGGAGTCGGAGAAAAAGTGAGAAGAAAAAGTCTATGGCTTAAAGAGGGAAGAGCCAAATTTTGATTAGAGAACTTGTTGCTGGAAAATATAAGGTAAGGGGAAGATTGCTCTTGTATGGGTGCATTGTATGATGGGGTGGAGAGGGATCCTCGTCCTCCTTTAGATTTTCTTTCTCCATTGGTTTGTTTGAAAAACTTGGTTTATGATTATGAACATTTGACGATTCTTGTGGTGAATTGATTGTGTGTTGTTATTACTGAGTGTATGTTGTAGAATCAATGAATTCTATGTGAATAATTTAGATCATGAGATTGATGATTCACGTTTTGCATTAGTGATGATGAACATGAGATAATTCTCGTGGTAAAATATTTTTTTTGATGCAGAGATTGGTGAAAAGTGCATGTTACTTGGTGCATATGGTGTGGTAATAGTAGGTAATTCGGTATAAAGTTAGATTTTCAAAATAAGCTATTTAGGTGTGCTAGGGCATGTTTGTGTAGGGTTTAAAAGTGATTAAAACTACTGAAACTTGAGATTTTTAGAAAAAAAATTGCAGTGAGCAACCGATTAACAATGGGAAGCAATCGATTAGTTCCCTTTTAAAATTGAAAAAAAAAACTAGGCAGAAGCATTGGGACAATCGATAAGCCTCCAAGAACAATCGATTGGTCCTTTTGAAAAATTAAAGAAAAAATAAAGACATAGAGTTAAGGACAACCGATTGGTTCTCTAGGTAAATTGATTGGTCTGTTACAACAATTGATTGGTTCACTTGTTGTCGTAACCATAACATGAGCTATGTGACTCCAATGGAGGCGCGATTTGAAGTGTTGGAAAGTTAACGCGAAGTACTACCTTATGGTGAAGTCTTAGGAGGATAATCATATACGTATTATTAGTAGTGATTAGTTTTTGTTAAGATGATTTAATTTATTTGAATATTGTGTGAATACACATTTGATGTGGTACTACTATATGGTGATAATTTCAGTGACACTGCATGTTGTTGAAAGTGATGCATCATGGTGTACGAATTTCGGTCCAAGTTTAGTGTGCTCTAGCCCGATGGGATGAATTCAAAAGCGGGTAGATAATTCCAATGAGGAATTAGAAAAGCGTTACTATATGGTGATTAGTAGCAATTTTGGTTTGTTGTGGTTTGATGTTGTGGATTCAGAAGCGATATGGGACTGTGTTGTCCATGAATGGTACATATTCATAATGAGTCATTTATGGAGTACATTGTGTCGCGGTGAAAATCGGATACCAAACTATTGATTAGTTTGAATCTTTAATTCATTTTGCAACCGAACTTTGATTTTGTCCAAAGGAAGGGATAAAGATCGAAATTCCCACAATGAAATGCAAATGCAAGCTAGAGAGTTTTAGGTTCGGGGGTTGGTTAAACTTAGGGAAGGTACTAGCATCCTAAGTTTCGGTAGTACTCTACAGGAACCTCTTGTTTTATATTTGTTTATTGCTAAGTGTTTATCTGCTTAATGGTTAAAAGACCCTAATGGTTTATTTCTAAGTATACTCGATAAGATGTCGCATCTTATGCCTACATATCCTTACGGGAGTGGAATCAGAGTATTTGTAGTTCCCCTAAAGGGTTTGAGGAGTTCTTTGACTGTGGTCAAAGTTCCTACGGGTTTAGGGTAGTTGATTGATTGATTTTAGGAGAAGAGATGTGTCTTCATTTTAAGGGAGATTTAACCGCCACAAATTGTAGGAAAATAGTCTTTGCATCGTCTTAAGAAAAGGACTTACGTACTCGGATAAGGATCAACGAGGTACACCTTTATCTCTCTTAAGGAAAAGTCCCCACGGCTTGATTGTATTGATGTGGGGTGGAGATTCTATCTCACTTAAGATGATTGACATCTTTCTCTAATGTGTTTGAATTTTGAATGTTGAGTTGTTGAATGTTTGAATATTGTTTGATTTGAATTGTTTGTATTGTGTTTATTTCTATGTTGTAGGAGAAAGGTCCTTCCTATGGGGTAGGATATAACTTAATTGATCGACTTGAATGGGATCAAGGATCGAGGGAATAATGATGTAAATGAGATGCACTACACACAAGTGTTGACTTATGTGTAGGGTTTTCCTTTGGACGGAATGCGATGCGAAAATATAAATGATGATAATGTAAATTGCTGAAAGATAAATTGCGGAAATAGAATCATACACATACGCATGAAAGCGCTGAAGTGTGTGAGAGTGAAAGTGTCGTGAGTGTGCACGATTGAATTGTACTTTTACGCGGTTGATTGTTTTTACTGATGAAATTGATTTTAGTTTGAATTATGAGACAAATGTTGGTTTTTAGTGAGGGAAAAAAAAAAGATTAGTTTTAATCTTAGGGTAACATGGATTCGAGAAAGGTTGGATCGATTTTAAGTGAAATTATTATTTTAAAAGGGGTGGGTTGATTTTAAGAGAAAAAGTTGAATTAAATCATTACTAGTTTTTTTTTTAATTTTATTTAAAGAGAGAATGTTCAAATAGTAAAAAATAGTTATTGAATTAATTGGGATTTTGAATAAGTAAGTTTTTCATAAAAGGTTTAGTCATTTAATAAATAACACAAGTTATATATATATTTTAAAAGGGTTATTAAGATAAAATAGTTTTAAATTAAATTATAAAAGATTTTCTTGCTACTATTGTTTAAATAGAAAGTTATTTATTTATTTTTTTTATAATATGAAAAAGGGTTTTTTATATGAATACGTCATATCATCGTTCTTGAAAAAAGGTTGCTATTGAAGCTGTTAAATAAAATAGGTTGATTAACTTAAACTTAAATTGACTGGATACTAATTAATTAATTAAATTATACTTAGTTAAGTATATCAAGTATCAGATTGATTATTGGTTTGATTAAATTAAAATGATTAACGGTAGGTTAATTAAGTTTAACGGTGGGATTAGAAGTTTTAACGGTGGGATTAGTGTGTGTGGTGTTGGTGATTCACAAATTACAGCAGATAAAAATATGAGCTGAAAACCCTAAATCCCCAATTCACCCGATCCCAATCCCGGTTCTCTTGATCGGCCTCCCGTTCGTTCATCTCTCTCTCCGCCTTACTTTCGATTCTCCTTCGTCTCGCACCATTCTCACGCTCTTCCGCTTCCACTTCTTCACTTTCTTCGCTTCTTTTCCAACTGTTTTCCTTCTTTTTCAACCATCACGGTTTCCGTCTCCCTCTTCTGTTTCCATAAAATCTAGCAAAGACTACAAGACGAATGTCAATTGCAAAATGAAAACAAGCTTAAAGGAAACGTTACCCAAGATCGCAGAGGCGCCCAGGTTGCGGATGCAGTGAGGACAAAAGCTTCGTCGGCGGTGTGTTCGCGGATGACAATAGTGTCGCTTTGAGGGTTTGAAACAGTTTTTGGCAATTTGCGGAGGAATCTGAGAAGAGATAAGTTCTTCTTCTTCCTTGGATTTTCTTGTTCTGTGTGTTAGGTTTTTTCGAGATTCTGGTGGGTTCTCTCTGATATCCCCTTCTTTCTGGACCTCAAATTTCGTCTTTTATAGGCCTCAAAATAATTGTAGCATTGATTTGAGTTGATTGATGATGATTAACCTGCCGGTTCCCGTTTTGGTAGGAAAATAAATCTGATGTGATTCGGTTAATTTGGAAAGGATTGAAATTGATTTTTTGCTTTATGAATTTCCTGATTTGACACGATTGTGTTGGGACATGTCCTTGTCTGTTAGGAAGGAAAGCTATCTCGGTTCTCTTTCTGATCTGATTCAATCCTTTGTTACTCTTAATTGTCTTCCATTTTTTTTGGACATTAGTTTTGAATTATACGTGTTTTTTGCCAGCTTGTATTGCACTAATGCCTTGTCTCAATTTATTTTCATGTGCTCGTCGCAACTTTGGTCACGGTGAATCGTATGATAAGGAGAATTTTTGGCAGTTCTTCACATGCGAAGTTTGGCACAAAAACTGTGGCGACTTGCTTTTGATGAGGATTGGCATGATGGTAATGAAGTCTGGAGCATAAAGTCCTTTTCTCTCTTGTAGCAGCTCACCATCTTCTTATTCAACTCATAGTATTCTCCCATTTTATTCAATCGCTCTAAACCGAGGTCGATAAAATGCACCATAGAACTGCAGCCTCTGCAGTAGCTGTTATCAGGTAATTCTTTACGATTCTCAAGCTTTTCGTCCAATGACGCAGAGTGCAAAGAGGAATATTTTGCCTGTTCTCTACTCAATTCTTTACACACCTTGTACTGTTGAAAAGTAATGTTAAAATATGCAGGGATAGCTCCTTCTATGTCGAAACGATCGAGCTTCTGAACCTCCGGGAGCTGATCAAAGACTCCTGATTTTTGCACAGCTTCAGTAACAAGAGTAAATAAGTCCTCTGTACATTGTCCATAGCCAGCTTGAATAACCCACTTCATTTCTACCTAAAGTTTTGTGCTCTTCTTGCAGGTCACGATGCTCGGTTTTGGTGCGACATTGCAAGTACAATAGAAGTTACACGCTGGATCCTAGCTCATGGTAGAAATCAAATAAATCCCCCTTGGTGCGTATAAGATCAAATCATTCCTCTGATTACAGCTTGACGTGATGGAGAAACAACCGGAGTTAGTTCTCTCGTTGAGTCGGGCTTCCGTCTTGTGACTGCTAGGTGATATTAAAGGTGTTGCTCGTGTGTAATGATGATGGGGTTTGGAAGTTGAGGGAGGTAATAGAATGGGGGTTTACTAGTGATTTCAAAATAGGTTTTTGGCTTATGATTGTTAGTCCTTTATCATTTCCAATGTTTTTAATCTTTAACAGGTTTGACGGATAATGTCGATCTTTAAGGTACAGAGCTTCCTTTATCTGGAGTATGGACTGTAATTAGAAAGTTCGAATATGTCCGAGCTTAATGAATTTGAACACTTGTTTCTCCTTTATGCAGAACATTGGTGTTGTTTCCTGTGGGATTACATAATATGAACTACTGCTGTGGGATTTGTGCTGCAGGTGAAGATATTGTTTCTGAGACGGATTTGGATATGCTCCTAGCTCTTGAGTGGTTGTCCTTGCATTGAATGGTGCTTATGCAGGTGAATTTTTCCTGATTAGCTATAAATGTTTAAGCCCTGCTGGTTTCTTGATGATATCCTTTATTGTTGCTGCAGGTTTATGGATCAATGACGTTTTTTAGCTCGAAGGTCTTTGGGATTAGCGGTTAAGGCCTCTTGCTGGACTAGATTCAAACAAGTTGTGGATACCGACGACGGGGTGTAGGCTGCAATGCTGCTGTTGCTAAACATTTTAACCTGTGTTATTTCAATTCCATATGGGTTGTTCACTGAAGGGCGGCATGTTAGGAGCGGTGAGGAATTGCTACCGTCGTAACTCCAATTTCCTCCATTGATTTCCCCTTTTGCAGGTTGTTTTCTGAACGTATGTTGAGAAATTTAGTTCCGTTTTTGATCTGCAATAACTATCCTACCAATCTCTTCTCCTTTTCAGATTAATTTGTTCAATTTGTTGTGACTGCTCATAACTTGGAGTGCTTCTTTTGAACCTAGGTGCAGCCGTATTTGAAGAACACTAGAAGTATGACACGAGATAGTATTGGAGGTCTTTCATTGCTCTTGATTTCCTACCAGAACTTGAAATTGTTTTTCGTGTTGGGAAAACGTACTGATGGAACCTCTTAATTCTTATCCTGAAATGCAGTACTGGAGTAAGATCCTGGCTACAACCCAAAGCGAAGCGCTCGGTTGGCGGTTTGGCTGTTAATGCAAAGTAGTAGCAGCTTGAAGATTTTGGGAAAGTGGCATTGCAGCTGGTTACACCATGTTGGGAAGTTTTAAATTGTAATCTCTAACTGTCTCCTCTTTATACTCTGCAGATCTATCTTTCCCATGATCATACAACCTTTTCTCTGTAACAATTGAGCACTTGATTTCTTCAGCTCATTAAAGCTATGGTAATTGAATCAATAGCGCTAAAGATCTCTGTTGCTCTTTCCGCAGGAACTGATACGAAGGAAGCCTTCTCCGCCTCCTCAGAGACTGATAGCAAATAGACTGGCGTATATTCTTTAGCATCATCAAGAGCACACGACCCCAGAACTCGCTCTCCACGTATCTCCAGAACAAGACGATGAGGACGGTGCTCGTCCCAGGTGCGAGGGATAGAAACATAGGAGTGAGTAACTGAGTTGAAAATTCACATCTCTGCTGATACATTTGCAATATATCTTTTGAGAAGTTGTCAATTCTGTATGGCATGTATCATGAAGCTTGGAAAACTTGGAGTGAGGATCAATTGAGCTTGAAGTGGAGTTTTGGAACCTATTGTTATTTTCTTGAGCCCTGTATGACTTTGAAAAGGAAAAGGACGGCTTGTAACTCTTAATTAGATTATGATATGCTATTGTTACTGTTGTATATCATGACTTAAGTTATGGATTTTGTAAAGAAAACTTGAACACAAATCCAATGTTTTCGCGTTTTCGTGTGTCAATCACTTGAGACAACTTATGTTGCTTCAATTAATTCCAAATTCCTGGCTAAAGAACTCCGAACATAGCTTTGCAAAATAACCCATACACATGCCTTAAAATAATCTACGTAAGATCTTGATAGGAGTCTAAAATAGTACACAATTATTTTTATGGCCTTGGGAGAAAACTCCACGTCGCGGTTGGGTTGAAATTCAACTCTTGCCATACTATGGACATTTAATTAAGGTAGAAATTCACTCTTGGATAAACTTCAGCCTCCTTTAATTTTTAGCAGCTCATCTCTTCAGTGCAAATGAATCCACAATAACTCGTTCTATAGTGGCTTGAATTGAATAAATTTGAATTTGGGCTCGAGTTATCTTGAAATTCTTATACCCATTACCAACAATTTGCACGAAATTGAATCTTAAAGAAAACCTACAAACAACCTTCTTTCTCTTTATGAAATGCTATGAGGAAAGCGACCCAGGATTTCCAATAATCAAAGGTCACACTCTAAAGTGCTTGACTGTAAGAATTTATACTTGACATTACTGCAGCTGCATGAATTGGTTAGCCGGAAAAAAAATATTAAATTAAGGTCAAAATAAAAAAACGCGAAAATAGGTAGGATCTTACGGTCAAAAATTAGGGTGCGACACATTGCATACATTTTTGCATATGTAATTGATTGTTCATGATGTTGTTGATAGGTTGATAATACTTGATGCAATTAACGGATCATTGTGAATAACATGTATATCTAAAGATTATAGGACTATCCTACCCTTGCTTTGTTTTACACCGTTAACATAGTTTGAGTGTATTCTCACCCTTTTTGTTTATTTATGGTGTTTGTGCTCCGATGGAGTTTAGGTGAGCAAGATAAGGAGTGGTTGTTTAAGGTAGAGGGCAGTTTCAATGCCTCCTTAGTTGCTTATTCCTTGGGGTCTTAGTGGAGTCGCTTTGATATGTAACATTGGGGGAACATGCTATTCTTTGTTTTATTTCCTGGTTGTTCATGGTATTTCAAAGTTGTTAAATGACTTTGGGTACTTTTACAAATTTATGAGATTATGATGTCGAAAGACTATTTAGTTTGGATACATTATTATTTTCCGCTGCGTATTTCAAAAGACTATTTAGAGTAGATTTATGAGGTTGTTGAACTAGTGTATAGGTTGGATACCATTCTATCTCTACTTCCTCTACATATATGAGGTAGTATACCTATAAACACGGTGAAACTCAAGTTGGAATTTAATTCAGAATGAGCAAAGGTTTTTGAGATAGAAAAAGGTATATCTTTCATTGAGTCTTAGAAATTATACTTATAGTTAGGACTGGCAATGAACCAAACCAACTCGAAGATAGTTCGGAATTCGACTCGACAATTAAATCGTTGAGTTAGGTTCATGAACCAAATGAGTTGAGTATGAGCGAAAAATTAAGTTCGTTAACTAAATGAGCTGAACTTGAACTATACATAGTTCAACTCGTTAGGTTCATGAGTCAACTCGATTACATATGAAAAGAATTATACTGTCTTTAAGATTAGGTTTAAATATTTACTTCAAATCTTAGACAAATTTAATCTTCAATTTATTAGTTTTTGAATTAGACTCTCAAATGTATCTCTTGAAAGTTGTGTAGGTTTTGAATTAGTAGATTTCGAAGATAAAGTTAAATTTCAATATGATAACTTTTATTTTATTTTAATATTTTATTTAAAATATATTTATTTATTTAAAATGTCAAATATACTAAAATATATATATATATATATATATTTAAAAAAATAGTTTTTAAGTTCGTGAACCATGTGAGCTGAACCTAATGAGATGAACCTAACGAGTCGAACCGAACTGTTCGTGAACTTATAACGAGTCGAGTTTGAGCTTAAAAAAAAGTTCGTGTAGAACTCGAACTCGAACTCGAATTCGAACAATTCTTAACGAGTCGAGCCGAGCTGAGGTGAGTTCGACTCGACTCGACTCATTTCCAGCCTTACTTATAGTGGAGGATATGACATGGGGAGGTTGGTAAAGTAAGAGCTCTAGGTTGATCTCACAATGAATTCTCCGTATTTTGTATGTTATATTTTGACCATTGAAATTGAAATATATCAAGAATGTTAGAACTTTATAAAGTACGGAGTGACAAGCCACTGTAGTGGCTCTTGGAATATTGGACATTTATGTTTCAGATGGATTGGGTATTTGGTTCAGCCTATATCAATTTTCCTTGATGATTTTGATTCGATCGAAGAGGTTGTCTAAACTAGTGAATAGGTTGAATAACACTTCGTTTATCTGAAGATAAGGGTGATACTTGCAAACAATCTAAAACTCATGTTTGAGTCTAATTGAGAAGTGTAATGTTGCTTAAAAATGTGTTGTGTCACGTGCAAGTATACATGTTATTTTAAAGTAGCAAGTGATAGAATAGTAAGGATGTCGGCCCTAAAGGGAGTGGATATTAACTTAGATTGATTTGTAAAAATTTCTTTTGTAAATGAGCATGAATAATAATAATAATAATAATAATAATAATAATAATAATAATAATAATAATAATAATAATAATAATAATAATAATAATAATAATAATAATAATAATAATAATAATAGTTTATGGTTATCACATGTTCAGTTTGTAAAGTAAACAATAGCAAAAATAATTTGGTAAGAGTAAATGTAGTCAATAATGGAGAATATGTTAGAAAATGATCCATTAATATAACTTGTATATTATGTGTACATGATGTGTTATGTCGTGCTAGAATAGGCCATAATATGATCTTATGGTGTATTCCTACAGCATCATAAACATATGCAATAAAGCAATGGGACAAATTTCTAAGTCTCACTTGTAACTTTAAAGCATGTCTGGTTTCATTCCAAATGTTCTCTGTGATTGTAGCTCTTTATGCTTAAAGTAGTTAATCTAGTGAATATTCTTATCCTAATATTTTCAATCACTTTTATCATAAACTCTACTTGTTGTTGGATTTCTTACAACAAAAAGCTTTTATCTTTTTCTAAGTTGATTAATCAAAGAATCAGATTTATAACATTATAATATATAATAAAATAAGCAACACATCATTTAACACAAAAGACTACTTCATATTAACTTCACATTGCTTAACATAAAAGATTTTAGTGTTAGAACACAGATTGATTCTTAGTTAAATCTCTATGTTTTGATGATAACACTAATGAAATTTTGTATTAAGAAATTATATACTCTAAATTTGTTCAAGTATTTTTGTGCAGATATTAAATTTAATATTCTTCTGAAAGCAAAAATGAATTTGAACGTTGAACTACGCAAGGCTCTAAGCGTCAGAAGCATCTCGTTAGAAGACTCTGAGCGCTGCCTACAGAAGAATTTGAAGCAGAAGCTACAGAAGCATCTGAAGCGTAAACTAAAGACTTTGTATGAAGATTTTTTAGGCATTGTTTTTCAAAAGACTCTGATAGTACTGTTCGCTGCAAGTACTGAAGATCTGATCTCTAAACTCTGCTCTGATTATTACTCACGCTGAAGCACACTTGCTGCAACACTCTGATACAGCAAACTCTGATGACATCAAGACTCTGATCACTCAAGGCTCTGATGTTGACTGCTGTGAAATAGAAACTTGTTGAAGAAGATTATTCAAAGTTATATCCGTTGGTATATTCCAAACGTCTCTTTCCTCTTTTATGCTAGACACAAGAACTCAGGCAAAAAGGATTTCTCTGAACGTTATACTTCTAGGAAAGGTCAAGTCATATGAAGACAAAAGGCTACAGCTACTTTGCAGTACACGATCTTCAAGCTTGCAACGTCTTGGACTTCTTTGTCTATAAAAGCAAGCCTTCAACAACATTCTAAAGTTGACGTATTTTGACAAATTCATTGAAAACTCTCTCAAAGCTCTCATACAAATTATATATCTTTGTTGAATAGTTTCATACGTTCTTAATCTGAAGTGTATAAATCACAGTTGTGATATAGCTTTCATAGAAGCATTTAAACACTTGTTTAGTTTACATTTGATTGTAAAAGTTCCTTAAGAAGACAAAGTTGTGGTCAGTAGTTCTTGAGAAGACTAAGACAGTTGTTCTTAGTGGTTGACATTGTAATCTGTTTGACTATAGTGGATTAAGTCCTTGTGGAGAAAGGAAAATCGCTCTTGATAGGGTGGACTGGATTAGTTGAGTTCAACGAACCAGGATAAAAATCTTTGTGTTTTTATTTCCATAATTATTTGAAAACCTTTATTCAACCCCTCCCCCCCCACCCACCCTTCTAAGTATTTTATCACCTTCAGTTGGCATCAGAGCTCCGGTTCTGTGTGTGCTATCACTTCACCGCAAACAGAAAAGATCCAGTTGAGAAAACTCTTGATATATTTCTTGGTTGATATTATGGCTGAAGCTTCAACATCCAACAACAACAGATATGAAGAAAGGGATAGAATCAACACAAAACCCCCTATTTTTGATAGGGAGAAGTTTGACTATTGGAAGGACAGAATAGAAAGTTTCTTCCTTAGTTATGATGCTGATCTTTGGGACTTAGTCATTGATGTTTATGTTCACCCCACTAATGGGGATAGCAAGAAAATTGATAGAAAATCTATGACTGAAGCTCAGAAGAAGGAGTTCAGAAA
This sequence comes from Lathyrus sativus, assembly GCA_963859935.3. NCBI lineage: Eukaryota > Viridiplantae > Streptophyta > Magnoliopsida > Fabales > Fabaceae > Lathyrus > Lathyrus sativus. The sequence continues at coordinate 555,656,848 of OZ012740.1, read as the reverse complement.
TCATCACAAAGCAAGAACAATCTTATTAAATGTTATATCTCATACTGAGTATGAGAAGATTACCAACAGAGAAATAGCATTTGATTTGTTCGAGTCTTTGAAGATGACTCACGAAGGGAACTCACAAGTTAAAGAGACCAAGGCTCTGACGCTGATCCAGAAGTATGAAGCTTTTAAAATGGAAGAATCTGAATCTATAGAAGCTATGTTCTCTAGATTCCAGATCCTCACAGCAGGATTAAAAGTGCTGGACAAAGGCTATTCCACTGCTGATCATGTTAAGAAGATCATCAGAAGTTTGCCCATCAGATGGAGACCAATGGTCACTGCTCTGAAGCTAGCTAAGGATCTGAACAAGATCACATTGGAGGAACTAATCAGCTCTCTGAGGAGCCATGAAATTGAACTTGAAGAAGACGAGCATCAAAAGAAAGGTAAGTCAATTGCTTTAAAGTCTAAGAAATCTGTTAAAGCGTTGCAGGTGTTAGAAGAATGTTCTGAAGAGTCTTCTTCTTCTGAAGAAGATGAATTGTCCCTGCTTTCCAGAAGGATCAACAAACTCTGGAAGCATAAACAGAGGAAGTTCAAGAACTTCAAGAAGCCAGATCAACACAAAGAGTCTTCTGGACACAGAAGATCTGGAAAGAAAGAGGTTGTTTGCTATGAATGCAAAGAACCTGGGCACTACAAGAATGAATGCCCAAAGCTTCAGAAGGAGAAGCCAAGAAGGAAGCCTGAGCATAAAAAGAAAGTTCTGATGGCTACATGGGATGATTCAGATGCATCTGAATCTTCATCAGAGTCAGAAGAAGAATGTGCCAACATGGCACTGATGGCTGGTGTGGAAGATCAGGATGAAGGAACATCTGGATCTGAATCTGATTCTGACTCTGACTCAGAAGAGTTACTTTCTAATCTCTCTAGGGAAGAACTTATTGAGGTGTTATCAAAAGTTCTGAAAAACTATAACCAGATTAAACTTAAGTGCAAGAAGCTTAAATGCAATCTTGAATCTGAGAATAGTCTGTTATAGTCAGAAGTTGCTGAGCTCAAAGAAAACAATTTGAAAATGAAAAACAATTTTGAAAAAGCTCAACAAGACTCTGAATCTGAAACTAAGTCAAAGTGTAAAAATATTTTAGAAGAATATGACTATAGTTTTCAGAAGTTTCTGGCTAAAAGCATAGATAGAAGCAAGATGGCTTCAATGATCTATGGAGTTAGCAGAAATAATAGGAAAGGAATTGATATGAATCTTCCTCTAGAAAGGATTTAAATCCAATACCTGTTGATAAACTTATCATTAAGAAGACTCCCTTATATTCTCATTTTAAGTTTGGTCATCTGAATGATATTAAACACACACGTTCTGATCAGAACGTTCCTATGTTTAAACTGAAAGTTAGTCAGAACAAACCTGTTGTAAAAAGACAGAAGTTCGGACAAACTTTTAAGGCAACTAACCCAAAAGGACCCAAAAAGATTTAGGTACCTAAGGATAAGATAATACCTGTTGCAGATGTATTTAGTAGCAAAGTCAAGACGCCAATCATGGTACATGAACTCTGGCAGCTCACGTCACATGACAGGAGAAAGGTTTATGTTCCAAAGCCTGGAGCTTAAATCTGGAGGAGACGTCAAGTTTGGAGGGAATCAAAAGGGCAAGATAATTGGCTCTGGTACTATTGGCAATGGTAATATTCCCTCTATATCTAATGTTTTACTTGTAGAAGGATTAAAACATAATCTATTGTCCATAAGTCAATTAAGTGACAATGGTTATGACATAATCTTTAATCAAAAATGTTGCAAAGTTGTCAGACAAAAGGATGGCTCAATCTTATTTAATGGAAAGAGGAAGAACAACATTTACAAAATCAATCTTTCAGAACTTAAGGTTCAGAACGTAAAATGCCTTATTTCTGTCAATGATGAGCAATGGGTCTGGCACAGAAGATTGGGGCATACAAATATGAGACGTATATCTCAGATTAATAAACTCAATTTGGTCAGAGGACTTCCTAAGTTGAAGTTCAACTCAGATGCTCTTTGTGAAGCATGTCAAAAAGGAAAATTTTCAAAATCTTCTTTTAAAACTAAAAATGTTGTTTCAACCTCAAGACCATTAGAGTTGCTTCACATTGATCTGTTTGGACCAGTGAAAACTGCATCCATCAGAGGCAAGAAGTATGGATTAGTCATTGTTGATGACTACAGCAGATGGACATGGGTGAAATTCCTAAAACACAATGATGAGTCACATTCTGTGTTCTTTGACTTCTGCAAACAAGTCTAGAATGAAAAATATTTTAAAATTGTTAAAGTCAGAAGTGATCATGGTGGCGAATTTGAAAATAAATTTTTTGAAAAATATTTTAATGAAAATGGCATTGCTCATGATTTCTCCTGCCCTAGAACTCCACAACAGAATGGAGTTGTAGAGAGGAAAATAGAACATTGCAAGAAATGGCCAGAACCATGATCAACGAGACTAATCTGGAAAAGCATTTTTAGGCAGAAGCAATAAACACAGCTTGTTATATTCAGAACAGAGTGTCTGTAAGACCTCTTCTAGAAAAGACTCCCTATGAATTGTGGAGGAACAGAAAGCCCAACATTTCTTATTTTCATCCTTTTGGATGTATATGTTATATGTTGAACACTAAAGAGAATCTAAACAAGTTTGATTCTAAAGCACAAAAGTGTTTCATGCTTGGGTATTCTAAATGCTCTAAAGGCTACAGAGTATACAATACTGAAATACAGATTGTGGAGGAATCTATACATGTTAGATTTGATGATAAGCTTGGCATTCAAAAGCCAAAGCAGTTTGAAAGTTCTGCAGATAGAGAAGTAATTCTCACAGACTCTGAAGGCTTAGAGGCAGAAAAGGTTCAAGTGAAATAGGCAGAAGCAACGCCAGATGCAACTCCTTTAGCTTCTCAAATGAACAACTTGAATATTTCTGAAGAATCAAATGTTAGAGGATCATCTTCCAGAATCAAGGCCTCTCACCTAGAGGATGTGATAATTGGAAAGAAGGATGACCCTATAAGAACAAGATCCTACCTCAGATAATCTGAAGCGTCATTATTTGGTTTAGTGTCAGTTATTGAACCAACTTATGTGGATGAAGCTCTGCAAGACAATGACTGGATAATTGCCATGCAAGAAGAGCTCAATCAATTCACAAGAAATGACGTTTGGGATTTGGTTCCAAGACCAAAAGGATTCAACATTGTTGGAACTAAATGGGTCTTCAGAAACAAGTTGAATGAAAAAGGAGAAGTTGAAAGAAACAAAGCAAGGCTTGTTGCTCAAGGATATAGTCAGCAAGAAGGAATTGACTACACAGAGACTTATGCTCCTGTGGCCAGGTTAGAGTCTATTCGTTTACTCATTTCTTTTGTTGCACAAAATAACATCACTTTATATCAGATGGATGTTAAGAGTGCATTCTTAAATGGGATTATAGAAGAGGAAGTCTATGTTCATCAACCTCCTGGTTTTGAAAGTGATAAATTTCCAGAACATGTGTTTAAACTTAAGAAATCTCTTTATGGTTTAAAACAAGCTCCCAGAGCTTGGTATGAAAGATTAAGTAATTTTCTTCTGGAGAAAAAGTTTATCAGAGGCAAAGTGGACACAACTCTCTTCTGTAAAACATTTAAGAAAGATCTGTTAATTTGTCAAATATATGTGGATGATATTATATTTGGATCTACAAATATTATGCTTGGAAAGGAGTTTGCTCAATGTATGCAGGCTGAATTTGAGATGAGCATGATGGGAGAATTGAGATTCTTTCTGGGAATTCAAGTCAACCAAACTCCAGATTGCACTTACATTCATCAGACTAAATATGTAAAAGAGCTTCTGAAGAAGTTCAACATGACTGATAGTAAGTCAGCAAAGACTCCAATGCATCCAACAAGCACTCTTGGTAAGGAAGAGGTAAGTAAGAAAGTAGATCAGAAACTCTACAGAGGTATGATTGGATCTCTTCTCTACTTAACTGCTTCTAGACCTGACATTTTATTCAGTGTATGCTTGTGCGCTAGATTCCAATAAGATCCTAGAGAATCACACTTAACAACTGTTAAGCGGATTCTAAGGTATCTGAAAGGTACTACTAATGTGGGTTTGTGTTACAGAAAATCTGATGAATTTAAACTAGTTGGATTCTGTGATGTTGATTATGCTGGAGACAGAGTTGAAAGAAAAAGTACTTCTGGAAGTTGCCAATTTCTGGGAAGTAATTTAATCTCCTGGTACAACAAGAAACAACCTACAATTGCTCTATCAACTACAGAAGAAGAATATATTGCTGCTGCTGGATGTAGTACACAGATGCTCTGGATGAAAAGTCAACTAGAAGACTATCAGATCTTTGAGAGTAATATTTCTATATTCTTTGATAATACTTCTGCTATATGCTTATCTAAAAATCCAATTTTACACTCTAAAGCTAAGCATATAGAAATTAAACATCACTTCATTAGAGACTATGTTCAGAAGGGTATTATAAACTTAGACATTGTTGATACAGATCATCAATGGACTGATATTTTCACAAAACCCCTTGCTGAAGATAGGTTTAAGTTTATTCTGAAAAATATTGGTATGGAATTCTGTCCAGAATAATATTTATCAGAAGAAAATTTCTCAGATGCAAAATGGTTAAAACTTTGAAGTATTTCATCTGTCATTTATTTAAATTCTTGAATTATTATTTCTGTGTGTATCTGAACTGACAAGTCTCAGAGGATCTGAACGTTGGCTAACGTTTCATTTCTCAAAGAGTTTTCAGAAGCACATGCAAGCAAACACGTGTAACTCAAAATCTGAAAAGATGGAGTGCACAATACTAAAGAGACGTTTGAGATACTGTTTGAATATTTGGTTTCTAGTTTTCCCCCCAATTGTCAAAATCATTAATTGTTTGAAATGATTAATTTCTTTTTATTAAATGCCATTAAATGCTAAATGTGTACGTGTTGAACGTGTGACCTTTTGTGTGCCCTAAATTTTCTCTATAAATTCCATAACTCTCAACATTTCACACTTTTCACTCTCACAAACACTTATATGCTTTTTTGCTTGTTCTATTGCTTTCATCTAAACCCAAAACCCAAAACTGCTCATAAACCTAATTCTTCAACATCTTCAACAATGGCTACTTCATCTTCAACCTCAGCTCAGTTCCAATCAACAATGGCAGCTGTATCATCTTCTAATCTGGGTGCTGTTCCTTTCAAGGAACCTGTTAGAACGAATCTCACACCTGTTGAGAAACTGGAAGTGTTGTGTGAATCTTTGGTGGATTTTGCTTCTCTGGCTGGAAATGGATTTAATATGTGTTCCATCATTCATGTTCAAGGATGGACAAAGTACTTTGATAGACTGTTTGGGCCAGTTTATCCAGTTTTGGTAAAAGAGTTCTGGATTCATGCTCATGCTTATCCCAAGTTCATTGTGTCATCTGTTCTGGGAAAAGAAATTGTAATTACTGAAGATCTTATAAGGAAACACATTGGATATGAGGAAACTGATGGAGTTTCTCATCTGACTGGACGTGTCAACATGAACGCTGTTTATGAAGAGGTGATTGCTTCTGGAGAACCCTCTAACAAGTTCAAAGATTTGAAACCTAATTACAAGATCTGGGCCAAAATCTTCATGGGTTGCATTCACCACAGAAAGTCTACCAACTCTCCTGACTATGTGAATAATGATCAACTCTACTTCGTGTTCTGTCTTAGTCAGAGCACAAAGGTAGATCTGCCTCATCTGCTCTTCTCTCATCTTTGGAATCATGTTAAGGCATCCAGAGAAGACATGAAGACAAAACAAACAAAGGGTAGAAATTGGATCCCTTGTGGAAGGTTGATTTTAGACATTCTGACAGAGAATGGTCTGGTGGAGCATCTGCATGTGGCTGGACTGAAAGAAGAACTTACATCAATTCTTGGTAAAGTTCTGAATGCTAAAAGTTTACAGAGGTTGAAAGTAATAGATGAACTTACTTCTGTTCTTGACAAACTCAATACAGAAGAAGTAAGCAAGCGAAGAATTCTGGTAGATAATTTTCCATCATTTTATGCAGAAGAACCAAAGGAAGTTCTCATCAAATTTGTTGGCTATTGTATGGAACAAGGACTTCCAGTTCCAGAAGGATTTATATACCATGAACCTATGCTAGATCTCTATGCAGAACATAAGAGGCAGAGAAAACAGGAATTAGAAGAAGAAGAAGAAGTTGCAGGCTCACAGCAGAAAAAGCATAAAACTTCTGAAGAACCTTAGAAGAAGAAGAAAAGAAAAGCTTCTGGAGAAGCTCCTTCTGCTCCTATCAAACGCATCAAGAAAAGAGGTATTAAATCATCCTTACCTATTATTTCTGAAATTGCAATAGAATCATCAACAATTAGCTCTGTTTCTGAACCCCTTTCTTCTCAAACTCAAACCATTCATGTACCATCTCAATCATCTGAACAACCACCTCCATCTTCTAAACAAACTGCATCTGATACCACACAATTACAATCATCTGAACCACTAACTTCTGAAAAATCTGAACAACCAAAAACCTCTGAACCAAAACAATCTGAACCCCAAGTTCAAACACCATCAGAAGAACCAAATCCACAACAACCAGAACCTCAACCAGAAATTCCTCAATCTGAAATTCCTGAACCAAAAACTATCCAACCCTCTGAACCTTTCATACCTGATTCAGAAATTCTGGATACCCAACCCTTCAAAACTCTCTTTGAAGTTTCTTCCACATCATGTCATTCAACTAAATTATCTGATTCTTCTGAATCTGATGTTCACCCAGATGTAAGCTCACCCCCATGTCTTCGTGGCTATGAACCAAGATCATCTGATTTTGTTTCATTTGCATCCTTGAAACCTTTACCATTTAATCCCCTTCCCTCTGGATTAAAACTCAAACACTTTGTGATAAAACCAAGGAATTCTGCCTTCATTCCATATTCTTTTAATCCCAGAACTATCATTCCATCCATACGCAGAATAAAACCATTCTTTCATCTCATGCCTGCTCAATCAAAACCATCATATCCTCGTCCTCTGTTCATTATTCCAACATTTACCATACCATCCCCACCAATTCAATCCAAGCCATCCACTCTGGAAGCCTTTCTTAAACCTAAACCTAGGCTAAATGTTGATATTTTATTTGCTACTTTCAAGAAAGAAATAAGGATGAGTTTAGACTCTGTGAAGAAGAGATGCCTCTCAACCATGAATTCAGATGAATCTGATTCTATTTGGAATAGCTTCATTTCCAGATTCAACATTGTTGCTTGAAATCTTAAGAGTGTCTGCTCTGATGATGCGAAGATCAGATTTGCTGAAACTGCCAAAACCATGCTATGAAATATGAAAAGATCTCCAACTTTGCTTCTTGAGGATGCACCTTCAACTTCTGGAGTGTCTGCTACTTATGAGACTATTGAAGGATCTGCTTCTGAAGTCATTCTGGAAGAAAATCCTTTAGCTCTGACGATTGTGGACAAACCTTCTGAATCTGTGGCTCCAGAATCTGCAACTCCAATGGATATTGACTCTGCTCCTACTCCTGCTTCTGAATATGCTCTCTCTACTTCTTCTGAAATTAAGAAAGAAAACCCAGACTTAGAAGACAAGATTGTTGTGCTGGAAGCTGGTCAATCTGAGATGAAATCCTGGATGGCAAGGCAAGATCAGAAGACTGACAACATTGAGAAATGGATGTCCAAGCAAGAAAAATCTTCATCAGAAATTACCAACCTTCTGAAGATGCTTCTCTCCAAACAATCTTAGTTTTATGTTGTTATCTGATGTTTGAGCACTTGTTTTGCATTTCTCATCTGATGTCTTTTCTATCTGAATATTTTAATGAATGAATCTCTGAATGTTTTCTCTATATGATTATATCTTTTCACTCTGTTTCCTTTTATTTGTCTTTAAAAAGTTTTTTTTGATTATGACAAAAAGGGGGAGAAAATGAAATTTTGAATGTTCAAATAAACTTTACCTGAATGGAATTCAGACATATCAAATCATAACTAACATGAATTTTTAGTCTTTCAGAACAATTATGAAAAATCTGACAAAATTCATTAGAGTAACTCTGAGATCCCCAGATCAAGTTTTAACCAATCAGGCTCTGATTCTGAAACGTTCATCCAAATCAAGCTCTGATTCTAAAAAGAATACTCATGCAAAAAGGGAAGTTTCTATTCTTTCTTAGTATTTTAAAGAAAACCTACAAACAACCTTCTTTCTCTTTATGAAATGCTATGAGGAAAGCGACCCAGGATTTCTAATAATCAAAGGTCACACTCTAAAGTGCTTGACTGTAAGAATTTATACTTGACATTACTGCAGCTGTATGAATTGGTTAGCCGGAAAAAAAAATATTAAATTAAGGTCAAAATAAAAAAACGCGAAAGTAGGTAGGATCTTACGGTCAAAAATTAGGGTGCGACACATTGCATACATTTTTGCATATGTAATTGATTGTTCATGATGTTGTTGATAGGTTGATAATACTTGATGCAATTAACGGATCATTGTGAATAACATGTATATCTGAAGATTATAGGACTATCCTACCCTTGCTTTGTTTTACACCGTTAACATAGTTTGAGTGTATTCTCACCCTTTTTGTTTATTTATGGTGTTTGTGCTCCGATGGAGTTTAGGTGAGCAAGATAAGGAGTGGTTGTTTAAGGTAGAGGGCAGTTTCAATGCCTCCTTAGTTGCTTATTCCTTCGGGTCTTAGTGGAGTCGCTTTGATATGTAACATTGGGGGAACATGCTATTCTTTGTTTTATTTCCTGGTTGTTCATGGTATTTCAAAGTTGTTAAATGATTTTGGGTACTTTTACAAATTTATGAGATTATGATGTCGAAAGACTATTTAGTTTGGGTACATTATTATTTTCCGCTGTGTATTTCAAAAGACTATTTAGAGTAGATTTATGAGGTTGTTGAACTAGTGTATAGGTTGGATACCATTCTATCTCTACTTCCTCTACATATATGAGGTAGTATACCTATAAACACGGTGAAACTCAAGTTGGAATTTAATTCAGAACGAGCAAAGGTTTTTGAGATAGAAAAGGTATATCTTTCATTGAGTCTTAGAAATTATACTTATAGTGGAGGATATGACATGGGGAGGTTGGTAAAGTAAGAGCTCTAGGTTGATCTCACAATGAATTCTCCGTATTTTGTATGTTATATTTTGACCATTGAAATTGAAATATATCAAGAATGTTAGAACTTTATAAAGTACGGAGTGACAAGCCACTGTAGTGGCTCTTGGAATATTGGACATTTATGTTTCAGATGGATTGGGTATTTGGTTCGGCCTATATCAATTTTCCTTGATGATTTTGATTCGATCGAAGAGGTTGTCTAAACTAGTGAATAGGTTGAATAACACTTCGTCTATCTGAAGATAAGGGTGATACTTGCAAACAATCTAAAACTCATGTTTGAGTCTAATTGAGAAGTGTAATGTTGCTTAAAAATGTGTTGTGTCACGTGCAAGTATACATGTTATTTTAAAGTAGCAAGTGATAGAATAGTAAGGATGTCGGACCTAAAGGGAGTGGATATTAACTTAGATTGATTTGTAAAAATTTCTTTTGTAAATGAGCATGAATAATAATAATAATAATAATAATAATAATAATAATAATAATAATAATAATAATAATAATAATAATAATAATAATAATAATAATAATAATAATAATAATAATAATAATAGTTTATGGTTATCATATGTTCAGTTTGTAAAGTAAACAATAGCAAAAATAATTTGGTAAGAGTAAATGTAGTCAATAATGGAGAATATGTTAGAAAATGATCCATTAATATAACTTGTATATTATGTGTACATGATGTGTTATGTCGTGCTAGAATAGGTCATAATATGATCTTATGGTGTATTCCTACAGCATCATAAACATATGCAATAAAGCAATGGGACAAATTTCTAAGTCTCACTTGTAACTTTAAAGCATGTCTGGTTTCATTCCAAATGTTCTCTGTGATTGTAGCTCTTTATGCTTAAAGTAGTTAATCTAGTGAATATTCTTATCCTAATATTTTCAATCACTTTTATCATAAACTCTACTTGTTGTTGGATTTCTTACAACAAAAAGTTGTTATCTTTTTCTAAGTTGATTAATCAAAGAATCAGATTTATAACATTATAATATATAATAAAATAAGCAACACATCATTTAACACAAAAGACTACTTCATATTAACTTCACATTGCTTAACATAAAAGATTTTAGTGTTAGAACACAGATTGATTCTTAGTTAAATCTCTATGTTTTGATGATAACACTAATGAAATTTTGTATTAAGAAATTATATACTCTAAATTTGTTCAAGTATTTTTGTGCAGATATTAAATTTAATATTCTTCTGAAAGCAAAAATGAATTTGAACGTTGAACTACGCAAGGCTCTAAGCGTCAGAAGCATCTCGTTAGAAGACTCTGAGCGCTGCCTACAGAAGAATTTGAAGCAGAAGCTACAGAAGCATCTGAAGTGTAAACTAAAGACTTTGTATGAAGATTTTCTAGGCATTGTTTTTCAAAAGACTCTGATAGTACTGTTCGCTGCAAGTACTGAAGATCTGATCTCTAAACTCTGCTCTGATTATTACTCACGCTGAAGCACACTTGTTGCAACACTCTGATACAGCAAACTCTGATGACATCAAGACTCTGATCACTCAAGGCTCTGATGTTGACTGCTGTGAAATAGAAACTTGTTGAAGAAGATTATTCAAAGTTATATCCGTTGGTATATTCCAAACGTCTCTTTCCTCTTTTATGCTAGACACAAGAACTCAGGCAAAAAGGATTTCTCTGAACGTTATACTTCTAGGAAAGGTCAAGTCATATGAAGGCAAAAGGCTACAGCTACTTTGCAGTACACGATCTTCAAGCTTGCAACGTCTTGGACTTCTTTGTCTATAAAAGCAAGCCTTCAACAACATTCTAAAGTTGACGTATTTTGACAAATTCATTGAAAACTCTCTCAAAGCTCTCATACAAATTATATATCTCTGTTGAATAGTTTCATACGTTCTTAATCTGAAGTGTATAAATCACAGTTGTGATATAGCTTTCATAGAAGCATTTAAACACTTGTTTAGTTTACATTTGATTGTAAAAGTTCCTTAAGAAGACAAAGTTGTGGTCAGTAGTTCTTGAGAAGACTAAGACAGTTGTTCTTAGTGGTTGACATTGTAATCTGTTTGACTATAGTGGATTAAGTCCTTGTGGAGAAGGAAAATCGCTCTTGATATGGTGGACTGGATTAGTTGAGTTCAACGAACCAGGATAAAAATCTTTGTGTTTTTATTTCCATAATTATTTGAAAACCTTTATTCAACCCCCCCCCCCCCCCCCCCCCCCCACCCTTCTAAGTATTTTATCACCTTCAGTTGGCATCAGAGCTCCGGTTCTGTGTATGCTATCACTTCACCGCGAACAGAAAAGATCCAGTTGAGAAAACTCTTGATATATTTCTTGGTTGATATTATGGCTGAAGCTTCAACATCCAACAACAACAGATATGAAGAAAGGGATAGAATCAACACAAAACCCCCTATTTTTGATAGGGAGAAGTTTGACTATTGGAAGGACAGAATAGAAAGTTTCTTCCTTGGTTATGATGCTGATCTTTGGGACTTAGTCATTGATGTTTATGTTCACCCCACTAATGGGGATAGCAAGAAAATTGATAGAAAATCTATGACTGAAGCTCAGAAGAAGGAGTTCAGAAATCATCACAAAGCAAGAACAATCTTATTAAATGTTATATCTCATACTGAGTATGAGAAGATTACCAACAGAGAAATAGCATTTGATTTGTTCGAGTCTTTGAAGATGACTCACGAAGGGAACTCACAAGTTAAAGAGACCAAGGCTCTGACGCTGATCCAGAAGTATGAAGCTTTTAAAATGGAAGAATCTGAATCTATAGAAGCTATGTTCTCTAGATTCCAGATCCTCACAGCAGGATTAAAAGTGCTGGACAAAGGCTATTCCACTGCTGATCATGTTAAGAAGATCATCAGAAGTTTGCCCATCAGATGGAGACCAATGGTCACTGCTCTGAAGCTAGCTAAGGATCTGAACAAGATCACATTGGAGGAACTAATCAGCTCTCTGAGGAGCCATGAAATTGAACTTGAAGAAGACGAGCATCAAAAGAAAGGTAAGTCAATTGCTTTAAAGTCTAAGAAATCTGTTAAAGCGTTGCAGGTGTTAGAAGAATGTTCTGAAGAGTCTTCTTCTTCTGAAGAAGATGAATTGTCCCTGCTTTCCAGAAGGATCAACAAACTCTGGAAGCATAAACAGAGGAAGTTCAAGAACTTCAAGAAGCCAGATCAACACAAAGAGTCTTCTGGACACAGAAGATCTGGAAAGAAAGAGGTTGTTTGCTATGAATGCAAAGAACCTGGGCACTACAAGAATGAATGCCCAAAGCTTCAGAAGGAGAAGCCAAGAAGGAAGCCTGAGCATAAAAAGAAAGTTCTGATGGCTACATGGGATGATTCAGATGCATCTGAATCTTCATCAGAGTCAGAAGAAGAATGTGCCAACATGGCACTGATGGCTGGTGTGGAAGATCAGGATGAAGGAACATCTGGATCTGAATCTGATTCTGAATCTGACTCAGAAGAGTTACTTTCTAATCTCTCTAGGGAAGAACTTATTGAGGTGTTATCAAAAGTTCTGAAAAACTATAACCAGATTAAACTTAAGTGCAAGAAGCTTAAATGCAATCTTGAATCTTTGAATAGTTTGTTATAGTCAGAAGTTGCTGAGCTCAAAGAAAACAATTTGAAAATGAAAAACAATTTTGAAAAAGCTCAACAAGACTCTGAATCTGAAACTAAGTCAAAGTGTAAAAATATTTTAGAAGAATATGACTATAGTTTTCAGAATTTTCTGGCTAAAAGCATAGATAGAAGCAAGATGGCTTCAATGATCTATGGAGTTAGCAGAAACAACAGGAAAGGAATTGATATGAATCTTCCTCTAGAAAGGATTTAAATCCAATACCTGTTGATAAACTTATCATTAAGAAGACTCCCTTATATTCTCATTTTAAGTTTGGTCATCTGAATGATATTAAACACACACGTTCTGATCAGAATGTTCCTATGTTTAAATCGAAAGTTAGTCAAAACAAACCTGTTGTAAAAAGACAGAAGTTCAGACAAACTTTTAAGGCAACTAACCCAAAAGGACCCAAAAAGATTTAGGTACCTAAGGATAAGATAATACCTGTTGCAGATGTATTTAGTAGCAAAGTCAAGACGCCAATCATGGTACCTGGACTCTGGCTGCTCACGTCACATGACAGGAGAAAGGTTTATGTTCCAAAGCCTGGAGCTTAAATCTGGAGGAGACGTCAAGTTTGGAGGGAATCAAAAGGGCAAGATAATTGGCTCTGGTACTATTGGCAATGGTAATATTCCCTCTATATCTAATGTTTTACTTGTAGAAGGATTAAAACATAATCTATTGTCCATAAGTCAATTAAGTGACAATGGTTATGACATAATCTTTAATCAAAAATGTTGCAAAGTTGTCAGTCAAAAGGATGGCTCAATCCTATTTAATGGAAAGAGGAAGAACAACATTTACAAAATCAATCTTTCAGAACTTAAGGTTCAGAACGTAAAATGCCTTATTTTTGTCAATGATGAGCAATGGGTCTGGCACAGAAGATTGGGGCATACAAATATGAGACGTATATCTCAGATTAATAAACTCAATTTGGTCAGAGGACTTCCTAAGTTGAAGTTCAACTCAGATGCTCTTTGTGAAGCATGTCAAAAAGGAAAATTTTCAAAATCTTCTTTTAAAACTAAAAATGTTGTTTCAACCTCAAGACCATTAGAGTTGCTTCACATTGATCTGTTTGGACCAGTGAAAACTGCATCCATCAGAGGCAAGAAGTATGGATTAGTCATTGTTGATGACTACAGCAGATGGACATGGGTGAAATTCCTAAAACACAATGATGAGTCACATTCTGTGTTCTTTGACTTCTGCAAACAAGTCCAGAATGAAAAAGATTTTAAAATTGTTAAAGTCAGAAGTGATCATGGTGGCGAATTTGAAAAGAAATTTTTTGAAAAATATTTTAATGAAAATGGCATTGCTCATGATTTCTCCTGCCCTAGAACTCCACAACAGAATGGAGTTGTAGAGAGGAAAAATAAAACATTGCAAGAAATGGCCAGAACCATGATCAACGAGACTAATCTGGAAAAGCATTTTTAGGCAGAAGCAATAAACACAGCTTGTTATATTCAGAACAGAGTGTCTGTAAGACCTCTTCTGGAAAAGACTCCCTATGAATTGTGGAGGAACAGAAAGCCCAACATTTCTTATTTTCATCCTTTTGGATGTATATGTTATATGTTGAACACTAAAGAGAATCTAAACAAGTTTGATTCTAAAGCACAAAAGTGTTTCATGCTTGGGTATTCTAAATGCTCTAAAGGCTACAGAGTATACAATACTGAAATACAGATTGTGGAGGAATCTATACATGTTAGATTTGATGATAAGCTTGGCATTCAAAAGCCAAAGCAGTTTGAAAGTTCTGCAGATAGAGAAGTAATTCTCACAGACTCTGAAGGCTTAGAGGCAGAAAAGGTTCAAGTGAAATAGGCAGAAGCAACGCCAGATGCAACTCCTTTAGCTTTTCAAATGAACAACTTGAATATTTCTGAAGAATCAAATGTTAGAGGATCATCTTCCAGAATCAAGGCCTCTCACCTAGAGGATGTGATAATTGGAAAGAAGGATGACCCTATAAGAACAAGATCCTACCTCAGATAATCTGAAGCGTCATTATTTGGTTTAGTGCCAATTATTGAACCAACTTATGTGGATGAAGCTCTGCAAGACAATGACTGGATAATTGTCATGCAAGAAGAGCTCAATCAATTCACAAGAAATGACGTTTGGGATTTGGTTCCAAGACCAAAAGGATTCAACATTGTTGGAACTAAATGGGTCTTCAGAAACAAGTTGAATGAAAAAGGAGAAGTTGAAAGAAACAAAGCAAGGCTTGTTGCTCAAGGATATAGTCAGCAAGAAGGAATTGACTACACAGAGACTTATGCTCCTGTGGCCAGGTTAGAGTCTATTCGTTTACTCATTTCTTTTGTTGCACAAAATAACATCACTTTATATCAGATGGATGTTAAGAGTGCATTCTTAAATGGGATTATAGAAGAGGAAGTCTATGTTCATCAACCTCCTGGTTTTGAAAGTGATAAATTTCCAGAACATGTGTTTAAACTTAAGAAATCTCTTTATGGTTTAAAACAAGCTCCCAGAGCTTGGTATGAAAGATTAAGTAATTTTCTTCTGGAGAAAAAGTTTATCAGAGGCAAAGTGGACACAACTCTCTTCTGTAAAACATTTAAGAAAGATCTGTTAATTTGTCAAATATATGTGGATGATATTATATTTGGATCTACAAATATTATGCTTGGAAAGGAGTTTGCTCAATGTATGCAGGCTGAATTTGAGATGAGCATGATGGGAGAATTGAGATTCTTTCTGGGAATTCAAGTCAACCAAACTCCAGATTGCACTTACACTCATCAGACTAAATATGTAAAAGAGCTTCTAAAGAAGTTCAACATGACTGATAGTAAGTCAGCAAAGACTCCAATGCATCCAACAAGCACTCTTGGTAAGGAAGAGGTAAGTAAGAAAGTAGATCAGAAACTCTACAGAGGTATGATTGGATCTCTTCTCTACTTAACTGCTTCTAGACCTGACATTTTATTCAGTGTATGCTTGTGCGCTAGATTCCAATAAGATCCTAGAGAATCACACTTAACAACTGTTAAGCGGATTCTAAGGTATCTGAAAGGTACTACTAATGTGGGTTTGTGTTACAGAAAATCTGATGAATTTAAACTAGTTGGATTCTGTGATGTTGATTATGCTGGAGACAGAGTTGAAAGAAAAAGTACTTCTGGAAGTTGCCAATTTCTGGGAAGTAATTTAATCTCCTGGTACAACAAGAAACAACCTACAATTGCTCTATCAACTACAGAAGAAGAATATATTGCTGCTGCTGGATGTAGTACACAGATGCTCTGGATGAAAAGTCAACTAGAAGACTATCAGATCTTTGAGAGTAATATTTCTATATTCTTTGATAATACTTCTGCTATATGCTTATCTAAAAATCCAATTTTACACTCTAAAGCTAAGCATATAGAAATTAAACATCACTTCATTAGAGACTATGTTCAGAAGGGTATTATAAACTTAGACTTTGTTGATACAGATCATCAATGGACTGATATTTTCACAAAACCCCTTGCTGAAGATAGGTTTAAGTTTATTCTGAAAAATATTGGTATGGAATTCTGTCCAGAATAATATTTATCAGAAGAAAATTTCTCAGATGCAAAATGGTTAAAACTTTGAAGTATTTCATCTGTCATTTATTTAAATTCTTGAATTATTATTTCTGTGTGTATCTGAACTGACAAGTCTTAGAGGATCTGAACGTTGGCTAACGTTTCATTTCTCAAAGAGTTTTCAGAAGCACATGCAAGCAAACACGTGTAACTCAAAATCTGAAAAGATGGAGTGCACAATACTAAAGAGACGTTTGAGATACTGTTTGAATATTTGGTTTCTAGTTTTCCCCCCAATTGTCAAAATCATTAATTGTTTGAAATGATTAATTTCTTTTTATTAAATGCCATTAAATGCTAAATGTGTACGTGTTGAACGTGTGACCTTTTGTGTGCCCTAAATTTTCTCTATAAATTCCATAACTCTCAACATTTCACACTTTTCACTCTCACAAACACTTATATGCTTTTTTGCTTGTTCTATTGCTTTCATCTAAACCCAAAACCCAAAAATGCTCATAAACCTAATTCTTCAACATCTTCAACAATGGCTACTTCATCTTCAACCTCAGCTCAGTTCCAATCAACAATGGCAGCTGTATCATCTTCTAATCTGGGTGCTGTTCCTTTCAAGGAACCTGTTAGAACGAATCTCACACCTGTTGAGAAACTGGAAGTGTTGTGTGAATCTTTGGTGGATTTTGCTTCTCTGGCTGGAAATGGATTTAATATGCGTTCCATCATTCATGTTCAAGGATGGACAAAGTACTTTGATAGACTGTTTGGGCCAGTTTATCCAGTTTTGGTAAAAGAGTTCTGGATTCATGCTCATGCTTATCCCAAGTTCATTGTGTCATCTGTTCTGGGAAAAGAAATTGTAATTACTGAAGATCTTATAAGGAAACTCATTGGATATGAGGAAACTGATGGAGTTTCTCATCTGACTGGACGTGTCAACATGAACGCTGTTTATGAAGAGGTGATTGCTTCTGGAGAACCCTCTAACAAGTTCAAAGATTTGAAACCTAATTACAAGATCTGGGCCAAAATCTTCATGGGTTGCATTCACCACAGAAAGTCTACCAACTCTCCTGACTATGTGAATAATGATCAACTCTACTTCGTGTTCTGTCTTAGTCAGAGCACAAAGGTAGATCTGCCTCATCTGCTCTTCTCTCATCTTTGGAATCATGTTAAGGCATCCAGAGAAGACATGAAGACAAAACAAACAAAGGGTAGAAATTGGATCCCTTGTGGAAGGTTGATTTTAGACATTCTGACAGAGAATGGTCTGGTGGAGCATCTGCATGTGGCTGGACTGAAAGAAGAACTTACATCAATTCTTGGAAAAGTTCTGAATGCTAAAAGTTTACAGAGGTTGAAAGTAATAGATGAACTTACTTCTGTTCTTGACAAACTCAATACAGAAGAAGTAAGCAAGCGAAGAATTCTGGTAGATAATTTTCCATCATTTTATGCAGAAGAACCAAAGGAAGTTCTCATCAAATTTGTTGGCTATTGTATGGAACAAGGACTTCCAGTTCCAGAAGGATTTATATACCGTGAACCTATGCTAGATCTCTATGCAGAACATAAGAGGCAGAGAAAACAGGAATTAGAAGAAGAAGAAGAAGTTGCAGGCTCACAGCAGAAAAAGCATAAAACTTCTGAAGAACCTTAGAAGAAGAAGAAAAGAAAAGCTTCTGGAGAAGCTCCTTCTGCTCCTATCAAACGCATCAAGAAAAGAGGTATTAAATCATCCTTACCTATTATTTCTGAAATTGCAATAGAATCATCAACAATTAGCTCTGTTTCTGAACCCTTTTCTTCTCAAACTCAAACCATTCATGTACCATCTCAATCATCTGAACAACCACCTCCATCTTCTAAACAAACTGCATCTGATACCACACAATTACAATCATCTGAACCACTAACTTCTGAAAAATCTGAACAACCAAAAACCTCTGAACCAAAACAATCTGAACCCCAAGTTCAAACACCATCAGAAGAACCAAATCCACAACAACCAGAACCTCAACCAGAAATTCCTCAATCTGAAATTCCTGAACCAAAAACTATCCAACCCTCTGAACCTTTCATACCTGATTCAGAAATTCTGGATACCCAACCCTTCAAAACTCTCTTTGACGTTTCTTCCACATCATGTCATTCAACTAAATTATCTGATTCTTCTGAATCTGATGTTCACCCAGATGTAAGCTCACCCCCATGTCTTCGTGGCTATGAACCAAGATCATCTGATTTTGTTTCATTTGCATCCTTGAAACCTTTACCATCTGATCCCCTTCCCTCTGGATTAAAACTCAAACACTTTGTGATAAAACCAAGGAATTCTGCCTTCATTCCATATTCTTTTAATCCCAGAACTATCATTCCATCCATACGCAGAATAAAACCATTCTTTCATCTCATGCCTGCTCAATCAAAACCACCATATCCTCGTCCTCTGTTTATTATTCCAACATTTACCATACCATCCCCACCAATTCAATCCAAGCCATCCACTCTGGAAGCCTTTCTTAAACCTAAACCTAGGCTAAATGTTGATATTTTATTTGCTACTTTCAAGAAAGAAATAAGGATGAGTTTAGACTCTGTGAAGAAGAGATGCCTCTCAACCATGAATTCAGATGAATCTGATTCTATTTGGAATAACTTCATTTCCAGATTCAACATTGTTGCTTGAAATCTTAAGAGTGTCTGCTCTGATGATGTGAAGATCAGATTTGCTGAAACTGCCAAAACCATGCTATGAAATATGAAAAGATCTCCAACTTTGCTTCTTGAGGATGCACCTTCAACTTCTGGAGTGTCTGCTACTTATGAGACTATTGAAGGATCTGCTTCTGAAGTCATTCTGGAAGAAAATCCTTTAGCTCTGACGATTGTGGACAAACCTTCTGAATCTGTGGCTCCAGAATCTGCAACTCCAATGGATATTGACTCTGCTCCTACTCCTGCTTCTGAATCTGCTCCCTCTACTTCTTCTGAAATTAAGAAAGAAAACCCAGACTTAGAAGACAAGATTGTTGTGCTGGAAGCTGGTCAATCTGAGATGAAATCCTGGATGGCAAGGCAAGATCAGAAGACTGACAACATTGAGAAATGGATGTCCAAGCAAGAACAATCTTCATCTGAAATTACCAACCTTCTGAAGATGCTTTTCTCTAAACAATCTTAGTTTTATGTTGTTATATGATGTTTGAGCACTTGTTTTGCATTTCTCATCTGATGTCTTTTCTATCTGAATATTTTAATGAATGAATCTCTGAATGTTTTCTCTATATGATTATATCTTTTCACTCTGTTTCCTTTTATTTGTCTTTAAAAAGTTTCTTTTTGATTATGACAAAAAGGGGGAGAAAATGAAATTCTGAATGTTCAAATAAACTTTACCTGAATGGAATTCAGACATATCAAATCATAACTAACATGAATTTTTAGTCTTTCAGAACAATTATGAAAAATCTGACAAAATTCATTAGAGTAACTCTGAGATCCCCAGATCAAGTTTTAACCAATCAGGCTCTGATTCTGAAACGTTCATCCAAATCAAGCTCTGATTCTAAAAAGAATACTCATGCAAAAAGGGAAGTTTCTATTCTTTCTTAGTATTCAATTCAGGGGGAGATTCATAATCTCAAGGGGAGTTATATTTATCTCTTTATTGATCAAAATTTCCTATGTTTTTGTCATCATCAAAAAGGGGGAGATTGTTAGAACACAGATTGGTTCTTAGTTATATCTCTATGTTTCGATGATAACACTAATGAAATTTTGTATTAAGAAATTATATAATCTAAATTTGTTGAAGTATTTTTGTGCAGATATTAAATTTAATATTCTTCTGAAAGCAAAAATGAATCTGAACGTTGAACTACGCAAGGCTCTGAGCGTCAGAAGCATCTCGTTAGAAGACTCTGAGCGCTGCCTACAGAAGACTCTGAGCGCTGCCTACAGAAGAATCTGAAGCAGAAGCTACAGAAGCATCTGAAGCGTAAACTAAAGACTTTGTATAAAGATTTTTTAGGCATTATTTTTCAGAAGACTCTGATAGTACTGTTCGCTGCAAGTATTGAGGATCTGATCTCTAAACTCTGCTCTGATTATTACTCACGCTGAAGCACACTTGCTGCAACACTCTGATACAGCAAACTCTGATGACATCAAAACTCTGATCACTCAAGGCTCTGATGTTGACTGCTGTGAAATAGAAACTTGTTGAAGAAGATTATTCAAAGTTATATCCGTTTGTATATTCCAAACGTCTCTTTCCTCTTTTATGCTAGACACAAGAACTCAGGCAAAAATGATTTCTCTGAACGTTCTACTTCTAGGAAAGGTCAAGTCATATGAAGACAAAAGGCTACAGCTACTTTGCAGTACACAGTCTTCAAGTTTGCAACGTCTTGGACTTCTTTGTCTATAAAAGCAAGCCTTCAACAACTTTCTAAAGTTGACGTATTTTGACAAATTCATTGATCTCTCAAAGCTCTCATACAAATTATATATCTTTGTGTTTTTATTGCCATAATTATTTGAAAACCCTTATTCAAACACCCCCCCCCCCCCACCCACCCACCCACCACCACCACCCTTCTAAATATTTTCTCACCTTCATTTAGGTCATGATGAATTTAGTCTATACATCAATACTAAATCCTAAGTTCAACATTCTTAAACACATAATGAAAAAGAAATGAAAACCTAAGAGTAACTTCTTTGTGTTCTTGCAATCTTCAATCAGCAAGAGACGAGCTATGTCACGCAAGATACTAATAGCTTATACTTGAGAGAATGAGAAAAAGAATTCTTCACTTTCATTCAACTTTCTCTATTAACAAAAATCCACCAAATGTTTTTCTCTCTGGATTTTTGAATAGAAGAAGAGAAGATAATTAAATACTAAGTCTGAAAAGTAATGGAAGTAGGTTAACTGAGGCAAAAGACATAAAAAAAATGCAATTTTTGATCATTTTAGTAACCAATACACAACTAGGTGAGTTAGAGCAATGTCAAAGAACATAAATTTCAAAAGAATTAAAGAATATCACAATGAAGATTTGGTGCGAGAATTCTCGAAAATGAAAATATGTAGCGCAGTTTGGGAGTGTGATAATACTAAAAGCCCAAGACCTGAGGGTGTAAACTTTGCGTTGGTGAAAGAATCTTAGAAGGAAATCAAGCTTGATTTATTTTAGGTTAATGATTGAATTCCATTCAAATGGAAGGATAGTTAAAAGAGCTAAGTGTTCTTTCGTGGTGTTGATTCTAAAAAAGAAAAGTTCGTCGAAGATTTTAGATTGCAGGCCTATTTCATTGATAGGATGTGTTTACAAAGTAATCTTAAAGATTTTGGCAAACAAATTAAAAAAGTGATTGGTGCAGTGATATCAAATACACAATCGACATTTATCTTAGGTGCAGTGATATCAAATACACAATCAACATTTATCTTAGGTAGGCAAATACTCAACGGGATACTAATTGCGGATGAAATTGTAGATGAGGCAAGAAAAAAAAAGTGGTTTTATTTAAAGTAGACTTATGATTCAATGGATTAGAATTATCTTAATTTGGTGTCGTCAAAGATGGGGTTTCACGACAAATGGATGAGATGGATAATAAAATGCCTACAAACATTTTCAATATCAAAGCTTGTTAACAAAAGTTCTAAAATGGAGATTTTGATGGAAAGAGGATTAAGATAAGGAGATCACTTATCACATATTTTGTTTCTCATAGCAACGGAAGGTTTTTTAATATGCTCATGAGGAAAGCAATGGAAAGTTAAAAATTCAATGGCTACAAGTTCGAGTATGTTGATTTCACCTGGTTATAGGGGGAACATGTGGTCAAATATTCGGATAATAAAGGCATACTTGTTGTTTGAAGCCATGATAGGTCTGAAGGTTAATTTGAAGGTTAATTTGAATAAGAGCTTATTAGTTGGAATACATTGTGGCTTAAAGACGTGGCAAATATATTAAATTGTAAAATTGGAGCAACTCCTTTAAAGTATTTTGGTCTTCAAATTGGGATCAATCCAAAAGAAAAAGAAATTTGAAATCTAATGATTGAGGTGGTGCCAAATAGATTGTCTAGATGGAAGAACTCTTAGCTATCCAACGATGGTCGTGTGGCAATCCTAAACAGGTATAATCGATAAACTTGAACAAGATAGCACCGTGTTTAAACGAATCAAATTTGGGAGAAAAACGTAGGTGAATCTAATTACTTAAGAACTTAGAAAAAAAAATCCAAACGAAGAAAGTACGCTTAAACGGATTGAAATAAAAGAGGAAAGAGATGGCTCAGTGGTGGCGATAAAATTTAAGGTTCGATTCAGCCAGCCAATTTCCTCAAATTGAAATTTCAGAAGAGGGAGCTTATCTATCTTCATTGCGATTGCACTTTCCCCAATCACAAACAGTTAACAACAATGATTCGAAAATTAAAATGAAAGAAAAATAGAAAAGATCACTCAGTTCAGCGGGGTTATCGACACGCAAAGTATCCTCTCTGAGGAACCCTGCATTCCGGTCTGTTGAGCTTGAATTTTATGTGGTCATCATTGTGATCTCTTTCATAAATTGCAAAAGATTCATATTGAAAAGAAAATAAAGACAAATAAAAAGAGAGAATTGTACCAAAGAAATGAAGAACCAACAACAACTGCGTTCTTCATTTGGGCACATCTCTATAATATAGTAAAATGATTTTAGGGTTTCTGAGGAATGTTGGACTGTGGAGGCACGAGAAAGTAACGCCTCACAACTCACCTCGAATGAGATACTTGAACATAAAAGGAAATTATATTTATACCCCTCTTTCTCTCATTCTCCTTTGTGAATAGACCGGTTAATATTATGGCCCACGAAATGCCCAATTCAGTTTGAACTGGACCATGTTCTTAGAAAACCAATTGGATTTCATACCTCCTTCAATTGGATCTATACTGTACAAATAATTTGAAATTACTAAAATATTTCTAAATTTTAAAAAATTAATTAAGATATTTTCATTCCCAAAATACTTTACTCCAAAAATGACCTATGATAAAGTTTCCTTGTTCAACGCTTATGGTTTGAATGACAAACTAGAATTTTCGTATTCAATATTTTCAATTTGACATTTAAATCAACCGTTTAGTTTTTTTCAATACTTTTGAAATGGTTAGATTTACACTCTTATTGAGTTGTTTATCTATGTCTTTTGAGAATTTCAAGGAAACATTCATTTTTAGAAATGGATTCAAATAAAGAAGTTTGAATAAAATCTGATTAATTGATACAATAATCGGGTATTACAATTTTTCAAAATAATCACCAAAACAAAAATAAATATTTAGCATACTAGATCTAATATAGATTTAGCTTTAAACATTAAATCGTTATTAACAATAAAACATATTCAAATGCAAATTAGAGAGCAATTAAAGTCTAAACTAGAGAGCAATTAAAGTCTAAGAAGATGTGAATTCTATTAAGAAATTAAAAGATATAGATAGAGAAAATGTACACCGAGATTTAACTTAGTTTGATGCATTGTTCTCGCTTGCACTTAATTTAGTCTCCAATTGCCAACCATCAGAAGTTGTTGAGTCTTCCACTAATACAAATGATGATCACAGATATTGAAAATTATATCAGAGCTAAGCCACACAAATGTTATTATTGATTTTTCTTCTGCTGCACACGACTTACTAGACTAAAAAACCTACAAGATCAACAATCTTGAATCGTTTAAAATTCTAAGAATCAAATCATTCCAAGATTCCTTTCGCAATAGTCTTCACTCGATCCTACATAATTCCCTTGTCTGAGTCTTTTAACTTGCTGAATGAGTTAGAAACTCCAAAACCTTATGGAGAATAATTTCTTCTTTTTCTTCACTGGATGTCAATCCCCGAAAATCCACAACTTGATTTTTCTATCTGAAAATTAATCTTCATAAGAACATTAAAATACTTAAAGAATCACCTCACAGATAGATCTGACACCCTTTTTTAGAGTTGAGCAACACTCATCAATGATGATTTTGTTTGAGGAAAAAGATGAAAATTTTCAGAAATATCTCACATAACAATTTTACAAACTCAAGAAATCAACACTTAAAAAGGTTTTTCTTCAAGGTTAAACTAAGAAAGAAGATTTGTGTGATTAATGAACACTCGAGGGTTTCTATGTGTTAGAGATAAGGAACAAAATGGGTGTAAAAATAACATTTTGATTCAAGTCAAATGCAAAAATAATGGTTTGAATATAATGAGAAAATGATTTGATTCAAGATAAGAAAAACCATATTTTAGCATGTTTGATTCGAGTCATGAATCTTCTTAACTTTATTCGTATGATTCAAGTCAGATAAAGACTTGACTCAAGACACACTTCTAAAGAGCAACTCCAAGCCAAAACCAATTTCTAAAACTTGCTCATGATTTAAATTGTGGCTTTTCTTGACTCGAGTCATGAATATATAATCAAATTTGTAGAAAATAAAAACATCATGATTCAAGTCAAGGACTTACATGATTCAAATCATGCCTACATAAGTTTCTTGTTTCAAATCACAAACTTTTTTATTCAAGTCATCTTGTCATGACTTTGGTGAAATGCATAATTTAAAGAATGATAAGCGATTTCAACATATGAGAGAATGAGAGACAATTCGAGGGACTCAAAATATGATAAAATAAAATGCAGAAAAACAATAAGACAAATTAAATTGATGAAGGTGGATGAGAGGTATTGTAGATGTATACATCTGAGAATCCATAACCAAAAACATCATTGAGATTAATGTTCAAACCATTGGCTAGGTTAACAAAGTCTCTGATGGAAGTCAATAAACTTGTAATGCGGTTCTCTCTTGTCTTTACATCAACTTTTAGACATTCTTTTCTTGCCTAAGCATCAACAATCACCTCAGCAACACATCCATCAATGCATGTTTTAACCGTGGGATTTGATAAGTTCCATATTTAAGTTAAATACGTTAGCATTTATTAACTTATTTCACAAGAAATTATTGCAACCCCCCCCCCCCCCCCCGATTTATCTATGGCAAGTTAGAAAACACCTGTTGGACTTTTCTTGTATACATTAATATAAAATAGGTGAAAAGAGCTAGAAAACCACGAATCAGCATGCATATAACAGGAAAAGGAAAAACCCTGAAAAGCAAGGCTCATTAGACCCAAGCTACAGGTGCCCTATGCACAAAGAATGTCTGGTGACATGACCAGATGCAAGTAATTCATGACGAGGTAAGGTTTAGCGTGCTAGTCGAAGGGATTGTGGTTTGGGCCAACAAATGCAGCCAATGATACATGGAAGACATGAAATTGTTTCTTGTCGAAGAAGAAAATTTGGTTGGTCATAGTTGGTAGAGTCGTTAGGCGCAATAACGGTGTGCCCAGAGAGAGCCTAAAAATTTTCCTATAAATAGCGAGTTACAATTAAACACAAAGATAATTTTTGATGGATTAGAGGAGTATAAAATTGAAATAGGTTCTCTCAAGTCTATAATAGATTAATAAGAGAGGAAGTCTGAAGGCAGCAACGCTGCTCAAGTGACAGGGAAGATACCACTTCCTAGGTCAACTTCTCTGAAAAGACCAATTGTTATGCTGCCATGAGTAAGCATAGCTAAAATATCTATTATTGGGGATAGAAACAATCATTATATTCTTGTACTAAATAGGTCATGGTGTTTTATGTAAATCTACTCATGTTGTAATATTGGTGACTCTTTAATCTTAATATTTGTTTTAGCTTTGCAACCTAAAACATGTTGTCATGGAGTGACCTGGCATCGAAAGGTGGTTGTCTATTATATCCAAGATAATCATTTATTGAGTACTAATCCTAGACATATGTAGAGACTCAATATCCATATGTATTGTAGCAGGATCGATGTGGAGTCTCACTACTTTACTATTGTTGGGACTTAATACTTAATGTTGGTTAATAGTCTAATATATCAGCTATTGGGTAACACATAAGTATCACGGTGTAGAGACCGAAAAGAGATACGAATGAGGGTGATAGGTGGTAGTATAATAAGTTGAGTATAGGAGCATTTTACTGACCTATGGATGTGCATGATAGATATGTAATGATGAAATCTACCCCCCTAGGCACTCTTTTTGTTAACACCGAATTCTCCAACTTTACTTTCTGTCATTTACTTTTTTGAATCACAACAACCACAAAACCCTTATCTACTAAGAATAATAAAACAAAACTATCTTTAAAATCATCAATCTATGTTTATGCGATAATTGTAAAACTTACTTTTGTTGCTAACGCAACATGGGCTAATCCATCATCAACAACAAGAGGACGAATATGCTTAGCTTTCTCTTCAGCACTAGCAGAATAAGTACACTTCCAACAAACATATCTAGAAGGTGCAGAAGAAGTGGGAACGAACATGTCCTTATAAATGTGACACAACGGACCATGTAGAAGTACACCTTATCTTCTTCATGATAATATTTCATTTTCTTTATTGCATGACCATCAAGCTCTTTAGGATCTTCATGGAGGTTAGCTACACTAGATAAATCAGATTTTCTTTCCAGAATTGTTTAGATGAGAGAGGTGTAAAATAGAGGACACTCTAGGTGATCCCTGTAGAAAATAATCTGATTGATGATGTATTTCACCCAGTTGACATTATCCTTTATAAGAAAATACACATAAAAAACAATTCACTCTCATAAACTCTAGACCAATTTCTTGCTTTCCTATACAAAATCTTCACAACAACCTAGTGTATCATTTGCATTTCACATATCATCTGGGTGTTGTGAAAGAAATTAGTGCCTAATCTTCCTTAAAACATAGATTTTAATATGGATTGAATAAAATGAACTTGTTTATACTCAAATGAGATATCTTTAGTATCAACTTTTATACCTTTGTTTTCTAATTCCAGGACTTCCAAAAAAATTGGCATTGGTAACTTTTATCAATCTTCCCGTGAATTGATAAATCAGAACGTCACCGATTAGCAAGGCTTTTAGCTCGCCTAGCAATCCTAACCTTTCTTTACCTCTAAGTCATGTCTAAATCATCTTCAAGTGACTTTGGCACCCATACTTGGGTTAGAGAGCTTCCATTTCTCGCCTAACGAGCAAACCCTTCCTCCACTCTGAAGTACTTTAGATATAAAAAAAAAGTATATGAACCTCATTGCCTCGCTTAACAAGGTATGTATCTTGCTTAGCAAGTATATTCCTTCTTTGTGAAGTAACTTGACTTTGAATTAACCTTGAACCACCATTTCTCACTGTTATGAATAGGATACCTTGAAACAAAGTATAAACGGTTTCTTCCTTATCAAAAAACACACAAGGTTTAGGGTTAACAAAGAAAACAAGGTAAAACAATAAGGATTGGTTATAAAATGCTATTATTTTCTTACTCTTAGAACAAGATTACAAGTATACAAGAATAACAAAATAACTTCTCTCTCTTGAAATTAGGATTTTATCTTCCTATTTTTCCTTATGCCAAGATTGAGAAACTAGCATCCTATTTATGAGAAAAAATAGCACACCAACCTAATGGGCTTTTTAACAATTACTCATTACAAGCTAACTTAGGGTACAAGATAACTTAAACAATTAGGCTTAAAAGCAAGGCCCAATTCAACATGTTAACAAACCTAGCAATATTGACTAATGCATGTTAGAACAAACTTCGACTACATCACACATTACTCCGACAACAGCATGCGGACATACTTGGAACTCATGTTTAATTCTTGTCAAACCAGAAGCTACCCTTCGACCATACTAGAGTTCGATCCAACATCTCACAAATCTCCACCTTGGATCTAACTCTATAACATCAAGGAACTAGCTTTCTTCATGCAGCGTTATCAACTGCATACAATAGAAAAACTTGCAACTGGGTAACGTCTTGGTGATCATATCAGTAGCATTATAATCTATCAAAACCTTCAGTACTTGGACTTCTCCATGCTTGATTACCCCTATGATGAAATGCAATCTCATATTAATGTACTTGGTTCGCTCATGATAGGCTGAATTCTTCGACAGGTGTATTGCATTTTGACTATCACATTTAACAGTGATAACTCGACCTTGAAGTTTTAGCTTCTTTGCAAAACATTCAAGCCACAATGCTTCCTTCACAGCTTCAGTTAGTGCAATATATTCCGCTTCAGTGGTTGATAAGGCAACAAACTTCTAAGGTGTTGCTTTCCAACTAGTTGTTGTCCTAAACATAGTGAACACATATCCAGAAATAGATTTTCTAGAATCCATACAACCTGCATAATTAGAGTTGACATATCCTTCGATTGTTGCTTTACTATCTTCACCCAAGGCTCCACCATAAATTAGGACTCTATTCAAGGACCTATTTATGTACCTTAGAATCCACTTCAATGCTTGCTAGTGAGCCTTTCCAGGATTCTCCATATACCTGCTTACAAGACTTACTGCATATGCTATGTCAGGTCTAGTACAGACCATAACATACATCAAAGAACCTACCATGTTAGCATATGGAATGATATTCATATAAGTTCTTTCAACATCAGTGTTGGGACACTGATATATACTCAGCTTAAATGGAGGGTTGGTCGGAGTCACAGCAGGCTTTGAATTCGACATACCAAACTTTTCGAGAACCTTCCTGTAATACCCTAATTTTTACCCCTAAGATCCCACATTTCATTGGCATATCATTCCACAAACAAGGTCATACTTTTGGCTTTCGCACCCTTACGGGTTTCTTACTTTCTTTTTGTTATTTATGTTTACTAACATCTAACCAAAATACCAAAAATATTTTTTAATTTGTTTGTTTCTTCTTCACTGTGTGTTTAAGGTTTTGTAAGGAGATTGATGGTAAAGACATTCATTCAAGTCTAAATCAGATGGAAGTTTGGCCTCATCTTGGTCAAACTATTAAGAGTTTGCTTCAACTATAAGTTACCCGAGGTGGTGTCGCTACTCGAAAAATGCATCGCGCAACGACGGGGAGGCGAAAAGAAAGGACAGAAGAGTCGCCACCGAACTTTATTTATCCCATGAGGGGAAAGGAAAATATCGAGAAAACCTTAAGAAAGAAAAATGGATAAGATGGTCTCGCAACCATGAACGGGTTCGGAAGCCGGTTATGCGAAGGGAAGGTATTAGCACCCCTCGCATCCATCGTACTCGATGGGAACCTTTTGTTTGTCGATGTGGATTTATTTGCTTAAATATTATGCTATAAAGAATGTTCTAAAAGATAGAGAGAAGGGTTTAGAAACGGGGAAAGAGAGGTGACGAGGGAAAGAAAGGACTCGATAGGACTTCGCGGTCCTAGGCCTACGTATTCTCAACAGATATGAGAAAGTCAGAGTCGACGTAGTTCGGGAAACTACGGGTGATGGGGGAATGTGCTCGGCAAGGATTGTGGCCCTTGTGCCTACGTATCTTTACTTGAAAAAGTAAAGAATCAGAGCAGCCGTAGTTCGGCCTACGGTGTGCGGGAAAGCGGGGAAGTTCTGGTAGACGATGCTATCGTGCGCATTCTAGCAGTTAGGCGTATTGCTGCTCGCTCGTTGGAGACTTAGGCGTTACCTGTTTGCGGTAGAACGGACGTAGCATGCCTTTCTGGGAAAGGGTGGAAAAAGAAAAGGGTGCTCGCTAGGATCATTGCAATCCTATGCCTACGTATTCTCAACATGCAAGAGAAATCAGAGCAACGTAGTTCGTGCCTACGGTGCGGATAACCGGTGGGTTTTGTGGATGATGTTATCGTACGCGTTCTAGCAGTTTAGGTGTTTTGCTGCTCGCTCGTTGGAGACTTAGGCGTACCTGTTTGCGGTAGAACGGACGTAACATATCCTTTGGGAGATTGGTTTTCGCCATGCGAGGCAAGGTATCATGTTTGATTGGTTGAGATTGTTTTTGGGGCGAGATAGGTCCTCGGATAGTAACCCCTACGGGTAGTACCCAATTCTTTATCTCAAGGTTTTTGTTATGAAATGGTGTGGCGAACGAGGCGTCTTTGTATTGAAAGACGAGCGTCGAAACCACCCTCACTACAGTGGGCATCCCATCACTCGGAGAAGAAGAGGTCTACACCCAATCCTCTCTCTTTAATTCAATGCAAAGAGAACTTCGTTCTCTTATTAAAGATGTTTTTGGTTTTGAATGGTAAGTGCTTTGCGACAAAGAACCCTACGGTAAACGTCAGCACTCGGGATAGGAGAAGGCCTACGCCTAACCACTCCACGACCATTCAAGATTTTGTTACGAAAATATTTGAAAATGCACTCGGTACAGGACCGAGGTTTTAGGTGTGAAAATTGCGGAAGGAAGTTGTGAAAGCGAGATGGTGGATAAAGTCGCGTCTTCGTATTGAAAGACGAATATCAAGACCACCCTCACTACAGTGGGCATCCCAACATTCGGAGAGGAAGAGGTCTACACCTAGTCCTCTCTTTTTAATTCAATACAAAGAGAAATCAATTTATTATTGAAAGTAGACTCGGTACGAGACCGAGGTTTTATGAGGAAATGTTGGAAGCGCCTTTGTATTGACGGCCGAGCATCGAGACCACCCTCACTACAGTGGGCATCCCTACGCTCGAAGAAGAAGGGGTCTACACCCAATCCCCTCATTTAATTCAATACAAAGAATTGATTTTAGGGAGATGAGATTTGAAAATGGATGGGAAGCGTCTTCGCATTGAAAGACGAGTGTCGAAACCACCCTCACTACAGTGGGCATCCCAACACTCGGAGAGGAAGAAAGTCTACACTTAATCCCCTCTTTTTAATTCAATACAAAGATAATTGGATTTTGAAGATGGTTTGTCAATGCTTTTGAATTGAGTTGGGACAAGTGACGAAGAGAGAAAAGAGGTGGTCTCAGATCCAACATTACTTATCAATAATTTGACTGGTAATGAATTACGGAGGTCTCGTCATCGACCAAAAACAGAAAATGGGACAAAGTGTCCAATAACAAATGCGAAATAGAATGCTATAAACTTCTAAATGTAAATTTGAAATGAAATTCTAAAAAAAAAACTATAACATAAAATATGATATAACAAATTTAACATGGACTAGAAAGTAATATAAAGTTCTAACAACATATATAATATAAAAATGTATATATAAAATAAACAAAACAGTTTTTTTTTTAGAAAAAGATAATTTACAAAATAAATATAAAATAATAACAATGATAATAATATATAACGAAAATAAAAAATGGAACAGAAAGGGAAGATTATGTGGATACGGGGAGTACAACATGGGAATCACAGCTGGGATTATTAGGGTTTGAACGATTCTGATGATAAAGCCTATCGCGACGAGCTCTCTCCTTCTCCGCCTCACGTTTCTTTGCTTCGACTTCCTCATCGCGACGTTGAGGAAGTTGTCGTTGTTGCTGGTATCTCCATTTGGGGCCGAATTTGGGACGCGGTGGTGGTTCGCCATCAACGAGACGGAATGTGGCATCGTCATCGGCGTTGCCTGGGAAGGAATCGTCGAGGGTGAAATCGAAGGCGGAATCAGCAGGGTTTTTGGATCGGGTCTGGTTGTTGAAGTTGCGAGTCCAATCGGCGATTCGATCTAGTTTGTCGGAGCGGGAGAAAGGGGCGAAGGGGACGTTGAGAGGGAGGTCGTTGTTGTTGTTAGCGGCGGTGGTGGAATCCATTGGGCCCCATCCGTCTGGGTTGAGAGGAACGGCTCCGACATCGAATGCTACTCCTACCATTAGTGCAAGGTGGTTGAACAAGAGGATTTAGGTTGGTTCCAAAGTGGTCGCATTGATGCTCAAAGTTGATGTCGACGACGGTGTCGAAAATAAGAAGGCTATGGAATTTGTGAGTGTTGTATGAGAGCTGGGAATAAAAGTTTAACTGTGTGGTGCACCAGACAAGTGTTCTTTCACAGAATGAGATGAGGTTTGATTTGCAGGTGGTTGATTTGAGTTGAAGTAGTGCAAGATGTTTGCTGGGTTCATTTGAAGTTTGGTTCGATGAGTTTTTGCTGGGTTTCGAAGGAGTTTTCGGATCTGTTATGAAGGTTAGCATGAATGGTTGTGGAGTTAGAGCTGGGTTTTGAAGAGTTTTCGTTAAAAGGTTGAAGTTGATGGGTATTGTCTGTGGTTCTGTTTATGATTGGTTGTTAAAGAGAAGAGGGTTGAAGTTTGACGATGACAATTGATGATAGTTGATGCATTTTGTTCTCTTATTTATTGATGAAGTTAAGGTTTTTATGAAGAAGTCCCCCCCCCCCCCCCCCTTTTTTTCTTTGAGTCTGTTGGCTGTGTTATTTGTCTTTGTGTAGCAGGGTAGTGTAGCAGAGTTTTGGCTGGTTGTGACAGAGCTTTGTCTGGAGTGGGCTTTGGTGCAGAGTATGTTTGGCATGGCTTGTGCAGAGCTGGTCTGACTTGCAGCAGGATGGTCTGGTGTGATAACAAACACAATTTGGAGTGTAGTAGCAGGGTTTCAAAATTGGTATTCTTGCCATTCCCTCAATTTTGATTTGTTGCCTTTAATGTATTGGAACATGACATTATCTCATATTGTGTATAATTATGTCTCTCCTTTTGTACTGAATTGGTTTTTTGTGCAGGTAAAATAAGTACATGGCCTTGTCATGTAGCAGTTGTGAGAGCATTGGCTCAATTTGCAGGTGAGAGCCTCAACATTGGTAGCAGGCCAACTTGTTGGATGGAACGGTTTTTACGGCGAGGACACTTGACTTTGTGTGTTTTATCTCATGCGGGGCTGCTGATTTTTATTATTTCATAACAGCTTTTTTCTGATCTTTGCAGGTACAATTCATGAAACTGGTAGTGGCTTGTTACACATGCTGTTAGTAGTGTTACTACAGCTGTGAAGTCCAAATGAATTGAGCGGCCACTTGTTTATTGAAGGTATCCCATGTACCCGAATGGTCCCCTTGTAGCAGAATTTTTGGAGGTTCTTTATTCTGAGTGAATATCCCATCTTTCTCTTCTGCACTTTATTTTGTTTTTCACTGTCCTGATATTTCCTTTTTTAATGTAGCAGTGGTTCGAGCTCCTTTTGCATTGACGGTCCAAAGTGGGGTCGTAACAGAATGGTGCCAATTTTCGAATCGTGCACCGCATTTGTATGCCGTGGTATTTAGTACGTCGTGGATGTAAGTGTATGTTGTCCTTTTGACAGGCTGCGTGAAAAAAAGCCTTTCTGCTGCTGCGACGAGTCGTACCTACTGCGACAAGTGTATCTGTTGCGACAACTCTTGTTGTTTGTGAATTGAGAAACGAATATTCAGGTTCTCCTTTTTCCTAAAAAAAATTTATCTCCATTGAACTTTTTCATCCTCCGCTCTGTTCTGGTAGTGATTTTAATTTATGCGGGTTCTGCTGCAGGTACAGGTCTCGGTAATACTTGGTGATGAAGCGGTGTGGACCACTGTACCGTTAGTTTATCTCTTATGCTGGTATTGTCACTGCGTAATTTTACGGTTTGCTCTGTGAGGTTGGTCGTGGCAGGAAAAATTACATGCTATGGTGATGGCTAAGATTTGTGCTGCTTGGCTGGGAGAGTTTTTTTTTACACATTTTGGCTTCAAGAAGCGATTTGTTGCTATGCTTGTTCTGAAAATCCCCAAAGTCCTGTAGGTAGCATTTTTGGCCTTCTTAGTTACTGTTTTTTTTGCAGGCGGGGAATGAATTTGGTTTGTGACCATACGAAGGGATTTAGGCGTGTTCCTCAATGGTGTGGGCCACTTAGATAGTAAATCATGAATCAATTTTGTAAACTCTTGTAATAAACATGTGCCTTTGAATTGTACAGGTTCAATTTACAAATGGTCCTCTTGTATCAATTTGGATTGAAAGCAAATTAATGAGTTATGGCTTAAAAAGATGGTAATGGTTACTAGAAACAAATTGTACTTTAAAAACAAATATGGGCTTGATAAAGATGAAATGGACTTCAATGCTATTAATACACCCTCCATATTTACTTTGACCAATTCTTGAACTTTGACTTTCATGTGTAGTAAAAGAAAAAAAATTCTTTCATTTTAAAACATAAGTCCTTCTTGAATCTTGAACAATCAGACTATCGAACCTTGAATAATCTCTTAATCAATCTTGAAATTTGTTGTTAACAAGTGAAGAGCCAAAACCTTCATCATGAACTTCTTGCTTGTGCCTTAAAGTGACTCATGTCAAATAGCTTGAACCACGACTTAATCATAACATCTTGATAATTCAACCATAATAACATGACTTACACTTCTCTTATCTTTCATAAAGACTTATGACCCATTTGAACACAAACCAATAAAACTCCCCGACATAAAAATAGAGAATTATGGCTCAGGGCCAAATGATCGCTTAGAGAACAAGCACCAAGCAACCATCATTCGTGATGAAAAGAAAGGTCGGACAAATTAGGGGTATGACAGATGCCCCTATCTAATTGACTTAGACCGAGTAAGAGGAAATGTTGCAGCGTTCATTCTTTCGAGGTAGAAGACAATTAGATATAAAGAAGACCCTGAATTTGTCCGAAAAGGAAAGGAAATCTTGGGAACTGAACATGATGGATGAAGTACCTCTGAGTAGACTGTAAATAACTGGCACAAGGTCATCATCACCAAAAGGATGATGAGACGAAACACACACAAGGCTACTACCACCAAAAGGATGGTAAAGCAAACACCATCGCACAATCTGACATTAATCCAAGTGACAGCCCCCCCACCAAAAGGATGATAGAGCGAAACAAAATCAACCCTAACACCAAAAGGATGTAGGGATCCATTATCAAAAGGATAATGGAAAACGCACGCTAGTCATGACACCAAAAGGATGCCAGACCCATCACCAAAAGGATGATGGAGCGGAAGACAATCAACCCTAACACCAAAAAGGATGATAGGGGGATAAGCTTCTCTGAAGAGATTGCCACTTATCATTGAGGGCAGATAAGCTTCTCCCAAGAGATTGCCACTTATCGTTGAAGAAAGATAAGCTTCTCTGAAGAGATTGCCACTTATCATTGAAGGCAGATAAGATTCTCCCAAAAGATTGCCACTTATCACTGAAGAAAGATAAGCTTCTCTGAAGAGATTGCCACTTATCATTGAAGGCAGATAAGCTTCTCCCAAGAGATTGCCACTTATCGTTGAAGGCAGATAAGCTTCTCCCAAGAGATTGCCACTTATCACTGAAGAAAGATAAGCTTCTCTGAAGAGATTGCCACTTATCGTTGAAGGCAGATAAGCTTCTCCCAAGAGATTGCCACTTATCACTGAAGAAAGATAAGCTTCTCTGAAGAGATTGCCACTTATCATTGAAGGCAGATAAGCTTCTCCCAAGAGATTGCCACTTATCGCTGAAGTCTGCTAGAGACAACTCACTGGGGAACGCCCATGATTTATTGAAGATGCCCCTGTCTGGGCCAAATTGATTTGAAGATCTTGATTAACCACGAGGTTGCAATACATCATGCAATACACTCATGGTTTTGAAAAGATGCCCCTGGCTTGGGCTGAATTTTGCTTTGATAATCTTGAATTCCATGGGAGGACCCATGGCTTTTGCAGATAATGCCCCTGACTGGGCTGCTAATTGCCTTGTAGCTCAATAAGTTGCAAAACTTCGTGGGGAACACCCACAGTCTTGTGGACGAATGCCCCTGATTGGGCTCAATCTTGTCTTGATATCTTCTGACTCTCGTGGGAGAAAACCACGGTCTTGCAGGAGGTGCCCCTATCTGGGCTGATGGTCTTGGAAATCTTCGAAATTGATCCTGGATCCGATCTCGTATATGTAAATGTTTGATGATAATGATGTTCCATAACGAATAGAAATGCAAATGCAAATGCTAACATGCGAAGATGCAAGAGCTGGGGAAAGTATGATATGATCATAGGTATGCATATGATGCATGATGCTTATGAAGCAAGATGCTTATGATGCATATGATAATGATGGATGCAGGCAGGTGACTGGGAATGCGGGTGATGACGTGGCAAACTTTTGGTGGTTGCCAATGTAGATTGGACTTTGGGTTGGAAGTACCAGGTGAGGGCTGGTATTCGGAGGGTAGACCAGATGGGACTGGTTGGCGAAAGGCTAAGTTATCAAAGGAGGGCTAATTTTGTGGTTTGCCAGATGGGAGCTGGACTTTGGTATGAGGTTTACCAGGCAAGAACTGGTGGCAAAAGGTTAAGTTGTCAGACGAGAACTGACTTCTAGGTTTGGTGTCAGACGGGAACTGACTTTGTGGTTTTCCAGACGAGGACTGGACTTAAGAATTGTGCTTTCCAGACGAGGACTGGTTAAACGGAAGGCTAAAGAAAAGGTGACCAGATGGGAGCTGGTTCAAAAGCTGACATATACCGGACGGGAACTGGTATTCAGCGGAGGGTGACCAGACGAGGACTGGTTTGAAGGTTTGCCGGACAAGAACTGGACTTTGAAGGTTTCGAATTGGGCTGGTAATAGGTTTTGGGATGAAAATCCGATGACAGCAAGGCCTTTTCGGAAGGTTAGGGTTGGGTGAGTTGGCGGTGTGATTCCCTGACACTTGTTTTGAACTTAATAGTTGCTGATGAAGATGAACTTGCTTGAGTAGCTTTCCATGAGATGACCTCAAGATGGCTTGCCCCAGAGTTTGTACCATGAAAGGATTCATCGTTGTTTAACCGACTCTTGTGGTTGTTGGCTTCAATGTACTCTTTAGAATAGCTTGCTCTTGAAAGAGCGTTGAAGCGACTTGACTTATCCTGACTGAACATTGGAGGAATCTATCCTCAAGTCAAAGAAACTATGGGTGGCCTGCCCCTAATTGGTATAATTCACTTTTGATCAACCGCTTCTTGAATGATTTGCCCCATAATCAACCGTTGTTTGGGGATTGCCTCAGACTGACTCATTCCAAATTCTTGGATCTCAATGCCCCAGTTCCATAGGGCTACAAAGTATGCTCGATTCTGATCCAGACTGCTGAATAGTCTAGTCCTGTTTGATTGCTTTATGTTAGAATTTCCTCAATGCCAACCACTGACTTGCAATTAAAATTGTTTATTCACGAATGGTAATTTTAATGCGAAGTTCTTGCGACTTTTTTTTTTTTAAAAGAATTGTCGTTTATTGAGTGTCGTGATAGTGAGACGAATGGACCATTAGTCCAAACGTTGTGCTAACTTGATTGGTGTAAAATATATAGCAAGGAAAATAACACCAATGCTGATGATTAGCAAATACATGAGGAGTCAGGTTACATAACCTTGCGATAGTATGCTTTCAGAATAAACCTCGACTCAATTAGGTCTTCCAAGGGTTGTAACGTGGTCTGGCTCACGGTTATAGAAACAAAGGATATTAGGCTCAAAGTTAATTTGTACCCACCCCTTCTTCTTGTTGATCTCCATACCTACGTTCAGTTAATTCTACATCTATTTGACGATGTAAGCTTGATGGTTTCAAGGTTTGCTTGAAATGGCAGCCACCTTATTTTGCTTTTTGAAGGATGTCAGTGACCCTTTGGGGTGACCACTGAATGTTATTTTGTTTTGGGTTGAGGGTTTAAAGACCTCTTTTGATTTTTATTTTGATCCCTAACTTTTGCATGGACTGACTTTGTTTGTCAGATCCATCGGGATAACCTTGATTTTTGCCTAAGTCTCCTTTGAAATGCTTGACTTAGTAGGCTTTTGATTTTTTTGAATTTTGTTGGAGGATAGTGACTGCCATGCCATGAGACATTGATGAACAACCGTCATGTCTTTGGATTTTGTTTTATTGATTCGAATGCGAGATTAGATTAACTGAACATTACCCTGCCCCAGGTTGAGTGTTAAGGTTTTGAATATCCGAAGGAAACTCCTACTTCTAGGCTCGAAGTGGTTGACTAGGGATTAACTCCTTATATCTCCGGTGTTTAAGGGAATTGAAACAATGCCTGTACATCATTGACGAGATTTTATCCAAAAGCATATAGTTTGCAATTATGGGTATTTCGTTTTCGTCATCCTCCCTCCAATATTTGCTAAAACAACAGTGATAAAGTGGAGTGGATAAAAAGTGTATGTGTCTGTGCTTGTGATAAAGTGGAAAAATGAGCGAATGCGACATAATTGATTCGGAAAATGCATAATCACTTCATTAATATTACCATTCAAAACAATAATGTTTAAACACAAGTAGCAGTTAACAGGAAATAAACTACAAGATGCAAGTGGTAAAAGCGCTCAAGGACTGCCAATGTTGAGGGAATCTGCTTGTCTGGACCACTGGCCTCTGGAGATGACCCTTGGAATCTTCGAGCTTTAGACACCTGAGAGGTTGACATGGACAACCAAACTCCCTTCTGGAAAAGATATATACCCTTTGTCAATCAGTTGTTGCACTTTGGCTTGGAAGGCTTTGCATTCTTCAGTCGCATGCCCCATGGATCCACCATGATATCCACACTGAGCATTGGGATTGTACCCAGGAGGGTAAGGTTCTGGCACAGGCTTAAGAGTTTTAGGCTCTACCAATGAATTTTGAATCAGATGTGGGAGTAGTTGACTGTGCGACATAGGGACTGAATGAAGAGGAGCATTCCTTCTTTCCAAATTGTTGTTGAGCCTATGCTGATTTTGGCGCTGATTCGGACGACCTCGACTATGGGCTTGTTGATTTGCATGAGGAGCGACCCATGGCTTGCAGAATGAAGCTTTAGACATGGCTGATTTCCCATAAGGATAACATGGCGCTGGTAATGATGCCTGTTGAGCAGATGAGGGACCACTGAGTTTTGCTGGTACATCGTGAGGATACCCAATGTTCGCTATGAGTGCGCTAGTTTCATCCTTCTCTTCCTCATGGAAATCATCGAAAGCTTCAATCTCACTGGCCTGGCTGCCTGAGGCACCTTGGATTTGTCCACTTTTGAGGTAACTTTCGAGGCGTTCTCCTACAATCACAAGGTCAGAGAAGCTTGATGGCGTACAACCAACCATTCTTTCAAAATAAAAGCCCTGCAAACTGTTGATGAACATGTCAATCAGCTCCTTGTTCGAGAGTGGTGGTTGCACTCTTGCTGCGAATTCTCTCCACCGCTGTGCGTACCCCTTAAAAGGTTCATTTTCGTTCTGAGATAGGATTTGCAACTGCATGCGAGTGGGAATAGTGTCTAGGTTAAACTGGTAAAACTTTAGAAAAGCGCTGGCTAGGTCCCTCCATGATTGGATATGGCTTCTTTCCAAATCTGTGTACCAACTTAATGATGCCCCACTCAGACTTTCTTGAAAACAATGGATCATCAACTTATCGTCATGAGTGTAGGGGGTCATTTTTCGACAGTACATCACCAAA
Source organism: Lathyrus sativus (assembly GCA_963859935.3). Lineage (NCBI taxonomy): Eukaryota > Viridiplantae > Streptophyta > Magnoliopsida > Fabales > Fabaceae > Lathyrus > Lathyrus sativus. The sequence continues at coordinate 555,617,006 of OZ012740.1, read as the reverse complement.
TGACGCCTCGGGCAACTAAAGCCTGTGTACTTCTCGAAGTTGGGTATCTTGAATCTCGGAGGAATCACCAAGTCTAGCACTAGACACATATCAGCAGCATCGAGGTCGGGCATGTCAGACACTCTCATAGCTTGAATTGTCTCCTCAAGGGCGCGAAGCTTTTCTTCCATGGGATCAGTCGTTGGCATCCTCTGGGGTCGAGTAAGAACGTTTACTTGCGGAGGATGGCCATCCGGCGGAAGATCATACAGTGGATTAGTTGTCACAGTAAATCCTGGTGGAGACTCAACATCCTGGCGGTTGTTCTCTGGCATAGCTACCTCAACTTGCCTTGTTTGATTGGCCCTTCAAGTCGTCTACGTTCCTCTTTGCTTCAAACTCTTCACAGCTCTCCCAAGTTCAATGGGAGTGTCGGGAAATCAACTGCGGGTTATGAACAGAGGATGGGTAAGCTTGGAATCTTGGTCAGGGAAGAAAATGCAAAATGATGCAGAGATGCTTATGCAAATGCAATGCAATGAGTGCACACGAGAACAGATCCACATCAAGGATCAAGGTCACAAATCCTGCAAGACAAAAAAGTATCTCTCCCCTTGGGTGGGCAATCTATTGGCTTATAAGAGGGTATCCCAAAGGATTTTAAAACAAAGTCCCATGCACTAACCCTCAAAAGTTTTCCATCAGAACGACTACTCGTAAGACGGTAATCCTTTCAAAGGTTGAACACAGAGTCATGTTTTAGCAACCTTTGGAATAAGGTTCTACAAAGGTCCTCAGAGTCACGGACTCCCACGTCGGAAGTAAAAACGCCATTACGACTACACGTAAGACATAATCATCCCAAAGGGGTCTCATCTGAGCGGTGGAATTCGATCCAACTCAACGAGTCCTAAGTCTCGCAAATCAGAAAGAAACCACCTCTTAACTTAGTGTATACTCGAAAGCTCGGGTAGAAAGCTTTATCTCACAAACCATCCAATAAACCCAACAGGTTAGAGAATCAAAGCATAAACAAATAAAGCAAATAAAACACAAATACGATAAACAAAATAGGCTTGGCTTGCTAGGTGTCCCCAGCAGAGTCGCCAGCTGTCGCTACTCGAAAAATGCATCGCGCAACGACGGGGAGGCGAAAAGAAAGGACAGAAGAGTCGCCACCGAACTTTATTTATCCCATGAGGGGAAAGGAAAATATCGAGAAAACCTTAAGAAAGAAAAATGGATAAGATGGTCTCGCAACCATGAACGGGTTCGGAAGCCGGTTATGCGAAGGGAAGGTATTAGCACCCCTCGCATCCATCGTACTCGATGGGAACCTTTTGTTTGTCGATGTGGATTTATTTGCTTAAATATTATGCTATAAAGAATGTTCTAAAAGATAGAGAGAAGGGTTTAGAAACGGGGAAAGAGAGGTGACGAGGGAAAGAAAGGACTCGATAGGACTTCGCGGTCCTAGGCCTACGTATTCTCAACAGATATGAGAAAGTCAGAGTCGACGTAGTTCGGGAAACTACGGGTGATGGGGGAATGTGCTCGGCAAGGATTGTGGCCCTTGTGCCTACGTATCTTTACTTGAAAAAGTAAAGAATCAGAGCAGCCGTAGTTCGGCCTACGGTGTGCGGGAAAGCGGGGAAGTTCTGGTAGACGATGCTATCGTGCGCATTCTAGCAGTTAGGCGTATTGCTGCTCGCTCGTTGGAGACTTAGGCGTTACCTGTTTGCGGTAGAACGGACGTAGCATGCCTTTCTGGGAAAGGGTGGAAAAAGAAAAGGGTGCTCGCTAGGATCATTGCAATCCTATGCCTACGTATTCTCAACATGCAAGAGAAATCAGAGCAACGTAGTTCGTGCCTACGGTGCGGATAACCGGTGGGTTTTGTGGATGATGTTATCGTACGCGTTCTAGCAGTTTAGGTGTTTTGCTGCTCGCTCGTTGGAGACTTAGGCGTACCTGTTTGCGGTAGAACGGACGTAACATATCCTTTGGGAGATTGGTTTTCGCCATGCGAGGCAAGGTATCATGTTTGATTGGTTGAGATTGTTTTTGGGGCGAGATAGGTCCTCGGATAGTAACCCCTACGGGTAGTACCCAATTCTTTATCTCAAGGTTTTTGTTATGAAATGGTGTGGCGAACGAGGCGTCTTTGTATTGAAAGACGAGCGTCGAAACCACCCTCACTACAGTGGGCATCCCATCACTCGGAGAAGAAGAGGTCTACACCCAATCCTCTCTCTTTAATTCAATGCAAAGAGAACTTCGTTCTCTTATTAAAGATGTTTTTGGTTTTGAATGGTAAGTGCTTTGCGACAAAGAACCCTACGGTAAACGTCAGCACTCGGGATAGGAGAAGGCCTACGCCTAACCACTCCACGACCATTCAAGATTTTGTTACGAAAATATTTGAAAATGCACTCGGTACAGGACCGAGGTTTTAGGTGTGAAAATTGCGGAAGGAAGTTGTGAAAGCGAGATGGTGGATAAAGTCGCGTCTTCGTATTGAAAGACGAATATCAAGACCACCCTCACTACAGTGGGCATCCCAACATTCGGAGAGGAAGAGGTCTACACCTAGTCCTCTCTTTTTAATTCAATACAAAGAGAAATCAATTTATTATTGAAAGTAGACTCGGTACGAGACCGAGGTTTTATGAGGAAATGTTGGAAGCGCCTTTGTATTGACGGCCGAGCATCGAGACCACCCTCACTACAGTGGGCATCCCTACGCTCGAAGAAGAAGGGGTCTACACCCAATCCCCTCATTTAATTCAATACAAAGAATTGATTTTAGGGAGATGAGATTTGAAAATGGATGGGAAGCGTCTTCGCATTGAAAGACGAGTGTCGAAACCACCCTCACTACAGTGGGCATCCCAACACTCGGAGAGGAAGAAAGTCTACACTTAATCCCCTCTTTTTAATTCAATACAAAGATAATTGGATTTTGAAGATGGTTTGTCAATGCTTTTGAATTGAGTTGGGACAAGTGACGAAGAGAGAAAAGAGGTGGTCTCAGATCCAACATTACTTATCAATAATTTGACTGGTAATGAATTACGGAGGTCTCGTCATCGACCAAAAACAGAAAATGGGACAAAGTGTCCAATAACAAATGCGAAATAGAATGCTATAAACTTCTAAATGTAAATTTGAAATGAAATTCTAAAAAAAAAACTATAACATAAAATATGATATAACAAATTTAACATGGACTAGAAAGTAATATAAAGTTCTAACAACATATATAATATAAAAATGTATATATAAAATAAACAAAACAGTTTTTTTTTTAGAAAAAGATAATTTACAAAATAAATATAAAATAATAACAATGATAATAATATATAACGAAAATAAAAAATGGAACAGAAAGGGAAGATTATGTGGATACGGGGAGTACAACATGGGAATCACGGCTGGGATTATTAGGGTTTGAACGATTCTGATGATAAAGCCTATCGCGACGAGCTCTCTCCTTCTCCGCCTCACGTTTCTTTGCTTCGACTTCCTCATCGCGACGTTGAGGAAGTTGTCGTTGTTGCTGGTATCTCCATTTGGGGCCGAATTTGGGACGCGGTGGTGGTTCGCCATCAACGAGACGGAATGTGGCATCGTCATCGGCGTTGCCTGGGAAGGAATCGTCGAGGGTGAAATCGAAGGCGGAATCAGCAGGGTTTTTGGATCGGGTCTGGTTGTTGAAGTTGCGAGTCCAATCGGCGATTCGATCTAGTTTGTCGGAGCGGGAGAAAGGGGCGAAGGGGACGTTGAGAGGGAGGTCGTTGTTGTTGTTAGCGGCGGTGGTGGAATCCATTGGGCCCCATCCGTCTGGGTTGAGAGGAACGGCTCCGACATCGAATGCTACTCCTACCATTAGTGCAAGGTGGTTGAACAAGAGGATTTAGGTTGGTTCCAAAGTGGTCGCATTGATGCTCAAAGTTGATGTCGACGACGGTGTCGAAAATAAGAAGGCTATGGAATTTGTGAGTGTTGTATGAGAGCTGGGAATAAAAGTTTAACTGTGTGGTGCACCAGACAAGTGTTCTTTCACAGAATGAGATGAGGTTTGATTTGCAGGTGGTTGATTTGAGTTGAAGTAGTGCAAGATGTTTGCTGGGTTCATTTGAAGTTTGGTTCGATGAGTTTTTGCTGGGTTTCGAAGGAGTTTTCGGATCTGTTATGAAGGTTAGCATGAATGGTTGTGGAGTTAGAGCTGGGTTTTGAAGAGTTTTCGTTAAAAGGTTGAAGTTGATGGGTATTGTCTGTGGTTCTGTTTATGATTGGTTGTTAAAGAGAAGAGGGTTGAAGTTTGACGATGACAATTGATGATAGTTGATGCATTTTGTTCTCTTATTTATTGATGAAGTTAAGGTTTTTATGAAGAAGTCCCCCCCCCCTTTTTTTCTTTGAGTCTGTTGGCTGTGTTATTTGTCTTTGTGTAGCAGGGTAGTGTAGCAGAGTTTTGGCTGGTTGTGACAGAGCTTTGTCTGGAGTGGGCTTTGGTGCAGAGTATGTTTGGCATGGCTTGTGCAGAGCTGGTCTGACTTGCAGCAGGATGGTCTGGTGTGATAACAAACACAATTTGGAGTGTAGTAGCAGGGTTTCAAAATTGGTATTCTTGCCATTCCCTCAATTTTGATTTGTTGCCTTTAATGTATTGGAACATGACATTATCTCATATTGTGTATAATTATGTCTCTCCTTTTGTACTGAATTGGTTTTTTGTGCAGGTAAAATAAGTACATGGCCTTGTCATGTAGCAGTTGTGAGAGCATTGGCTCAATTTGCAGGTGAGAGCCTCAACATTGGTAGCAGGCCAACTTGTTGGATGGAACGGTTTTTACGGCGAGGACACTTAACTTTGTGTGTTTTATCTCATGCGGGGCTGCTGATTTTTATTATTTCATAACAGCTTTTTTCTGATCTTTGCAGGTACAATTCATGAAACTGGTAGTGGCTTGTTACACATGCTGTTAGTAGTGTTACTACAGCTGTGAAGTCCAAATGAATTGAGCGGCCACTTGTTTATTGAAGGTATCCCATGTACCCGAATGGTCCCCTTGTAGCAGAATTTTTGGAGGTTCTTTATTCTGAGTGAATATCCCATCTTTCTCTTCTGCACTTTATTTTGTTTTTCACTGTCCTGATATTTCCTTTTTTAATGTAGCAGTGGTTCGAGCTCCTTTTGCATTGACGGTCCAAAGTGGGGTCGTAACAGAATGGTGCCAATTTTCGAATCGTGCACCGCATTTGTATGCCGTGGTATTTAGTACGTCGTGGATGTAAGTGTATGTTGTCCTTTTGACAGGCTGCGTGAAAAAAGCCTTTCTGCTGCTGCGACGAGTCGTACCTACTGCGACAAGTGTATCTGTTGCGACAACTCTTGTTGTTTGTGAATTGAGAAACGAATATTCAGGTTCTCCTTTTTCCTAAAAAAAATTTATCTCCATTGAACTTTTTCATCCTCCGCTCTGTTCTGGTAGTGATTTTAATTTATGCGGGTTCTGCTGCAGGTACAGGTCTCGGTAATACTTGGTGATGAAGCGGTGTGGACCACTGTACCGTTAGTTTATCTCTTATGCTGGTATTGTCACTGCGTAATTTTACGGTTTGCTCTGTGAGGTTGGTCGTGGCAGGAAAAATTACATGCTATGGTGATGGCTAAGATTTGTGCTGCTTGGCTGGGAGAGTTTTTTTTTACACATTTTGGCTTCAAGAAGCGATTTGTTGCTATGCTTGTTCTGAAAATCCCCAAAGTCCTGTAGGTAGCATTTTTGGCCTTCTTAGTTACTGTTTTTTTTGCAGGCGGGGAATGAATTTGGTTTGTGACCATACGAAGGGATTTAGGCGTGTTCCTCAATGGTGTGGGCCACTTAGATAGTAAATCATGAATCAATTTTGTAAACTCTTGTAATAAACATGTGCCTTTGAATTGTACAGGTTCAATTTACAAATGGTCCTCTTGTATCAATTTGGATTGAAAGCAAATTAATGAGTTATGGCTTAAAAAGATGGTAATGGTTACTAGAAACAAATTGTACTTTAAAAACAAATATGGGCTTGATAAAGATGAAATGGACTTCAATGCTATTAATACACCCTCCATATTTACTTTGACCAATTCTTGAACTTTGACTTTCATGTGTAGTAAAAGAAAAAAAATTCTTTCATTTTAAAACATAAGTCCTTCTTGAATCTTGAACAATCAGACTATCGAACCTTGAATAATCTCTTAATCAATCTTGAAATTTGTTGTTAACAAGTGAAGAGCCAAAACCTTCATCATGAACTTCTTGCTTGTGCCTTAAAGTGACTCATGTCAAATAGCTTGAACCACGACTTAATCATAACATCTTGATAATTCAACCATAATAACATGACTTACACTTCTCTTATCTTTCATAAAGACTTATGACCCATTTGAACACAAACCAATAAAACTCCCCGACATAAAAATAGAGAATTATGGCTCAGGGCCAAATGATCGCTTAGAGAACAAGCACCAAGCAACCATCATTCGTGATGAAAAGAAAGGTCGGACAAATTAGGGGTATGACAGGTGGTGGACTATTTTCTCAGAAAATGTGATTGTTCAAGATCAAATTGTTTTATATTGAAATCCAGTGGTTTATCAAACAGTGTTCTATGAGAAGTTTGGTCCAGATTATTATGGTCAAGGTTCATCAGTCCAGATTGTGTTCATCTATCGATTTATTTTCCCAGAGATTAATTCAGATAAACTCAAAGAGATTCAGTTTTAATCGAAGATTCAGAATTTTGTCTGTACAAGTCAAGTTTGGTGAGTGTTCAATCAAGATGTTGGTTTTGGAATGCAAGTTACTTGAAAATGTAAGGCATTCATCATCACTAATATTTCCCAAATTCAAAGTTGTCAAGGGTTCATTAAGACAAGACAATTGTCAAAGTTCAAAGTCCAAATACAAATGCCCAAATGCAGTATGGAAGAGGAAAGTTGATGGAAAAGTTTCTCAAGAAAGATATCGCTGATCTGTTGGCAAATGGATTAGATGTTAATGCTTATGGAAGAAGGCTGAAGGACTCACTGCAGAGTTGATATTGACATCTTGTTATGATCCTGTGATTTTGTGTTGAAGCAGCCTTGTGTGCTGCTGGTGAACATTTCAACATTGGCTCGTTAAAAGCTGCAGTTGCATGCCTATACTATCTACAATTTCCAACAGAAAAGAGATCAGAAGGTTTGTTGCCCATTATTCAGCACATAAAATGTGCTGGTAGGGATATAGAATTGCTGGAAAGTGTTGAAAAGCTTAAGGAGCATCTGCAAAACAACATGGTTGAAGCTTTCATTGATGGATGGATTCAGAAGCGCCTAATAGGAATGTATGTAGACCGCTGCAAGGAGTTGAGTGAGGAACCAAAGACCAAAGTGCTGAAGAAACTTTACAATTTAGAGGTATCAGATGATGAAATCATTGTATCGGACTGTGATCTGCAAGATTTGTCTATAACACCATTGATAGATGCATTGCATTCCCAAATGGAATTTTCTTTACTTGATATCTCTCACATTTGCTTAGGAAATGGGACAATGGAGAAACTTCGAAAAGTGTTCACAACATCGGGTCAATCTTACGGTGACTTAACTCTGGACTTGCATTGCAACCGATATGGCCCAACAACTTTGTTTCAGATTTGTGAATGCTCTCTGCTATTTGCTCGCCTTGAAGTGCTTAACATTTCTGGAAACCGTCTTACTGATGCATGTGGATCTTATCTTTCAACAATTAAAAAAAACTGTACAGCTCTCTGTAGCTTGAATGTAGAGAACTGCTGTATCACATCCAGAACCATCTCTCTGCTTGGCATGTCCTCTCTCATGTTCTCCGATGATTGTTGACTTAAATACCGAAGAAACAACTTTTCTTAAAGTTTCTGTCTCTGAGAAACCAAGTGGACCAAACCCTGCATCACGCAACAAGATTTTTGATGGAAGCACCTCCTTCACACCTACTGGAGCATGTTTTAGTAGGTATGGAAACCTGGTTTATGTAGGAAATTCAAAAGGGCAAATTCTTATAATTGACAGTAAAGACGGCGAGGTGCGTGGCATGATTCCCATCTCGGGTGTTTCAGTAGTAAAAAGCATTGTATTAAGCAGGAAAGGACAGTATCTTCTGACGAACTCAAATGATAGAGTAATCAGGATTTATGAAAATCTTCTTCCCCCGAAAGATGAAATTAGAGCACTAGATGAACTAAATGAGAATCTCAATGATCTAAATGGTGTTGAGAAGTTTAAAGGCCATAGGATCAAAATGTCTAACATTATCCCGAGAGTTTCAAGATGCAATAACAAAGGTGCACTGGAAAGCACCATGTTTCAGTTGTGATGGTGAGTGGGTTATTGGTGACTCTGCTAGCAAAGGAGAGCATAAGATTTACATATGGGATAGAGCTGGACATCTTGTGAAAATCCTTGAAGGGCCTAAGGAAGCCTTAATTGATTTAGCATGGCATCCTGTACGTCCTATTGTTGTATTGGTTGCTTTGAACGGCACAACTTATATCTGAGCTAAAGATTACACTGAGAGCTGGAATGCTTTTGCTCCTGATTTCAAAGAGCTTGAGGAAAATGAGGAGTACGTGGAACGTGAAGATGAATTTGATTTGAATCCTGAGACTGAGAAGGTAAAAGGATCTGATGTCGATGAAGATGAGGAAATTCACATTATGACAGTGGAGAAGGATCCTGCTTTCAGCGACTCTGATATGTCCCAAGAAGAATTATCGTTCCTGCCAGTATCTCCCATTCCCGATGTTCCTGAACAGAAAGATAAATTCTTGGAAAGTTCTTCAAAACTGGTGGGCAGCAATAACTCTGGATCCACATTTTCAGAGGAGGCTGTTACAAATAGACATATGATGAATCATGCCTCAAGCCCAGTGGAAGATGATGCTGTGGGAGCACAAATTAAAAGAAATCGGAAGCCAAGGAAGATTCTGAAGTTGCAGACAAATCCAAGGATTATGAGCTCGAAGAGGACTGGAATGGCCGGTGTTCCAAGTACAACAAGTATTATTTTTAGTACAATCAAAGATGTTGGAGCTAATGTTATCATGATATCTCAGGCTAGTAGTGAGCATTCTGTATGATTTGCTGTTCCCTAGACGGAAGTAAAAGCTGTTGCACTTCGCAAGCATCTTGAACTTGAGAAAGACAGGATTCTGAAAGCCGGTGGTTTCATCCAAGTTGGACGAGTCAATAGAAGTTTGAACTTGGCTAGAGAAACTGGTGGTATGGGAGCAAGGCTTTGAACTTGCTCAGCATCAATCTGCAGAACTTGAAGAGCTTTTTGCTATATTTCATGAAAGGAGTTGTCATTTAGGAGATGATGCAATGGACCTGGAAAATGAAATTCCACTTTCAAAACCACTTACATAAGATGGGTACTTGTTAAATAAGCTGTCATGCTCTGAAGCATTGACTCTTCTCCATGAATATGGTGCTATTCTGCTGGAATTTTTAGAGAGCCATGACACAATGTGATTCTTCTGGCCTACTAATGGTTAATATAACAAAGTTGTATCCAAAATCTGATTGTAGTGTGTTTGATGCTTTTGGTAGAGTTTATAGTGGCAAGATACAGACAGGGCAGGCCGTCCGTGTTCTCGGAGAGGGATACTCACCAGATGATGAGGAGGACATGACTGTAAAAGAAGTAACGAAGTTGTGGGTTTATCAAGCTCGCGACAGGATGCCAATAGCTGAGGCTCTTCCAGGTTCTTGGGTTTTAATTGAAGGTGTGGATGCTTCAATAATGAAAACCGCAACTCTTTGTAATGTGGATTTTGACGAGGATGTATACATATTCAGGCCCCTTCTGTTCAATACCCTGTCAGTGGTAAAAATAGCCACTAAGTCATTAAATCCAAGCGAGTTGCCAAAAATGGTGGAGGGTCTAAGGAAAATTAGCAAGAGTTACCCTTTAGCAGTTACTGAAGTTGAGGAGTCTGGGAAACACACTATATTAGGGATTGGTGAGCTGTACTTAGATTCAATTATGAAGGACCTAAGAGAGCTATATTCTGAAGTAGAAGTCAAGGTAGCAGATCCTGTTGTCTCATTTTGTGAAACAGTTGTTGAGTCTTCATCAATGAAATGTTTTGCTGAAACACCAAACAAGAAGAATAAAATAGCAAAGATCGCTGAGCCTCTAGAAAAAAGGTTTGGCAGAAGACATAGAGAATGCTGTAAAGGATTCCATTGTTCATGGATTTCAGTGGGGTGCACGGGAAGGACCTTTGTGTGATGAACCCATTAGAAATGTTAAATTTAAGATTGTTGATGCAAGGATTGCCCCTGAGCCACTTCATCGTGGATCTGGCCAGATCATTCCAACAGCACGGCGAGTGGCTTATTCGGCTTTCCCCCGCCTTATGGAACCAGTATATTATGTAGAGATTCAAACACCGATAGATTGTGTGTCTGCTATCTACACCGTGTTGTCTCGTAGGCGTGGACATGTTACTGCTGATGTTCCTCAACCAGGCACCCCGGTTTATCTTGTTAAGGCTTTTTTGTCCGTGATAGAATCCTTTGGTTTTGAGACAGGCTTGAGATACCATACGCAAGGGCAAGCGTTTTGTCAATCAGTTTTTGATCACTGGGCTATTGTTCCCGGAGATCTTCTGGACAAAAGCATTGTTTTGCGCCCATTTGAACCAGCACCAATCCAGCATCTTGCCCGCGAGTTTATGGTAAAAACAAGGCGCAGGAAGGGAATAAGTGAAGATGTAAGTATAGGCAAGTTCTTTGATGAGGCTATGATGGTGGAACTTGCACAGCAGGCGGCAGATCTTCATCAACAAATGATATGATTCTTCACAATTTTTCTGCCTGGTTTGATGTTCATTTTGGATTGAGTTTGAAATTTGGTAGCCCTCTTGAAACTGAAAAGGGTGTGAATATTAAGCCTACTGGTAATATGAACACACCAGTTTTTGAGTTTGTAAATAAGGATGCAAGAAACACATCATCTTCTGATCAGGATCACAAGGGAAATTCTGATGGCGGTGTAGTCGTGCAGGACTGCCTTGAATTGTTAAACAATTTGATTCGTAGCAATGCATCCAATCAGGTACTACTCAGGGAGATTATAGGACTTGATTCATTGATATTGATTTTGAAGCTGAGGGGAAGTTCTTACTCTTTTACTCAACAGAAGACAATCAATCTACTCAGTGCATTAGAAACCATTAAATTGTTACTAAAAGGAGGTTCTGATGCCGATCCTGGGAAAGATGCTAATAAACAGAAAAATAAGACAGCTTTGGTTCAGAAAAAAAATACTGGACAATTTGTTGATATTAGGTGTTGAAAGCCAATGGGTACCCGTTGCAGTTCGCTGTGCGGCATTGAAATGTATTGGGGACTTGATTGTTGGAGATTCGAAGAATCTCGATCTTCTTGCTGGCAAAGTTCTTGGAGAGGAGCCACAAGTTGAACCTGCTCTGAATTCTATACTTCGAATAATTTTGAGGTCTTCTAGCATGCAAGAGTTCATTGCAGCTGATTATGTTTTCAAAAACTTTTGTGAGAAAAATGTTGATGGCCAAGCGATGCCAGCGTCTACACTAATTCCACAACCATATTCCGTGAATCATTCATTCCATGAAGAGGATGTTAATATGTCTTTTGGAAGCATGCTATTACACGGCCTTACTTTGGGTGAAAATGATGGTGATCTTGAGACTTGTAGTAGGGCTGCCAGTGTTCTATCACATATATTGAAGGACAATCTCCAATGCAAGGAAAGGGTTTTGCGAATTGAAATTGTGGCACCTTGCCCAAAGAACCACTTCACTACCACTTGGACGTGGGGCATTTACCCTCGCAACCATACATACACTCTTAACCGAGGCTTTTAGTGTGCCAAAGCTTGTACTGGCAGGTCGGTTGCCAGCCCAACAGAATGCAACCGTTAACCTCGATCCCAACATCGGGAACATACCAGAACTTAGGTCTTGGCCTGAGTTTCATAATGCCGTTGCTGCTGGGCTTAGACTAGCCCCCCTTCAAGGAAAAATGTCAAGAGCATGGATAATATATAATAAACCTGATTCTGTTCATGCCGGGTTGCTCCTTGCTCTAGGACTGCATGGATTTCTCCGTGTATTAAGTATTACTGACATTTATCAGTACTTTTTTCAGGAGCATGAAAGTACTACTGTGGGATTAATGCTTGGCCTAGCATCTTCTTATAGAGGCACTATGCAACCGGCAATATCGAAGATACTTTATCTTCATATTCCTGTACGTCATCCATCTTCCTATCCAGAGTTAGAGGTTCCAACCTTGCTCCAGTCAGCAGCTTTAATGTCAGCGGGGATACTTTATGAAGGTTCAGCTTATCCACAAACAATGCAGGTTTTATTGGGTAAAATTGGGCGCCGAAGTGATAATGTTTTTGAGCGAGAGGTGTTGCACCCCAAAATTTGACCAACAATTATTTATTCATTGAGTGTTTGAAAGTGGATACCTTCATCAGAAAGTTCAAGAGATCCTCAGAGGAAGTGGTTTGAAACCAGGGTTGTGTGCTTCATAACTTGAGGGTTGTGGGTGCCCCTCAGATGATTCTGAGACTTTGAGAATGAACTTGATGTTTTGGGAAAGCCTATGAGATGTCTTGATAGCCTTCATGAAGTCCAGGGAAGTCATTATGCAAGAGTTCAGAAGATTCAACCATGAATGATAGAATTAGGGTTTTGACTGGGTCAACCCTAGGATAACTGAAGATTTGGGAAAGGTTGAGACCCAATCCAAGGGCCATGAGATCATGGAATGATGCATAGAGATGATGTAAAGATGATTCCTAGGCCAACTCATCATGAGTGAGGAGTTTGAGAAGTTTCAAGTCAGGGTCCCCAAGGATTGTCAGTGAAAAACCCTAATTTGATCCCTATCTTCCAGGCAGTTTTAGCTCAAGATGTGATTGATATCTCATCTTCCCCACAACATGAATGTTGTAGAGATTGTTCTAAGCTTTAATTTGAGTGGTGGAAGTCCTTGATAGGAGTTACAGAGCTCAAGTTATGGTTTTGACAAATTACAGGTCAGCAGAGGTGTGTGAATCTGGGTCCTTGAAAGTCACCCAACTTGCAGACAACTTTTGCCCTAGTAGGATGATTCCTATGACTTCTTGGTAAACATGAATGTTGAAGAGAATCTTCTTAGCTTTAATTTTAGTGGTAGAAGTCCTTGATAGGATTTGTGGAACTCAACTTATGGTTTGAACAAGACAGGGGTATTTTGGTCATTTGTCAGTTATAGGTCATTTTAGCCAATGCCTAAAACTCCTATTTCCAAGCCTCAAATGGAAAAACTCAAAACATGAAAGTTGTTCAAAATGGGATTTTAAGTCTAGAAAAAAGGTCATGAATTGTTGGAAAAGCTCATAGCATGGATTTGCATGATTGGTCAAAAATGAACTAAAAAGGGCATATAAGTTTGAAAAGTTGAAATTGGAAATTGATTTGGAAGATCCACAAATCCAAAATAGGTCATCCAATATATCATTTTGATTGGAAACATCATTTTGAGAACATTGGTTTAGATAGAATTTTGATTTAAGGCTTTAAAATGGGTGATGCTTTGAAAACTTGTTACTTGAAAAAGAAGGCAACTTTGAAATAGCTTGCACAAGTGAAAGAAAGGGCTGATTTTCATTCATTCCTTCTCAATATATCACATAAGGAGAATTTGACACAAGAATAAGGACTTGGTACATGAGATGTGGATCATTCAAAATACCATCACATGATACTTTCCACACTTTTCTAGCACCCTCTAGATGAATCTAGAAATTTCCATCCATCATTATAAGAAGAGTGATCTGCATAGTGTTCAAGGTTGGTGATAGAAGGCAGTTTCAGAGGAGAGAGAGAGAGAGAGAAATAGCCATTGAAGTTCTTCCTTCAAGTTCAAGCAATCCAAGAAATCTTTCACTACAAGTCATCTCCTTCACAACCATTGCAAACAGAAACGTGTTCAACACCAAGGGATCATACTGAAGCCATTTCAAGCCTTGAATCAACCTCCACGAGCACCTACCATCATCACTTGACAGGTTTCTTTCTTTCCTTCTATCTCCTAATTTATGCAGTTTTAATTAGTTTTATAGATATAGAACTGATGCATTAGGTTAGAGGATGAAACCCTAGGAGTTATAGCACGATCCATGGAGTTCCATAACAGAGCCAAGAAACTTTGATCTTCAAGAATTGACTGGTTTGTTAGTCTTAGTTGTCAAAAATTGGTTTAGAATAGTTAGGTAGATGTGTAGAGTAGTTGTATGCCATTAGATTCGAGGATTATTGAAGGTTAATAGCAGGTGAATTTCATTTGGACCATGACCTTGGGGGCTTCTGTTAGGATTATCTAGGGAGAATTAGGAAAAAGTATGCGTGTAGTCTTGTTCCTCTTGATTAGTAGAGCAATTTTCGTGTTGGAATTTTAGGGTTTCGTGGCCTGAGCAGAGAGAACGAGTTGCTGGAACATTGGTGCATGGAGGAAGGGTTTTCTGCAAAACCCTAGAATCGTTTGGGACGATGACGGTTGTCCGTTAGATTAGTCCCCAGGTTTGACATTTTAATCCCATCGCACGGCCCAGATTCGTCTAGAAAACGGAGGGAAAAATTTAAAAAGCCAAACGCAGCGTTGTGTTAAGTAACGCGCCTGGGCCTATCCCTTCTATTCGCACCCCCTTTTTTATCTGGCCCAACTAAATTGAACTGGCAGGTATTCATATTTACACCCCCCTTCCCTTTTAATTGTTTTAAATTCTTTTTGTTTTCTTTTAATATTTTTCTTGTCTTTAAAAATTCATAAATAAATGAAAAATAACTCTTTTTTGTCCATTCTTTTTTCTATGTTGAGATAATTTTGTGTAGAAAAATATAAAAATAAAAATGGAATTTTATTTTTAATGTAGAATTTTTAGTGGTATTTTCTTTAATATAGTGTATTTTCTTTCTTTTAGTTGATACCTCATTTTGCAAGAATTGTTTTAGGACCTTCCTTTAGTCTTTTTAATCCATTCTTTCTTGTGTAATTAGATGATGAATCATAGTTCCCCCTAGGATTTATTCTAGAATTTTAGAATTAAATTTTGATTAGTTTAATTAGGGTAGATTTAGGGTATCCTAATTAGGGTTTAGGTTGTGCTTAGGTGAAGAAATCCATTTTATTTAGATAGTTTTGTCTTGATTGTTGGGTGGAGGCCCATATGGATGTTATGGGTATATGTTGTAGACCCTTGTGAATAATTGTTAGATTTTTCCCCCTTGGTTTAGTATTCTTAGGTATTTTCTGAAGTTGCCTGATGATTTTGTCTGTCCAGTGGTTATCTGTCCATCTCTGGGGTTTGTTATGGGGATTTTGTTGTGGGGTTTGTGTTGTCTTGAAGACCTTGTTGGAGAGCATCATGAAGAGAAGATTGTAGATCAAGACTCAGAGACCCAAAGCTTGGCTTGTTCCCTGTCTGTGAGGTTTGAGATCCTGAAGTTTGAAGGAAGTTCATGGTACTTTCCTGAGGAAGGCACTATGAATGACTTTCATTCCTTCTTCTCACCTCTTTCTTAAGTATCCAATGATGTTGGAGCCAACTTGTGAGTTTAATTTCTCCTGAGGAGGAATGTAAACTGATCACAGTTGTTGAGCCACATGGGATACAACCCCTTAGTGGAAGCCTCCTAGTACTTTCCTGAGGAAGGTCCTATGAGTCTATTCACTTAGTTCCCTTAGTTTATCTAGGATTTCTCAAGTATCCAATGATGTTGGAGCCAACTTGTGAGTTTAATTTCTCCTGAGGAGGAATGTAAACTGATCACAGTTGTTGAGCCACATGGGATACAACTCCTAAGTGGAAGCCCCCTAGTACTTTCCTGAGGAAGGTCCTATGGGTCTATTCACTTAGTTCCACTAGTTCAGATAGGATTTCCTAAATATCCAGTGATGTTGGAGCCTGCTTGTGAGTTTAATTTCTCCTGAGGAGGAATGTGAACTGATCACAGTGGTTGAGCCACATAGGATATGATTCCTGAGTATACACCTCCTAGTGCTTTCCTGAGGAAGACACTATGGGTCTGCTTACTTAGCTCTCTTTCTTTGGTAAGCTTGTTCTGAAGCTTGAAGACTGGGATTGATTTCTTTTGGTTAGGTTTTTCTTTAGGGCTTTGCTTAGATTTGGTCAGGATTCTGTGTTAGGGTTAGGATTAGATGTAGATCATTTCTTTCTCAAGCATGTGTTTTGTTGCCTGATGGCACTTCATTTCTTTTATCTGTTCATTGCTTGATAGCATGTTGTTTATTTTCAGTATGATTACTGTTATTTCATGATTGGCTTGAGGTTGAGACGAGCTTGTGGAGGCGGAAGCCCCACACACATTTCCTCCCTCACTTGCATTGCATGCATTTTACTGTTAAAGCTGATGCTTTTGTCTGTTTTGGTGTATCATTGACATGATCCCTTAGGACTCTCATTTCCTCTTATGAGGATTTGATGATAGACTTTTAGGTTGAAACCTATGCATGACAACATCTAGGAGTTCCCTGTTCAAACCTCAACCATAGGATGAATCCATGGCATGATAACAGTAGGACTTGATAGCCTCCCTCCTAGTTGGGTCTGTTCTCTTCTCATCTCGAAGCAGTTTAAGATACAGTAATCATGAATGATTTCTTTCGTACGTTACGAGCCTTAAGCTATCTGAGTCTGGATGTTTAGTATGGTACCCTTTGGGTGACATGCGACGCATTCACTCTCAGGTCATAGTCTCTAGTGCGGTTGAGATCGCAAACACCATAAAACACTTCTTTCAGGAGATAACCCGTAGTTTCCCGAACTACGTTTGCTCTGATCTTTCATACCAGATGAAAGTACGTAGGCATAGGATGCGACATCCTAGCGAGCAACCTTCCCCACCTTCATCCGTAGTTAGCCGAACTACGTTGACTCTGATTTCTCATTCTCTGATGAGAATACGTAGGCATAAAGTGCGACGCTTTGCCGAGTCATTTTTCTTTTCTTTTTTTCCAGCCAGCCTTGATAGGTAGATAGATTGAAACCAACCCGTCCAAGTAAACAAACAAGCGAGGATCCCGTCGAGTACGACGGACGTGAGGGGTGCTAATACCTTCCCCTTGCGTAACCGACTCCCAAACCCAGACAATGGTTGCGATGACCTTGTCTTACCCTTATTCGTCAGGTTTTTCCGATCGTTTCCTTTCCCGCTCTGAGGGATAAATAACGAAAGGTGACGACTCTTCTGTCATGCCGGCACCTTGTTTTCGCGCAAGCGACAGCTGGCGACTCTGCTGGGGACTTATAGCATCTAGGGACTTTTCCCATCCCTTATGCTGGGACCGTTTCCCATCCCCTACGCGAGTCAATCCTAGCGCTTGGATGTTTATTTGTTGGGTGTTGTGCATATTGTGTTTTACTTTTTCACACTTTACTTTTCTGTATCTTTACCTTCCCGCATTTTATTTCCGGTTTGATATGATTATCTGTGCTGCTGTGGGAGAGGGATGTTACTGTGAGTGAAAGCCGGACCTGGGCTTGAGTACACACCTAGATATAGTTGCGGAGAAGTAGTAGACGAACCTGTCTGCTGAGCAGGCACAGTTCCCTACGAAAATCTGCGCTCAGACGAGATTCTTGCAGAGGTGCTCCTTTCCGGTCCTGAGGATCTGAGGGGAGTCCAGACGTAAGGATTGTCGACTCTGGGGACCGATCATTTGGAAGTCAGCTAAGAGAGGCCTCTTCATGACTTGATGATGCCACTCCTTCTGGGAATCGTATCGTCACTCATGAAAGTCTGTGACGCTGATGACCGCATAGGATGCCGTACCTTTGTCCGTGGATTAGGTCCATACCTGTGAGTGGGGTCGGGATATTGCAGGAAACTTTGACCTCCAGACTACCCGGTTTTCTTGACAGTGAATCAGTTATGTTGGGTTCTCAGTGCAGATATGTTCTTGACAGAGCGAGTTTTTGATCAAGGGATCTTATCATCGGGTGCATGTCTGTTCTTGATAGAGCAGGTTTCGATCAGGATATTGTTATCAGTGGTTTGTTCTGGATAGGGCAGATTTCGAGTGAGGTCGGAAGACCTCATCGGCAGTTGTTGTTTGTTCTTGATAGGGCAGATTTTGAGTGGGGTTTGAAGATCTCATCAGCAGCTGTGCATTTGTTCTTGAGAGGGCAGATTTTTGATTTGGGGGTCTGAAGACTTCATCAACAGATATTCCTTGATATTGCACCCGGGGTCTTTATTATCGGGCACTTACTCTTGTCAGGGCAGAATTTTGATCTCGATCCTATCAGATGGTTATTCACAGCAGATCAGATCAGTGGTTTTACACCGGGGTTTCCTTCTCATCAGTGACTGTTGACACCGAATCTCCACAGCAGCCACCTGGATATATTGTTGCATACCTGCATTTTGCATTAGCTTGCATAATCATTCCATTGGTGTGTGTCTGTGACAGGTACCGTTTCCCCGATCCAGGATCTCTCGCCTCTTATTGCGTTACTGCAGCCTTTCTCAGGAAGACTGATGCGTACGAGTTCTCGGTCCTTGTTGTGTCGAATCTGACTATTGCTATGCGAGGTTACTACTTCCATGATTGGGCCTGGATTCCTCTCCTTATTATTGCCAACAGGTGCCAGGATCGGGGGATAATCTCTCAAGCACACAGACACACGCATGCATCTGCATAAAGCATTTTTGCATGACATACATTCTGTTACCTTTTCCTAACCTTTGATGTTGACAGGTTTTTCAGGTACTCAGGTTCCGAGCTGCTTTCGATCTCCAGGATTGATCAAAGACTCATCCACCGCTACTCAACTCGCGCTAATCAGACGAGAATCATGGACCAGGTACAGTCAGATGTGCAAGAGCTTCGTGAACGGATGGATCGTTTTATGGAGCTGATGCAAGTAGTTGCGAATGGGCAAGACCAGCTTCGTACTTTGGTTCAACCTCTCATCTCCAGGGTTGACAGTAATGGAATACTTCACGGCGGGGCCGTGCCCACTCCTCCTCAAGGGGATACTCCACAGAACGTTGTTCCTGCTGCCGGGGGCAACGACAGTGCTAACGGCAATCTTATGACTAATCTCGGACTCAACGCGGCTGGCGCCGTCAATGGTAGTTTGGGAGCCAATGTTAACATGGGGCCGGTCAACGGCAATGTTGGTGCAGGAAATATGGTGGTGCTTCAACCGTGGCTGGAGGACCATCAGGATGACATATTCTCTCAGAGAGGTGTAGAGGCAGAGTTGACTGCTGAGGCTCGACTCAGGTTCAAGGCGCTGGAAGACAAGATGAGAGATATAGAAAATCAGAACACATTGGGCATTGACATGTCCAAACTCGGGTTGATTGCTGACTTTAAAGTGCCTCACAAGTTCAAGGTGCCTATCTTTGAGAAGTATAGGGGTACTACTTGTCCCCGCGTTCACCTCCGATCTTATTATAGAAAGATGTCCGCTTATTCTGACGATGAGAAGCTGCTGATGCACTTCTTTCAGGATAGTCTTTCTGGTCCATCGCTCGAATGGTATATGGGTTTGGAGCCCGCTGCTGTGCGCACCTGGAAAGATCTTGCAGAAGCGTTTGTTCTCCACTATCAATATAATAGCGACTTGGCTCCCAACCGAGTTTAGCTTCAGAATCTCTCGCAGCGGAACAATGAAAGCTTCAAAGAGTACGCCCAGCGGTGGCGTGAATTGGCTGCTCGGGTCCAACCACCGATGGTTGAGCGTGAGTTGGTGCAAATGTTCGTGGCTACCCTTCCTGGAATCTATTATGAAAAGCTGGTCAGTGGCATGTCTGGAACATTCTCGGCCCTCATCACTTTGGGCGAGCATGTTGAAAACGGTATAAAGATCGGAAAAATTCAGGGCGAATCATCCTCAGCTGGAGGAGCTAGCAAGAAACCCTATACTGGCAAGCGTCGAGAGGGAGATGCCAGTGCTGTCACTAGTGCTAGGAGAAAAGGCAAGGGCCCTCAGCCTCAGATTGCTAGCATAAACATCCCGGCTGCTCCCCCGCAGCCGCAGCAGCAGCCCCAGCAACAGAATAATCAGGGATATAAGAGATATCAGAATCGGGGTCCCCTGGCAAACCGTCATCTTGAAACTCCACCTATGTCATATGCACAGCTTCTGCAAACGTTGCTTCAGCTCCAATTGGTTCACAAGAGGACAATGGCTCCCTTAACAGGGGCACCACCACCGGGGTATGATGCTAATGCTACTTGTGAATTTCACTCTGGGGCACCTGGCCATACGGTTGAGAATTGTAAAGCTTTTAAGCACAAAGTCCAGGACTTGGTGGACGCCAAGGTTATCAACTTTTCTGACAACGTGCCCAACGTCACCAAAAATCCAATGCCTCATCATAAGGGGGGTGGAGTGAATGCTGTTATCACTGAGGAGAGTTCAGACTTGCTGACCGATGTCAAAGATTTGAAGACGCCGTTGAGTTTTGTTAAGGCTAAGTTGCTAAAGAAGGGCTTCTTTCCTGGATGTGGAGAGTTATGTATGGCTTGTGCTACACTCCCTGATGGTTGTGAGCAGTTGATCAAAGGTATCCGAAGTCTGATGTCCGAGGGTATTTTGCAATTCAGCCGGAGCATTGAAAGTGCATCGGGGGAAGTCGTACTGAAGCAGGCGGACGAAGTTGCTACCATTACTATTCCTCGTCACCCTATTACTATTTCTGCGCCCCGTCCGCCTTCTATCACCATCACCAGGGCCGGACCAATCCCATTCGAGAGTACCAATGCCGTTCCATGGCATTATGGCGCCGAAGTTTATTGTAATGGTCAGAAGATAGAGCTTGAGCCGTCCGGATCGACTGCGCAGAATCTTACCAAAGTCAGTGGTATCACTAGAAGCGGAAGAGTATTCGCACCAGCAGAGGTTGCAGCAGAGAAAGTGGTCCGAGCTGACGCTGTGGATAAAGGTAAAGGTAAAGCTGTTGAAGAGGTCCCTGCAGGGGCAGAGAAAGACTTGCTGGTTAAAGACGCTGAAGAGTTCATGCGACTAATCAAGAAAAGTGACTACAAAATTGTAGATCATCTTCATCAGACTCCGTCGAAGATCTCTATTCTTAACCTGTTGCTGTGTTCTGAAGCGCACCGCAACGCGTTACTGAAAGTATTGAATGCTGCATACGTGCCACAGGAGATATCAGTAAATCAACTCGAGGAGGTGGTGGCCCATGTCAATGCTGGTAATGGGCTGGGATTTACGGATCTGGAGCTGACTCCTAAGGGAAGAGATCACAATAGCGCCTTGCACGTCTCAATAGAGTGCAGAGGCACGATTATGTCACATGTCCTAGTAGATACGGGCTCCTCGCTTAATGTGCTTCCGAAAAAAGCACTGATGAAGTTAGATACCCGTGGACTGCTGTGCACGCCCAGTGATCTGGTCGTGAAGGCCTTTGACGGAACCAAGCGCCACGTCTTCGGAGAGTTGACCCTGCCAATTCAAGTTGGTCCAGAGACGTTCAATGCGGTTTTCTATATCATGGATATCATGCCCGCCTATAGTTGCCTCTTAGGTCGGCCGTGGATCCATTCTGCTGGTGCCGTGACGTCCACGCTGCATCAGAAGCTTAAATATGCTGTCGGGGGCAGCATAGTGACAGTCTGTGGAGAGGAGGACATCATGGTAAGCCACCTGTCGTCCTTTAAATACGTTGAAATGGATGGTGAGATCCATGAGACTCTTTGCCAAGCATTCGAAACCGTCAGGGTGAAGGAGGTAGCTCCCGTTGTTGCAGAGAAGCAAGAGTTGAACCTCTCCTCGTTTAAGGAAGCTCGGGCCGTTGTCGAGGCCGGTTCCACCCCAGGCTGGGGGCATGTCTTGGATATACCAATCAAACAGGATAAGTTTGGATTGGGATATTCTCCGGAAGCTGAAGCTTCATCTTCTTCCGGCAGCTCATCTCGTGGGAAAGGGCCGGTCCTATTCACCAAAGGGGGAGTAATTTTCGAGAGCATCAACGCTACGTCGGGGGACAGCGGGGACAGTGATTGCGATCTTGACGCCTGGATCCAACCGAGCAAGCCAGGCGAGCGCCTCCACAATTGGACCATCAAGGAGATTATCAAGCTGACAAGTGAAGAGTAATGATTTGCTTTTTACAATCTTTGTACAACCCTATGTCCTGCCCGGGGCATAGTGGTTTTACTGTCAGGGCCTTGTTGGATTATGTGTATGCATTTTGTTAATAAATAAAAGGCGTTTTCTTCGTAATCAAATGTTGTGTTCTCTGTTATTCATGTTTTATGTTTATTTCGAAAAACAGCAAAATGGCAACGAGGTTCGTGCTAACCTGCATATTCTTGCTTTAAACTTAACCCTTGTTATTGCAGGATCCACGTAACAGATGACATCGACTCTGGACCCTCTACGGCTCACTACGACTTTGATTGTCCGATCTATCAAGCCGAGGATGAGATTGATGAAGACGAAGACCTTCCGGAAGAGTTGGCCCGCTTGTTGAGACAAGAGGAGAAGGTTATTCTGCCTCACGAGGAGGATGTTGAGATCATAAATCTGGGTTCTGAGGAGCTCGTCAGAAATGTCAGAGTTGGGGTTGCGCTGCAGAATGATGTCAAGCACAGACTGGTCGAGATGCTTCGAGAGTATAGTGACGTCTTTGCTTGGTCATATGAAGATATGCCCGGACTTGACACTGATATCGTGGTTCATCGCTTGCCGTTGCGAGAAGATTGCCCTCCAGTCAAGCAGAAGCTCAAGAGGACGAGACCAGACATGGCTGTAAAAATCAAAGAAGAAGTCCAGAAGCAGTTGGACGCAGGATTTCTAGCCGTTACCACTTACCCTCCGTGGGTCGCCAACATAGTGCCTGTACCGAAGAAGGACGGTAAGGTACGCATGTGCGTCGATTATCGGGATTTGAACAGGGCAAGCCCTAAGGATGATTTCCCGTTGCCTCATATCGATGTGTTGGTCGACAATACAGCCCAGTTTTCTGTGTTTTCGTTCATGGATGGCTTCTCCGGTTACAATCAGATTAAGATGGCGCCGGAGGACATGGAGAAAACGACGTTTATCACCCCCTGGGGCACGTTTTGCTACAAGGTAATGCCCTTCGGTCTGAAGAACGCAGGGGCCACTTACCAGTGAGCAATGGTAACTTTGTTTCATGATATGATTCATCATGAGATCGAGGTCTATGTTGATGACATGATTGCAAAGTCCCAAACGGAGGAGGAGCATCTGGTCAACCTATTGAAGCTGTTTGAAAGGCTTAGGAAGTTCAGGCTGAGGCTGAATCCTAACAAGTGCACTTTCGGAGTGCGGTCCGGAAAGTTATTAGGGTTTATCGTTAGTGAGCGAGGTATTGAAGTTGATCCTGCGAAGATAAAAGCTATCCAAGAAATGCCAGCGCCGAAAACAGAAAAAGAAGTTCGTGGTTTCTTGGGCCGAATAAACTACATTGCAAGGTTTATCTCTCAGCTCACGGCCACTTGTGAACCGATGTTCAAGTTGTTAAAGAAAAATCAGGCGATTACTTGGAATGAGGATTGCCAGAAGGCATTCGATAAGATAAAGCAGTATCTTCAAGAACCTCCAATCTTGATACCCCCAGTGGCTGGACGGCCATTAATCATGTACCTGACGGTTCTGGAGAATAGTATGGGGTGTGTTCTCGGTCAGCACGACGAGACGGGCAGGAAAGAGCATGCCATTTATTATTTGAGTAAAAAGTTCACTGAGTGTGAATCTCGATACTCGATGCTGGAGAAGACATGTTGTGCATTAGCTTGGGCTGCCAAACGTCTACGACAGTATATGCTCAATCACACCACTATGCTAATTTCGAAGATGGATCCGATCAAGTACGTCTTCGAGAAGCAGGCTCTTTCGGGCAGGATTGCCAGGTGGCAGATGGTGTTAACAGAATATGATATTCAGTACGTCTCCCAGAAAGCCATCAAGGGAAGCGTATTGTCTGATTACCTTGCCGAACAGCCAATCGAAGACTATCAGCCGATGAAGTTCGAATTCCCTGACGAGGACATTATGTTTCTCAAAGCGAAGGATTGCGATGAGCCATTGCCCGATGAGGGGCCAGATAGGAAGTCTCAGTGGAAGTTGATATTCGACGGAGCGGTTAATTCCTATGGGAGTGGTATCGGGGCTATCATTACGACTCCTCACGGATCCCATATCCCGTTTACTGCAAGACTGACGTTTCCAGTTACCAACAACGAAGCCGAGTATGAAGCATGTATTATGGGTCTAGAAGAGGCAATTGATTTGAGAATCAAGAATCTAGACATATATGGTGACTCAGCGCTTGTAATCAATCAGATTAAAGGGGAGTGGGAAACTCGTCAAGCGAATTTAGTGCCGTACATGAACTATGCCAGGAGGCTGCTTCCGTTCTTTGACCGAGTAGAACTTCATCATGTACCCCGGGCTGAAAATCAAATGGCTGATGCTTTAGCCACGCTAGCTTCAATGTATAAAGTCAATTATTGGAATGAGGCTCCAAGAATTGTACTTTCGCGTCTTGATAGACCAGCGTTTGTGTTCGCAATCGATGATGCCACCGACGGCAAGCCATGGTTCCACGATATCCAGACCTTCCTTATGACCAAGGAGTATCCTGCGGGTGCGTCAACCCAGGATAAGAAGACTCTGAGGAGGTTATCTGGAAACTTTTACCTCAACCCTGATGGAGTGCTGTATAAGAGAAACCACGATCTCGTGCTACTCAGATGTGTGGATGAGAAAGAAGCAAGTATGCTCATGGAAGAAGTCCATGAGGGCACATTTGGTACGCACGCCGGCGGGCATGCCATGACAAGAAAGATCCTGAGAGCAGGATATTACTGGTTGACTATGGAGTCGGATTGCTTCAGATTCGCAAAGAAATGTCACAAATGCCAAATTTATGCTGATAAAGTTCATGTGCCGCCGTGCCCATTGAATGTCATGTCCTCCCCTTGGCCGTTCTCCATGTGGGGCATCGACATGATAGGCAAGATCGAGCCCACTGCATCCAATGGTCATCGTTTTATCCTGGTGGCTATCGACTACTTCACCAAATGGGTGGAGGCAGCCTCGTACGCTAATGTGACCAAGCAGGTGGTAGCTAAATTCATAAAGAGGGACATCATCTGTCGCTATGGAATTCCCGAGCGGATCATTACTGATAATGGTTCGAATTTGAATAATAAGATGATGAAGGAGCTGTGCCAGAGCTTCAAGATCGAACACCACAACTCATCTCCTTACCGGCCGAAGATGAATGGCGCTGTTGAAGCGGCCAACAAGAACATCAAGAAGATTGTTCAGAAGATGGTTGTGACGTATAAAGATTGGCACGAGATGTTGCCGTTTGCCTTGCACGGTTATCGTACGACGGTGCGTACGTCGACCGGGGCAACTCCTTTCTCCTTGGTGTACGGTATGGAAGCTGTCCTACCGCTAGAAGTGGAGATTCCTTCTTTACGAGTTTTGGTTGACGTAAAACTTGATGAGGCAGAATGGATTACGAATCGCTTGAACCAACTCAGCCTGATGGACGAGAAGAGGTTAGCATCGATTGCATTTGGTCGCCTATACCAAAGCCG
Source organism: Lathyrus sativus (assembly GCA_963859935.3). NCBI lineage: Eukaryota > Viridiplantae > Streptophyta > Magnoliopsida > Fabales > Fabaceae > Lathyrus > Lathyrus sativus. The sequence goes on along the minus strand of OZ012740.1, from coordinate 555,591,337 downwards.
AATGAAGAAAGCTTATGATAAGAAGGTGCGTCCTCGAAGCTTTCAGACGGGTGATCTCGTCCTGAAGAAGATTCTTCCGCCACACTCCGATCACCGGGGCAAGTGGACTCCGAATTACGAAGGGCCGTATGTCGTCAGCAAGGTCTTCTCAGGAGGAGCTTTGTTGTTATCCACAATGGATGGTGAAGATTTTGCATCCCCGGTGAACGCGGACGCAGTTAAAAAATACTTTGCTTGAAAGAGACCCGCTGGACAAAAAAGAAAGAGTCCAGGCAAAAAAGGGGCATCCCGGCGAACCAAAAACAGAATAAAAGGTTCGGGCAAAAATTAGGGATATATTGAAAAAATGTACACCCGCGAAGTCGAAAACCTACACTGGGCGGCTTCGGCAAAAAAGGGTATCCCGGTGAACCGAAAACCCGTAAAGGGCGGTTCACGCAAAAGTTAGGGATTTGAATAAGCAAATGACTGCGTTCCGCGTACGGAATTTCATTGTTTAGTGGTTTGGAAGACCTGAGGGCCGTTTATCTGAATCAATCTCTTCCAAAGCTGAAGCATCGGAGAAGTATCAAAGTCGAGTGGGTCTTAGAGGGATCAACTCATGGTGTTCGTCTACGCCTCATTGCCGATATTTGTATATACTGATGTATATTTATGTTTTTACTTTTTGCGCAGCTACCTCATTCCAGGAGCTTGCATCTGTTGTAAAACATTTTTGCCCATTCAGGGGTTCATCATCAATAAAATGCACATTATTCAGCCATTCTACTTGTCTGTTTAGCATTTATCTGTTTTGTTTGCGAATGAAAACGCCGATGTTTTTGATAAAATGCGCATACATAAACCTGCGGGCCTAGGCCCATCGATTGTTGAAACAATTAATTAATTGAACATTGTCACGAGATAATAACCCTGATAGGCCCCTTTGAGGAGGGTATCTTGTCTGTTTGTTTGTGCTGTTGCAGGTATAGCACCTTTCAGAAAATGTGCCGTGCGCATCCCCGAAGCAGGGCGAGTCCTCCTTCTCCAGCAGAGTTCAGTAGTCTCTCCTCCGCAGAATCTGAACACAGACAGTGAGCATCGATATGTCTTCCCCGGGCAGAGACGATTCTCTTCCCCAAGCAGACGCATCCTGAAGGAATGTCACCTCATCAGCTGAGTCAAGCACCGAAGAATGGTGTCTTCCCCAGCACCGGGTCACAAGTGCAGGTTTCGCAGGAGGATGTTCGTTAGCCGAAGGATGCAATAACTGATGGTGCCAGACTGAAGTCTCCAGTGGAATTGAGATTCCTCACCAGAGTCATGCTCTCTCCTGAGGTTGGATAATTCCCTCCTCCCCAGTAGAGTGCTGGAACAGCTGATGTTGTATTCCTCTGCAGAGTTGTACTCTCTCCTGAAGTCAGATGATTCTTTCTCCCCCAGCAAAATTGAAATTCCTCACCAGGGTCGTACTCTCCAGTGAAGTAGAATAATTGCTCTCCCCGGCCGAGTCCGCAGAAAAGAGCCGAATCCTTGGAAGCAGTTGAGACCTTGAATGGATGTTCCCTAGCAGAGCATGGGACAGCTAATGCTGTGTTTCCCCAGAATCGCACTCTCTCCATCGAAGCAGAATGATTTCTCCTTCCTCAGCCGAGTTTGCAGATGTCCAAGAGATCCGAATCCTTGAAAGTTGATCAGACCATGTTTTCCCCAGCGGAGTGTGGAGCAGCTGAAGTTGGTTCCCCTCAGAGTGGTCATCCCCAGAAGAGTTAGCCGAGACGGCCGCGCAGTTCATTCTCGCGATTGATGTCAGCAGATCCAAGTTCTCGTAGAGCTTCGTCCCCTGCAGCAGTCAGCTGAAGTTGTTCCCCTGCAGCAGTTCGCGGAAGATCAATTCCCCAGACAGAGCCTGATTGATATTGGCGTGTTCACGTTCTCCTCAGCAGGATGATTCCTCTACCTGATTGGTTCTTTCTCCTTGACAGGAGGATTTCCCCCTTCGGCATTTATTTTGCTGACGGGATCGCATCATTGTGCATGACTGTATAGCATTTAACACTGCATAGCATTTAACACTGCATAGCATTTAACGCTGCATAGCATTGTGCATGATTGCACAGCATTTAGCATAAACGCATATCATTCCCGCCGTGTGGGGCATGGTGCCGGAGCATACGCATCATAAGCATGATCTAGGTCATTATCATTCTTGCCTTCCAGGTGTGCGACCAAAAGACCGGTTGCTCAGGACGATTCTTGATGTTCTCCCCAGCAAGGTCGCTCTTGAGATGATTCTTAAAGACCCCGGTGTAATCCCCACGGTCGCTCGCTCAATATGATTTTTGAGATCCCCAGCGAAGTTTTCAGTTCAAAACGACCCTTGAACTCCTCAGCAGGGCCGTTTGCTTAAGGTGATTCTTAATACCTCAGTGCAGGTTCCCGAGTTGTTTGCCTAGGGTGATACTTGAGCTCCCCAATAGCGTCCCCAGCAAGAGTTGCCCAGGAAGATTCCTGGAATACCCAACAGAATGTTTGCTCTAGAAAGGTTATCAGTTCAGGACGATTCTTGAAGATGCCCGACGGATTTGTTTGGTCAAGATGATTCTTGAAGTCCTCAGCAGCGTGATATGTCCGCTCCAACAATGATGTCTAATCTGAAGATGGATTTCATAAGCGCCTGAAAGCGATATCAGAAAGTTCCTGTGAGTTCAGATTTCCGTGTTGATGAATCAACGGGTGGCTGAAGACAAGGTTCCAGGGTTTGTAGATACAACAGAGTGATTCGTGTGGGTCTGAAGACCAAGTCAGTTATCCTGAGGTGATGATTGATTGCGATCAAGTGAATGATATTTCTTCTGACTGAAGTAGAAGATGTTTCTCCAGCGGTGACGCAGGGTACTTCGATCGTCCGACGGTGATGTCAAGTTTAGTTCTCCAGCGGTGACGCAGGGTACTTCGATCGTCCGACGGTGATGTCAGGTTTAGTTCTCCAGCGGTGACGCATTGTATTTCGATCGTCCGACGGTGATGTCAGATTTAGTTCTCCAGCGGTGACGCAGGGTATTTCGATCGTCCGACGGTGATGTCAGATTTAGTTCTCCAACGGTGATGCGGGGTATTTTGATTGTCTGACGGTGATGTCAGGTCGATATTTCTCCAGCTAGTTGTTGAGCAGCTAGTGTTGCAGTATTCAAAGATTTATTCCCCGCAGAGTACCGTGTGCTCGTGCAGTTGGCAAATTTTCGGGTTTACCGATATTCAACCGTCTCGTACCTTGATTGGTTGAGAGCCGTTCGCTTCTCACCCAGTCAGGTTCAAGCCGTTTGAATAGGGGCAGCTGTTGCACCCCAAAATTTGACCAACAATTATTTATTCATTGAGTGTTTGAAAGTGGATACCTTCATCAGAAAGTTCAAGAGATCCTCAGAGGAAGTGGTTTGAAACCAGGGTTGTGTGCTTCATAACTTGAGGGTTGTGGGTGCCCCTCAGATGATTCTGAGACTTTGAGAATGAACTTGATGTTTTGGGAAAGCCTATGAGATGTCTTGATAGCCTTCATGAAGTCCAGGGAAGTCATTATGCAAGAGTTCAGAAGATTCAACCATGAATGATAGAATTAGGGTTTTGACTGGGTCAACCCTAAGATAACTGAAGATTTGGGAAAGGTTGAGACCCAATCCAAGGGCCATGAGATCATGGAATGATGCATAGAGATGATGTAAAGATGATTCCTAGGCCAACTCATCATGAGTGAGGAGTTTGAGAAGTTTCAAGTCAGGGTCCCCAAGGATTGTCAGTGAAAAACCCTAATTTGATCCCTATCTTCCAGGCAGTTTTAGCTCAAGATGTGATTGATATCTCATCTTCCCCACAACATGAATGTTGTAGAGATTGTTCTAAGCTTTAATTTGAGTGGTGGAAGTCCTTGATAGGAGTTACAGAGCTCAAGTTATGGTTTTGACAAATTACAGGTCAGCAGAGGTGTGTGAATCTGGGTCCTTGAAAGTCACCCAACTTGCAGACAACTTTTTCCCTAGTAGGATGATTCCTATGACTTCTTGGTAAACATGAATGTTGAAGAGCATCTTCTTAGCTTTAATTTGAGTGGTAGAAGTCCTTGATAGGATTTGTGGAACTCAACTTATGGTTTGAACAAGACAGGGGTATTTTGGTCATTTGTCAGTTATAGGTCATTTTAGCCAATGCCTAAAACTCCTATTTCCAAGCCTCAAATGGAAAAACTCAAAACATGAAAGTTGTTCAAAATGGGATTTTAAGTCTAGAAAAAAGGTCATGAATTGTTGGAAAAGCTCATAGCATGGATTTGCATGATTGGTCAAAAATGAACTAAAAAGGGCATATAAGTTTGAAAAGTTGAAATTGGAAATTGATTTGGAAGATCCACAAATCCAAAATAGGTCATCCAATATATCATTTTGATTGGAAACATCATTTTGAGAACATTGGTTTAGATAGAATTTTGATTTAAGGCTTTAAAATGGGTGATGCTTTGAAAACTTGTTACTTGAAAAAGAAGGCAACTTTGAAATAGCTTGCACAAGTGAAAGAAAGGGCTGATTTTCATTCATTCCTTCTCAATATCTCACATAAGGAGAATTTGACACAAGAATAAGGACTTGGTACATGAGATGTGGATCATTCAAAATACCATCACATGATACTTTCCACACTTTTCTAGCACCCTCTAGATGAATCTAGAAATTTCCATCCATCATTATAAGAAGAGTGATCTGCATAGTGTTCAAGGTTGGTGATAGAAGGCAGTTTCAGAGGAGAGAGAGAGAGAGAAATAGCCATTGAAGTTCTTCCTTCAAGTTCAAGCAATCCAAGAAATCTTTCACTACAAGTCATCTCCTTCACAACCATTGCAAACAGAAACGTGTTCAACACCAAGGGATCATACTGAAGCCATTTCAAGCCTTGAATCAACCTCCATGAGCACCTACCATCATCACTTGACAGGTTTCTTTCTTTCCTTCTATCTCCTAATTTATGCAGTTTTAATTAGTTTTATAGATATAGAACTGATGCATTAGGTTAGAGGATGAAACCCTAGGAGTTATAGCACGATCCATGGAGTTCCATAACAGAGCCAAGAAACTTTGATCTTCAAGAATTGACTGGTTTGTTAGTCTTAGTTGTCAAAAATTGGTTTAGAATAGTTAGGTAGATGTGTAGAGTAGCTGTATGCCATTAGATTCGAGGATTATTGAAGGTTAATAGCAGGTGAATTTCATTTGGACCATGACCTTGTGGGCTTCTGTTAGGATTATCTAGGGAGAATTAGGAAAAAGTATGCGTGTAGTCTTGTTCCTCTTGATTAGTAGAGCAATTTTCGTGTTGGAATTTTAGGGTTTCGTGGCCTGAGCAGAGAGAACGAGTTGCTGGAACATTGGTGCATGGAGGAAGGGTTTTCTGCAAAACCCTAGAATCGTTTGGGACGATGACGGTTGTCCGTTAGATTAGTCCCCAGGTTTGACATTTTAATCCCATCGCACGGCCCAGATTCGTCTAGAAAACGGAGGGAAAAATTTAAAAAGCCAAACGCAGCGTTTTGTTAAGTAACGCGCCTGGGCCTATCCCTTCTATTCGCACCCCCTTTTTTATCTGGCCCAACTAAATTGAACTGGCAGGTATTCATATTTACACCCCCCTTCCCTTTTAATTGTTTTAAATTCTTTTTGTTTTCTTTTAATATTTTTCTTGTCTTTAAAAATTCATAAATAAATGAAAAATAACTCTTTTTTGTCCATTCTTTTTTCTATGTTGAGATAATTTTGTGTAGAAAAATATAAAAATAAAAATGGAATTTTATTTTTAATGTAGAATTTTTAGTGGTATTTTCTTTAATATAGTGTATTTTCTTTCTTTTAGTTGATACCTCATTTTGCAAGAATTGTTTTAGGACCTTCCTTTAGTCTTTTTAATCCATTCTTTCTTGTGTAATTAGATGATGAATCATAGTTCTCCCTAGGATTTATTCTAGAATTTTAGAATTAAATTTTGATTAGTTTAATTAGGGTAGATTTAGGGTATCCTAATTAGGGTTTAGGTTGTGCTTAGGTGAAGAAATCCATTTTATTTAGATAGTTTTGTCTTGATTGTTGGGTGGAGGCCCATATGGATGTTATGGGTATATGTTGTAGACCCTTGTGAATAATTGTTAGATTTTTCCCCCTTGGTTTAGTATTCTTAGGTATTTTCTGAAGTTGCCTGATGATTTTGTCTGTCCAGTGGTTATCTGTCCATCTCTGGGGTTTGTTATGGGGATTTTGTTGTGGGGTTTGTGTTGTCTTGAAGACCTTGTTGGAGAGCATCATGAAGAGAAGATTGTAGATCAAGACTCAGAGACCCAAAGCTTGGCTTGTTCCCTGTCTGTGAGGTTTGAGATCCTGAAGTTTGAAGGAAGTTCATGGTACTTTCCTGAGGAAGGCACTATGAATGACTTTCATTCCTTCTTCTCACCTCTTTCTTAAGTATCCAATGATGTTGGAGCCAACTTGTGAGTTTAATTTCTCCTGAGGAGGAATGTAAACTGATCACAGTTGTTGAGCCACATGGGATACAACCCCTAAGTGGAAGCCTCCTAGTACTTTCCTGAGGAAGGTCCTATGAGTCTATTCACTTAGTTCCCTTAGTTTATCTAGGATTTCTCAAGTATCCAATGATGTTGGAGCCAACTTGTGAGTTTAATTTCTCCTGAGGAGGAATGTAAACTGATCACAGTTGTTGAGCCACATGGGATACAACTCCTAAGTGGAAGCCCCCTAGTACTTTCCTGAGGAAGGTCCTATGGGTCTATTCACTTAGTTCCACTAGTTCAGATAGGATTTCCTAAATATCCAGTGATGTTGGAGCCTGCTTGTGAGTTTAATTTCTTCTGAGGAGGAATGTGAACTGATCACAGTGGTTGAGCCACATAGGATATGATTCCTGAGTATACACCTCCTAGTGCTTTCCTGAGGAAGACACTATGGGTCTGCTTACTTAGCTCTCTTTCTTTGGTAAGCTTGTTCTGAAGCTTGAAGACTGGGATTGATTTCTTTTGGTTAGGTTTTGCTTTAGGGATTTGCTTAGATTTGGTCAGGATTCTGTGTTAGGGTTAGGATTAGATGTAGATCATTTCTTTCTCAAGCATGTGTTTTGTTGCCTGATGGCACTTCATTTCTTTTATCTGTTCATTGCTTGATAGCATGTTGTTTATTTTCAGTATGATTACTGTTATTTCATGATTGGCTTGAGGTTGAGACGAGCTTGTGGAGGCGGAAGCCCCACACACATTTCCTCCCTCACTTGCATTGCATGCATTTTACTGTTAAAGCTGATGCTTTTGTCTGTTTTGGTGTATCATTGACATGATCCCTTAGGACTCTCATTTCCTCTTATGAGGATTTGATGATAGACTTTTAGGTTGAAACCTATGCATGACAACATCTAGGAGTTCCCTGTTCAAACCTCAACCATAGGATGAATCCATGGCATGATAACAGTAGGACTTGATAGCCTCCCTCCTAGTTGGGTCTGTTCTCTTCTCATCTCGAAGCAGTTTAAGATACAGTAATCATGAATGATTTCTTTCGTACGTTACGAGCCTTAAGCTATCTGAGTCTGGATGTTTAGTATGGTACCCTTTGGGTGACATGCGACGCATTCACTCTCAGGTCATAGTCTCTAGTGCGGTTGAGATCGCAAACACCATAAAACACTTCTTTCAGGAGATAACCCGTAGTTTCCCGAACTACGTTTGCTCTGATCTTTCATACCAGATGAAAGTACGTAGGCATAGGATGCGACATCCTAGCGAGCAACCTTCCCCACCTTCACCCGTAGTTAGCCGAACTACGTTGACTCTGATTTCTCATTCTCTGATGAGAATACGTAGGCATAAAGTGCGACGCTTTGCCGAGTCATTTTTCTTTTCTTTTTTTTCAGCCAGCCTTGATAGGTAGATAGATTGAAACCAACCCGTCCAAGTAAACAAACAAGCGAGGATCCCGTCGAGTACGACGGACGTGAGGGGTGCTAATACCTTCCCCTTGCGTAACCGACTCCCAAACCCAGACAATGGTTGCGATGACCTTGTCTTACCCTTATTCGTCAGGTTTTTCCGATCGTTTCCTTTCCCGCTCTGAGGGATAAATAACGAAAGGTGGCGACTCTTCTGTCATGCCGGCACCTTATTTTCGCGCAAGCGACAAGAGGGCCATGTTGTTTCTGCAGGATTTGCATTGGGTTTTGTTACACTGAAACAGAGCGAAAATGGCTCGAAATTGAGGTTGAGCTGAGGAAACAATTCATCACTTATCCAAGCCATATTGCAAGCCATGTGAATATAATCTCAGCCATGTAGCTGACCCCACAAGCTTTCCATGTCACTTAAGTGAGCTAAAAGAAGAAAAAGTCCAAAACGACATGAAAAAATATCACAACAAGTCACGCTCAATTTGCATCAGAAAACACAATGAAAATTGCAAAACGGCAACTCCACTTCATTTCTCAGATTTCACTCCTCAAATCCTATAAATAGAGAGCCTTATTCACTCTTTTCTTCAAGCTTTTCAAGCCAAAAAATCTCTGCTGATTTTCTTCCTCAATTCCTCAATACAAAACCTTTTGCTCACATTCTCTTCTCATACTTCCTTCCACCAAATTAACTTCAAATCAACCTCAAACACAGATCAATTCAACCAGAGATTCGTTCAGAAGAAGAAGAGAAGCAAGAAGAAGTTTGGATTGATTTCTTACCTGAGTTTGAAGGTAGATTGAGCTTCACCGTCATTTTCGATCCGTTACCTTTTGTTATGATTCTTTAAACTGTTGGTACTGTTGTGAAGAACTTTTAATTTCGATCTGTTAGGTGTGATTTTCGCATCCCGTCGCTTTGATCTGAGCAAGCTTTGAGCTCGCAAAAATGGTGTGAAGAGTTACCGTGAAGAAGAAAGGAGAAGATGATGTTTCTGTTCTCTTTCTCCTTTTAAATTGTTTTTTCATTTATTTTTCATTTTTTTAATCTTTTCTTTTAAGAAAATTGGCCGTGTGGGCCTTTTCTTTTTTTTATATTGTTATTAGTTTATTTTTATAAAATAATAATAATATTCTTAAAAAAGAAAGCATTAAAAAATTGTTTGAAAATATTTTGATTAATTGTTGGTGGTTTTGGATCTTGAATTTTGATAGGATTTCATCAATATCAATGGACTTTGGGTGTTGATTTTTATCCACCAAGAGAGGTGATTGATATTGATGATAATTTAATCGATTTAAGATTCAAATTGTGATTTCTTTTCATTTTTATTTTCTTTCTTCTTCTTTTTATTTTTGATCGATGAAATCTATGGATCATAGATTGTTGATTATCAAGGTTGTTTAATCTTCATTATTTCAAATCTATGGACGAATAATCATTGAGATAATTCTCCTTACTTTGGAATAGTGATAGATTACCTTTGATTAATTAATTAAAAATCTTGATTGTGATGAGATCACTACCTCTTTTCTTTTTGTGTGGCATGTTTTAGGAGAGTGATTTACATATCACTTCTCTAACATGTATTAACACTAGCATTTTATTGACCGGCCTCAGATAGTCGTGGTTTCTACATAAACCCGATTACGATTGCTTAACATAGCGCTAAAGTGTCCCTTAATCGGAAAATGATCATTCGTGGCTCAAACTTACGTTTAAAAGTCCAAGTATGTTTAGTTGCTTGTCTTAACTCCAATACCTATGAAAATCATTGTTAGGAGGCTTTGATTCTATCAATCCTCTAATGAATTTTCATTAATCTTGGTCTAAGTGCAAGAATTAATCATCATTGATCATATGTTCTAACCACTAACCACTAATTCACTAACAATATCCTTGTTTAATTTTGTTTATATTCTCTTCTTACTCCTTATTTTTTACTTTTATGCTTCCATTTTATCATTTCATACCATATCTTTGTTTATGTTTATGTCATTTCTCTTTTGTCCACTTGGACCATACTTTGTTCAAAACACTAATAAAGGATAAAACATCTAAAAAATTTGGTGCTATTAACTTTGTGGTTATACTCTTGGACCATTCTTAGACTTTGGACTTCATGGACATTTTGGACTTAGGATTAGGACTTTCTTCCCTATGCTTGGAGTATTTTGAATCTTAGCCTTTATTTGGCTCGATCATTGGCTTATGCTTTAAATCGGATGGAATTCTTTTTGCTTGCTTTGGAGTGTGCTACAAGTTTGTTAGATCTTTCTTATCTCTAGCTCTTATTTTGTTTTTTAGGATAGTCACTTCATCTCCTCCCCTTCTTAAATTTTCAAAACTTTCTCCCTCTTTCAAAACCTTCTTGGTTTCAAACTTCAAAACCGCTTTCGCAATAAAACCTTGACTTTCGTCAAGTGATTTTTAAACTTTGTTTTTTTAATAAAAGTCAATCAATGTTAATCATGCTTTGACCAATTTCAAAAGACATAAAAAATACAAAAACTCATCAACTCTTTTTGTGCCTTTATGCACTTTTTCACTTTAAAACTTTTTCATAAAGTTTAGACATGATTCATTTCTATAGTTGAGATGTAAATCTCCTATTCCCCATATTATTAAGACTTTGACATTTTCCACGTTGATGTTGAGTGATAGTCTTGTTGATAATCCAAGCAAATCCTCCATCTTTATGTGACGCAGATGTTGTCTTAATACTCGTGGGTGGATAGTCGCAGTTTTCTCCTTGAAATGACGACTTGTCTTTACATCTAAAATCAATCAAAACCAACAAATTTTTGTCATTTGTACCACGAACTACGGGGTTTTGATTCCATATTGCACTTTATGGGTACGTAGGCATGAGACGATAAGTCTCTCCAAACACAAAAATCTAAAAAAATAATTCTCTTCTCATCTCCCCAATCTCTTTTCAAACAAACCATTTTCAAACCAAAAAGCGTAAATATTTCAAAGGGCTCCTATAGAGTACTATAGACGTTTTGGGTGCTAACACCTTCCCATTGCGTAACCAACCCCCTTACCCCGATCTCTGTCTCGTGTTCTTATTTTAGAACTCTTTGGTTTTGTTCGCTCTTTTTCCTTTCCTTTATTTGGGTAAAATAAAAGTGCGGTGGCGACTCTTGTTTTCTTTGAGTTAAGTTAATCAATAGCTTACACTCGCGATTTTTGCCGCTACACTTCCGTAGGTATGCCTATTGAGATAAGCATAATTTCGACTACTTTCTATCTCTTCAGATGTCAATCCCAAGAATCCTAGATGCAGTTCCCAGACCCTTCATGTCGAACTCCTTATTGAGTTCAGCCTTCACCCTCATTACCTCTTCGACATTGTTGCTTGCTATTAGAATATCATCCACATAGAGCAACAAAATAACAAATGAATTACCCGATCGAAATTTGAAGTAAACACAATGGTCGAACTGACTTCTGATGAAACTTATGTGTGCCATGAACTTTTCAAATCTCTTATTCCAATGTCGAGGAGATTATTTTAGTCCATATAAGGATTTATTCAGCTTGCACACATAATCTTCCTTCCCTTTTTCGACATACCCTTAAGGTTGCCTCATCAGGATTGTTTCATCTAAATCACCATACAAGAATGCAGTCTTCACATCCATATGTTCCAGTTCAAGGTCGAACTGTACCACTGTGGCAAGCAACATTTGAATGGATTTGTGCTTCACAGTAGGAGAGAACACATCATTGAAGTCAACACCTTCTTTCTGAGTGAACCCCCTAGCAACCAATATTGCCTTGTATCTCTTCGACGCCACTTCTTCGATTCCTTCCTTAACTTTGAAAATCCATTTATAGCTGAATAACTTGGCTCTAGCAGGTTTCTTGATCAGTTCCCAGGTATTGCTATCATGAAGAGATTTCATCTCATCATCCATGGACTTCAACTATTCAGTCTTCTTTCGACTCCTCATAACTTCCTTATAGTCTCTAGGTTCTTCGTCTAGAACCTCACTTGCAGAGATTAAGGCATAAGCTATAAGATCTGCATACCCAAGTCTCTGAGGTGGCTTGATGACTCTCCTCAACCTGTCTCTTGCTAGCAGGTAGTCATTATCAGTCTCCTTATCTTCTGGGGTACACAATTCAGCATCAACATGCTCCACCTCAACAGGAATCTCTCCCTGTTCTAGCTCTTCGTCAGTATCATCAGTTTTCTTGAAAGTCATCTCTGCTTCATTAAAAACTACATCTCGACTGGTGACATACCTCATGTGACCTAGCTATAGGAACCATAGCCTATAAGCTTTGACTTCTTTAGGGTATCCCATGAACATGCATTTCAGAGCTCTAGGTTCGACCTTGTCTTGCCTAATATGAGCATATGCCACACAGCCAAATACTATCAGTTTGTCGAGACTAGGTGGATATCCCGACCAAACTTCATCAGGTGTCTTCATTCCCAAGGTAGTCGAGGGACATCTATTTATTAGGTAAGATGTTGTCGAAACAGCCTCCGCCCAAAACACCTTCTTCAATCCAGCACTAACCAACATGCATTTAACCCTTTCAAGGATTGTTCAATTGGATCTCTCGGCTAAGCCACTTTGTTGAGGAGTACCTGCTACAGTATTATACCTTGAAATCCCAGACTCAACACAGTAACTGCCAAACGTTTCGTTTTAGAATTCAAGGCCATTGTTGGTTCTCAACCTCTTAACCTTTCTTCCAGTTTGAGTTTCGACCAGAATCTTACAACTTTTGAAATTCTCAAAAGTTTCATCCTTCTTCTTCTTAATGAATACCCATATCTTTCTAGAATAGTCATCAATAATGGATAGAAAATACCTTGCACCTGAGTGTGAAGGATTCCTTGCAGGCCCCCAAAGATCAGCATAAATGTAATCTAGGGATCCATGTGTTCTTTGCTTGCCTTTGTTAAACTTCGCCCTACAGGATTTACGAAATACACAAGATTTAAAAAACTCAAACTTTTCGACCTTGTCACCTCCTAGCAGGTTCTGCTTCCCCAATTCGACCAGACCTCTTTCACTGACATAGCCCAATCTCATGTGCCATAATTTTGTCTTCGACACAAGTTTTATGGATGCAACATTTGTCGAACCACATACAACCTCATCCTCAAGGGTATACAAGCCTTGTTTCTTCACGCCTCCCAAGACTTCCTTCAACCCCTTCATGACTCTTAGGATACTTTTCTCTCCTTGAAAAGCATATCCCTTTCTGTCGAATTCACCAAGAGAAATCAAATTTCTCTTCAAGTCGGGTACATACCTGACTTTAGTTAATAACCTTATTGACTCATCACGAAGCTTGAATCTCACATATCCAATACCTGCAATTTTGTAACATTTGTTGTTTCCTAGTAGAAATGATCCACCACCTTGATCATATAGCTCCTCGAACAATTCTCTGTTTGGAGTCATGTGCCAAGTGCAACCTGAATCCATAATCCTCTCTTTTCTCGAGTCGCCACTTGAAACCAAAAAAACATTAGATGAGTCGAAGTCATCTTGAACAATGGTTGTGTTTCCATTACCTCCATGATCGTTCAGACGTTCAGGGTACACCTTTCTTGTGTGACCCTCCTTCTTATAGTGATAACATCGAATACCAGATGTTTCACCACTATAAGACTTATGCAGACTTTTACCTTTCTTCTTGTCGAACTTACCATTCTTTCGCAAGAAGTTTCCCTTAACAACCAAACCTTCACCCACTGTCGAAGGTTTATTCTCCTTTCATTTGTTCAAGTCCTTAGAATACAAGGCTGATTGAACTTCTTCAAAGGTCAGGGTCTCCCTTCCATACAAGAGAGTTTCTTTGAAGCGAACATGTATTCTAGGAAAAGTACACAACAACAACAGTGCTTGACCTTCATCATTGATCTTAACATCAATATTTTCAAGATCAAAAATCACCTTGTTGAACATATCCAACTGCTCAGCCAAAACTCTATCTTCACTCATCTTGAATGAATACAAAGCTTGCTTCAAGTAGAGTCGATTCACCAGAGATTTGGTCATGTACAAACTTTCAAGTTTCACCCATAATCCCGATGTTGTAGTCTCCTTTGATACCTGTCGAAGAACCTTATCACCAAGGCTCAACAATATTGTGTTGTAGGTTTTCTCAATCATGTTCGTATTTTCTTTTGCCGTTAATGCAGCGTCCATGGCTGCCTCTCCCTTCAACGCTTCCAAACAACCCTTCTGAATCAGTAAGGATTTCATCTTCAAGCGCCATAGACCGAAGTCGTTCACTCCGGTCAACTTTTTAATCTCATACTTTATTGAAGACATCTTCTCCACGCTCACCGCACCTATTTGTTGTGAATCAGATACCTTAAAACAAAGTATAAACAGTTTCTTCCTTATCAGGAAACACACAAGGGTTAGGGTTAACAAAGAAAACAAGGTAAAACAACAAGGAACAACAAGGATTGGTTATAAACTGCTATTCTTTCCTTACTCTTAGAACAAGATTACCAGTATATAAGAATAAAAAAAAAACCTCTCTCTCTTAAAATTAGGATTTTATCTTCCTATTTTTCCTTATGCCAAGATTGAGTAACTAGCATCCTATTTATAAGAAAAAATAGCACACTAACCTAAAGGGGTTTTTAACAATTACCCATTACAAGCTAACTTAGAGTACAAACTAACTTAAACAATTGGACTTACAAGCAAGGTCTAATTCAACATGCTAACAAACCTAGCAATATTGACTAATGCATGTTAGAACAAACTTTGACTACAACAAGTATTACTTTGACAGCAACATGCGAACATACTCCGACCTCATGCTTAATTTCTGTCGAACCAGAAGCTACCCTTCGACCATACTAGAGTTTGATCCAACATCTGACACTCACTTAGAGATACCCAGTGCTTTGCTTGGCGGGGAGATACCTAGAAGGTTTTTCCTCTGTTTTTCTTAGCAAACTCTGGCTTTGTTTAAGAAGGAAATCCCTAGAATATTTGTTATGTTGCTTAATAAGAGAGTATTTTCCTCGCTTAGCAAATACTTTGATTTTCGGCTAAGCGGGCCTCTGTTTCACCTAGCAAGGTCTCTACCACTTTGCCAATAAACTTCCTGATTTCCTTGACCATTTTCACATGTACTTATAAATAACATAGTTAAAAAGTTAACACATGTGTTTTATATTCTTTCTATGATAATCTGGAGGTTTTTCATGTGATTACTTGTGATTTAAGTTTATTAGTACTTATGTAAAATCAGTAAATTTGGAACTTAACAGTGGGCCTAATGCATCTCTCGTCCTACCATTAAGGAATACTGTACAATCTAGTGTAATATAAGATACCTCTTATGGGTTGAAGGCTGCAAGTAGTTGAAGTGTCACTCTTAGGTTTATAATTTTCTTTCTTTATCATTTAGAAAGTTGAAATTCATTTCCTATTATGTTGTATTTACTTTGCTAACCATGAGATAAAACTCTTTGTTTTGGTCAATGTGAAATTTAATGAGAATGTAATATTTTGTATATTATGATATGGTATTAGTAACTCATTTTGCCATACGCATTGCTATTGTATATCTATTTCTTTGGTTGATCATCTTAGAAATATATAACAATTTATTATTGTTGAGGAATCCTCTAATAAATGGAACTCGTGACAAATATGGATAAAAAATGTAAGTATGAATACTTTTCCACTTTATTTACTTTAGAGATAAAAAGCTAGACCCATAGTAAAATAAGGTCTTAGATGCATGGATACTATTGTGAGGCTTAGGAATTTTATCCCTAGTAAATTAATGCATATAATTTAATGTTGTAAGTATACACCGCTATGTCACGTTATCGTCTCATTTGTCATGAAATGACATACCATATTCATGCATTAGGTGAAATCATTAAATTGACCATTGCCCAAAATTATATTTTACTCTGTCAAAAACCTTTCCTTCTGAGTTGTAATTTCTTGTTTCTAACCAAGTGACAACCATCAGTTGTTTATCATAATTGCTCATGTTCTTTTCACAGTTTCTTGGATTGAAAATAAACTTAAGTTAATACAATCTATGTGGGATTGTTACTCTTACTTTCAACACCTGCTACTAATTTTTCCTGTGTATATTTGCACATAGAAAATAGCCAACAAGTTTTTGGCACTGTTTCCAGGGATTATGTCATTAACACTTTGATTTTCATTGAAATTATAGAAATTTATATTTGAGCTTTTGGTGTTTTCTGTCTTCTAGTGTCACAATAGGTGTGTGGTTGTTGCATGCGAAAGTTGTTAACCCTGGTTAACATACGAGACCCTGAGCTAGAGTGAACTTCCATACTTTTAAGGAGATATCAAGTTTCCAATCAACTCATAAGAACTCTTGTTCATACTCCATTATTTGAAGAACTTGAAGAAGATATTAGAGACCCTTGAAAATAAGGAGAGATGGCAAAACTTGATATCATTGGGCTTGCCATGTATAAGGCATGGCATATAAAAGACTATGTTTTTTAACCCCTAATGTCATGAGTAGTGATATTATCAAAAAATAAATTAGAGTGGCTAAGTTTGAGTTAAAACCCATGATGTTTCAAATGTTACAAGCTATTAGCCAATACTCAGGTGCTGCAACAGGTGATCCTTACTTGCATTATAGGCAATTCCTTTAAGTTGCTAGTAACTTTAAGATCCCTGGAGTCACTAATGAGGCTTTTAGGCTTTGGTTGTTTCCATATTCTCTAATTAATATAGCTAAATTTTGGTTCAATTCTTTAGAACCTAAATTCATTGCCACGTGGAAGAACTTGGCCGAGAAGTTTTTAGCGAAATATTTACCTCTTGAGAAAAATTCAAAAAATTAGGAATAAAATCACCTTATTTAAAAAAGGAGAGGATGAGTCTTTATTTGATACCTATGATAGATTAAAAGAGTTATTAAGACAATGTTGATAATAAAGGTTCCCAATTTGTATTAATCTAAAACATTTTATAGTGGCCTTGTGCCATCATCAATAAATATGTTGGATGCCTCCTTTGGTGGTGAATTATTCTCTTAATCATACAATGATAGTTATGATTTTATTGTGAGAATTAATGTCGTCAGATGGTGTAATTTCTATAGTTCAAAAAAGTCAGATGGTATCCATGAGGTCATTAAGACTACAACCCTTGATGTTCACGTGGATCAAATTTACCAAATGATGAACGCCATGCTGACACCTTCTAGAACTATAGTTGTCAAACCAGTCAATGTCGTGACAAATGTTGTTGAAGTGTCTTGTTTCTACTATGGAAGTGCATACTTATTTTAATAGTATTCTTCCAATCATGCATTTGTCAACTATGCGGTAAACAAAAAATTCAATAACCTATATAGTAATACATATAATCCAGGAAAAAGGAACCACCTAGATTTTCTTGGAATAACACTCAAAATAAACTGATACTTCAAACATTGTTTATTCGTCCTCATTTCCAGCACCTAATGCAAACTTGGATACTAATGGAAATAACCAGTTGAATTGAATTATTAAGTCCTTCATGCAAGAAACAACAAATCAGTTTCAAGCCGAAGAAGTGAGCATAAAGAATTTGGAAACTCATATAGGGAAAATTTCTAGTGCATTAAGTTCAAGAGTCATTTGAATTCTACGTAGCACTACTAAATCGCCTAATTCTACCTCAGGTACAAAAGTATTGAAACTTGAAAAGCCATATTCTTGATAAATGGTAATGAAATTCTATTCTTAAGGGGTCATATACTGGACTAGATACTTAAGCCAATGTGTTTAACATCTTAAACCAAAATTGACAGATAAGATAAAGCAGGATGATAAATCATAAAGCAATAAAACAACACAATGAATTGTTAACTCAGTTCAGTGCAAACAACACATATGTCTGGAGGGCTTCCAACCCAAGAAAGGTAATCCACTCTTCAAATTAGTAAATTTAGTGAAATACAGAGGAGCAATCAATTAGACAAATGAAGCAATCGATTGGCATCTTCAAATTAATTAAATTGCATGGCATAGAGTTTCATACAATCGATAGCTTTAAAGGATCAATTGATTGCACTAACTTAAGAAAATTATGGCGATTCTAGAAGTGTGATCATTGCAGTTTCAGATGGCAAAATTTACAACAAAAAACATATTTTTTTGCTTTTTAAAAAGCTTTCCATAAAATGTCTTGATGCATGAATATTTTAGGAACCTTATAGATGAATGTATGACAGTTTTCCTGAGTATCTAAAGTTTATAGATAATGAAATGTAATTGAACATCTTAGCATCAAGATCTATTTCATTTACTTCCAAAAATATCCATAAGCTTATGCATTCTTGATTATTGATTTCAAACTTTTTCTTCTTTGATAAGCCTTTGTCTTCATCAAAACTAAACTAAGATAGATGAGGAGCATCTTTTTCACAATTTTCACATTAATTATTTGAGCTCGAACTAGAAGATGAAGACGAGTTGTTATCTTGGTCTTCCTAAGCGATATAAGCCCTACGATCTTTGGTAAGATTACCCTTCGTCTTGTAGATGTATTTATCTTTATTATTGTTATGCTTATTAAGGTGCAAATACATTGTATTGTAATGACCAAATTTTCCACATTCATAGCATGTAAATTTCATTCCTTTTTCTTTTCTTCTTTCTTATGTGGATAAGATTTATTAAAGTTCATCAAAGTCTTGTTAGAGTGCTTGAGCTGGTGTTTATTTATATATTGGTTATAGTGCTTGATGAATAACCCTATTTCTTCTTCTTCTTTGGAAGCATCTTCGCCAAAACTTTCATCATCTTCCTCTACTTTCCTTGCCTTAGAGGATGAGGCTTACAAGGAGATGCCTCATTCTCTTCTTTCACTTTCTCTTTTTTCTTGAAATTTTCTTTGCTTGTAGTGAGACTTCTTAATTAATTTTCATGTTCAGTAAATTTTTTGAATAAGGTTGAAACATTCAAAGTCTTCAGATCCCGCGATTCCTTAATGTTAGTTACCTTAGTTTTCCTTTCCCTACACATTGATCTCAAAATTTTGTTTGAAAAATCATTGTTAGAAAAATATTTACCTAAATTTTATAGCTTGTTGATTAAGTGGAGAAAACAAATATGCATGGATTCCATGGTTTCATCGGGCTCCATACGGAGTACTTCATACTCCTTTATCAACATGTTAATGTTATATTCCTTAGCATTCTCAATATCCGTATGGAGCACTTGAAGAGCATCCCATATGGATTGTGCAGTCCTACAATGTATAATTGAGTAATACACTTTCATTCATAATGCGAAAATGAGTATATTTCCCGCCTTCAAGTCATAAGATGCATTTTTAGTTTCGTCACCTGTCCAAACCTTTTTGAGATTTTTAGTAAAAACACCAACGACTTACCTTTTAGGAATAAAAGGTCCATCATTGTTAGCCACCCAAAGCAATTTGTCTATTGACATTAAGTGAGCATGCATATTGTCATTCCAATAAGTTAGTTTTCTTCTTTGAACATTTGGTCCATATTAAACTATCCAATTGGATAATCGTTACCCATATTTTTAACTTTTGGAGTCGTTAGACCTAATCAAAGTACCATCTCTAAGGCCAATTGTTGGGGGAGAATATGGATCTTAATGGTATAGAAGAGTGAGTGGGTTGAATAGACCTTCCTAGAAAATAGACCAATTTAGAAAACAACTTTCAAACGTTAGAGTTTACAAAAAATGTTTTGCGTAGCGTAAACTTTACGTATAAAATGAGTGTGCTTTTTTGACGGAACATGGTCAAAACTTAATTAGAAACACAAAATAGAAGATAGATGAAAAATACCAAATCAATCAATGTCTCAATGAACCAAAATCTATTTACATCAAGTGTGTAAAATGAGTCTTTTCAATTGAGTAAATAATCTAACATTACAATTTACAATATTAATCAAAAGTAAGAAAGTTTGCAATTCTCAATCTAACAAAACCTAAAAATTATATACAAAATCACTATCAATATAATAAACCCTAATATCATGAAATTATAAGAAAATTATAAATCGAAACATGAAATCCTAATTTATATATATATATATATATATATATATATATATATATATATATATATATATATATATATATATATATATATATATATATATATATATATATATATATATATATACATATATATATATATATATATATATATATATATATATATATATATATATATAGAGAGAGAGAGAGAGAGAGAGAGAGAGAGAGAGAGATAGTACGTCAGATTTATAGTGGTTCGACAATTTGTCCTCACGTATGCCTACTCTACTCTCAAATGGTTGCACATTGAATTTTTTTTTCACTATGATTTTGACAAATTTACACAGATTCGCTTAGTACATTTAGAATTCAAATAATGCTAAATATAAAGATCTTCGGTCCAAATCCTCTTTGATTTTAAATAACTTTTGACATTGAATACTTGTGAAATGTTTACTCAACTTTGACTTAAATCTTATAGCTTCAAGAATTCTACACCAAGCTTCCATTTTACATGACCTTTACTCACTATTACTGATTCCTTGAGCCTTAAACTATCTGAAGATGATATGAACTCTAACTTTGTCTGTAGGCTTCCACACAACTCTAATGAATTAATCTTGGAGAGAAAAACCTCCTTATTTTTCCGTTGGATTGTCAATCTTGGCCACAACACCAAACAACAAATCCAACCCTCTGAAATCTTTAATAATATTCACAAAGCATTAAACAAAAGAACGATCCTCCTCACACAAATCTCACACTCTGAGATGAGAACTTAATCGAAAAGATAATGGAACTTGTAGGAGGATGAAAATAAAGGTATTTTGGTTGCAAACAATGTTCAAAACCCTTTTTGAAAGTTTCAGAGAAAATGTGTGTTGTGGGTTATAAATTAGAGAATTTTATGGAGGTGTTTTTTTTTGGGATTTTTGAAAAACGATTAATATATGTGCTAGAGATGAGGCACAAAAATGAAAAAAAATTGATTCGAGTCACAAGCAAAGGTTATGAGTCAAGTCAAGAGAATTAATGATTTGAATAAATAATTAAAAACCGATAAAATTGATGTGTTTAATTCGAATTAGGATTTTTATGATTTGAGTCGCACAATTTCCTAGTCCAAATCAGTTAACAGAATCGAAATCTAGAATTTCAACCATGGTTTGATTCGATTCAACCCCTTTTTGTGATTCGAGTCAGCCTTGATTCATGATTCAAATCAGGTGGATAGAATTAAAATCCTAGTTTTTCACAATTAGTTTGATTCAAGTCAGCCAACTTTGTGATTTTAATCACACTTCCATGTTTTCAAATTTTATCAAAATGAAGTGTTATTCTGAATCGAAACTTGTTGTGACATGAATCATGCTATTATGTGATTCTTGATTCAAACCTTTACCTATTTGGCTAGAAACATATTGCATTGACTATAAGCAAATGGTTTGTTTTATGCATGTGTAAAATTGATTAAGCACTCAACCCTAGAATGCGCAACTATGATAAGAGACTCAAGTTTGACAAATAAACCAAAAACTAAATGACAAGCCACAAAAACTAAATGGGTAAATCCTAGGAGGAAAAGGCAACTTCAAATAAAAATATTGTCTTGATCTTTTAGATGATTGAGGTCTGCTTGGCTCAAAATCTATCACCACTCTGTCTGATCCTTCTATAAAACTATGTCATGATAAAAAATTCTTCATTTGAACACTTACAAGCTTATAGAAGACTAAATGGTATACTAATCCATCTCAACACCACTAGGCCAAATATTACTACATCACCCAACAATTGAGTCAGTTTTTATCCAAGCCATCAGTTGTTCATTATAATGTTGCATGTAGAGTTCTTAGATATTTGAAGCATTCTTCTAGATGAGGGATGTTCCTACTTAGAGTTTCAATTATTCTTTTTTTTAGGCTTCTTAAATTTTAATTAGGATGGTTTTATAGATACTAGAATATCAGTATTAGGTTCTTGTTTTTTCATTGGCTTGTCTCTCATTTCATGGAGAACTAAGAAACATAATATAGTTTCAAGGTCATATTTCTAAAGCAGAGTACTATGTTGGGCAAGAATATGGATAAGAAACGGTCTATAAGAGGGGGGGTTGAATAGACCGATCCCCTTTAAACATAATTTCAAAACTTTTTGAAATAGAATCAGAGATTTACGAGTGTAAGTAAAAACGAAAATAGATGGAAGCTTAGAAACTCACTAAGAGAATTTAGAACTAAAATATTAAAAGGATATCACTTGAGAAATCATTCATTTAAATTCATAACCAAATAAGATAAAAAAAAGTTTGCTTGATCCAAGAAATGTAAAACCTTAACATAGAAATACTTTGATCATAATTGAATTAAAGATAATTCAATAAGTTTGATTCAACACAAACCCATGTTTACATAGTAAATCATAGTAAGCAAGATCTTATACAAACAATGCAAGAACACAACATCTACATAATAAATGAAGAAAATTAATGAGGGATAAGGAGAGAGAAAATAATACATAGATATATATAGTGATTCGACAATTCCTCTTCGCTATACTTACTCCACTCTTCAATGGTTTTAAAACCATCAGGAAAATAGTCACGTCTTCCACTATTTCAACAGTTAATATACAAGTATTTTGATGCAATGAACTATCAGTAATTTAAACACTAATAGCCACACTGCATTAGCCAACATAGATCTCAAATAATAATTCTTTCTATCAATCCAGATACTTTATTTCTAACACTATAGATCCTCAATGATCTTGATCAAATAATCTTATTATCCACAATAACCTGCTCCAAGCTTCAATTCTACAACAACCTTTAGTCGGATTTGATGAAGAATTGTTTGAGGGGATGCCATTATCTAAGAATGATTGGAAAACTCGCAACTTTATTTTGCGGCAAATATGACTGACAATGAAGTGAACCAACTCGAATATAGTTCGGAACTCAATTCGACAATTAAATTGTTGAACTAGGTTCATGAACCAAATGAGCTGAATATGAGCAAAAAACACTAAGTTTGTTAACCAAATGAACTGAACTTGAACTATACATAGTTCGACTCTTTAGGTTCATGAGTCAACTCGATTATATATGAGAAGAATTATATTGTCTTTAAGAGTAGGTTTAAAGATGTACTCCAAATCATAGCCTTATATTTTCTTTTAATCTAACAATTTTAATTGATAATTTATATTCTCAAGTGAGCAAAATATTTCTAAAAATAATTATACAAATAAAATTTACAACATATAAATTATGTTTTTTCAAGAAAATAATTTAAAAGCAACATATATTTTCTAATTTAAAAAATATCTTCTAAATTTCTTTAAATTTAAGAAAATCAAATATATATTCTAAATTTGTTTTAATTTTAAAAAATATGTTCTAAGAAAAATCTACATCATATAAAATATCAAATACATAAAAAAAAATTAAAAAATGTCTTTTAAGTTTGTGAAATAAGCGAGCTGAACCTAACAAGTTTAATCGAGTTGTTAGTGAAGACATACATTCAACTCTTCTTTGTCTACACTCGTGTGGGTAGTGACCTCCCCTACTATTGCTTCAGCGTTATCACCAAGACATACATCCATTTCATCTTCCATATGCCTAACATTCTCTTTGTGATACATTATTCTAAAAGGTCTTTCACTTTTCTTTTTGCCCAGTCTTTAGTTTAACCCATCTATGTTTAGCTCTTCTTTTTTGATCAACTTCTACAATTAGCTTTGAAAGCTCCCACATTCATTGACAACATGCCCCATACCGGTGTGGTACCCACACTTAACATATGGGTTATCCCTTAGGCGTGTGTTGTTAATTAGCTTTTGAACTTTATTCTTGAATGACCAACAATCTTCAATAAAGGGCCACATCGCCCCTTTGTGGTATTCACACTGTGCATTAGGATCATATCCAAGTAAAAAGGGGTACGAGCTGGCCTAAGGGATGTGGTTACCACCAATGAGCTTTGAATCAGGTATGATAGCAGTTATCCACATGGTATAAGAATAGGGTCGAGAATAGGGCGTGACTTAGACTGCTTACGTCTTCTCCAATTTATATTCTCGCGCCCTTGGGACAGAATGGGTGATGACCACTGATTCTGAGGCTTTGAAAGGATTAGTTGGGGACAAAACCTAGAAGGAACAACACACAATGGGTTATTTAATGTAGGCTGCAAAGTGGAAGGAACTACGGGAGTACCATTCCTAGTTGTGACACCTTCTTGAAGCTTTTCCTTTCTTCTCCTCATAGTTGTTATAGCTTCTAGCATATGCTTCATCTTGCCTTTCATTCTATTCACATATTTTCTCAGCTCAACTTGATTCTACTTCAAGCGTTCCATGGTCCTCCAAGAGCTACCTAAAGTCCAATACGTGTTGGGAAATCAATTGCAGGTTATGAATGAAGGATGAATGAGTTTTTTGTTTTTGTTTTTGAATGATATGCAATGTAGTGGTATGAAAATGAATGTAATGCAATACTCAGGATCACAGGTTCATCATGTTTTTAGGTCAGTCAGAACAACGGGTAAATAATTGATATCTCTAATTAAAGAAACCCCCTAGGTAGGCTCTAAAACGGGTAAGTGACCGACATCACCGATCAAAGGAACCTCATGGACAGGCTCTAAACAGGTAGGTGCCTAGAGTCATGGATCCCTATCAAAGACATTATAGCCATGACGAAGGTTCATCAGACAATAATACCCTTGAAACGATCTCCTCTAGGCGAGGTCTTCGTATCGTCCCAACAAAAAAAACTCCTCGTTGGCTTTTACTACACAACCATCGATACAAGGTTTCTAAAACAAGGTTCTCAGAGTCATAGATCGAGGTTGAAAATATTATTGTTAACTAGTAATACATTCAAGGGATCTCATCTGATTGGGGCTTTCCTATAAACCCAACAAGTCCAAAGGTCTCATGGGTTAACACTATATAACCACCATGGATAAAACGGGTTAAAGCTCCTTAGAGTCAACGATTCAGGCCTGAAAACATTATCATCATGATGAAGGTTCATTAAAACAATGACATCTCCAAGGGAATATACTCTAAGCAGGGTTTTCGTATCGGCCTCACGAGGAAGATTCCCCGCAAGTCTCTACTACACAACCATCATCCTAAGCTTTATGTTTTTTCTCAGGCTCGGGTATAAAGCCTATCTCACAAGGCCCATGATCAAGAGACCCAATAATAATAAAATAGATAACTGAATAATAGAAAATAAAAGAATTCAATAAAAGAAGACACACAAACAAAAATAAAGAAGACAACTAAACTAAGGGAACACTCCTCACTAATTATCCTAAGTTAGGCTTGACTCTCTCATGCATGAAGCAATTATCCCCAGCAGAGTTGCCATCAGTCGTACCTCGAAAAGTACAACCCTCGCGAAGGACACAAAAACAGTTGTTGGGACAGAGTCGCCATCGAATTTTAATTTATTCCAATGAAGAAATAGGAAAATATCGAGAAAACCTTTTTAAAATGGAAAATCTTCATCGCAACCATATCCGAGTTCGGGAGTTTGTTACCTGAGAGGAAGGCATTAGCACCCCCTCACATCCGTTGTACTCAACGGAAACCTCTTAGTCTAATTAGTGATTTTGAATATCAAGTACGCCTATTTGTCTACTTTAAATAATAAAAAGGAAAAAGTTTGCTAAAGGTTTTAACTAGGGTTTAAAGAAAAATGGTTGATTTTATTATTAGGGTGCTTGCCAAAGATTGGGTCCTTGTACATAAGTATTTTCATTTGGGAATGAGGAATCAGAGCAACTGTAGTTCGGCTACAATTTGTGGGTTTGTGTTTTTTATAGACATCAATTACTCGAACACGAGAAAGATATCTCGCACCCAATTAATTGAAAGAGAAAAGTGAAAGGTTCCACTCTGTTCTTACGTCTTTTATTGAAATATTGTTAAAGTATAATTACATATTTTAAGGGGGAAGTTGTTTGAACACGAGAAAGAAATCTCGCATCCAACCGGCTGGGGAGAAATTTTGAAGATTCAAAACCCTCTCTTAATAGAATAGTTATGGTTTATATTTTAATTTATTTGAGAAAATCCTCAATGTTGATCGAGGTTTGAACACGAGATGTAACAAGTTTAAACATTTTAAGGAATAAACTTAATGACTAAGGTTGATGGCGATCATAAATGACTGACTTACAAGGTATGAAAATGGCTCGATATAAATCGAGAATTTATTTTAAAGAAAAGGTTTTTTATTTATTTATATGGGGACAATAATTTAAAGATATCATAGGGTTGAAGAGGAAAAATATTAATTCTACTCAAGCGTGAGTGTTCAACCAATTAATAGGTATAATTAATCACTATAAGATAAGATGCTTTAAAAAATTAAGAATCATACATGTGCAAAGTTAACAGAAGTAATTGATCAAATTAAACCTAATTAAATCCTAAAATTAACTTTAAAAAAACTATTTTTGAAATTTTTTATTAAGAAAATATTTTAGTTTTAAGAAGGGAAATCTACCTTAATTCTATAGACCTAAGGTTATTATTATTAAAGGGGAAATTAACTTGATGTTGTTATGCAAGAAATCAAAACTTGATTCAACTTATAAAAGATAAAATTGAATCAATAACTTAAGGGAGCATGGAGATCATATGGATAAGCAATTAAACCTAGACTAACAGACACCATAAACAATTATCAGATGAAGTATCGAGAACATAGAAAAATCCCTCCCCTAAGACGCATCAAACAATACTCTCAAGCCTTGATCATAACTTACAATTCTAAGTCAAGAATTTGATCACAAATTTAAACCAAGATTTAATCTTCACTTGAATCAATAATTGATCATAAATTTTAATTAAAACTATATCACCAATTTTAAATGAAAATTAATCATAAATAAAGAAATTAATCACGAATATCAAAATCAAACTTAAAACTAAAATTAGTAGCTAATTAAAAAAAACTTGGGTGCAACAAAAGAAATAACATAAAAAGAACCACATGGGCCATAATGGTCATAAGCCCAAGGACATATCTAATGAATCCAAGGAGGGTATCCAAAATGAATTAGAGGAGCATCGAAAATAAAAGACTCATTAAACTTATGTGTCTGGGCCCACCCGAGTCCTTACATTGGGAAAGGGTTATGAATAATTCCTCCACATGACTTCCTCATCCTCTCTTTTGCACGAGTTTCTTCTTCTCCTCTCTTGTCTCCATTCTCTACTCACATACATTGATGCTTCTCTCTCTCTCTCTCTCTCTCTCTCTCTCTCTCTCTCTCTCTCTCTCTCTCTCTCTCTCTCTCTCTCTCTCACATATCGCCACCCTCATCTCAACTTTTCCTCGCTCACGGCTTTCCCTTACTCACACTCTTCTTTTCTCTCGTGCAAGCACGTCTCAAAAATAGATACACTACTACGGAAAACCCATTTAATAATGGTTAGGAATGATATATAATTATGCGGGCACAGACTTTGTTATGTAGAGTGTCGTTGTATATATGATACTTACAATCACGACCCAGTAACCATTATAATAAATTAGAAAGCGCGCGCCCTATCATAACGGGTTTTCTAAAAAACCATTGTGATAAAAAAATGATCCTATGTTTGATTTCCAGCTACAACATTTTGATATTTATTTTTCTGGACAGTGTGCGAGATATTATAACGGTTATGTTATATAACCATTGTTAAATTTTCTGTAGAATTAACAAATATTATCATGGTTATGACATATAACCATTGTTATTTTTTGCTGCAGTATTAACAAATATTATTCTGCTTTTATAATTAATTCCATTTTTTAATCTGTATTATTGTTCACCATATCACAACAGAAAATACAACTCACATTTGTGATAAAGTTATCATGATAATATTAATTGTATCATATTCATAATATCACATGATTGTATCATATTCAATTTTATCAGAACAAACATCCTACAATTTAACAAAACAAACCACCTACAGTTTACACATTACATAACATCACATAATTGTAACTTGGTGTTTTGATTTCTTGTCTCTTGGTGTCTTGACTCTAAATACCCATGATTTCAAATAATTATACTTGTTAGTAAAAATACTTAGAAACTATAACATACAATTAATATATTATGAATAAAGAATAAATTACGTACTTTTTAATTTTCCCATATGCCTTCTTCATGATCGATTTGAATAGCATGCACGACATCTGCATCAACTTCATCATATGAGGTAGGAACTTGCATTGTGTAAGAAGGTGTAGACAGAATATCAAGACTTTCATCACTAAGAGGAATGTGTTATCCTTGGAGAATGATTGACCATTTCCCCAATATGTCCAATGGATCGGTAACATAGGAAACTTGTTTTATTTGAGAAGTCATGATGAATGGTTCGATCATTAAAGATGCCTTGCCAAGGTCTACCCGAGTAAATCCTAAGTCATCAATGTGTACATCATTACTATTATTGAGAACTCACTTGCATTTAAATAAAGCCACTTTGAAAATAACATAATTAATCTCCCAAATCTCATCAATGACACCATAAAATGCGGTAGTTGCCAATACAAGATTCTTATCTTTTGAACTAGAGAAATACATCGATTCGACTTCAACCATAACCCCACTAGTTTTTATTGTACTACGATTATCTTTTGATTTTATATAAAAGGTATACCGACCAATGTCGTATGCAATCCAAGTAATAACACAAAATTTTGGCTCGTACGACAACCATTTAAGTATCTCAGATGCACTACGATCATTAGATACACTTTTATTAAACCAATATATGAATCTCTTGTTTTTCTCTATCAACAACAACTTGTCACTCATTCGGGGATGTTTTTTCCTCAAAAGTCTTTTGTGAGTATCTATGAAAGGTTGAACTTCATCTATATTACTCAATATACAGAAATTTGGTTGAATAACTACATCTTGAGCCATTGACTTAACATTTATACCTTTAATACCTCTTTTGTATGTGTCAACATGACGAGACTTTGGAATTTCTATAAAATCTGCGTTCGACAAATAGTTTGCACAAAACTCAACAACTTCTTATGTGATGTACCTTTCAACAATTGAAGCTTCGGGTCAGTGATAATTCTTCATATATCCTTTAATGATCTTCATATATCGCTCTATTGGATACATCCACCTTAAATAAACTGGATCACAAATTCTGATTTCTCTGACTAGATGAACAAGTAAGTGAACCATAATATCAAAAAATGATAGAGAAAAATACATCTCCAATTGACACAAGATTATGGCATCCTCATCTAGACATTCATCTAATTTTTTGAAATCAAGAACTTTATTACATATGACATTAAAGAATAAGCATAATCTCATTATTGTTACTCTCACATTTTTTGGTAGGATCCCACAGATAGCCACTGGTAGAAGTTGTTGCATCAATACATGACAATCATGAGATTTTAAACCAATTAACTTGAGATCTTTCATTGATACAAGTTTCTTGATGTTTGATGAGTAACCTTGTGAAACTTTAATACCTTGCTAACACTCGCAAAAAAATTTCTTCTCCTTTTTAGATAGAGTGTGACATGTTGGAGGCAGATAAGTTCTTTTTCCTTTCTCTATTGGAGCCAACTGTTTTCATATACCCATCTTCTCCATATCAAGATGAGAAGTCTTAATATTTTTAGTTATTCCTGGAATGTTTAGAAGTGTTCCAATGAAACTATCACACATATTTTTCTGCACATGCATCACATCAAGACAATGTCTAACGTCAAGACTTGACCAATATGGAAGATCAAAGAAGATGGACCTCTTTTTCCATATATTTTTTGCAACTGCCCCTTTTTCTTTTTCTCTCTTCCCAAAGACAACATTAATTTGTTCATGTCATTGATAAACTTCATCCTCGGTTAAAGGTTTAGGAGCCTCATCAAACTCTTGCTCTCCATTAAAAGCCTTCTGCAATCTACGATAAGGATGGTCGAGTTTTAAAATTTTTCGATGCCCAAGGTAGACGATCTTTTTTCCAAACTTAACTTGGTGATAACAAGCATCATCTTTACATATAGGACACACTCTATGTCCTTTGACACTATATCCAGCCAATTTACCGTAAGCAGGAAAGTCGTTAGTTATGCAAAATAACATTGCACGCATCTTAAACTTTTCCTCAGAATATGCATCATCAACTTCAACACCTTCATCCCACAAGAGTCTTAAATCATAAATTAATGGACTTAGATAAACATATATGTCATTACCAGGTTGTCGTGGTCCAGAAATCATCATACTTAACAGTATATACTTGCGCTTCATGCACAACCAAGGAGATAGGTTGTGAATAGTGAGAAGAACAGGCCACAAAGTATGATTAGTGCTTAGATTACCAAAGGGGTTCATTCCATCGGTGGCAAGCCCAAGCTTAAGTTTTCTTGGCTCAACTCCAAAATCCAGAAACAACGAATCAAATTTCTTCCATTACAACGAATCATCTACATGATGAATGTTTCTATCACGAGTCTTTTCATCTGCATGCCATCTAAGATTCTTTGCGTCATTCGAATTAGCAAAAAGTCTCTTAAATATTAAAATTATTGGCAAGTACCATAATACTTTATCAGGAGGATGCTTCCCACTAACATTGTCATAATCATTGTCATCACCATTGTTTGCCTTCAGCTTGTAACGCGACACACCATATTTCATACATTGATACAAGTCTTCATACTCTTTCTGGTGTAACATGCAATCATTAGGGCAAACATGTATTATGATATACTCCAAACCCATTGGACACAATATCTTATTAGCCTCATAGCAACAATCCGACAATTTGTTATATTCTGGTAACATTTGCTTTAGCAATTCAAGTAATTTCGTGAAACTTTTATCCGACCATCCATTTTTTGCCTTCAGATTAAACAACTTTAATCCCACCAACAATCGTGTAAAATTTGTGCATCTCTTATATAAAGGGGTGTCTTTATCACTACATAAAGTATCATAAATATGAGGATTCTTAAAAGAAGATTCCCTAATATCAAAGAACATATCCTCTAGATGATCTTCCATATATTCATCTTCATCCACTCTTTGACTTTGTGACGCCCGACTTTCCTCTTTACCCACCTCACCATGCCATGTCTATATTATATAATTTTGACATATACCATCACAACAAAGGTGATGGAATATTTCTTTCTTTGTACCCTTTTTGATATTCACGCAAACAACACAAGGGCAACAAAAGATACCATTATTATCGGGAAGATGTTTATCAGTGTATTCAAGGAATTCAAGAACTTTGTTCTCATAAATTGGACCTAATCTATCAGCTTTCATCCAACTACGATCCATAACAACTTCTGAAATTTATACAAGTATAATAATGTGAGTGACACACCAAAATCTAATCCAAAAACTTAAGCATATGCATATGCAAATTTAAACCTAAAGCATATGAAACATGTACTCTCATACTGACTTGAGCATATACAACATAAAAAAAGAAAAAAGGAATGAAGATGTTGAAGAATACCGTACTTCAAAGCTGAAGAGTCTTATCCACGTAAGGAATGAAGATGTTGAAGAGTACCGTACTTCGAAGCTGAAGAATCAAATGAACGAAGAGAATGAATATTTGAGCTCCAAATGAATGGATACGAAGAGGTAAAGATTATGCCACCGCTGCCGTCTCTGGCTCGCTTGTTCACCTAAGGCGTCATATGAAAGAAATACATAATGAGTTTTGTTTTAATTTATCAGTAAACCCTTTAATCGCGGTTGGACAATCCAACCGTAGTGGAATTGTAAGTCCTCTAACAACGATTGGTTTACTTCACCGTTTTAGAATCATTTATAATTTATTTTTTAAATATTGGACTTAAGTGACACACGCTTAATACCCTCTAACAACGGTTAGTTTACTTCACCGTTGTAAAATCATTTAGAATTTTTTTTTAATAATAGTCTTAAGTGACACAGACTTAATACCCTCTAACAACGGTTGGTTTACTTCACCATTGTTAAATAATTTACAATTTATTTTTTAAATAATTAACTTAAAGTGACACACGCTTAATGTACCCTAAAAAATGAAAAAACTGTAGTTGCTGGGAATCGAAGCTTTCTACATATCATTTATTACTACAGGTTTTTAAGACAACTGTCATTAAATTACTGTTTATGAATCCAGCTATACACTGGGCGCGAAAATTTTAACCTATTACAACGGTGTATATGAATCCGTTGTAAATCTGGCATTGCTGTTTGCGCATTTTGTAGTAGTGATACTCCGTTGTGCCATGGCTGCTTAGCGGGCGACGCCAAGGCAAGATGTGTACCCGTATATCCCTCCCTTTCAATGCTTCAACTTCTATTTCAATTCACAACAAATTTCGACGCCGCTGCGACTTTTGCTATGGAAGCAATGAAGATAACAATTTGAAAAATAATCACATTAAGGTATGAATCAAACCTTATCTACTTGCTGCTTTTATTGCTTTGCTTCAATTCCTTTTGCGTGTGTACTCAATCCGTGTATGTTTTATGTGTGATTGTTGCTGTTGTTATTATTCCTCCTGCGTATTATTCTTCGCCCTTTTATGATATTGTGGATGCGTATTTGGGTATGTCTGATGCGATTGTGTCTGCCGTGACATTTATAATCATATGCGTATTAAATGTCGTGATTTCAAAATAAATTCTTGTCTTGGAAACAAATCGATGCTGCTCAGAACATGTTTGGAACTTGTTTTAGAAACAACAAAAGCCGTGATTACATGATTATTAAGGTCCTTGATTCTTTCCTTGAACACATGAATAGGTTTCCATTTTTGAATTATCATGTCTGAAACCATTTTGAAAACGTGATATCATGTGTTGAATACATTTGATTCCTTGCTACTTTTGATGAAGTACTCTCCTAGGGATGATGCAGGATAAAGTGATCTCACACCTCTCAATGCCTTACCCTCTTTTTTTGACTCTTGGATGTCTGAAGAGTACCCACAACTTAATTCATTCAAGAAAAAGTCATGCAGTTCATTAGAAGAGAAAACTTCAAATGGTTCTTTATGCAGTGTCTTTATGCTCAATACTCTTTCGTGTAAGGTTAGTTTTGCCATTTTTCCTTGCAACAATATGGACTTGCCCAATGCCTTCATGTGAATTTGGACTAATTCTGTATAAACTTTACTCAATGAGGTAGGATCTATGGAAGGCAAACAACTTTGCTAATTCTCTTAGATAGTTGAGAGCACCGTATGACAAAAGAAAAGTTGATTGTTATGGGAGTCCAACCATCTATGTAAATTCTAATAACAACACTTGTGAGATTTCAATAAATGCAGGCACATAACTTGAAGGACATGGCGAATCATCCATCTGCTATTCTAGACTTTTACCAAGCTTTGTAACAAAAGTTTCTTCAAACCCAGTGGCTCAGAGGAATTATCCCTAGCCAAAACATTGGCAACAAATTTTACACCTTACTGCCACTTTTAGAGACATTATCAGTTGTTGATGAAAAGCAAGGAGCTTCTTTTGAAATTAGAATTCAACTTTAGTTTCAATTTCCATTTCAATTGCAGCGTAATTCAATTCACGATAACTTGAAAACTCAAATATTTTGGAATGAGCTTGAATTGTAATGAATTCTTGAATCTTTTGAATCTTGCATTTGAATTCACCTGGATGGCATTAAGTTAAAGTCCTTATAACCTTTGATTGAATTTGAATTTTGACATTTTTAACTTGTACTTTGTGAAGAACATGAAATAGTTCACCTTGAATTTAACAAAACTTGATCTTCTTGGATTATATCAAAAACTCCTTGAATTAAAACTCTTCTTGTGATGGTTTATGGTGTATGAGCTTGGACACTTAAATTGGTGAATTTTCATGGTGAAATTTGAATCACCTTTTTCATTTTTATACAAATACCCTTGAATTTGAAAATGGGAAAATATGGTAACTTGAATGAATTTAGACATAGCTTGAATTTAAACTTGAAGTTTGTAAAAAAATGAATCAATTTGAACTTTTGTAAAGAACATGAGCCTTGAACTTCACTTTGAGAACTTCTTGCCTAAACTTGATTCAATATTTTTATCCAAACTTTACCACTTCAAAGCATATTGCTCGCAAACTACCAATAAGAAAATCCAAACTTTTTCCCTTAAGATCAAAAGGAAACAAATAATGATCCAACCTCATGGACAAGAACAAAGTCTTTCTTGAATCAAGCTTGATCTTTGTTATCCGTACAGTCAGAGATTTAGTGGATGATGAACTCGACACATGAACCGTGCTTTGAGAAATCCTTGGAAATAAGGATACAACTTGTAATGCAACAAAAACCATAACCAGTCTTCAAATGACCATGCTTAAAACCAATAGAAAGAAAACCCTAATTCTCCTTGAGGTATACACTGAAGCTTCTGAGAAACTTTAAGGAAAGTGACCTTGATTGTTGATAAGAAGATACTCAAACCCTAGTTTCTTGACTGATAGAATGAGTACTATCTCCACTTGAAATTAATGCATCTGCCCAAACTGGTTAGTCATAATAAGCATGCACACAAAATCCTATGACCTAATTCTCAGAAGATCATGGCCAAAGACCAGATGATCTTACAGAGAGAAAGCTGAGAAAGGTAGGACAAATTTGGGGTATGACAATATCTGCAAGTAACTTTTGTTAAACCTCTAATGTTGTATGGTGTTAATCAAAGTGCACTTCACATAGTTGCCAATTCAGTTTTCCATGAAAGAATCAAGCATCTCAAGATTGGTTGTCATTTAGTTTTAGAGAAATTTCAAGTTTGTGTAATGAAGTTGTTATATGTTTCATCTCATAACCAAATTGCAGTTTTTTTTTACCAAATCCTTTTTTCCGAAGCCTTTCTCATTGCTTGTCACTACTACAAAAGGGTCTTCACCACGATTGGAAAATGGATATCATCACGGATGATGGACTGTGGTAACATAGGGTATGGTAGTAAGTGTGTTGCTTTTCATTACAGGGGAGCGACCGTGATGAGAATCTAGGTAGCACACCATATTTCACCAGGGTCCTCACAACCAACTGTGGTGAAATGTCAAAAGGTTATTGGTTCGATTTCCAGCTACACCATGGGTATATAATATTTGGCGCACCACATTTCACCATGATTTACTGATATAACAGTGGTGAAATACTTTGTGTTTTTTAAATAATTTTTTAAATATTCAAAATATGCAACTTTTTTTCACTTCATATATTATATACCATATTATCCACCACAATAAAATATGAACCAACAACATATGCATAATTGTTTTAACAAACTATACATTATATGTAAGCACCAATATATGACTTCAATATAGTACCAAAATGTTAAACAAACTAAAACATTATTTACATCAAACTCAAGATGCCCAACATGTGAATGGTGTAGCGCGTTAAACATCCATATAAAAAATTGAAGGAAATGTAAGATCACTTGATTTAAATAATAATAAAACTTATGTGTACGGTATAAATCATTGATATGTTATTGTAAATATATATAACTACTCCCAATAGTAGACAACGTCGACAAAGACAATGTTTATCATATATTTTATGATATAATAACCACTCTTGTATCCTCCTGACTATTTTCTCGTCTACAAATGTAAACACTACATGAGTATATAACCACACATGTAATATAGATAAATGAATGTCATAAATAATACACTTACAAAAGACTTATAAAATTTGAGATTTTTCTAACTCTGTTCAACATATTGGTTCCCTCCACAACTCTATTATATTGAAAACAATTTACATTACACACTAAGTTAATTACAAAGTCAGAAAAAATATTACTAAAAGTCTCATAAGATATAAACTTACCTATAAAGTATATGTTTCATCTTTGCTTAAAGTGGTTTGACTAAGGAATATAACATAATATCCATATTATGCATAAGAGAGATGATAATCAATTGACAATGAACACGAGCATAATTAGTGATTGGTAAAATATAGAAACTAAATATAATAGAGAAGTCACAATTTCAAAATTATTCACGAATCGATAAATGATGCTAAGTAACCCTCTTTATTCCCCTCTCTTAATCGTGATGATATATATGTTTCAATCACGTTTTGAGAAACATTTGCAAATCAAATGTTATATGGATCCAAGAGTCCTTAAATGTTTTATTTATTTGATTATATTAAAATTACTGATGTTCACATGTCGCTACTGCGAAAATCGGCGCCGGCTGACAGAAGAGTCGCCACCGTGCGTTATTTATCCCAACGGAGGGAAAGGAAACGCTCGAAGTAAACCTCGCAAAAAACGGGGAAAGGTATGGTCATCGCAACCAAAACCTGGGTTCGGGAGTCGGTTACGCAAGGGGAAGGTATTAGCACCCCTCACGTCCGTCGTACTCGACGGGATCCACGCTTGCTTGGGTTGTCTAAAGGATGCAAAAACAATCTATCTACGGCTGCTAAATCTAAACAGAAGGGAATTGACTCGATAGAGCATCGCGCTCTATGCCTACGTATTCTCAAGAGAGAAAGTCAGAGTCAACGTAGTTCGGGACTACAGGGAAATTGGCTCGCCAAGACCTCGCGTCTTGTGCCTACGTACTTCCACACTGCATGGAAGATCAGAGCTTTACGTAGTTCAGGCTAACTACGGCTAGGCTGGGTATTCTCACACAGCAGTGAGAAATTCAACTGGTTTCAAAGGTTCGGGAACCTATGGGCAAAACTATGGTTTGGTCTCAAATGCACTCGGGCAAGAGAGAAAAAAGGGTAACATTAGTCGTCAGCGGGAAAGTCTCGGTCGCACAGCAGCGAGAGAACAAAAAGGTTAGTTGTTAGTGTGCTCGCTAGGATATCGCATCCTATGCCTACATATCCTCGTCTGGTACGAGGAATCAGAGCAGCTGTAGTTCAGCTACTTCGGGACCACAGCTCAAATCTCGTTTTATTAACATTCTGAAAAATGATTACAATGATTGAATGCTGAAAATAAATCTCCTAGGAAATACTATCCTATCCTATCCATCTATAATGGACAAAATCAAATGGAAAATAGTCCCCTAACAAGTGGACGTCTAATTCTATCTCTAAAAAAGTAAAAAGTCCCCTAACAGATGGACATTTAAAACTACCTCTAAAAAGGTGTAAAAGAATTTCTATGAAAAAAAATGCACTCTAAAAAATATTAAAACTAATATCTTTTACTATTTCTTTCTATTCTTTTTCTCTTTTTTTCTTTTTTTCAAAATATATTCTTTTTTCCTCAAAATATTTGTCATATTCTTTTCATATTTTTTCAAATATATTTTCCCTATTTTTCTCCTCCATCTCTTTTTTCAATATCTTTTCCTCCAATATTCTCCTTTTTTTTTTACTATTATTTTTTCAAATATTTCTTTCTCATATTTTCCTTTTTCTTTTTCTTTTAAAATACTTTTCTCTATTTTTTTCAAGTATTTTCTCAAGCTTTTTTTTCTATATACTTTTTCTTTAATACATTTTCTAAAAGAAAAAAAGAAAAAATACAAAGGGGAGGGGGTGTATGTTTACAAGGGGGTGTTACAAAACAGAAAAAAAATAAGTGGGACTGGGCCCAGCACAATAGGGAATTCAGAAAAAAACAATTGGGAGGGGGATACTGTGAGTGAACTGGGGGGTATGCAAGCAGAAACAAACTGCAGGCCCAGCCCATGAACAATTCAAAAAAAAAAAGAAACTCAAGGGGGGGGGGGGGGGTACACTGCGAAACAGAGGGGGTGTACGACCCAAAATCCGTTGGGCTTGAGGCCCAAACTCTCACGATCCATCTCCCTTCCTTTCTCCATTCACTCTGAAACCCTAATGAATCTTTCTCCTTTCTCCCTCAGCCGCCGTCGTCTACCTCCGAACTCCCCCTTCTCAAACTCTCTCACTCTCAACCTAACCTTCACCATCATCATGTTGCCAATGCCACAAACGAAAGGAAACTACCAACGCCCCAAACTGATACATGCGATGATTATTGGGGATTGGTGATCCATAGATCTGAACGAAGAAGGTGTTATTGCTTGCTGATGGACGTTCGCGGACGGATCTTGAAGTTCTTGGACGGAGGTGAACGGAGACGATGAACGCGATTGAAGGTTGACATGGACGTTCTTGGAGAATCTGGGAACTTGCATGAACTTGAAAGTTCTTGAAGATTATGGTGTTCTTTCTGGAAATCTGATGAAGTTTGAAGAGGATGAATGTGATGATCTTGAAGGATGTTGAAGGAAGATCTTGGATTTGTGAACGTTACTGTGTTCGATAAGTTCCGATCTGGAGATGTGATGATAGTGGAGGATCTTTGAACTCTTACGAAAAACACGAGGCTCTCGAAGGTAATACGGAGGAATCTGGAATGTTCTTGAAGGTGTTCTTGATACATGATGAAGCTTTGAATCTGGAAATTTGGTGATGGCCTTGGATTGGAGGAGATGAAGGTTGATCGGAGTCTGGGGATTTTGACGTTTCCTGTGAGCTGGACGGTGGTCGGAGTTAGTTGGGTGACCGGCGATGTTCTGGTACGGTGGCCGGCGATGGAGGTTGGGGTGGTTGCATGGCCGCCGGCCATACAACCGGTGGATGCTGGGCAGTGGACACGTGGAGAGGTGAGTGGAGGAGATCGCTGCATGGCTTACACGTGGTATGGGCGTGGCGGAGAGAGGGTGAACGGAGGGAGGAATTATGATGCGTGGCAGCGTGTGAGTGTGATATGTGGATTCTCCCTTGGCTTACACGTGGCCCAGACTATTATATAACACAGCTTTTTCTAGACTCTTCTAGACTTTTCTGGAAAATGGACAAAAACTCTGTGGGCCTTGCTGAACGAATTTGGATAATCAGCCCAAACGAAATGCTGATAAAAACAAAAAAAAAACTGGATTAACATGGAAAAGATTAGCCCAATTACACTAATTAAACTACCCCTAATTAACTAAACTAAACTCAATTAATTGCTAAACTAATAACACTCTAATAAATCCCCTAATCTAAAAATTATTAAATCTCTATTAAATCTCCTATATTATTTATATCTAAAATATTATCTATTATTAATAAGAGAAAAAAACTATATTCTATTAAAACCTATTAAACTCTATAAAACTTCTATTAAAAAAACAACTATATTATTTCTTTAAAAGAAAATCTATGATTAATAAAAGAAAAAAATTACATTATTCTATTATTCTAAAATGATTAAAAATCTACCTAAAAATAATTAAAACTATTAAAAATATTAAAAAACCTATTAATATTCTATATTATCCTAAAATGGTTAAAAAGCTATAAAACCCTAAAAATAGCTAATAAAATCCAGAAAAATCACAATAATTCTCGAGGGAACAAAAATAGCACCGAACGACAAATAACACTGTGAGAGCGCACCAGTATAGCCGGTAAAAATAAACGGGCACCAAAACATCCCTAAAAACAACAGCGCAAGCTGCAAACACCAGGAAGAGCACGGCTTCCCAAAAAATACGATTCTACTTATCTAAACTGATTAAAAACACCTGAGACGCGAGACGAGGGCTGTGATCCCGATAAAATCAAAACAAATGAAAATATGCACTGTATGCGATATGCAGATGCGAATGCGGTCATGCGTCGAAACATCGAGCCAGATACGGGACCCGGTTGATCAAATTTTGGGGTGCAACAGCTGCCCTTATTCAAGCGGCTTGGACCTGAATGGTTGAAGAGCGCTCAGCCTTCAAACATTCAAGGGTAGATGACGGTTGAATACCAATGAAACCCTGAAATTTGCCAACCGCGGGAATATACTGCAAAACTGCTTGGGGAACAAAAATCCAGAACCGAACCCAGCCGTCACGGCAACAAACTGATCAATCATCTGGTAAAGAACTCCTGATTTTAACACCCGTTACTCGCGTGATACCACTGATAACAATCCTGAGGGTTGCAACAAAACATCTGATCTTCTCACATCGTCTACTGATAGACAGGAAGAGAAATATACTCACATCGTCCGAAGATAGACGGAAAGACACCCAAAATCCCGAAGGAAAAAAAATTCAATACTCACATCGTCTAAAGATAGACGGCAAGACACCCATAATCCCGAAGGAAAAAAATCAATACTCACATCGTCTAAGGATAGACGGGAAGACACCCATAATCCCGAAGGAAAAAAATTCAATACTCACATCGTCTAATGATAGACGGGAAGACACCCATAATCCCGAAGGAAAAAAATCAATACTCACATCGTCTAAGGGTAGACGGGAAGACACCCAAATCCACGAAGGAAAAAAATTCAATACTCACATCGTCTAAGGATAGACGGGAAGACACCCATAATCCCGAAGGAAAAAAATTCAATACTTACATCGTCTAATGATAGACGGGAAGACACCCATATTCCCGAAGGAAAAAAAATTCAATACTCACATCGTCTAAGGATAGACGGAAAGACACCCAAAATCCATCAATACTCACATCGTCTAAGGATAGACGGGAAGACACCCATCCTGAAGGAAACTTCAATACCATCCATCAAATTTCAGAATCCTTTCGTCTATGGGACTTGATGGAAAGAACAATGTCCTTAAAGGGGCCACATCATCAGTATGGACCGACGGGAAGAAAACCACCTTCAAAGAACCATGTCGTCAATAAGAATCGACAATCAGGAACTCTCATGAAATGTCATATCATCCAATAAACAGAAAGAAACCCACTATCCGAAAGATCGCTTTGAAACCCCTCAACAATCAAAGATAGCCGGTGAAGACTCGCTGGGGAAACATACCATCTATATGAACTGACAATAAGAAACCCACTGAAAAATCCCCTGCAACTTCACATCGTCTACTGATAGACGGAAAGAACACCACTTAGAGAACCCTATCTTGAAACCCTACTATAGAAAATCACCCAAAACTTCACATCGTCTACTGATAGACGGAAAGAAAACCACATTTGAACTCAAGACGTCTAATGATAG
This sequence comes from Lathyrus sativus, assembly GCA_963859935.3. Taxonomy (NCBI): domain Eukaryota; kingdom Viridiplantae; phylum Streptophyta; class Magnoliopsida; order Fabales; family Fabaceae; genus Lathyrus; species Lathyrus sativus. The sequence continues at coordinate 555,550,336 of OZ012740.1, read as the reverse complement.
ACAGAGAAATCCACTTATTGGAGGGACACATCGTCAATATGAATTGACGGGAAGCGAAGTTTGTCGACCAGATGACTGATTGACCAAAGCATAACTGTCGTATGATCTGAAATACGAATACACTGCTGAACTGTCCGAACACTGCTGAATAAATGCCCCTGAACTGATCACAGAGTAATTCACGCGCCATATGAGGCTGATAGAAACCCTGGCTTATGCTTCGTATGCATATGCATATGTTTGAATCTTTCTATGGCGTAATGCTCCATTCAGGATGGAAATGCTACGCATTTTGAACATGAAATGCAAGTATGATGCAAATATGATGATATGCAACATGCTAATGCAGGCTCGGGCTGCTGGAGAAAGTCGGGTACAGAAAACCACTTCAGCAAAATAAATGCTGAAGACGAAGCCAACTCCGCTGGGGATAAACCGGATATCACAGAATCATTCCAGCAAAATAAATGCTGGAAGAGTGAAATCAACTCCGCTGGGGAAATTGGGAACTTAACCGAACACCTCGTCGCAGTAACACCCTGCTGGGGAATATAACTCTGCTGTGAAATAGCAGATGTGTCGAGTATGATTGGACTCCTCTGGGGATAGCTTACCCGTGCCAATGAAAAACTGGACTTTTGTTGGAGAAAATAGACGGAGTCTTCCTGCGTACTGACGAAGATCGGATTTGGAAACTGATCAAATAACTCTGAATAACCCTGTGGATACGGAGAAGAACAACCATTTCGCTTCTGATATGCCCCAGCCTGCGGGACCTCTGTGGGGATAGTCCTAGAAAGGAAATCTGAAAATCTGAGCCCTGATGGTCTGATATGACATGCCCCAGCATTCTGAACTCCGGAGAGATGCTCCCCATCAAATGCTTCTCGAATAAAGAGTGACTTCTGCACTCTTAAGATGGCCTGCCCCTGATTGCAATGACTTTGCCCCTGATTAGCTGATCCAGTGCAGTGCCTCCAACTGCAATGACCTCGCTCCTGATTATCTGATTCAGAATAGTGCCCCTGACTACTAGATATTTGCCGAATCTCAACATGATTGCCCCAGGATAACTAACTTCGAAAGGTTGACCTGACTGGGGATCACGATAATAGCTTGCCCATGCTCTCGGGACATTCGGGCGTTCTGCATTCTATCCTGACCATACCTTCCGTTGTAGGAAATTTTCCTGCTGTCAAGCGCTTACTCGCAAGTAAAACAAGTTGTTCTGCGTAAAAGATGTATTAATGCAACACATATGACAACTTTGACATCCAATCTGTTCACTGGGAATAGGAAAAAACAGTTTATGGCAAATAATGCACAAAACTTTTATCAAGAATATCAACATCAGTACCAACATGGTAAGAGGAACCCTTTTAGGAGTCAGAACCGACGCGACCTTTACCGAAGTATGCTTTCGAAACAACCTGCTTCAATTAGGACTTTTGAAGGTTGTAACGTGGTCAGGTTCACGGTTTTGAAGGAAAGGATAAAGGCTCAAAGTTTATTTTAACCCACCCACTCTCCTTGATGTTCTCCCATCCTATGTTCAGCTAATTCGGCCTTAGCGCTCACCTCTTAGAGGCTGAAAGATAGGAGTGATAGTTCGAGAAATTATGATTGTTGGGAGTGACAACCACTCACCTTTCGTCCTTGACACCAGAGGTCACACGACTCGTATTTCATTTGAGGATTTTTCTTTTGCCATCCTTTCATCTTTTTTCTTCTCATATCCCTAACTTTTGCCTGGACTGACTCCTTTTGAGTTTCTTTTGATTTTTTTAAGTCCAGCGGGATGCCCTCATTTTTGCCTAAGTCAATTGTTTTCTTTTCTTGACTTAGCGGGCTTTTGATTTCTCTTTGCTTTCTTTTTCCGAACAAGTCGTGTGACACTGGTTGCCTGACTCATTGGAGAATAATGTGATTGTTTCACTCCTAATGCTGAACCATTGTGGTTTCTTAGGCACGACCTCTAGAGGTGTGATTGATCCTCGAACGGACACTCCTTTTGCAATTTGAACGCTCGGTCAAATTAGCTAACACCTACCCTGCCCCAGGTTAAAATTGAGGGTTTTTCATTTACAGAAAGAAACTCCTACTACAAGGCTCAAAGGGGTTGACAAGGGATTATCTTCCTTATATCACCAGTGTTTAGGGATTTGAAACAATGCATGTACATCATCAGCAGGTTTTATTTCAAAAGCATACACTAGGAATTTGCATGTCGTTCATTTTCGTCATCCTCCCCAGATTCTTCTTAACCAAGCGTTGGACATTTGTAAAAACAATTAGTGAACCCGAAGGGATTTAATCAAAACATGCATATTTATTTCATTATCATCAATTGAATGAAAACAACAAGTTCTACAAACAAGATTGCAAATTCAAACAGGAAAGAAACTACAAACGTAAAGAAATGACAAGATAAAACACAGAAAAATGCCAGCTTCCTAGAGCCGGGCTTTCACATCTGTCCTGCTACTGAACCAGCTATCTTCACAATCAGTTATTAGAGGCAACCTGATGCTGTCCTGATCTGCCTTCAATGACCCAACCAAATTATAGAGCCCCCTTCCTCATTCAGATGACTTTGGGACCTTCCTGCCCGAAGTTGATAGCTGCACCATCAAGTAAGTCCTGTACTTTATGCTTGAAGGCCAGACAATCTTCAATGTTGTGCCCCTGTGCTCCTGAATGGAAATCACAGCGCTCAATGATATTATACCCTGCTGGAGGTGCACCTGTCAGCGGGGCTAACTTCCTCTTCTCAACCAACTGCAATCGTAGCAACACCTGAAGAAGTTCGGCATACGACATCGGAGGCACCTTAAATACCCTCAATGGCCTCTGATTTTGAGCTCCTCGCTGATTGGGATGCTGCTGCCTTTTCCACTGTTGAGATCGTTGTTGTCGTTGCTGGAATCGGGTTGACTGCTGAACAACCTTCGTAGCCAATACAACGTCGGTTTCTTGACTTTCACCACACTGATTAAGGCACTCCTTATGCTTAGCCATTTTCTTTCTCAGATCTTCCCCAGGAATAGGCAACAGTTGTGGGCATGGAGATTCTGACACCATGGAGTCCAGGATACGTTTCTGACCTACTGCAGCTTTAGAAACATCCACCATCTTAGCATCAACTGGGATGGGATCAATACGTACAGCTACGCCGCTCGGCGAGAATTCAATATCTTGCGAGTCAATCAGGTCTTGAACATTGTGCTTAAAAGCATGACACCCCTCGATGTCGTGTCCGAGTGCCCCAGAATGAAACTCACATTGCTTACTGGCATCGTACCCATGAGGAAGTGCTCCTGTGGGTGGGCCCAACGTTCTCTTCTCAACCAGATTAAACCTCAATAAAGTCTGCAAGAGCTCAGCATACGTTGTAGGTGGCGCCTCAAATATCCTCTTTGGCTTTCCCTCCTGAATCCTCCGTTGAGCCGGGTGCATCTTTTGTTGCTGATGCTCAGGTTCCACAGGCCCTGGTGGCACGAGCTTTTTCACTGCGGCTTCAAATAGCTGATCATCCTCTTTCCTAAGCACATTCTTGACTACTTCCATGACCAAGCTCATTTGGGTCTTCAACTGACTATTTTCCTCTTTGAGGATCTTCTGCTCCAGACGCATCTCTTGCATGTCTCTCATCATCTGCCCTAGCTGGCTTCGGACTTCGACCAATTCAACCTGATTCTGTTCCATGTCTCTGAAGGAATTCCTGCAACAAACTGGACGATGAGGAAATAAGACCCACGGTTCTGATGTACCTGTTATATGATAATGCAAAGCAGAAAGCAAACACATATTCATGACAAGACGAAGAGAAACTCAAGCTATAAGCACACAGACGAACATCTCCCACACATGTATAACCAACAAAAGCAGCACGTAAGCACAAATGAGTACGAATACAATGACCCCAGCCAACAATCCTGGTGGTGGTCAGCCGACAATAGTGCACAAAAGCTACAACGGGTTAGGCAGAGAGAACATATGCGACACCCGACACAGAAACCTCTAGAAACTTCTCCCATATTCAACTGAACTCTCCGTTTGCCAATCTTCAGAACACACACTTCCCGAGGAGTCTTCCATGACATTAACTGACGAACCCACACAACTGGATGACGGAGAATCGTTAATCTGAACAAAACCCTGAGGCGTGATGCAAATCCGGTTAGAGTCTAACAGAGTCTGAACCTGACTTCTAAGCACCTTACAATCATTGGTTGAATGCCCCTGTACCCCAGCATGGTACTCACAGCGGGTGCTGGAATCAAAACCTAGAGGATACGGTGGAATCACTGGATTAGTCTCTTTCGGCACTATCAATCCACTTCTGACCAGATCTGGCAACAACTGACTGTATGACACCGGTAGCTGAGTAAACTGCCTTTCAGGTTTCCTCGGTCTTCGTTGAGCGTGCTGACGCGATCGACGATAGGATGACCGTTGACTTGAAGTGTCTGAAAACCGATCCTGAGACGCTAGAGATTCTGAGACGACGTCACTTCCTTCTTCCCACTCTTCTTGAAAACTGATAACTGACTCATTCTTATCAACTGGGATATAAGGAGCATCTCGAAGCTTTCCACTCTTGAGTCCTCTCTCAACAAGCTCTCCCATTCTCATCAGGCCCACAAAGCTTGTACAGCCGAACAATTTGTCATAATAATGGCCTTTCAGAGTACCCAAGAAGATGTCAACCATTTCTCTTTCCTGAAGCGGTGGTTGAACACTAGCAGCTAATTCTTTCCATCTTTGCACATACACTCTGAATGATTCATTCTCCGCCCGAGATAATTCTTGCAGATGTACGAGACTAGGAGCCAAATCCAAGTTGTAATCGTACTGCTTCATGAAAGCTCTGGCTAAATCCACCCATGATCGAACCTGATTACTCCCTAATTGCGCATACCACCTCAAGGATGCCCCAGTCAGACTATACTGAAAGCAATGGATCATCAACTTGTCATCTCGCACAAACGCAATCATTCTTCGACAGAACATCATCAAATGCAGCTTCGGACAGCTAACTCCCATGTATTTCTCGAATCTCGGCACTTTGAACTGATACGGCAACACCAGGTCAGGAACCAAACACATGTCGGCAGCATTCAGGTTAACAGCGTCTTTGACCTCCAAAGATTTAACTCTTTCTTCCAATACTCGGAACCTTCTAGCACTTTCAAGAGCTCTTGAGTTTACAGTCCTGGCTACCGGGATATCTCTTCGGTAATTCATCACAGGGACAGCAACACCTTGATTGTTAACTGTAACGCCCCGATTTCGATTATCCCCTTTTATTGGGTCCCTAATTAATTTAATTGGGAGAATATTATTTGAATGTAGAAATTGTGTGGAAATATGTTATATTTACATATTATCCTATTTTAACCGGTTTTGAGAGGTTTCGGAGGAAATAGTTTGGAGGGTATTTTGGACATTTCCTATTTAATAATAAGTGAGATATTTATGAGATATTGAATTAGTGGATGTTTTGGAAAAATAAGGGAAAAGATATTAAAGAGGAAATAGAAGGGAAAGAAAGAGGATAGTAGGAAGAAAGAAAGATAAGAGAAAGAAAGGAGAAGAGGAGAAAGAGAAGAGAAAGAGGAGAAAACCTAGATTCACCAAGATCAACCAAAGCTTGCGATTAATCAGGTAAGGGTGTGAAACTCCATCATCTCTTTAATGTGTATGATTGTATGTGTATGTGTGTGGATTTTGTAGAGTTTCTACTCTTTTTCCACTTAGGTTAGAAGTTGGTTTTGTGAGTAGAATGAGATTTTAATCGGTTAGAACTCGGATTAGACGATGAAGTTTAGTCGGGTGATGGTTGGGTTGTGCCACTGAGACTGGTTTGGATTTAATCGGTTGATTTTGTGGAGTTTGGGCTCTTGAGACAGCCATGGAAGTTCTGTCTTCGCAGGCTCGCCAGGCGAATGGCAGCGAAGCTTCGCCAGGCGAAGCCCAGCGAGCTGCAGCGAAGCAAGTCAGAAGCAACACCCTGTATTCGCTGGCAAGTTCGCCAGGCGAGGTTAGTTGGCGAAGGTTCGCCAGGCGAGTGTGTAGCGAGCCTCAGCGAGTAATTCCAGAATTACTCCCAGTGGACTTCACTGGGGAGTTCGCCAGGCGAAGGTCAGCGAACATTCGCTGCGTGGCTTCGCCAGGCGAAGGTTGGCGAATGCAGCAGCATATTTTATCTTCCTGTGCTTTCCAATGGAGGATTGGTTATGTGGTTTGGTTGCGATCATTCCTCGTCAGAAATGACTGATTATGTGTTGTCATATGTGTTGTGGATAGCCGTATGGCGTGAATCCTAGTTTATGATTTGTGAGGTGCGAGGTGTAGCCGTTTGGCAATTTTGTGCATTTGCTTAAATTGATTAGAAATGCATGAAGGAATTGTTTGTGAATGTGAACCATGTGTGATTGGTTTGAATGGATGATGAATATATATATGTTTTCTTTTTGATACATATATGTTGAGTGCATAATATATATATGCGATGAATGTGAAGAATGCATGAGTATGTTTGTAAGCATGTATGCATTTCAAGAAGTGTAGGAAGTACATTCTTGTGCTGATTGACTCTTAGGAGAGTCTGATGAGTGATATGACTTTTAGGAGAGTCTGAAGGGTGAATTGATTCCTAGGAGGATCTGATGAGAGATGTGATTCCTCGGAGAATCTGCTGAGTGACCTGATTCCTAGGAGAATCTGATGAATGATGTGATTCCTAGGAGAATCTGACGAATGGTGTGATTCCTAGGAGAATCTGACGAATGGTGTGATTCCTAGGAGAATCTGACGAATGGTGTGATTCCTAGGAGAATTTGACGAATGGTGTGATTCCTAGGAGAATCTGATGAGTGATGTGATTTCTAGGAAGATCTAATGAGTTATAGGATACCCGTGAGGGGTGAGAGTAAATTGATTCTTAGGAGAATCTGATGGACGATTAGGTCGATATTGTGTTGCATTTGCATAGAGTAGCGAGTTGGCCTCTATGATTTGCATTTACCTTCTGTGCATGATGTATGGTGAAATAAATATGTTATGTACGCTTGTTGAATTAATGTGAAATGTATGATTTGGCACAATGTAGATGTTGGACAATATATACATATATGTGTGTGTATGTTTATGAAATGATATACACATTGATGATGCATATTGAGCACGCTTGGGTCCTATTTGTATATAGATACATTGCAATAAACGAGGTGAGTTGTGGTGAGAATGCGTAGATGCATAATTGTTGATACGATATATATATATTCATGCCTTTATGCATTATTTATTATGATATTGTTTCTCACCCTTCTGCTGTTTGATAATGCTCTATGAGGCATTGCAGATTAGATGGCTGGAGACATTTTTGTGAAGCGTGACTTCATTCTTTTTGGTCGGTCGGCTCTGATATGTAGCACCGGGTAGATAGGAGTTATTTTGATTCTTTTGTGATACATCTGTGTATGTATCTGCTGATGTTATGTTTTGTTAACATGTTGGATGACAATTGTATATGTGAATACATGTCTTGGAAATATGGAATATTTAGATGTTTCCGCCTTGTTCTAAATATTTTCTTGTGGGTGTTGACCCGTTGTTGCATATCTGATTGAGCAGGTGTTGTATGCGTTGAATTCTTTTGTGATAATGTGACATACCCCTTTTATGCCATGACTTATATGTACTCTGATAAAAATTTGAATTATGCTTAAATGATTAATTGTATTAATTTGGGGGTATAGAAAGGGGGTGTTACATTAAGTGGTATCAGAGCCAGTGTTGAGTCAGTTGTGTCTGTCTCGTTGTTTTGATTGGTTAACGGTTGTTTAACCTTGTTGTTATTTTGCGATTAATCAGAATATGGCAGGTCGTAATGACAATGCTATGGCTGCGGCACTGGAGGCGATGGCTAGAGCGGTGCAGGGTGCGCCGAATGTGAACGCTAATGATGAGTTTAGAAAGAACCAGCCGCCGGTATTCAAAGGAAGGTTTGACCCGGACGGTGCCCAGATTTGGTTGAAGGAGATCGAGAGGATCTTTAGGGTTATGAACTGTGCTGAAGGCAATAAGGTGAGACTTGGATCTCACATGTTACGGGAAGAAGCCGATGACTGGTGGATCGGTATGAGACAAGTGCTTGAAGTAGATGACGAGGATATAACTTGGGATTTATTTCGTTCTAAATTTTTGAGGAAGTATTATCCTGAGAGTGTGAAGGGAAGGAAAGAAATGGAATTCCTTGAGTTGAAACAAGGCAATATGTCCGTGGTGGATTACACGGCTAAGTTTATGGAGTTAGTAAAATTTCATCCTCACTATGACGCGGTGACGGCGGAATTTTCTAAGTGCGTTAAGTATGAGAACGGCTTGCGTCCCGAGATCAAGCAGGCGGTGGGTTATCAGAGGATAAGGAGATTTTCGGACTTGACCGAATGTTGCCGAATTTTTGAAGAAGATCGCAAAGCTCGTTCTACTCACTACAAGAGTTTGAAGGAGGAGAAAGAAAAGCGACAAGTAAGGAGCGAACCTTATGAGACGCCAGCTGATAAGGGAAAGCATAGGGAAAACTTTGTTAAGAGATCTGGAGGAGGGAGTTCTAGATCCATTAAATGCTACAAGTGTGGCGAGATGGGTCATAAGTCTTTTATGTGTGGAAAGCCCAAGATCAAATGCTCTAACTGTGGAGTTCTTGGGCATGATGTTAAGGATTGTAGAATGGATGTAGTGAAGTGCTACAATTGTGGAGAAGTGGGTCACATCAGTGCGAAGTGTCCTAAACCGAAACAAGCTTCAGTAAGTGGGAAAGTGTTTACATTGGCAGGGTCAGACACTACCAATGCGGATCGTTTGATTTGAGGTATGTGCTTTATTTATGTTGCACCTTTAGTTGTCATGATTGATATCGGAGCGACTCATTCGTTCGTTTCTTTTGAGTGCGCTTAGTGTTTGGGATTTGAATTCCGTTGGTTTGACGGTGATTGAGAATGAAGACTTTAAGGTGATGACGTTGGACAACGTATGTGTCTGAGATTCGAGCTCATTGGGGTAGAATGACTAGTATGTCATTCCTGATGAGGTGTAAGTGTTATGGTTGTATTCTCTAGGGTAGAATGACTATGTGTCGTTCCTAGTGGAGAGATCACCGGGGTAGAATGACCTAGATGTTGTTCCTGGTGAGGTACAAGAGGTGTACCCGTAATCTCCAATGGAGATTGATGAGGGTTGACAGTCTTTTAGGAGTCACATGGCATATCTGTGATTGTGATATGGAAGTATGCGTGTGGGTGATCGTGTGTAACTTGGGCATTAAGGAGAGGACGCGGAAGTCGTGTTCAGTGTGTTTGAATCAGGTGATATTTTCGAGGACAAAAATTTCTGAGTGGGGGAGAGTTGTAACGCCCCGATTTCGATTATCCCCTTTTATTGGGTCCCTAATTAATTTAATTGGGAGAATATTATTTGAATGTAGAAATTGTGTGGAAATATGTTATATTTACATATTATCCTATTTTAACCGGTTTTGAGAGGTTTCGGAGGAAATAGTTTGGAGGGTATTTTGGACATTTCCTATTTAATAATAAGTGAGATATTTATGAGATATTGAATTAGTGGATGTTTTGGAAAAATAAGGGAAAAGATATTAAAGAGGAAATAGAAGGGAAAGAAAGAGGATAGTAGGAAGAAAGAAAGAAAAGAGAAAGAAAGGAGAAGAGGAGAAAGAGAAGAGAAAGAGGAGAAAACCTAGATTCACCAAGATCAACCAAAGCTTGCGATTAATCAGGTAAGGGTGTGAAACTCCATCATCTCTTTAATGTGTATGATTGTATGTGTATGTGTGTGGATTTTGTAGAGTTTCTACTCTTTTTCCACTTAGGTTAGAAGTTGGTTTTGTGAGTAGAATGAGGTTTTAATCGGTTAGAACTCGGATTAGACGATGAAGTTTAGTCGGGTGATGGTTGGGTTGTGCCACTGAGACTGGTTTGGATTTAATCGGTTGATTTTGTGGAGTTTGGGCTCTTGAGACAGCCATGGAAGTTCTGTCTTCGCAGGCTCGCCAGGCGAATGGCAGCGAAGCTTCGCCAGGCGAAGCCCAGCGAGCTGCAGCGAAGCAAGTCAGAAGCAACACCCTGTATTCGCTGGCAAGTTCGCCAGGCGAGGTTAGTTGGCGAAGGTTCTCCAGGCGAGTGTGTAGCGAGCCTCAGCGAGTAATTCCAGAATTACTCCCAGTGGACTTCGCTGGGGAGTTCGCCAGGCGAAGGTCAGCGAACATTCGCTGCGTGGCTTCGCCAGGCGAAGGTTGGCGAATGCAGCAGCATATTTTATCTTCCTGTGCTTTCCAATGGAGGATTGGTTATGTGGTTTGGTTGCGATCATTCCTCGTCAGAAATGACTGATTATGTGTTGTCATATGTGTTGTGGATAGCCGTATGGCGTGAATCCTAGTTTATGATTTGTGAGGTGCGAGGTGTAGCCGTTTGGCAATTTTGTGCATTTGCTTAAATTGATTAGAAATGCATGAAGGAATTGTTTGTGAATGTGAACCATGTGTGATTGGTTTGAATGGATGATGAATATATATATGTTTTCTTTTTGATACATATATGTTGAGTGCATAATATATATATGCGATGAATGTGAAGAATGCATGAGTATGTTTGTAAGCATGTATGCATTTCAAGAAGTGTAGGAAGTACATTCTTGTGCTGATTGACTCTTAGGAGAGTCTGATGAGTGATATGACTTTTAGGAGAGTCTGAAGGGTGAATTGATTTCTAGGAGGATCTGATGAGAGATGTGATTCATCGGAGAATCTGCTGAGTGACCTGATTCCTAGGAGAATCTGACGAATGATGTGATTCCTAGGAGAATCTGACGAATGGTGTGATTCCTAGGAGAATCTGACGAATGGTGTGATTCCTAGGAGAATCTGACGAATGGTGTGATTCCTAGGAGAATCTGATGAGTGATGTGATTTCTAGGAAGATCTAATGAGTTATAGGATACCCGTGAGGGGTGAGAGTAAATTGATTCTTAGGAGAATCTGATGGACGATTAGGTCGATATTGTGTTGCATTTGCATAGAGTAGCGAGTTGGCCTCTATGATTTGCATTTACCTTCTGTGCATGATGTATGGTGAAATAAATATGTTATGTACGTTTGTTGAATTAATGTGAAATGTATGATTTGGCACAATGTAGATGTTGGACAATATATACATATATGTGTGTGTGTGTTTATGAAATGATATACACATTGATGATGCATATTGAGCACGCTTGGGTCCTATTTGTATATAGATACATTGCAATAAACGAGGTGAGTTGTGGTGAGAATGCGTAGATGCATAATTGTTGATACGATATATATATATATTCATGCCTTTATGCATTATTTATTATGATATTGTTTCTCACCCTTCTGCTGTTTGATAATGCTCTATGAGGCATTGCAGATTAGATGGCTGGAGACATTTTTGTGAAGCGTGACTTTATTCTTTTTGGTCGGTCGGCTCTGATATGTAGCACCGGGTAGATAGGAGTTATTTTGATTCTTTTGTGATACATCTGTGTATGTATCTGCTGATGTTATGTTTTGTTAACATGTTGGATGACAATTGTATATGTGAATACATGTCTTGGAAATATGGAATATTTAGATGTTTCCGCCTTGTTCTAAATATTTTCTTGTGGGTGTTGACCCGTTGTTGCATATCTGATTGAGCAGGTGTTGTATGCGTTGAATTCTTTTGTGATAATGTGACATACCCCTTTTATGCCATGACTTATATGTACTCTGATAAAAATTTGAATTATGCTTAAATGATTAATTGTATTAATTTGGGGGTATAGAAAGGGGGTGTTACATTAACAGGAGGAGGACGTTCATTTCGGGCAACAAACGGCTCATGCCGATCTCGGTTCTCAACAGTAGGCTGTACAACTTGGTCTGCAGTAACGTTGTTCGGGAAGTCTTCCATAGAATCATACCGAGGGTGGGACGTCATAGCAAACCCTGTCAAGACGTTAGGAGACTGGAAATTGCCTTCAGACATAGCTATCAATTACCTGTAACTGACTACACTGCTTGATTCTCAACTCTGCTTCAGCCCCTTGGTCGTCCTTTGACAATCAACAGTTGCTCAATCCACACTCCGAGTACTCACCTTCAGGAAACAAAGGTTGGATCAGAACTCTGGCTAGCTGGAGAAATACTATGCAATATGATGCGAAGATGTTTATGCAAATGCAATGCAATGCAACAAACACGGGATCACAACCCCCACACAATCTGAATACTGCTGACGGAGTACGCTTGCTCTAAAGAGAAGACCAAAATAACGGGTAGGTTGGAAGTCAAGTTTCCTGCAAAAAAACCCCCCACTCACAGGTGTGGACCTATATCTGACAAGGTACGGCATCCTATGCGGTCTTCAGCGTCACAGACTTTCAAGACTGCCGATACGATTCCCAGAAGGAGTGGCATCATCAAGTCTTGAAGAGACATCACTTAGCTAACTTCCAAATGATCGGTTCCCAGAGTCGACAATCCAACTAACCAGCAACCCGAGCCACCCAAAGGGTGGGACAAGAGGCCAACCAGAAGAACCTCGTCTAAGTGTAGATTTCGCGGGACACTAGGACATGCAAAGCATGTGCGTGCCCACTAATTTCTACTCTAAGTCTAAGGTGCACTCAAGCCCAGGTCCGGCTTATCTCTCATTCATAGAACACCCGTCACACCCCAACAGCAACAGATGCTATCAATAAATAAACCCCAATAGACAAGCAAACAAGCGCTAGGATTGACTCTCTCTTAGGGGACGTTGGATCCCACAAGCATAAGGAACTATCGCAGTCCTTAGCAGCCAGGGGACGTTGGATCCCCAGCAGAGTCGCCAGCTGTCGCTACTGCGAAAATCGGCGCCGGCTGACAGAAGAGTCGCCACCGTGCGTTATTTATCCCAACGGAGGGAAAGGAAACGCTCGAAGTAAACCTCGCAAAAAACGGGGAAAGGTATGGTCATCGCAACCAAAACCTGGGTTCGAGAGTCGGTTACGCAAGGGGAAGGTATTAGCACCCCTCACGTCCGTCGTACTCGACGGGATCCACGCTTGCTTGGGTTGTCTAAAGGATGCAAAAACAATCTATCTACGGCTGCTAAATCTAAACAGAAGGGAATTGACTCGATAGAGCATCGCGCTCTATGCCTACGTATTCTCAAGAGAGAAAGTCAGAGTCAACGTAGTTCGGGACTACAGGGAAATTCGCTCGCCAAGACCTCGCGTCTTGTGCCTACGTACTTCCACACTGCATGGAAGATCAGAGCTTTACGTAGTTCAGGATAACTACGGCTAGGCTGGGTATTCTCACACAGCAATGAGAAATTCAACTGGTTTCAAAGGTTCGGGAACCTATGGGCAAAATATGGTTTGGTCTCAAATGCACTCGGGCAAGAGAGAAAAAAGGGTAACATTAGTCGTCAGCGGAAAAGTCTCGATCGCACAGCAGCGAGAGAACAAAAAGGTTAGTTGTTAGTGTGCTCGCTAGGATATCGCATCCTATGCCTACATATCCTCGTCTGGTACGAGGAATCAGAGCAGCTGTAGTTCGGCTACTTCGGGACCACAGCTCAAATCTCGTTTTATTAACATTCTGAAAAATGATTACAATGATTGAATGCTGAAAATAAATCTTCTAGGAAATACTATCCTATCCTATCCATCTATAATGGACAAAATCAAATGGAAAATAGTCCCCTAACAAGTGGACGTCTAATTCTATCTCTAAAAAAGTAAAAAGTCCCCTAACAGATGGACATTTAAAACTACCTCTAAAAAGGTGTAAAAGAATTTCTATGAAAAAAAATGCACTCTAAAAAATATTAAAACTAATATCTTTTACTATTTCTTTCTATTCTTTTTCTCTTTTTTTCTTTTTTTCAAAATATATTCTTTTTTCCTCAAAATATTTGTCATATTCTTTTCATATTTTTTCAAATATATTTTCCCTATTTTTCTCCTCCATCTCTTTTTTCAATATCTTTTCCTCCAATATTCTCCTTTTTTTTTTACTATTATTTTTTCAAATATTTCTTTCTCATATTTTCCTTTTTCTTTTTCTTTTAAAATACTTTTCTCTATTTTTTTCAAGTATTTTCTCAAGCTTTTTTTTCTATATACTTTTTCTTTAATACATTTTCTAAAAGAAAAAAAGAAAAAATACAAAGGGGAGGGGGTGTATGTTTACAAGGGGGTGTTACAAACAGAAAAAAAATAAGTGGGACTGGGCCCAGCCCAATAGGGAATTCAGAAAAAAACAATTGGGAGGGGGATACTGTGAGTGAACTGGGGGGTATGCAAGCAGAAACAAACTGCAGGCCCAGCCCATGAACAATTCAAAAAAAAAAGAAACTCAGGGGGGGGGGGGTACACTGCGAAACAGAGGGGGTGTACGACCCAAAATCCGTTGGGCTTGAGGCCCAAACTCTCACGATCCATCTCCCTTCCTTTCTCCATTCACTCTGAAACCCTAATGAATCTTTCTCCTTTCTCCCTCAGCCGCCGTCGTCTACCTCCGAACTCCCCCTTCTCAAACTCTCTCACTCTCAACCTAACCTTCACCATCATCATGTTGCCAATGCCACAAACGAAAGGAAACTACCAACGCCCCAAACTGATACATGCGATGATTATTGGGGATTGGTGATCCATAGATCTGAACGAAGAAGGTGTTATTGCTTGCTGATGGACGTTCGCGGACGGATCTTGAAGTTCTTGGACGGAGGTGAACGGAGACGATGAACGCGATTGAAGGTTGACATGGACGTTCTTGGAGAATCTGGGAACTTGCATGAACTTGAAAGTTCTTGAAGATTATGGTGTTCTTTCTGGAAATCTGATGAAGTTTGAAGAGGATGGATGTGATGATCTTGAAGGATGTTGAAGGAAGATCTTGGATTTGTGAACGTTACTGTGTTCGATAAGTTCCGATCTGGAGATGTGATGATAGTGGAGGATCTTTGAACTCTTACGAAGAACACGAGGCTCTCGAAGGTAATACGGAGGAATCTGGAATGTTCTTGAAGGTGTTCTTGATACATGATGAAGCTTCGAATCTGGAAATTTGGTGATGGCCTTGGATTGGAGGAGATGAAGGTTGATCGGAGTCTGGGGATTTTGACGTTTCCTGCGAGCTGGACGGTGGTCGGAGTTAGTTGGGTGACCGGCGATGTTCTGGTACGGTGGCCGGCGATGGAGGTTGGGGTGGTTGCATGGCCGCCGGCCATACAACCGGTGGATGCTGGGCAGTGGACACGTGGAGAGGTGAGTGGAGGAGATCGCTGCATGGCTTACACGTGGTATGGGCGTGGCGGAGAGAGGGTGAACGGAGGGACGAATTGTGATGCGTGGCAGCGTGTGAGTGTGATATGTGGATTCTCCCTTGGCTTACACGTGGCCCAGACTATTATATAACACAGCTTTTTCTAGACTCTTCTAGACTTTTCTGGAAAATGGACAAAAACTTTGTGGGCCTTGCTGAACGAATTTGGATAATCAGCCCAAACGAAATGCTGATAAAAACAAAAAAAAACTGGATTAACACGGAAAAGATTAGCCCAATTACACTAATTAAACTACCCCTAATTAACTAAACTAAACTCAATTAATTGCTAAACTAATAACACTCTAATAAATCCCCTAATCTAAAAATTATTAAATCTCTATTAAATCTCCTATATTATTTATATCTAAAATATTATCTATTATTAATAAGAGAAAAAAACTATATTCTATTAAAACCTATTAAACTCTATAAAACTTCTATTAAAAAAACAACTATATTATTTCTTTAAAAGAAAATCTATGATTAATAAAAGAAAAAATTACATTATTCTATTATTCTAAAATGATTAAAAATCTACCTAAAAAGAATTAAAACTATTAAAAATATTAAAAAACCTATTAATATTCTATATTATCCTAAAATGATTAAAAAGTTATAAAACCCTAAAAATAGCTAATAAAATCCAGAGAAATCACAATAATTCCCGAGGGAACAAAAATAGCACCGAACGGCAAATAACACTGCGAGAGCGCACCAAAATAGCCGGTAAAAATAAACGGGCACCGAAACATCCCTAAAAACAACAGCGCAAGCTGCAAACACCAGGAAGAGCACGGCTTCCCAAAAAATACGATTCTACTTATCTGAACTGATTAAAAACACCTGAGACGCGAGACGAGGGCTGTGATCCCGATAAAATCAAAACAAATGAAAATATGCACTGTATGCGATATGCAGATGCGAATGCGGTCATGCGTCGAAACATCGAGCCAGATACGGGACCCGGTTGGTCAAATTTTGGGTGCAACATCACAAATTTAAAATTGACATTTATTAGAATAGAAATTACACTTATGTGCACCACAATTGCAGTATCGTTATGTTCAGCCACCCATTTCCAAACAAAAGTTCTTTATATCTTTAGAATGTACATAGAAAATATTTAAATGTCGATCATGCTCTAATTGAAGAAGAATAAATTATTTAACAACCATAATGAAACATATCAATTTTTTTTAAAGAATCGCCAGAAGAAACTGTCATCTTATTTTGGGTTTAGGTATGGACAGCTGAATAACTTACTTTCATTCTCGCACCGTCTAAAACAACTCTTTCAGGAATTTCATCATCTTCATTTATACTCGGTTGAACGGTTACACTCATCGGTGTCAATTTTTGCATCATAAAAAGAACAACAACACTAAATGCATAACCATTATTTAGCATACAACAACACACAAAACACTCTTTTCACATACCGCATAAAGCTCATCCAACTCTTTCTTGCGCATTTCCCGATTCTGTGTTAATGCATCTTCCAACTTAATATCGTACATCTCCTCCAATTCTGGTTTTTAGAGAAGATGTATAGTCCATCTATGTTCAAAACAAAAACAACTAGAAAATAATACCATAACATTAAACCCATCTTAACAACAACAACAAAAACAACGACGGCAACGACATTATCATCAATTGTTTATGCAACAACATAACTAAGAAATCTTCACATCTCAAGAACGCAAAACCATCAATAACTCAATAACAACAACACTAAATTTAATCTTCATTTTACTCAATAATAACAACAAAACAATAAACAAATCATCAAACATCAACAACAACAATAACAACATGATTACAGCATAATATCTCAACAAATAAACCTGTAGGATCTAGACACTAAACATCATCAACATCATAATCATAATATATTTGAAAAAAAGCAAATAAAGTAACTTCATTAATATTCTTACCAACAATAATAAGCAAATCTTTAGGGTTTAGGCACTAAATATCAACAACAACTACAACAACAACATAAATATTACTATTACATATCTCAATAACAACAATAATATCTCAATACCAAAACTTACAATATCTCAATAACATAATAATATAAACAAACATATCTCAACAATATTACTATTACGTGCATGGTAGAGATATTTTACGTACAAGAAACATGATGAAGAAGTTAAAGAGATAAATCTTGTGAGTTTCGTTCTTTCTTCTTGCAAGTATCTTTGTGTTCCTCCTTCGTTTTTCTTTCATTTTTCGTTGCTTTATTCATTTACTAAAGCGATATTGATAAATTTTTTCCACATTTACTGAAGAACTGGGTTGAAGAGATATTGATAGCAAAGAAATGATGTTGAACGAGTTAGAAATGAAACTATATGATGGTTCTCTTCGTTAATAAAAATGAAAAACTTGTTAGAATTCAAATAGGTTCCTAAATGCTGAATGTGTGTTTGCAATGAAATCTCAATATACATCAAATACTAAGTTGTATTTCTTGAATAAGAATATAACATTTCACCATACTTGGATAAAACAACCATGTTAATCTCTAATATATTTAATTTTATTTTATCAAAGTGTTAGTTTTTAATCATTTAAAAAACACATATCACCATGATTAAAATATTCAACTATAGTAAAATCTGACTTATATTTAATTTTAAAATAAATAAAAAAGAAAAGTGTCACTATAATATTAAAGAAATCACAAATTTGCTTTAGTTGAGATTCGAATTTATGAATTTTACGATTGTTATTTTATCCAACCGTAATAAATATATAAATTATTTTTAATTAAACAATAAATAAAATAATGACGTCGGATAGGGAAGATGTTACCCCATTATGTGCATGGTAGCATGTATCCAAATTGAATTTGATTACTAATATTTATTAAAGTCCATGTTATTGACCAATATAAAAGTTAGTTAAACTGTTATAATTGTTAGTTAGGCAGTTAGATTGTAATGAAATATGATAGCAGGTTAAATAAGTTAGTTACTGCCTAAATAGTTGTTTGATTTAAGTAACCTCTGTTAGTGAAGCAATAAGTTAGCTTTGTTCAGTAATTCATTTGCATAAAAAGGCAACTTTATGCTACTTATCTATCTAAGAGAAATTCAATCTTGGAATGCTATCATTCTATTAACTTCTAACAGTATAAATTATTTATTTCAGCCGTATAAATTATTTTTTCAGCCGTAGAAGCAAGCACAAACAGTAGACACACTCCTTGCATCACACGTAAAAGAGCACTACATTAAACTAATGTCAAAGCAAAGAAAATACAAATAAAACTACTCAAAAATCAACTTACCATTATTGCACAAGGGAAAACACACTTTAGTGCGTTCAATTTTAATGTATTTGTAGCAACACGTCTAAGGAAAATTCAAATTCATCCCCTAATGCGACAATCTACCTATTGATCTACTCAGTGCCGTATACCAATTCCTTCAACGTTTTCACACTACTATTATTACACAAACTAATTCTACAAAGCGTCACGCAAGTAAATTGTATTTTATTTCTAAATCATCAGAAAGTTGTTGCAAAAACCACATGCTTTCATCGTTCAAAAAAGTCTCCAACAAGTCATCACCGTCACCATCACCACCACCACCACTACTATTCCCTTGTTCTGGAATCTGTTTATTAAAACTTGGCAACACTTCTTGGTCTGAAATCGAAGGAGCTTGGAATTCCAGTGATGAAGATTCCGAGGAAATACCACTACCACTGACACTTGAGGAGTTTGTTTTTGGCCCTGAAACTGAACTGTGCGATGTGTTGTGATGAAGAATGAAATCGGGTTTATTCGGGTCGTGAAATCCAGATGCGGGTGCTGTTTGAACCTGTTCAAGCAAACGGGGCATCCACACGTAACGCAAGACATCTCTGAACTGTTTACTATTGACATCGCACTTGAGCTGCTTCGCTTGCTTTATCACTCTCGTTCTCCAATAGTTTTTTATTTCATTGTCGGTTCTTCCTGGAAGATGCTGCGCAATTTTCGACCACCTTTGATAATAATAACAAACATAAATATCCATTTTAAAAACAAAGACATCGAATCGAACACGACACGGATACATAGACTCTGATAATAATTTAAATTTTACCTATTCCCCCATCGAGAGTGGAGTTCAAGAATAAGAATCTGTTCTTGGAGTGTGATATTTCCACGTCGCACATCAGGACGCAAGTAATTTAGCCACCTTAATCTGCAACTTTTCCCACTTCTCTTCAGACCTGAATATTTATTTAGATTATTATCTAACAATAGAGTTACTAAGAAAATATAAGATATATTACATATATTATATGTGCATGCCTGCAGAAGATGCAACAGTGTTCCAGTGACCTTCACCATGGGTTGTAATGTAAGTAACCAGAACGGTGTCCTCTTCTAACGTCCATGGACCCTTTCTTAATTCACTGAGGTTTGTAGGCTCAGTTTTTTTAACCTTAATATCCATATGTGGAGTTAAAATTTAAAAGTGGTTTAGTTTTATGAAAGGAAGAAGCAACAGTAGTATGATATATAGGGGAAATATGAAGGAAGGAGATGAAGAAACGTGTTGGATTTGGGTTTGTAAATGGGTGGTTTCACTTATTGGAGGCATGTGGAAGAGTTATATAGTAATAGAGTCGGATAAGAATAAGTATAGTCCACAAAATAAATAAAAATAAAAGGGTACGGAAAAGTGACGACTTGGTACACACATAATGCACCAGTTTGATTCTAGTAAATTTATTACTAGTAGGTAGCTACTTTTAGGATTAAGATGGAACTAAGCTTGCAGTTTGGGGTTTGACTGGTTGACTCATTATGAGTCGTGCGCTTGGAGTTGGAAAGATTAGTGCAGCATGTGGAACATCTAGAATCGGATACTCTTTTCACATCTACACGGATTTGCCGTTAGCTATATTATAGTACAACTCAAAGTAAAAATGAAAAATTAAAACAAATTTGTATTGATAATTAATAGAAGTGGAAATCACTTAATCCACAATTTAATTGTGAAAGAATCTTCTCCCCCAGTCTTCTTTTTATATAATGGTTCTGATCCTCAAACATGAATTAAAGTTTGTTAGAAATAATTTAATGTTATTCATCCGGATTGGTATGATACCTTAGTATTTATTAAAAATCATACTTGATTGTTTGAAATCTCTGATATCATTTCATTATCCATAAATGCATCCTCAATCATATTTTAATTAGACAATATTTTGTACTAAACTTTGAGCAGCATAGTCAATATAGCATATTAACTATTTTAGTCT
Source organism: Lathyrus sativus (assembly GCA_963859935.3). Lineage (NCBI taxonomy): Eukaryota > Viridiplantae > Streptophyta > Magnoliopsida > Fabales > Fabaceae > Lathyrus > Lathyrus sativus. Next base: position 555,529,653 of record OZ012740.1, on the reverse strand, counting down.
AACCACACTCGTTTGAGTGGTTCCTTTAATTAGCGTGGGTTACATTGGACTCGTGTTAACACATGTCTGCTTTGGGATCCGATCCAAAAAATCTAATAAGTACACAACTCTTTAAGTATGAGTCTTGTAAGAGTGACATGCATTCCTAAGTGCCAATGGACATTACATATACATAACCCTCTAGCATTAGTTGTGTGAGGCTAAAAGGATTTCATGAGTCCTACCAAAAAAGTGAACTTGTACACAATCCCTCAGACATGAATTGTGTAAGGGTGAAATATTTTCATGGGTCTTACCAAAAAATAAGACATCTATACAATTCCTTAAGCATGAGTTGTGTATAGGTGAAATGCTTCTCAATGGTTGGTCAACCATTAATCAATATGTTTTGATAGAATCCATTTCTCGGGCGAGTTTGCTATTATTTCTCAATGTGTGGTGGTTTTGGAGTGTGGTCGGCCAATGTCTAATGTTCATTTAAGTGGTTCATTTCCCTTAGTGTGATGATGACTATACATCTGGAAAATTAGAGTCATTCATGTCATATCCCTATTTTCCCTATTTTCTGAAGCCCTAATTAGATAGGCTTAAATGTAGTCATCAACTTATCTGCCACTCAAATCTTATAAATAGGTTCCAACGCCTCTCATTTCTCTTATATTTTCTCTTCATCTCATAGACTATCAACAAGCCGTCCTATGCCATTCTCTTCTACAAATTTTCAAATATTCAACAAAAGTTCACAAAGTCAAGTAATATCCCATTTTCCATGTGTCTTTCTTTTCTTCTTTTATGGTGTTTATTCAATAGTGTGACTCATCTGGGGGGTCATAAGGCCTCGGGATGATGTCGAGTTATGGAATAAATGTTTGCGAAACAGGAGGAAAGAAAATTAATGGTTCGTTGAGATAGAGCTTTCTAGTAGTTATGAGAGTTCATCCAGTGATAGTTCAGGGGAGTGAATCGCCTAATGATAGTGAGAATGACTTAATGTCTTCTTACTAAGGTTTGACTAAATCTCTCATGGCGCTTTCAATTTCAAATCAAGACTTCTTTTATGAAAAGGCCATAAACATGAACTCGATAAGAAAATTGGATCCAACATTTTTGGCTAGACTTGGATATATTCAACACTCGGAACGAGTATGACATGATTATGGAACCTTGTTTGCCATGTGAAAAGATTTGCATGTGGCAACCTCGAGGGGTGGAGGGCAAGTGCTTGTATTATTACACTAGGGTGGTTAAGGACTTTGGGGTTAGTATCCCTTTCACCACCTTGCAGTCTAAGATCTTGAAGATCATTAATGTCGGCCTTACCCACTTTGGAGAATATATCAATTAATTTGAGTGTTAAAACTAATCATTACAACTTGTAGCTAATATCTTACTTGCTAATTCAACATATGATTCAACTCTTGTTACATATTAGTTTGATAGTCTTTTATTGTCATAATCACTAAGCTTGGTGATCGCGACTTTCTATGTCTAATACAAATAACTGCAAGTGCACAGTCTATCGCGTAGTAATAAAAGATATCGATCCCACTGGGACTCGTAATCAAACTAGTGTTCTCGGGAGTTACTATGTTTAGCTAGGTAGAATATGTTTTAAGGGAATAAGATTGTCACTAAAAGAGGGAAACTAAGATTACTGTTTAGATTTTAATTAATTGAATCGATACGTAGTAATTGTGTTCTTCAGGGATTTGATAAGTTACTGGTATATGAAATAGTTTTCACAGTTTATTTAAGCAGAAAATGGAGATTTGAAGACTCTCGTCTCACGATGGTTATTGACGCTAATCATAATCCTAAGGGCCAAACGTACACTTTCGTATTCCGTTCGGGGTTAAAATTACTTTTTGGAAATCTCTAAGTTCTAATTCGTTTTAAAGTGCTTTCGCTGTTATTAAAACAAATGCCTAGTGTTTACTATTGGACCTTACCGCAGCTTTCGCTTGTTGGTTCGTATCTTAATTAATTTCCCACTTTCGTGGCAAAACTACTTTAAAATAAGTTCTCGCTTTCGCGACGAAGTTTATTTCGTAAATCAATTTTAAACACTTAGACCATAAATTACTTTTGTGAAAAGAAAGTTTTCAAACAAGAGTTATCAAATCCCATTCGAATTATTACTACATATCGATTGCCTAAGTTTAGCTAGACATGGAATTGGGAAAAGCAAAACATAAATAATAATAATAAATAATAAATTGCATTATGATAAAACAGAAGTCGATCAAAATGAAAACCTGTAAATAATGCCAATTGGCCTTTGGGCAGACCCTCCACAGATGTTGGCAGGATTCTGTCTTTAGTTCCAATTTGATCGTACAGTGCAGTAAGTATTACAGAAGAGCGGAAATGGAAATGAGGAAATGGAAAGGGAAATAAAGGAAAGGAATACAAATAAAAACTGGAGAAATGGATACAAATAAAAACTGGAAAGTAAATTTTGCTCTGAAAATTAAATTTGGCAGCACTTCATGGTATGAATGCAGCTCCCTTTTTGAAGTCCCCTGCTTCCCTTTTTATAGAAGTGGAGTTCCAACGGTTACCTCTGAGGATGATGGACCTTGAGGCAGATAATTTAGGGAGTAGTGGACCATTTAATGGGAATTGAAACTGCTCTTTTGACGTGTAATCTGAGTGGGGCGTTTTTGCCTGCATGACGGTCGTCACAAGGTGTGACGGTCGTCACATCAGCAAAAACTGATTGCTGCGCTTTTCACTGTGTTTTCACTCCTTTTTCATCCATATTTCATCTGGGATTGCTTCTTTTCTTCATGTTGCCTTGTTTAGACGTGATCGTTGAATACCTGCAAAAACATCAGACAAATACACGGAAATAACCCGAAATCGGATCGAAAACGGTTAGCTTTTAGTCGAATTATGCATGAAAATATCTATATGATTTCGTGTTATCAAACTCCCCTAAGCTTGAATCTTTGCTTGTCCTCAAGTAAAACGTGGAAAAGTCGGCAAGCACGAGGCTGCTTCTTCGTTCGCAGAGTTTGGAAAAACCGGGATTCTTGGTAGGAACAAGACGAGTATCATGACGACACTGGACTACGAGTCTCCGGAGGTCTCCTTTTTATGCAAATCGGTCTCAGTCACGCTACCGTATTTTGGTGTCAAGGTTCTCGTGGCAAGTTCATCCTGTTTGTTCTAGCGCAATCACATTAAGCCCGTTGTCCGCACACTTTCATGGCAAGTCGACCTGTTAGTGAATATGATCTCGTTTTTGTTTTTGATCTTCTTCATTGATCATAATTTGGTGTCATTGATTTTTCAATGAGTTTTTCGTGTCGTTGGGCTAAATGCTCGGGTGAGGAGCACCTAACTTAGAAGAAAACATATCTTATATTCTTGGGCTTTTTAGCTCTCTTTTCATGATTTTTCATCTTTTTGGAGATCATACACTTATTTGCATCGGTCGCTCGCTTAGAAGTGTTTTTAGGATGGTGCTGACTGCTAGTATAAACTACTTTGGGTTGAGTTTGCGTAGACACTTGAGACTTTGGTACACGTAGGTGGTGAAACCGACTCGTATAAACTAGAGATCTAAGGTGTCTGGACGATACTGGTTTTGTTAGAACTGTCGTTTCCTCGGAGTTTCAAAACTCGATTTGAACTCAGGTGCATTCTCGTGATGCTTTTGCTTTTGAGGAACAAATGAAAGTTTTTGTTTACGTTGAATAATGTGGGGATTGTTTGTGTAACGTGAAAATTATATAGACGAGCTTTATTTGCTAGAAATAGAAAGTGTAAAAATAGAACTTACTAAAATTTAAAGTGCAATGAAATGGAAATACAGGAAATAAGGGAAGTTCAGAATACAGTGGAAATAAGGCTCCGCTCCCACACTATCTCGATCAGTGTCCTCACTGATTCTTGAAGCATGCGAGAGGGAGATACAACTGAAAATGAAAATACAAAATACTGAAATATAGTAAACAATGAAGGAAAAAAAAATGAAAATCTAGTCCCGGCCTCTGTCACGTCCATGCTGGCGTCCTCTGGCTCTAGCAAGGGCTACTCTATCCTCATAGCTCATGGCTCCGGTGTGGTAGACCGTGTCTCGGAGTCCTTCGACCTGCAGGGTCAGATTCGCTAGACTCTCAGTGATCGTAGCTTGGCCGGTATGAAGTTGTTGCATTTGAGTCCAGTGCCAAGCTTCGAACTGGTCAGCTCGCTGGTTCTGCTGCTGCAGTATCGTGAGTATCTGTGCCTGCTGGTCTAGGGAGCGACGGAGGTCCTCTTCGGTGTAGTCGGGCACGGGATGGTGACGACGGCGGCGAGAAGATGTACCTGCTGGAGGAGGAGGCTGCGATGCCTCTGGCTGCTCGGGCCTGTCCAACTCAGCTTGGATTTCATCTTCGGAATCGTGGGTGGGATCCTGAGTAGGAACAGCGGCAGCAGGAGGGGCAGTGAGGTCGAACAACCAGTTGGTACGGTCCTCTGGATGGATGCGGGTGCGGGACAGAAGGATGATGCTTCTGACGGTCTTGCCACGCACAACCGGATGGTATTTCCCGTCAGCTCGGGAGCGGATGAGATGGGAGGCCCTGCAGTGGTCGGTGTCAAGGAACACCGAGGGGATGGACTGGAGGTGCTGAAGGCGGTCGCCAAGGTTCAGCCCAAGTGCAATAGCCGTAACAATCCCGCCAAAGTAGAATGGCTTCGAGCCACTGTTGCAGTTGGCCTGAATGTGGGCCAGCAGAAACGGGGCAGCGTTGACGGGTTCATTGTTGAAGACGCAATGCAGAAAGAAGAGCTCCATGGAGTTCACTTTGTGGTTGCTGTCTCTGGCGAAGATAGTGTTGCTCAACGCCCTGTGAAAGTACCTGATGGCGGGGTTATGGATGTGAGTGGCGTGTAGGGAGTCCCAACCATCGGCATTTAGGCCGGTCAACTGATACCACAACGCGAAGGCTTCGTGCTGGAACTGGTCAGTGATGCGGTGATGAGCGTTGTCGCCGCGGGGTAGCTGTAGGATGCTGGCGATCTGATTCTGATTCACCTGATAGTTGACTCCAAACATTCGGAAACAAGCGGCACCTGTGTGCTGGTTGAGTTCGCCGCTGCTGGTGATGTACGAGAATGAACTCAAGAACTCAAGAGTGAGTTGTTCGTAGGTTGGCTGGGGGTTGGAGCAGAGGTTCCAGATGCCCGCTCGTTGAAGCATCCAGGTTACACCTTCAAGGAGTCCGAGCTCCGTAAGCGATGGAAGGTGCGGGTAGTGAGTTGGCTGGAGTGTCCTCTGATGAAATGCAATGTACTGTGCTCGTTGTCTGTCGCCTAGCTCGCCTTCAGGGAAGGAAATGTTGCTGACATCTGCGTTTCCGGCCATTGTTGAAGATGGAGAGGTTTCGGAGGTTGAATTTGGAGTTGAGGTTTATAGTTCAATGTGGGGAGGACGAAAATCGTAGTGGGGTATGAATTTTGGAAGTTTGAAAGTGATAATGGGGGGAGTGGAGGGGAACACGAACCCTGTTATATCAGATTGCAGTTCTGGGCTGCGTGACGATCGTCACAAAGGTGTGACGGTCGTCACCCGCGTGACGCTCGTCATGGGACTGTGACGGTCGTCACAACAGCAAAATCTGCAGAACGTAGAATTTTGCTCTGAGGGCGTACTCGTGGTGATTTTAAAGCTTAGTATTGATACGGTGACGTAATATAACAGCCAACAAACAATAAATAATGCGAAAACAAAATAATTGAATAAAACTAGAATTGAAATAACATAAAATTGAAACAATTGTATGTAATACATAAAGAAAACGAACAATGCGAAAAATTCAAATGATGAAATGAAACTAAACTAGACTAGACTAAACTGAAACTACTGCTATGAGCTAATAACTAATCTTTTCGTGCCTTCAACTCATCGAATTTCTGTGAATAGTAGTCGAGTTGGTCGCAGACTAGATCCATGAAGCCTACCAGGTCACTGTGCATGCCTGCGATATCAGCTTTTACATTGGTTAGAGCTTTATCAACGTCGTCCAATCTGAGTAACACGGCATCCATTTTGTCGGTGGTTTCCTCAGGGATAGGCTCAGGATAAGTATTGTAGTGTGGAGGAGTCATAGGGTCTACTTCAGTTTCAGAGGCGGCGTCCTCATAGTACATGTAGTCGTGTGCCTCAGAGATGTGGTCACTGTCATACATATAGTCCTGGGGTGTTGACTGTGGTGAAGGAGGTCCCATAGGCTCATCCAATTCGTAGAGCCAGTTATCCTTGTTGTGGATGCTTGTCATCAGATGATCAGGCAGTGTGAATAGCTGTACTGGTTTTTCGTTAATAAGGTACTTGTACGGTCCAGGTCCCATAGTCCCTAAGATGCGCCTGTTAAAGCAGAATTGTATGTTCATGGGTCTGATGGTACCGAAACGAGTGCTGGCATTTAAATGGAATCTAAGGTCAAGCTCGTGGGCAATCATTGTTACTAGTCCTCCTATAAGAATAGGTGTCTGAGGTTCCAGCGTGAGGCGTTTGAAGGATCTCATCATGAAAGGCACTGCATTTACTGTCCGTCCCTGAGAAGCACAGAACATGATGAATAACTCTTCCTTAGACACTGTGGTAATATTTTCTTCTTTTCCAAACAAGGTGTGAGCTAGTATCTTATGGAAGTATCTGAAGGCTGGGTTATGTATGTCATCATTGTACATTCTGTCTGGTTCAGGGTGATAGTCGCCTGTGATTCTACCCCAGAAGTGATCGAGTTGCAAATCAATATCGTCATCTTCTGCACTGATGAACACATGTGGTCCGCTAGGGAATCCTAGGAGGTTAGCTAGTGACATCCTGCTGTGGGTTTGGTCCATTCCAAAAAATAGGAAAGTAATCAACTCTGTGTTGGATCCAAAACCATAGTTGGGTGTATATCTGAAGGAACTAAGGAATTCATAGGTAAGATCTTTGTAGGTAGCGAAGCGTGTTTTCAGAGCAATGTTCTCCCAACCCAGTTGATTGAACAGGTATTGAATGTTATCTGTGATCCCTAGTTTATCCATAGTAGCCTTATCATAATACAGCGTTAAGGCGAATTCTCTTTCGGTCAGTGCTGCAAATCTTGCCTTTTGAGCGAGTCCTCTGAAGTGAACCTTTGTGAAATCGTACTCGGCCATATTCGCAGGTAATTCGGAGAAAACAGAAGGAATGTTTTGAAGGCTTTAAAAATCCTGAAAAGTTTAAAACAAGAAATTGAAGTCAGGATTTTTAGAAACGAAAAGTGGTAGAAACAAAAGACAAAAGGGAAAAAAATAAAATAAGAATAAAAGTACGAAAATGAACGAAAGTAGAAAGTAGTAGTAATTTTAGGATTTTTGTTGGATTTTTCAAAGTAGAATTTTAAGGAAAAATGAAATGCAATGACGAGGGAAATTTGGGTTGCCTCCCAGTAAGCGCTGTTTTTAACGTCTAAAGCCTGACGATAGCTTGGTGAGAAGCTATTCGGGTGTCTGAGCTGGAAGCTCAAGCAATGTTATATTGCTGACTTGAGGACTGTTGTCGTTCTTATTGTAATGTTTTAGACGTTGCCCGTTTACGATAAACGGTGCATTCGTCTTATCGGTAATTTCAACAGCTCCACTCTGAAGTACTTTAGTCACTTCATAGGGTCCAGACCACCTAGATTTTAGTTTTCCTGGGAAGAGTTTTAATCGTGAATTGAAGAGCAATACGATGTCTCCCACACTGAATTGTTTCCTGATTGAACGTTTATCATGCCACTTTTTAGTTCGCTCTTTGTAGATACGGGCATTTTCGTAAGCGTCTAATCGAAGTTCTTCCAACTCGTGTAAGTTCAAGATTCGCTTTTCTCCTGCCTCGGTGTAGTTGAAGTTGAGTGTCTTAATGGCCCAGAAGGCCTTATGCTCTAACTCTACAGGGAGATGGCAGGATTTACCGTAAACTAATTTATAGGGGGTAGTACCTATTGGTGTCTTAAATGCGGTCCTATAAGCCCATAAAGCTTCTTGTAGCTTTGATGACCAATATTTTCTCGAGGTAGCGACAGTCTTTTCCAAGATCTGTTTTATTTCTATGTTTGAGACCTCTACTTGTCCGCTAGTTTGCGGATGATAGGGTGTAGCTACTCGGTGCCTGACTCCATATCTAGAAATAAGTTTATCGAATATTCGTGATATGAAGTGAGATCCTCCATCACTAATGAAGAGTCTGGGTACACCGAATCTAGGAAAGATTGTGTTCTTGAAGAGTTTGATTACTACTCGTGCGTCGTTTGTTGGAGCAGCTATGGCTTCTATCCATTTAGACACGTAATCGACAGCGACGAGTATGTAGTTATTACCAAAAGAAGGAGGGAAAGGTCCCATGAAATCTATTCCCCAGACGTCGAAGATTTCTACCTCTAAGATTCCTTTCTGAGGCATTTCATCGCGTCGTGAGATGTTGCCAGTTCGTTGGCATCTATCGCACTTTTGCACAGCGATGTGAACGTCTTTCCAGAGATTAGGCCAGAATAGGCCGGCTTGGAGAATCTTAGCGCACGTCTTGGACGTACTAGCATGACCACCATATGGTGCTGAGTGGCATTGGGAAATAATATTTTCTATTTCTTCCTCTGGGACACAGCGACGATATATGTTGTCGGCCCCTCTCTTGAAGAGTAGGGGTTCGTCCTAATAATAGTGTTTCAGATCTTGGAAGAATTTCTTCTTTTGCTGATAAGTAAGATCTGGTGGAAGCACGCCCGCAGCGAGGTAATTAACGATGTCAGCATACCAAGGTAATGTGACTTGGGCATAGACGGCTTCTACGGCTTTTACGAATTCTGGATCTTCCGAGATTGCATTGGGTGTGTCATTTTCTAATTTGGCTATCAGACGTTCGTACGGGAAATCGTCATTTATCGGTACTGGTTCGTGTCTGATGCCTTCTATTCGGGATAAGTGATCCGCAACAACGTTCTCGGTTCCTTTCTTATCTTTGATTTCTAAGTCAAACTCTTGTAATAACAGGATCCATCTCAATAGTCTTGGTTTGACATCCTTTTTGCTTATTAGGTACCTTATGGCAGCGTGGTCTGTGTATATGATAATTTTTGCTCCTACTAAGTAAGAACGGAATTTGTCAAGCGCAAAGATAACTGCTAGAAGTTCCTTTTCTGTGGTAGCATAGTTCATTTGGGCAGGATCTAAGGTTCTACTAGCATAGTAGATAGCATGGAGTTTCTTGTCCTTCCTTTGTCCTAGAACTGCGCCTACAGCGTAATCACTCGCGTCGCACATGATTTCAAACGGTAGTCTCCAATCTGGTGGTTGCATGATTGGTGCGGTGATAAGGGCTGATTTCAATGTTTCGAATGCTTTTAAACAGTCGTCGTCGAAGACGAACTCAACATCTTTCATTAACAGGCCGGTCAAAGGTTTTGTGATTTTCGAGAAATCTTTTATAAATCTTCTGTAGAAACCGGCATGTCCTAGAAAACTCCGTATTTCTCGTACGGATTTTGGAGGTTGGAGATCTTTTATAATCTCTATTTTAGCTTTGTCTACCTCGATCCCTCTATCTGATATGACGTGTCCTAGAACTATTCCTTGTCGGACCATAAAATGACATTTCTCCCAATTTAGGACGAGGTTTACTTTTACGCAGCCTCCTAGTACCATTTCTAAGTTTTGTAAGCATCCTTCGAAACTTTGTCCACATACCGAGAAATCGTCCATAAACACTTCCATAATGTCGTCTATGAAATCTGCGAAGATTGCCATCATGCATCTTTGGAAGGTTGCTGGAGCGTTACAGAGTCCGAACGACATTCGGCGGTAAGCAAAAGTACCGTAAGGGCAGGTGAATGTAGTCTTTTCTTGGTCATCAGGATGGATGGGAATTTGGAAGAATCCTGAGTAACCATCTAGATAGCAGAAATATGAATGTTTGGCTAGTCTTTCCAACATTTGGTCTATGAAGGGTAGCGGGAAGTGATCTTTGTGTGTAGCCTTGTTAAGCTTTCTATAATCAATACACATCCTACTTCCAGTCACGACTCTTTTTGTTATCGATTCGCCTTTTTCGTTTTTAACTATTGTGACTCCTCCTTTCTTTGGTATGACATGAACTGGGCTAACCCATTCACTATCGGAGATCGGATAGATGATTCCTGCATCTAGTAATTTCTTTACTTCATCTCTGACTACAGTGATCAGGATGGGGTTTAGTCTTCTCTGATGCTCTCGAGAGGTTTTAGAGTCTTCCTCTATTGTAATTCGATGCATACAGATCGAAGGGCTTATACCTTTTAGATCGCTTATGTTATAGCCTAACGCGGTGGGGTACTTCTTTAGGACTTCTAATAACTTTTCGGTTTCTGGTTGTCCTAAGTCGGCGTTGACTATCACTGGTCTTTTTAGTTCATCGTCTAGAAATTCATATCTGAGGTTTTTGGGTAGAGTTTTAAGTTCTAAAGATGGGTTCTTCGGACCTGGCATATGATTTGGTGTCAGTGCTAAGCTTTCGCTTAAGCTGTCGTCTTTATACGGTTTACGCCAATTGTCGTCTTCAGAAATGTCGGGTATTTGAATCTTTATTATTTCTGAATACGTGGTCTCTTCATTTTCAAGTTCTCTTATGCATTCGTCAATTTCGTCTACTAAATAGCAGGTATCGTCTATTGCTGGTGCTTGTAAGAACTTGGTGAGAATGAACTCTATCTTTTCTTCTCCTACTTCGAATGTTAGCCTTCCTTTCTTCACGTCTATAATGGCTCCGGCTGTAGCTAGGAATGGTCTTCCTAGGATAATTGGGGTTATAGTGTCCTCCTTGATGTCCATGATTATGAAGTCGGTTGGAATGTAGAATTGTCCTATGCGTACCGGAATGTTTTCCAGTATTCCGACGGGGTATTTTACTGATTTGTCGGCTAATTGTACGGACATTTTGGTTGGCCTGAGGTCTCCCATATTCAGCTTTTTGCATATAGATAAGGGCATAACACTGATACTGGCTCCTAAATCGCATAGAGCTTTGTCTATTACGAATTTTCCTATGACGCAGGGTATGGAGAAACTACCTGGGTCTTTTAACTTAGGAGGCATGCGGTTTTGAATAATAGCGCTACACTCTGCCGTAAGTGTAACTGTTTCGTTATCCTCGATCTTTCTCTTATTCGACAGGATCTCTTTGAGAAATTTGGCGTATGACGACATTTGAGTTATCGCTTCTGTAAAAGGAATAGTAATATTCAACTGTTTAAGGAGCTCTACAAATTTCTTAAACTGTCCTGAAGTTTTAGAGTTTATTAGTCTTTGCGGATAAGGGATAGGTGGTTTATATGGCACTGGAGGTGCTTGAGTTTTTTCACTTGCGGTATCCTCCTTCTCGTTGTCCTCCTTCTTCTCTAACTCAGATCCCTTTTCTGCTTGTTCAGTTGGTTTCTGTTGCATGGCTGAGTTTTCGGTCCTCGGATCGATCGGTTCGTCCAATTCTTTTCCACTTCTTAGTATCACAACATTTTCTTGGCCTTTGGGATTCTGTTCGGGTTGTCCAGGAAATGTGCCAGCAGGTGCGGCAACAGATGCTTGTTGTTGAGCCACTTGTGATATCTGAGTTTCTAACATTTTGTTGTGGGTGGCTAAAGCATCTACTTTTCCTGTCAACTGTTTAATTTGCTCGCTAGTGTGTATGTTTTGATTCAGGAACTCTTTGTTCGTTTGAGCTTGAGTAGCTATGAACTTTTCCATCATCAATTCGAGGTTTGATTTCCTAGGTGCATTCTGAGCAGCTGGTTTTTGATATTCTTGCGGAGCAGTAGGCATTTGCAATGCATTTTCGCTTTTGTAAGAAAAGTTTGGATGATTTCGCCAACCTGGGTTGTAGGTATTTGCGTAGGGATTGCCTTGAGCATAATTTACCTGGTCTGGCGGGATTCCGGCTAGCAATGGGCATTCAGGTGCATTATGAGTGGTGCTTCCGCATAACTCGCAATTTGGAGTTACTGCAGCGACAGTTGCAGTGGGGTTAACGGTCAGACTATCGATCTTCTGTGCTAGAGCATCTACTTTAGCATTGAACTTTTCAAGGCTGCTGATTTCGTACATCCCACCTTTCGCTGAGGTTTTCTCATTTGGAGTGCGTTCACCTCCCTATTGGCAATGGTTTTGTGACATGTTTTCTATTAATTGATAGGCTTCATCGTATGGCTTATCCATAAGTGCACCGCCCGCGGCAGCGTCTATTGTCAATCTAGTATTGTATAGAAGCCCATTATAGAAAGTATGGATTGTCACCCAGTCTTCTAGACCATGGTGAGGACATGTTCTCATCATATCTTTGAATCGTTCCCATGCTTCGTAAAGAGATTCAGTATCTTTCTGTCGAAATCCGTTGATTTGAGCTCTAAGATAGCAGTTTTGCTTGGTGGAAAATATCTCGCTAAGAAGACGTTCTTCAATTGCTCCCACGTCGTAACGGAGTTGGATGGTAACGATTGCAACCATGTCCACGCTCTGTCTCTAAGAGAGAATGGGAAAAGACGAAGTCTTATCGCGTCTGGAGTTACTCCATTTGCTTTCACTGTGTCTGTGTATTGTACAAACTTCGTTAGATGTTCGTTCGGATCCTCAATTGCGTTTCCTGAGAATTGGTTTTGTTGTACAGCCGACAGCAATGATGGTTTCAGCTCAAAATCATTTCGGGTAATAGCTGGGGCAGCAATGCTACTTCTAGGCTCCATCTGAGATGGTGTAGCGTATGCCTTCAGCGGTTTGTTCGGAGGTCCTTCAGCCATCTTCGGTTCTTCTTCGGATTTGGGAATGGGAGTGAGAGGATTAGGAATGTTATGTTTGAGTTGGTACTCAATGATTCGGCTTCTTAGATGTAAGAAGCGCTCTAGTTCTGCGACTGAAGGTTTCAAGATATCGCTTTGTGGGCGATCACTTGGCATACAATCGACAACACTAGTAAAGGAAAAATGAAAATTGTTTACCTAGTCTATACGGCGTAACAGAAGGTTACACTATTGACTAAACGGGTCCCCGGCAACGGCGCCAAAAACTTGATCGCGACTTTCTATGTCTAATACAACTAACTGCAAGTGCACAGTCTATCGCGTAGTAATAAAAGATATCGATCCTACAGGGACTCGTAATCAAACTAGTGTTCTCGGGAGTTAATATGTTTAGCTAGGTAGAATATGTTTTAAGGGAATAAGATTGTCACTAAAAGAGGGAAACTAAGATTACTGTTTAGATTTTAATTAATTGAATCGATACGTAGTAATTGTGTTCTTCAGGGATTTGATAAGTTACTGGTATATGAAATAGTTTTCACAGTTTATTTAAGCAGAAAATGGAGATTTGAAGACTCTCGTCTCACGATGGTTATTGACGCTAATCATAATCCTAAGGGCCAAACATACACTTTCGTATTCCGTTCGGGGTTAAAATTACTTTTTGGAAATCTCTAAGTTCTAATTCGTTTTAAAGTGCTTTCGCTGTTATTAAAACAAATGCCTAGTGTTTACTATTGGACCTTACCGCAGCTTTCACTTGTTGGTTCGTATCTTAATTAATTTCCCACTTTCGTGGCAAAACTACTTTAAAATAAGTTCTCGCTTTCGCGACGAAGTTTATTTCGTAAATCAATTTTAAACACTTAGACCATAAATTACTTTTGTGAAAAGAAAGTTTTCAAACAAGAGTTATCAAATCCCATTCAAATTATTACTACATATCGATTGCCTAAGTTTAGCTAGACATGGAATTGGGAAAAGCAAAACATAAATAATAATAATAAATAATAAATTGCATTATGATAAAACAGAAGTCGATCAAAATGAAAACCTGTAAATAATGCCAATTGGCCTTTGGGCAGACCCTCCACAGATGTTGGCAGGATTCTGTCTTTAGTTCCAATTTGATCGTACAGTGCAATAAGTATTACAGAAGAGCGGAAATGGAAATGAGGAAATGGAAAGGGAAATAAAGGAAAGGAATACAAATAAAAACTGGAGAAATGGATACAAATAAAAACTGGAAAGTAAATTTTGCTCTGAAAATTAAATTTGGCAGCACTTCGTGGTATGAATGCAGCTCCCTTTTTGAAGTCCCCTGCTTCCCTTTTTATAGAAGTGGAATTCCAACGGTTACCTCTGAGGATGATGGACCTTGAGGCAGATAATTTAGGGAGTAGTGGACCATTTAATGGGAATTGGAACTGCTCTTTTGACGTGTAATCTGAGTGGGGCGTTTTTGCCTGCATGAAGGTCGTCACAAGGTGTGACGGTCGTCACATCAGCAAAAACTGATTGCTGCGCTTTTCACTGTGTTTTTACTCCTTTTTCGTCCATATTTCATCTGGGATTGCTTCTTTTCTTCATGTTGCCTTGTTTAGACGTGATCGTTGAATACCTGCAAAAACATCAGACAAATACACGGAAATAACCCGAAATCGGATCGAAAACGGTTAGCTTTTAGTCGAATTATGCATGAAAATATCTATATGATTTCGTGTTATCACTTGGATTTATGATTATGTAGTGTTTATTTAACTTAGTTGTATTAGTCTATAAGTGATTGGGATTAATGTCTAATTCAATTGAGATAATTCATTCTAATTGAAAGAGACAATTAATCGTTATTTTTGAATAAATTGATTTCAAATATCGTGGTTTGCATTCATAATTTAGTTATAAAATTTGATAGTATCTATTCAACTCCTTCTAAATATATGCATTTTCATATCGACCAACACTCTGCAACAAATAAAATTGGCAAAAATTCCACTATTGAAGAGAAAACTTCAAAAATTGCACTTGTCAAATTTGGGGTTCATCGATTACAAATACATCGAAAAGTCTTAACTTTGGTCAACTATATTATTCATAAGACTATTTAGGTCCTTATTGATGATCAACATCTTATTCTTAAAGTGATTAATGGATAATGATAAAATTAAAAATTAAATGAGTTTTTGCTCCCCATCATTTGAGCGAGTTCTAGTTTTCCCACGTAATTTGTTTTTACAATTCCACCCTTGCAATATAATTTTTTTAGTTTTTCTCCACTTGTCTTTGGACTGTGCAAAAAAAAACTAATAACAAATGAATATTTCCCTTGCCATTTATGGGAGTTGTGATTTTATCCTCTGTCATTTAGGACAAATTCTACTTTTTTCCTTTATCATATCATCTATTTTGTATAATCGGGTTATAAAACTAAGAAGTCTTATATTAAAAGGGTGGAGAAAAAAATTATAAAGAAAAAACTAGAACTCACTTAAATGCAAGAGTGCAAAATTATATTTATCCTTAACAAAAATATGATTAACCAATAATAAAAAATTGAGGCTACATTCAGATTGAACATTTGAGCAATATCCAAGATACGCAAAATGTTTCATCATAGGATAAAAGTACAAGAGCACAAGAAGAAAATAATAAAAGAAAAAAGAAAGCATGTCCTAATTATACATTTTTAGCGCACCAATAACATATTAATTAAGGAAGATTATGAATATATGCACAAGTTACAAAACCAATAGTACAAGTCAGGGTGGTCATATGTTCCAAAACTTAAAGTTAGGAGGTTTCAAAGGTTAGAACAAACATAAAATTAGGAGATAAATACAAACACCCCACATTATAATATGTTCATATTCCTCATTTTGTTGTCCACACGTGTTATGTCAAGGTTAGGATCAAGAGTGGGCCGATGGATTTCACTTATATTTAGTTCTTATCTTTAACGAGCTTCTCATCTCACGTAATTTTCACATAACTCATTTCATATATGTCACCATAATGGGTCATCAATTTAACATGAGATACAAATTCTTTGAACCTTGAGGTGATTTCTAGTGTTGGATCCATTTTCAATTAGGGTTTTCTTTCTAGGAACTCAAAAAAATTTCCTTTAAAAATTTGGATTTTGATTTTTTTCATCTTCCATATGTGAATCTCAACCTTATGTTTCTTAACCTCATAATCTAGGTATTTCACTTTTTGATGAACATCCTTAATTCATTGCACTAACATTTTGCTCGGCTTAGTAAAGGCATCCTTGTCATTCATCAAACCCTAAATTTAGGATGAACTATCTTAATTTTTTTATTTGGTTAGCTCTTTTAGCTTTTGTTTCAAATCATATTATTTGTGCCTACAAGTCTACTCAAAGTATTTGTATAGAATACTTCATGATATTATCGAAGTATCAAACATCAAATCACCTACGACCACTATTTTTTCTCATCCTTCATTAAAATAAAATTTCCCACGAGCTCAACATAGTTTTCTGAAATTATATTCTAAAGGGAAAAATATTGAACACATTGTTTGGGACAATGTGTACCACAGTTTAAACCAATTTGAAAATTACTAAGGAATTAAAACAAAAAGCAATAAAGAGCACTAGAGAATTGTTAACTCAATTCAATGCAACAACACTTACATAAGAGGGGCTTCCAACCCAAGAAAGAAAATCCACTATTAATAATATTAATACAAATAGTCTTAGATGAACAATCCTTATTCAATGTCTACTTTCTAATACTACCCATGTCTTTCTATTTAGGATTCCCCCTAAATATGAGAATCCTTCTCACTTTCTTTCAATCACTACCCTAGTGATCAATGCTTTCAAAAAATTACAAATGTTGAATTACACATCAACTAACAATCAACCTCTATACTTTGAATATTCATATTAGGTTTCTTTAGAGATTTACAACAAACAAAAATAAAAAGACTCAAAGAATAAAAACTCTAGCATACTAGATCTTTAATGCTTGCTTCGTGTCTTCAAAGGTAGGGATGAGTCTCTTTAAATAGTAATCCATCTTCTGGGCTTTTTTAATGGGTATTAGATTTGAGAACAACCACGTTTGATTTGCTTTTAAAAACATCCATAAAAAGATTTGATTTGATTTGATCTTTAGTCAATTTTAAATCTTCATTTAAATTGATTTGGCCTTAATAAATCTTTTAGCGTATCTTACTAAATAAGATATTTTAAAAGATACAAATAATAAACATCTGATCTTCTAGGAATCAAACTGAATTTTGTTCAGAAAAACTCACTGAATCTGTCTTCCAGACTGAGGAAAGATGTTGCACACATGCTAGAACATCTTGTCCCACAAGTTGCATCTTCACCAAAAATACATCTTGCACTACCCATGTTGTTTTACCAAATGTAGCCAACCAAAGGAACAACAATCCCCCCCCTTTGAAATTTTTTGGCTAAAACAACTTACAACCTTTCAACAAGATGTTTCGAAGTAAAACAAAACATTCTCATTCATGAGAGTACACACATACACATATCATAGCAACTATACACACATCTAAGTAGCAGTAGCAGTATACACTAACATTGAGACTTACACACTTGCTCATATAGAAAAATGCTTACATAGTTGAAGGCCAGAGGTCAGGCAAGATGCTCCAGTATGAAAGCACAAAACTTAATAGGACATATCTAACATGAGCTCGCAACATAAGTTAGGCATGCATACACCATTACTCCATCTTTTTTCACAATTTGGCAAAGCTAAACAAATGAATCTAGGAAGAAAAAAACTAGAATAAACCCAATACCAATGTTGGAATGACATAGAGTAGAACCTTTATTATTGTTAATAAACCATTATAGACTCAAGAACACTAAAACATGCCTTAAAAGGGGCCAAAACACAACAAAACTGAAAGCAACCACACCATCCAGCTTCACTACCCAAACCTTCCACCTGATGATAGAAAACTGACCAAGTTCTTACCAGCATCTAACTTAGAATCACTTGTTTGAATAGGCTTCTTCTTCAAGGACTTCATTTTTGTTACATAATTTTTTTCGAGTCACAGTTGGTTTAAGATTTGTATCAATCTTTACTAGTTCAACATTCTTTGACTCATGAACCCTAGAGTTCCTTGTTGATTCCTTCTCGAATCCATTAGTTTTTTCTCCAGATTCTGTAGTCCTAGTTTCTTCAGAACTTTCACTCATATTTGCAAGAAATTAAAGTGCTTGAAAGAAAAGATAATAAGCATATTTCAGAGCACAATAGACAAAGAGATAAGGATTGTTCTTTCTTGTAGTAAGGGATCAATTAAAAATATAATTTTACATAGGAATTATCAGTCTTGTTTCACGTGCAACAATGACCATAAGAGAGAGAAAATGAGTTTCTATCCTTGCATTTTTCCCTTACATTGACTACTATGAATTCTCACATATACAAATACCAAGGGCACCCGTCAACTTTTCAAATTGAGTTGCATCTAAATCCTTAGTGAAGTTGTTTTCTATCTAGTTTTTAGTTGCTATATGATCAAGGATTACAATTTTCGCTTCCACTAGTTCCCTGATGAAATGATGATGAATGCTAATGTGCTTGGTTCTACTATGTTGGACATGATTCTTTGAAATACTAATAGCACTTAAATTGTCATAATATAATGTCATGACATCTTGTTCGACATTATAGTCTTTCAACATCTATTTCATCCGAAGCAGTTGCGTGCAACTACTTTCTACAACAATATACTCATCTTCTACACTACATATTGAGACACAATTCTGCTTCTTACTAAACCATGAGATTAATTTTTTACTAAGAAAGAAACATCCATCAAATGCGCTCTTTCTATCATCAACACTCTCAGCCCAATCTACATCACAATACCCTACCAATATTGAATTAGTATCATGAGAATAAAGAATACCATAGTCACATGTTCCATTTATATACTTCATGATTCTCTTTACATGACTCAGATGAATGGCTTTGGGTTTAGTGTGGTATCTTGCACATACTCCTACAGCAAAAGTGATGGCATGCCTGCTTGCTATGAGATATAGCGGACTCCCTATCATACTTTTGTAGAGGCTTTGATCTACATCAATTCCATTATCATATTTCGATAACTTCACATGAGTTGCAGCTAGAATTCTCTTATGGCTAGCCTTGTCGAGACCAAATTTCTTCATTATACTCTTTACATACTTGCTTTGAGATACAAAAATATTATCTTCCATTTTCTTTACATGAAGATAGAGAAAGTAAGTGAGCTCTCCTACAAGACTCATCTCAAACTCATACTACATTTGCTGGAAAAAAAATTCTCCACCATCTTGTCTGACATCCCACTAAACACTATGTCATCAACATAAATATGGGTTATCACGAGCTTTCCTCCATCATTCTTCACAAATAGAGTTTTAAACAATAAAGAGCTTTCTTCAGTTTGTACACATGCTTTGGAAATCTAGGATCAATGAATCCCTTTGGTTGCTCTACATAGGCCTCTTCATTAAGATACCCATTCAGAAAGACACTTTTAACATCCATTTGATACAATCTGAATTTCATCATTCAGGAAATTCCATGTAATAATCTAATGGACTAAAGTCTAACAACTGGAGCAAATGTATCATCAAAATCTACTCCTTCTATTTGAATGTACCATTGAGAAACTAAACAAGCCTTATTCATTGCCATATTACCAATTTCATCATAGTTATTCTTAAAAATCCATTAGTTACCAATGACATTCACATCTTCAGGTCTAGGAACCAATTCTCATACCTTGTTCCTTTTGAACTGCAACATTCTTCTTTCATAGCATTGATCCATAATTCATCATTCAAAACTTCATTGATGTTCTTAGGTTAAACCTTAGAAATAAAACATGAGCTTCCAATTATCTCCTAGATTTGGTGATAACTCATTCATTCAGATTTCATATGAAATTTTCAATGGGATAATCCTTCTGAATTCTAATTGATGGTCCCTTGTTAATCTGAGGATTTTGAGAATTTGTGCTTTCAGAATCAATTTCAGACACCTTGGGTAGGACATGTGCTGAGACATCAGTTTGTTAAGGAGAAACATCATATTCATCTTCATTTTCTTTATTATCTTCAGGAGTATCATCAATGACAACATTTATTAATTCCATCATAGTCTTGGTACATTTGTTATACACTCTGTATGCTCTAACATTGATGGAATAACTTATGAAAATTACTTCATCACTCTTGGGATCCATCTTTCTTCTTTGCTCATGATCTGTTAAGATATAACACTTGCTACCAAATACATGAAAGTATTTGACAATTGGTTTTCTCCTTTTCCATAACTCATACTGAGTTACTTTGGTTCTATATCTTATGGTCACACGATTGTGAATGTAACAAGTTATGTTCATTGCTTCAGCCTAAAAATAGTGAGGTAGGTTCTTGGCAAGTAACATAACTCTAGTTGATTCTTGCAATGTCATATTATATCTCTCCGCCACTTCATTCTGCTGAGGTGAGATAGGTACAGAGAGTTCATTACCAATCCCTTCAGAGGAATAATACTCAAAGAATTTAGAGTTTTCAAACTCTTTTCCATAGTCACTTCTTATTTTCACTATCCAACTCCTGTTTTCTCTTGGGAGATGTTGGCAAAACTCTTTGAATACATCAAAAGTGTCAGATTTTTCTTTAAGAAATTAGAGCCAAGTGAATCTTGAAAAATCATATACACACACAAAGACATATATTTTACCACCTAGGCTTTTTACTTGCATAGGCCCCATTAGATCCATATGAAGTAATTATAGAACTTTAGAGGTGGCAAGACGCTAGAGCTTCTTGTGCGACATCTTGGTTTGCTTACCTATTTGACACTTATCATAGATTTTTCCTTCTTCAAACTTGAGCTTATGCAATCCCTTGATAACATCTTCAGATATGATATTTTTCATACTCTTAAGGTTAAGATGACCAATTTTTTGGTTGCATAGCTTGGTTTCATAGACCTTGGATATCAAACATGTTAAGGGTTGACTTATGCTTTGAGATACCCACAAATAGCAGTTGTCTTTAGATCTCAATCCTTTTGTTAAAACTTCTTGATATTTGCTTAAAATAATTCATTCTGATTTGTTGAAGCTCACATTCTGACCTTGATCATATAGTTAACTTATACTGATCAAGTTTGAAGTTAATTCTTATACCAACAACATATCATTAAGGCTAGGGAGACCTGGATAGACCAATTTTCGTATGCCCTTGATTTATCCTCTTGCTCCATCACCAAAGGTAACATAATTATTGGAGTAGGTTTTCAATTCTTCAAGATAGTTATTTTCTCCAGTCATGTGCCAAGAACGTCCACTATCGAAATACCAATCTTCTTTTGAGGAAACTCTAAGAGATATTTAATTTATAAGACACGTGACAATTTCTTTAGGTTTCCACACTTTCCTAGCATGAATATTCTTGCCTCATTTTCTGTTGAACATTGTCTAATTATAAGACTGAGGATAACCATAGATCTTATAACAATAAGACCTTATATAAACATATCTTCCATAGTGGTGATATTTCCATGATGAGTTCTTGTTTCTTTTACACTGAGGGTACATATGTTGATCAAAATGATGGGACATATGGTCCACCATATGTACTTTAGTTTTCTGCACAGGGGGAACAAACTCATTAGTGGGAACTTTTGCTTCTTTGCTCATGGAGCTGGTGTCAAAACCTATTCCATTCACATCATTAGCCATATTTCCAACTTCTAGGATTTCATCAAGAGTCTTAGAACCATTGTTCAACATAAGCATAAACTTTGTCATATTATCAAGCTTGGATTTTAATAAGGTAACTTCCTCTTCCAAACCTAACATGGTTGAGCCAAGTTTCTCCTTTTCCAGTAGTAGAGCACTTATAGTTTTTTTTTTGTTTCTCTATTATCAAGCAAATTTCCTTCCATTGATTGTACAACAATTTGTATGTTTCGACTAACTCTTCATCAGTGACTTCTTCATCATTAGAATCACTTCCAGAATCATATTTTTCAGTGAAAACCATTACCTTGTTAGCTATTTCTTCTTCACTTTTATTATCAAAATCATACCAAGTGATTGACATAATCTTTATTTGTTTCTTTAAAAATCTAGGACGTTTAATTTTAGTGTTGCCAAAACCTTCACATGAAAAACATTAATTCCTTTGCTTCTGTTGGGTTTGTCTTCACCTTTGCTTTTATGTTCTTGAAGTTGTCTGACACCTTTTCTATAACATTTGTCATCCACTCTCTATCTAGTCTCTTCAAAGCTTTGGTAAAATTTCTACCAATAAGAGTTATGGCATCTGATAGGCTTTCTTTAGTATCACATTGATCTTCATCATCTTATGTATTGGATACAAAGCAATACTATTACTTTTCTTTTCAATTCTATCATTTATTGTCATCTCAAAGGTTTGCAAGGATCCAGTGAGTTCATATACTTTGATGGTGCTAATGTCTTGGGCCTCTTCAATAGTTTTGACCTTCATATCAATCCTTTTTGGTAGGGATCTTAGTATCTTTCTGGCCAGTTTTTCTTTAGACATCTTCTCTCCTAATGCAAAATAGGTGTTGGCAATGTCACGCAACTTAATGTTGAAGTTTGAGGTGGACCCATCTTCCTTCATATTCATATTTTCAAACTTAGTTGTGAGGAGCTGAGACCTTGACATACATACTTTGGATGGGCCTTCAAGAGAATTTTTTTAGAATCTCGAATGCCTATTTGGCTTCACTACATAAGTTGATCAATCTAAACATGTTCTTTTCCAACCATTGAAAATAGCATTTAAGGCCTTGGAGTTTCCCAGAGCTTCTTCATATTTAGCATTAGTCCATTCAGATTCTTTTTCTAGGACTGACGTTCCATCTTGAGAGATAGTCACGGAGTGTTTTCAACCCTAGATTATTTCCTTCCATGTTTTATTATACATGGACTTAACAAAAACAATCATTCCAGCCTTCCAATATTCATGTTGGTACCATCCAAAGTAGGTGTTATATTGATTGGCCCTCCTTCCTTAGTGTTATCCATTTGAACAAAAAATACTTTCTCTAAAGCTCACCCAAACATAACAGGGTGCCTACTTTAATGCCAATTAAAATTATGCTCTAGGGGGAAAATGTTGGACACGATGTTTGGGACAACGTGTACCACAGTTTAAACCAGTTTGATAGATACTAAGGATAAAACATAACGCAATAAAGAATACAAGAGAGTTGTTAACCCAATTCAGTGCAAGAACACTTACATCTTAGGGGCTTCCAATCCAAAAAACAAAATCCATTGTCAATAGTATTAGTATAATTAGTATTAGATGAACAACCCTTGTTCGATTCCTACTTCCTAATACTATAGGTGTATTTCTATTTAGGATTCCCCTAAAATATGAGAATTCCTCTTACTTTCTTTCAATCACTACCATAGTGATCAATGATTTCAAAAGATTACAAATGTTGAATAATACATCAACTAACAATCCACCTATACGCCTTGAATATTCAAATTAGGCTTCTTTAGAGGTTTATAACAAACAACAATATAAATACTCAAAGAAAAAACCCTAGCACGCTAGATGTTTAATGGTTGTTTCGTGTCTTCAAAGGTAGGAATGAGCCTCTTTAAATAACAATCCATATTTTGGGCTTTTTCCAAGGGGCATTAGATTTAAGAGCAACCACACTTGTTTTTCTTTTAAAAACATCCATAAAAACATTTGATTTTATTTGATCTTCATTCAATATTAAATCTTCATTTAAATTGATATGATCTTAATAAATCTTTTAGCATATCTTACTAAATAAAATATTGCTAAAAGATTGAAATCATAAAAATCAGATCTTCCAGGAATCAAACTGAGTTTTGCTCCGAAAAACTCACTAAATCGGTTGTGTCATCATGAGGAACATTCACATTGGGTCAAGAGCAACACACAAGTGAGAGAGACACCACATATTCACCCAAAACCTTAAGGTGATAGGTGTATGGGTCCTCTTACTTATAAAGTACTCAACCTCCACTTTTATAAGTAATGTGGGACTTCCAACTCACATTTGTACATAACAATCTCCTTCTCAAGTGTGAGCCCATACAATATGTTCCTCCTAAAACAAAAGCTCTTTCATCCACATACACTTGTAGCACCGTTACGGGCACTACAACGGAACACATTGTCTCACCACCACATTGTAGGAAGACTTTTGATGCAAGGAGTCGGTACCTTAATTGAACCATCGACTCTGATACCACTATTGGGTCCAGAGCAACATACAAGTGAGAGAGACACTAAATATTCACCTAAAATCTTAAGGTGATAGGTGTATGGGTCCTCTTACTTATAAAGTACTCAACCTCTACTTTTGTAAGAAATGTAAGACTTCCAACTCACAATTGTACACAACATGAATCTGTCTTCTAGAATGAGGACAGATGTTGCATACATGCTGGAACATCTTGTCTCACATGTTGCATTTTCACCAAAAATACATCTTGCACTACCCATGTTGTTGTACCAACTATAGGCAACCAAAGGAACGTTAATTTTTATAAGGAAAAAGTTTCTTCGATGGTGGAAAAATATATAAACAAATTGTATTGGTCCATAAGTCAATATTAGATATATTAATTTGAATCATACCTTAACGAGTCCATAACAGCTTTATGAAATCATAATCCATAACAAGGTGAATGATTTGTGACACTAGGTCAGGAAAAATAACACTAGCAGAAAAGTATGGGTTTAAGGGACGTTCCTTCAACCTTATTTCTCATTCTCTTATTCCCCTTGGGCTTACGAGTCCTCTAAATATTTGAGTTAAATTATTCTTGGATGTTGGGAGAAACTTCCCCATATCCTTCTCCCTATCTATATAAGAATTTAACTTTTTCCTTGAAATCTTAGATGTCAGTTATCTCTAAAATAAAAAAACATCTCTAAACAGTTTGAGCATCTTACCTACAAATCACACAACTAAAGAAAAAACGTACTCATGTTATTTTCAAATAGCGAGGTTTAAATCCATGTTTATTGAAATAGGGAATCCAGAAACTCAACAACACATCAAGTCATGGGTTATAAGAGATCTTCATCACAAAAATCAATGGCAGTGAGACTAGGATTCCAATAAAAATGGAAACTTAGGATAACTTTTAGTACTGTAAGAGAAAATTGGTTCACCAGGGTGTAAGGAATTTAAAGTTGTTGTTTTTAAAATTATTATACGAGGAAAAAAAATTGAAAAAAAACATTGATTCGGTTGACCACTTAAAAAATATGGATTGGCCTAACCACCCATGTTTAAAGTATAAAAACATAATAAATACAACAAATATGAAAGAAACATTCCTCTGAGTACAACAAAACTTGAAACATATGATGAAGACCCAACTATTATGGTAGAGTTAAAAAGAAGCATTATTGTATCATCGCATCACTTCACATTAAAAATTAGAAAAAGGGGATCCTTGTAAAGAAATTTTAATAAAGATAAAAGTGATATATTACCTCATTCATGACCTTAGGAAAACATACTTTATCTAGTTAAAAACATGAATGTACGTGCAAATTGCGCTTGTCATTTTTAGTACAAAATTGAAAGCTACATAATCTTTGTCGTACCCCAAATTTTGATCACCTTTCCTTTTCATTTTCAGCTAACACTAACACGTCCAGAGCAGATCAGTCTGCTAGTCACCCTAGTGACCTAAAAATTTTTAAAGGGGAACCATTTTGACTTTTTACTCATTTTTAAAAGTTTCATTCTATTAGTCTAAAAGGCTATCATTAAAATCAAGGAATATTGGGGGTCATTAAGAAATTTCATGTATTTAGATCAAACTTCCAGGGTAGTTAGGTCTTAGTTTATATTAGTAGTTTATTTAGACATTATTCTCTAGGATATCTAATTGTTAGCAAGTCAAATGTAACAAGTTATCACTATCATAAATGATTAATTAGGTTTTGTTCATATGTTATTTAATCAGGATCATACTTGGATTCACTGGTTTAGTATTAGTATTAATAATAGTGTTATTGGTATTGGTATTGAATCATTATTAATTTAATTAGATTAATGTTTGTAATATATATATATATATATATATATATATATATATATATATATATATATATTACTTTTATTTTAGAGTCATGTATTGGTTGTTTAAAGTTTATGTCATTGTTATCTGACCCAAGTAATGGCCAGATAACCCAAGCCCACCATTATTCAAACTGGGTCATACCCGGGTTCATTCCT
The DNA here is from genome assembly GCA_963859935.3 of Lathyrus sativus. Classification (NCBI taxonomy): domain Eukaryota; kingdom Viridiplantae; phylum Streptophyta; class Magnoliopsida; order Fabales; family Fabaceae; genus Lathyrus; species Lathyrus sativus. The sequence continues at coordinate 555,503,585 of OZ012740.1, read as the reverse complement.
CAGTTCATCCCCAATTGCCCGATTCCCAAACTCTAGTCCATGTGCGTAATCAGAAGGAAGGGTCGAAGATTGAAAAGAATAATAGTTCAAATCTTTGGCATACATTGAACTTGGATTACATCAAAAAACCCTAAATAAAAAAAAGACCTAAATTTAATCCAATCTAAAACTTAAAATAAAAATCAATCAAATTACAATGAATCAGGTTACAATTAGATCTGAAATTTCTAAATATAAATCAACCTAATTAATTTCTAAACCTCATTATTTATCTGTATAAACCTATGAATTAAAATCAAAAGGGGAACCCTAAGAAAAAACTTGATCGCCACCGCTGCATTTCCAAACACCACCAAAGCTCTCGAATTGGCACTTAGGGTTTTTCACTGAAACCTTAAGTCTCTGAGTTAAGCTTCATTCAAACCCTGCATCAAAACAGAGAAAAGAAGTCATAGAAAGGGAGAGAGAGAGAATCAAAAGAAGAAAAGAGAGGAATCGAGGGTTACCTTTTGACCGAAATAAGCCTCCATTCCACAGGTTGGTCTTCATCCTTTCATGATTTGCCTCTAATTATTGTTTGTTCTTTATTATTGTGCTTGTTTACCTTTGACTTTGGGGGAAACTAAAAAGAGGGTTAGGTTTGGGGTTGATAAATTTTGTTGATTTTGGAATCTGGGTTTTGATGGAGGTTTAGGGAAGGCCGATCTATGGATCAACTATAACTTTTGTTTGATTTAGGTTCAAATGGTGCATTTATGAAAATTTTAGGGGTTAGGGTTCATCCATATCACCTTAGGATTCTTAAGGGTTTTTGGGTCGAAGTTCTTAGGGTTCATCAGAAAAACCCTAGGGTTCCTCTTGGGGTTAGGGTTCTTAAGGGGTTTTTGGGGAGTTGAGGATGAAGGTTTGAAGTTCTCGGTGGAACTTCATCGGAAACTAGAGGGGATGGTGGTGAGAGCGATGGTTGCTGAGTTTAGAGGGCGGTCGGAGGCCAAGCCCGGTGGGGATGGTAAGAGAGAATTTAGAGAGGAGAGAGAGAGAGAGAGAGAGAGAGAGAGAGAGAGAGAGAGAGAGAGAGAGAGAGAGAGAGAGAGAGAGAGAGAGAGAGAGAGAGAGAGAGAGAGAGAAGTAGAGAAATGGAATGAGTCATTTCTGAAGAAACTTTGCTTTTTATGTACACCCTTTGAAACATTGATCCTTCACACATGGCCCCCTAATGGCCACTTGTTGTAAATACCTTGATCACTCTAGTAGGCGCAGGCTCACTAGGATCCCTCTTTGACTTTGCATATGAGTCATTCCTTTATTATACCTTGAATAATATGTAGATTCACCACCTACAGATAAAATACGTTTGGGTTCTTTGGATTAATCTAGCGTCCTGGATTCAGAGTTAGCTTCATTGACTCATCCAATGGAGCGCCCTGGGCCACTGGACCTTTGGGCTCAATATCTCTTTCTCGAACCCCCTCTATCGTTGGCCCAATGGTCAGTTAAATTGAATTTACACCCCCAGGGTTAATTAATTTAATTATACTATTTTTTGGATTAAGTTTAAAAATATGATAATTATGGTTGATTTATGTTGTATAATATTTTTTATTTAGGGATATAAGTTTATATTAATTAATCTAATTTAGGGATTAGTATAATAAAGGGATTAATATAAAAATAATAATTAGATAATTATGGATAATTAAGATTAATAAGGGGTTAAAATATAGAGAAATAATTAGATATTTTAATTAATATTAGGGACTAATTTTAGAATAATTAGGTCAAGGACTAATTAGTTTAAAATAAATAATATAAGGGATAAAAATGAGATTACTTATGGATATTGATCAATTTGGGATCAGGGTTAACTAATGGGGACAAAACTTTTGGGATATTTTTGGGATGATTAGTGGGATAAATTTTTTAGGGTTTAGGGATAAAAAGAAATTGGGGATGAGGGATATGATCTTTGGTTTTCTAAATTAAAATTTCAATATTGGGATAATTATATATATAATATTACTATGAGTTATTTTCTATAAACAAAGTAATGAGATTTTTGCAATCAATTAAAAGGGATAAAATCAATTTAACACACATTAAATCATTAGTCTTTTGCCCTTATACATTGAGACATTTTTTAAAATCGAATACTTCTTCGCCTCCGATGCGTTAGAATTTTTTAAGGGATAAAAACAAACAACCAACCAAAATTTTTGAGTTGAAATACGGAGCTCTGATCCCTCATTAAATTTGAGGGTACGTAGGCATAAAGTTGTAAGACTCTAGAGAGTACAAATAACCAAAACATTTTTCAGGTTTTCCCTTTTGTAAATATTAAAATAATTGTTGTTAATTACTAAATAATTAAACAATGGATAAATGTTAAGCAAGCATCTTAAGCATACACTAAACCTAGATTTAGAGGAGGATCCCATTGCGTACAATGAAGGTGAGGGGTGCCTAACACCTTCTCCTCGCTCAACCGTCTCACGAACCTAGTCTCATACCCTTGATCTTTAGGTTTTATAATTGTTTTCCCGTTCCTCAGGAACAAATAAAGGATGATGGCGACTCTGTCATTTTGCCGGCCTTGACAGTTCTGGCTTGGTTTTTAGTTTAAAATATAAATTATGAATCTCTAAAACTCTATTTTACCTAATCATATCCTGTAAGATCTCTATTTTGGATTTTTTATTTGGTTTGTAGAAAAGAGTTGCAAGGTCCAAATATGCAACACAAACACTAGAAGAAAAATAGTCTTTCATCAAACCATTCTAAAAAGGGGTTTTAAAGAGGGTTTTAATTTACACATTCAAAATGTTAAGGGTCATCTTAGAATCATTTGTTATGACATCTCCCCTAACAACCCTTCTTGATTGCAATCATAAATTGAGAAAAGACAGAAATGCAGGGGCTTACTTTAAAATAAGGTTAAATCAATAAAGAAGTGGAAACTAAGAGCAAGATAAGAGAACTCAAAAAAATTAAGAGTGTTGGAAATGAGATTGAAAACAAAAATGAAGAGAGATATAGATGGAAATAGGAACAATAGTGATAAAACGGGAAATTTAAAACACGTGTAAAAACCAATTGTTTGAGAAGGATGAAATCAATGATCAAATATGTTCCATGCATTATCATTACAATTCAAGGGAGTTTTGTAACTTAGTAAAAATCAATAGTTAGGGAAAACCCATGTAAAAAAAGTTATACACCCATGAAGTGAGGGGCGGCAATATGACATGACAAGGACTTAGTGCAAAAATCACGTGAACATGGACGATTGAACAATTAAGTTAAAATCTCATATTTACATCTCATACTTGAGTTGCAAGTCTAAACTTAAGTTCAAATTGAATAATACTTAACTATATTAATATTTTTTCTTTTTCTTTTTCTGAAATTGATCTTGTCATTATTAGAAAAAGTGTAGGATTGTTGTAATTAATAATAATTAATCCCCATGGATGTGTTCCATAATGACAAGAAAATGTGCAAGATTATGTTTGAAATTAGAAATAGGCAACATTTGTGAATGTTGTTGTAGGCCGTTTGTATTTTGAATTTGAAAATATGCAACACTTATGAACCGTTGTTGTAGGAAAAATAATGTAACATTTGGTAAATATGTTGATGTAGGCGAAATAGTACAGCATTTAGTAAACGTGTTATTGAAAGTGCGTGTTTCATCCAGGGTCACGACCTTGTGAAACAACACCAATTTGGTCTATAAATTGAGCATTCCAGATTCAAAAAAAAAATAGAAAAACCTATCCTCTTCACACAAAATTATGGATTTCATTTTTCCTACATTCGAGTTTTCATCGGTCTTTTGGAAACTCGAGAATAAACTTAATTATCATAGAAATTCCTGCATACAAACTCTAAGACAAATTGAGAGTGCTTGAAATACTATAAGAAAAGTGATTCTTCCATGATTCTAGCCTCGATCCATTTAATTTAAAATTAATTTTTCTAACAATATTATAGTATTTTAAATAATGACCACCGAGACTTCTGTATCAAGAATCAAGAACAAGAATCTTTACCATAGATTCGATTATGCTTTATTGTTTCTCATAGAAATTAAAAATTAGAGCACTCTGAAAATCATAATATTAAAATCATGAACGAAATATTTTCTAAGCGTAGTGACCAATAATATTTTTCATTAATGACTTAATAAAGCACAAGGGGTGCTAAACCAAATACAATAGAGAAACAAACAACAACGAGAGGAGAAACCACCTTCAACAACAAAAACAATTAGGCCTCAACATACTATATGTGATTCAAAATCCAATCTCAACCAAGCAATTTAATCAAAGACAAGATATCTCCATTATTACAAACATAATCATTAAAGAGCACTTTGTTCCTACTCAAACACACACACACACATACCAACAAACTAACAATCAAAAGAAAGTAAAAAAAAAATAAGAATTTATGATACCACATAACCTTTCTTTGAGCCGAACGAGAAGTGGAATCAACGGATCAGCCACCGGAACACCATCATGTGGTCTCATAATGTGATTTTATATAAATGTTGAAAACAAAACGTAAAAGGTGCAACATTTTTTTTGAAAGGCAAATAAAACCAATATATTAATACAAGGCATAAGTAATACCACTAATTCCTGATTCAAGACCAGAGAACATACAACATACTAACACAGCAACAAGAAACACCAACCACTAACAAAATAAACACCTACCACTTAATGCTAACAAAACCAAAACAAGAAAACAGAACAGGAGCACAACAAGGCAAGAAACTCTAAACACAAGGCTCTTATATCTTAGGAACTCAAATCTAAAAGTCGACTAAACGACGACCAATCGCCACCAAAATTAACGGCAACTCCCCTACAGGACCAATGACCAATAACTCTAACCAAGACAACCTGCACAGAAGAAACCAAACCTTTCACCGTCGGTCAAACAATAATTTCACTACAATTAAACATAACACTCCACCAATCAACAAAAAGTTGCACCAACAGAAACAGAAATCCAACACTAAACTGACCAAAGGAAATATCAAAGCACACTCCACGCCACTAAAGCGGCGCCATAACCACGGACCAGAGCTACACAACCATACACAATCTAACACTCTCATACCTGAGAAAATCTTATACCAACTTAGAATTACATACTAATACAACCTAGACGCTCCTTAGGATGTGAAATCCATTGAGATAAATCACAGTTAAAATCCTTGCTCTTTGTCTTAAGCCACCTCAAAGACAGAACCTGAATGTCGTCAATGTAACTTAGGTTGCAGTAATCCATGGGTCTAAAAATCTTAGTGTTCCTCTTTCTCCAGATGAACCAAATATTGGCGTACCAGATAACTGCAAATCTCTCCCTCAAATATCTGTTTCCACTGCAAATGCCTGGAAAATGGACAAAATTCTGCATAGCAGAATTGTGAGAATTATAAGAAATATTGAGCCATCCTAGGACCTCAGTCCATACCTTTATAGCTGACGGATATTCGAAGATAATATATTCAACATTTTCTTCTTTACCACAACCCAACGAACATGAATTTTGAGATTTAAATAGGATTCCTCTTTGAACTAAGTTATCTTACTAGCAGTCCTATTCTGCCAAATTCTCCATGCCAAAACTGAGACTTTAAGCAAAACAATTTTATTCCAAACTTTCGTCAATTTCTTATTCTCCCCTATTTGAGACACCAGCCCCTCCATGATCACCCTATACGCTTCTTTGACCGAGTAAACATCCTTGTACCATTTCCATTTATCTATCTCACCATCCTTCAAATTGACTCTATTTATCCTATCTTTGATTTTCCCCTCCTTATCACATTTCCCTCATTTAAATTGCATTCCTAATTTCTAGTCCAAACTGTACCGTTGCTCTCGCACCTAACCGCATCTTTAACTGAGATATCTTTTTCTGCTGCCACCCTATACAACTTCGGATAGGCTGCCTTAAGGCAACCTCCAATCAGCCAGAGATCTTCCCAAAAGGAAATATTCGCAAGAAATTGTGCAACATTATTGCTAAAACATAAACACTGCATTATATATGTTCTAATATATATGTATGATAATATATTTTTTCTGACATATGTATATATCATGATTTACAGTGAAAATATATATAAGTAATGAAAGGAAACACTGCATATAATTTTCAGAAAGCACTGCTTTATTATATGTATTATTTGTCATTATATGTATGACTTTGATATATAATCATGATATGTGATTCATAAAAATAATATCATGATTTACGGAAAGAGTGAAATATATATATATATATATATATATATATATATATATATATATATATATATATATATATATATATATATATATATATATATATATATATATATATATATATATATATATATATATATATATATATAGAGAGAGAGAGAGAGAGAGAGAGAGAGAGAGAGAGAGAGAGAGAGAGAGAGAGAGAGAGAGAGAGAGAGAGAGAGAGAGAGAGAGAGAGAGAGAGAGAGAGAGAGAGAGAGACGTAATGAAACGAAAACTGCATATAATGTGTTATTTAACATTATATGTATGGTTTGGATATATAATCATGATATCCGATTCATAGAAATAATCCTTATTATAATTTTTCCAGTAGAAAATTGTAATTAATATGTGTGTCATGTATAAAATTGTTTTGAAATATGACAAGAAAATATGTAAGTAAATATATATAAGATTGTTTTAATTAATAATAATTAATCACCATGGTGTGTTCCAAAATGACAAGAAAATATGTAAGTAAATATTGTTTTTTTAAAATCAGAAATAGCCAATACTTGTGAAGTGTTATTTTAGGTGGTTTGTATTTTGAATTCGAAATAAAACAACATCTTCTGAACTGTTGTTGTAGGCGAAACAATACATTATTTGGTAAAAGTGTTGTTATAGGTGAATCAATGCAACATTTGATAAAAGTGTTGCTGAAAGTGTGTGTTTCATCTAAATTGAGTATTTTGGGTTCAGAAAAATATATCCTCTTCACACAAAATTACATATTTCATCTTTCTTACATTTGAGTTTTTATTGTTCTTGTTCAAACTCGAGTATATGTTGAATTATTCTGCGTGTTCCTGCGTACAAACTCTAAAACAAATTAAAAGCGTTTGAAAGACTATAAAAAAATTGATTCGTTGACAATTCTATTCTCGATCTATTTAATTTAAAATTAATTTGTATAACATCAACTCACACTTATTTCTCAACGACACTCTCAAATACATTCTCTTAAGATGCAAATATTTTAATGACCTTTCGTTATATTATAAATTACTAATTTGCAAATAAATTTTTACTATAAAAAAAGGCTAAATAGCATAGATTTTGTAGAGTTTTAAATTTGCATGAAATTTTCTTTACGTTTTTAATTTACGTGAAATATTCAAAAAAAAATAAAAATAATATATATATATATATATATATATATATATATATATATATATATATATATATATATATATATATATATATATATATATATATATATAATACTAATTATATTTTTTTAATTTACATAAAATATCCAAAATATAATATAATTTGACACAGTGGAAATATTAATCAAGAAAGGCATTGGCACAGGGAGTGGAAATAGACCAGGCTGGTAACAGTAACCTACGGCCTAGCCTACATATGCTCAAGCCAGGCCAAACTTTTTTTTTAAATAGAAAAGGCCTAGACTTTTTTATAAGCCTATTTAATTAAAATGGTTAGGCCTCAGACCATGAAAAAAGTCTTTTAACCCTATCAAGCCGTTCTATTTAAATAAATATGAATAATTTTTTTATTATCATTATATTATGTTTTATACTTTGAATTAAAATACATAAATAAAAATTGGTTATCTTGGAGAAAACTTATTAAAATAAGATGAAAATACCTTATGAATAATGTTACAAGTTATTTTTATAAGTTATCTTAAACAAATAGTCTTATAAAACTTATGTTAATAGATAAATTAAAATAAGTCAATGCAAACAATGTTTTAGTTTTATTACTTTTCTAGTTTATTAGTCTATTTAAACATTATTTTAATTATTTATTTATATGTCTAAAATAATAGCTTTTAAGTAGGCTAACATACTAACGAGACTTTAGAAAAGGTCATGCTCAGGCCTAAAAATAAACCTATGAGTCTCTGACAGGCTACAGAACAAACTTATGCTTTAGTCTTTTTTGGCAAGTCAGACTTAGACTTGACAAAACTTAGCTCGGTCCAGTCTATTTTCACTCTAACAAGAACATAGACAGAAATCTTTAGTAACGGAAACAATTTGTGTGAATATTTTTTCTGGTTAAGATTAAATGTCACATTTATAATATGCATTATTTTTTTAAAATAATTGTACTCATTAGTAAAATAAATATTATTTACTATAAATAAATAAAAAATATATTACTTTAATATTTAAAGTGACAATTATTTTGAGATAAAAAGTGAAAATATGAAATAGGCAACAATTCCAAATTAATTTTTAAAGATATTTATACTTAAAACAATTATCATGATTGAATTTTTAGTAGCCTTAAATATAACTCCTATTCAAAATATAAAAACTTTAAGTTTGATGATTGTTATTAGGGATAATATTTAGGCTCATATTTAATGGATATTTGAAAAAAATACTCATAGCCGGTATGATACCGTGTCCGTATCTTATCCATTACCATCCATAATTGTTATAAATTTTATGAAAAGATTTTCTAATTTTACACTTTTAAGTTTTACTATAATATGATATTATATTATCATTATATAACCAAAGGGAAACTACAAACATCACCAAATGGACCATACAATAATTTTTACTTTAAATTAATCAAACTTGTTCTCAACCTGCATCAATATTTTTTTTAACCGAAATATACGTATCATTGTAATTAATATTAATTATAACAAGTATTTAAAATATAGTGGGGGCATTAGCCCACATATGCTTATATGTGGCCCCGTCCCTGCATTGACAGATGAATGGGAAGCAAGACTTAAACACAGCAGCCACCATCTTTCTACACAAGTTTATAAAAATATATATTTTATATTTTATGATTAAAATAATTAACAAAAGATATATTGATCATCAAAATGATTAACTAAAAACACCTGATATATTTAGAGAATATAGTTAGAATGACAATAATGCATCACACATTGAAGGACAAAAATCATAGTTACTCAATTTATATGCATTCATGATTGCAAGCGGATATATATTTTTTTTATTTATTTAAAAAATTATGGATAATTTATTTAACATAAATTAAAAAATTTAGTTAAGAATTAAAAAATCTAAAAATATATCCATTAATATATAAGTAGTTAATAAGTGGTGATTGACATTTAGTATCAATAAATACGGTTTGATTTTCTGCAATTGCGATCGAAAGAAGTTGAAATAATTTAATATTAAAATTAACTTTCGAACTAAACTAAACTATTTAATAGATCGAATACGGATGATAATATATATATATATATATATATATATATATATATATATATATATATATATATATATATATATATATATATATATATATATATATATATATATATATATATATATATATATATATATATATATATATATATATATATATATATATATAAAAGTCCTTAATAAGAGAGTGATCAACGCAGGACTAAAAGGAGGAAATATTGTTTGCGATGTTTATTGCACGTTGACCAAAACATCAGTAGCAGGCGCAGCCAATGAATTGGAAAATTTAGCCCAAGTCTTGAAATTTCATCCCTTTGTGTGATCGTGCGAGTTTGGTTGAAATACAAAATTCAAAGTGTTTGCACTATTAATTAAGAACAACTAGAAAGATACATTCTCTCAAATTATACGAAGTTTAAATTTGTATAATAGTAGATGGTTTATAAAATTTACTTTTGTTAATTCAAAATAATGAAAATAAAAATTTGAAGAATTAAAAAAAATATACAATAAAAAAATATTTAATTGAAAATTTAAGATGATTAATAATCGACAGTTTTTTTATTTTATTTTACAAAATCATTTATAATTTATGACGAATAAATGATAAAATTGAAAAACATTTTGTCAATTTATATTTATATAATAATTTTTGCTCATTTATCTGTGTTGTATTTGATCAATCCATTGTTTCATAATTTTTTTAAAATCTTCTCCTTTTAAAAGTTGTGATTTGAATCATGCATGAATCTTTAAGAAGTATAGAATGATTTATAAATCAAAGATTTTGAGCACCTAAAGCTTATATACATATGAATTGTCATTGTATCTTAATCTTCATAATTCAATGATTTGTTTCCAAAACTTATGGAATCTTGATACTTGATTATAATCTTTTTCTTCTTTGAACTTTCTTCTATTATAAGCTTTTGTCTTCATCAAAATTAAGTTAAGATAGACGATGAGCATCTTCTTCACAATCTGTCCATTTTTTATGATGACAAAACATATTGATGAGATGTTTTAGCTTGTCACTTAATTTCTTCCATTATCTTGTATATCTCCCCCTATCTTGTATATCTCCCCCTTTCTTGCATATCTCATGTTTTCTTTTGCAATTTATGTCTTGATGTCTTTAATATCCTAAATAAACAAAAACAAAACAACCATCTCTCTTCTCCACTCTTTTTGACATTATGATCAATCACCAGTTATGCTATAGTTATTATCATTTAACAGGTGAAAGTATGTGAGTTACTTATATTTTTCATATAGTTTGAGTGGTTTATATGTCAGTTTGTTTAATTTCGTATTTGCATATGTTTTAAGCATTCTTAGTATTTTTTTTTATCTTTTTGGGAAGGTTAACGTGTTTTGTAGGTTGGAGGAAGTAAAAGAAACAGTCGAAAAAAGAACGCGACAAATTTTCAGAAGGATTCACAAAGTCTATTTTTCATCATGTTGCACATCATGATAGACCTGTTGTATTTTAATCATATATAGAGTGTCGTAACTCGGAATGACGTGGGACCGACCGTAAATGAAAGCTAACATCAAGGGCTATAACTTAGATGAAGACACCAAAGGTTAAATGGAGTGTCCCTATGTGTATCATTTGTCTTATACGCGTTTCAGATATGAAAAAATGGGTATTTTTGCCCATACGAGTATGGCCTACCCCATACGTGTATGATTCATACGCCTCACCTTAGGCCATATGTGTAGCATACGCCTCACCTAGGGCTATATATGTATCGTACGCCCCACCTAGGGCCATACGCGTATGAGAGAAAACTATACGCGTATGAGAGCCCATAATCGAAAAAGCGCTCAGTTTTGAGTATTTAAAGCCATAAAGTGTTTTTTTAAGGTTTGGACAGATTTAGGGACAAATTTTGACGTAGAAACAAGTGCAGAAGGCTGGAAAACTTGAATTTTCAAGGTGGATCAAGATTTTCATGAGCTTTAAGTGATTGAAGACTTATTTCATTTATACATTTGTAACGTTTATGGATTTTACCATGTTTTTCTTTATTATTATGAGTAGCTAAACCCCCAAATGTTAGGGGGTGTTGCCGCAACTGCGGAAAAAAACTGGCGGAAACAAGCAGAAGAGTCGCCACCGAACGTTATTTATTCCAACGTAGGGAAAGGAAACGATCGAAGAAAACCTAAAAAAAGGAGAAGACAAGGTCATCATAACCAAATCTTGGGTTCGGGAGTCGGTTATGCAAGGGGAAGGTATTAACACCCGTCACGTCCGTTGTACTCAACGGGATCCACGTTTGTTGTCTAATCAAAGGGTGTGTTTTCTATAAGCTACTGCTAAACGGGAACAGAACAAAGAAAAGAAAGAGACTCGATAGGACATTGTTGCCCTATGTCTACGTATTCCCTCGTGTAATGGCAAAGTCAGAGTCAATGTAGTTCGGAAAACTACGGGTGATGGGAGAAAGATTGCTTGCTAATACATCGTCGTCTTGTGCCTATGTATCATCATCTGGTATGAGAAATCAGAGCAAACGTAGTTCAGGTAACTACGGATAAAAAGGGAAAAGGGTGATCGCCAAGATATTGTCGTCTTGTGCCTACGTATTCTCATATGATATGAGAAATCAGAGCAAATGTAGTTCGGGAAACTAAACCATAGGTTGGTTAAGTGTTTTTTTATAAGTGACGTTAAGTTCCCATTCCAGCAGTTAGGGTCGATGCTTGTTTGCAGTAGAACGGAAAAACAACATACTCTTTTCTGGAAAAAAAATTTGAAGAACAATCCCGAAGGAGAAAAAGGTTTGAATTTGGTTTAAGAGTTTTAAAGACTATGATATAGAAGCGAATCTGTTGCATATCGCCCAAGGGGCATACACTAAACACTCTAGACAAGTGAGGAGAAAGTCCCCACTCATCATTTCCCATATGCTTAAGGCTCGTGGTGCACAACGTTCATCATTTTTATTAAGTGTTTTAGAGTTGTTTGAGAAGAGAAGAGAAGATTCAAAAGAAAAACACTAAAGGGAACTAAAAACCTAATGTTATCCTATAACATGGTCCTAAGGTTAGGATAAAAGGGAAATCTACCTAATGTTATCATACAAATGATGGACCTAGAGTTGAGGTCAAGAAGGGACTATCCTAATTGTTATCATGCAAAGGATTGAAAGCCTAATGTCTCTCCTACTCCCACCTTAATCAGAAATTAAGTGGGACTAAGAATCCTAAGGGATCATGTGAGCAAGCATAAGTAAACACTATCCAATTCAATCACAAATGAAAATAAAAATGAAACTTAAACAAGTCTCAAAGAGAGAGAAGATGAAGAAGGAAGTATAAGAAGGAGGAAGATACAATAAAAAAGAACAATCATGGAAGTTCAATAATATAGAAGTACCAAACACATATCAATCTCATACAAGGTGAACACTTACATCATGTTAAAAATAACAAAGAGCAATCACATGTCAAACCATGTCATAAGATCAAAACAAAATGCCCAAACACAATCAAATGACTCAAACATTTCACAAGAAGAAACATTAAACACAACACAAAGTAAAATAAGGTCAAATGAGATGAGAAACAAGACGGGGAAGTAGTAAAATCACAACATATCCAACCATGTCAACGAAAAAGTAATAAACACAAATAACTAAATCATGCATTCCATTCACAAACAAAGCAAATGCTACACAAAACATGCCTACAAAACATAAACCTAGAGGGAAGGACATGTGATTAGGGCATGGGATTAAGTATGGTCAGAAACAAAAACATAGTTATCAAGTCAAAGATTCATCCATGAACACACAAGGAAACCTCAAAGCTTGAACTTAAAACATGCCTTAAGAACAAACACATACATCAAAGTCAATCCAAGATAGAAGGCACTCAAACAAAAGCATACATAAATAAGCATCAATCCATCATGATTAGAAACAAAATAAAATGGTATGCATCATGTTCACATTGCAATCCACAATCTAGGTCAAGAGGAGGCAAACACAAATTGAAGCACCAAAGTCAAGCAATCACAAACTCAAGTTGTTCATGTGAGAAGTATAAGATTATGTAAGGCAAATGAAACAAAATGGACATAAAATGGACCTCTAATCATGAAAACCATAACCTAAGACATGTTGGGGGAAGCCAAGAAATATCATCAAACACTCATTGAATCAATCAAGAATCAAGTTCAAAAGATTATGGCAAGGCATGCACAAACTCTTAGTTAAAACAAACACATTTTGATGCTTCATCCAAAAATAGAAACAAGAGAAAATAAAATCCAAATAAATGTTCAAACTCATGTCATGTGTGTTATGAATCAAATGGCAAAGCATCAAAACAAGAGTTGCAAGAAAACATCATCAAATGAATCAGACAAGGTCAAACATTCAACTAGATGAGCAAGAATCGAGGGTCCAAAGAAACTTCATGAAGACATATCAAAATGCAATATTTTAACACCCAAACAACACTCAAAAAAATGTCCATTCATATGTGAAAATATCATCACAAACATGGTCCAAGAAATCATACACAAGGCCTCAAAAGTCAAAACCCTAATCCAAGGGTAGTTTGGTAAACACCTTACACAAGTAATGAAAAATAAAATAGGAAAATAAAAATAAAAATATGACAAAATTCTTAAGATGTCAAAGTGCATAAAAAATATTTTTGTGAATTTTTTCAAAGCTTGGCACAATTAAAAATGGATTAAAATGAAAGAGGAAGAAAATGGAAAAAAATAAAATAAAAAGGAAAAAACAAGGGGGTGTGGTAGTAATATCCAGATTAACTGGATTTAAGTTGCAACGCGTAATGGGCTAGAATAAAAGGGGTGTCAATATTTTTTTTGCTAGGCCCAAGTCAAAATTAAACTAAAACAAACTCTGAAAGGACAAAAAGGCCACGCAGGATTAATTCATTAAATAAGGTGGCGCCACTTAGAAGCCACACAAGCAGTCAAAGAGGGAGTCAAATGCCATGCAGGTCATAACACATCAGAAGCCGGAGCCCTAGCTCTGGTCGTCTTCTCCGGCGATGACTGTCGGAGTTGACTGAAAAACACAACAAAACTCAAAAGAATAGGTTCCTTCCCCCTCGTTTTTTCATGTTGATCCCATATCTGACATTAGCTTTCTCATTTTACCACTCTAAGGCCCTCAAAAATGGCCACAAAGAAAACAAACTCAAACTTAAACTTATCTAAAACAAAACAACAACAACAACAACAACAACAACAACAAAGTGACTCTCATGTTCTCAGTAGGCTAAATACCACAATCCCAAGTCTAACATGCATTGAACAAGTTGGAAAAGAGAAGAGAAAATCACCCTAAAATGAAGCTTTTGTAGTGTCTTCCTTTGATCTAAACAAGCAACCAAACCTCTTACTTTGCCTACTTCAAGCCTCTAGGATGGTGATGGTGATAAAAAAAATGAAGAACCAGCTTGGAGGAATGAGATTTGAAGAAGGAAAAGTTTGAAAGTGAGAGAGAGTGTCTTGAGTTTTTGGCTGCAGAAAATGAAGCTCTCCTTCTCTAGGGTTTGTTTTTTAGTTTATATATGAGGCTTGTATGGTAAAAGGTTAAGTCACAATGGTAAAAAGCTTATGGTAATAACTTGGTGAAAATTTGAAAATAAACAAAAGGTGGCTCGGGTTTTGCTTGCCACTCATAGTTATCCTTGTTGGTTATCCCTTGTCATGAGGGGGAGAGAGTTAGAATTGGAGTGGAGGTCGAGGCACAACCTTGTGGGACAAGTTTTGGCTCATTTTTCTTTTATTCCAATATTGGAAAAACTTGCTTATGAAGCACATAAATGGTACAAGGCTTGCTTGGTTATTTAGGGTAAAGTTTTGTGACTCAAAAGGTGACATAATGCGTGTGAAATCAAAATGAAAATGTTGCTGCAAGATAGGTTAAGAAAATGACAAGGTTACTCATCAAATATGCATCTTGAACCAACTCCATGTTGCCTACTTTGAACCATCATAACTTGATTAATAATAATCCAATGATGATGAAACTTGTATGGTTGGAAATATTGGAGATAGTACAACAAATTTCATGTTATTGGCAACTTGAGACAAGCCTTGGATCAACGAGAAAAATTGAGTGGAAGTTGTATCCTTAAAACTGTCCAAAGTAACTTAGAAAAAGTTCTAAGTTATTGAACCTTTGACATCTTTGATACCCTATCTTTGAAGCCACATATCTTAAGGCGTTTTGATCTAATGAAGATGATCTAGTAATGGATAGAAATATTAAAGAATGATCTTCAACTTTTATGTTCAAGAGAAATTGATTTGAGGTCAAGAACCTGGTGAAAAGTGCCTTGGAAAGTAGCCCCAAAAATCTGTCTAAAACTTGTCCAATCTTGACAACTTTGAAACCCTAATTTGGAGAGATCATAACTTGAGCTCTACACATCCAATATAGGAGTTCTAGTACTAAAAATAAAGGTTGGAGAATGCTCTACAGCTCTCATGTTCAAGGAAAAGTCATTTGAAGCTTGCATCATCATGTAAGATAGGCTTGAAAACATGTACTTCAAGCTGAATTTCCATACTTTGAAAATTTTCTAAGTGTTTGAATGTCAAAACCTCCATTTTCTTAACTTTAGCTCTTCATATCTATCAAATTATGGATCTTTTAGACTTTCTTTATTCTACAAAATTTTATTTCATGATGTCCTCTTTAATTTGATAACAAGTTTGCTTCCATTGGATCAAGGATGAGAAAGTTATGGATGTTGCAAAATGGCTAGAATTGAGATTTTCTACACATAGAAAATATCTCAATCAAACCCTAATCCAACCAAACTCCTGATTTTATGTTTCTCCTTGAATTTTCTTGTTCCAAACACATGAAGTCACTTGAAAACACATAGCATACCCTTGGTTGACCGTGAGATCCAAGATTTTGACCCCATTGATCCACAATTGACTTTTGTTGACCAGATGAAACCCTAGCATATTTTACATTAATTGAAGCTCTTTCCATGACTTGTGATGATACATAATTCATGTAGAGGATACTCAAGGTGTGCATTGAGCCTTATGATCATGTCTTGTAAAAAAAACTAGCCACATATGCCTTTTGGACCAAAACCTTAATCTAGTTATCCATAAGATAGGAGGAGGTGATCAATGTTTGCAATCTTGATTCAAATGGTTGTGAGACATGTCTTGATGATGATAAGGACCTTGTGACTTGAGAATACTACAAGGGTTAGAATGAACCCTTGCTTGAGCTTTGAAGATGAAGCTCTTCCCTTGAGTGTTGAACTAAATACCTTGATCCTCTGCCTAGAACCAATGCTATGCACTAATGTTGATGCAAAAATGATATGAAACACAAGCCAAGGTAATAAGAAAAAGGATGGGAAAATTTTGGGGTACTCAGGTGTCCCTGATTTGGATTTTTTAATGATTTCTACTTGAACCTTGTGATAACAACAATTTCTATTAACAATTTACTTTCAATTTGTTCTTAATGCTTTCTCTTTCAGAAAAATTGAGTTTTATTTACGGTTAATATTTAGGTTAGACTACCATTGTTAACACTCAATTGAGAGTATTTTGTAATAGATATCACCTAGGACTAGAGACACTCTATGGAAAACGTATTGTTCTTGATATTTAACTACTTAATTTCATTTGTAATCCATTATGGATATAAGGATTAATTTGAACGATTAAAGGTCTACTCACTAAGGACTTAGGAGTAAACACCCTTAAGAACCGGTAATTACTATTTTAAATTAGGTTGTTGCATGGTTAGATTAGAATTGTTAATAAATCCTATCATACAGCTTCCCTAGCATGTTTACTCATATTACTCTAAACTGTTC
The DNA here is from genome assembly GCA_963859935.3 of Lathyrus sativus. Taxonomy (NCBI): domain Eukaryota; kingdom Viridiplantae; phylum Streptophyta; class Magnoliopsida; order Fabales; family Fabaceae; genus Lathyrus; species Lathyrus sativus. The sequence goes on along the minus strand of OZ012740.1, from coordinate 555,486,250 downwards.
AACTACTTTGTTTACTATTGTTATTTTATTTTCTATTCCTCAAACAACAATTCAAAACACCCAAGTCTTTTGTTTAACTAAATTAAAACCCAAACTTTGTATTGTCAAGCAGTCCTTGAGATCGATACTTGGAATTTTCCATTATTACTATATGGCATATTAGTACATTTGCTTATTTACCGATCAAGCAATACATACTGGAAAAATCAGCAATACATGGTATAAATCTAAAATTTGCACATCACTACATAAATCATGCATATGGGATAGTGGAATACATACTGGTTACAATAGAGGAATTTAAATTTTCTGTTGATTTTGTGATCATGGACATGCCTGAGAATGAATAGACACCTCTCCTACTTAGTTGACTATTCTTGCTTACAAATCAATGTAATATTGATGTGGAAAAAGTTACACTCACTTTAAAAGCTTATGATTATGAAATAACTTTGAATGTGCTTGAAAATAGGAAACAAGAACAAGAAAAATGAAATCATTATCAAGTAGGCATGATCAAAACATGTGTGGAAAGCCCAAAGTTAAAGACCGCCACTAGAAAAAGTCTTAAGGAGGACATCTCAAATTGTGTCATCTCCATTAGCAACCCTGAGTGGAAAAAAAATCCTAAATCCATTCCAAAATCCAAGAAAAAGAAGAGAAAGTGACATCGAGGTAAGGCTATGGAAGTAGAAAGTGACCTGTGGCACAAAGTGGATGCTATCTTTGAAAAAGATGGCTTATGTGTTTCGAAAAATAAAATCAACAAGGTGTGAAAGCTGAAGTATCCCCTATAACAGGGGGGTGAGGCGTCAAGCTAATGACGATAAATGAGTGTTACTTGGGAGGCAACCCAAGGAAGGTAATCATTTTTTTATAGTCTTTAATTTTAAATTAATTTGTGGGTTTTGTTTTGTTTTCAGTTGGTTTATTTTTTGATTGTTTACTTTCATCTAATAATATGATAATTATAGCTTTAGCGGTTGTGTAAAAATGTACCCAGACTAAATGGGTGTGTGCCTCTATGCATGCTAACCCGCCAAACTATTTTTTATATACTTATAAATGATTTGATTGGTTTAATTAAGTTGTACGGAAGGTTAAACAGGTTTACCATAACTAGTTGAGAAGTCTCATCCTATAAGAGGAACTGTGTAGGCTGTCATCTCTATCTAACATGGTGAGGACAAAAAAAGCAAAACACATTAGTTCATCATGAGAGAGCATTTCAGTATGTATATATCATTCATAACTTAAGTATGTTCTTTTTTGATGTCATTTGCATGATGAAACACATCGAGGCACATTGTTTATTTTATCCTTGGGCCTTTTAGCCATCCCATTTTAATCTTTTATCCCTTGTATAACCCCTTTGATCTAATTTTCCTTTTGTTTGTTTTTAATCCTATTTGTAACCCTTAACCTAATCATTTCCCTACCCCACTTGGAGTAAAAGCATTACGTCTCAAAGATGTGTCGAGTTTAAGTTTAGGGTTGTTGTTGAAATATCAACCAATAAGTTTGGGGTATGAATTAGAAATTGAAGGAATCATATGAATATGAGTACAAATTTGAAAAAAAAGTGAGTTGTAAATTAACAAACTTGAAAAAAAAGATAAAATAAATAACAAAGTACTCAAAGAAAAGTAAAAATCAAAAGGCAAAGAGAACTCAATTGAAAGAAATATCCATCATTAGTTTTTAATTAGACATTTTCAATGGGAATAATACTCCTTACTCCAAGTCTCAACCTACTCTCCAAATATATCCTACCCGAGCCCCAGCCCCATTACAACTTGTAAGACCTCAAAAAGTGTGTGTATTGTGCATATTATCATCTAATTAGAATTTATTCAAGCATATGGTATAATGTTGTATACTGTGAATTTTGAGTGAAAACACGTAAACACCTGAGAGATTTGGTGAGATTGTGCAATGAGGTGAAAGATAAAGCAGTATTATCAAGTGAAAATATGGAAGGTCAATCAACCACGGTAAATAGACAAAGCTTAATCTCATGGTAATAGAGAACCACAAAAGACCATAGAGGTATGGTATTTTCAAAAAATTTAACTTTATATAAGTTGGCATGAGCAGAGATTCTTAAAGTTGTTTGAGGACAAGTAACAAGCTAAGTATGAGGTTGTGATCAGTCACCATTTCTGCTATAGTTGTTATTACTTTCTTTAATTTCATATTTGTCTATGTTTTAAGTATTCCTAGAATTTTTTCTCTTTTTGGGAGGTTTGATGTGTTTTGTAGGTAGGAGGAAATTAAGTAAACGGTCGAAAAAGGAATGCGGCGAGTTTTCAAAAGGATTCACAGTCTATTTTTCAGCATGTTGCACAACATGATATACCTGTGGTATTTTGATCATATCTAGAGTGTCGTAACTCATAATAAAGTGGGATTGGTGTCAAATGAAGTCTAACATCAAGGATTACTACTTTCATGAAGACATCAAAGGCTAAGTCGGAAGTCCCGTATGCGTATCAGTTGTTCCATACGCGTTTCATATATGAAAAAAGGTATTTTTTCCCATACGCTTATGGTCTGCCCCATATGTGTATGACTCATACGCCTCACCCTGGGCCATATGCTTATCATACGCCTCACCTAGGTCCATATATGTATCATGCGCCCCCACCCAGGGGCATACGCGTATCATACACCTCCACCCGGGCCATATGCGTATGAGAGAAGGCCATTCGCGTATGAGCGTTTAAAATTGTAAAAGTGCCGGATTTCAAGAATTTAAAGCTAGAAAGTGATTTTTTGAGGCCTGGATTGATTTATGGACAAATTTTGACAGCATAAACAATTGTAGAAGGTTGGAAAACTCATATTTTCAAGGTGGATTAAGATTTTCATGAGCTTTAAGTGATTGAAGACTTATTTCATCTCTAGATCTATAATGTTTAGGAATTTTACCATGTTTTTCTTTATTATTATGATTAGTTAAACCCCTAATGCTAGAAGGTGTCCTTGATTGGATTTGTTGATGATTTCTACTTGAACCTTGTGATAACAATATTTTCTATAATATTCAATTTACTTTCAATTTATTCTTAATGCTTTCTCTTACAGAAAAAATGAGTTTTATTTACGGTTAATACTTAGGCTGGGCCGCCATTGTTAATGCCAATTAAGAGTATTGTGTAGTAGATATTACCTAGGACTAGACATACTATATAGAAATTGTATTTTTCTTGATATTTAACTAGTTAATTTCATCTGTAATCTACTGTGGACATAAGGATTAATTTGAACGATTAAAGGTTTAGTCACTAAGGACTTAGAAGTAAACACCCTTAAGAACCGGTAATCACTATTTTAAATTAGGTTGTTGCAAGGTCAGGTTGGAATTGTTAACGAATCATATCATACACCTTTCCTAGCATGTTTACTCATATTACTCTATACTGTTCAACTGCTATATTTACTGTTACTTGTTATTTTATTTTCTATTCCTCAAACACAAATTCAAAACCCCCCAAGTGTTTTGTTTAACTAAATTAAAACATGAACTCTGTATCATCAAACAATCCTTGAAATTGATACTTGGGATTTCCCATTATTATTATATTGGAAGATTAGTACACTTGCTAATTTGTCGATCAGATTATAAAAAAAAAAGAAAAAAAAGTAAAATCCAAAGAATCATAATATAAGGGAGATGATACAACATATATAAAAATACTTATCTTTTTCACAATGATTTTATGTCAATGATGATATCAATGTTGATGTTCTTCAAATCATCTTTAATTAAATGAAGCTTTAATCATTCCATTTCATATGGCCATGTATTTTGAAAGATCAATCTTAATTTGACAAGATTTACATATGGTCTTCAAGTACTTACATAACAATTAATAATACTTTCTAGATACCCATGTTTATTTGTGTCTTCTGGGGTTAGTTCCTTTCTTTACACATGCATACTCACTGTAAGGAATACCATAGTTTTTTATGTAGCAAGCTATAACAGAATGACCTTTTGTATTACAATAAAAACATGTAAGTCTAAAAACAAAATCCTTTTATTGACATCAAAGTAGTTTCTATCATAAGACTTTTTATAATGATTTAAAACTATTGTGAATTAGGATGCCTTAAAACAAAATATACTCGGTTTCTTTATGATCAAGAAACACACAAGGGTTAGGGTTAAGGAAAAACAATGAGAACAACAAGGATTGGTTATAACTGTTATTCCTTACTTTCTTTATAAACAGATTACAAGTACTCAAGAATAACAAATAACCCTCTCACCCTAATTAGGTTTTGTGACACCACACCTAAGATGAGAGACTAGTACGTTGTTTATAATAAAACCTAACATAATAAACTAACGGGCCTTTTAAAAATTACCCATTATAAGTTAACTTAGGGTACAAGCTAGCTTAAACAATTGGATCCTTAACACAAGGCCCAATTCGACAACTACATACCAGAACACAATTTGACTACAACATGTAGATCTTCGACAAGAGCATGTGAGCAAACTTCGACGCCATGCTAACTAGAGTTTGATCCAATATATCACAAATCTCCACCTTGGATCTAACTCTACTATCAAGAAACAAACTAACTTTCTTTATGCAGCTTTATCAACTGCATACAGTGGACAAATTTATAACTAGGAAATATCTCTTTCCAAAATAGTTCAATTAAACCTTTATGCTAAACCATTTTGTTGTAAGTACCTGCAGTAGTTTTGTGCCTTACAATACCTGAGGCAGCACAAAAACTGTCGAATGCCTCATTGCAAAATTAAAGGTCATTGTCGATTCTCAACCTCTTGACCTTTCTGCCAGTATGATTTTCGACCAGAGTCTTCCGACCTTTGAAATTCTCAAAAGTTTCATTCTTAGTCTTCTGGATGAATACCCATAACTTCCTGGAATAATCATCAACTATGGATAGAAAATACCTTGCTCCTGAATATAATGGATACCTCGCAGGCCCTCAAAGATTAACATGGATGTAATCAAGGGACCCATGAGTTCTTTGGTTTCCTTTGTTGAACTTCACTCTACAAGATTTTCCAAGTACACAGGGTTCACAAAATTTTAGCTTTTCGACTTTGTCTCCTCCAAGCAGACTTTGTTTCCCTAATTCGACCTGACCCTTTTCACTGACATGGCCCAATTTCATGTGCCAAATTTCTGTTTTCGACAACAGTTTCATGGATGCAATATTTTTCGAACCACTTACAACTTCATCCTCAATGGTGTACAAAACTTGTTTCTTCACGCCTCTCAAGACTTCCTTCGACCCCTTCATGACTCTTAGGATACTTTTCTCTCCTTGAAAAACATATCCCTTCCTGTCAAATTCACCAAGAGAAATCAATTTTCTCTTCAAATCACGTACATACCTGAATTTAGTCAATACCCTTATTGACTCATCATGAAGCTTGAATCTCACCGATCCAATACCTGCAATTTTGTAAGATTTTTTGTTTCCCAGCAGCACTGATCCATCATCTTGATCACATAGCTCCTTGAACAATTCTTTGTTTGAAGTCATATGCCAAGTGCATTCTGAATCTATAATCCACCCATTTCTTGAGTCGCCGCTCGAAATCACAAGAACATCAAATAATTCGAAGTCATCTTGAATAATGGTTGTGTTGCCATTATCTTTACCTCCATGATCTTTCAGGCGTTCAGGGCACACTTTTTTTGTGTGACCCTCCTTCTTACAGTGATAGCATCGAATACTAGATGCCTCGCCACTATAAGACTTTTGTTGACTTTTACCTTTCTTCTTGTCGAACTTACCTTCCTTTCACAACAATTTTCCCTTAACGGCCAAATCTTCGCCCACCATCGAAAGTTTATGCTCCTTTCGTTTGTTCAGGTCCTTAGAATACAAGGTTGATTGAACTTCTTCAAAGCTCAGGGACTCCCTTCCATACAAAAGAGTTTCTTTGAAGTGAGCATGTGTTCTGAGCAAAGCACACAACAACAATAATACTTGATCTTCACATCAATATTTTCAAGATCAATAATCAGCTTGTTGAACATATCCAACTGCTTAGCCAACACTTTGTCTTCACTCATCTTGAATAAATATAAAGCTTACTTTAGGTAGAGTCAATTCACCAGAGATTTGGTCATGTATAAACTTTCAAGTTTCAACCATAACCCCGATGTCGTAGTCTTCTTTGATACCTATCGAAGAACCTTATCACCAAGGCTCAACAATATTGCGCTATGGGCTTTCTCTATCATGGTTGTCTTTTCTTTTTATGTTAATGCAACGTCCATGGCTGCCTCTCCCTTCAATGCTTCCAAACAACCCTGTTGAACCAATAGGGCTTTCATCTTCAAGCGCCACAGACCAAAGTCGTTCATTCCGGTGAAGTTGTCAATCTCATACTTTGTTGAAGGAATATTGTCCATGCTCACCACACCAATGTGTTTTGAATTAGGATACCTTAAAACAAAATATATTCGGTTTCTTTATGATCAAGAAATACACAAGGGTTATGGTTAAGAAAAACAAGGAGAACAATAAGGATTGGTTATAACTGCTATTCTTTACTTTCTCTATAAAACAAATTACAAGTACTCAAGAATAATAGATAACCCTCTCACCCTAATTAGGTTTTTTCACACCACACCTAAGATGAGAGACTAGTATGCTATTTATAATAAAACCTAACATACTAAACTAATGAGCCTTTTAACTATTACCCATTACAAGTTAAGGTATAAGCTAACTTAAACAATTGGATCCTTAACACAAGGCCTAATTCGACAACTACATATTAGAACATAATTCGACTATAACATATAGGTCTTCGACAATAACATATGAGCAAACTTCGACGGCATGCTAACTAGAGTTCGATCCAATATCTCACAAAAACATGTACTTTCTTTAATTCCTTATTGTTGAATTTTCTAGTAGTCTTTACAAAGATAGTTTGACTTGTACTAGGTTTATCAAAATTAGAAAACCTAAGTCTATATTTATTACTAGGGATGGCAAACAAACCCAAGCCCGCCCGCCCCCGCCCGGGCCCGCCCCGAAATTCACGGGGGAAATCCGATTTAATTGGGTGCGGGTGCGGGTGAAACCCGATTCTTAACTACGGGTGCGGGTGCGGGTAGACACTAAGACCCGCCCGCCCCCGCCCCCGCCCCGCCCCAAATAATATATTTTATTTTGATTTCCTTATTTTATTTATTTTAATATTTATTTATTAATTATATTTTTAATTAAGTTATTAATATTTTTATTGCAATTAAAATAATAAAATTAATCAAGTTAATATTCATTTATTAATTAAAATTTTAATTAAATAATTAATTAATTTATTAAAATAATCAATTTTTTTATTAAATTACTAATTTTTATTATAATTAAAAAAATAATAATTTTTTGCGGGTGGGGGCGAGGCGGGTGCGGGTGCACCCGTTTTCTATTGGGGGCGGGTCTGGGTGGTAAATTTTCATACCCGATTGGGTTTGGGGGCGGGGGCGGGTCTGTTACATGGAGGCGGGTGCGGGTGTGGGTATAGTTAAACCCGCCCCCGACCCGCCCCGTTGCCATCCCTATTTATTACTTGAAGTTCTTTGACTACTTAACACATTTTCTAAACCAATTTGAAATTTTTCATATTTCTTGAATACTTGGTTTAGTTCAATAACTTTGGATTCATGATCTTGACATTTGTCGCATTTAGAAATTTTTTTAACTTTTATAATATCACTTTTGTGTCATTAGCCACACTTTCAAGATTTAAAATAGTTTTCTTTTTGTTTTGAGCATTGTCTAGAAAGTTTAAAAAATTCTTCATGTAATTCATGGAAAGTATTTTATAATTCATCATATGAAGGTGTATCATTATTTTCAGAATCACTAACCTCATTTTATTCATCACTTGAATGAAGTGATGTCATCAATGCCTTGTTTGCATGATCTTCGACTGAAGATGAACTTATTTCATTGTCATCCCATGCTACATGTGATTTCTTTCGCCTCTTGTGTTTCTTGCTTTTGAATTTATTCTTCTTTTCAAGTGTAGGCATTCAATCTTGACATGTACTATTTTTCCACATTTAAAGCAAATAATCTTCTTTCTTGGTGTTTCTTTTTTACTTATTTCTTTTGTCATTTCCTTCTTTAATAACTTTTCAAATTTTTTGACTATAGAATCATATCCATCACTAGTGGATTAAGATTCATCCTTTTGATTACTATCATAACTTTTGATTTTAGTCTTTAAGGCGATAATTTTGGATTTCTTTTCATTCTCTTCACGCTTCTCCAATATTTCAATTTCTATCTCATGTTCTTGTAATTTACCGAACAATGATGTAGAATACATTTTAGAAAGAAAAATTTAGCGGAATCATGAATCCAAAGTCACCTTCATGTAATTTCTATCTTTAGCGAAATTACTGTTCTTGAAATCAATATCAGAAAATGAGATAGTAAAGAAATTTCTAAATCTTTAGCGAAATTTCTATCTCAAAGTCATAATATTCATCATTGATACATGGAGGTTTATTATTACTGCCACCATCTCTAAAAACAAAGTTAGCGGAATCAGTAATTTCCGAATCGAGGAGAAAGTCACCTTAACTTGCTCTAATATCAATTGTATGTATGAAGTGAAACCTATGGGGTGAATTAGGTTTTAAGACTTTTCCTCATTTTTAGACAATGTTGTGGATATTTTTTTTTATGAAATGTTATGATGAATGGATGAACAATAAATTTTAGTAAGTAAATTGACACAAGATATATCTTATTTCCCTTTTCCAACCAAGGGCACATTTAGTCCCCTTATAGCTTGTGAGATATTTTCCAATATGTTAGATATTTTTGCAAGCCTTTCCCCAAGACATATCCTACAATCTTCTAACACAACAAAGAAGCACATCATTTTCATGATTTCACAAGCACCAAACCTATGGAGGATTTTGAATCACCTTAATTCAAAGAACCTTTTCATAAGATAGAAAGTACACCAATTCATATTTACAAATACCTTTCACTAACAATCTATGATGAAAAGCAATATACACACTTGTAAATAAATTGGAGTAATATTTGACTTGGCTTGAATTCTAAATAATCAATTTGATATTCTCTTTCTCTTGATTACAATCCAAACATATATATACTTAAGTTATCAAAATAATTGAATGAAACTCTTTTTCAATGATATGAAATTTATCCATAAAGTTTCATTGTAATGGATATATGAACACTTGAAAAACTTATTTGAATTATATAAAAAATGATGTATGAAAGTGGTAATTGAAAACTAATGTATTTTGACTTAAATACGTCTCATTATAACTTTTTGATTTGATGAAATGTTTTAGAAAAGTTTCATGATCATTGGAAATATTTGGATTCACAATATTTTTTAAAATAGTATGTTGTTTATAAAAATTTGTGCAAATTACGGGGATTTCAAACTGCCACAGTTTATGAACCAATATGTTGTTTCAGAAAATAGTAAAATTGCAACGGCTTCAAACTGCCACAATTTACGAACCAGCGTGTTCTTTCATAAAACAGCAAGATTACGGTGTTTTAAAACACCATGATTTACAAAAGTCAGCTTTTCGAACAAAGAGTTTGATCAATCGATTGCTTCATAAAAAACTTGAACTTTTGCCTTTTAAAAGTTGTTATTTGAATGAAAATCATGCGTGAATAATTAGGAAACACATAATGGTTTATAAATCAAATATTTTGAGCACATAAATCTTATACACATATGAATTGCCATTGTACCTTAATCTTCATGATTCAATCCTTTGATTTCTAAAGCTTATGCAATCTTGATACTTGATACCAATCTTTTTCTTTGATCTTTATTTTATGATAAGATTTTGTCTTCATCAAAACAAAACTGAGATAAATGATGAACATCTTCTTCACTCTTACTTGTATGATTATTTTGTGTGGAGGCGTACGATGAAAAGCATTACAAAATTAGCAAGAGCGTGAACATGGACTTGTCGAGCAGCCACATGAGTTTCCAAGAGGGTCGTTTGATATGTCTTTTATGGTACATTATGAGAAGAACACTGCTCGATACTTATGGTCTGGAGAGGTAATTGGTATCCTTTTTTTAGATATGACATCAAGAGGCATCATCATTTCATATTCCATTTAAATTGTTTTCATTAAAAATAAATGAATAAAGAATTGAAGATTGCAACTCAGGGGAGTAAGGTGATATAATGGGTTCTACAATATCTCCGACCTATGATAGAGGGATGGTTGAATGAATCTGGTTTATCTTCACTCCAAAGAAACAATTTAAAGAAGATTGATGCAAACTTGGTATCTTATTTTTTCAGAGATGACATCCAACGACATCATCATTTCATATTACATTTGGTGAAATGGCAATCACTTTTCACAATCCTTCTTGTCTTTTTCACCTTCCTATTAGGGGAAATGGTTTGGATGCCACGCCGAGTATCATTGAAGAAGGTGTTCTTCTCTTGTTGTTGATATTTTAAGAGTGGCCATAGAGGAGGCTACATGAGAGGTTCATGGTTGTAGAGTTTCACATTACAAACTACAGTGGCTTCATACTTTATTTCTACTCTATTGAGGTCTATCACAATTTGACTATGTCTCAAGAGCTTACGTGTTGATACTGGTCAGCTCCATTATTTTTTTTGACATGTGTTTTACTCTTATAGAGGAAAAATATCTACCCCTTTTTAGGAAATTTTTAACATGTGGGAGATATATCTAGGGCATAATTACTTTGATCATGCTGTACAAGTTTTAGAATATACCTTTATGTTCACTTGCAAGTAGCTCGGCAGATACGCCACTCTACTACGCATATCCCTTTTTTGACAATTTATTTTTATTTACTTTTATTTATTTATTTATTATTTTAATATTGATAATATTAATGTTGTAACAGTGTTGGATACCCGATTATTTTCTTACTATTGGTAAGAAAACAGAGAGTCAGGTCTCAACCAACATCTATAAGTATCAAATCACCACCTAATATGTGTTTTCCTAACTCACAAGCACAAGAAAACTCATATGATGTTTTTAAGAGTACACCCACATATTTATATCGGTTCCCTCATAATCAACCCTCAAGAACTCTTCAACAATGCTTCTCAAAACAACTCTTAATACCGATCCGCGGAGATTCCCATAAAATAGACTAGTGTGTACATGCTCAACCTAATTAAAAATCTTTTGAAAAGAAGCTCAAATGTTGACCAATGTAACTTCGATTTGTTATTCATAGCCTCCCAATGTAACACCCCGCTCCCCAAAATAAAATAAATGCAATTAAAATAAATAATCATCAGAGTTTCACACCACAAAACGGGATGTCACAGGATTAAACCAACAAAACATTTTCCATTAAATGATTTTCAACAAATATAACACAGCGGAAATTCATCATCATAAATATATATGTATATACACATAACATCATCTGCATGTCATATACATCATCCTCGGCCACTGCCCAAAATATACAAACATGTTCATCCAAAAGATTCATCACACACGATACGCCACAGGGGCATACAAAATCATCAGATAAAAAAATAACTCCCCAAAGCCCCGGTGTTACGTATCAGAGCATTCCTACAACTTGCCACAAACCAAGCTAGCTACGCATCTGGATTATCTGTACTTCCGAAGAAGCACAGACCACAACAAAAGCAGAGGGGTGAGAAATCACTATCAAAATATAATGGTAATAATGTACATGAATAAAAAGGCAGTAAATCACACAATTATCATTCACATACATCTACCCGGACCTACTGTCCCACACAACCATAACATATAAAATAATGCAACACATGCAACTCAACCCATGATATACGGTACCGACTCAACAACAACACCGATGGGCACCTAGCCATCAACCTTTCCGAAGGAACACATTATCATCACCGATGGGCACCAGGCCATCACCCTCCACACAGGAGCACATCAAAACCAGGATAGATCACTTACGCTCCCTCGAGACAGGATCTATCCCTCACAATCACCGATGGGCACCAGGCCATCACCCTCCACATAGGAGCACATATCACAACCATGTTATGCATAACCCCAATGCATAACACAAAAGAACAAACACAATAAGTGTACACAATTCCACTGATCACATTTCATCCCACATCACATATACATACATACATACATACATATATATATATATATATATATATATATATATATATATATATATATATATATATATATATATATATATATATATATATATATATATATATATATATATATATATATATATATATATATATATATATATATATATATATATATCACAATATACCCCATTCATATGCAATCACATATACCGAATTCAATCATTCTAATTGAACAATATCAAGGAAATCATATTCCACGCCACACATACACTCCCCACAGCTCAATACCAATGTCATATTCAACCATGACCAACAAAGATCCGACAATCACGAGAGAACCGAACAGCACGGCTAAAAAACACAACATTCTATCATGCTCGCTGGCACATTCGCCTGGCGAAGCCCCGCAACGAATGCTCGCTGAAGCTCACCCGGAGAAACCCCTAGCGAAGCCAGACAGAGGCTACTGGCAGCACTTGCTGCTTGGTTTTCCTGATGAAGCCTAGCGAAGGCTCACCCCCCTCATTCGCCCAACGAATACCTGCGATTTCAAAAAAATAATGTCATTGCTCAGAGTCGGCAAAACGCTTCGAACTCAACCGATTCTATTCCAAACCAAACCCCACCATACCAAACCATTATTCCACCACCTATATACAACATCTATCCTCGATTTAACCCGATTAAATGTCAGCTCTACACGTTTGCTCAGTTTCGGCATAAACTTCACACTATCCGAAATCCCCAAATTGAGCAAACAACACATGCAATGAATTCAAGCATATTAGCATCAAACCCAGAATCATAACATCACATAAAACATAATCATCAACCTATCCCCTTCTACCTAATATTCATGCATTTACCGAAATTTAACCGATTCTCCCCCCCCCCCCCCCCCTCCTTACCTCAAATATGCAACTTTGGTGAAGAATCTTCAAAAATTCCACAACCAAGTTCCTCTTGATCGTCTCTCAAGCTTGCTCTTCACTTGCTAGTCCGTGTCCTTCTTCCTCTTCCTTTCACGATCGTACTCCTCTCTTCTCAATTTCTTCCAAATGCCACTATTGCCCTCAATACCCCCAAAATAATTCCAATTAATATAAATCCTCCTTTTTCTTAATTCCAATTAATATTTAAAACCTCATAATAATAATAATAATAATAATAATATCAACATTAATATTAATTATTAATTATTATCATTATCGATTATATAATATTAATATTATGCTCCTTATTTCCTAAACAACTTTCCACACAGGGCATGCCGATAATAAAATAACACGGGAAAACTTAAATAATTAAAATAGGCATAGTAGTCCGACAATCAGCCATCACATGACCCGGCTTACCACACTTGAAGCACTTCTTCACTTCATGAAAACAATCATCAGCACGATGACCCATGCCACCGCACTGGAAACACTTCCCACCAGCAGACATTCTTCTTTCTCTGGGCTTCTTATCAGCAGCAGCCTTAAACTTCCCCTTATCAGTAGGAACACTGTAAGGAGTACCACCGAACCATTGCTTACCCTTACGATCATTTGCAGCCTTGTAATGCGTGATCCTCGCCCGATTATCATTGTCATAAATCCTGCTTCTGCTTATCAGCTCAGGATAATCCCTGATCTTCTGACAAGCTATTCCCATCTTCACTTCCGGACTCAGCCCATTCTCAAACTTCAAACACTTGGAGGTCATCGCTTCATCAGTATTGTAATGGGGACAATACTGCACCAACTCTTCAAACTTAGCCGCATACTCGGCCACCGTCATATTGCCCTGCTTCAGTTCCAGAAACTCAATCTCTTTAGCACTTCGAATATCCTTCGGAAAATACTTCTCCAGAAAACCAGTGCGAACAACATCCCAAGTAATTGGAGTTCCTGCAGTCTCCCACCTCTGGCGACTGTTGTCCCACCAAGCTTCAGCTTCTCCCTCTAACATGTGAGTACCGAACCTCACCTTCTGCTCATCACTGCAACCCATCGTCCTAAAAATCTTCTCAATCACCTTAAGCCATTTCTGCGCCGCTTCAGGGTCCAAAATTCCTCCTTGAAACGTCGGCGGCTTGTTGCTCTGAAACTACGCCAAATCCCTGAATTACGCACCTGCAGCGTGGTTCTGATTAGCAACCACCTGCCTCATTGCTTGCATAGCTGCAGCCAACGCATCATCATTCTTTCCCGCTGTTGCACCCTAATTTTTGAACTTAATATCCCACCTCCTTGCGTGTTTTACTACTTTGTTGACTTTATACCTCCGTATGCGTGTTTACTGCAACTAACCAGTTTGTACAAATTTAACAAGTGTGAACGGTATACTTTTCCCTCAAACTCAAGCATCTCAAGTCATCTCTGGATCCTTTCCTAAGGGAGCATTGTCGTTATCAAGAATGGTTTGAAACAATAAAGATAAGGCATAAAAGACTTTGATTATTCAAGAGTTCGAGTTCAGAGTTGCAAGCCTTGGCATGATAACAACCAGGATCCTTTTAACATCCGGATGTCTAAGTCACACTTCCAGAAAGGTTCTTTTCTTTGCAAGTTCTGCAAGGTCACAGGATACCAGTCCAGAGAAAGCAAAGATGATTATGACATTCCGAGTTATTTCAGTTATATTTGGGTCCATGATACAAAAGACTAAGCTTTGATTAATTAAAGTTTCTCTAAATTTTCAACTCAGTGATAAGTTATTTGCGGTGATACTATCGTGAGGTTGAGGAATGCGGCCGTCATGTGTTACTTTGTCCCTAAATCTCCTTCAAAGGATGAATATAGTTTATTTACCAAGCTAATCCTAAGTTGGGCATGCTGAAGTTACGTTTTTTGTCTAAGGTTTCTTTGTCAATTGGGATTTAGATATCAAGGCAATACTCTGCTCACATTCATATCAACATCATAAATCGTACTGCTATTGGAAATAAGAAAGCGCTAGATATCCAAACACAGATGACCGGATTCTCATGGTTGACTATCCACGGGAGATAATAACTTTTTTTAAAATACCCAAACGATCATATGATACTATACAGAATTAAAGAGGACATTACTCTTCACAAAGTCATATGTATGATCAAGAATACGAATACAGAACTGAGAAAGTGATACAAGTGGTGACACAACAACAACAACATTTGGCCCCCTGTAAACTACCCCACATCATGTCAACTGAATGTTATTTCTTAGTGGTATCATCACCTCCAGCTGCGGAAGGTTGTTCCGGATCACTCCGTGCTTAGGCTTTGTCGAACGCGCTCCTATCCACAAGCTCACCTGCAAAACGCGTAAAGAGCAATCACAATGAACCATCGGCTCTTAGTTGAATGCACCAAAAGCCTGCCAGTGAAGTCTTGGCACCGTAACTCACTCGCCTAGCACTATTATGAATCTTGTAAGCTGAGATGGAATGCTTGTGTCTTCCTCTAAAGTTGCTACGGAAACACCTTCAATTTGGGCCGCTGAACATGCTCAACAAGTTGTTGTTACTGTTCTATTAAAACATGGTACGTGGTACTTGGCTCTCCAACAAACAGAACATATTCCATTATGGCCCTCCCTCTCCATTACTGGATCATCTTCGGAAATCTCGACGTTCCATGCTGCAAATAAAGGCTACAATTCAAATACAGGCTCATTTTTCACCGGCAAGTTACATATTCATACTGTAAAAAACTGCAAAAAAGCTGTGGGTGGGATTCGTGAAGTGTTTACAATTGACAGAACCTCAGTCAGTTGACATTTTGCTTCATCTATCTCCACCATAATTGGAAGCTGCATTAAATAAAGAACATACATTTAGACTGCCCGAAGATCCATTGCATAAGCAAATGGCTGCTGAGTTTTCTAGGTAGCAAATATCAGTAAATGTGTGTGCACTCAGTGATACGTACACTGACATAGCCTCCTTAGGAACTCTGATGAAGTACAATGTTGGTCAAGTGAATTACTATCCAGCTTTCCAATAAACCATTCATGCCACCGTCAACACTAAAGCGGTTAATCCAAAAACAAGCCACTTGCCTAAGGTCTCTGCATAACAGAAGGACATATTCTAACCAAATGCAATCCTGAAACTTATCTTTCTTAGGACCTTGCTCTGCGCCTTGTTTCCTACAAAACCATGACAGTAATCATAGTTAGAGGTCTCTAACTTCAAAGAATCACATCCGGCAAACTCACAGTTAAGAAGGATGGGGAGTGTATTTAGAGGGGAAGAAAAAGGTCGTCGTACCGTGTTTTTCTTGCTTTCTCAAAAGAGAGCCTCCCGAAGCCAAAGCCAATGTCAGCCGCACCTAAGCACAAAGAAGACGTTTTCACCAATATAAGTTCATCTGTCAACTAAACTGGAGGAAGTATATTACGATGAGGTCATGTTCTTTAATTACACCAAAACAGCAGTTCAAACAGGAATTTAAAGAATAAGAGTAAAAGTCGTGTACGAGCTGCACGTTATTACCAAGATTTAACTACCTGTGATTATCAGCAACATTAACTTAGTTCCTGCTTCCATGACGGCGGCGGTAGCTCAGTCCATCCTAGACCGGAGACACAAGTTTAGATCCGGCACGTCAAAGCTGACCTTGTCCGAATATACCATGGGAGTCCCGAATACCTCAATAAATATTCATTTCTGCAAAAGGCAGAACCAATGGTTATTAAGAACTGAGGGATAATTCATTACGCAACTTGATTCTATATTAAAGTTGCAAGAATACCGTAATACCGAGTCACAAGCTCTTGTCAAGATTAGCAGCAATGGTCGTGTTGGCCGAGTGAACTTAAGGGTAAAACCACCTGTATGCAGAACATTCACAGTGGAAGGTAATGTTAGGCATCACAACAACACCTCAAGCTGTAACTTTTCTGATACAACCAACTCGAAGTGCTCCTCTTCACATTTGACCATTGCCTTGCGGAAAGAAAGAAAAGACAATAGTGTTAGCGGGGTTAGACGAGTATACAAAACCTCAAGAGCTTTTGAAAGTCAGAACATAAAAATAACATCTTTATGGTGACGATAAGAGCAAGTTCGAAGACAAGTAGAGACTACGCATAAAACCTTGGGGAGGATTTCTTCGAGATTTCTGATACGCCTTTCCAACTTCTCAAACTTTCACCAATCCTCAGCTTTCACACCTGTAAAGCACATGGTTTGGTAAAAATCTTCACAAACTAACTAGCCTAGTCAACATCCATTTACTCTCTCTGCAAGATTTTGTTGAAAATACAAAGCTACCTGCCGTAGCAACAGATGATGGCTACCTGCTGGACCAAATTATCGCCTGTACTAATCCAACGTAGCTCCCTTTCATTGATGCGATATGGCTTGCAGGTAACATTCATAAGAGCACTAGCTCATCCTCCAACTTCCATTCTGAGAAAATCCCAAACCTCGTGAATGGTATTGTCAACTGATGAAGCGCCGTACGCAAATCGTCCATAAGCGTTGATCTGCAACAAGCCAAAATATAGTAATTGAGACAAATAGTCCAAACAATGATTCTGCAAGTGAATATCAGGATAAAGACATAACTGAGAGTCTAAGAAGTGGAGTTCAATTTTGGGACAGATTACTCAAAAGCACATAGACTATCCTCCTCCTGTAAACTAATGTTACCAGTTAGGCCCAATGTTGATGTATGTTCCGTTTCGGGGGTCGTGGATTTTCATGGACTTATTCAAATGTTATCAGGGCAAAGAAGGCAGAATATGGTGCAAATCCCGAATGTTTCCATGCCAACACCTGCAGATTCAAGAGGCCAGTAAACAAGTTAATGCCTCATTTTCAAATTTCTGAGCTTTCGAAAACAACAAAACCACTCAAGTACATAAGCAGACAAAAATCCTCATGTTTATACAAGATTTAAAGGTTTCACAAGGCGAGTGTTTAAAGCTACCTCCTAAAACAAAAGGAGACAATTTCAAACGCTCCGCAGGCACGCATTTGTTCGCATCAGGGCATCCAACTCGTAAAGTCTGTTTAGGACAGCAGCGACGCCTGTTTCGAGCTTCGGTAACAACCTACATAACCAAAAACATTGCATCAGTGTCATCGCAACAATACCCAAAACAGTTTCGAGGCTAAATGATCAATTGAATAGTGAAGGTTCCTATTATATTCCACAAAGGCTTGAAATTGGTAAAGTGCAGTGTGACAATAGCTAATATTACCTCCGCATTGAAGGAGTCTTCACTTCCCAATTAGAGAGAATCATGCTGAAAGATATGGAAAACCCGAAGACAGGGTGACATCACTAAATCCCAAGTAACAGAGTAGCTTTCCATCAAGTCTGGACTTTCACAAACGCATTAAACACGTACATGGTTCCACGGTAGTAAATTTGGAGCTAGCAAGCTTCGAAAAGTTGTGCTTCGTGATAGCACCTCTACGGCTTGCATATCAGCAACACATGACAACAGTCTGGGGCACGTGATTAAGTTAAGATAATTCATTCCTGATGTACAGTTTTAGGACTCACCAGAGATTACGACAGGAAGCCACTTGCATACCCAACAGGTCGCATATTATCGGTGCCGAGGGTGAATTTTTACTAGCTGGGAGTAACTCCTGATGACAAAACCTTCGCCATGCCCCTGCAAATAGCTATCAGCAATCTGTTTCGCATAACTTCAACTCTAACACAACTTTACCTTCAAAATCTATTCGGTGGTGCTGTTGAACCTATATGAATGTAAGTCCAACTCAGCATTCTGGCGGAAACCCTGGTATCCCATTCAGCAGTAACAACATGGGCTTCTAAACCACCTTCTAGCCCAGACACAATCGCTAGCTACACCTGCAAAACAACACAAGCCTTGAATTAGCAGAATCAATCAAGGAATATTCCCACAAGAAGATTTGTTTCCCTCAACTAAATCAATACAATATCAGAGATTGAATTTTCATTTAACAGGAATTAAATGAAATCAGATGAAAAAGGAAAGATTTCAATTCTCGTCTAAACCAAGAAAGGAAACCCTAAATCAATCATCAATCAGCATTCAATTTGGTTTTAATCAAATTCTCACACAAAATCTCGCATTTGAAGCCTATATAAAGTGCAGATTGGAAACGAGAAGAGAGATCGAAAATTATCACACAAAACCCCAAAACTTCGTAACCTAAAAAAACAAAAAAGAGAGTGAGGGAGAAGACTTATCCGCTACAAGCCTCGAGGAAAGCCATTGACACCGGCGCCGTTTCAACTTTCGCCGTCCCCAGCACCACCACCGTCAACCCTCGGTAAAACCCTTCTCTCGTAAAAAAATATTGAACCCACTGATCTATTTTACTGTGTTTCAGGTTTTACAGAAGAGAAAACTGAGGAGAAACCCACAGAGAGGCGAACGAGAGAGAGGCGAACAAGAGCGAGCGTGCGATCTGAGAGAGGGAGACGGAGGATGAGGGGGGTCACGGCTTCCATCGCTTCGTTTTTCTCTTTATTTCATTGTTATTGCCTTGTATTATTAACTCTATAATCACACACTATCACTACACAACACCACCTAATCCAGCTTAACCCTTAACTGATCACCTAATCCTCTTTTTTAATTAATTCGTAATTGGTAATTGTAATTAAAATAGGCATTTATTTAAAATGATTTAATTTAATTAATAATTAATCCACCATTATTTAATCAAACAAACAATAACAAAGGCTATTAAAAACCTTTTTATTAATTTAAATTAACTTTTATCTTTCATAATTTATGTTTAATAAAAAAAATCCTTTTACCAATTAGAAAGGACCTACCCCATAGGAAGGACCTTTCTCTTACAACTTAGATAATCAACAATTAAACACAATACAAACAACTCAAATCAAATAATATTCAAACACATAGAGAAAGATGTTAATCATCTTAAGTGAGATAGAATCTCCACCCCACAACAATACAATCAAGCCGTAGGGACTTTGCCTTAAGAGAAATAAAGGCATACTCGTCAAACAATCCGAGTACTTAAGCCATTTTCTTAAGACGATGCAAAGACTATTTTCCTACAACCTGTGGTGTTTACATCTCCCTTAAAATGAAGACACATCTCTTCTGCTAAACTTAATCAAATCAACTACCCTAAACCCGTAGGAACTTTGACCACAGTCACAGAATTCCTCTAACCCTTTGGGGGAACTACAAATACTCTGATTCCACTTCCGTAAGGATATGTAGGCATAAGATGCGACATCTTATCGAGTATACTTAGAAATAAACCCACTAGGTCTTTCAACCATTAAGCAGATAAACACTTAGCAATAAACAACATAAAACAAAAGGTTCCTGTAGAGTACTACAGAAACTTAGGATGCTAGCACATTCCCTAAGTTTAACCAACCCCCAAACCTATAACTCTCTAAACCTTGCATTTGCATTGCATCGTGGGAATTTCGATCTTTATCCCTTCCTTTGGACAAATCAAAGTTCGGTTGCAAATTGAATTAAAGATTCAAACTAATTAATAGTTTGGTATCCAAATTTCACCGCGACAGAAATGGCGACTTCACTGGGGAGACTCTTAGTGGGTTTCCCTATCTTATTATTTTATTTATTGCTTTATATATCTGCTTACCTGCTTAAATATTTATTTTCTCTTGTGTTTATTCTTTTGGGATTGTTATCCTTGAGTGGTGAGACAAAGTCCTACACCCGGACTTGAGTGAAATTAAGATAGGATGGTAATATAGTCGAGGAGGCTTATAGGGAGTTGAATCCCTACTAAGTTAAATCGAGAATCCCGCTCAATTGAGGCCCTCTCGAGATAGTACTGTTGAATGATTAATCGTGAAGACACTTGCTATTTTCGACCTTGGAGCCTATGATATTGAGAACCGTAGTTACCTTAACCCAACTTTGGCCTTTATTAGGACGTAGTGCGGGACTATAAGGGAGTACTCCCGAAATAGTGCTACGTAAAGCTACACTCAAAAGAGGTTCTCTTGAGAATATTATTAACCCTCGAGTTAGTTGAGAAGTTGATAATATCCGAAAGATGGGATAATGACTTTGGGTCCCCTTAGAACCTTGTTCTGCAGGTACAAACATACTTTAGTCCATAACCTTTGGGAAAGGGTATACCTTTACTCCATGCTTGTTGCAAACCTAGGGTTTCCCTTTTGTTTGTTTATATTTGTGTCCTTATGTGAATACTTGTGTTTGCTGCATTCATATAGCATCATACTGCATTGGACTTCGTGGGA
This sequence comes from Lathyrus sativus, assembly GCA_963859935.3. Classification (NCBI taxonomy): domain Eukaryota; kingdom Viridiplantae; phylum Streptophyta; class Magnoliopsida; order Fabales; family Fabaceae; genus Lathyrus; species Lathyrus sativus. The sequence goes on along the minus strand of OZ012740.1, from coordinate 555,464,887 downwards.
TTTACTTTTGTTTATGAACATTGTAGGTCACCATGACTTCAAATGAAAGACGTACTGTGAAATATACTTTTAAGAGTCCCAAATTGGATGACCTAAAGAAGTTGTGGGGCTTTATCAAGGATCAAGAGGAATTCAAGAACAAATATGGGAATCTGATATCTTTATTGGGTCGCACAGTGAATGAAGGACTTCTTGCCACTCTATTACAGTTTTATGATCCTCTTTATCATTGTTTCACCTTCCCAGATTTTCAGTTGTTACCTACATTAGAAGAGTACTCCTTTTTGGTGGGTCTACCTATCCTGGAAGAATCTCCTTTTCCCTTCTTGGAAAAGGACCCTGATGAGAAAGATATTGCTAAGGCCCTCCGTTTAAAGGTAGCTGACGTCAAGGCCAACATGGTTACTAAGGATGGAATTCTTGGTTTGAAGACGGGTTTCCTAGTCGAGAAAGCTTTATTTTATGCTAATCATTCGAACAAGGCCCAGTTCGAGGCAATTTTCGCCTTACTTGTTTATGGGATATTTCTATTTCCAAGTTTTGAAGGTTTCATCGATCTCAAAGCATTTAAGATCTTTATGAAGAACAACCCAGTACCGAATTTGTTGGGTAATACATATCACTCTATACATCTCCGAAACCTTCGTGGTGGAGGGATGACTACTTGTTGTGTACCCTTACTTTACAAGTGGTTTATTTCGCACTTGCCAAAAACTAGCTCTTTTACAAACATTGGCAAAGAGCTTTGGTCTCCTAGGGTTATGGCATTGACCCATTCTGACATTGATTGGTACAATCGAGTATATGATGGGGGTATTAATCATTGATAGTTGTGGTAACTTTGGTAATGTACTATTGCTCAGTTTTGATGGAGGAATCAGCTATAATCCCGTTTTAGCTCGTCGACAGTTGGGATACCCGTTGAAGGGACCTCCTAAAAGTTCCCACGTAAAGAGTATTTTCTTCCACGATGATATGGAGCTTCGAGGAAAGGTTTTGGATGCATGGCGTAGTGTGTACAAGAAGGGGAATAGAAGCCTAGGGAGGCCTAATTGTGTATCTTTATAACCATATCTCCAATGGGTAAGAGACAGGGAAATCAAGCTGAGGATGCCTTATTCCCGACAAGACCCAATACCTCCAAAGAGAGAGCCTGTTTATGTTTTTATGTCTGATGCTGAGGAATTGGAGGTTGCATTAAAGAAATCGCAACATGAGTCAGAGGCATGGAAAAACAAATATCAAGTGGCTGTTGCAGAGATTAGTGAGCTTCAGAAACAGAAGAAAGAATCTCAAGAACGAGAAAAGGAATTTCAGAAACAGGAGAATGAACTTCAGGAGCAGAATGTCAAACTTCAAGAGCAATTACTATTGAAGGATGAAGAATTACTCCCCTACAAGAGAAGGAAGGTGTTGGAGGATTTATTTTCCTCCGACTCTCAATGTACCGTCTGGAAGATGATTATGGAAAATCTCACCCGTGAGAAGGCTCAGTTGGAGGAGCAGCTCAAGCAGCATAATTCAAAACTTCTTTAGTGTCTTTACTAGCTTTTATTTAGCTTTTATTTGGGACTCTTTAAAAGAATATTTATGTAATCCGTTACGATTTAATAAAACATTTTCCTTTTACCGCAATGCCCATAAACAAAGGAATCCCATGAAGTCCTACTCATCCTGCATCTGCATTTTGTTTGCATTAGCATTTTGCATTTTTAGCATGTGCATGTGTCTCTTCTCCACTGCGCCCTCATTCCGTCTTTCTGTCTTTGTCTCGTCAGCTGACATCTCGACCCTTGGACCAAGCTTGAAGTACTACCGAAGGATAATAAAGAGAACGAATGATATGGATTTCATAACCGGCTTCAGAATGGTGACTAATCCGTTATTTAATCTTCCCTCTAACGACAATGTTCAACAAGTGGATGTTCCCACCCAACCTCCACCTATGCAAGGTAGCTTGGTTAATCAAGTTGATGAAAGAGTTCCTCAGTTTCTACAGCCTGTGCCTAATCTTCAGAACGTTCATGCTAAGATAAAGATGGATGATCCTAGATTCATAGCAATGGAGAAAGAATTATGTCATTTTAAAGGGCAATTGAAAATAGTGAAGGAAGAAAATGCACCTGACCTTGATGCTCGTGACCTATGTCTGGTTCCAGGTGTAATCATTCCTCCGAAGTTCAAGATGCCTATCTTTGAAGTTTACAAAGGTGTTAGTTGTCCAAGATACCATTTGACAATGTTTTGTCGAAAGATGGCTGCCTATGTTGACGATGATGAATTGATGATGCACTGCTTTCAAGAAAGCCTATCTGGGGCATCCTTGATATGGTATATGAAGCTACAAAGGAACTGTATTCAATCTTGGAGAAACTTAGCTGATGCTTTCACGAAGCAATACCATTATAATTTGGACGTGGCCCCAGACAGTGATCAACTAGAAGGAATGAGTAAGAATGATGATGAATCTTTCAGGGAATATGCTCAGCGATGGAAAGAGTTAGCAGCCCAGGTTCGTCCACCCCTTCCAGAGAAAGATTTAACCAAGATGTTTCTAAGAACACTGCCAGACTCTTATTATGTCAGGATGGTAGGCGCCGTACCATCAGATTTCTCCAAAATTATAGAAGTTGGAGTAAACATTGAGAACGCACTCAAAAGTGGAAGAATCCGTGATAACTTGAATGGTCGAGCTAGTGAAGAGATTTCAGTTGACGGTTCCCTAGAGGAAAGAAGTGTTGATGTTAATGCAGTTTGGGATTCCTCTCAAATCCTGCCAGATCCGGTTCTAATACCTTATCCTCAACATCAGTACGAAGCGCCTGTTCAGCACGAGCAGCGACTACCATATAAGCGAAGGTTGACGTCCCTAGATCAGCATCAGAATCGACAGGTTCGAAGACGGTTTCAGAATCAGAAAATACCCCTGAGTATTCCAAAAGAAGAAACTCGTTGGTTTGATTTTATCCCAATGCCTTACAGTCAACTTTGGTCTTATTTCATCCGAAACTCGGTAATAACACCCAGAAAGACTAGAATCATGAACTCTCGTCCACCGTGGTTCAACCCAAATGCCAACTGTGAATTCCATGATGGAGCGTTGGGGCATTCGATTGAAGAGTGCAAAGTTTTTCAAGAGAAAGTCCAAGAAATGATTGACAACGAAGTGGTGACCTTCAAAGGAGAAAGACCGGTCTTGAATGGAACACTGTTATGCTGATCACCTATCTACTTTCGTTTGCTTTTGTGTTTTATTGCTTTGATTAAAAGTATTTTTGGCATGTAAGAACTTGTTATTTTGAATAATTAATGCAATAAGTGTTTGTCTTGAAGAAATCCATTCGTTTTCACTCAAATTGTTTTCAAAATTATTGATAATGTCGACTTTACCCGATCTCTTGCTCTGACAGAGAATTGGAAGGAGGATGATGAAGTAACACATGATCTCTTGTTGTATGCTTCGAATAAGGACCCTACTGATGATGTAAGGCATTATCTCAACCATCTAAACACCAACATAGTTAAACCCTCTATTTAAGCCTTGAGAAAAAAAAATTTCTCCCAAACCGAAACCTCGTTTTTGACCTGGGGCAGGGTAATAGCAAAAAATAATGAACGACTTCCGAAAATTGGGTGGGCACAAATATACTAACCCTTTATTCCTCCGCTTTACAAGTCATAAATTAAGCCCATTTACGACCTTCAAAGTCCTAATTGAAGTAAGGTTTAGTTCGAAAGCATACTCGATGAGATATTGTTTCCTGACTCCTTGAGCTATGCTCAAATTAAATCGGCTTTATAAATAATTTTAATTTGTATCCTAACTAGTGGTTTCGATCACAAGTTATAACGATATCTCTTTTCAAAACTTCAAGACAAACACGTGTTGCATTACCCGTTTTAGAATTAACATTTCTGACTTGCTAAATTTCCTTGATATCTTAGAAAAATTACATACAGACATTATTGTTGGGATTTGAAGACTTTGCCAACCTGGGGCAAATTATTTTTCAAGAGGTTTGATACGTACCAGTCTTGGCTGACTTAGTTATACCGCTAATCAGGGGCAGTTACGTCGAGATTCGACGAATCTCTCTGAGAGTTTGAAAACAGTGGGGCATTTGGACATCATGTTTTCTATAAAATCCTCTCGAGATGTTTTACACCATGTGACTTGGGGCATTGGGAATTTGAAGAGAAGCAGATCCCCAGAAAGCTCAACTCCGTACGACCTTTCAACCTTATCAAGATGTTACATCCCAAAAAGATTGATCTCTACTCCCCCCAAGAGAAGCTTGTGAAGCCCTGAAGCAGGAGTGTGATCCCATATTCAGTTCTTCGTCTACCCCCAGTGGTACTTCTATCTGTGAAGATTGGTCGAGATGTTTATCTCCGGTCGCCTCCTTCTGTTTGTTTTGTCAGCATAAGCATACGCATAGCATATAAGTAGACAGCATGGCATGTGCATTTGTTTACATTCTTTGTGTCTATTTTACTTTGTCGCTTTGGCTGTAGTTATCTCTAGGTGTTTGGGTGCGTCTTATCCCTCCAATTAGATTTGTCGACCTAGGCAGAAAAAGCACAATGTTTCATTTTTCCCCATGGAGTTCAATCCTCATGGAAGATGGTTACTTTAGTATAATTCCATTCGAGTTCACACCTCAATGGTCAAGTCTTGCTTGACAGTTTCTTTTCGGCTACTTCCCGAATCGAACTTCGGTCTTTTGGCAATCACATCGTGGACGTCTCCAACCTTTGAACACGGATTAAGTGTGCATTTATTTTGCACTATATTCCCCAGGAAGAGTATTCATGAAGACAGACATTTCTTCAACAAATTTTTCTCGAACATATACATTTGGACTATAAACAATATCTCTTTATTTGAGCAACTCGTTTTGATCAGGATCTTGTTCAAAACGACAAACGATAGTTTTCACAAGACAGTTCAGTTACCCTCAGTGGGTCCTTCAACATTATTGATTCCACAGAGAACACCTTACAGACATTTCTCTTTATTTGAGAATTCACATATTTTTACAACAACAAAAGGTACTCCCCAGGAATATATTCCCCAGTGAGTTCATCACACAAGTTTACTTCCAGCAGTGACATCTCCCCGAAGAAGTCGAAGAAGTTTATCACAATAGTCTCTCTTTATTTGAGAAGACGTACAACCGGCTCACATCTCTTCCAAAGATCCCCGGTGAAGCTTCACATTTTCAACTACAACGACATCTACAAGTTCTACAACGAACAACATCCACAAAGTTCTACAACTTACAACATATTATGGCTCACAGCCAAGAAGTTCAACGACAACTACAGTCTACAACGACAACTACAGTCTACAACGATAATCATTCAAGCATCTTACAGTTGCTAGTTAATCTCGGTAGTAGATTCCCAGAAGACCTCGGCAGTAGGTAGTTCCTGGTTAATCTCGGCAGTAGATTCCCAAAAGACCTCGGCAATAGGTAGACATCTTATAGTTCCTGGTTAATCTCGGCAGTAGATTCCTAGAAGACCTCGGCAGTAGGTAGTTCCTGGTTAATCTCGGCAGTAGATTCCCAGAAGACCTCGGCAGTAGGTAGACATCTTACAGTTCCTGGTTAATCTCGGCAGTAGATTTCTAGAAGACTTCGTCAGGAGTATTTCTCCAACAGATTTCAACACAGAATCTCGGCAGCAGATTCCTCACAGATTTTAACAATTAAAGTTACAAGTTTCGACAATAGACTTCTCTAGTTGATGTCTTGAATCAATTACACTCGACATATACAGCAGATCCCTCAAGAGGATTTCTCCACCAAGTTCTTCATGACATATTTACAGACATTTTGTGATTGTCAATCTTCCCCCCATGGAGTCTCGCTCTACTGAGCCTATTTATTCTCGTGCGTTGTGTCTAGTTGTTCCCCTGTGACATCTTTTGCTCCACAGGACCGCTCTGTCTTGCATTCTCATATCATCGCATATCATTTGCATGCGGTGGGCTCTTAGGACCAAAAATTCGTGCAGTTTTTATATTTAAGTCCCTCATATCTCGTCGAGACAGAGATTTCAATCTCCATATCTCCGAATAGGAGTAACTTAAATAGAGGCATCTGTTGCACCCTAATTTTTTACCTTAATATCCCACCTCCTTGCGTGTTTTACTACTTTGTTGACTTTATACCTCCGTATGCGTGTTTACTGCAACTAACCAGTTTGTACAAATTTGACAAGTGTGAACGGTATACTTTTTCCCTCAAACTCAAGCATCTCAAGTCAAATCTGGATCCTTTCCTAAGGGAGCATTGTCGTTATCAAGAACGGTTTGAAACAATAAAGATAAGGCATAAAAGACTTTGATTATTCAAGAGTTCGAGTTCAGAGTTGCAAGCCTTGGCATGATAACAACCAGGATCCTTCTAACATCCGGATGTCTAAGTCACACTTCCAGAAAGGTTCTTTTCTTTGCAAGTTCTGCAAGGTCACAGGATTCCAGTCCAGAGAAAGCAAAGATGATTATGACATTCCGAGTTATTTCAGTTATATTTGGGTCCATGATACAAAAGACTAAGCTTTGATTAATTAAAGTTTCTCTAAATTTTCAACTCAGTGATAAGTTATTTGCGGTGATACTATCGTGAGGTTGAGGAATGCGACCGTCATGTGTTACTTTGTCCCTAAATCTCCTTCAAAGGATGAATATAGTTTATTTACCAAGCTAATCCTAAGTTGGGCATGCTGAAGTTACGTTTTTTCTCTAAGGTTTCTTTGTCAATTGGGATTTAGATATCAAGGCAATACTCTGCTCACACTCATATCAACATCATAAACCGTACTGCTATTGGAAATAAGAAAGCGCTAGATATCCAAACACAGATGACCGGATTCTCATGGTTGACTATCCACGGGAGATAATAACTTTTTTTAAAATACCCAAACGATCATATGATACTATACAGAATTAAAGAGGACATTACTCTTCACAAAGTCATATGTATGATCAAGAATACGAATACAGAACTGGGAAAGTGATACAAGTGGTGACACAACAACAACAACAACATTTGGCCCCCTGTAAACTACCCCACATCATGTCAACTGAATGTTATTTCTTAGTGGTATCATCACCTCCAGCTGCGGAAGGTTGTTGCGGATCACTCCGTGCTTAGGCTTTGTCGAACGCGCTCCTATCCACAAGCTCACCTGCAAAACGCGTAAAGAGCAATCGCAATGAACCATCGGCTCTTAGTTGACTGCACCAAAAGCCTGCCAGTGAAGTCTTGGCACCGTAACTCACTCGCCTAGCACTATTATGAATCTTGTAAGCTGAGATGGAATGCTTGTGTCTTCCTCTAAATTTGCTACGGGAACACCTTCAATTTGGGCTGCTGAACATGCTCAACAAGCTGTTGTTACTGTTCTATTAAAACATGGTGCGTGGTACTTGGCTCTCCAACAAACAGAACATATTCCATTATGGCCCTCCCTCTCCATTACTGGATCATCTTCGGAAATCTCGATGTTCCATGCTGCAAATAAAGGCTGCAATTCAAATACAGGCTCATTTTTCACCGGCAAGTTACATATTCATATTGTAAAAAACTGCAAAAAAGCTGTGGGTGAGATTCGTGAAGTGTTTACAATTGACAGAACCTCAGTCAGTTGACATTTTGCTTCATCTATCTCCACCATAATTGGAAGCTGCATTAAATAAAGAACATACATTTAGACTGCCCGAAGATCCATTGCATAAGCAAATGGCTGTTGAGTTTTCTAGGTAGCAAATATCAGTAAATGTGTGTGCACTCAGTGATACGTACACTGACATAGCCTCCTTAGGAACTCTGATGAAGTACAATGCTGGTCAAGTGAATTACTATCCAGCTTTCCAATAAACCATTCATGCCACCGTCAACGCTAAAGCGGTTAATCCAAAAACAAGCCACTTGCCTAAGGTCTCTGCATAACAGAAGGACATATTCTAACCAACTGCAATCCTAAAACTTATCTTTCTTAGGACCTTGCTCCGCGCCTTGTTTCCTACAAAACCATGACAGTAATCATAGTTAGAGGTCTCTAACTTCAAAGAATCATATCCGGCAAACTCACAGTTAAGAAGGATGGGGAGTGTATTTAGAGGGGAAGAAAAAGGTCGTCGTACCGTGTTTTTCTTGCTTTCTCAAAAGAGAGCCTCCCGAAGCCAAAGCCAATGTCAGCCGCACCTAAGCACAAAGAAGACGTTTTCACCAATATAAGTTCATCTGTCAACTAAACTGGAGGAAGTATATTACGATGAGGTCATGTTCTTTAATTACACCAAAACAACAGTTCAAACAGGAATTTAAAGAATAAGAGGAAAAGTCGTGTACGAGCTGCACGTTATTACCAAGATTTAACTACCTGTGATTATCAGCAACATTAACTTAGTTCCTGCTTCCATGACGGCGGCGATAGCTCAGTCCATCCTAGAATGGAGACACAAGTTTAGATCTGGCACGTCAAAGCTGACCTTGTCCGAATATACCATGGGAGTCCCGAATACCTCAATAAATATTCATTTCTGCAAAAGGCAGAACCAATGGTTATTAAGAACTGAGGGATAATTCATTACGCAACTTGATTCTATATTAAAGTTGCAATAATACCGTAATACCGAGTCACAAGCTCTTGTCAAGATTAGCAGCAATGGTCGTGTTGGCCGAGTGAATTTAAGGGTAAAACCACCTGTATGCAGAACATTCACAGTGGAAGGTAATGTTAGGCATCACAACAGCACCTCAAGCTGTAACTTTTCTGATACAACCAACTCGGAGTGCTCCTCTTCACATTTGACCATTGCCTTGCGGAAAGAAAGAAAAGACAATAGTGTTAGCGGGGTTAGACGAGCATACAAAACCTCAAGAGCTTTCGAAAGTCAGAACATAAAAATAACATTTTTATGGTGACGATAAAAGCAAGTTCGAACACAAGTAGAGACTACGCATAAAACCTTGGGGAGGATTTCTTCGAGATTTCTGATACGCCTTTCCAACTTCTCAAACTTTCACCAATCCTCAGCTTTCACACCTGTAAAGCACATGATTTGGTAAAAATCTTCACAAACTAACTAGCCTAGTCAACAGCCATTTACTCTCTCTGCAAGATTTTGTTGAAAATACAAAGCTACCTGCCGTAGCAACAGATGATGGCTACCTGCTGGACCAAATTGCCGCCTGTACTAATCCGACGTAGCTCCCTTTCATTGATGCGATATGGCTTGCAGGTAACAGTCATAAGAGCACTAACTTATCCTCCAACTTCCGTTCTGAGAAAATCCCAAACCTCGTGAATGGTATTGTCAACTGATGAAGCGCCGTACGCAAATCGTCCATAAGCGTTGATCTGCAACAAGCCAAAATATAGTAATTGAGACAAATAGTCCAAACAATGATTCTGCAAGTGAATATCAGGATAAAGACATAACTGAGAGTCTAAGAAGTGGAGTTCAGTTTTGGGGCAGATTACTCAAAAGCACATAGACTATCCTCCTCCTGTAAACTAATGTTACCAGTTGGGCCCAATGCTGATGTATGTTCCGTTTTGGGGGTCGTGGATTTTCATGGACTTATTCAAATGTTATCAGGGCAAAGAAGGAAGAATATGGTGAAAATCCCGAATGTTTCCATGCCAACACCTGCAGATTCAAGAGGCCAGTAAACAAGTTAATGCCTCATTTTCAAATTTCTGAGCTTTCGAAAACAACAAAACCACTCAAGTACATAAGCAGACAAAAATCCTCATGTTTATACAAGATTCAAAGGTTTCACAAGGCGAGTGTTTAAAGCTACCTCCTAAAACAAAAGGAGACAATTTCAAACGCTCCACAGGCACACATTTGTTCGCATCAGGGCATCCAACTCGTAAAGTCTGTTTAGGACAGCAGCGTCACCTGTTTCGAGCTTCGGTAACAACCTACATAACCAAAAACATTGCATCAGTGTCATTGCAACAATACCCAAAACAGTTTCGAGGCTAAATGATCAATTGAATAGTGAAGGTTCCTATTATCTTCCACAAAGGCTTGAAATTGGTAAAGTGCAGTATGACAATAGCTAATATTACCTCTACATTGAAGGAGTCTTCACTTCCCAATTAGAGAGAATCATGCTGAAAGATATGGAAAACCCGAAGACAGTGTGACATCACTAAATCCCAAGTAACAGAGTAGCTTTCCTTCAAGTCTGGACTTTCACAAACGCATTAAACACGTACACGGTTCCACGGTAGTAAATTCGGAGCTAGCAAGCTTCGAAAAGTTGTGCTTCGTGATCGCATCTCTACGGCCTGCATATCAGCAACACAGGACAACAGTCTGGGGCACGTGATTAACTTAAGATAATTCATTCCTGATGTACAGTTTTAGGACTCACCAGAGATTACGACAGGAAGCCACTTGCAGACCCAACAGGTCGCATATTACCGGTGCCGAGGGTGAATTTTTACTAGCTGGGAGTAACTCCTGATGACAAAACCTTCGCCATGCCCCTGCAAATAGCTATCAGCAATCTGTTTCGCATAACTTCAACTCTAACACAACTTTACCTTCAAAATATATTCAGTGGCGCTGTTGAACCTATATGAATGTAAGTCCAACTCAGCATTCTGGCGGAAACCCTGGTATCCCATTCAGCAGTAACAGCATGGGCTTCTAAACCACCTTCTAGCCCAGACACAATCGCTAGCTACACCTGCAAAACAACACAAGCCTTGAATTAGAAGAATCAATCAAGGAATATTCCCACAAGAAGATTCGTTTCCCTCAACTAAATCAATACAATATCAGAGATTGAATTTTCATTTAACAGGAATTAAACGAAATCAGATGAAAAAGGAAAGATTTCAATTCTCGTCTAAACCAAGAAAGGAAACCCTAAATCAATCATCAATCAGCATTCAATTTGGTTTTAATCAAATTCTCACACAAAATCTCGCATCTGAAGCCTATATAGAGTGCAGATTGGAAACGAGAAGAGAGATCGAAAATTATCACACAAAACCCCAAAACTTCGTAACCTAAAAAAACAAAAAAAAGAGTGAGGGAAAAGACTTATCCGCTACAAGCCTCGAGGAAAGCCATTGACACCGGTGCCGTTTCAACTTTCGCCGTCCCCAGCACCACCACCGTCAACCCTCGGTAAAACCCTTCTCTCGTAAAAAATATTGAACCCACTGATCTATTTTACTGTGTTTCAGGTTTTACAGAAGAGAAAACTGAGGAGAAACCCAAAGAGAGGCGAACGAGAGAGAGGCGAACAAGAGCGAGCGTGCGATCTGAGAGAGGGAGACGGAGGATGAGGGGGGTCACGGCTTCCATCGCTTCGTTTTTCTCTTTCTTTTCTCTTTATTTCGTTGTTATTGCCTTGTATTATTAACTTTATAATCACACACTATCACTACACAACACCACCTAATCCAGCTTAACCCTTAACTGATCACCTAATCCTCTTTTTTAATTAATCTGTAATTGGTAATCGTAATTAAAATATACATTTATTTAAAATGATTTAATTTAATTAATAATTAATCAACCATTATTTAATCAAACAAACAATAACAAAGGCTATTAAAAACCTTTTTATTAATTTAAATTAACTTTTATCTTTCATAATTTATGTTTAATAAAAAAAATCCTTTTACCAATTTTTAATTTAATTAACTTCTATCCATTAATAATAATAACAACTTTTTTTATAATATTAAAATTTGTTTTTTTATATGATAATTCAATTAATTTGTCATAACATTTTTTTTAAATTGAACCATTCCACCTTTTTTAATGAGATATAAAAACCTTTGTTTTAAGAATCTTTTATTTAAAATTCCTACTTAGAATTTAATTCACTTTTAATAGAAAAACATTTTATTTAAAACTAAGATAATTAGTCTAAACTCTCTAAAAAAATCAAGTCACCTAAAACCTTTTAAAGTTATATTTAACTTTTTTCTTAAGATCAAACCTCTCACAATTAACGTCAACTAAAATCAATTTCTCATATAAAATCAATTCAACCTTTCTTAATTAACATCGCATCCAACACAATTGTGCACACTCACATTCACGACACACACACTCTCACACACTTCAGCGCTTTCATGTGTATGTGTATGTTTTACTCTTCCGCAATTTATTTTATTGCATTTACATTATCGTAATTTATTTTACCGCATTGCATCCGTCCAAAGGAAAACCCTACACATGATTCAACAATCGTGTGTAGTGCATACCATTCGCATCATTATTCCCCCCGATCCTTGACCCCATCCAAGTCGATCAATTAAGTTAGGACCTACCCCATAGGAAGGACCTTTCTCTTACAACTTAGATAATAAACAATTAAACACAATACAAACAACTCAAATCAAACAATATTCAAACACATAGAGAAAGATGTTAATCATCTTAAGTGAGATAGAATCTCCACCCCACAACAATACAATCAAGCCGTAGGGACTTTGCCTTAAGAGAAATAAAGGCATACTCGTCAAACAATCCGAGTACTTAAGCCCTTTTCTTAAGACGATGCAAAGAATATTTTCCTACAACCTGTGGCGGTTACATCTCCCTTAAAATGAAGACACATCTCTTCTCCTAAACTTAATCAAATCAACTACCCTAAACCCGTAGGAACTTTGACCACAGTCAAAGAATTCCTCTAACCCTTTGGGGGAACTACAAATACTCTGATTCCACTCCCGTAAGGATATGTAGGCATAAGATGCGACATCTTATCGAGTATACTTAGAAATAAACCCACTAGGTCTTTCAACCATTAAGCAGATAAACACTTAGCAATAAACAACATAAAACAAGAGGTTCCTGTAGAGTACTACAGAAACTTAGGATGCTAGCACCTTCCCTAAGTTTAACCAACCCCCGAACCTATAACTCTCTAAACCTTGCATTTGCATTGCATCGTGGGAATTTTGATCTTTATCCCTTCCTTTGGACAAATCAAAGTTCGGTTGCAAATTAAATTAAAGATTCAAACTAATTAATAGTTTGGTATCAAAATTTCACCGCGACACCCGCCATACTGCTCAAGAACAACAACACAGGGTCAAAAGACACACAACCTCTATCCTAAGGATAGACTCAAAACACTACACTGGCCGGACGGACCGACCTGCTCTGGTACTGACTCAACAACAACACCGATGGGCACCTGGCCATCAACCTTCCCGAAGGAACACATTATCATCACCGATGGGCACCAGGCCATCACCCTCCACACAGGAGCACATCAAAACCAGGATAGATCACTTACGCTCCCCCGAGACAGGATCTATCCCTCACAATCACCGATGGGCACCAGGCCATCACCCTCCACACAGGAGCACATATCACTACCGATGGGCACCAGGCCATCACCCTCCACACATGAGCACATATCACAACCATGCTATGCATAACCCCAATGCATAACACAAAACAACAAACACAATAAGTGTACACAATTCCACTGATCACATTTCATCCCACATCACATATATATATATATATATATATATATATATATATATATATATATATATATATATATATATATATATATATATATATATATATATATATATATATATATATATATATATATCACAATATACCTCATTCATATGCAATCACATATACCGAATTCAATCATTCTAATTGAACAATATCAAGGAAATCATATTCCACGCCACACATACACTCCCCACAGCTTAATACCAATGTCATACTTAACCATGACCAACAAAGATCCGACAATCACAAGAGAACCGAACAACACGACTCAAAAACACAACATTCTGTCACGCTCGCTGGCACATTCGCCTGGTGAAGCCCCGCAGCGAATGCTCGCTGAAGCTCGCCCAGCGAAACCCCTAGCGAAGCCAGACAGAGGCTACTGGCAGCACTCGCTGCTCAATTCTCCTGGCGAAGGCTCACCCCCCTCATTCGCCCAGCGAATACCTGCGATTTCAGAAAAATAATGCCACTGCTCAGAGTCGGCAAAACACTCCGAACTCAGGCGATTCTATTCTAAACCAAACCCCATCATACCAGACCATTATTCCACCACCTATGTACAACATCTATCCTCGATTTAACCCGATTAAATGTCAGCTCTACACATTTGCTCAGTTTCGGCATAAACTTCACACTATCTGAAATCCCCAAATTGAGCAAATAACACATGCAATGAATTCAAGCATATTTGCATCAAACCCAGAATCATAACATCACATAAAACATAATCATCAACCTATGGGATTAAGGGAAATCCCCTTCTACCTAATATTCATGCATTTACCGAAATTTAACCGATTCTCCCCCCCCCCCCTCCCCCCCCCTTTTACCTCAAATACGCAGCTTTGGTGAAGAATCTTCAATCCACAGCCAAGTTCCTCTTGATCGTCTCTCAAGCTTGCTCTTCACTTTCTAGTCCGTGTCCTTCTTCCTCTTCCTTTCACGATCGTGCTCCTCTCTTTTCAATTTCTTCCAAATGCCACTATTGCCCTCAATACCCCCAAAATAATTCCAATTAATATAAATCCTCCTTTTTCTTAATTCCAATTTATATTTAAAACCTCATAATAATAATAATAATAATAATAATAATAATAATAATAATAATAATAATATCAATATTAATATTAATTATTAATTATTATCATTATCGATTATATAATATTAATACTATGCTCCTTATTTCCTCAACAACTTTTCACACAGGGCATGCCGATAATAAAATAACACGGGAAAACTTAAATAATTAAAATGGGTGTTACACCCAACATTTACATAAGTCACCTATACTATTATCCAATATCAGCTTTAATTTCCAATGAGCATACTTAACCCTAAAATGATAGGAAATATCAAATAAGTAGACTAAAACCTTAAAATGATAAAACATCAAATACATACATATTTTTCATGGTATTATCCAAATGTATCACCGGATTGATCCATGCTCCAAGAGTTCTATGAATGTGAGAATTCAATTATGTGTCAGTTACAAAATCAATGAATTCAACATAATTAAAACAAACTTTCTCAAGTTGTTGCAACCGTTGATGATACTATACCTCATCATCGACACATACAAGTTTCGTCCATATAGTGGATATCACCTCTTGCATTTCATTCACAACATATTGCTTCCATCTTGCTTGAACATTTTTGTCGATATGAAATCAGCAAAGCAAATCATTCGTCCTTGGAAACACAACTTCAATTGCTTTCATTAAAGCTAAATGTTTATAACTCCAAATCACCTGTGGTTCAGTCCCTTCTTTCCTGACCAATTTTTTTCAATGTATCCAATACCCAACAAAAGTTCTTTATCTGATTTGATTCCATATAGGCAAATGGAACAACAAATATTAACTCATTTGACGTTATACCAACAATTCAAATAAAGGTTACCTATACTTATTTGTCTAGTATGTGTTGTTCGTAACCAACACAACATGAAAAATATTCAATAACTTCACTAAATCTTGGTGGTCTAAAAATAACTCTTACAACATCTTAGTCATCTCTTTTTTACTCTAGTAAACATAATTCGCATTATTCACCATCTTAAAGAGATGTTGTATCTCAGTTCTATAACCCATGATCTTTTTTGTAATTTAATCTTATGCTTATATATTTGCATGATCAGAGTAAGTGTCTCTGGATCTTGATCTTGCAATGAAAGTGGTATGTGTATGGTAAATTATGGTTGTGAAGCCCATATTTTATATCAATCTTCCATCTCAAACCATCTTTAGATGGTGTTAACCTGATTTTGAATGGACAACCCTATTTTTTAGTCTCACTTTGTATTGCATTATCCTCTTACTTATATCTTTAACCTATATAATAACTAAATATTAATTTGTGGCTTCTATTTCTCTTTCCTGTTTTGATATCTCAATGACTAATGATAACAATCACCTAATGTATGATTCCAACCCTTATAATTCACCTTATCACTTCTTCTCGTGTATCAAATTTTTATGTAATGGAGAATGCATCAGTGGTATCTAACAATATCTATTTTTATCGCATATCTGTAAAGGGATCTTCATATTTGTGAAACATTAAAAGAAATCTAAAAAATGTTGGAAAAAATGCATACAAGTTAACTTATAGGCAAGTTATCTGGTGAACAAACATGAAAACTTATAACCAAGTTACTAAATAAGATTATACTATCATTATACCAGAATAATTGGATGTAAGTTATCCGATGAAGGGAAACCATGTACCAGAATTAAGTAGAAATCTTTATCCTCTTCTCATCAACATCTTCATCACCTTGTAAATTTAGGTTCTCTTGATCAATAGAGAGGTGTTCTTAGGTAGTTGATATGGTTAGAACTACCCCATGTCCCGAATAAGTCCCAACATCTTGTGGTAATCCTAGGCGAAGTAGTTCTTGAAATCCTTCAAAATCTCGATTACTTTTGTTTTTAGGTGTGGGTCAAGCTTGACACTTATGTATGTTGGCCTCTTAGTCATCCCATATTCTAAATCTACCTCTTCTAAAAGGTCTTGAGCTTTCATATTTTTGGTTGAGGTTAACAAGTCTTTCTCAAACCTCAAAGGTTCGTCATCATATATACAATTGAGCTTGTGATTTTATGAAGCTGTTTCTTGGCCATTTTGGGCAATATTCTTTTGAACTTCAAACACAGTGGCTTAGACATCCATCATTTCTCGTGATTCGACCTCTAAAGATAATAGTAATTTGTTTTCATCCACATTGGCCGAAATTAGAGCTAGTGTACTCGAATCAGACATCATCCTCATCTGAACCACACCATCTGTTATATCCTCCAATTGTCTCATACTTCCTCATAATTCCATGCATAGGGTGGAGCTTTAGGGAGTAATATACATCAGCGTCTTTAAATTTGAAATGTGACCCTATTGGCGCACATGGAAAAATATTTTCATAATGACGATCAAAATTCCTCTTGTCAATATGGATTAACTCTACACGGAAAAAATTTTGATTTGTATTTATGTGCTCTACGACCCCATCGAGCTTCTAGATCATGATCCTTTGGTACATGAAAGAAGGCACACATCCTACCCCTTATATCCATTCTCGACCTAGTAGCAAATTGTAATTCACCTTAGTTCAAATGAAAATGAACAAGGTAGAACAAGTTGTGGTTCCTACAATCATGCCAACTTGAATGACTCCCATAGACCTGTTCCCCTCATAATTTAACACGACCATATTACTGGATTTTGAATCCGTATCATATTTTCCAATCTTCCTAATGAAGCTAGAGGGATTATACCTGACTGAATCACACACTCAAAGATACAACAGAGTCGCCACCGAAATTTATATAGTCCCAAAGAACAGAGAAAATATCGATAAAACCCAAGGGGAAGAGAAACAGGTAAGGGGGTCGGTTATGCGAGAGGAATGGATTAGCACGTCACGCATCCGTCGTACTTGACGGGAACCGTTTTGCTTACTTCTAGGCTTGGATGGGTTATCTATCTAAAGGCTTCTATCTAAAAGAAGAAAGGAAAAAGAGAAGGGAAAGAAAGTGCTCGTGGAGGATTGGGGCTCTCGTGCCTACGTATCCTCAGAGTGCAATGAGGAATTCCGAGCTCCGTAGTTCATGGAACCAGGTGTTGCACCCCAAAATTTGCTCAACCTTGAGTTTATGTTCCATTGCATAGCATGTCATAGTTCTAACATAGTTCTAGCATCTGCATATCATAGCATTAATATTTAACAGGGTATCAAGAGTGAGATATAAAAGAGGAGAGCCTAAGATCATATAAGCTAGAGAAGCCACCAAGGCCATCAGTCAAAGATTTGGGTGCTTAAAGAGTTGCATTGGTTGTACAAGGTCTATCTCTAAGTGTGAGGGTTTTGTGAAGAGTCTCAGGGGTCTATGAATCCTTGATCAAGGGTATGAGATGTTAATAGAGCTTATTGAATCCCTAGAGAGCCAAGAAGGAGCTTAAGCAAGCCATAGAATCAAGTTCAAGAGTTCTGATTGAAGTGCGTGCAATTAGGGTTTTGTCTGAGTAATCCTAGCTCAAGGAGATTGTTTGAGAGGCATCAAAGCCTAGCTCTAGATCATTATAGCCATGAAATGATATGTTGAAGCATATGTGGTGTTGTGCCAAGATAAAATCAAAAGAATCAAGAAGGATTGAGGGTGACAAGACAGGGTTCCTAGGGTAAAATCCCATATTTTCACTGAACTTCCAAGCCTTCTAAGTCAAGATGTGAGCTTCAAGTGACTTGGATCTCCACATGAATGTTGTAGAGGAGGTTCATAACTTTAATTTGAGTACTAGAAGTCCTCAAGGGGATTTATAGAACTCAAGTTATAGCCCAGACAAGTTTGGGGTCCTCAGAGGCATCTGAAATTTAACTATGAAAGTCACTTGACTTCCAAGCAACTTTTGAGCTATAAGTAGTTTTCAAATGGATTCTTGGAAAATATGAGAGATGTTCCTTATCTTCTTAGCTTTCCAAAAAGTTATAGAAGTCCTCATTTGGATTTGTGGAGCTCAAGTTATGAGTTGTACAAGCCAGGGGTATTTTGGGAAAGTGAGATTATAGGTCCTTTTTTAGCATAGGTCAAAATCTCCATGTTCCACTCTTCAGATGAAAAAGCGTTTAGCACGAAATGTGCTTAAAATGATGTTTTTAGGTCAAATAAGTCATCTTGGTAGATTGATCGGCTTATTTCTAAAAAGTCACTTAAAATGGCCTAAAAAGGGGAATAAGTCAAATAAAGTGGTGGAAAAAATCAAATTTTAAGTTAGAGGTCACAAACATGTCAAGTGAATACTCATTTTGAGTAGAAATTGCATTCTAAAGACAATGGCATTGGCACATTTTTGAATTGAGCAATAATTTCATGACTTGCTTTGTAAAAGTGGTTACTTGAAATGTAAGTCACTAATCCAAACCACTTAACAAGGCATTTGGAAGGCTATTTTGGTTAGAAACTTTCAAGGGAAGATACATGAACAATCTAGAAACTTCCAAGGGAGGATACATGAATAATCTAGAAACTTCCAAGGGAAATGGATTTTATTATTTTGGGCTTGGGCTTCATTTCTAGAATCTTCCAAACATCTCTATAAATGTTTAGAAACTCATTTGAAGCAAGGTTGGTGATTGATTGGAGTTGGATTGAAAGAGAGCATATCAATTTTCAAGAGAACAAATCAAGTGGTGATTCTTCATTCAAGGCGATTTCGGTTTGATTCGAAGATTGTAGCACTTTCCTCGCATATTGTTGGACGAATTTGAAGCTTTCGGAAGCACGGAAAGAGCCGAAGATACTCCGTTTCGAAGCTCCGATCAAGGTATGTAAACCTTCACTTTACCATGGATTTAGGATGAGATAATTAGAAATTCTTATGCGGTTAGGATCGTGAACACCTATGGATGATTTTCGGATTGTTAATTTGGAGATTTTCTTCATTCCCTTTTTATTTTTATTTTTCTGTTTTGAGGCCTGTTTGCTTTTATTGCGTCAAAAATAGTAAAAATGATCAAGAAATTATGAAACTTTTTTCTGCAGATCTTGATTGTCTTAAGAAATTTTAGGCGCTGAGTTTGCATTTTTTGGATATTTTTTGATTTAGTTATGATTTTTCTTTCGTGCTAATATCCATTGGTGTACATAATTGTTCATCTGTTTTGTTTAATTTTGTTCTCTTTGATGCTTCATGATTTTGAGCTGATTTTTGGATATGTTTTAGAGGATATGCATAGGTTTCCCCAGAAATTTTATTGGAATTTCTAGACGACTCTAAGTTTAGTTTTGAATCCGCTTTTTAGAGTCATCCCCATTTGAATGTTCCCTGGACACTTTATAGGTTTTCCTTTAGAAAGTGACCTTAACTTTAGAATTTGGTTTTAATTTTTTTACCATAGGTTGCTAACATGAGATTGTAGAATTTTTATTAGATTTTTGTGGATTGTTTTCCCATTTCTTTTGCATTTTACATTCTGATGAGTATTTTGCATGATTTAATTGATGTTTGCTTTGCATATTTGATACCGCTGTTTTGTAGAATTTTGTTCTCTCAATTGGTGATGATTCTTGCTTAGATCTTTTGGTAGATTGTAGCTAACACTCGCATGTTCCCTTAGGAATTTTTGTAGATTTATTATATGTAATTTGGTTCTATTTTAGGGTGGTGTATTAGGACCTTCCTAATTGATGGTTAACCTTGACCCCTTGCATGTTAGGAATTGTTTAGACCCCTTAGAAGTTGATATAGGGTTTGATCTTCGATCTTGATAATATAGATATTAATATACTTTAGGGTTTCCCTTAGGATAATGTGATAAAACTTTAGAATAAAAATGGTAGTAAAAAAATGTTGAAATAGATATGGTGTAATAAAAAACTTAGAATATTTTAGGGTAAGCTTAGTATATTTTTAGGATTTAACACTAGTTTGTACATAAAATTGTAGGATAAAATTTAATCCAAAAACACTTAGTTGTAGTGTATAATGTAGTTGGGGCATGTAGCATTTGGTTTAGGTTATAGGGGAATATATGAGCTATAGGGTAGATATAGAACTCCCCTTAGAATAAATCCTAGAATTTTAGATACTATTTTACTATTTTTAGTATATTCTGTAATTTGAGTGTTTGTTTGGTGTTCCCACTTGGGGTTTTTATCTGTCTGCTTGGGCTTTTGGGTTTTTATCTGGGGTATGGGCTTGGTTTGGGCTTGTGGAAGCATGAAGACATCAAAGAAGAAGATTGAGGATAATAATCAAAGGTTGAGGCATGAAGATTGCTTGAGCTTGGAGCTGATTGAAGACTTAGGAGAAATAGGAGAAAATAGGCAAAGCTTTAGAATAGAACAATTTTTTTCATAAACATGGAAAGCTTCTTGTGCTTCCATTCTTATCAATGATTAAAAGTCCCTCTATGGTATTCACCTCTCTCCTTTGGAGGGATAAGTGGCCTTACCTTAGAGGTAGAACTTTGAGGGAAATAGTCTGTTACAATGTTAACTGTTTATAGGCTTCCTTTGGTCGTCAATGAACTGTTTGACATTCAATTTATTCTGATAAATCAATTCTCATCTGGGAGAGCTTGTCTTGAAGAAAGAAGCCATTGAAGATAGATATGAAGATCAAAGATTGACAAAGATGGAGATTATTCATGTCAAAACTGTGTAGCTGTTAGAGCTAGGGTTTACTACTGTCTAGAGCTATCTGTTGTTCGATGCTGTCAACTGGTTAAGAGTCTGTGCTTGCTTGAGCTTGGTGATTTCTTGGAGATGGAAGCTTGTTGTAGCTTGGGTAGATTGTTGTTTATCAACTGTCAGAGTTTGCCGTTTTTCATAGTGGTTGCTGTAGGAGCTGGGGGGCTGTCAGAGCTGGTTTTGGGGTTTATTTTTTCTTTGCTGCATTGTTTGTTAATTTCCCCTTGGGTTGAAGTGAAGCCATTTCACTTTACTCATTGTTTTCTAGGTTCGAGGTTGAGTGGGACTCCCTTGCCTCGCTTGTATTGCTGCATTCATGCATTTTACTGCTTTACTGTATATATGTTGTTTCTTTTCCGTTTATCCCTTAGGATCTCTGTTTCTCTCTGTGCAAGAGAGAAATATGATAGACATTAGGGTTCTTATCCATGCATGAAAACATTATGGTAGATTTTGATTCCCTTTTCAACCATAGGTTTAGAGTTGTTGTTTCTCTTCTACCTCAAAACAATCAGAAAAATACAATAAAAGGATAAACATCAATAAAAAACAGTTCTTGCGTAAAAGACTGTAAACCAACCAAAGAGTCATTTTTGTCCGCTTGGACGCGTAATCAGGAGAAAACCTTTTTCAGAAGGATAAAAACAATCAAGACAGTCTTGTGCCGTACGTGGCCCGAACTACGTTTGCTCTGATCTTTCATGCTGTATGAAAGTACGTAGGCATAGGATGCGATATCCTAGCGAGCAACCTTCCCCTCCTTCTCGTAGGTAGGCGAACTACGTTGACTCTGATTTCTCGTTCCAGACGGGAATACGTAGGCATAAAGTGCGATACTTTGCCGAGTCATTTTCTTTTCTTTTAACCCTGGACCTTTAGAGTAGGTAGAATACAATCCGTACTAGAAAACAAATGTGGATCCCGTCGAGTACGATGGACGTGAGGGGTGCTAATACCTTCCCCTTGCGTAACCGACTCCCGAATCCAGGATTTGGTTGCGACGACCATTCCTTTCCCGTCTTTGTGGTAGGTTTACTTCGAGCGTTTCCTTTCCCTTCTTTGGGATAAATAACGCACGGTGGCGACTCTTCTGTTCATCCAGCGCCGATTTTCGCAGTAGCGACATCTGGCGACTCTGCTGGGGAATTCAACGGTTCCCTACGCGAGTCAATCCTAGCGCTTGTTTTCCCGTCGAGGATTTTGTATGGATTTACGTTTTTTGTATTTTACATTCAGCATTATATTATTGTTATTATTGCTGTGGGTATGAGGGGGTTCTATGATTGAGAGATAAGCCGGACCTGGGCTTGAGTGCACCTAGAATTAGAGTGGAAATTAGTGGGCGCGTGCATGTTTTGCATGTACTAGTGTCTCATGAAATCTACGCTCATACGAGGTTCTTTTGGTTGGCTTCTTTTTCAACCCTTTGGGTTGAAGGGGTTGTTGGTTAGTTGGATTGTCGACTCTGGGGACCGATCATTTGGAAGTTGGCTAAGTGAGGCCTCTTCAGGACATGATGATGTCACACCTTCTGGGTATCGTATCATCCATCTTGAAAGTCTGTGACGCCAACGACCGCATAGGATGTCATACCTTGTGTCAGTTATTAGGACACCTACCTGTGAGAGGGGTTGGGGCATGCAGGTAACTTGACTTCCAGATTACCGGTTTTCTTGATTGAGATTCAGTGGTGTGATATTTGAGGACAGTCTTATTGGGTCCGTCAAAGACCAGGTTGGAGCATTGTGGATGGTCTTGAGCAGTTTATGGGTCTACTTGAGGCCAATATGGTGGATTGGGCTTCTCAGCCAGGGGGATGTGATCCCGTGTTTGCTGCATCTTGCATTACATTTGCATAAACATGTTTGCATCATATTGCATATCATTCTCCAGCTAGTCAGAGCTCTTATCCAGCCGTTGTTTTGATTCTGAGGGTGATTCTCCGGTGTTTGTTTTGAGCAAGTGTTGATTGTTAGAAGACAACCAAGGGGTTGAAGCAGATTTGAGCAGAATCAAGTAGTGAAGTCAGTGGAAGGTTGTTGGTAGCTATGTCAGAGAGCAGCTTCCAGTTTGTTGATGCCTTGTCGGGTTTCACTGTGACATCCAACCCTCTGTATGATTCTCTGCATGACGAAGAATCCCCGCAAGTGAACAACTTTACTGCAGCTCAACTTGTATAGCCTTATGTTGAAGACCGAGATCTACATGAGTTGTTTGTTGTCCGAAGTGAGCGTTCTCCTTATGTTGATACCTCAGATTATCAAGGTGTTGTCTTCCCTGTACTGAATTCCCGAAGAGAGGTCCTGATAACCAAGACCGAAGACCCAAGAGCTCCTGAGTATGCTATAAGATTCTGAGCGTCGGAAGGAAAGTTAAAGCCTTGAAAGTTAAAGATGCTGTTAACTTCAATGCTGCAGACATGTGTTTGGTTCCTGGCCTAGTGTTACCTCCGAAGTTCAGAGCACCGAGGTTTGAAAAGTACAGAGGAGATAGCTGTCCGAAGCAACATTTAGTGATGTTCTGCCGGAGAATGACTTCGTTTGTGCAAGACGACAAGCTAATGATTCACTGCTTCCAGGATAGTCTGACTGGGGCATCTTTGAGTTGGTATATGCAATAGAGAGTAATCAGATTCGATCATGGATGAATTTAGCCAGAGCTTTTCTGAAGCAGTATGATTATAACCTAGACGTATCTCCTCATCGCATGCAGTTGCAAGAGTTGTCTCAAGAGAACAACGAACTCATCAGGAAGTATGCGCAGAGATGGAGAGAATTTGTTGCCAGGGTACAACCACCGCTTTTAGACCGAGAGCTAACAAGCATGTTTGTAGACTCACTGCAGGATCCATACCATTAAAGACTGCTTGGGCTTCCGTTAAGTTTCTCTGACTTGGTAGTACTGGGAGAACGCCTTGAGCATGCCATCAAAATCGGGAAAATTCAGATTATTTCAGGCGGGCAGGCTAGTGAAGCTGAATCTCTTTATGATTATCAGAATGAAGAAGGAGTTATGATCAATGCAATCATGTCAGATGTTGAATATCCTCGAGATGAGTTGTTGAAACCCGTTGGTTCTTCATCTTCTTAGAGATCAGTACCTCCTGTGTCTTGTTGTGCTGGACAGACAACTGTGCCTGGGGCACCCTATCAGGAACGTTATGTCACTTCTCATGAAAATCAGCGAACTCGTGGTCGAGGTTATCAGAATCAGCGCCAGAATCAGAACAGGCCTCGTAACAACTTGGAACGAAAGAATGCTCCTTCCCACCCAGTGCCTATGCCGTATAGCCAGATACTGCCATCTTTGATACAGAGTTCTTTAGTGGAACCTAAAAGCTCTTAAGCCTGTTCCAGAGCCTTACCCTCCTGGGTACAATCCCCACGTTCAGTGTGGTTACCATGGCGGATCCCCGGGGCACTCAACTGAAGATTGCAAAGCTTTTTAGGCGACAGTATAACAGTCGATCGACCAAGAGTGCATTTCCTCTCCAGAAGGAGTTTTGTCTGTTCACGCCTACCTCTCAGCTGTCTGAGCTCGTAGATTCAGAGGGTCCTTTTCAAGAAGCCAGTGGTCCAGACAGGCGGGCACCCTCAGCATTGGCAGTCCTCAGACTTTTATTATTTGCATTTGTAGTTTCTTTTTCTGTTAGTTACTACTTGCTGTTGAATATTGATTGTTTTCGAATGGTAATATTGATAAAGTGACTATGCATTTTTCTGAATTAATCATGTCGTTGTCGCTCATTTATTGCATTGCATTGACACTTGCATTTTATTTACTCCACCTTATCACTATGATTAGTAACGATTTGAGGGAAGATGATGAAACTGAATACTCACAACCGATGATCGTATGCTTTCAGATAAAACCTTGCCGATGACGTACAAGGCATTGTTTCAAATCCCCAAACACTGGAGATATAAGGAGTTAGTCCCTTGTTAACCACTTCGAGCCAAGAAGTAGAAGTTTTTTCGGACTTTTTAACCCTCACGTCTTAACCCGGGGCAGGGTAGTTGTCAGTTAGCTTGACCGAGCGTTCAAGTCTTATAGAGGAGTGTTGCCTTCCAAGAACCAATCACAGTTTACGCCTCTCAAGAGGTCGCGTCTCGCCAACCACAATGGTTAAACCTCACCAATCAGGAGTGAGACAGTTACCATCCTTTCGGAGCAATCAAGACAATCAGTGTCACACGACTGTGTTCCAAGAAAAAAAAGAATAAGAGAGCCCGCTAAGTAAAAAGAAAAAGAAAAAGCTGGAAAGCTAATACTTAGGCAAAAATTAGGGCATCCCGCTGGACTTCAAAAGAAAAAATCGAAAAGAACTCAAAAGGAGTCAGTCCAGGCAAAAATTAGGGAATCAAAAGAACGAAAAAAAAGGATAAAAAGAAAAATCCCCGAACAAGGACAAAGTCGTGTGGATACAGACACCGAAAATGAAAAGGAGTAACTGTTACTCCGAAAACCTTGTGAGTTTTCCTTAACTATGGTTCTCACCATTCAACATACCTCTCGAAGAGGCGAGCGCTCGAGCCAGGTTAACTGAACTTTAGGATCGGAGATCATCACGTATAAGGGGTGGGTACAAAACATAATTTGAGCTAAATATCCTTTGTTTCACGAACCATGAACCCGACCACGATACAACCCTTAAAAGACCTAATTGAGGCAGGGTTTATTCTGAAAGCGCATTACGATAAGGTTGAGTAACCTGACTCCTTCATGATTTGCTAATCATATCCTCGTTGTATTTTTTTTCACTGATCAAATCAGCACTGCGTTTGAACTATTGGTTCATTCGCCACTCACAATCATGACATGTAAATGAGTGACAACACAAGGTTTTTTCAAAATCTGCATGAATACTGCATTGAAATTACCATTCATGAATAAACAATTTTACTTGCAGGTCAGTAGTGGACATAAAGGAAATTCCTACTGGGAATAATCAAACTGGACTGAATAATTCAGAAGTCTGGATCAGAATGGTGAATGTTGAGAAACCCTGTGAATCCGGGGCATCGACTTCTAGTGAGTTCGGAATCAATTAGTCTAAGGAAAAGTCCCGAAGCATCAGTTGATTATGGGGCAGTTTACTTGAGAAGCAGTTGGTCAGAAGCGAATCTTCTCGAGAGCCAATCAGGGGCAGTTATCCAGAATGCTATGTTTGATCAGGGCAGGTTAAGTCGCTCAACGCTCGTTCAGGGGCAAGTCACTATGTTGATAGTTGGTGAATTGAGGGAATCCTTTTGTCGTGCAAACACCGGGGTAAGCCATCGTAAGGTCGTATTGTAACAAGGTGCTTTCGGTTCAGAGTGGGTTTTTCCGAGAACCAGATTAAGGGAAAGTCATTGCAGACAGAGGCATGTCTTTATTCGAGAGACGTTTGATTCGAAGTATCTCGTGGAAGTTCAGAATGTTGGGGCAGTTCATATCAAACCATCAGGGTACAGATTTTCAGACTACCCCACAGAGGTTCCTGCAGGCCGGGGCATAATAGAGGCGAAAGAATTGTTCTTCTCAGTGTCATCAGAGTTACTCAGAGCTACTTGAGCAGATTCAGCCAATCTTCAAGTTTGAGACAAATATCGGGAAATCGTGCTGCCATCCATTGACCCTTCTACTAGAAGCCGTGAATTCGGACAGGGTATTGTCCAGCATCAGGAGTGTATGACCTATCACGGATGTACAAAAGCCCCAGCCTACTGGGCACATTCGTTTATCCCCAGTAAAGTCGTACATTCGAGAATCAGTTAGTCTGGGGCAATTAGGTCGAGATTTGGCAAATCTCTCGCAGCTATGGGCACTGCTCCACGAGTCAGTCAATCAGGGGCAAAAGATTTGTTGCAAGACCGGGGCAGATCACCCTAAAAACAAAAGATGTTGTTGGGACATTCTTTTGGGGTTTGACGTGCAGAAACAGTTCAGATCTAACCGTCAGGGTACAGAGATCGAAGAGTCCTTATCAGAAGGTTGGTGCCGATTCAGGGGTAAGGTATTGTGAGTAGCACTATGGCTAGCCTTTCCTTCCCAGACAAAATGCTCGGACTGGGGCATGTTGGTATTTATGGGGAAAATTTCTGAGAAGGAATAGAGTTCATGTTGCCCTAACCAGAGGCTTTTGATGAAAGACTTGATCATTAGGCGAGGTGAATCCCCGTGCAGGTCGTACTTCATTCCCTGAAGCCGAGATAACAATGTTCTTTACTGAAGAAGGATCAATTTCCCCCAGCTATTCGCAGCTTATCCGAAGGATACTCTCCAGCAGGTCAAGATTAATGCTCGCCACAGGATGTCTATCCTCAGTCCCGAGTTTGTAAACTGTAGCCAGATGGTTTACTTTTCCTAGCAGGGTCATTTGTCTTCAACAGAATTGATGATTCCAAGATTGTAGGCTGTATTCAGACAGTGTGGTGTCCCCAAAAGGATTCCCTATCCCGAGCAGAGTTGTTTAGCCTCAGAAGACTAATATTTCCAAACTTGTGAGCTGTACCCAGACAGTCTACTCTCCCCAGCAAAGATTCCCTTCCCAGTAGGGTCATTTATTCTCCCCAACGGAGTCAGTTTATTTTCCCCAAGAGAGTCGTTTCGTCCCCAGTGGAGTTCTCTCTTTTCAGCCAGTGTTTTCTTTCCTCCCAATGGAAATCGAAGGTTAAAACTCTCCCCGACAGAGTTGGTTGTGTGTCCTGGCATTTATTTTGCCAGAATGCTTTGTGATACCCATTCGCTCCCCAGCAGGGTGATAGTTGTCCTCGACGGCCAAAATTGATGAAGCGAGCTTGTTAGAGCTATCCCAGCAGTCTGAACCTGCATGTGCATTTGCATATACCAAAAACGCGTAGCATTTCCATACTGTATGGAGCATTACGCCATTGTCAAACATGCGCATTTTGAAACATAAATCAGGTTGGTTAACCTTTTGCTTTCAGGTGTATTTCTCAACAGGAGTATGGAGTTTGGTTCAACAGGAATATGGAGTCCCAGCAGATATATTTTCAGATATTCGGAGTCTCACTGTGAGACAGGTGATGATACGGGTTAGTTTATTTTCCCCACAGAGTTACTAATGGATGTGATCCGATCAGCGGAATGTTTTTTCAAGTTTGTTGTTGCGGCAGCATTTCAGGGTTTCATAAAATCAAAATTTCAGGAGTGTTCACTTGTTGATGAGATGAGTGTTCGGTGTTTATTTTTCAGAATATCCCCAGTAGAGTTAGCTCTTGTTGCAAACAGGCAAAGAAGATATGTGCGAGACAGTCTTTCCGTATGAAACAGGCGGATAAGAACAAGAAATAATCAGTAAAAATCAAAAGGATGAATGTGCTTCTGTAGGAATCAGGCAGATGATGGATTTACTCCGTATGGAACAGGCGGATGTTAACAGCAATTGCACCGTAAGAAGCAGGTGGATGCATTTGAAAGCTCTTTCTGTAAGAATCAGACAGATGAGTTCTTCCATAGGCAGCAGGCGGATATCAAAAGAATTATTTTGTAAGAATCAGACAGATAAGTTCTTCCGTAGGGAGCAGGAGGACATGTAATGGATTGCACCGTAAGAAGCAGGCGGATGCATTTGAAAGCTCTTTCTGTAAGAATCAGACAGATGAGTTCTTCCGTAGGTAGAAGGCGGATGTCAAAAGAATTGTTCTGTAAGAATCAGATAGATAAGTTCTTCCGCAGGGAGCAGGAGGACATGTAATGGATTGCACCGTAAGAAGCAGGCGGATGTAAGAAAAGCTCTTTCTGTAAGAATCAGACAGATGAGTTCTTCCGTAGGTAGCAGGCGGATATCAAAAGAATTGTTCTGTAAGAATCAGACAGATAAGTTCTTCCGCAGGGAGCAGGCGGACATGTAATGGATTGCACCGTAAGAAGCAGGCGGATGTAAGAAAAGCTCTTTCTATAAGAATCAGACAGATGAGTTCTTCCGTAGGTAGCAGGCGGATATCATAAGAATTGTTCTATAAGAATCAGACAGATAATTTCTTCCGCAGGGAGCAGGCGGACATGTAATGGATTGCACCGTAAGAAGCAGGCGGATGTAAGAAAAGCTCTTTCTGTAAGAATCAGACAGATGAGTTCTTCCGTAGGTAGCAGGATAATATCAAAAGAATTATTCTGTAAGAATCAGACAGATGAGTTCTTCCGTAGGTAGCAGCGGATATCAAAAGAATTGTTCTGTAAGAATCAGACAGATAAGTTCTTCCGCAGGGAGCAGGCGAACATGTAATGGATTGCACCGTAAGAAGCAGGCGGATGTAAGAAAAGCTCTTTCTGTAAGAATCAGACAGATGAGTTCTTCCGTAGGTAGCAGGCGGATATCAAAAGAATTGTTCTGTAAGAATCAGACAGATAAGTTCTTCCGCAGGGAGCAGGCGGACATGTAATGGATTGCACCGTAAGAAGCAGGCGGATGTAAGAAAAGCTCTTTCTATAAGAATCAGACAGATGAGTTCTTCTGTAGGTAGCAGGCGGATATCAAAAGAATTGTTCTATAAGAATCAGACAGATAAGTTCTTCCACAGGGAGCAGGCGGACATGTAATGGATTGCACCGTAAGAAGCAGGCGGATGTAAGAAAAGCTCTTTCTGAAAGAATCAGACAGATGAGTTCTTCCGTAGGTAGCAGGCGAATATCAAAAGAATTATTCTGTAAGAATCAGACAGATGAGTTATTCCGTAGGTAGCAGGCGGATATCAAAAGAATTATTCTGTAAGAATCAGACAGATAAGTTCTTCCGCAGGGAGTAGACGGATATGTAATGGATTGCACCGTAAGAAGCAGGCGGATGCATTTGAAAGCTCTTTCTGTAAGAATCAGACAGATGAGTTCTTCTGTAGGTAGTGAAGGTGAGAAAATACTTAGAAGGGGGGGTTGAATAAGTATGACAGAAAATAATCAAAGATAAAAACACAAGTATTTTTATCCTGGTTCGTTGAACTCAACTACTCCAGTCCACCCTTTTCAAGAGTGATTTGCCTTTCTCAACAAGGACTTAATCCACTATTCAAATCAACTGATTACAAATAGCACACCTAAGAACAACTGTTCTTAGTCTTCTTAAGAGCTACTGATCTAACCTAGATCCTCTTAAGGAAAACTTTCTTTACAAATTAATGTAATACAATGAAAGAGTAAGAATTGCTTCTATGAAAGCTATAAACACAACTGTGTTATTTCTCTAAGTTTAGAACAATGTATGAACAGTGAAGAATATGAAAGCTTTTAGCGTGAGAGAGTTCTTGTCAATATTGTTGTAAATCGGCACTTGAAGAATGAGCTATGATGTCCTTTATATAGCCACTTGAATATTGGAGAGAATATTTTACCGTTAGAGAAAATATTTCCAATATCAAAATAGTACTGTCCTTTGTACTATTACAGCAGAGAGACGGCGCACAAAATGTGGGTGTAGCAATTGTCTGCTGAGCTGTGATTTAACTATATCAGGAATGTACCAGAGGAATAATCTTCTTTGCAGAGAATTTTGTCTATCCCAATTAAGGAAAGATTTGCTGGCATATTCCAACGGATATATTAAAATATTCTTCTTCAAATAATTCAGATCAACAATCAATATCAGAGTCTTCAGTCTTCAGAACCTTCTGGAAACTTCAGAGCCTAATATGTTCTTCAGATGTTGATGAATCAGAGTCTGGTGCAGCTGTGTGCTTGAAGCGTAACATGCTCTTAGATCAGAGTCTTCACTCAGATCAGAGTCTTCTCTCATTCAGAGTCTCTTCACTCAGAGTCTTCTCTTATTCAGATTCTTGATAATACATGCAGCGTGTTGTATCTTCAGAATCTTGATAACTAAGCTCTTATACTTCAGATTCTTCTAATCTTCAGATGCTCTTGAGCCATTCAGAATTCATTGTTCACATCAAATTTGCTCTTTAAGATTAAAATCTTTTGTGCCTGTAGAAAACAGTTTAGAACAAATTTAGAGAGTATAATTCTTGTATACAAATTATCATTAATGTTATCATCAAAACATAGAGATATTACTGAGACACAATCTGTGCTCTTACAATCTCCCCCTTTTTGATGATGACAAAACATGAGCAATTTGTTCAATAAAAATGAATTAAAATTACTCCCCCTGAGATTAACAATCTCCCCCTGAAATGAATACTCTAATGGAATTAGATACTTCCCTTTCTGGTTGAGTATATTTCAGATTCAGAGCCTGATTTCATTTCAGATTCAGAGCCTGATTGCATTTTGGGTTCAGAGCCTGATTAACATCCTGATTGAAGCCTGGTTGACAAATCCTGGTTGATATATGTTTGACTTCTAGAGTCAAAGCTTGATGCCAAAGCTTGATGCCATATTAAAGCTTGATGCCAGATGAACAACTTGGTTGTTTATCTTGCCATTTCCTGTCTTGAGTTATCTTTCAGATCATAGTACTCAAGGTTAGATATCAGAGTCTGGTCTTTAGATATCAGAGTCTGGTTTACTCAGATTTAGCTATTTTTGATCAGGTTCTGAAAAGATAGATCTCAGGAAAAACTTCAATGAAATTTGTCAGAGTCTGGTTAGATAAATTTGTCAGATTCTGATTAGATTCAAAGAATGTTAGTAACATGTCTGACTTAGTTCAGATAATTGCTTATAGATTTGAACAATCAGATTCTATTTTGTTTCTCCCCCTTTTTGTCATAATCAAAAAGATTTTTAAAAGACAGTAAAGATGCAGAAGAAACACATATCCAGATAAGCAGAAGATCATTTTCATTAAGATAACATCCAGATTCAGATAGAAGCAAACAAAACATATCAGAAGACAATCAAAAACAAAACAAAGCATGAAAAACTTGTGCAAAAACATTAAGAAGGTTTGGCAGATGAGGCTTGTTGAGAAGCGATGAGTTGCAGCAGTGCTGTAATCCTCTCTGAGTTCTCATCTTGCTTAGCCATCCAAGTTTTCATTTCTTCATTTGTCTTCTTTTGATCAACCATGAAATCCTTTAGTTCCTTGACATCCTTCTGAAGATCTGTAGATACTGAAATAGAAGATTCTGGAACAGTGGATTCTGAAACAATCTGAGTGACATTGGGTGCAGGAATTTCTGGAGGTGGAGGAGCTTCTAGAAGAAGAATAGGAGGAGGGTTTTTCTTAATCCTTTTCTGATAAGCAGCAAACCTTACTTTTGATAATCTAAGACATTGAGTCCTGATTTTCAAAGCCTCCCTATTCAGTCTGTAAAGATATTTCTTCCAGACAGCATTAGCAGCCTCTTTATCCATAGTGGTCATGCACACATCCATAATGTCAGCAAAGTCTGAGACATTATCCTTGTCAAAATTTCTTAACATAGTATAAACACTTGATCCCAATTCTGCTTCATCAGGGATTCTGGGTTGGGTTGGTTGTGTTTGTGGTGTTTGTTTAGAAGGTTGAGGTTGTGGAGATGGATGTTCAGATGTTTGAGGTTCAGATGTTTGTTGGATAATTTGTGGTTCAGAAGTTTGTTGGTTGGTTGGTTCAGATGATGGTTGTGGTTCAGATGTTGGTTGTGGTTCAGATGTTGGTTGTGGAGTGGATTGGATTTCAAGATGTTGTGGATTGAGAGTTTGAGTGGGGGAATTTTGTGGAGAGGGTGGATGTTCAGAAGTGGGAGATTTAAAAAGTTGTTTCCAAACACTCTCAGTACGAGGTTGTTTGAGATCATTCAAACATTCATTAATGAAACCAGATGATTCATCATCAGATGATGTATCAGATTGGTTAGATTTTTCAGAAGTTGAAGATAAAATGATAGAACGGTTTAAGGGTGTGATATCTAAAATCTCATTAGGATCAATGGGATTTTCAGGTTGGTCAGAGTGTTCAGGGTGAACATCCTCTGGAATGGTAGATTCTGGGATGGGGTTTTGAGGTTGTGGTGTTGTTTGTTGAGTTTGTTTGGATTGTGGTGTTTGAATGTTTGTTGGTTGTGGTGTATGAGTCTCAGATGGTCTAGATCTTTTAAATATGAGGGGTGAGTCAGATGGTGTGGTAGCAGAATGATGAACAGGATTAGAATCAGTGTTAAATACCTGTTTCAGAGTATCTCTTATCTCTTCAAAAGTTGCTGCAGGAGGATTTTGTTGAACCTTCTTCAGCTTCTTTCTTTTCTTCTTCTTCTCAGCATCTGAATGCTTTCTTTTCTTCTGATGACCTTCTTTATCAGCTTTTCTCTTGCGTCTTCTTTCCCTTGTCTGATCAGGAAGAACTTGGCCTTCCTTCTGCACAAGATTTGCAGGGATCTCAACACCATCTCTGATGCAGCAAGCAACATACTCAGCTATTAGCTCTCTGGGTTCATCTGAGGTAAATAGAGGAAAGTCCTCAACAGGAATCCTTCTCCCCCTAACTTCTTCAGAGTTAGTTTTCCTTGGTTTCTCAGATAAATCTTCAACCAATTTCATCCTTCTCAGAGTTAAGCCATTTATCTCAGAGCCAATGATAAAGTTCAGATCTTCTGTCAGCCCAGCCTCTTGCAGATGCGCCACAAGTTGGTTTTCTACCAGAATATCTGAAATCAGTCTTCCCATAGGAATCCATGATCTGACTTTTCCAGTTTTATCTCTTGCTGTTTCCCTTGTTTCCTTGACATGAGATACCAGATGATTGAACAACAGATAAGGAAGATCAATCTGAATGTTTTGATGCAAACAGTACATGAAGTAAAGTTGTTCAGCATTAACATAGTCAGATGAGTTTGAGGAGGGTCTGTGAAAAATGGTGTTCAAGAAAATCTTAGCCCAAATCTTGTAAGTGGGTTTCAAAAACTTAACCTTCTTACAAGGTTCACCAGTAGTGCAGATTTCTTGACAAACATCCTTCAGGTCTTCACGCGCAGAAGACAGAGAGGTTACTCCATCAGTTGCTGTGAAACCTATGAGTTTCCTGATCAGATTTTCAGTGATAACAATCTTCTTACCCAGCACAGAAGAATGAACGAACTTTGGAGTAGCGAATGCATGGATCCAAAACTCCTTCACTAACTTTGGATACACAGGACCCATCAGCCTATCAAAGTAACCATCCCAGCCTTGTGCTTTGATTGAAGGAACCAGATCAAACCCATTATCAGCAAGGTCTTCCAAATCCACGAAACTTTCACATAACACTTCTAGAGAATCAACAGGAGTCAGAAGAGTGCGTACTGGTTCAATGATAGTGGTAGAATCTTTGGTAGTAACTGCTTTTGATGTGGATGCCATTGTTGATGAAGAAGAAGGAGATGACGGTTTCTGGGTTCGTTTAGGGTTTGAGAAGAGAGAGAACAACAGACAAAAGCGCATATGTGTTGAGAATGTGAAAAGTGTGAATGTGTTGTGAGAGTGGTTTATATAGAAAAATAAAACACGCATGGGAAACACAACAGACATACATAGGACACATACGCACGTTTGCATTTAATGAAAAGTAATCATTTTTAATTATGATATGACATTTGGGGGGAAGATCAAGACAGATTGAGATTTTCAAAGCAATACCTTAAACGTCATAGTCAGTAGGTGTACTCCATCTTTTCAGATTCTGAGTGACACGTGTTTGCTTTGCATGTGATTCTGTAACTCTTAAGAAATGAAACGTTTTCAACTTTCAGATCCTCTGAGATGGTCAGTACAGAGTTTCACAAAAAATAAATCACAGATAAATTAAATAAGCAAAACAGATGAAATACTTCAGAGTGTTAAACACTTAGCATCTGAGAAGTAGACTCTGAGAAATATTACTCTGGACAAAAATCCATACAAATATTTTTCAGAATAAACTTAAACCTATCTTCAGCAAGGGGTTTTGTGAAAATATCTGCCCATTGATGATCTGTATTAACAAAGGCTAAATTTATTACACCCTTCTGAACATAGTCTCTGATGAAGTGATGTTTAATCTCTATATGTTTAGCCTTAGAGTGTAAAATTGGATTTTTGGATAAACATATAGCTGAAGTATTGTCACAGAAGATAGAAAGATTACTCTCATAGATTTGATAATCTTCTAGTTGACTCTTCATCCAGAGCATCTGAGTGGAACACCCAGCAGCAGCAATGTATTCTGCCTCTGTGGTTGATAGTGCAATTGTTGGTTGCTTCTTGCTGTACCATGAGATCAGATGACTTCCAAGAAACTGACAGCTTCCAGAAGTACTTTTGCGCTCAACTCTATCTCCAGCATAGTCAGCATCACAGAATCCAACTAGTGAATATTTGTCAGATCTTCTGTAACACAAACCAACATTAGCAGTACCTTTCAGATACCTTAGAATCCTCTTAACAGCAGTTAAGTGTGATTCTCTAGGATCTGATTGGAATCTAGCACATAAACAAACACTAAACAGAATGTCTGGTCTAGAAGCAGTCAAATAAAGAAGAGATCCTATCATACCTCTGTAGAGTTTCTGATCTACCTTCTTACTTACCTCTTCCTTACCTAGAGTGCTTGTAGGATGCATTGGAGTCTTTGCCATTTTGCTATCCAGCATGTTAAACTTCTTCAGAAGCTCTTTAACATACTTCGTCTGATGTATGTAGGTGCACTCTGGAGTCTGATTTACTTGCAACAGGAGCATATGTTTCTGTGTAGTCTATGCCTTCTTGTTGACTGTAGCCTTGAGCAACCAGTCTTGCTTTGTTCCTTTCAACTTCTCCTTTTTCATTCAGTTTATTTCTGAAAACCCATTTTGTTCCAATAACATTGAAGCCTTTAGGTCTTGGAACCAGATCCCAGACTTCATTCCTTGTGAATTGATTCAGCTCCTCTTGCATAGCTAAAATCCATTCATTATCTTCCAGAGCCTCATCAACAGATGAAGGTTCTATAATTGACACTAAGCCACAGAAGGAAGATTCAGAAGTTCTGAGAAATGCTCTTGTCCTTATTGGATCATCTTTCTTTCCAATTATCACATCCTCTGGATGAGAAGCTTTCATTCTGGAAGAAGATCCTCTGACTGTTGGTCTTTCAGAAATATGCAGATTGTCAAGTTGGGAAGTTAAAGGTGTAGCATCTGGATTTTCTTCAGAGTCTTTGTCTTTAGTCTTGTTTGCCTCTGAGCCTTCAGAGTCTGTGAGAATAACTTCTCTATCTGCAAAACTTTCAACTTGCTTTGGCTTTTCAGAGCCAAGCTTATCATCAAATCTAACATGAATAGATTCTTCCACAATCTGTGTTTCAGTATTGAATACTCTGTAGCCTTTAGAGCGTTCAGAATAACCAAGCATGAAACACTTCTGTGCTTTGGAATCAAACTTGTTTAGATGATCTTTAGTGTTAAGCATATAACAAATACATCCAAATGGATGAAAATAAGCAATGTTGGGCTTTCTGTTTCTCCACAATTCATAGGGAGTCTTTTCCAGAAGAGGTCTTACAGACACTCTGTTCTGAATATAACATGCTGTATTTATTGCTTCTGCCCAAAAATGTTTTGCCAGATTTGTCTCGTTGATCATGGTTCTGGCCATTTCTTGCAATGTTCTATTTTTCCTCTCTACAACTCCATTTTGTTGTGGAGTTCTAGGACAGGAGAAATCATGTGCAATTCCCTTTTCAGAAAAATATTTTTCAAAATATTTGTTTTCAAATTCGCCACCATGATCACTTCTGACTTTAATAATTTTGCATTCTTTTTCAGTCTGGACTTGATTGCAGAAGTCAATGAACACAGAATGAGACTCATCCTTGTGTTTTAGAAACTTTACCCATGTCCATCTGCTGTAGTCATCTACAATGACTAACCCATACTTCTTGCCTCTGATGGATGCAGTTTTCACTGGTCCAAACAGATCAATGTGAAGTAATTCCAATGGTCTAGAGGTGGAAACAACATTTTTTGGTTTAAAATGGGATTTTGAAAATTTACCCTTTTGACATGCGCCACACAGAGCATCTGAATTGAACTTCAGATTAGGGAGTCCTCTGACCAGATTGAGTTTATTAATCTGAGATATACGTCTCATATTAATATGTCCCAATCTTCTATGCCAGACCCATTGCTCATCATTCACAGATAAAAGGCATTTTACATTTTGAACTTTAAGTTCTGAAAGGTTAATTTTGTAAATGTTGTTTTTCCTCTTTCCACTGAATAAGGTTGAGCCATTCTTTTGACAAACAGCTTTGCAACATTTTTGATTAAAGATGATATCATAACCATTGTCACTTAATTGGCTTATGGACAATAGATTATGTTTCAATCCTTCAACTAACAGAACATTAGAAATAGAGGGTAGGTTACCATTACCTATCGTACCAGAGCCAATGATCTTGCCCCTCTGGTTCCCTCCAAATTTCACGTCCCCTCCAGATCTAAGTTCCAGGCTTTGGAACATAGACCTTTCGCCCGTCATATGTCGCGAGCATCCAGAGTCCAGGTACCATGATTGGTGTCTGGATTTTGCTGCTAAGGATATCTGCAACAGGTATTATTTTGCTTTTAGGTACCCAGATCTTTTTGGGTCCTTTGGGGTTAGATGTTCTGCGGTTTTGCCTAAACTTCTGTTTTTCAACATAGTGTTTATTCTGGCTAACCCTTGGCTTAAACACATAAGTACTCTTTTCAGAGCTTGTATGTTTAATATCATTCAGATGACCAAACTTGAAATGAGAATACAGAGGAGTCTTCTTGATGAAGAGTTTATCAACAGACTTTGGATTGCTTCCAGAGGAGGATTCACATCCAATGCCTCTTCTGTTGTTCCCACTAACACCATAGATCATAGAAGCCATTTTGCTTCTGTCTATGCTTTTAGTGAGAAATCTTCTAAAACTGGAGTCATATTTTTCTAAAATATTTTCACTGGACTCTGTTTCAGTATCAGATTCTTGTTGAGTTGTTTCTAAATCATTTTTGAGTTTTAAATTTATCTCTTTCTGCTCAACAAGTTCTGTTCTCAGAAGATTAATCTCAGATTCAAGATTGCTTTTCAGCTTCTTGTATTTGAGTTTAATCTTGCTGTAGCTTTCCATCATGTCAGATAAACTTTCAACAAGTTCAGCTCTGGAGAGTTCAGAAAATACCTCTTCAGAGTCAGAGTCTGATTCTGACTCAGATTCAGATGATGACGTTCCTTCATCTTGATCATCTGTGTTGGCCATCAGCGCAACATTTGCACATTCTTCCTCAGATTCAGAAGATGATTCAGATTCATCTGAGTCATCCCATGTAGCCATCAGAACCTTTTTCTTTTTGTCAAACTTCCTTTTGGGTTTTTCCTTTTGAAGTTTGGGACATTCACTCTTGTAGTGTCCAGGTTCTTTACATTCAAAACAAGTTATCTCTTTCTTGCCAGATCTTCTGTGTCCAGAAGATTCTTTCTTTTGATCAGATCTTCTGAAGTTGTTGAACTTCTTCCCTTTGTGCTTCCAGAGTTTGTTGATCCTTCTGGACAGCATTGATAGTTCATCTTCTTCTTCAGAAGAAGATTCCTCAGAGCTTTCTTCATTAACCTGCAAGGCTTTAACAGATTTGTTAGATTTAAAAGCTAAGGATTTACCTTTATCTTTCTTCTGGGGTTCATCTTCCTCCAGCTCAATCTCATGACTTCTCAAAGAACTGATGAGTTCTTCTAATGAGATTTTGTTCAGATCCTTGGCCAGCTTCAATGCAGTCACCATAGGTCTCCATTTGGTAGGAAGACTTCTGATGATCTTCTTGACATGATCAGATGTTGAGTAGCCCTTGTCCAGAACTTTCAACCCAGCTGTTAGAATCTGAAATCTGGAAAACATAGTCTCAATGTTCTCAGATTCTTCCATTTTGAACGCTTCATACTTCTGTATCAGCGCCAGAGCCTTTGTTTCTTTCACCTGAGAATTTCCCTCATGAGTCATTTTGAGAGACTCAAACATATCATGAGCAGTTTCTCTGTTGGTAATTTTCTCATACTCTGTATGCGAGATTGCATTCAGAAGTATGGTTCTGGCTTTGTGATGATTCTTGAATTCTTTCTTCTGCTCCTCAGTCATTGATTTTCTATCAATCTTTTTGCCATCCTTAGTAGGATGTTCATACCCATCAATGACTAAATCCCAGAGATCAGCATCATACCCCAAGAAAAAACTTTCAAGTCTATCCTTCCAATAATCAAATTTTTCTCCATCAAACATTGGAGGTTTGGTGCTGATTCTGTCTCCTTCATATTTGTTGCTTGATGTAGGAATATCACCCATATTAGCAACCAAATAAATAACAGAGTATTTTTCTCACTGGATCTTTATCTGTCACGGTTAAGCGAATGCACACACAGAACCGGAGCTCTGATGCCAACTGAAGGTGAGAAAATACTTAGAAGGGGGGGTTGAATAAGTATGACAGAAAATAATCAAAGATAAAAACACAAGTATTTTTATCCTGGTTCGTTGAACTCAACTACTCCAGTCCACCCTTTTCAAGAGTGATTTGCCTTTCTCAACAAGGACTTAATCCACTATTCAAATCAACTGATTACAAATAGCACACCTAAGAACAACTGTTCTTAGTCTTCTTAAGAGCTACTGATCTAACCTAGATCCTCTTAAGGAAAACTTTCTTTACAAATTAATGTAATACAATGAAAGAGTAAGAATTGCTTCTATGAAAGCTATAAACACAACTGTGTTATTTCTCTAAGTTTAGAACAATGTATGAACAGTGAAGAATATGAAAGCTTTTAGCGTGAGAGAGTTCTTGTCAATATTGTTGTAAATCGGCACTTGAAGAATGAGCTATGATGTCCTTTATATAGCCACTTGAATATTGGAGAGAATATTTTACCGTTAGAGAAAATATTTCCAATATCAAAATAGTACTGTCCTTTGTACTATTACAGCAGAGAGACGGCGCACAAAATGTGGGTGTAGCAATTGTCTGCTGAGCTGTGATTTAACTATATCAGGAATGTACCAGAGGAATAATCTTCTTTGCAGAGAATTTTGTCTATCCCAATTAAGGAAAGATTTGCTGGCATATTCCAACGGATATATTAAAATATTCTTCTTCAAATAATTCAGATCAACAATCAATATCAGAGTCTTCAGTCTTCAGAACCTTCTGGAAACTTCAGAGCCTAATATGTTCTTCAGATGTTGATGAATCAGAGTCTGGTGCAGCTGTGTGCTTGAAGCGTAACATGCTCTTAGATCAGAGTCTTCACTCAGATCAGAGTCTTCTCTCATTCAGAGTCTCTTCACTCAGAGTCTTCTCTTATTCAGATTCTTGATAATACATGCAGCGTGTTGTATCTTCAGAATCTTGATAACTAAGCTCTTATACTTCAGATTCTTCTAATCTTCAGATGCTCTTGAGCCATTCAGAATTCATTGTTCACATCAAATTTGCTCTTTAAGATTAAAATCTTTTGTGCCTGTAGAAAACAGTTTAGAACAAATTTAGAGAGTATAATTCTTGTATACAAATTATCATTAATGTTATCATCAAAACATAGAGATATTACTGAGACACAATCTGTGCTCTTACAGGTAGCAGGCGGATATCAAAAGAATTGTTCTGTAAGAATCAGACAGATAAGTTCTTCCGCAGGGAGCAGGCGGACATGTAATGGATTGCACCGTAAGAAGCAGGCGGATGCATTTGAAAGCTCTTTCTGTAAGAATCAGACAGATGAGTTCTTCCGTAGGTAGCAGGCGGATATCAAAAGAATTGTTCTGTAAGAATCAGACAGATAAGTTCTTCCGCAGGGAGCAGGCGGACATGTAATGGATTGCACCGTAAGAAGCAGGCGGATGTAAGAAAATCTCTTTCTATAAGAATCAGACAGATGAGTTCTTCCGTAGGTAGCAGGAGGATATCAAAAGAATTGTTCTATAAGAATCAGACAGATAAGTTCTTCCGCAGGGAGCAGGCGGACATGTAATGGATTGCACCGTAAGAAGCAGGCGGATGTAAGAAAAGCTCTTTCTGTAAGAATCAAACAGATGAGTTCTTCCGTAGGTAGCAGGCGGATATCAAAAGAATTGTTCTATAAGAATCAGACAGATAAGTTTTTCCATAAGAAGCAGGCGGATGTCAAGATCACTTTCTCGTATAAAGCAGGCGGGAGTAGATAGTTTTTTTCAGTATGGAACAGGCAGATGAATTTCTCGTATTCAGATAAACGGTGGTCCTACTATAGACAGGATGTGTTCAGATATTTGAAAAAAAAAGAGAAAAAACAAAACAAAAATATTTCCCCGGTGAAGTCACTACACTTATTTCTATTGGCAAGTTAATCAGATTCGTATCAAATGCAGATCAGTTTCTCGTATGAAGCAGGCGGGCGTGTATAGTTTTCTTCCGTAAGAAGCAGGCGGACGTAGATAATGTTCCAGTACTCACAAAGCTAGTTTTTCCGTATGAAGCAGGCGGGTTGTAGCTAGTTTCTCCGTACGAAGCAGGCGGATGAGTTTTCCGGTAAAATTTTGAAAAAAAACAAAACAAAACAATGCTTCCCCAGCGAAGTCGTCCAGGTTATTTACAGATTTGGTGTTACATAAGAGATTAATATTGAAATCAGAAGCCTTATCAGGTGATCGATCAGTTTGTCGCCATAATAATTGGATTCAGTTCTCTGGATGATGTTCCCCAAGCAGGGGTGCAGTTTAGTTCTGCGGTTGACAAATTTTCGGGTTTATTTTGTATTCAACCGTCTTCTACCTTTGAATGTTTGAGAGTCGTTCGCTCTTCAACCCTTCAGGTCCAAGCCGCTTGAATAGGGGCAGCTGTTGCACCCCAAAATTTGCTCAACCTTGAGTTTATGTCCCATTGCATAGCATGTCATAGTTCTAACATAGTTCTAGCATCTGCATATCATAGCATTAACATTTAACAGGGTATCAAGAGTGAGATATAAAAGAGGAGAGCCTAAGATCATATAAGCTAGAGAAGCCACCAAGGCCATCAGTCAAAGATTTGGGTGCTTAAAGAGTTGCATTGGTTGTACAAGGTCTATCTCCAAGTGTGAGGGGTTTTGTGAAGAGTCTCAGGGGTCTATGAAGCCTTGATAAAGGGTATGAGATGTGAATATAGCTTATTGAGTCCCTAGAGAGCCAATAAGGAGCTTAAGCAAGCCATAGAATCAAGTTCAAGAGTTCTGATTGAAGTGCGTGCAATTAGGGTTTTGTCTGAGTAATCCTAGCTCAAGGAGATTGTTTGAGAGGCATCAAAGCCTAGCTCTAGATCATTATAGCCATGAAATGATATGTTGAAGCATATGTGGTGTTTTTCCAAGAGAAAATCAAAATAATCAAGAAGGATTGAGGGTGACAAGACAGGGTTCCTAGGGTAAAATCCCCTGTTTTTCACTGAACTTCCAAGCCTTCTAAGT
Source organism: Lathyrus sativus (assembly GCA_963859935.3). Taxonomy (NCBI): domain Eukaryota; kingdom Viridiplantae; phylum Streptophyta; class Magnoliopsida; order Fabales; family Fabaceae; genus Lathyrus; species Lathyrus sativus. Next base: position 555,422,356 of record OZ012740.1, on the reverse strand, counting down.
CAAGATGTGAGCTTCAAGTGACTTGGATCTCCACATGAATGTTGTAGAGGAGTTTCATAAATTTAATTTGAGTACTAGAAGTCCTCAAGGGGATTTATAGAACTCAAGTTATAGCCCAGACAAGTTAGGGGTCCTCAGAGGCATCTGAAATTTAACTATGAAAGTCACTTGACTTCCAAGCAACTTTTGAGCTAGAAGGAGTTTTCAAATATATTCTTGGCAAACATGAAAGATGTTCCTTATCTTCTTAGCTTTCCAAAAAGTTATAGAAGTCCTCATTTGGATTTGTGGAGCTCAAGTTATGAGTTGTACAAGCCAGAGGTATTTTGGGAAAGTGAGATTATAGGTCCTTTTTGAGCATAGGTCAAAATGTCCGTGTTCCACTCTTCAGATGAAAAAGCGTTCAGCACGAAATGTGCTTAAAATGATGTTTTTAGGTCAAATAAGTCATCATGGTAGATTGATCGGCTTATTTCAAAAAAGTCACTTAAAATGGCCTAAAAAAGGGGGAATAAGTCAAATAAAGTGGTGGAAAAAAAATCAAATTTTGGGTTAGAGGTCACAAACATGTCAAGTGAATAGTCATTTTGAGTAGAAATTGCATTCTAAAGACAACGGCATTGGCACATTTTTTAATTGAGCAATAATTTCATGACTTGCTTTGTAAAAGTGGTTACTTGAAATGTAAGTCACTAATCCAAACCACTTAACAAGGCATTTGGAAGGCCATTTTGGTTAGAAACTTCCAAGGGAAGATACATGAACAATCTAAAAACTTTCAAGGGAGGATACATGAATAATCTAGAAACTTCCAAGGGAAATGGATTTTATTATTTTGGGCTTGGGCTTCATTTCTAGAATCTTCCAAACATCTCTATAAATGTTTAGAAACTCTTTTGAAGCAAGGTTGGTGATTGATTGGAGTCGGATTGGAAGAGAGCATATCAATTTTCAAGAGAGCAAATCAAGTGGTGATTCTTCATTCAAGGCGATTTCGGTTTGATTCGAAGATTGTAGCAATTTCCTCGCATATTGTTGGACGAATTTGAAGCTTTCGGAAGCACGAAAAGAGCCGAAGATACTCCGTTTCGAAGCTCCGATCAAGGTATGTAAACCTTCACTTTACCATGGATTTAGGATGAGATAATTAGAAATTCTTATGCGGTTAGGATCGTGAACATCTATGGATGATTTTAGGATTGTTAATTTGGAGATTTTCTTCATTCCCTTTTTATTTTTATTTTTCTGTTTTGAGGCCTGTTTGCTTTTATTGCGTCAAAAATAGTAAAAATGATCAAGAAATTATGAAACTTTTTTCTGCAGATCTTGATTGTCTTAAGAAATTTTAGGCGCTGAGTTTGCATTTTTTGGATTTTTTTTATTTAGTTATTATTTTTATTTCGTGCTAATATCCATTGGTGTACATAACTGTTCATCTGTTTTGTTTAATTTTGTTCTCTTGGATGATTCATGATTTTGAGCTGATTTTTAGATATGTTTTAGATGATATGCATAGGTTTCCCCAGAAATTTTATTGGAATTTCTAGACGAATCTAAGTTTAGTTTTGAATCCGCTTTTTAGAGTCATCCCCATCTGAATGTTCCCTGGACACTTTATAGGTTTTCCTTTAGAAAGTGACCTTAACTTTAGAATTTGGTTTTAATTTTTTTACCATCGGTTGCTAACATCTTCAGGAGATTGTAGAATTTGTATTAGATTTTTGTGGATTGTTTCCCATTTCTTTTGCATTTTACATTCTGATGAGTATTTTGTATGATTTAATTGATGTTTGCTTTGCATATTTGATACCGCTGTTTTGTAGAATTTTATTCTCTTAATTGGTGATGATTCTTGCTTAGATCTTTTGGTAGATTGTAGCTAACACTCGCATGTTCCCTTAGGAATTTTTGTAGATTTCTTATATGTAATTTGGTTCTATTTTAGGGTGGTTGATTAGGACCTTCCCAATTGATGGTTAACCTTGACCCCTTGCATGTTAGGAATTGTTTAGACCCCTTAGAAGTTGATATAGGGTTTGATCTTCAATCTTGATAATATAGATATTAATATACTTTAGGGTTTCCCTTAGGATAATGTGATAAAACTTTAGAATAAAAATGGTAGTAAAAAAATGTTGAAATAGATATGGTGTAATAAAAAACTTAGAATATTTTAGGGTAAGCTTAGTATATTTTTAGGATTTAACACTAGTTTGTACATAAAATTGTAGGATAAAATTTAATCCAAAAACACTTAGTTGTAGTGTATAATGTAGTTGGGGCATGTAGTATTTGGTTTAGGTTATAGGGGAATATATGGGCTATAGGGTAGATATAGAACTCCCCTTAGAATAAATCCTAGAATTTTAGATACTATTTTACTATTTTTAGTATATTCTGTAATTTGAGTGTTTGTTTGGTGTTCCCACTTGGGGTTTTTATCTGTCTGCTTGGGCTTTTGGGTTTTTATCTGGGGTATGGGCTTGGTTTGGGCTTGTGGAAGCATGAAGACATCAAAGAAGAAGATTGAGGATAATAATCAAAGGTTGAGGCATGAAGATTGCTTGAGCTTGGAGCTGATTGAAGACTTAGGAGAAATAGGAGAAAATAGGCAAAGCTTTAGAATAGAACAATTTTTTTCATAAACATGGAAAGCTTCTTGTGCTTCCATTCTTCTCAATGATTAAAAGTCCCTCTATGGTATTCACCTCTCTCCTTTGGAGGGATAAGTGGCCTTACCTTAGAGGTAGAACTTTGAGGGAAATAGTCTGTTACAATGTCAACTGTTTATAGGCTTCCTTTGGTCGTCAATGAACTGTTTGACATTCAATTTATTCTGATAAATCAATTCTCATCTGGGATAGCTTGTCTTGAAGAAAGAAGCCATTGAAGATAGAGATGAAGATCAAATATTGACAAAGATCGAGATTATTCATGTCAAAATTGTGTAGCTGTTAGAGCTAGGGTTTACTGCTGTCTTGAGCTATCTGTTGTCCGATGCTGTCAACTGGTTAAGAGTTTGTGCTTGCTTGAGCTTGGTGATTTCTTGGAGATGGAAGCTTGTTGCAGCTTGGGTAGATTGTTGTTTATCAACTGTCAGAGTTTGCCGTTTTTCATAGTGGTTGCTGTAGGAGCTGGGGGGCTGTCAGAGCTGGTTTTGGGGTTTATTTTTTTCTTTGCTGCATTGTTTGTTAATTTCCCCTTGGGTTGAAGTGAAGCCATTTCACTTTACTCATTGTTTTCTAGGTTCGAGGTTGAGTGGGACTCCCTTGCCTCGCTTGTATTGCTGCATTCATGCATTTTACTGCTTTACTGTATATATGTTGTTTCTTTTCCGTTTATCCCTTAGGATCTCTGTTTCTCTCTGCGCAAGAGAGAAATATGATAGACATTAGGGTTCTTATCCATGCATGAAAACATTATGGTAGATTTTGATTCCCTTTTCAACCATAGGTTTAGAGTTGTTGTTTCTCTTCTACCTCAAAACAATCAGAAAAATACAATAAAAGGATAAACATCAATAAAAAACAGTTCTTACGTAAAAGACTGTAAACCAACCAAAGAGTCATTTTTGTCCGCTTGGACGCGTAATCAGGAGAAAACCTTTTTCAGAAGGATAAAAACAATCAAGACAGACTTGTGTCGTACGTGGCCCGAACTACGTTTGCTCTGATCTTTCATGCTGTATGAAAGTACGTAGGCATATGATGCGATATCCTAGCGAGCAACCTTCCCCTCCTTCCCGTAGGTAGGCGAACTACGTTGACTCTAATTTCTCGTTCCAGACGGGAATACGTAGGCATAAAGTGCGATACTTTGCCGAGTCATTTTCTTTTCTTTTAACCCTGGACCTTTAGAGTATGTAGAATACAATCCGTACTAGAAAACAAGCGTGGATCCCGTCGAGTACGACGGACGTGAGGGGTGCTAATACCTTCCCCTTGCGTAACCGACTCCCGAATCCAGGATTTGGTTGCGACGACCATTCCTTTCCCGTCTTTGCGGTAGGTTTACTTCGAGCGTTTCCTTTCCCTTCTTTGGGATAAATAACGCACGATGGCGACTCTTCTGAAAAAGGTCTTCTCCTGATTACGGGTCCAAGCGGACAGAAATGACTCTTTGATTGGTTTACAGTCTTTTACGCAAGAACTGTCTTTTATGGTGTTTGAAATGTTTATTGTGTTTTTTTATTGTTTTGAGATAGAAGAGAAACAGTAACTCTAAAACCTACGGTTGAAAAGGGGATCAAAATCTACCCTAATGTTGGCATGCATGGATGAGAGCCTAATGTCTGTCATATTTCTCTCTTGCGCAGAGAGAAACAGAGGTCCTAAGGGAATAAACGGAAAAGAAATAGCATATATACAGTAAAGCAGTAAAATGCATGAATGCAACAGTACAAGCGAGGCAAGGGAGTCCCACTCGACCTCGAACCTAGAAAACAATGGGCAAAGTGAAACAACTTCACTTCAACCCTATGGGGAAAATCAACAAACAATACAGTCAAGAAATTCAAACAATACATCAACAGCTCTAAACAGCACCAACAGCTCTAAGCAGCAAAATCTGATAGAAACAGCAACAAGTCACCAACACCTTCAAGCAAGGTCTTCATCCATCTACAAAACAAGCATCCATCTTCAAGAAAAACAGTAACAAGAAACTTTAACAGTTGACAGCACCAGACAGCTAAACACTAGTAGACCCTAATCCAAACAGTTGCACAGCTTTGACAACACAAGCTCCTTCTCCTATCAGTCTTTAAGGCAATGAACTTTATCCTCAATCTTCAAGGGATTCTTCAAAGCAAACTCTCCAACATAGAAATGATTATAAGAGGATTTTGAATGTTAAACAGTCTGTTGAGCACCAAAGGTGGCCTACAGAAAGTTAACATAATACAAACTGTTTCTCTCAAAGTTCTATCTCCTAGATACAGTCACTAATCCTTCCAAAGGAGGGATGTGAGTATTAAGGAGAGACTTTTTAATCATTGAGAATAATGGAGGCAAAAGAAACCATCCATGTTTATGAAGAAAATTTTTATTCTAAGGCTCTACCTATACCCTATGTCCTATGGTCTTCAAGCAACTCCAAGCAAGCCAAGCAATCTTCATCAAGCTTTGATTTTGATCTGCAATCTTCATCTTTAATCTTTGCCAAGCTCCACAAGCTCAAACCAAGCCCATACCCCAGATAAAAACCCAAAAGCCCAAGCAGACAGATAAAAACCCCAAGTGGGAACACCAAACAAACACTCAAATTACAGAATATACTAAAAATAGTAAAATAGTATCTAAAATTCTAGGATTTATTCTAAGGGGAGTTCTATATCTACCCTATAGCCCATATATTCCCCTATAACCTAAACCAAATGCTACATGCCCCAACTACATTATACACTACAACTAAGTGTTTTTGGATTAAATTCTATCCTACAATTTTATGTACAAACTAGTGTTAAATCCTAAAAATATACTAAGCTTACCCTAAAATATTCTAAGTTTTTTATTACACCATATCTATTTCAACATTTTTTTACTACCATTTTTATTCTAAAGTTTTATCACATTATCCTAAGGGAAACCCTAAAGTATATTAATATCTATATTATCAAGATCGAAGATCAAACCCTATATCAACTTCTAAGGGGTCTAAACAATTCCTAACATGCAAGGGGTCAAGGTTAACCATCAATTGGGAAGGTCCTAATCAACCACCCTAAAACAGAACCAAATTACATCTAAGAAATCTACAAAAATTCCTAAGGGAACATGCGAGTGTTAGCTACAATCTACCAAAAGATCTAAGCAAGAATCATCACCAATTAAGAGAACAAAATTCTACAAAACAGCGGTATCAAATATGCAAAGCAAACATCAATTAAATCATGCAAAATACTCATCAGAATGTAAAATGCAAAAGAAATGGGAAAACAATCCACAAAAATCTAATCAAAATTCTAAAATCTCATGTAGATGTTAGAAACCTATGGTAAAAAAATTAAAACTAAATTCTAAAGTTAAGGTCACTTTCTAAAGGAAAACCTATAAAGTGTCCAGGGAACATTCAGATTGGGATGACTCTAAAAAGCGGATTCCAAATTAAACTTAGAGTCGTCTAGAAATTCCAATAAACTTTTTGGGGAAATATATGCATATCATCTAAAACATATCCAAAAATCAGCTCAAAATCATGAAGCATCAAAGAGAACAAAATTAAACAAAACAGATGAACAGTTATGTACACCAATGGATATTAGCACGAAATAAAAATCATAACTAAATCAAAAAAAATCCAAAAAATGCAAACTCAGCGCCTAAAATTTCTTAAGACAATCAAGATCTGCAGAAAAAAGTTTCATAATTTCTTGATCATTTTTACTATTTTTGACGCAATAAAAGCAAACAGGCCTCAAAACAGAAAAATAAAAATAAAAAGGGAATGAAGAAAATCTCCAAATTAACAATCCTAAAATCATCCATAGGTGTTCACGATCCTAACCGCATAAGAATTTCTAATTATCTCATCCTAAATCCATGGTAAAGTGAAGGTTTACATACCTTGATCGGAGCTTCGAAACGGAGTATCTTCGGCTCTTTTCGTGCTTCCGAAAGCTTCAAATTCGTCCAACAATATGCGAGGAAAGTGCTGCAATCTTCGAATCAAACCGAAATCGCCTTGAATGAAGAATCACCACTTGATTTGCTCTCTTGAAAATTGATATGCTCTCTTCCAATCCAACTCCAATCAATCACCAACCTTGCTTCAAATGAGTTTCTAAACATTTATAGAGATGTTTGGAAGATTCTAGAAATGAAGCCCAAGCCCAAAATAATAAAATCCATTTCCCTTGGAAGTTTCTAGATTATTCATGTATCCTCCCTTGAAAGTTTCTAGATTGTTCATGTATCTTCCCTTGGAAGTTTCTAACCAAAATAGCCTTCCAAATGCCTTGTTAAGTGGTTTGGATTAGTGACTTACATTTCAAGTAAACACTTTTACAAAGCAAGTCATGAAATTATTGCTCAATTCAAAAATGTGCCAATGCCATTGTCTTTAGAATGAAATTTCTACTCAAAATGAGTATTCACTTGACATGTTTGTGACCTCTAACCCAAAATTTGATTTTTTCCACCACTTTATTTGACTTATTCCCCTTTTTTAAGCCATTTTAAGTGACTTTTTTGAAATAAGCCGATCAATCTACCATGATGACTTATTTGACCTAAAAACATCATTTTAAGCACATTTCGTGTTGAACGCTTTTTCATCTGAAGAGTGGAACACGGAGATTTTGACCTATGCTCAAAAAGGACCTATAATCTCACTTTCCCAAAATACCCCTAGCTTGTACAACTCATAACTTGAGCTCCACAAATCCAAATGAGGACTTCTATAACTTTTTGGAAAGCTAAGAAGATAAGGAACATCTCTCATGTTTGCCAAGAATCCATTTGAAAACTCCTTCTAGCTCAAAAGTTGCTTGGAAGTCAAGTGACTTCCACAGTTAAATTTCAGATGCCTCTGAGGACCCCTAACTTGTCTGGGCTATAACTTGAGTTCTATAAATCCCTTTGAGGACTTCTAGTACTCAAATTAAATTTATGAAACTCCTCTACAACATTCATGTGAAGATCCAAGTCACTTGAAGCTCACATCTTGACTTAGAAGGCTTGGAAGTTCAGTGAAAACAGGGGATTTTACCCTAGGAACCCTGTCTTGTCACCCTCAATCCTTCTTGATTCTTTTGATTTTCTCTTGGAACAACACCACATATGCTTCAACATATCATTTCATGGCTATAATGATCTAGAGCTAGGCTTTGATGCCTCTCAAACAATCTCCTTGAGCTAGGATTACTCAGACAAAACCCTAATTGCACGCACTTCAATCAGAACTCTTGAACTTGATTCTATGGCTTGCTTAAGCTCCTTCTTGGCTCTCTAGGGACTCAATAAGCTCTATTCACATCTCATACCCTTGATCAAGGCTTCATAGACCCCTGAGACTCTTCACAAAACCCCTCACACTTGGAGATAGACCTTGTACAACCAATGCAACTCTTTAAGCACCCAAATCTTTGACTGATGGCCTTGGTGGCTTCTCTAGCTTATATGATCTTAGGCTCTCCTCTTTTATATCTCACTCTTGATACCCTGTTAAATGTTAATGCTATGATATGCAGATGCTAGAACTATGTTAGAACTATGACATGCTATGCAATGGAACATAAACTCAAGGTTGAGCAAATTTTGGGGTGCAACACCAGGGAAGAGGAAAAAGAAAGGTGGCTCGCCAAGATTTCGCAATCTCGTGCCTACGAATCCTCACAGTGCAATGAGAAATTTAGAGCCCATGTAGTTCGGAGAACTAGGACGGAGAAAGAAAAGGAAACGGAGACGGTGTCAAAACCAAGAGCGAAAGGAGGTAAAAAGAATCTGCTGAGGAATACAGCAGAACGATGGTATTGCACTAGGGATTCAGTACATTAACTGGCATGCAGTGATTAACCAAAGAAACATGAGAGCAAGACTCTGTGGGGAAAGCAAAGGTTGGTGTCAATAGACGAACTGTGATGAACCAGAAGGAGTGAATGATTAACCAAGAGAATGTGATTAACTCTCTGGGGAATACAGTGTGTTAATTGATAAACAATGGTTAACCGAAAGGACGGGTGTGAAACCAAGCGAAGGTTGTGACCCAAAGGATGGGTGTGGAACCAAGCGAAGGTTGTGACTAAAAAGAAGTTCGGTACACTGACTGAACAAGTAATGCTTGACCAAAGAGAAAGGTATTTGAACCTAAAGAAGGTTACTAATCCAAAGGTATGAGTATTTGAACCAAAGGAAGGTTATTACCTCACAGGGGCATTGGTTCTAGCAGAAGGACTATGATTAACCAAAAGGAATGAGTGATTAACTAAGAGAAGGTGATTAACTCAAGAGAAGCTCAGCATGTTAACAGACGGATTGTAGTTAACTGAGGAATGGGTGATTAACCAAGAGAAGGTGATTAACCCAAGAAAGGTTGGTTTTAATAGGTAGACTATAATTAACCAAAGAACGGGTGATTAACCAATAGAAGGTTATTAAATCAAGAGGAAACACAGTATGTTAACAGGAAAATTGTGATTAACTGAGAAAAAGGGCAATGGGTGTTTTATGTTAGTTCCAAGGTTCTATGATATAGAATTGTCCATGGTTTCATGATTGGCTAAATTATGGTAAAACATGACTCTGCACTAATGTTAAGCAGGATGTCATTACCATAGTTATGACATCGCTAAAGGAGCAAGCAGGAGCTGGTGAAAGAACTGTTGTGGAGTGGTTTAATGTGAATGTCATGCTGAATGTCGTGACATTCATCATGACTGTCCATTTGCTGTCATGACATAACTATTGTCATGTGTGAGAAACAGCAGGAGTTGTGGTGCAGCAGGAGCTAGCAGGAGCTGATAACAGAACTGATGTCATGTGTTGACATCTGGGGCAGCAGGAGCTATGTGCAGCAGGAGCTAACGAGAACAGATGACAAAACTGCTGTCATGGATGTCATTACCAAAGTAATGACATAGCTGTCTAGCACAATAGATGTTGTTATGTGTTAGCAGTAGCCACAACTGGTTGAGTTGTGGTGAAGTTCCTCACAGGCACTGTGAGGTGTGCAGCCACAACAATGTGAGTTCTGGTGAGTGAGGTGTGTTGTCATGTGTTTTAAGCAAGACATAGTTGCATGACAACAAAAGGAGCTGGTAGTGTATATCTCTTGACAGAATTGGTTTGGATTGATGAGACCATGTTGAAAATACCTCATCAGTAAATATGTCAAGGAGATGAATTAGGAACAAGAACAGATTGTATTGGTATTCATAAAAGGATCTTGGAAACCTTTTAGGAAACTTGAATATACTTGTTTCTAATATTATTCTACAGAGGATTGGGAGAAACCATGACTGTCATGATGAAGATTATGCAAAAGTGTTCAGCAGGGCAAGTTGGTCAGCTAAGAGGAAGTGAAGCTGAATGTCATGACCAATGTTATGACATTGACCGTATGACATCAGACGGGATGGGTTTGTTTTTCTGTTATGATACCTGATATATCTCAGGCTAAATATCAGGAAACATGTTATGACTCCTGAGTTATCTCAGGAGAGATTCAAGGCAATGCTGGCCATGCCATGACCTAATTGGACAACACCTTGAATTGTGGAAATTATTTTTATTTTGTTAAAACTAATATTTATTACTTCTGCACAGCCCAAGCCCAGTCTGCAGTGCTATAAAAGGAGGCGCATAAGTAAGGGAAAAGCAAGCACTCACATCAAGAAAAACTAGAGTGTAAAACAGAGGTCTAGGGTTTGAGAGTCCCTTGTGTGTAAGTCACCCTTTGCATTGTTTGATGCATTCTGGTAGACATAATTGTAAGTGAAAAAGGCTAGTCTTCACGTGCAAAGTCTGTTTAGGAATACTTGTAATCTAAGCAATTGTCTGGTGGGTGATTGTTTTGGTTAGGTAGATTCTAGGTTGTGTCTCACTCGAAGCTGTGAAGCAAGAGTGTGTGAGTTCCTTGATCAAAGCTGTGAAGCAAGATCAAGGTGTGTATGAAGTGTCTCTTCATACTGTTTTTGTAATTGTATGATATCACTATTGTGTGATTGAAGGGGAGTGAGTGCGTATACTCAGGTACTAGAGTGTCTCTAGGCTGAAATGTCATTGGGTAGAGATTATGTGAGAAGTGCAAACTGGAGGTTTGACTTTGAATTGATTCTAATAATAGTGAATTTCCTCCCTGGCTTGGTAGCCCCCAGATGTAGGTTTTGTTGATACCGAACTGGGTGAACAATTAATGTGTTATTTATCTTTCTGCATTTACAATTATGTACTTTAAATGGTTAGATAAATAGTATGATAGTCTGCAGATGTCACAACAGAGGTCGTGACATTGGTCATGACATTAGGACAATTTAAAGAAATATAAATTGGCCATGGTCTGTCCTCATCCTTGTTGAGGAGAGATCAATGTTCTTGGAACACATGTGATCTGCATACCAGAATTTCATTTTAACTGACAGACAATGATTAACCAACGAAAATAGAGAGGAACCAAGAGAAGGTTGTAAAATCCGCTAAGGGTTCAATATTTAACATCCAGACCGTGACTAATCGAAGAAAAGGATGTGCGACTTTGCTAGGGAATTTTAACCAAAGAACGATTAATTAGCCAAGGAAATGGGTGATTACAACTCTTCTGGGGTAATCAAAGAAAAGTGATCAGCCAAAAGAAAAAGGTGTTTAACCGAAATGAGGTAGTTAACCCCAGGGACAATTATTAGGGCGTGAGTGATCAAGGATCGACTCGACTGGGAATCAGAAGGAACTACAGTAAGGAGTTAGAGACGATTATTCCAGCCACAAGGTCATTCGTCCCCTACCCAAAATAATTAGAATGAGTGTAGGAATTCTCCACTCTTATTCCTTATCTAGCAACAAAGTATAGTGCGGGAATTGAAACCGACAGAGTAACAGTGCAAATTTGTACTGTACTTCAAAGTGTTGTGTAGACCTCCAGCTCTGCAAGGGACCAAGAAGAAGAAACTCTAAAGGAAACCTAAAGAGAAGAAAAAGGGATGATTAATTAATCGAAACAAGGTTTTGATCAACCAATCAAAGGGAAAGGACAAGTCAATAATTTTTCAAGGGAGTCGAAAGATCATCAAAGAAAACGTGTGAATTAATGATTATACAAAATTAAATTTGTTCAATAAAGAACAAACTTAATGAAATCAAGAATGAAATTTCCAAGCACTAACCAAGAACCAATTAGCATGTATTATTAATCATATCGATCACATAAGCAAGAGTATGCAAAAGCAACATGGTTATGCAATTTCAAGAAATGTAAACAACTCCATAATCGATAAAATCGTGAACAAAAGTTGACATACATGCTTCAAACAAAGGTTAAACAGGTCATAAAACATCCATAAGTATCAAGTATAACAAGCCGTGGAAGTTAAATGGGGGAAAGAAAACCAAACAAGCATGAAAAAGTACAAAAATGGCATTCTGTAACAGTGTTAATCGGTTAACCATATATGGTTAATCGATTACACCTTTGAAAATTTCAGCAAAACATGGAAAAATGATTGGTTAATTGATTAACCATTTTGTACAACAAATGGTTAATCGATTAACATTGTGACAGTAGCAGAAAATCAATTTTTTAAAAGCACTTCCAGCAACTTATCAATTATCCAATCACTCACATGTTAGGGCATACAATTATGCACGAAAATTAAGTCCAATAGCAACAATTAAGTATCAATTTAATCAATTAATCATCAAGATTAAGAATCAAACAATTGAATGATCAATTCACATCAAAAAGCTATTGAATCTACATTGTGAACATGCGAAAGTGATCAAAAATAGTAAATCGAGTATGAAATGCCATCCTAGAAGGCGGAGGATTACCTTGGTGATCGTTGCAAGTGAAATGTGGTGAGAATAAGCAAAGAAAACCAGAGAATTCCAAGCTTGAGATCAAATCGTAGCGAAACCGATAAAAATGTGATAAATGCTCCAAATACGAATTTGCACTGAAAAAGCTTGAGATGATTACTTGAATTGAAGTAGAAGCTACTGTAAACCCAAAAATCCAAGTAGAAATGCAATGAAATGGAGGTTTTTTTCAAGAGAATAACAATTTTGATGTGAAGATTGTTACACTCTAATGGTGGAAATTGAGCTTTTGTGTGTGGTTTGGGGAAGAAGATGAAGATGAATTACATAAAATTTAGAGAGAATAGTGAAAATTGAGAAATAGTTCAAGCCCCCTTTATACAAATGTGAAGGTTTCTTTATATAGAAGCTATTTTAGGAGTGAGCTAGGTTTGGAGTTTTCTTTGGAGCTATCTTTAGAGTTAGTTACATCTAACTCACTGAGTCATAAGTTGACTCAGTTAGTTATTTGTTAACTCAGTGGAGCAATCCTAATGCAAGTCCAAAATCCAATGGTTCTCATGCTTAAAAATGAAGTTACATGGTGGTCTTGATTGAATATGATGTGTTGTAGTATGTGCAAGTGGATTCTTGAAGTGTCTTGAAGTATCTAGAACATTCCACATGATACTAAAACCAAGTAGATCCCAAAGAAGTGGAGGAAAAGTTGTTGTCATAAAACTGCAGCAGAATATGCCAAAACACATATGTTAATCGGTTAGCCATATATGGTTAATCGGTTAACACAACCAAAAATTACCCAATTTGCTTTAAAAAAAGTGCTATGGCCATGGTTTCGATTTTCGACCTTTTTCTTTGATGAATATGCATAAAAACCCTTGTATTTTGTTTGTAATGATGATATGTTAAATTTGTGAGGATGTGATTAATCAGGCTCTAAAATTCTGAATACTCCTGCAGTAAAACCACAGAGAAAAATGTTGATGCGTATGCCGGCGATGCAAATGCACATGCTTATGCAAAAAGACAAAAGAGGATGTCAAATTTCGGGTTAGGATAACTGCCCTTATTTAATCTTCTTGGACCTGAATGTTCGAATTGCACTAGCTCTTCAATTATTCAATGTGGAAGGGGATTAAATAAAAGAGTAGCTCGAGAATTTGGCCGACGAAGACAAAAGATGAAAAGGTGAAAGTGTAGTGAGTTTTGATTAGGTGAGAATCTGGGTGAGTATCTGCTGGGGAGATGAATCAAGTATGCTTGGTGCATATGCTATGTATGGTTGATTTTGCATGATGCTTGATATCATGTGATGCAAGGGTATATGTTAAGATATTGTGTTGCAGGTAGGTTAGGGTTATAGCAAAACAGACTCAACATCTTCAACTGGGGAAAAATACCGCAGGCAACGACTCTATTGGAGAACACGCCTAGAATCTCGGATTTCCAAACTACTACCATTACTGCTGTTAGGGATGAAGAAACCCTGGACGGTCTTCAAATAACCGACTCTTGTTAGAAAAGAAAAAGGCCAGGATGATTCTCACTGTTTGGGGAAAACGGAAAACCGAAACACCATCGCTGCTAGGGAATTATAGCTTTGATCTGTTGGGGATGTTGTGAGGAACCCGCTCTTGCTGGGGGGAAAAACTAACATGTCCCTACTTGGGGACCAATCATGGTTCTGTTGGGGAAAAGGGAGGTAAACAAACCTTCTGAAGAACCATAACGATGCTCGTTGGGGATTAAGCTTGCAATGGGAATTGTCGATCATCCCTTAGGAATTTCTGGTAAAGTATGCATTACATAATACTTTCTCTATTGATTTAGCTTTTTGTTATTCTCAACGCTTTATACTATTATGTGATCACAAGTAATCGTTTATTTGGTAAACAAAATACTGAAAAGAGACAAATGAGAAATCAAATGATAAATTTTATTGAATATGGAAATATTTGTACATAAGGTGTGTACAAGGATGCAAAAATCCTTGATGAGGAAATCTACAATAAATTGAAAAACAAAAGTAAATGACAATGGGAAATTAAATTTGCATTGATACAACATTGTCTACCATCCACTATAAGTCTAGGTTCCAACACTTTGCACCAATTGACGACAACTCGATTGCTCTTTTACCGTCTGAGGTTCAGCTATGATGAAGATAGGTTCAAGTGTTCGCAGTCAAATGCCTTTATCCCTAATTTTTTCCTGGAAATTTTTTCTATTTTTTTTCATCCACCGGGATACCCATTTTGGCCTAAGTCGTCCTTTCGGGTTTTCGACTTAGCGGTATTTTTTTGTTGCTTTTTTTCCTAACTTTTGCATGGACATTTATTTTTTTTGTCCATCGGGACGCCCATTTTTGCCTAGATTGCCTTTGCAGATGCCAATCTAGCGGGCTCATCATTCATCTTCTTAGGCATAATATTTTTTTATTGCGTCGGAGTTCACGGGTAGTGGCAACTCGTCTAAGAAGGCCTTCTTGACAACAAAGGATCATTCGTAATTGGGAGTCCACTTGTCTCGTGGATCTGAGTGAACAGGTGAATATCTTTTGAGCATAATTTCGCCTGCATGGAATGCTCGAGGGAGAACTTTCTTGTCAAAAGCTCACTTGAGGCGTCTCTGATACAATTGACCATGGAAGGAAGCTATTAGGCGCTTCTCTTCAATAAGATTCAACTGGTTGTATCTGGATTGGACCCATTTAGTTTCATCAAGATCTGCTTTCATGATGACTCTGAGCGAAGGAATTTTGACTTTAATGGGTAAAACAGTCTCTATACCGTACCCAAGCAAATACATAGTTGCCCTAGTGGAAGTACGAACTGAAGTTTTATAGCCATATAATGTAAAGGGAAGCATTTCATGTGAATCCTTGTAAGTCTTGACCATCTTCTGGACAATCCTCTTGATGTTTTTGTTTGCTGCTTCGACGACACCATTCACTTTGGGCCGATATTGTGAAGAGTTATGGTGCTCAGGTTGCTTGCATTGTTAATGATAATACTGCTAGCAATACCATAGTAATATATTATATCTTTCTTGATAAATCTGGAAACCGCTGTCGTGTAACATTTGCGTAAGAAGCAACTTTAACCCACTTGATAAAGTAGTCGATAGAAATTAGAATAAAGCGATAACTGTTGGAAGTTATCGGCTCGATCATTCCAATCTTATCAATACCCCACATGGAAAAGGGTCAGGGAGAAGTCAAAACGTTCAAAGGAGTTGGTGGCACATGGATCTTGTCGCCATAGATTTGGCATTTGTGACATCTTTTGGAAAAAATGTAACAATCTACCTCCATTTTTTCCAGTAATAACCAGCTCAGAGGATCTTCTTAGCCATGATAGGTCCTTTTGCTTGTACACCATCACAACCCTCATGTATGGACCTTATGATCGTGTCTGCTTTGTGTCTATCCACACATCTGAGCAGCATAGAATCATAATTCCTCTTATACAGTATACCACCACTCAAGAAAATTTTGGCCTATAGCCGTCTGAGAGCTTTCTTGTCAGTGATAGTAATACCCTTGGGAGTTCTTGTTTTTCTAGATATCTTTTGATCTCGTAGAACCAAGGCTTGTCATCAGACTCATCCTCGATTGCTAAGCAGTATGCTGGTTCGTTCAAATAATCAATGTAGATAGAAAATGCTTCATTCTTCCACTTGACTTTAAACATGGATGCCAGGGTGGCAAGAGCATCAGCTAGTTGATTTTCTTCCCTAGGGATATTATGAAAGAAATTTCATCAAAATAGGGGATCAATTTCGTGATGTGCTTTTGGTACGGAACCAGCTTGGAATCCCGAGTCACAAAGTTTCCTCTGACTTGGCCAATCACTAGGGGATAATCTCCATAGACGTCAAGAATCTTGATTCTCTTGTCGATTGCCGCTTCAATTCTGTAGATACATGCTTCGTATTCAGCCATATCGTGGGTGCATTTGAAGCATAATCTGGCGGTGAAGGGAAGATGAAAACTTGTTTGAGAGATGAGGATAGCACCAATTCCACAGATTGAAAACCTGTTTGAAAACCTGGTTCGGGTCCTATGTCAGGGTCTGGAGTTTCATAATCTCTGATAAACATAATATCCTTGTCTAGAAAGTCAAACTTCATTTGTTGATAACCTTCTACAGATTGATGAGCAAGGTAGGTAGTCAGATAAGACACTCCCTTTTATTACTTTCTGGGTAACATGTTGGATGTCATACTCAGTTAACACGCCATGTTGTCTATGGAAGGATTGCTCGGTGGCAACGCGTTGGTATGTTGCCCTTGCGTTTTTCAAACCGAATGGCATTACTTTGGAACAATATGTACCACATGGCGTGATATAGGTGGTCTTCTCCATATCAGCTGGGAACATCTTGATCTGATTATTCCTTGAGAAACCGTCCATAAATGAAAAGACAAAGGACTACGCAGTGTTGTCCACCAAGAGATCAATATGAGGCAGAGGAAAATCATCTTTCAGACTAGCCTTATTAAGATCTCGATAATCCATACACATTCTGACTTTCCCATTTTTCTTAGGAACCAGGACGATATTTGCAACTCAATCAAGATATTCGGAAGTGGCTAGAAACTCAACATCAAATTTTTTCTTTAACTCTTCTCTGATCTTGAGTGCCATGTCGGGTCTGGTCCTTCTGAGCTTTTGCTTGACAGGAGGACATTCGGGCTTGAGTGGCAAGTGATGTTCAACGATGTTGGTATACAACCCGGGCATATCTTGATAAGACCAGGCGAAGATATTGACATACTCGTTCAATAACTTGACCATCTCGGAGTGTACATGCTTAGCAAGGGATGCCCCAACCTTGACTTCTTTTCTGACATCACCAATACCAAGATTGATAACTTCCATTGGTTCTTTGTGTGGCTGAATCTCTTTCTACTCGTGCTCAAGGAGCCTTTATAGTTCACCCGGTAATTCGCAATCTTCCTCACCATGTTCTCCGGCTTGGTTAATTGGATCCCATAATTATGATGGATGTTTACCATGTTATTATCAATGCATTTATTTGTTCTGCATGTTTATAAATTTGTTTAGAATGAGCTATTTTGAAAGGTGAAAAATTAAAAGAAACTTTTACCATTTGTTATTTTTGAAAAAGTAAAATAAAGAAAGAAAATAGAGCATGCAAACAAACTTTTATTTATTGATCACATAATATTTCAAAAGCGCGAGGCCCTTTACAAGCTATCCACTCGTCTCGGGCGAGGACGAAGGATTAAGAAAGTAAAATGTATTACATGTTTGTGGGAAAAACCATAGGAACCATAATAGATGTCCAATTGTTGAGCTTGAAGCCAGGAGGACACTTGCGTACAATTGTTGAGCTTGAAGCCAGGAGGACACTTGCGTACAAAGCTTGCACTTTGGTTACTAGGACCAACATCATCAATAACTGCCACTATATCCCCCTTCTGGAAAGCAGTACTATTGAACTTGGTCGAGTTACACTTCTTTTGACTGTGCGAACTAGCTTGTTGATCAGGATGATAACCCAGTTCAAAGCGATCATGTTTCTCTACCACCTTGTTGCAATTAGGGTTTTTGTCTGGTCAACCCTAAGTCAACTAGCGACACACCTCCAACACATGCCCTCAGCCAGGAAAGGCACCTTTCTCAATGGTCTCTTTGGCATTTTTGAATTATGACATGGTCATTTTCAGTGATCTACTTAGATTGACAGAAGCGGAGCTGACATCTTCGAATTTAAGACATTGCAACGACACCTCAACTATGCCTTCTTCAGTCTCAACATATCGGAAGGATGATAACTCGCTTACTAGCCAGTCCTCTTCACCACAAACGATGATCAATTGATTGTCGTACATGAATTTCAATTTCTGATGCAATGTAGAAGTAATTGCCCCTGCGGCATGAATCCAAGGTCGACCCAATAAGCAACTATATGCAGGATTGATATCTATCACTTGGAAAGTAATTGTGAACAAATGCGGTCCAATCTTAATGGGTAAATCCACCTCGCCAATAACTTACCTTCTAGACCCGTCAAAAGCTCTGACAATTAAAGTGTTTGGCCTCATCTCTCTCCCTTCTACCAGAAGTTGACTCAATTTTTCTTCATAAAAAGAAATAAATTTAATACTTTTTTTAATTTTATATCTTAATTTCAAAATTCATTTAAATCTCTTAATTTAATATATATATATATATATATATATATATATATATATATATATATATATATATATATATATATATATATATATATATATATATATATATATATATATATATATATATATATATATATATATATATATATATATATATATATATATATATATATATATATATATATATATATATATATATATATATATATATATATATATATATATATATATATATATATATATATATATATATATATATATATATATATATATATATATATATATATATATATATATATATATATATATATATATATATATATATATATATATATATATATATATATATATATATATATATATATATATATATATATATATATATATATATATATATATATATATATATATATATATATATATATATAACTCTTCAAATCATCTCATATTAAAAGAATGACAGAAACCGCGACAAACACAAGGAGAAAACAGCTTCATCGATCCTAAACAGCTGCTAATTGATTTTACATCTTTCTGAACTCACCACTGTCTCACTAACTAAACATCCTCACAAATTTCAAATGTTCCTAAGGCACTGCAAATCCGAATCACCATTCACCTCCATTCTTCCTTCAAATGCCACCCTCCGCCGCCTCTTCAGCTTCAATCCAAACGACGACGTACGCAGAGTCTACACTCTCCTCACAACCACCTCTTCCCCCGAAGACCTCAAACAATCCCTAATATCCTCCGGAATTTTCCTCTCAAATGAATTAATCGATCAAGTCCTCAAAAGGGTTCGCTTTGGCCACGCAAACCCCTCTCAAACCCTCGAATTTTTCCGTTACACCGGAAGAAGAAAAGGGTTTTACCACACCGCTTTTTCCTTCGACACAATGCTCTATATCCTCGGTAGAAGCCGTATGTTCGATAACGTTTGGGATGTTCTAATCGAAACGAAGCGAAAAGATCAAACTGTTATAACCCCTCGAACTGTTATGATTGTTTTGGGTAGAGTTGCTAAAGTTTGCTCCGTTAGACAAACTGTTGAATCGTTTAGAAAGTTCAAGAAGATTGTTCCGGATTACGGTACTAATTGTTTCAATGCATTGTTGAGAACGCTATGTCAAGAGAAAAGTATGACGGATGCCAGAAATGTTTATCATAGTTTGAAGCATAGTTTTCGCCCAAATTTACAAACTTTTAACATTCTTCTTTCTGGGTGGAAGACTTCTGAAGATGCTGAATTGTTTCTCACTGAGATGAAGGAAATGGGGGTTACACCAGATGTTGTTACGTATAATAGTTTGGTGGATGTTTACTGTAAAGGGAGGGAAATTGAGAAGGCCTATAAGGTGCTTGATGAAATGCGTGAGCGGGATTTGTCGCCGGATGTGATTACCTATACTAGTATTATTGGTGGGTTGGGGTTGATTGGTCAGCCGGATAAAGGTAGAGATGTTTTGAAGGAAATGAAGGAGTATGGTGTTTACCCTGATGTTCCGGCGTATAATGCTGCAATTAGGAACTTTTGCATTGCAAAGAGGCTTGGTAATGCTTATGAATTGGTGGATGAGATGACGAAGAAAGGTTTGAGTCCTAATGCAACTACGTATAACTTGTTCTTTCGGGTTTTTTACTGGTCTAATGATTTAGAGAGTTCGTGGAACTTATACAAGAGGATGATGGTTGAAGGATGCCATCCGAATACGCAGTCTTGTATGTTCTTGATAAGGTTGTTTAAGAGACATGAAAAGGTGGAGATGGCATTGCAGTTATGGGGTGACATGGTGGAGAAGGGTTTTGGGTCGTGTACCTTGGTTTCTGATGTGCTGTTTGACATGCTTTGTGATATGGGGAAGTTGTTGGAGGCAGAGAAATGTTTCTTGGAAATGATTGAGAAGGGGCAAAAGCCAAGCAATGTTTCATTTAAGAGAATCAAGGTTCTTATGGAGTTAGCAAATAGACATGAGGCCATTCAGAATTTGACAGAGAAAATGGGCGTGTTTGGGCGACCAACACAAGTTCGCGAAAGAGTTATGAAACCATTAGCGGAAATTGGGGGATTGGACAACTAACAAAATATCTTAAATGAGCCAAACCATGTCAGCCAAATAGATTGAATCTACGACGGACGAGTTCTGGAAACTCATGCTCTAACTTATGACATGTTGATCTTCATGCCTTGAAGATCAAGACATAAAGAGACGTTTCTCTACTTCATATTTGATATTTTCTGGCACTGATTTTTCCGTTCAAATTGCTTTGGAAGGTCTTTAAACATTGTATGAGCTCTATCATGCTTTTGACAACACGTTGAGCCAAGTCAATTGATATAATAAAAGCAAATTTCCCTTTTGAAGACTCAGTTATCCTTTCTTGGGGAACAATATATGTAACGAATGTTGCTATGGTTATACAACCTGCAAAATTTCAGTGACTTGTAGTATCATCTAAACTTTCTCTCCAAACTCCAAATCATGTAATGTCTCTCCGGTTGAAGACCTTATTAGTTTGTCCAACCGAATATGGTAGATTTAAATTTGACACCATATTTACACCAAATCTATGGTGGAGGCTGTTTTTTTTTTAAAATAAAAAAATGTTATTTATAAAAGTAGTTTTTTTTTTAAACGTATTTTGTAATATTAATATAAAATTTTGTCATTAATCAATTTTATCATGATATTAATCGCAAAATGTATGTTAATAACTATTTATTTTATTTATAATTTATTAATCCTTTTTATTATTAATTAATTAATTAAATAAATAACATTAGTTATTTTAAAACATTAAATTTTGAAATGTTTTAACCCGTCTTTAAATTTGATTTACATTCAATAACTAAATTATGAACTATATTAACTCTAACTCAGCTCAATCAATCTGGAGATCTCCTTCTAATTGAAAAAATAAACCTAAATTAAAAAAAAAAAGCAATCATATAATAATTAAAAATGATATATAAAAAATATACTTATAAATTAATCAAAAACTGATTTCATTATTATTACTTTGATTTTTCATCAATCTCATTTTTTATATCGAGTTTTATCATAGCATATTTTTAATTTATTAAAATTTTTTAATAACATTTGTTTTATATTTATTAATATTATTGTAAAAAATTGAATCTTTTTAAAAACATATTTTTAATTTATCATTTTTGTGAACAATGACATAATATGTATTTGTAAGAATTTGATATCAAAAGTAGCATTTTCATATATATAAATATATAAATATATATATATATATGTGTGTGTGTGTGTGTGTGTGTGTGTGTGTGTGTGTGTGTGTGTGTGTGTGTGTGTGTGTGTGTGTGTGTGTGTGTGTGTGTGTGTGTGTGTGTGTGTGTGTGTGTGTGTGTGTGTGTGTGTGTGTGTGTGTGTGTGTGTGTGTGTGTGTGTGTGTGTGTGTGTGTGTGTGTGTGTGTGTGTGTGTGTGTGTGTGTGTGTGTGTGTGTGTGTGTGTGTGTGTGTGTGTGTGTGTGTGTGTGTGTGTGTGTGTGTGTGTGTGTGTGTGTGTGTGTGTGTGTGTGTGTGTGTGTGTGTGTGTGTGTGTGTGTGTGTGTGTGTGTGTGTGTGTGTGTGTGTGTGTGTGTGTGTGTGTGTGTGTGTGTGTGTGTGTGTGTGTGTGTGTGTGTGTGTGTGTGTGTGTGTGTGTGTGTGTGTGTGTGTGTGTGTGTGTGTGTGTGTGTGTGTGTGTGTGTGTGTGTGTGTGTGTGTGTGTGTGTGTGTGTGTGTGTGTGTGTGTGTGTGTGTGTGTGTGTGTGTGTGTGTGTGTGTGTGTGTGTGTGTGTGTGTGTGTGTGTGTGTGTGTGTGTGTGTGTGTGTGTGTGTGTGTGTGTGTGTGTGTGTGTGTGTGTGTGTGTGTGTGTGTGTGTGTGTGTGTGTGTGTGTGTGTGTGTGTGTGTGTGTGTGTGTGTGTGTGTGTGTGTGTGTGTGTGTGTGTGTGTGTGTGTGTGTGTGTGTGTGTGTGTGTGTGTGTGTGTGTGTGTGTGTGTGTGTGTGTGTGTGTGTGTGTGTGTGTGTGTGTGTGTGTGTGTGTGTGTGTGTGTGTGTGTGTGTGTGTGTGTGTGTGTGTGTGTGTGTGTGTGTGTGTGTGTGTGTGTGTGTGTGTGTGTGTGTGTGTGTGTGTGTGTGTGTGTGTGTGTGTGTGTGTGTGTGTGTGTGTGTGTGTGTGTGTGTGTGTGTGTGTGTGTGTGTGTGTGTGTGTGTGTGTGTGTGTGTGTGTGTGTGCGTGCGCGCGCGCGTGTGTGTGTGTGCGCGCGCGTGCGTGCGTGCGTGTGAAAAAATGAGATATACACCGATAATGTTAATAATTTTATATCGTCAATTAATCACTGTTGACCATAACCTATTTCAAGTTTGTCTTTGTTAAGATACAGGTGAATTAGAGTTCAGTACAGTCAGGAATTGAGGTTTCGATGGTTTAATCAGTCAATGTATTAGATTTATTCTCCATGAAACAATTTTCCACATCATCAAAGATACTACATTGGGTCAAGTATGAGTCAAATTTGAGTTTGTCACCCAAAGATCAAGAACAGTGCAATCCAAGACACCCGATTAGGGTTTCTATTCAGGAAAAGTCAACAGTAATTTGAATTTTGATTTAAAAGGTGTTCCAATAATGGAGTTATGGTCCATGAAGCTCATATGGATAAGGGAAGTCCACTAAAGAAGTTTCAAGGCCTCAGAAGACTCATGACACCAACAGTCGATTTAGAGGTTTTCGATCATTCGGTTCGTCTGACTGAAAAGTCAACCCATTGACCAACATGGTTTTAACCTAAAATTGAAGCCAACTATGTTCCCAACATTATTTAATATATAATCATGAATTTTTGTGACCAATTGATCAAGAATTGAGAAGTAATCGAAAAGTTGGAGAATTAAGGTTTTGAAAAGGGCAAAGCCATAACTCCTTAATCACACAAGGGTTTTTGACCTAGTTTCAAGAGGAATGAGTTCCTAACACAAACATAAATATTGTAGTACCTAATTGGAGCTTTCTAAAAAGTACAGGTGGATTCCATAACTCTTCCTGGTTAGAGAGAACCAATGTCCACCAGTTGGCAAAAAGCTCACATTGGCAAAACCAGGTCAGCATGAGTTTTTTGATTCTAAAACCTCTCCAAATCGATGATAATCAAAGACTAAGCCTCATTTATGATGTTTATATTGATAATGAACATTTGTACATCAATTCCCACGAAAATGGCACAAAGATTAAAGGAAATCATTATTTAATGCAAGTTGCAAAAGTGAATAGTGAAGAAAGAGAAAAAAGGTGGCTACCCTTGTCAAATCATCAACTTTAATTCAACAAGTCACCTCCTATCCTATTAAGCATGATGAAAAAATCTATAGGGCATGGATAATATCTTAGTAGAGTGGCTTAAAGAGAAAGATGAAGATTGCATTGGAAAACTCAAAGATTTTCATGATGGAAGGTTAAAATTGGCAATTTGCTTCACTTTTACCCATACCTTGATCCAAGGCTTTTGGCTATAAATAGAACTCACTTCCTACATCACAAACACACAAGTTTCATGCTAGAAACCAGCTAGAACTTCATTCCTTACACAATCACAAGTTCTTGCAAAATCTCATTAAGTTTACAAAATCCCTCAAAATTTACTTTTGTAAAACACTTTTCAAAACCATTTTCAAACTTCTTCCAACTCAAGAAACACTTCAAAAACATCAAATATGATGTATTGAAGCTATCCAAATCACTTCCATATTTATGTAACAAGGTTCTAGTGAGTTGGTCTTTGAAATCTTTGGATTTTGGAGATTTTCCTTCATTTACAAGGCATTTCGTCCACTAGCTTGCTTGGAGGTTGTTTGGAGCATCTATTCATAATCCTAGAAACATTTGAAGATCTTGGAAGAGCTTCAAGATCTCTGGTTTTCTTATTGCTTAATCTTTCTTCAAGAGGTAAACCTAAAACTCATAAATGTGAACTTTCCATTTGCATTTCACATGCTACCATGACTATTTTTAGGGTTTTTACCATGATGTTCTTAAACTTTTTCAACTTGTAACTTGATTTTTCTTGTGATATTGATCTTGTATTATTTATACATGTTTTTTAACATGTTTAAATAATCAAATTTGTTTGATTCATTGTATTACCATGTGCATTTTTTTATCATTTAGATTTTTATGTTTTGTTCACAAACTTAAAAACCACATAACTTCTCCATTTTAAATCATTTTTAAGTGGTTCTTTTTGCAAAATTCTTGTGTTGTAACATATTTCTATATAATGTTTAAATAATTCTAAAAATCCTATTTTAGAAACACTTTTCATTATGAGCAAGTTATAACCCCTTTTAGAGTTTTCACCCTCCTATCTTTCCTTCTTTATTTCAAACATTTGGATTTCATTCTCTTTGAGTTTTTAATTTGAGATTATGAACATCGATTGTTAGCTTTCTTGGGCATTTATGTTTGAATTTCAACTTTGTTTGTACATATTTAGGTGGTTCACCTTTAAAAACTTTTGATTATCCCCATGAGGTTTTGAACCTTTTGTTTACATTGTTGTGACATTGATGGTTTACATATGATATCCTTTACCTTTACCCTTTATCCCAACCTTAGGATCTGAGTCGTTGTACTCATATTTAGCGTCCCGCCGTGGAAATCCTTTACCCTTTATCCTAACCTTAGGATCTGAGTCGCCGTACTCATGTTTAGCGTCCCGCCGTGGACATTCTTTATCATAACAATCTAAACGAAGATCCAGGAGTCGCCGCACTCCAAGTAAGTACTTCTCTATGAATGCTTATATCCCCCGGGAGCCTTGACCACAGTCAAGAGTTCCTCACCACCTAGCTAGGGGAACTACGAACGCTCTGATTTCTCGATGAGAATACGTAGGCACAAGATGCGACGTCTTGGCGAGCCAACTTCACATTTTCCCACCTTTTCTTTCTCCTTCACTAACAACTAACTTCCCGTTAACATTTACAACTTATAATTGGAGTCACCGTGCTCTATTTAGTCATCCCGCCGTGTACATTCCCCGTGTTTACATTTACAACTTAGACTTGGAGTCGTCGTGCTCTATTTAGTCGTCCCGCCGTGGATATTCTCTTCTTTGCTAACTTAACTTTAGTTTAGAGTCGTCGCACTCTATGTAAGTGTCGTCTCGCCGCAGACATTTACTTTCCCTTTGGAACCTTGACCACAGTCAAAAGTTCCTCCCCCCTTAGTTAGGGGAACTACGATTGCTCTGATTCTATCCCCGTTAGGATACGTAGGCACGAGATGTGATTTTTGGGCGAGCAAACTTTATACATACTTTATACTTTATATCTCTTTACCTTAGCACATTTCCCTTTAGCAAAACACAAATACTAACAAGAGGTTCCTGTAGAGTACTACAGATGTTTAGGATGTGAAATACCTATCCTAGGCATAACCAACCCCCGAACCTTTAAATCTCTCTTTGCTTAGCTTTAAGCCTTGCCTTTTTGCTTTGCATTTTTATAGGTCTTTCTTTCTTTAAACCTTTCCTTTTTGGATAAATTAAAGTCCGGTTGTGAACTTAAGAATTAAAGATTCAAGTTAATTCAATAGCTTGGTATCACGATTCTCACCGCAACAATCACCACATATATCGCGTCACATATCAAACTTTAACTTTTAAGTTAATTGTATGACTTGGTTGAATGATGAAATTTTTAAGTTAATTATATGACTTGGTTGAATGATAAATTCCTATTGGATGAGAATATGAAATCTCTCTCTCTCTCTCTCTCTCTCTCTCTCTCTCTCTCTCTCTCTCTCTCTCTCTCTCTCTCTCTCTCTCTCTCTCTCTCTCTCTCTCTCTCTCTCTCTCTCTCTCTCTCTCGTATTTGTAATGGTATAATTTAGAGAGACTTTGGAGGCGGGGTGATTGACACACTCTTGACTCTTTTTTTCTTTCTGAATCGCCCTTGAACTAGTTTGAGCGCCTCTTGTTTAGATGTCTCACTCGAGTCTTTAGTTTCTCAAGAAACAAATTTACATAGGAAGTAATGAGACTTAACCATATCTTCTGGATTTCAGAAAATCAACTACCTACAACCATAGAAGTTGTTATACTATAAGAAAACACATTTGATACGCTTGAGCTATAAATACATCATAGTGTAAAGAAAACCTAATATCATTAAAATAAAATAAAAAGTACACATATACAATAGCTTCCTATTCTACTAGAACTAACTTTTAACACTCTAATAAACTTAAACCCTCTAGTTCACTTGATGTTGTCAAGCATTTAAGTTTTTAGCAAGTATAATAAATAGTAGTTTATATTAAAATTGATTCGTGTAATAAGAATGTGAAATTGAAATTGTTACAAAATATATTAAATTTGTAGAAATTAAAACAAAGGAATAATTACCAAAAACAAAATAATACATATTTGTAAGGATTAAAACAAAACAGACATAATTACAAAAATAAAATTTTAAAAATACTCCTTGTGTCATTAAATATATTTGTTGTGATTAAATATATATTTAAATTTCTTTTTTATTGAAATGGACAGTATCTCAAATTCTAAAAGATTTTTTTTCCATAATGCTCCTTATGTCATATTTTGCTTGTCTGTATTATAAGGTAATTTAATATATAAAGATAATTTCATTTTAATTTTATTTAAGACAATCAATAATATCATGTAAAAATGATTAACTTTTTATTAAGGAAAAAAGTTAAGTTACGTGGACCAACTTTAACCGACATGAGTTTGGAGGTTTTATTTGCAATAGAGACTACACATACAAGTTTTTTTTTTAATTTTTTTTTATCGGAACACAATAATAAAATGTTTAAATGCACTTTTTAAAAAAAAATCACTTTTACTCTAAGTTTATTGCAAAAATCAGTTTTTTGCATTCCAATTTCATATTTAATATGGCACGACAACAAAATTATTCTTAAAATGTGTCATTATTATTAAATTTCTCCACCTAATTGTTAAATGTAATTAATATCAAATTAGTTTTTCTTGCATTTGAATTTGATTTTTTATTTTTGAGTATTTATATAAACTCAAATGTAATTGCATTTATAATAGATTGTAATAAAACTTTAAATTGAGAAGGTTAGTTAAAATATCTCTCTCTCTCTCTCTCTCTCTCTCTCTCTCTCTCTCTCTCTCTCTCTCTCTCTCTCTCTCAATTCTCTATTAATTGTTCTTCATCTTATTGTGCATTGCTAATGGAGGTTCATTATTGAACTCCAACATTTGGTATCCAAAGCTTCAGTTTGATTTACAAGGAAACACGAGTTTAGTAAGGTGTGTGATTGATTTTGATTCTGTAATTCACGTTGAATTGAAGTTTGAAATAAAAGAGAATCATAGATCTTGATTCTCAGAATTTGGGAAATAAGAGTGTTGGTGAGAACTGAGTGATTTGCACAAGAACGAAGAAGAATGGCAGAAACAGTAGCTTGAACAATATGCTTTCAGTATTCGACGGAAAGAACTAGAATCAATTGTCGATTCAGATGTGGTGTTATTTGGAGTTCAAGATGTTCTTGATCTCGTCAATGATGGTTACATGCCGGTTGCAGAAAAGGCAATAGAAGCACAAAGAACAGTGCAACGAGAAGCGGGGAAGAAGGATTAGAAGACATTATTCTATATCCATCAGTGTGCAGATACAAATGTATTTGAAAAAATTGATGATTTGACGACGACGAAGGCGACGTGTAATACGCTGGTACGATGCTATGGTGGTAACACATCAGAGAAGAAAGTAAAGTTGCAGTCCCTACACAAGTAATATGAAAATCTTAGCATGAAGAACAATGAGAATGTACCTGATTACATCTCCAGAGTGATTGTGGTCAGAAATGAGATTAAGTCTTGTGGAGAACGCTATCTAAATAAGTAATATTTAGAAAGGTACTGAGATCACTTACTTCTTAGTTTGATTACATAGTTGTAGTCATATAACACACTAAAGATACTAGCACCATAAGAATTGAAGAGCTTCAGAGTAGTTTAGAGGCATAAGAGTTGCGTCTGACTGAAAGAAACTTTGAAAAAGAGATAGAACATGCTCTGAAAGCTCAGAGTCTGAAAGCTTCTTCGGGAAAGAATAACTAGAAGTAAGCATGGCGAGAGAAAAAGAAAAATCATGGTTGTGGTGTTCAAAATTCAGAACTCTCCAATTCTGATAAGAAACACCAGAATATTCAGAAGGGAAATGAGAAGTTTGACAAGAGAAAAGTTTAGTACTACAGTTGCAACAAGTTTGATCATTTTGCTGCTAATTGTTGATCAAACAAGCTTAACAAGGATGAAGAAGTCAATATAGCCAGAGGATATTCTAATAATGAACCTGTGCTATTGATGGCATTTGAGAATGTAGGGGGATCAATGGTAGACTGGTGGTATATGGACATATCCTGCTCAAATCACCTAACTTGAAACAAACAATGGCTGATTGATTTTGACTCTAGTATAAGGACCAAGATCAGATGTGTTGATGATGAGTATCAAAATGATAAATGAATGAGAAATGTCATAGTTAAGTTGAACAATGACAAAACTGTACTAATCAAGGATGTATGGATGTTTTTGATATGAATAACAATCTGATGAGTATAGGTCAGCAGATTGAAAAATGATTTTCATTAACCATGAAGGACAATCTCTTGAAGTTGTATGACTGTAATCAGAAGCTGATTATGCAGTCTGAACTAGGAAGAAATAGGACATTCAAGGTGAATGTTGCAACAGAAGACACTCGGTGCCTTAGTGCAAGAAGTGCTAAAGGAGAAAGTGAGTTGTGGCACAAGAGATTGAGGCACCTAAACTACAAAAGCTTAAGGAATCTGATTTCAAAGAATCTCGTACATGAAATGTATAAGATTGGGCCACCAAAGTAATCATGTGATGTACGCAATAAATTATCATAAAAAATGCCTCCAAGAATAACTCATGTTTTGGGTGTGGTGCATTCTGATATATATGGGCCTTTTGAGGTAACTTTACTTAGATGGAACAAGTACTTGTCATTTGTAGATGAGTTCACAAGAATGAAAGACACAATTTCAATGATTTCATTTCATTCAATTAAAAGTATTACAAAATCAACTAAGAACATAAAAACTACAGATTCAACTTACATGATGATATTACTTAAAAAACTTACACATTGAATTTACACACTAACATTACACAATAAAAAAAACTTTTGCATTCAAACAATTATAAATACAAAACATAAATACTTCTAAAATTTCTTCCACTTTATTGCATTCTCGTGAGCCACCTCAAGTTCTCCTAACTTTATCTTTTTTGCATCAATTATGTGTCTTTGTGTTTCAATTCTTCTTTCATATTGAACCTGATTTTTTTTCTTCATGATAGAAATGTCATTCTCATCTTCCACTTCATCATAAAACTAATCACAACAATCATACTCAGTTTAAGTAGTCCTTTACAATGTGTAAATATCTTACTCTATAGTGTGTACATCTCTAAATTTGCTTCCCAAAATTAATAGCTATTCAAGCCCTGATAAGCATATTGAATTCTCCACACTAATGATTAGGTATAAATTGCTTCTTCGAAGTACAATAAACCTTCAATTGAGGAATAGTTGTGTCGTCTTTGAAATTTTTTCTAGGGTATCCTTATGTGTTTAGTGTGTTTTCTTGTTTGTCATTATGTTTATTACTTTAGTAATTGAGTCCATCACAATAAATTTCGTTAAACATCTCCTAAAAATGTTTTTTGCATGCATAAAATAAGCATTTGACTAATTTCAACACAAGTTGAATCAAACCAATTATATTGTAACTTGAATTAATAAATTCTAACATGCAAGTCCTTGATTCGAATCATGAAGTTTTTCTTTCCCTGAAGTTGGTTTTAGGAAACATGATTAGGATCATGAAAAGCCTTGATTTGAATCATGAAGAAGTTTTAAAATATGGCATATTATTTTGGAAACCTGATTCGGATTACACCCACACTTGACTCGAATCATAAGTGTTCTTTTATCCAGATCAAGAGTTGTTTGATTCGAATCATGAACAAATCTTTGATTTTTTTTAAATGAGCTCTAGAAACGTGATTCAAATCATGACTCTGATCACGAATCAAATCCAAAAAAAAAAATCATAAATTTCCTTTACTTGATTCAAATCACTCTATTAATATATTAGAATCACCCATTATGTCTTTGACTAAAATCAAATGGCCATCTCTCTCTCTCTATCTCTCTCTCTCTCTCTCTCTCTCTCTCTCTCTCTCTCTCTCTCTCTCTCTCTCTCTCTCTCTCTCTCTCTCTCTCTCTCTCTCTCTCTCTCTCTCTCTCTCTCTCTCTCTCTCTCTCTCTCTCTCTCTCTCTCTCTCTCTCTCTCTCTCTCTCTCTCTCTCTCTCTCTCCTCTCTCTCTCTATATATATATATATATATATATATATATATATATATATATATATATATATATATATATATATATATATATATATATATATATATATATATATATATATATATATATATATATATATATATATATATATATATATGTAACCTTTGATAAAATTTTGACGTTCGTCATTCACACAAAAACATCTCTCTCAGGTAAACCTTGAAGAATTTTTTTTTGCGTGTTAATCTCTTGAGTGAGAAATGTTGTTTTGTCTTAGAATTTATGAAACTTTATCTTCTACCTTAAATTGTAAACACCATTGATAAGTATGAGTGTTGCTCAACTCTAGAAAGAGTGTGAGTTCTTGTTGTGAAGTGAATCATTAGAGATTTCAGTTTTTGTGTGAAGTTTTTTTTTTTTTTTTTTCAGATAGAAAAGCCAAGTTTTGGATTTATGGGGATTTAACTCCATTGAAGAAAAATAAGTCTTCTCCAAGAGAATTTGGAGTTTCTAGAATCTGTCAGTAGTTCAAAACTTAGACAAGAGAATCATATTAAAATCGAGTGAAAATTGCTGCAAAACAGGATCTATGATCTTGGAGTTTTCATATCATTGTGAGTTGCAAGCACTTGAAGGATAATCAAGAAATAGAATTG
Organism: Lathyrus sativus; assembly: GCA_963859935.3. Lineage (NCBI taxonomy): Eukaryota > Viridiplantae > Streptophyta > Magnoliopsida > Fabales > Fabaceae > Lathyrus > Lathyrus sativus. Next base: position 555,390,659 of record OZ012740.1, on the reverse strand, counting down.
TATAGCTTAGTAGTTAATTCTAAATATTTAAACTTGTGTATGTGATATCATTTTTACTAAAGTTGTATAAGTTGTCAATAGTGGAAAACTATATTAAGTTTTGGGGGTTTACTATCAGATACTGAATTAAGTGTCAAAGCAGAACATGAATCAGTTAAAATTATGAAGTATTATCTCTCTAACTCAACCTCTTCACTTTTTGTATTATTTTGCATGCTTTAGATTTATTCTGCTTTATTAGTTTGCATTTGTTAGTTTTTTTTGTTCATAGCGTTGTTTAAATGTAGATATGTATTAGATCTAGTCTTCAGAATAACTCTTTTTTGACTATTATATTTAAATTTTGTAATCTTAGATTGTTCCCTTAATTAATCAAGTTATGTCCTTGTTTAAATCTAATTAGATTAACTCTCATACTGGTGTTTAGTCAATTCATCATTGTTATACAATCTAAGATCCTCCAAACACTGATATAATTGTGAAATCTCTTCAAAAGCACTTTTCAAACATCTGCTCTCAAACTCTAATTTTTTAAAATAATTTTCAATAAGGTAAAGGCATATTCAACCCCACCATCTAGACCATTATACACTCATATTCAACCAACGGTTTCCCCTATTGCTAGTCATTTTATGCAATGGAGACGAATTTGTAGAATACATTTTTGTTCTTTGTTTTAAGAATGATGATGTCCTAATCGAACAACCAAGGTGTTCTGAATTTGGAATAAAATGGTAACGCTAAAACGAACATGAACACATGGTTGAAGATGATAAAACACCAATTTCATAAAAGACGTGTACAATGAAAAATATAAGTTTAATAACATATGGATTTTAACATAGTTTTCAGAAAAATAGATGGAAAGGTCAAATTTGAGTTAATTAGTAAAATAGAGAGAAAAATTGGTGTTTTTAAAGTTATAAGACCAATATAAACCCCAATTAAAAGATACATGACAAAAGTCATCAAACCGTGCATCTCATCCTGCACATAATTGAATCATACATGTGTCAAAGGTCTGAAAGTCTCATAACACAAACAGATATCTATAATTAAATGGACCAACCTTCAGTGGCATAGACCGAAATTAACACATTGCATGCATCAATCAGTCATCACACTTCATGCATTTCTCACACCAATATCACATAGACGGTCATCATACTTCATAAAAGCAAGTGTCATGCGTAACACGAATTGTGAGTGTCGCTCACCCCTCATTTCAAAGGACCAGTACTTGTCTAGAAAAGTTGAAATTCTCTTAGAATCCAATGTTTGTTCGGAATTGGTCATATCTAAAGTCCAGTTCTCGCCTGATAGTTCATTTTAAGGACTCGTTCTTGTCTGACGATTTAATCCAGTGCCTGTTTGGAATTTGAACCTTTTCATTTGTAGGACCAGTTCCCGCCTGATAGTTATTTTTTAAGTCAGTTACCGTCTGACAATTAAATCAAAGTCAGTATCTGTATGATAATCAATATCAAAACGTAGTTTCCATTTGGCAGTTAATTTTTAAGGATCGGTTCCCGTCTAGCAACTTAATATTTTTCACCAGTTCTCGTCTGGTAGCCTATTTTAAAGTCAGTTGTCGTCTAGGAACTTAATCTTTTTCACTAGTTTCCATTTGATAATCTATTTTAAAGTCAGTTCCTGTCTGACAACTTAATCTTTTTCACAAATTCTTGTATGGTAGCCTATTTTAAAGTCAGTTCCCATCTAGAAAGTTAATCTTTTTTTACCAGTTCTCGTCTGGTAGCCTATTTTAAAGTCAGATCTCGTCTGGCAACATTTTATTTTTCACCAATTCCCTTCTAAAAGCCTATTTTAAAGTCAATTCCCATCTAGCAACTTATCTTTCTCACTAGTTCCCGTCTGGTATCCTATTTTAAAGTCAATTCCCAGCTAGAAACTCAATTGTTTTCTCTAGTTCCCGCCTATTATCCTATTTTAATGTCAGTTTTCGTCTAACAACTAAATCTTTCTCACCAGTTCATGTCTGATAGCGTATTTTAAAGTCAGTTCACATCTGACAGTAAATAAACTTCAGTTCTTGTCTAGTAGTTAATTCACAAGTCTTATTCCCATCAGGCGACTTATCATTTTTAAATTCCAATTCTCGCCTAGCAACTTTCACTTTTAAGTCCAGTTCTTGTGTGATAATTCTCATTTTTAAGTTTCCGTGTGCCAATCTTATACTATTTTTTGTGCCCTATATCTAGCACATATACTCTCTCTCTCTCTCTCTCTCTCTCTCTCTCTCTCTCTCTCTCTCTCTCTCTCTCTCTCTCTCTCTCTCTCTCTCTCTCTCTCTCTCTCTCTCTCTCTCTCTCTCTCTCTCTCTCATAACCTCTGATAAAATTTTAACGTTCAACATTCACACAAAAACATCTCTCTTAGATAAACCTTAAAGAAAAATGTTTTTGAGTGTTAATCTCTTGAGTGAGAGATGTTGTTTTGTTTGAGATTTTATGAAACTTTATCTTCTACCTCAAACTATAGACAACATTGATGAGTATGAGTGTTGCTCAAATCTAGGATAGAGTTTGAGTTTTTATTGTGAAGTGAATCATTAGAGATACCAATGTTTTTTTTAAGGTTTTTCAAATAGAAAAGCCTGGTTTATGGATTTTTGACGATTGAACTCCATATTGAAGAAAAATAAGAAGTCTTTTCCAAGAGCTTTTAGAGTTTCTAGTATATTTCAATAGTTCAAAACTTAGGCAAGAGAATCATAATAAAATCAAGTGAAGGTTGCTGCAAAACATGGATATTGGAGTGCTTGAAAATATGTGAAGGTGTATATGCTCAAGATCGTGAATCTTGGAGTTTTCGTATCCTTGTGAGCTACAAGGACTTGAAAGATAATCAAGAAATATAATTGTATAGTTTAGTAGTTAATTATAAGTATTTAAACATGAATATGTGATTATCATTTGTACAAAATTTGTATAAGTTGTCAACAATGGAAGACTATATTAATTTCCGAGGATTTACTATCAGATACTGCAAGGTTGAAGACAATGAAACCCCAATTTCATGAAAGATGTGTACATTGAAAAAATATGAGGCTTATCATATAGAAATTTTAATATAGTTTTCCGAAAAATGGATGATCAATTAGTAAAATTAAGAGACAAAATTGGTGTTTTCAAAGTTATAAGACCAATATAAACCCAATTAAAAGATACATGACAAAAATTATCAAACCTAATATAATTTCTACGTATTGAATCAACCTTTGTTTTAATTGAATTTTCTAATGTTTGATGGTTGCATAATGAATTTTAAAACACATTGTTAAGATAAAAAGGCAGGACAACCTGGTAATCAATCACAAGCCACTATATTGCGTGTCAAAATGTTTTATGTGATGAAGTTGGTCTAGCCTCCAATAGTGACCGCTATTTCTCCAATTACTCAAAATTTGGAATAGTATATGATATATGGCCATCTAATTGAGCATACATAGCCTTCAAAACCAGAAGAAGTTTTCAAAAGTGGATTGCTTCAACTTCTGTCAAATGTATTGAAGGTTACAGCTAAACACACGTTTTTGTTTCCAAAGTAACACCTACTCTCCCCTTCATGTATATATACTCATCATGACCCATATATGTTCTTCACCTCAAACTTAAGTAATTAATATTCGACAACATATATCTCTTCCTTCATCTCTCTACTTAATTACCACATCATTATTACTGAAAACAAAAATACATTACATACTACATTAATTAAGCATATATACCACAGAATAACAATGGTTAGAGTCCATGCAAAATTAATGATTACTACTTTGGTTCTACTTATTCTCTCAGTTTCAACCTTGGCGTCATCCTCGTCTTTGAAGTTTGGTTTCTATAAGAAAACATGTCCATCCGCTGAAGCAATTGTTAGAAGAGCTGTAAACAAAGCTGTTTCATCAAACCCAGGCATAGCTGCCGGTTTGATTAGAATGCATTTTCATGATTGCTTTGTCCGAGGATGTGATGCTTCCGTATTGTTAGAATCCACACCAGCTAATCCATCTGAGAGAGACCATCCTGCAAACAATCCAAGTTTACGCGGCTTCGAGGTCATCAATGAAGCCAAGGCACAGATAGAGGCCGCATGTCCTAAAACTGTGTCATGTGCAGACATTCTTGCTTTTGCAGCTAGAGACAGTACTCGCAAAGTTAGTGGCGGCATGGACTACTCAGTACCATCGGGACGCAGAGATGGTCGAATCTCTATCATGGAAGAAGTCACACAAAATCTACCACCACCAACTTTCAAAGCGGAGGAACTTATCAAACGTTTTTCCATAAAAGGTTTATCTGCAGATGAAATGGTTACGCTTTCTGGAGCTCATTCTATTGGTGTCTCACACTGTTCCTCTTTCTCAAACCGATTATACTCTTTCAACGCTACGTTTTCTCAGGATCCTTCAATGGACCCTAATTTTGCTATGATGTTGAAATCCAAGTGTCCACCTCCACAATCACAAACAAGAGACCCAACGGTGGTGTTTGATGGTTCGACGCCTAATGATTTGGACAACATGTACTATATGAAGTTGAAGAATAAGCGTGGTTTATTAACTTCAGATCAAACATTGGCTGATAGTGACTTAACAAAGAGAATGGTGTTAAAAAATGCGAAAAATGGTACAATATGGAGAGTGAAGTTTGCAAAAGCCATGGTGCATATGGGTTCCATACAAGTCTTGACAAGTTCTCAAGGTGAGATTAGAGAGCGCTGCAGCGTTGTTAATTTTCATTAACTGCACAAGATTTCTTCGTCTTCCACAAAAATATGTCCATAGATGTCAAGATACCTTCTTTCTTTCTTTTTTATTCATTAATTCTTTGATTTTTTGAATTCTTATTGTTTCTGTTTGGAGTCATAATCTTTATCAATTCAATTGTATATGTGCAATTCTCCAGTGTAATAAGATGTGAAAAGTAGTGAATTACTATGTTTGAATTATATAAGTTGGATCCTTTCTAAATTTACACCTTATAGATTTGGTTGTTGTTGATTGACTTATTATTATTCAGTTGACATCTTCAAATTGCATGCGGTTATGAAAGAAAAAAAAGTGTATAGCCAAAATTATTCAAATTATATTTTAAAAACAAAACATTGGTTAATTTAAACACATGCTTTTATTAAAAATGGTAGTCAAATTACAAGTTGTGGATCAGGTTTACTTGTATCTTCAATGAAAATCTTGTGAAAAGCAAAATTATTAAAGTTGGGTGATTTGCTCAAAGCAGTCTCTTTTATTCATTGACAAATTAATGTTAAGTGATACCAGTTTAACCACAACAGCCCCGAGTTTGAAGCATAACACACAAACATAAGACCAACAATAGTCAAAATGAGCATGCAGACGTTAAAAAAATTATTTGTATCTTCATTGAAAAAAAATACTGAACTCTTACTTCTCTTTTGTCGTGACAGCAATGACAAGGAAAATGGATGATATGTGTTGATATATTTTAAGAGCAGACACAAAAGATGGCATCATAGTATAAGTAAAAAAAATTCCACCATTAGCTTTAAAATTGATCTCTTTGAAATAAAGGCAATCATAGTATAAGTAAAAAAATTTCCACCATTAGCTTAAACATTAATCTCTGCCAAATGGTTGCTCCTAAGAATCTAATAGACATAAACATAAACATAGACAAACACACACATGTGGGTTTAAATAATTCAATTGACTTCACAATCAAAAGGGTAAACATTAAAGAATGCTATTTGATTATACATTGGGTAAAAAAATCAAATTATTCTTCAGTAATAAACCGAAGTTCTTTTTTTAAGACAAATAATACATGCTTGAGCAATGAAAATCTACGCAGGGCAAGAAGACCAGATGCTAAATCATGATCGCATAAGTAAACTCAACTTCTTGCATCTTTATAACTAATAAATCTCTATGCCTGCAGCAAATCACCCCGAAAAAAGAAAGGCATCAGTTGGATTGTTAGTTAGTTGAATTGCCCGGTTAGACAAAAAATTTATTCAGTATTAACCTTGTTTGCAATGTTGTTTGAGAGCCAGTCAAGTCCTTCATAAAGTCCTTCACCAGATGTGGCACATGTGCTCTGAATGTACCTGCAGGCACAGAGCCATGAAGTGAGAATGCGTAATGGAAGCAGGAAGATAAGGAGAAAAAAGAAAGAACGCATAGAGCAGTATTTCTAGTTTACCAGTGACGCTGACGAAGAGAATGAAGACCAAGCTTATCAGTTATCTCAGCAGCATTCATAGCATTTGGAAGATCTTGCTTGTTTGCAAAAACTAGAAGCACGGCGTCTCTCAATTCATCCTGCCAAAGTTATATAAGCATCCAAAAAGGCCTCCCATATATTTAAGCTTGTAAATTGAATAACTGTAAATACCTCATTCAACATCCTATGCAGCTCATCTCTAGCTTCAACAACACGATCCCTGTCGTTGCTGTCAACCACAAAAATAAGGCCTTGTGTATTTTGGAAGTAATGTCTCCATAGAGGACGGATCTGGGGAAAAACAAGTTAATTGTCACTGGATTGTTGAGTAAAAAAAAAAAAAGATGAAATATACTTTAGAGTAATACACTAACTTATAATACATCAATAGTCTTAAACTCAAAAGACAAAAAGAGAAGATTCCATTGTCATGTGGTGTATGATATTGATAGCCAGTTAGGCATCACCATACAATTTGCATAAACATCATTGTGAATCACATCGGCATCTTAATCCATGAAAATGATTAAATCTATGTGATTGTATCAAATCGAAAGTTAGGGATTCATCACCAAAATTTACAGATTAGAACTGAAATTTGGAAAGTTAGTCCCGTCACATTCACAAATGATTAGACCAATAATTAATAAACAATATCATAGGAGAACAAAGTAAGTGGATCAGTTTCCTGATTATTGAAATAGGGGATTTATGGAAAAAGGGAAGGAGTTGGTTAATTTGGAATAAGGATATGTAAGGATATATTCAATACTCTCAAATTCTTGGAGGGGGAAATCATGTGGATTGTTGACATAAATTAGTCTTATTATTGCAGTAGGATTCTTACTCACAATTAATCTAGTATTGTTGACATAATAATATTATAATAATAGATACCAGTTCTAACACAAACATAGAGGCTCAATTAGAGTTTCAGCCAATTTCCATGTTCTAACATCAACAAAAGCAATCTGTACAGTATGCTAAACCATAAACAAATATTCTAGTAACTAGTAGTAAGTAGTCAGTACACCATAGAAGATGTAGTGAAAAGATTACCTTGTCCTGACCCCCGACATCCCAGACAGTGAAGCTGATATTCTTATATTCCACTGTTTCCACATTGAACCCTACACAAAACGATCCATTAGTACAAGTTACACAAAGTACTTAACATGAGAGATTCATAAGAATAATATAAGCCATTATCACACTCTCAATAATACTGGTGACACTAAATTTAGGTCAAAACCATTGATCATTTATCAATCTCAATTGACATCACAGAGAAAGGACACGTGATACGTACCGATTGTAGGAATGGTGGTGACAATCTCTCCAAGTTTGAGCTTGTAAAGAATGGTGGTCTTACCAGCCGCATCGAGACCTACCATAAGTATACGCATCTCTTTCTTGGCAAATAGCCGGCTAAACAGCTTCGTGAAAGACAATCCCATTTTCAAGTATTCTGAATCAAAATAAACACCATCATCACACAGAACTCTACTTAGTTAGATCTCATTCCAATCTCAACAAATCAAATTCAAACCAAAAAGGAAATAAACAAAATAATGAAATATATGCAAACGGAGGAGAATCGCAACGTGATCTACTGTAATTACATAAAATGGAAACGAATCTGATGGAATTGCATGATTGAACAAACAAAATTGAGAAAAGCGATCATGATTCAACATAGAGATAATCGCGTGATCTCGTGATTCATAATCGCGTCGCGACACGCGATTTGGATCCAGTAATTCCTAAACCAAATTAACATAAATTAAATTGTAACAGTATTACATGAAGAAAATCAGAATATACAAATTAGAGGCATTTGTTGAAAAAGTGAAGAAATCTAAAGACATAGAAGAACAGATCTGAAGAAGGAGAGAAGAACTTGCCTTGATGAAAAGAGCGATTCGGGAAGAAGAAGATGAAAGCGGATCTCTTCTCCTTGTAACAAAGAGAAAAGAAATGAAGGTTCTCTCACCGTTAGGCCTACGCGGATTTATAGAATGCAAAACACAGATCCAAATTTCGTAACGTGTTTATTCGGTGTGTCTGTAATAATTTTGATAAATTATCAATTTATTTTATTTTTTTTTAAAGGAAATTTATAGACTTAGTGAAAGTAATCCCTACCTTTAAAGTTAAAGTATACGTTAAAATTAACAACTCTCTCTCAAATTATAAATCATAAAAGAACATCTTACATAAATAAATTTTGTATAAAAAAATATCTATAATTTTATAATATTGTCTTTCATTAATTATATAAAACAAGATAAACTTAAAAAATAGAATAAAAAAATTAATAAATAATATAGTGCATATTATGTAAATAAACATCAATGTTATATTAGAATTGTATGGTGATTTATGTTTTGGACCGCTTGTCGGACTCATTACAAAAGGCCTAATAGTATCGTGCAAAAACTTATGCATAACAAGTGAGATTTCATCCAAGTAAGGGGAACGGAATTTCGGCCTTTACCATAGTTTTCATCGTTAGATCTGCTCGAACTATCACTCGTTTAAGGTGTCTAATCTCATGGAGATAGTTTTAATTATCCATCTTATATAAAGCACAATGCACATCATTCTAGAGATGATCTCATTCACTTACTCGAACTATTTTCTTACTCATACACTGACTTTGACGTTGGAGTAGTAACCTTCTAGGTCCACCTCTGCTCCGCCATGTCGAAAGTTCATTCCACCACATCAGAGCTCAAGATCGTTTGATCTACATCAATCTTTGGTTCTAGTACAAAACAATGGCGCAATTTGTGGGAATCAACTTCTGATTTTCTAGAATTTCCACGAAGAGCCATCATCTCTTCGCCACAATCTCAGACTCCTAAAAAACACACTTTCAGAGCTCGAAATTGGAGCTTGTTTTTGTGAATCTATATGCTTGCAGGTACAACTATCTGCAGATGATCACACAATGCTTTCGATGATGACAATGCCAAATAAGGTTTGGTGGAGTCATTAAGGATCTCTAGTCAAGCAACCTCTAATAATGGTGTCTATTAAAGAAGTTATATCAAGCCTCGTTAATTTGAAAAATAAGTCTCATATAAAGGATTGAATCAATGAGGAATCAAGCAATGAATCTTAAAGCTTCAAGGTTGTGAAAGAGAGAAAGTGTGAAAGCTCGTATAGTTATGTGCTTGAGTGATTAATGTATTCTAAAAGTATAAGTGTAAATCCTAAGGTACTAAGGAAACTCTCGTATACACACGCACACACTCAAATGTTTTTTATGCCTCTCTCATTCTATAAAACTACCTAAAAATGTTAAAGCATGCGCCTAAATGATTACTAGTTGGTTTAAACCTTTAGAAGTGATTTTTGCACTAGGAAATCGATTAACACATTAGAGTTAATCAATTAAATCTTTTGTAACACCTCATAATTGTGTAAATAAGTTTATAATCGATTAGTGATGACAGATTAGTAACCTTCCATATTTGGCCTATCTTATCAATTAACCCTAGATCATTTTCCTTTTTAAGACATATTTTCTCCTATAACCCTAGATCATTTTCCTTTTATATTCCTTCACTAAAGTTGCCTTAGTATCTTGTGAGTGAAAAATACTTGTGAGAGTTTGGTTGTACTGGTGTTTGAGCTTTTATTGTTATTCATCAAGAGTGTGATTCTCTTGTTTGATATATTTGTTTAGTTCTTGGTATTATCCTAGTAAAATCTCTATTTGATTCTTGATATTAATCGGTCAAAATCTTTATTTGCTTTGTGAGCTCAGCCTGTTGAAATCTCTATTTGATTAGAGGAATTGACTTGTGTAAAACCTCTCTTATGTTGTAAGAAGGTCTGTGGGCATATCATTAAAAGTTCAAGACGTATTATTAGTTGAACTCTCGAGAAGAAATTCTTGGGGACAGAAGTAGGTCAAGTGGTTATGCTGAACTTATATAAATCCTAGTACAATCTTTCTATCCATATCTCTTTACTCTTTATTATTTAATTTTCTTTCATCTCTAATTCTTTCTCTTCTAGTTTTTTATTCTTTATCTCTAATTAATTATTGAGCCTACAAAAATCATTTTTAAAAGTAAGTTTTTAAAAATTAATCGTGATTTTTAAAAATAACTCCCCTCTTATGTTTGGAGTCACTTGTTCTACAATTTTGAGTATTAGGTCTCAAAAAAGGGAACACTGACACATCCAAACACCTTAATGGACCTATAATCAGGAAGACTCTTGTGTAAAGCTTGAAAGGTTATGGAAATTTTGACAATACAAATGTTGGCAACATATTTATAAGATAAAAAGATGTTGCAAGGCTATGATCCCAAAATTTGATTGGTAGGGAAACATGAGGGGAGTAGGGGAGGGACCTCGTATTCATTATGTATAACTTCAAGGGGGTGAATAAGCAGTTATAGATAAAAGTGTATACAACCTATGTGATATACCTAAGCAACACGAATTTCAAAACTTAAACGAATTTTTATTTCTTAGACGTATATTACACAAGTTAAGAATACTATGAATATCTCTTGAGTTTGAAGGTCATGGCCTAAAATACCAAATTGAAACATAATTAGAAACAGAACCTGGATTTTTAGAGGAAAGAACTGCAATTGTGTTTATCATGTTAAAATGTGGAATTTCTTAAGGTAACCAAAATGTTCCATTGCAGAATCAGAAATGGATATGATTTCAGAGACTATAGAGGATCAAAGCTTCTAATTCATTACATCAAAGTGACACAGTGGATCGAAGGTTGCGATGATGGTGCATCTTGAACTAAAGTGGTCAATCTTGATACAATGTTGTGAATTGGTGTTTTCTATCTGTGATACGGTGGACTCAGAGAGGGGTACCTGCATGGTTAGCACTCCAACAACCAAGTTAGTTTAGGGTTCAAGATAATGGTAGTGAAGGTGGATATTAAATATTGTGTACTTGAGAAACCTTTATGAAAGTATTTACCTTAGGCCTGATAGAGTATGCTGGATAATGGGCCTTGTGCTATCAGTTCTTTGGTCGACATGGAGTAGTAGGTCTCAGGTATTTAGCCAGTATGGGGTAGTAGGTCCCTGGTTTTTGGCCGTCATGGAACAGTTGCCCCTAAGATATGCATGTTTGATGTCAGGGGAGTCTTTTAGTAGTAATGGCCCGCCTCAAAGGATGTTCATCTTGGTGTCAACTAGCATTCTCCGCTTTGGTTTTCCGAAAGCGTTATGCGTATGTGAACATTTAATGCAATCCCATTATTGAAACTTTTTTAGTTTTTCTTTGACGTGTGACCTGAAAATGTGTGGGGTGACATGATGCAACTTTTTTTGTACTCGAGTGCATTTGAGTATGATTATTTTCCCCATATGAAATCTGACAACTGATTTTCCCATACTTCCTACTTTTAATCTATATGTTCGGTTGTCTTTTCTTATATAAAGATGGAGAAAGATCATGGAGAAATTTTTTAGCCATTTTGTAGATTAAGTTTCCATTTCCTTTATAAGTATTTTCCTCTTATCTAAGAGCATTTATTTTCTAGAGTAACTGTCGTGGCACATTCATAATTTAAAGCCTTAAAGCTTCAAATTTTCATATTCCTTTCTTGCTTCAGCGCTTTCACCTTCATACTTCAAGGTACCTTCTTTTCCCCTTAGATTTTACTCAAGTTTTTATCACATTTTCATTATGATGAGTGGTAACCCTATTATCATTGAGAATGACTCATACGAAAGTGTTTCTGCGTCTTTGAAAAAGAGAATGGAGTTTGAATCGCATTATTTCACCTCTTTCAGTAGGGATTTTAAATAAGGAATCATCATTTTGAGTGATGATTCAAAGATAGGAGATTCGTTTAAAGAATCTCTTTCAAATGAAGTTATCCCTATGAATACTCCAGAATCTCTATTTCCTACAAAATTTGATGGGGGTGAAAACCTTGTCGAGAGTCTGATGGCTCCTTCTTTCTTAACCACAACAGAAATATAGGCTATCATTCAAAGGAGGGAACTTGTCGGTAGCTTTTTTAAAACATACTAGAAGTCAATTGTTCATGAACCTAGTGACGCTACAATTGCTCGTCATATGAAGTTCCAGGGGCGACATAGTGTCATGTCATGGGTTAATTTCTATGACCATTATAGAGCTGACGTATTGACCTGTAGGAGTTTTCTATTAATAGGGTCAGCCCATTGGGTGGCTACCGAAATAGTTGGGACTCATTTGGTCCTTAACGCCGTCGAAGATGTAACCTAGTTCAATATTATCGCTACTGCGAAAAACGAGGCCAGCAAGACAGAAGAGTCGCCACCTTTCGTTATTTATCCCTCAGAACGGGAAAGGAAACGATCGGAAAAACCTGACGTAAAGGTATAAGACAAGGTCATCGCAACCATTGTCTGGATTCGGGAGTCGGTTACGCAAGGGGAAGGTATTAGCACCCCTCACGTCCATCGTACTCGATGGGATCCATGCTTATTGTGTTTATCTGACGGGTTTGTTAAATCTATCTACACTAGAGGTCTGGTCTGAAAAGAAAAGAAAATGACTCGGCAAAGAGTCGCGCTCTATGCCTACGTATTCCCGTCTAGAACGAGAAATCAGAGTCAACGTAGTTCGCCTAACTACGGGGAAAGGTTGCTCGTCGAGATATCACATCTCGTGCCTACGTACTTTCACACAGCGCGAAAGATCAGAGCAAACGTAGTTCGGGACACGAGAGACACAGGTTTGTCTTTTTTATCCGAGTAAAGTTAACAGACGGTTCCAGCAGTTTGGTGTATGCAACCCGCTCAACGGAGACTTAGGCGTTTACCGTTTGCGGTAGAACCGGGAGTTAACAAAACTCTCCTTCTGAAAAAGGGTTCCAAGGGATTAAAGGTCCAAGAGGACAAAAAGAGTTTGATCTTTGTTTTCTGTTTTTTTAGAGAAGTATCTTTTATGGATGTTTGCAACTGATATTGCACTAGAGACTATGACCTGAGAGTGAATGCGTCGCATGTCACCCAAAGGGTGCCATACTAAACATCCAGACTGTTGAAAAGAAACTCTCTAACAATCCTTTCTTAAGTAGCTTAAGGCTCGTAACGTACGACGTCAATTAACCTTTATTACTGTATTTTGATTTTGTTTGAAGATGAGAAGAGAAAAAACGCACTAAAAGGGAACTGATCCAATCCTAAAGTTGTCATGCAAAATTGATCCTATGGTCGAGGTTAGGAGGGAACTACCTAATGTTATTATGCATGGTTAGAACCCTAATGTCTGTCATAACTTCTCTTGAAAAAGAGAAGTCAGAGTTCCTAGGGGAACATGGCAAAAGGAAAACAACAGCAAAAGAAATAACTATACAGAAATAACTGTAAATAAAATGCATGCAATGCAAGTGAGGGAGGAAATGTGTGTGGGGCAAGAGCCTCCACAAGCTCATCTCAACCTCAAGCCAGATATGAATAACTGCAAAGATAATAGAAGAAAGAAAATGCAACAAGAGCAAGCCACACAAAACACAGGCAAGGGAGACAGACTCAACCTTAAACCATCAAGCAAAGCCAATCAATAACAGTCAAGCAGAGGGAAACAGACTCAACCTCTAAATGCAGACAAGCAAAGGGAGCTATTATCAACCTTTAGGATGCTCTTAAGCCTAGATCACTATATGAGAAACCTAGTCTTATGCAACACACAGTCAATCAGTCACACAAGCAAAGCAGAGCAGTCAGAAAAAATAGCAGACAAAACAGCTCAACAGCAAAGCAGATAAATAACAAACAGTCAAACACCTGCAAGCAAACAACCACAAGCAATCTTCAAGAGAAGTATTCATCTCCAAGCTCCAACAAGCTCCAACACAAGAGAAGATAAATAAAATCAAGATATTGGATTGATGATGGGAAGCAGGAAGGAAACCAAAGGAATCCCTCCTGACACTCAACCAGTCATCTGAGAAAGGCATCCTCAAAGGTTCTACCTCTTGTAAAATGACACACATCCTTCCAAAGGAAAGATGAGGCTTTCACATAGGGACCTTGAATCATAGGATGAGAATGGAAAGCAATCAAAGCAATCCATGTTTTATGTGAAGAAAGAGAGAACAACTAAGCACTTCTTAAACCCTAATTGAACAAGCTTAAAGAAAGCTCCTAAAGGGAGGCCTAAACACCAAATCAAACACCTCCACCAAGCAAACAGAAGCTTAAACATGTCTAGAACACTAACAAAGAAGATTAGCAAGCTTATCATGCACTAAAGGCAACCATTGGGGTCAATCTAAGGCAAGTGCTATGTTGAAAGCAACTAAAAACTAGCCTAAGAATTAAATCAACTAAAAATACTAAAACTATTTCTAAAATCCTAAGAAATTTTCTAAGGGAACCTAAGCATGTTAAGGACCTATGGGCAAAGGGTCAGAACCTTAATCTAAAGGGAAGTCACCTAAAGAAATCCTAGATCACAAGGTACCACATAAGAACCCTAAAATAGAAAGTCTAAGGATCCTAATTCAAAATAGAACCTAATGTTGTCTAAAAATCTAAATTAAATTATAAGGGATCATGCATCTCTAATCTACCTGCTAGAAAAAAATCAGCCCAAGATTCAATACCAATTGCAAGAACAAAAATCAACAAAATCATGTATCAAATATACAAAATTAAAGGAATTAATAAAATGGAGAAATTCAAATTAAATTGAAAAATAAGCAAAAACAAAATGCAAGAGCATAGAAAAATCACAAATTAAAATAGGAGCATGGACATATTTTTATATTATTTTTCTGATGAAAATTGAAATTAAAATGAATTTTAGAATGAAAATGCAATTAAAATAAAAGAAAAAGAATTAAAAAACAAATAAAATGCCAGATTAAAAGGGGAGAGTTGGATGCAAAGACTAAGTCTCCTGATCTGAGGTCTCACACGCTGCCAGCACACTTAATGAAACGCAACGTTTCAATCCAAATTTCAAACTCTCAGAACAAATCGTGGCCAATGGATCTGCATACAAAGTCCAACTTCAAGCTTCATCCAAGGTTCAGACATCATCTTCCTCGTTTGAATGGGGAAAGGGAGGGAAGTCCAACACGGTGGCCGGAGATGACCTTCGGTCATCTTCTCCGGTGGTCTCTGAATTGTAGGCAATTACAGGAGATCAAAACTCATCAAACCTTACATGATTCCACTCCATTTTCCCTCCTGATCTCAAATATGATCTCCAAATTCTCTAAATCTCAACAGAAAATGAAACACGAAGAAGATCTCAAAATACACTTCATTCTGAACTCTCACCAATCCTTAATTCAAGACCGCAAATATGTTCCTCTTGTTACACTGATCATCCTCAACTAAATAGATCATGTAGAATCTTCAAGATCAGATCAAACTATCTCCCAACAGAAACTACATCACATCCTATTTTGTCTCTAATAAACCAAATTCTTGTCCAGATTTCATCTATGTTTCAATCCAAAGCCTATCCACATACTATCCATGCCTAGATCATGCTAGAATCAGTGTAAATTTGAAAGTTACATACCTGACTTTGAGCTTCAAATTGAGGTATCTAGAACACGATTTTCAGCTTCAAATGGTGCAGATCTACTCAATGCTTGATAGCCTAAATCTGTTACCTACCATGTAACCAAAGTCATTTCCACAGCCCAGTTCTCGTCTGGCAAACCTCCAAAGCCCAGTTCTTGTCTGGCAAACCGGTAACCAGTTCTCGTCTGGTCCACCTTTCCTAGAACACCAGTTCTCGTCTGGTGCATGTCAGCTTTTAAACCAGTTCCCGTCTGGTCACCTTTTCCTCGACCCACTGTTTAACCAGTTCTCGTCTGGCTAAAACAATTTTAAAGTCTAGTTCTCGTCTGGAAAACCAGAAATCAGTTCCCATCAGATACCAAAACCACAGAAGTCAGTTCTCGTTTGACAACTTAAACCCTTGTACCACCAGTTCTCGTCTGGTAGTCCACCCTCGAATGCTAGTTCTCGTCTAGTATTTCCTCCTTAAATCCATTTTATTGGAAACCAGAAATAAATCCCTATTACCATAAACCTATCCCTAAAACCAGAAAAAGCCTAAATCTACCTGGCACGGTAATGCCCAATGGTTCACATGTGCTATCATGTTCCCTGACACGAGGCTCGATTGATCTCAGTTTTCTATGATTGGTGTTTTGTATTCCCTGTGTCAATGTTGTTGAATCAGGATTAGATTTCTTCAGTAGAGATGTGCAGTTTGAGATTGTTTCTCCTCAGCAGGTTGGGATTGCATTGAAATGTGATCAAGATTATCCTTAGCGGGTCCAGATTTGATATCCCTGGCAGAGTGTAGCCATCCTCGGCAGATTGATTGTGTATTCCCAACGGGTTAGGATTGAAGTTTTCCCTGACAAGCGGATTTGGGTTTATTTCCCCAGCAGTGGGACGAATGCAGTGTTGTGTCCCCATAGAGTCCAAGAATTTGGCTCCTTTATCCTGCGAGTCTGGGTCTTTGACTCATTCCCTATTCAGAGGTGGACATTGATGAATTTAATCCCCAAGCAGAGGTCGGTTCCGATTCCCTCACCGAGTAATCTATAGCAGAGGTAGATTGTTCTCCAGCTGAGTATCACCGACAGGTTCGATTTGGATTCTTCCCCAATGAAGCTATTACTTTCAAATGAGTATTTGGTACCCTAGAAGGATTTTGGTGTCCTAGGAGGCCGTTCAGGGTTATTTTCCTCGGTGAAGCAAGATTCAATTTCAGTGGTTGATGGTTATCCCCTGCAGGTTGTTATTTCCCCAGTAGAGTGGGCATGTTTCCTCCAGCTGAGACGTTTGTTTCCTAGAAGAGCCATATTCTGGTGTGCCATCTAGGACGTTTTCCTCAGTAGAGTCTTGATTGTATCCTCGATGGAGTTAGCTTTCTTCTCTCCAGCATTTATTTTGCTAGATCGGTTCCCTTGCATTTTGCATCGTGCATAGCATCTACCTAAACATGTAGCGTTTACATCTTGTATGGAGCACTACGCCATTCTCAAACATATGCATTTGAAACATAAGCCAGGTGGTTACCGTTCTGTTCTCATATGTGTTTTCAGCAGATGGTTGAATTATGTTGCCCGCATGGCATCCAGACCATGACGCAGTTTTGGTTAAGTTTCTCTCGTTTTCTCCCTGCCAGAGTTGTTTGGTTAAGCCTCTCTTTCCCAGCGGAGTATTTTTGTGATCGGTTCAGCTATCTTCCGGAGATCTTTGTTCCAATATATCAGAGTTTGCAGTTCTGTTTTTGCGGTTGACAAATTTCCGGGTTTTTTGGTATTCAACCGTCTTTTACCTTTGAATGATTGAAATTCGTTCGCTTTTCAACCCTTCATGTCCAAGTCGTTTGAATAGGGGCATCTGTTGCACCCCAAAATTTGACCAACCGTTTCTCGTATTTGGCTTATGTTTCGTTCCATTTGCATTTGCATTCACATATCGCATACCGTGTATTTTTTACAGCCGGATTGATTTAATCGGGATTAAAGCCCTTTTCCTCATGTTTTAGACAATTCAAACCGTTTCGGATACGGAGATTTATTATGGCATTTGCGCTCTGCCTGGTGATTCAGTCTACGATGTTGGTTTCGGTGGTATCTCGGTACCCGGTTTTATTACTGTTTATTTTGTCGCATTCTCGCATTTTATCGTTCACTGATTTTATTTTATTTTCTAGATTTGTTTCCTATTTTTGGCATAATTTTTAGATTGGTTTTGAATTTAATTTCTATTTTTCTAGAGGTTTTAATTAGTTTTTAGATTTATTTCCTTATTTTAGATTTTAAATCTAGTTTTTAACAGATTAATTAGTTTTTTCTATTTTTAATAGTTTATTAGAATGTTAATTGGTTTTTAAATAGTTAATTTTGTTTTAATATTTCTAGAATTCTTAATTGTTGTTAGAATATATTGTTTTTAGAATATATTTAGATTTTATTATTCTTTTAATTGCTTTTATTAGAATTTTGTTAATCTAGATTAGAACTTCTTAATTGATTAGTTGTTATTTAGTTAGTTTAATAATTAGCCTTTAATTTTCGTTTTTGTTCAGCATTAATTGTGTTAATCATTAGAAGCTTTAATTAATATCCTTTAATCAGTTTTTTAATCAGAATATTAAAGGTCCACTAATCAATTTTCGCAGGCCACTTGTCTTGTTTTCGCAGGCCCATTATCCTCTCAGTTGACACTTGTCAGCACTATAAAAAGCCTCATTAATGCTTTGACACGTTTCCCTAGGCCATGCAAACCAACGGAGCATCCCACCGGACAAATCAAACCGAATCAAACCCGCCGGAACCTGTCATGATACTCGCCGGAAAACTCATACAGTTCATCATGTTCATATCATTTTTTCTAGTTTCTTCATCAGTGTTCATCGTTTTTCCAGATTCGTTCATCAGACCTTCTTATTTTCCCAGAAATCATATGAACTTCATCCGTGTTCATCCCCAATTTTTCTAGAATATCATCCAATCTTCATCCAGTTCATACGTTCGTCATTCTTTTCCCAGAAATTCACAAACAAGTTCATCCACCTTCATCATTTTTCCAGAAACATCATCCGTCCTCTAGAAATTCATCATGTTCATGATGATCTTCAAGTTATTTCTCCAGAAACTTCATATGTTCTTCATAATTTTCCAGATTCGTTCAATCTTCATCCACCCTAACACCATTCCAGATCTGAGTTCCAACATCCATACGAACATGCAACCAAAATCCATCCAAACTTCACCAACGTAAATTGAACCACAATTCATCTCACCGTCCTCGCAAAACTCCAGATCCAAATCACTTCCAGATCCGTAAATCAAACAGCTCCAGATCTTCATGAGTTTTTAAATCACCAACCTTCGAAGCTTGTCTTCTTCATCGCACATCTCCAGGATCTTCATCATGTTCTTCGTAAATCTCCAGATCCAGATCTTCATCGAACCTCATGAACGACTACCTCAAGCATTAACAACCTACATCAACAACCTACATCAAACTTCATCTCTCACCGTGAACGAACTTCAGATCTCCTTTTCATCTCACACGATTCGAATCCAAAGATCTTCAAATATGAGCGAGTTTCCTTCGTTCCCCTTCGTGAATCCAACTTCAACATCCATCCAAAGTACAACCTGTCGTCAATCTATGTGAAAACAGTGACACTCAGCATGAAGCGAAGATTACCGGGATTGCGGATTTTGGTTTATTTGTTTGTTGTCTATTTTTAATCTTAACAGGAAAATAAGAAGTTGAACGGAGAAGGTTGGAGAAGGAAAAGCATGAGATAGGAGAATGAGAGGTCAAAAGTGAAGAGACGGTGAGGGTGAACGAAGCTGACGGGGGCGGATGAGGTTGGGAGAGCTAGGGTTTCTGAAGTGAGGAATGTGATGATGTTTCGTGGGCACCTCTTTGGTTAGTGGGCCGTAAGGCCCAATCCGCCATTTTCTGGTTTACACCCCCTGTTTCCAATTATTCCCCCTGTTTTTGATGTGTGTGTTGTATGTGGAATTGGGCCAAGCCCAACGGATTTCTGAAGGCATACCCCCCATGTTGCTCCCTGCGCCCCTTTGTTATTATTGGCTGCTGTTTTGTTGTCTTGAGTTGGGCTTTCAAACTTAAGCCCACATGTGAACTTGCTGGACTGCACCTCTGTTGTTAATGTTGTACCCCCCTTCTGATTTTATTTTTATAATTGTTTTGTAATATATTTTTGTACATATAAATGCCACTTTACTATTTTTCTATTTTCTTTTTAGAATTTATAGTATTATTTTTACTTAGAATATTATGTATATATTAAATATGGATTTTATATTTTAAATTCATTTTCTATATTTTGTTTTATATTCTATTTCCTATATTCAATTTCTTTTGGTATTTCTCTTGGATTTATTTTCTTTTTAGAAGTTTATTAATTTTTGAAGTTGAGTTCTTATCTCTTTTTATTATTGGATTTTTCTCACCATGTTTGTTTTGTAGGTCGATGACGAGATCTCCGTAATGCGTTATTAATCAGATTGTTGATGGATAATGTAGAATCCGAGACCGCTTTTTCTCTCCTCATCTTTTCTTCTTCTTCTGATTTTATTTTTCTTTTCTGTTGTGCTGTCCGTGTGACATGATTTAATCGGAGAATGATTCTCAATATCATTTCTCTATCTTATCTTTGACACGTATAACAATACGCTACCTCTTGGGGTATGACTTCTTTTATAAGTCGAATTATGACGGTTCAGCGTCACATTTGGTTCTGATTCGAAATGTCATCATCAAGGATAAACGATTAGAGCTTAGAAAGGAGCTTGCACGCAAAAGTCAAGTGTCAACGGAACCACTCCGTTCGGTAACATTGTTTTTATTTCACTTCTTTCATCTCTTTCTTTTCAACCGTCGAGTGTTGTGAGTGTTCATTTAGATACGTGGGAAATGATAAGTGGGGGGCTTCCTCTCATTTGTCTAGAGTGTTTAGTATACACCCTTTGGGTGATATACGACGCATTCGCTCCTACGTTTAGGACTTAGCGTATGCGTCCCGTTTCGAACCTTTGCTCTCGCGTCCTGGCGATTGAGACTTCCCCTTTTCTCTCGTGTCCTGGCGATTGAGATCCCTTCTCTTGCCCCCGTGCAATCGAGACTGTTTTCTGTAGTTAGCTGAACTACAGCTGCTCTGATTTCTCGTACCAGACGAGAATATGTAGGCATATGATGCGATATCCTAGCGAGCACACTAACAACTAACTTCTTTGTTCTCTCGCTGCTGTGCGATTGAGACTTTCCCGCTGACGTCTAATCTTTCCCTTTCTCTTGCCCTAGTTCAATTGAGACCAGACCGTAGTTCTAGATCCCGTAGGTTCCCGTACCTCTAAACCCGACATACTACGTCCGTTCTACCGCAAACAGGTAACGCCTAAGTATCCAATGGTCGAGTTGCATACACCTAACTGCTAGAATGCGTACGCTAGTATCGTCAACCTTTTCTCTCACTCTCGTGTGATTGAGAACACCCTTTGTTTACCCGTAGTTAGCCTGAACTACGTTTTTCTCTAATTTCTCATGCCAGATGAGAATATGTAGGCACAAGACACGACGTCTTGGCGAGCAATCTCCCCCCGTAGTTTCCCGAACTACGTTAACTCTGACTTTCCCATTGCACGAGGGAATACGTAGGCATAAAGCGGCGATGCTCTATCGAGTCAGTTTCTTTCCGTTTAGCTTTAGCAGCCGTAGATAGATTGTTTTTCACCCATAGACTAGACAACACAAACGTGGATCCCGTCGAGTACGACGGACGTGAGGGGTGCTCATACCTTCCCCTTGCGTAACCGACTCCCGAATCCAGACATGGTTGCGATGACCTTGTCTTTCCTTTTTCTTTACGTTTTTGCGATCGTTTCCTTTCCATCTCTTTGGGATAAATAACGAAAGTGGCGACTCTTCTGTGTTTTTCCGCCGGTTGTTTTTCGCAGTTGCGACAAGTACCACCACCAATCCTTATGGATACGTGGAACTACTCGTCACATTCGAGGCTGAGGAGACATCCAGACAGGTGAAGGCCTGCTTCCTGGTAATTGAATGCCCCTCCTTGTACCAGTGCATCGTGGTAAGGCCGACCTTAGCTGAGCTGACCGCGGTACTGTCTATAGTCTACCTGAAGATGAAGTACTACACGACCAGAAGTCGGGTTGTCACCTTCTACAGGGACATTAAGGCGACTAGAAGATGCTTCGAGCCGACGCTCAAAGGGCTCAACTCGATCAACGTGCCCCCAAAGTCGACCGGCAGGCCAGCCCGGACTGAGAAGCAGAAGCCACTCCCTCACGTCAACTCCGTCGACCTCGACAACCGCTTCCCTAGCAAGCAGGAGCAGAGCACGGAATCTGAAGACGCGCCTCTAATAGACAACTGGAAGCTATCCCACCAACGGGACCCATTCCAAACGGAGACTTCGAGCTCATCACGCTCAGAGACGATCCAGGAAGAAGCGTGAATATTGGCACAAGACTCTCCGACTTGGCGAGGAAGCAACTTAAATTCTGCCTCTGGAAGAATGTTGACCTATTCGCTTAGAGCACTGCGGAGATGCCCGGCCTCGACCCTGATGTAGCATGCCACAACCTCACCGTAGATCTGGCCTCTAGGGTCATAGTTCAACATAGGCGTAGGCAGTCTCCCGAGAAAGCGGAGGCTGTTGAAAAAGCTGTAAAATACCTCATAGAGGCAAATTTTATATCGGAAACCCAGTACACAACCTGGTTGTCCAACGTTGTACTAGTTAAGAAACATAATGGAAAATGGAGAATGTGTGTTGGATATACTGATCTCAACCAAGCATGTCCCAAAGATGCTTACCCGTTACCTAACATCGAAAAACTCGTCGACAATTCTGCAGGTTTTAAACTATTATCATTCATGGACGCATACTCAAGATACAATCAAATCCTAATGGCTAAGGCCGACAAGAAATACACGGTCTTCATGACCAGGTCGAGCAACTACTACTACAACGTAATGCCTTTCAGATTGAAGAACGTCAGTGCGACCTATCAGCGGATGATGAACAAGGTCTTCCTGGTAGAAATCGGTGACATGCTTGAAGTTTACATGGACGGCATGATCATAAAATCATGAGAAGAGGTCGACCACACCATTCACCTCAAGAAGGTCTTTGCAACAGCGAGGAAGTGCAGGATGAGGTTCAACCCTAAGAAGTGCACCTTCGGCGTACGGGAAGGCAAGTTCCCCAGATCCTAGCTGACAGAACGAGGAATAGAAGAGAATCTAAACAAGTGTAGGGATTTCTCCAAGTTTTCCATGCCGAGCACAAAGAAGTCCATCCAATCACTAAATGGGATGCTCGCATCTTTGTCACGATTCATCACCAAGTCTGCTCAGCACACCTTCCCCTTCTTTAAGCTTCTACGCAAGGAGGCCGCATTTCAATGGACCGAGGAGTGCGAAGAGGCCCTCCTCCACCTCAAGAAATTCCTCTCAGAGCCACCAGTGATGTCAAGCCCCAAAGCCAGGGAAACCCTATACTTGTATCTCGCTGTCACCACGGAGGCCGTTAGCACAGAGATGATCTGTGAAACTCCCGAAGGGAAAAAGCCGATATACTTCATGAGCAAAGCCCTCCAAGATCCCGAGCTTAGATACCAGCAAATTAAGAACGTCGCTCTAACCTTCATCAATGCGACCAGGAGGGGTTACGATATTACTTCCTGGGCCATACGATCATAGTCAGAACCGACCAGCCCGTCAAACAGCTACTCGGACGATTGGACATGTCGGGGAGAATGCTTAAATGGTCGCTCAAACTCTCCAAATTTGATGTCCAATACGAAAGTAGAAAAGCCCTCAAGGCTCAAGTCCTGGCCAAATTTGTCACGGAGATGGCTTCCACAGAGTCCCCAACCCCCGGGGAGCACAAATGGACCATCTTCGTTGATGGCACCTCTAGCTCGACAGGAAGTAGAGCGGGCATCATACTGGAAAACAAGGAAGGTATTCTGATAGAAGTCTCCCTCGCCTTGGTTGAGTACGAGGCGTTCCTCGCAGGATTCCGTTTGGCTGAAGAACTTGGCGCGAATGAGGTAAAGATCTTTACCGACTTCCAGCTCGTGGCATCTCAGGTACAGGGAGAGTATCAAACCAAGAATGACAACCTAGCCGAATACCTCTCCTTAGTAAGAGAAAGAATGAAAAGCTTTAATTCCGGGGAGGTACGACACGTCCTGCACGGACACAATACCCGAGCAGACATTTTGTCGAAACTGGCTAGCACGAAGAAGAAGGGCGGAAACAAATCCGTAATCCAGAAGGTCCTCTCTCGCCCCAGCATCGAGAGGGACACGATAACTATCGAGATAAACGCTACCGGCGACGGTGACTGTTGGATGAACCCTGTGTACGCCTTTTTCAGCATGGGACGACTACCCAACGATGCCAAAGAGGCGAGCGTGGTTAGACGTCGAGCCTGCTCATACGTCTTGATCAAGGACAAACTGTACAGATGGGGATTCTCCATCCCCTTCCTCAAGTGCGTCGATGAATCCAAGGTATTGGACATAATCCAAGAGATCCACGAAGGGATCAACGGCCAATACCTCTGTCATACCCTAATTTTTGACCCTAAGATTCTGTTTTTCGTTTTGCATCGTCTGCATAGCATATCATGCACTTCATCTTGCATAGTGTCTGAAATGTCAGTCAAAATAAATTTGTTGGATTTACAGACAAACCGGTCTAAATTTATTTTAAAATCTGACCAAACGCTGTACTTTTTCAATATGTTTATTTCGCGCTGCTTATTTTGGTGTGTTCATTTTATTTTTGAGCTCTTTTCTGGTTGACTTTTTATTTTGTTTTTTAATCATTTTTATTTAAATAATCATTTAATTTATTTAGATTTAATTAGATATTTAATGTAAATTTTTATTTTTATTAATTAATTTTATTTTTAATTTGTTAATTTTAGTTTTCTTTTTAAAAAACATAAAAATATAATTTTTAATTCTTTTTATTCTTGTCTTATCATAAATAAAACACAAAAAACATGATTTTTAATTCTTTTTATTCTTGTCTTATTATAAAAAAACACAAAAACATAATTTTTAATTCCTTTTATTCCTGTGTTATCATAAAAAACACAAAAATATGATTTTGAATTCTTTTTATTATTGTCTTATTATAAAAAACAAAAAAACACTGTGTTGATTATTATTATCATTCTTGTCTATTTTTTTAGTCATATATATATATATATATATATATATATATATATATATATATATATATATATATATATATATATATATATATATATATATATATATATATATATATATATATATATATATATATATATATATATATATATATATATATATATATATATATATATATATATATATATATATATATATATATATATATGTATATATATATATATGCATTAGAAACAATAAGCAATCACACAAAAAAAATACTCATACCTCATCTTCCTCACATCCAAACTGCAACTTTTTTCATAAACCACAACGTGACATCGAGAGAAAGAGACAGAGAGGGCAGCGACGCGAGGGAAAAGGCCATTTGAGGGAGGTAAAATTGAAAATTCACCCTTTATTTTGAAAAGTTGATGTTGTGTTGTATTTATGTTAATTTTATATTTGTCTTTGTAGTATTGTTTATAATGTCATATTGTAGTATTTTGCGTATATTTATTGATGTAGTTCTATTAAGTTTGTAATTTAAGTATGCGTCATGTCATTTAGCTAGTCTATGTTTGTTCATAAATTAAGCTATAATATTTTGTGTTAAATTTATAATTGCTTATGTGTTACTAATGTATGTTATTTGAGTTTATGACTTGTGTGTTGCTATGTAAATTGTGTATTTGTTGTTTGGACATTACATATTTGTTTCCTGTGCGTAAATCTATTTGTATTTGCAGTTTTTTTTTTGTATGTGCATTTACGTGGTAATTGTTTTAATTGTACCAATGTGAATAATTCATTTAATTTTTTAGACTTCATTAATTTATCTTTTAAAATAAATAGTGCTAAGTTGTTGTCCTTTAGACTCCCATGTTTCCTTTCATTTGTAACAAGTATGTGGATGATTAAAGTGCATGTGTATATGAGTTAAAAGCATGTCAAGTGATAATAAGAAAAGTATTTGTACAAATATTTTGAATGTATTTATGTTGTATTACATGGTGTGGTTGCTCAAACACTGATTATTTTTTTAAAATAATATTTTATTTTCCTTCTTTTCTTTTTAATTGATTTTTCATAATCTAGAAAATTAAAAACATTTTTCTTGCCCATTTGTTAATTGTTACATTTTGAAATTATTTTCTCTAATTAGTTTCTCTTTAATTTAATTCATATAATATTTCAAAAGTACCAAAAATATTTTAATTATTTATTTTTGTTTTTTAGTTATTTGTTGAATATTATAAAAAAAATAAAAATATGTAATAATTATTAGTTAATATAAATATTAATATTTAAATTAATTAATAATTTCTTGTTACACGTCCAAAGGAAGGATCTTGTTCATGACTTCATAGTCATGAACATCTTATCCATTTGCATCATTTTTCCTTGCTTGATCCCCGATTCCTTTCAGGTTGATTAGCTTAGGATATACTCCTTATATCTTAGGAAGTCTCCCTTAGGATTACCATTTCAACTATAGATAATTTACAGTTAGTTCCCTTTTTCTCATGAGAGAATTAAACACTAGTCATCCTTAGTTGAGATATAATTCTCCTACCCTGTAACATAGTTGAGAAAGATGTAGATTCTTTTCCACTTGAGAGAGGTATGTGGCAGACTCGTCGATTCTATATCCGAGTTAGAGCCATCCTCTTAATGTGAAGCAAAGATCCATCTTAGACATGTTTGTGGTGGTTTTAGTTGAGTATTCTCCTTAAGATGACAACTTGTCTTTTCTCCTAAAACTAATCAATAGACATTGTTTTCACCCTTTAAGGGGAACTACGAATGCTCTGATTTCGTTTCCGTTAGGATACGTAGGCACGAGATGTGATGTCTTGGCGAGCATACTTAGGAATAACACCTTAGGTCTCCTTTTTCCTTTTCACCCTTAGCAGACAAAATAATAAATAACACATTAAAACAAGAGGTTCTTGTAGAGTACTACAGATACTTAGGATGTTAAAACCTTCCCTAGGTATAACCAACCTCCAAATCTTAGATTCTCTCTTGCATTGCATTACATTACATTGCATACTCATGGGTTATTCGATCTTTTCCCTTCCCTTGGATAAATTAAAGACCGGTGGCGAATAATGATTTGTGATTCAAGTTAACCAATAGCTTGATATCCAATACTCCCAGCGACAGAAATGGCGACTTCACTGGGGATTTGCTTTCGAGGGTTTCCCCTAACTTGCTTATTTTTGTTTTTGTTGTATATCTATATATCTTTATTTATTTGTATATATATATGTTTCCGCTTTGGGCTGTTACTTTCGTACAGTGAGATAAGTCCTACACCCGGATTCGAGTACACTTATGATAGGAAGGTGATATGTTCGAGAAGGCTTATAGGGAGTTGATTCCCGACCAAGCCAACTTGAGAAATCGCCGCTCAGTTGAGGCCCTCTTGAGAATAGTACTGTTGAACGAGTATTCGTAAAAACACTTACTATTTTCTACCTAGGAGTCTGTGATACTTGGAACCTTTAGTTACCCTTAACTTAAATTGGCTCTTCTTAAGACGTAGTGCGATGACTATGAGGAAGTAGTTCCAGAATAGTTGGTACACGATACTACACTCAAAAGAGGTTCTCTTGAGAATATTTTTAACTACCGAGTATTTGGGAAATTGATAATATCCGAAAGATGGACTGATGACTTTGGGAACTTTTTTAGAACCTTTGTTCTGCAGGTAAAATAAAACTTTAGTCCATACCAGTTAAGATGGATAGAACATTACTCCAGGCTCGTTGATTTTCAAACCTAAGTCTTTGTCTATTTCAATGTATATGTGTATATGTGGATCTGTGTATACTTGTGTTTGAGCATACATCATGTCCATAAAAGTTTCATGGAATTCAAAGCTTTTGTTTACAAACATCATAGGTTTTACCATTGGATTATGAGATTATACCATATTTTCAATAAAATGGGATTTTCAGTTATCAAAAGTATTGTCCACTTTGTGGTATTTGCAAACATAACCTTTGAGTTCCTTGAAACCCATCTGCATTGGCGCATTTGCATTCATCATTAGCATTACATTATTTGCATCCCAAGTTCTCACTCTTGCTTCTTCGTCCTCGTTTAGACAAGCTAATCCATCACTACGGTACGTGGGCTAATCAAACAAAGAAGATGGATAACTGTGAGTAAGAAAACCATGAACTTCGTAAGGAGGTGACTACTTTAAGGGTTGGTACAGAAAGGCTCTCTGCCTTGGTTGAAACTCTGGTTCCTACTCAAAATTAACTTTCCCCTCATGTTTCTCAGACTCCGCTTCAAAGGACCGTGATTTCTGAAGTCATGTCAATACCCATCTCCATGACTCCTATTGGTGCTTCTAGCAATTCTAAGAAACTTGCGGAAGGTTTTCCCAAGAAGAAGGAACAAACTGCTAATGCTATTTCGTGAGAGAAACAAGGAGGATCTTGTAACAAAAGTAAACAACACATGGATCATTTTGACCTGATCCCGATGGCTTATTCTAAATTATACCTGCTTTATTACAGAAGGATCTAGTGCAAACAAGGACTCCTAGGCCATCCCAAATAATCTTCCATGGTGGCTTAAGTATGATCGTTTTTGTCCATTTTATCAAGGGGCGCTCGGTCATGATATTGAACATTGTTTTGCTTTCAAGGCCGAAATACAAAAGTTAGTGCGAAGCAGTATTTTGGCTTTTGAATATTCTGGACCCAATGTCTCAACAAGTTTGTTATCCAAATATGGAAATGCTGTGGAAGGATATCTCGGAGAATACTGTATTGATGACGTGAATTCAATAAGAGAATCTTTGGTGGATATGCACACCAATTTATGTAGGCTTACCCATTCTGAGCATAATCACGCTTCTTGCAAAATTTGTTCACAAAGTCCTCGTGAATGTTTTGTTGTGAAGAAGGATCTTTAGGATATGTTAGATCAGAAAATTTTCCATATCACTAGAGAAAGGGTGAATGTCATAGTTCCACGTTTTAATATGGCAGAACCAGTGGTAATTACATGTTGTAACACCCTTTTCTACCCCACGATTAAAAGGCACATTTTTTTACATAAATCAGAGTAAAATATTAAACTCAATAAAAGTCACCTTAAAAGAGTGTACATTTCTCAAATCCTCAAAAATAGGTCAAGGCTCCGTAAACAACGGGTTTTCTCAAAATACATCAAATTGCACAAAGCAGCGGAACTCAAGGGCATAAATCAAGGTTTTCCTTATCAAGGAAGATAATCAAAATAAAATCAAGGTAAAACATGGTTTAACTCAAAAGAACTCAACCCGATGTTACATATCAGAGCAAGACCCTCTAAGCTAACCAAAAAGGCTAACCACACAAAAACTTCAAACACATCCTCGACGGTGTCCACGGCTAAACCTAGTCATCTGCACGTTACCCACGTGGAGGTAACACTCAAAAAGGCAGGGTGAGTAAAACAATTCATAATAATCAATGTATAAAAATCAACATATAAATGGCATCATAATCATATTCAATACATTCATATCCTTCAATATGCCTCAAAGGCCACAACGTCATAAATCATACAAAAGACCCATAAATGCAAATGCAACAAGGCTCAATGCATGTGGTACCAATCATCACAGCACGATGGACACTGGGCCATCGACCCTCTATAGATCCCCATCAATAGGATCGATTCTACTTGAGAACCGGAGCACATCAAAACACTTCACATCCATACAATGGGATTGAAGCCAGAGTAATCGAGGTCCTGAAGTGAAGTCCGGATGCACATGAATGCATGATGTACACGTCACAAATCATCCTCATAATAACATCATAGGTGCATCATCATTCATCATATTCATCATCATCAAACGTCATAGATCATCATCATAATCATCATCATATGTCATGTCATCATAACTCATCATAATAATCCTCTTCATACATCATGTCATCATATCTCATCATAATAATCATCATACATCACGTCATTATAATTCATCTTAATAATCATCATACATCATAGAAAATCATCATATAATCATGTACAAATCACATAGCGCTCATAGTTATACTCATATCAATTCATCATATTATCACATATTATCACATATTAATTCATAATGATACTCGCGGTAATCCTCGTACTATCGCCTATTAATCACATAAACCTCACTGTCATATTCATGTTAACTCATCGCAGAAATCACAGAATCAAACATCAAGGCATCGCTGCACACGATCAACATTCACGAAACTCTGCTATGTTTGTTGGCATGTTCGCTAGGCAAGTCTGGGCGAGTTTCTTCGCTAGGCGAAGGATTCTTCACTAGGCAAGTCTGGGAATAACATTGTTCGCTAGGCGAAGCATTCTTCGCTAGGAGAACTGTTTGATGACAGCAAATCCTGCTACGCACTAGAACTTAAAATCACTCAAAAAGCTCTACGATTCACTTATCCAATTCCCCAAAAACATCCCTAAATCATCCCTAAGGTCTTACGGCTATAAAGGCACAAAACCTACAGTTTATTAGGCCAATCCCGGATCATATTCACACCTTAAATCACAAGTTTCCCTACAATTGCCCCAAAGACATCAGAGTTAATCACATTCAAATATTCCTATTCCTTCAGGGTCAGACAAAGTTCAATCAGCATTTTGGCCACGAAGGCCTAGGTTTCCGTTTTCCCTAATTAATTCACGGTTAGATTTGCAATTACAGGTTTAGGCCACGGAGGCCAAAGATCACCATTTCTCATATCTACCCTTAAAATCCCTACGGTTACAATCTCCCTAATAGATTTAGGCCACGAAGGCCAAAAATCCATTTTTTCTCATAATTCTCCATAAAACCCTTAAACTCATAAATCAACCATAATTACATCGAAAGTTACATATGGAAAATCATGAAAAGCTATACTCCCCATACCTTAGTCGATTCAAAGCCTTCACGATTATCTCCGAGAATCTTCTGTCCTCAATCTTCTCCTCAGAGCTCTCTGACCACAATACTTTTCACGGTTCACAAATGAATCATAATTCCCTTTAGAATTCTATTTTGTCAAACCTAGTCTTGGACCTCACAATTTGGGCTTTTCCCATAACACCCTCACTAACTCCTCTTAAATGTCCAATTTTCCCTTCTTTCACTTATATTTATTTTAATTCATAATAATATTAATATCTTCATATTATATACTATTATTTAAAATAAATAACCCAATTATGTATAATTCTTCAAAATTCCACAAAACCACCGAAAATCACCGAAAATGAATATTCTTAATTAAATAAATTAATTAAAATATTCCAATTAAATTTGGGGTATTACAACTCTCCCCCACTTAAAAGAATTTTCATCCTCGAAAATTACGTCAGGGAGATAGAGTGGGATACGACTTCCTCAACTGATCTCCATGCTCCCAAATCCAACTTTCTCCAACTGGTCCTTCCCACAATACATTTACCAACACAATCTCTTTACCTCGAAGTTGCTTCTCGTTCGTCAATCCGAACTAGCCATGCCTCAACAGTAAAATCACCTCTCACTTGTACATCATCCATATGAATCACATGCGACAGATCTAGAATGTACTTCCTCAACTGAAACCCATGAAACACATCATGCAATTTCACAAGCAACAGCGGTAAAACAGCCTAACATGCTACTTTTCCCACGCTTCCGATGCGCCACTCTGATACAAACCAACAAAATACGATGTGAGCTTTTGAGACTTCGAAGCTCGGCCAATACCAGTTACCGACGTAACTCTCAAAAACACGTGATCTCCCTCTTGGAATTCCAGTGTTTTCCTCCTCATATCATGGTAACTCTTCTGACGACTCTGCGAAACTTTCATCTTTTCTTGGACCCTCTTGATCTTTTCAATCATATCTTACAAAATCTCAGGTCTGAGTACATCACTCTCGCCTGACTCATACCAACACAAAGGAGTCCTACACCTCGGGCTATACAAAGCCTCCTACGGTGCCATTTCGATACTAGAATGGTAACTGTTATTGTAGGTAAACTCAATCAACAACAAATGACTATCCTACGATCCACCTTAATCCAACGCACAAGTTCTTAGCAAATCCTCTAAAGACTGGATAGTTCTCTCTGTCTGTCTATCCGTCTACGAATGATAAGCAGAACTCAATCTCAACAGGGTACCCAAAGCGTCTGCAAACTCTCCCAAAACATCGATGAAGATCTCATATCTCTATCAGACACAATACTCGTTGATATCATATACAACTTTGCAACTTCCTCAATATACATCTTAGCTAGCTTCAGCATAGAATGATTAATCCTCATTGGTAAGAAATGAGCTGATCTAGTCAATCTATCCATAATCACCCAAATCCAATCATATTCCTCTCACAGCCTTCGGCAAACCCGACACAAAATCCATGGAAATACTATACCATTTACACTCTAGAATATTCAACGGTTGCATCAGACCCAACGGTCTCTGATGTTCAATCTTCGACTTCTGACAAGTCTAACCATCATATACAAACTCAACCACTTCTTTCTTCATCCCTGGCCACCAAAACAATTTCCTCAAGTCCTAGTACCTCTTCATAGCACCGTTATGGATACTCAATCCACTTAAATGTACTTCCTCAAGAATTACTCTTTTTCAACTCAACGATATCTGAAACGCAACCTTTATCACTACGTCTCAAGATACCATTCCTATTAATCCGAAAATCAGCTCTTCGACTTTGATTCATCAAATTCATCCGATCTACCAACTCAAATTAGATTTCTGACCTCCTTGAATCTCATCAAGAATACCACTAGTAAGCCTCAACATACAAAGCTTAACTCCATAAGAAGTCTCTTCACAAACCAAACTCATATCACGAAATTGCTTAATTAGTTCTAACTCTCTTACCATCATCATCGGTATATGCAAAGACTTCCAAATCAATGCATTAGCTACCACGTTTGCTTTACCCGAATGGTAATTCAAACCAAACCATAATCCTTTAGAAGTCTCAATCATCTCTTCTGCCTTATGTTCAACTCCTTATGATCAACCAAATACTTTAAGCTCTAATGATTACTAGACACCTCAAATCTCGAACCAAACAAATGAAGCCTCCAAAATTTCGGCACAAACACAACAACAACCAACTCTAAATCATGCGTCAGATGATTCCTCTTATGTACTTTAAGTTGACTTAAATCATAGCTAAAACTCGCTGATGTTGCACTAACATATCTTCCAATCCCATCAACAAAGCATCACAAAACACAACAAATAGTTCTGTCGGATTCGGCAAAATCAAAACACGAGCTGTCGTCAGCCATCCTCAAAAGCTCTAGAAACTTTCTTCACACTTTGCATCCAAAACAAAATCTTGAACCTTCCTAGTCCACCGTGTCAATGGCAAGATAACTTGGAAAAACCCTTCAGTGAATTTCCGATAATAATCTATCAACCCAAGAAAACTTCTAATCTCAAAACATGTTTGGAGCTTTCCATCGCGATATAGCTTCAACCTCTGACATATTAACCACAATAACTCTACTTGAGATCACATGACCAAGGAACTCACTTCCTTCAACCAAAACTCCCACTTTGACAGTTTTGCATACAACTGCTTCTTTTTCAACGCTGACAACCCCATCTTCAGATGCTCATCATGATCCTCTTTACTCTTCGAATATATCAGAATACCATCAACGAACACAACCACCAACTTGCCCAAATAATATGGAAAATCCCGTCCATATACTCCACAAATACACATGGTGCATTAGTCGCACCAAAAGGCATCACGAAATACTCATAATGTCCATACTTTGTTCAATTATCTATAATCCACACAAAGCCTCACAAAACCCTCTTTCTTCTTAACTAACAAAATTGGTGCACCCCACGGTGACACACTCAGACAAAAGAACCCCTTCTCAAGCAAATCTTCAAGTTGACTCTTCAACTCTTTCAATCCCAATGCAGACATACGATATGGAGCCATTAATATCAGACTAGGTCTAGGAACTAACTAGATCGCAAACTCCACTTCACATTCTGGCAGTAAATCACTTATCTCATTAGGAAAAACTCCCGGATACTCACAACTAATTGACACACCACCAACTTCCCCATTTTCATTAACACTCAAGTTTCCATCAAAATAAACATCTCAGCACCATCCTGCACCGACTTATCAAAACAATCTATATGTACTTCGCTTAACTTAAGGCAATTCACTGCACACGCCATCTAAGCTTGCAAGACACGTCTATCCCCTCAAACATGACCCCTTCCACTATCAACAAGAGATTAAGGGTGATCAGTCCCTCAAGTTGTCAATAGACAGTCGAAAATCATGATGGGGCATAAACCATCTTTACCAAACCATAAGAGCGTTCATCGACACACTGAGCCACCACTCCACACTTGCAGCATCCTGGAGAAGCACCGCTTCTCCCCCACTTGTTTCATTCCCACTTATGCAGGAAAAGGTTAGAAAACGAACATGTACCGACAGTGTTTTTACACACATGTCGCATACTAGGGAACAATTAACATTAGACAACTTGGCTGGACGGACCGACCGACCTGCTCTGATACCACTAATGTAACACCCTTTTCTACTCCACGATTAAAAGGCACATTTTTTACATAAATCAGAGTAAAATATTAAACTCAATAAAATTCACCTCAAAAGGGTGTAGATTTCTCAAATCCTCAAAAATAGGTCAAGACTCCGTAAACAACGAGTTTTCTCAAAATACATCAAATTGCACAAAGCAGCGGAACTCAAGAGCATAAATCAAGGTTTTCCTCATCAGGGAAGATAATCAAAATAAAATCAAGGTAAAACATAGTTTAACTCAAAAGAACCCAACCCGATGTTACATATCAGAGCCAAACCCTCTAAGCTAACCAAAAAGGCTAACAACTCAAAAACTTCAATAACATCCTCGACGACGTCCACAACTAAACCTGGTCATCTGCACGTTACCCACGTGGAGGTAACATTCAAACAGGTAGGGTGAGTAAAATAATTCATAATAATCAATGTATAAAAATCAACATATAAATGGCATCATAATCATATTCAACACATTCATATCCTTCAATATGCCTCAAAGGCCACAACGTCATAAATCATACAAAAGACCCATAAATGCAAATGCAACAAGGCTCAATGCATGTGGTACCAATCATCACAGCGCGATGGACACTGGGCCAT
Organism: Lathyrus sativus; assembly: GCA_963859935.3. Lineage (NCBI taxonomy): Eukaryota > Viridiplantae > Streptophyta > Magnoliopsida > Fabales > Fabaceae > Lathyrus > Lathyrus sativus. The sequence goes on along the minus strand of OZ012740.1, from coordinate 555,355,508 downwards.
CAACCCTCCATAGTGTTGCACCCTAAAATTTGCTCAACCTTATTCACTTGGTTCATGTTTCAATATCATTAGCATTTGCATATAGAGTCATGTACATAGACTAACCATCTGCATAACATAAGCATAGCAAGTCATTCAACAGGGGACCAATCATTATTCTCATCTCTAGAGACCTATCAAGAGGTTATTATCCTAATTCCATCTCATTCAAGTCATCAGAAAAGAATTTGAGAGCAGAGAGTTCAGCAGATCAAGCCTTGAGTCTATCCCCTATCTGAGGGTATCTGAGGGTCAACAAGGGGGTTGTGAGCTGTGAATGGAAGGCATCGAGAGCATCTAGACATCATGAGAGGACTTATAAAGTCATTTGGAGAAGAAAACAAGTTGTTGAGGTGACCACAAGAATTGCAGTTGAAGACAGTCAACTAGGGTTTCATCTGGGTCAACCCTAGGTCAACCCTAGGTCAAAGGATTGTTGGAGAGGCATTAAGGGATATTGAAGAGATGTGGGGTTCATCATTTGACATGGAGAATAAAGATATGTTGTTATGCTAAGAAGAATTCAAGAGAAATCAAGGAGAAGAGGAGTTTCTAAATTAGGGTTTCTATGCAAAATCCCCTAGTTTAGGTCAAATTTCCAAGCAAGATAAGTCAAAATGCAAGCTTCAAATGGATCCTTGGCCAACATAAAACTTGTAGAGGATCTCAAGACCTTTAATTTGAGTGGTGGAAGACATTAAGTAGATTTATAGAACTCAAGTTATGGTCCTTGCAAGTTACAGGTCATCTGAGGTATCTGAAATTTTGTCTGTGAAAGTGACTTGACTTCCAAGCTATTTTTAACCCTCAAGGAGATTTCAAATGAATTTCTGGTCAACATAAGAATTGTTCCTCATTGTCTTAGCTTTCTAGAATGGTATAGTATGCCTTCATATGATGTGTGGAACTCAACTTGTGGTCTTGGAAAGCAAAGGGTATTTTGGTCATTTGTGAATTACAGGTCATTTTAACCTATGTCCAAAACTCATACAAGGAGGCCTCAAATGGAAAAACTTACAACATCAAACTTGCTCCAAATGACATTTTGGGTCTAGAAAAGTGATCATGAGAGATTGGAAAAGTCCATAGCACAAAATTGGTGAATTTAATGAAGAAAAATGGCTTAAAAAATGATGTTTTTCATATCTTGGCCAAATGATGCAAAATTATAGGTCATTTTGAATGGAAAAGGCTTTTTAAAAACATTGGCTAAAGTGGAATTTTGAGCTTAGGTCATAATTTGTGAGTTATCCATGGTTGCTTGAATTGAAAGTAACATAATCCAAATTGAAAGGGAAAAGTGTAAGGGAAATTTCTCCAATGTTCTAGGAGGTTCTAATGCAACCTATATATTCATGCAAGCTGATTCATGCAAGGGTTGGTGCTCCCATTTGTCCAAAATCTCCATTTTCATCCATTTTCTCATTCTTGCATAAGCTACTCAAACTCTTACAAATCTCTCAAAACTCTCACATCTTTGGATTGAATCTTCATCATCATCATTCAAACCCTAGGATTCCCATCAAGAAGTGGTTGAATTGATCAAGGATTATACCAATTATCTTCTTCACTCCAAGTTGCATTTTCATCAAAAATCCATTAAAACTTCCTCCATCATTCTGATTTCTGTCACCATCATCATCCACTATCATCATGGAGTAATTGGCACAAGAGATTAGAGAGAATTCGTGGCTGTGTGAAGAGATTCAATTTGAAACTCCAACTTGCATGAAGGATGGAATAGAATGATTCACAAGGATTAAGCACAAATCATTGCAAACAGAAGCATACTCATTCATTGGAGATCATTTTCAGCAAGTATCAAAGGTTGAATTGAGGTCTAGCTACCATCACCATCATCAAGTGCAAGGTATGTAAACTTCTTCGAATCTCACTATTCTGGCTGGTAGAGATCATGTGGTTAGGATAGTATTGTTTAGAAACCCTAGGGGAATGATTCTTGAAGTTTAGGGATAGCTTCGTGGAGATCCATGACAGGTTGCCATTTATGTTAGCTTCAAGAATAAGCTGTGCACTGGACCATAATCAATATAATGATGCATAGAATAATGAGGGGAGTATGTAGATGATCTGTGGATCATCAGGTTGGAGTTCTGGCAAAATTGACAACAGGCAAGCATGGTGTACCCTGAGTTTCGTGCCCTCTGTTTGGAGTTTACAACGAGAGTTAGTGAAAACTAGGATTAGACATGGATTCCTTGGGTTTTATAGAGTATTTTAGGGCTTGGAATTTTTCATTTTCATCAAGAAAGCATGGAGAAAGATTGGAGGGAATTCTCATGCATGGAGTTCGTGCCTGAAACCCTAAACGGAGGGAGGAAGAAGACGACTCACAGGCCCTTGGATCTGGTGGGGAAGATTGACTTGACTAGGGATCGAACGGCCCACGTTTGGTCTGAGTTTTGGTGGGAAGTTTCAAAAATTGAAACGCAGCGTTTCATTAATTGGGGGGATTGGGCTCAGACAGCTATTCGCACCCCCCAATTTAATAAGCCCAATGCGCTGAACTGGGATATCTTGCTATTCTCACCCCCTGGCTATTTCTTTCTATTTTCTTTATTATTTTCTTTTCATTTTTTTCATTCATTTTAAAAAAATTCATAACAAATAGAAAAATCATTATTTTTAATTCATTCTTTTTGTATATTTTTCTTTAAGATGTCTAGAAAATTATAAAAAATAAAAATGGCATTTTATTTTTTATTTGATATTTTTCCCATATTTTCTAAATAAATAACATTTTAAATGGTTTCATTTCATACTTGATTTTGTTAATTTTTGTTCTATTAGATACTTTCATATTTTTCATCCATTCTTTTTAGGTTGTTTAGGTTAGACATTGAACTTGTAGATTCAATTTAGTTCCCATTTTTAGAAGTTAATTTTAGGTGCTTAATGTAGGTGTGAATAACATGGGTAAAACTAGGGTTTTAGGTGATGACTTAGGAGATTTGATTCTTTTCCCTTAGGACTTAGGGTTTGACTAGTTTAGTTATGGGACTATAGGGGCTATGGGTAGTTATTAGATCCCTTAGGAAAAGTCAGGATTCCCCTACTGCTATTAATATGTTGTTGTATCTGATTGACTGGTGTGGTGTGCCCTCTAGGGATCATTGCTTGTTTGTTTGAGTATTGGGATTATCTGGGGACTTGGGAGAGCTGAAGATTTGAGGAGATGAAGACCATTGGAGATCCAGAGATTGAAGATCAACTGTCAGAGTTGAAGAGGAGGTTCTTGCTAGCAGCTGCTGAGGAGACTAGGGTTTAGGAGCTAGGCAGAGCTCTAGATTAGAAAACTTGCTTCTCAAACATAGATGGCTTTGTTTGCCTCTATCCTTTCTCTATGATTCAAAGTCTCTTTCAAATATCCACCTCCTTCCTTTGGAAGGATCAGTGAAAGTATTTGGAAGATAGAACTTTTGAGAGAAACCTGTCTGCATAATGTTAACAGTTAATGAGCCACCCTTGGTAGGCAGTTTACTGTTTAACATTCATCTCCTCTTGTTAACTATTGTTCATCCCTGAAGATTGGAGACTTGAAGAAAAGCCATTGCTTATAGGAGACTGATGATCAAAGCCCTTGCCTGAAGGCCATGAAGATGGAGATTGATACTTTGTTGAAGCCCATAAATGATTGGAGATCACTTGAAGCCAGATGTTGATTCAGAGCTGCTGATGCTGTTTCTTTTGCTGTTGTATTTCATTACTGATGTATTGATTGGTTTTCTGGACTGTATTGTGTGCTGTTTACCCTGTTGGGTTGAAAGTGAAGCCTGTTCACTTTTGCCTATTGTTTTCTAGGTTCGAGGTTGAGTGGGACTCCCTTGCCTCGCTTGTATTGCTGCATCCATGTATTTTACTGCTTTACTGTCTATATTTGATATTGTATCTGTTCCCATCTATTCCCTTAGGATCTTTGTTTCTCTCTGTGCAAGAGAGGAGCATGATAGACACTAGGTCTTAACCCATGCATGATAACATTAGGTTAGTTTGTTTCCCTTCGCCACCGTAGGTTAGAGTTCTGTCTCTTTCCTTCTCAAAACAAACAGAAAAACACATAAAGATTTCAAACCCAATAAAAGACACTTCTTTCGTAAAAGAAGGTGAACTCATCAAAGCGTCATTTTTGTCCGCCGGGACTGTTGATCAAGAAAACCTTTTCAGAAGGAATAAAATCAACCAAGACAAGCCTGTGTCGTACGTGGCCCGAACTACGTTTGCTCTGATCTTTCATGCTGTATGAAAGCACGTAGGCATAGGATGCGATATCCTAGCGAGCAACCTTCCCCTCCTTTCCCGTAGGTAGGCGAACTACGTTGACTCTGATTTCTCGTTCCAGGCGGGAATACGTAGGCATAAAGTGCGATACTTTGCCGAGTCATTTTTACTTTCATTTTATTTTCTTTTTAACCCTTGACCTATAGAGTAGATAGAATAACAATCCATACCCGAAAACAAGCGTGGATCTCGTCGAGTACGACGGACGTGAGGGGTGCTAACACCTCCCCCTTGCGTAACCGACTCCCGAACCCAGGTTTTGGTTGCGACGACCATACCTTTCCCGTGTTGTGCGAGGTTTACTCTGAGCGTTTCCTTTCCCTTCCGTGGGATAAATAACGCACGGTGGCGACTCTTCTGTTCAGCCGACGCCGATTTTCGCAGTAGCGACACATAGATCCCCATTAATAGGATCGATTCTACTTGTAAACTGGAGCACATTAAAACACTTCACATCCACACAATGGGATTGAAGCCAGAGTAATCGAGGTCCTGAAGCGAAGTCCGGATGCACACGTCACAAATCATCCTCATAATAAAATCATAGGTGCATCATCATTCATCATATTCATCATCATCAAACGTCATAACTCATCATCATAATCATCATCATACGTCATGTCATCATAACTCATCATAATAATCCTCTTCATACATCATGTCATCATATCTCATCATAATAATCATCATACATCACGTCATTATAATTCAACATAATAATCATCATACATCATAGAAAATCATCATATAATCATGTACAAATAACATAGCGCTCATAGTTATACTCATATCAATTCATCATATTATCACATATTAATTCATAATGATACTCGCGGTAATCCTCGTACTATCTCCTATTAATCACATAAACCTCACTGTCATGTTCATGTTAACTCATCGCAGAAATCACATAATCAAACATCAAGGCATCGCTGCACACGATCAACATTCACGAAACTCTGCTACGTTCGTTGGCATGTTTGCTAGACGAGTCTGTGGCGTGTTTCTTCGCTAGGCGAGTCTGGGAACAACATTGTTCGCTAGGCGAACTGTGCGATGACAACAAATCCTGCTATGCACCAGAACTTAAATCCACTCAAAAAGCTCTACGATTCACTTACCCAATGCCCCAAAAACATCCCTAAGTCATCCCTAGGGTCTTACGGCGATAAAGGTACAAAACCTACAGTTTATTAGGCCAATCCTGGATCATATTCACACCCTAAATCACAAGTTTCCCTACAATTGCCCCAAAGGCATCAGAGTTACTCACAATCAAATATTCCTATTCCTTCAGGGTCAGACAAAGTTCAATTAGCATTTTGGCCAGGAAGGCCTAGGTTTCCGTTTTCCCTAATTAATTCACTGTTAGATTTGCAATTACAGGTTTAGGCCATGAAGGCCAAAGATCATTATTTCTCATCTCTACCCTTAAAATCCCTACGGTTACAATCTCCCTAATAGATTTAGGCCACAAAGGCCAAAAATCTCTTTTTCTCATAATTCTCCATAAAACCCTTAAACCCGTAAATCAACCATAATTACATCGAAAGTTACACATGGAAAATCATGAAAAGCTATACTCCCCATACCTTAGTCGATTCAAAGCCTTCACAATTATCTTTGGGAATCTTCTTCCTCCAATCTTCTCTTCAGAGCTCTCTAGCCACAATACTTTTCACGATTCACAAATGAATCCTAATTCCCTTCAGAATTCTATTTTGTCAAACCTAGTCTTGGGCCTCACAATTTGGGCTTTTCCCATAACACCCTCACTAACTCCTCTTAAATGTCCAATTTGCCTTTCTTTCACTTATATTTATTTTAATTCATAATAATATTAATATCTTCATATTATATACTATTATTCAAAATAAATAACCCAATTATGCATAATTCTTCAAAATTCCACAAAACCTCCGAAAATCACCGAAAATGAATATTCTTAATTAAATAAATAAATTAAAATATTCCAATTGAAATTCTGGTATGCAAATTACAGATGTCCCAAGAACATTGATCTCTGATGAAACAAAGACGATGACAGATCATGACCAAGTTAAATTTCTTTAAATTGTGACAATGTCATGACCAACATCATGACGTCTGTTGTGACATCTGCAGGCTGACAAACCTATTTATCTAACCATTTAAATTATGCAGAATTGCAAATGCAGAAAGATATATAACACCAGTAATTGTTTACCCAGTTCGGTGCAACATCACCTACATCTGGGGGCTACCAAGCCAGGGAGGAAATTCACTATTAGCAGAATCAATTCAAAGTCAAATAACTAGTTTGCACTTCTCACTTAATCTCTACCCAATGACACTTCAACATAGAGACACTCTAGACCTGAGTATACCCACTCACTCCCCCTCAATCACAACACAGTGATTCACAATAAACAATTACAAAACAGTTGTGGAGATACACTCCAAACACACACCATGATCTTGCTTCACAACTTTGATCAAGTGAGACACACTCTTGCTTAAAAGCTTTGAGTAACACAATGAACACAACAGTTCATACATCATAACCAAAGCAATTATATGACCTACAATTGCTTGGTACACAAGGAATTCTAAGACTCCTAGACACACGTGAAGAGCAACCCTCTTCACTCACAAATATGTCTACCACAATGTATCAAAAGATAAAAATGGTGAGCTACACACAAGGGACTCTCAAACCCTAGACCTTTATTTTACACTCTATTTTTTCTTGATGTGAGTGCTTGCTTTCCTCTGCTTCTGCTCCTCCTTTTATAGTAGTGCAGACTGGGCTTGAGCTGGTCACAAGTAACAAACATTAGTTTTAACAAAGTAAAACTAATTTCCACAATTCAAGGTGTTGTCCAATTAGGTCATGGCTTTTCATGATATGGTCAGCACTGCCTAGAATCTCTCCTGAGATAACTCAGGAGTCGTAAAAGGTTTCCTGAAGTATAGCCTGAGTTTCCTCTTGCAATATAACATAAAACCAAACCCTGCACGCCTGATGTCATACGCTCAATGTCATATGACATCCAGTATGACATCCAACTCTCTTTGTGCTTAGTTGACCAAACTTGCCCTGCTGAACACTCCTACAGAATCTTCTTCACACCAGTAGAAACAAGCATATTATAGTTTCCTAAAAAGTCTCAAAGATCCTTTTATGAATATCAATACACTTTGTACTTGTTCCTAATCAATCTCCTTGACATGTACTTACTGATGAGGTATATCTAACACACTCTCATCGAACCAAACCAACTCTGTCAAGAGATATACACTCGCAGCTCCTTCTGATGTCATGCATCGATGTCCTTCTTAAGCACATGACATCACACCTGTGAGGAACTTCATCATAACTCAAACTGTTGTGGCTTCACACCTCACTCACCACCTGTGGGGAACTTCATCACAACTCAACCTGTTGTGGCTGCACACCTCACTCACCACCTGTGAGGAACTTCATCACAACTCAGCCTATTGTGGCTTCTGCTAACACATAGCAACTCCTGCTGTGCCAAACAGTAATGTCATGATATTCAGAATGACATCCATGACTGCAATTTTGTCATCAGCTCCTGCTGCACCACTACTCCTATTGTTTCTTACATATGACAGTAGTTCTATCATGACAGCAGATGAATGTTGTGATGGATGCCACGATATTCAGCATGACATTCACATTAAAACACTCCACAACAGTTTTGTCACCACAGCAGATGGAGATGTTTTAACATCCTACTTAACATCAGTGCAGGATCATATTTTACCAAAATTTAGCCAATCATAGAACCATGGACAATTCTATATCATAGAACCATAGAACTTACAATCTCCCCCTTTAGAAAATTTTGGCTAAAACAACCTATCAGGGCAACAACCATACACACTATCATGCTCCCCCTTGATAGTTGCAACAGATAACAACACTTTACTCCCCCTTGGTTTAGTCAAAAATTGACAAAAATTGGAGTAAGTGTACATTCTGTACATGGTGTCCAAGTCTGCCATTTCTTGATCTCTAAAAGTTATACCAACAATCATGGATAATGACTTAACCTTCTTGCTGAAATCACTCAACCAGTGAAAAATCAGCCCAGAACCATAGTTCCTTGAGAGTACACCTTGAATCAGTCTTGAATCTTGGGTTCTTGTCTTGTCTGAAGCTGCACCTTCAGGAATGACACTTTTGTCATCACTAATTAAGGGATAATCAATTAATTACTTGCCACACATAACAATTGATCTTAAATCCCTAATTTGAGACACACATATTCTCATCAGTGGTCCAAGGGCACAAGCTTGCCTGAGCTTCAGCAGTCTTTGTACTCAGCTTCATATTAGCATAATGCCAACACAAGTAATGCAACTGCACATTAGACAGGTACACAGCTCCCCCAGTCATACATAATCAGTACTCCCCCTAAGAGAGAGAACCCAATCACATGAAGAATCTCTTCATCATTTTCATATTCACACACTGCATCATTTTTTTTATTCCTTGATTCACAGATAACAGAAGAGATGCAGGATAACTATCTGTAAGATCTCCAAGATGTTAGGGTAAAGGTCCTTCCATCTGCACAGGATCAGAGCTGATGATGTCTTGATCTTTATCTTCACCATACACACTAGGATAGAGGCCTACAAAATTGACTGGATCCATGGACATCCTAAGAATAGAACCAAAAGGAAGACACTTGTCATGTTCACCATGAGCTTGGAGCAGTAACCCAATGTCAAAACATCTTGTCTGCCATTCTATCTTTATAAAATCCCAAATTTTTTGAAACCACAAACAATCTTGGTACATAACTGCACTTTTGCAGCAACACATCCTAGATAGAAGTATAGCTCCCCTTATCAAGGGTAACCAGTGCACATGAATGGAAAACATAAGACGCATCTTCATGTCTTCAAGAACTCATTCTCTGTTCAACACACATGTTGAACGCATTCACCATAAGCAAATAGTACACCTATCAACCAAAATCTTTCCCCCTATCTTTTATAAGAGCTGCTCCAAGATCACCACATTGTCTCTCATGACCAACTCCATGCTCACACAGTGAGAGGGAACCAAACTGATCCACCTCTTCCTAGAGTTACTTGTAGCAGAAGAGACCACTTCTCCACAAGTATTATAACCTTAGGCTGAGTACAAGATAGATACCCCATAATACAAGGCATTCTTTCCTCATCATTCTCCCATATGATAAGTTAGAAAGTTTCTGATTTACCTGGTGAATCTTTTCACCAGAATCCAGACTTTCATGCAGTCAATCAATGATCCACTCCAGTCTTGTCCAATCCTTTCACATCATACTCCAAGACAGTCCTTTTACCTCATCATTCTCCCGTATGACAAGATAGAGTACTTCTTAGTCAAGATGTGAATCCCAAGTTCTGTACCAGATCTTCAAGTCCTGTTCCAAGGAAAACCAAACCATATCCACTGGTTCTTTATCTGCCCACACTTGGACTTACTTCTGCCTAGTAATCCAACTGAAGATCTTCAGAAAACACAGCTCCACCAGCTTGATCAAGAACATCTCCAAGAGAAGGTAATCATTCATACACAGCTTAGGGCTTCTACCACAAGCTCTAATATATGAACAGAAACAGATCCTCCTTTGGTCTTCAACCAATTACCCTTCTGCACAAGAATAGTTTTCTAAAGGCACACTGCTTAAATAACCAAATGCCACTGTTTGGTTATTCAGCATCTTTCAGAGCTCTAGAAAATCTGCTACTCCACCAGGCCACTTTGATCTTCAAGTCATAAATTCTACTTGCTCCAAAGAAAGGCATCTACTCCTTCACACAGCTCCCGCAAACTGCATGAGGTGTAGCATTAACTCCATTCATACCTGAGAAGATCAACTTATTAATGAAGGCCTTGAAGTTACTGCTTGATGTCACAACTTTGGTTAAGACATCCAGCTGGAGAGTTCAAGCTTTCGTTCTGCCACTTAGAATAATCTCATCACTCAATCAGAAAGGGAACATAGACTTGAGTTTGAGTAGACAACCTCCATCTTGCTTTATTGGACCTCACCATATTGCTTGAAATGCATTTGCTTCATGAACTCCTCACACATGCCAAGGCTTGATTCTTTAATGAGGAAGGGTCACAAAAGAAATCTTTACACAAGGATTCCTGCTTTCCTTAAGTAGAGACTTCTTTAGAAAGTCAGAGATACCTCCCACTTATCCTTGACCTCCAAGCTGAGCCAGATCTCATGCTCCTGTGCACTTAGATCAGAAATAAACTGACCCAAGCAGAGCTCTTAACATCATCTTCTAAACCAGTTTCTTGCCAGGAAACTTTCTAGATATGCTTCTAGTAGAGACTAGAACACACCTGCTACACTCCAATAAGCTGATTCAAGAGAACTGTCTTCATCTCCACTTCCATCAGCACTTCATTTTAGTCTTAGTTTCTTGCCAAGAAACTTACTAGAATAAAGTCAGATCCTACCACACATGCGTATGGTACCTGTGATTCACTCCTTGGATCAACAGAATTCTGCACAATCTCTGCTGATGGAATGTCTCAACATCAGATTCTTGAAGTATATTAAACAAATCAGGGGCCTTCTGCTTGTGTTGCTACTGATGAGACACCTTGATCAACTAAGTATAATTCATTAAATATTCTCAAATAGCAATGAATCTTAAATCCTTAACAATCCTTCTCTAAACTTCAGCAGTCTTGAACTCCATGGATAACCAATTGAATACTTGTGCATTCCACAAATAAAAATTGATCTTAATTCCACACAGCTTGTTGAGAAGACCATGTACACTTCAGCAATACCAAATGTATTCTTTAGTTGAAGGATCTTTACTGTTGAACCTGCCTATGACTTCCTCTTAATAACCGAGCTTTACTATTGCCTTAATCCAACCTTTCAATCACGAGGTCAATATATAATACCAATCAACTCTCTTCATTCCATTGCTCCCGACATTGGAATGACTAGAGCTTCGTTGATATCTCCAAGAATAACATGACCTTCAGAGTTCTTTCATCAAAAAAATATGTAGCGGAACCATTGAAAGAACATCTTCAACATGCCCTAACCAAGATGTCAGCACATCTTCTAGGACATCACACATAGGTAGCCACTCCTCCTTTGGAAAAACATCCACCAGGTCATAGACACTCCTATATCAGAGGGTACAACAACATGTACACAGACTCTTTTACAGCCTCCTTCAACACTCCATAAGCAGCAGCTCAGACATTTGGCAAGTTCAGCAACTCAAATGCAGCTTCTCCTTATTCAAAACACCAGAAAGTATCTCCCAAGATCTCATCCAGAACATAAAGGATGCCTACTCTGATACCAATTGAAATTATGGTATGCAAATTATAGATGTCCCAAGAACATTGATCTCTGTTGAAACAAGGATGAGGACAGATCATGACCAATTTAAATTTCTTTAAATTGTGCCAATGTCATGACCAACGTTATGACGTCTGTTGTGAAATCTGCAGGATGATAGACCTATTTATATAACCATTTAAATTGTGCAGAATTGTAAATGCAGAAAGATAAATAACACCAGTAATTGTTTACCCAGTTCAGTGCAACATCACCTACATCTGGGGGCTACCAAGCCAGGGAGGAAATTCACTATTAGCAGAATCAATTCAAAGTCAAACAACCAGTTTGCACTTATCACTTAATCTCTACCCAATGACACTTCAACCTAGAGACACTCTAGACCTGAGTATACCCACTCGCTCCCCCTCAATCACAACACGATGATTCACAATAAACAATTACAAAACAATTGTGGAAATACACTTCAAACACACACCATGATCTTGCTTCACAACTTTGATCAAGTGAGACACACTCTTGCTTAAAAGCTTTGAGTGACACAATGAACACAACAGTTCATACATCATAACCAAAGCAATTATATGACCTACAATTGCTTGACACACAAGGAATCCTAAGACTCCTAGACACACATGAAGAGCAACCCTCTTCACTCACAAATATGTCTACCATAATGTATCAAAAGATACAAAGGGTGAGCTACACACAAGGGACTCTCAAACCCTAGACCTTTATTTTACACTCTGGTTTTTCTTGATGTGAGTGCTTGCTTTCCTCTGCTTCTGCTCCTCCTTTTATAGTAGTGCAGACTGGGCTTGGGTTGGTCACAAGTAACAAACTAATTTCCACAATTCAAGGTGTTGTCCAATTAGGTCATGGCTTTTCATGATATGGTCAACACTACCTAGAATCTCTCCTGAGATAACTCAGAAGTTATAACAGGTTTCCTGAAGTATAGCCTGAGTTTCCTCTTGCAATATACCAGAAAACCAAACCCTGCACGCCTGATGTCATACGCTTAATGTCATATGACATCCAGTATGACATCCAACTCTCTTTGTGGTTAGCTGACGAAACTTGCCCTGTTGAACACTCTTGCAGAATCTTCTTCACACCAGTAGAAACAAGCATATTATAGTTTCCTAAAAAGTCTCAAAGATCCTTTTATGAATATCAATTCACTCTGTACTTGTTCCTAATCAATCTCCTTGACATGTACTTACTGATGAGGTATATCTAACACAGTCTCATCAAACCAAACCAACTCTGTCAAGAGATATACACTAGCAGCTCCTTCTGATGTCATGAAGCAATGTCCTTCTTAAACACATGACAACACACCTGTGAGGAACTTCATCACAACTCAAATTGTTGTGGCTGCACACCTCACTCACCACCTGTGGGGAACTTCATCACAACTCAGCCTGTTGTGGCTGCACACCTCACTCACCACCTGTGAGGAACTTCATCACAACTCAGACTGTTGTGGCTTCTGCTAACATATAACAGCTTCTACTGTGCCAGAGAATAATGCCATGTTATTCAGAATGACATCCATGACAATAGTTCTGTCATCATCTCCTGCTGCACCACTGCTCCTGTTGTTTCTCACATATGACAACAAATGGAAGTTGTGATGGATGTCACGATATTCAGCATGACGTTCACATTAAAACACTCCACATTAGTTCTGTCACCACAACAGATGGAGATGTTTTAACATCCTGCTTAACATCAGTGCAGGATAATGTTTTACCCAAATTTAGCCAATCATAGAACCATGGACAATTCTATATCATAGAACCATGGGACTAACACCAATTAAATTTGGGGTGTTACACATGCAATAGTAAGAAATCTTCTCATGTGCCTTGTGGATACAATGCTACCATGCTGGAAGGTGGTAAGAAAGTTCCTGTTGATGTTGCTCCTTCCGCTCAGATCATTCCGAATTGTCAATCACAGTTTCATCAAAGAACATACCAGAGTCATGCTCAAAAGAAGTTTGATCCAATCCCAATGACTTACCGTCAATTGTGCTCTTATTTTACCCGAAATTCAGTAATGACACCCAGAAAGACTAGATCCATGAAATCTCGCCCTCTTTGGTTCAATTCAAATACCAGTTGTGAGTTTCGTGATGAAGCAATGGGGAATTCGATTGAAGAGTGCAAGGTTTTCCAGAAAAAAGTCCATGAAATGATTGACGATGGGGTGCTGACCTTCAAGGGAGGAAGCCCAGTTGTGAATGGAACACCTTTATGCTGATGGATATGAAAACTCAAGAAAGTCCTTTCCAAGCCGGTGAAATCAAGAGCAGAGCTCATCAGGCTGTTTGTTTGTTTTCTTGTATTTTTCGTTATTTCCTTTGATTATAAAAGCATGATTTGTCTTGAAGAAACCCATTCGTATTCACTCATAAAACTCTTTTTCATACTTTATAATGCCAATGTTACCCGATCTCTTACTTAGGCAGAGAATTGGAGGGAGGATGACAAAATAAAAAATGCAAGATTTATTGTCGTATGCTTTTGAGTAAACCCGATTGATGATGTAAGACATTGTTTCAAATCCCCAAACATCGGAGATATAAGAAAGATAAACCATCGTTAACCTTTTTTGAGCCTTGAAGTAGGAGTTTCTTCTTTGAAATAAAAACCCTCAATTTTTACCTGGGGCAAGGTAGTTTTCAGTTAAGCTGATCGAGCGCCCAGACTTTCAAAAAAGGGGAGTGAACACTCGAGAATCTATTTTATCTATTCCTGACACATTAGGAGGCTGGAAGTCAAATCCACAATGGTTATCCCTAGACTATCTAAAGAGTGAGGCAATCACAATCCTTTCAAAAAGGTTAAAATGACTTAGATTCACACGACTTATTCATAAATCACAGGAAAAAATGAATGAAAAAAAAGCCCGCTAAGTTAAAACCTATGAAGACGACTTAGGCAAAATTGAGGCATCCCGCTGGACTTTAAAGTCAAATTCAAAGACTCAGTCCAGGAAAAAGTTAGGGAATAGAAAAAATAATAAAATAAAATGGGAAAAGTGAAAACAAAAGATCACCAAGAAAAATCCTCAATAAATAACAAAGTCATGTAATCAAACACCAAAAGCAAAAAGGTGAGTGGCTGCCATGTCCAAAGCCTCAGTGGTTTCTCAACCATACAAAACTCTTCTTGAGAGATGAATGCTCGTGTCAGGTTAATTGAAGGTAGGATTGGAGAACATCACGAATAATAGGTGGCCACAAATAAACTTTGAGCTGTATATCCTTTTGTTTCTTAAGTCGTGAACCAAGCCACAATACAACCCTCAAAAGACCTAATTGAAGCAGGGTTTATTTTGAAAGTGTACTCGACGAGATAACATTTCCTGACTCTTATGAGCTAAGCTCAAAAGTTGTGTTGGCTTTGTAAAATTAATTAATTTCCTATCCTAACTAGTGATCCGGTCACAAGTTATTGTGATATCTTTCCAATAAAAAAAACTTCAAGACAAGCATGTGTGTTGCATTAGCAGTTTCAGAATTAACATTTTTTTGCTCGCTAACATTGCTTGACATCATAAAAGCTTGCATACGAACAACAATAATGAACTTAATCTTTTAAGACTTGAAACTCTGATAAAAAAGGGCAAAACATTCCAAGAATGATCATATCCAGGGGCATGTTGCCTGAAGACTCTGCTGACCAGGGGCAAGTTTGTTTCTCAGTTGTTGCTTTCACCGACTAACCATCCATAAGGGGGCAGGTTTGAAGTTTCAGCTATAAAAAATGCAGTCAATCTGGGGCAGTTACGTCAAGATTCGACAAATCTCTCCAAGAGTTGGAAGATATTGGAACATCTTGGATTCCAAATATTATATAAAATCCTCTTGGAATGACTTTCTTCTCATAAACTATGTGATCTTGGGGAATTTGAGAATTGGAGATTATTTTATCCATTCACAACAAATATTATTCGAAATGGCGACCACCACGCAGTTCATCAATGCAGATCTACTTTGTTCTCGTATCATCCTTCACCCATACCCCAAAGAGCTCCTGTCTCAAGTGGTGTGATGATTCCCCATTAAGTATCTACCACAGGTAGTCATGACAATTCCCCGGTGAATCTCCACTTCAAGCAGTTATGGCATGTCTGGTGCAAGATTTCCCCTATTGGTAACCTAAGCATTTGCTAGTGAATTTCTTTGGTTTCAACCTTCCCCAACAAAGTGGATGTTTATTTCATCCCCACGAAGTCTCGAATTTGACATCTTCAGCTTGTAACATTGATCTGAGCTTCCCCGTTGAAGTAGATATTTATTTTTTGTGAGGCCTCAGCTCTGGCATCTCTAGTTACAACTTCTTTCCAGACTACTTCAGTTTGTCGTGGATATTTACTTTTATCCTCATAAAGTATCTCTAATCATGAGTTTGAACCTGCCCCAATGGATCTTTCTCATCCCCAACAGAGTAGCAGGGCTCATCTTGACAGTTCCCTAAGTAAAGTCATGATGTTCATCCTCAAGTAGAGTGTTCTCTTTTCCCCAGAGAAGTTTGAAGCCTTGAAGCAGGACTGCATTTCCATATGTGGATTTCCATTCACCCCAATGATGCTTCTATCTTGTGAAGATTGGTCGAGTATCCACGTCAAGATGTTTATTTCATCTCCGGTTTACTTCTCCTCGTTTGTTTTGTCAGCATAAGCCTAACATAACATACATACATTCATATGGAGACATGGCATCTGTGCATTTTGAATTTTTTTTGTGTTTATTTGTTTGTTCACTTTGGCCGCGTTTATCCCCAAGTGATTGGATTTGTCTTCTCCTTCCAAGTAGATTTGTCAGCCCTAGGCAGAAAGAGCACAACATTTCTAAAATTCCCCACTGAGTTCAATCCTTGTGGAAGATGGTTGCTTTAGTTTTCTTTTCCATTTTTGGATAAAGATAAATCTTCAGTGGAGTTGATTCCTCATAGGATGGAGTCTTGCTTTATCGTTTCTCTTCAGTTACTTCCTGAATTTAATTTTGGTCTTTGATAATCATCAAATTTTGGATATCTCCAAGCTTTAAACCTAGATTAAGCGTGCACTTATTTTGTACTTTGTCTCCCCATGAAGAATCTATTTGAAGACCACCATGGAAGGAAAAGTCCTACTCTCCAGCAATGTGGTAACATCCTTTTGGAATTCATACCAGACAATAAGTGACAACTCTTTATTTGAGCAGTTTATTCTCAAGTTTTCTATTTTGATGGAAAATGGCAGTCTCTTTCCAAGACAGTTTGTCTATCCCTGGTTACCAAGATTATCAACTTTTTCTTCCATCAAATGGCATCTCTCCGGAAATTCGTCAGAGAAGTTTGTTGAAGACTTTACAAGTGTTTTTCTTTATTTGAGAATTCTTGATACAAGAATTTTATTTGGTTCAATGCAATTTCAAACTTCAACAATATTGATCTTCAGTGATGTTCCCCCCAGGGAGTCCACTATTCAAAGTTGCTTCCGTCAAATGGCATCTCTTTGAGAAATTTGGTGAAGATTCTTACAATTGATCTTTCTCTTTATTTGAGAAGACATGTTTTACAAATCAATCGGCCTGCATCTCTTCTGAAAATCCTTGGTGATATTTCCTAATCTCCAGTGAGTTATGTATTCCCACTAGAGTCCTAGCTCTCCAGTAAAATTCCAATCCCCTGTGAAGATACTCTTTTATAAGTATTCACCTTTCTAGGAAGAAACTGAGACCCGTTCATGGCATACAACCTTGAAGCGAGGGGAGGTTTATATTACCCTTTTCAAAGAAGAAACTGAGACACGTTCATGGCATACATCCTTGAAGTGAGGGGAGGTTTATTTTACCCTTTTCAAAGAAGAAACTGAGACCCCTTCATGGCATACAACCTTGAAGTGATGAGAGGTTTATTTTACCCTTTCAAAGAAGAAACTGAGACTCGTTCATGACATACAACCTTGAAGCAATGTGAGGTTTATTTTAACCTTTTCAAAGAAGAAACTGAGACCTGTTCATGGCATACAACCTTGAAGTGAGGGGAGGTTTATTTTACCATTTTCAAAGAAGAAACTGAGACCCGTTCATGGCGTACAACCTTGAAGCGAATGAAGGTTTATTTTACCATGTTCAAAGAAGAAACTGAGACCCGTTTATGGCTTATGACTTGAGACGAGGGGAGGTTTCTTTTACCATTTTCAGGTGGAATACTTAATTAAAGAAGAAACTGAGACCCGTTCATGGCATACAATCTTGAATCGAGGGGAGGTTTATTTTACTCTTTTCAAAGAAGAAATTGAAAGCCGTTCATGGCATACAACCTTGAAGCGAGGGGAGTTTTATTTTATCCTTTTCAAGTGGAATACTTGACCAAAGAAGAAACCGACACCCGTTCATGGCATACAACCTTGAAGCGATGGAAGGTTTATTTTACCCTTTTCAAGTGGAATACTTGATTAAAGAAGAAACTGAGACCAGTCCGTGACTTATGACCCGAGGCGTGGAGAAGTTTATTTATCCTTTCTAAATGAATCATTTAGTTAAAGAAGAAACTTAATTATATTTTGATCATGAAAGCTTATAATGGTTATTACATTTTCTTAGGCTATCATATGTTTGATAGTAGGTAATATATCGTATCTTTTTGGTCAGATACCTTTGCTTAGGCTACCGTGTTTGGTAGTAGGTGATCTCTCCTTTCAAGTCTATTTCCTTTGCTTAGGCTATCATGTAATTGATAATAGGTAATATACGTTCTTTTATTTCAATTGGATACCTTCTCTTAAGCTACCATCTGTTGGTAGTAGGTTATCCATCTTTTCAAATTTCTTGCATGTTGTTTAGGCTACCATGTTCTTGGAAGTAGGCGATACACGCCTTTGTTCTATTTTGGAGATACCATGTGTTTAAGTTATCCCTAGTGGTGGTTAAGTGCCTTTTCCTTGATGGAGTTGAGTCTCATCCCTAGTGGAATTGGACCTTTCCCCGTGGAGTCTTGCTAAGTTATTACTCCTCGGGTCTTCCTTTCTTTAACTATGTTTCAGTGTTTTCTGTATACAGTTATCGCCTGTGACGTCATTCCTCACAAGATTTTTGTCTTGCATATCATGTCATATCATGTGCATCTTGTGGCATCTTAAGGCCAAAAATTATGCATGTTTGTATTTAGGTTCCTATCACGCCGAGATGAAGATTTCAATCTCCGTATCTCCTGATAGTAGAAACCTAAATAGGGGCATCTGTCATACCCTAATTTTTGACCCTAAGATTCTGTTTTTCAATTTTGCATCGTCTGCATAACATATCATGCACTTCATCTTGCATAGTGTCCGAAATGTCAGTTAGAATAAATTTGTTAGATTTGCAGACAACTCGGTCTAAATTTATTTCAAAATCTATCCAAACGCTGTATTTTTCCAATATGTTTATTTCACGCTAATTATTTTGGTGTGTTCACTTTATTTTTCGAGCACTTTTTTGCCCGACTTTTTATTTTGTTTTTTTAGCTATTTAATTTATTTAGATTTAATTAGATATTTAATCTAAATTTTTATTTTTAATTTGTTTATTAATGTTTTCATTTTAAAAAACATAAAAACATAATTTTTAATTCTTTTAATTCTTGTCTTATCATAAAAAAAATACAAAAACATGATTTTTAATTCTTTTTATTTTTGACTTATTATAAAAAAACACAAAAACATAATTTTTAAATATTTTTATTCTTGTCTTATCATAAAAAACACAAAAACATGGTTTTTAATTCCTTTTGTTCTTGTCTTATTATAAAAAACAAAAAAATATTGTGTTAATTGTTATTATCATTCTTGTCTATTTTCTAGTCCTATATATATGCATTAAAAACAACAAGCAATCACACAAAAAAGAAAAAAAAAACTCATACCTCATCTTCCTCACATTCAAACTGCAAAGTTTTCATAAACCATGACGTGGCATCGAGAGAAAGAGACGAAGAGGGCGGCGACGCGAGGGAAAATGCCATTTGAGGGAGGTAAAATTGAAAACTCACCATTTATTTTGAAAAGTTGATGTTGTATTCTATTTATGTTAATTTTATATTTGTCTTTGTAGTATTGTTTATAATGTCATGTTGTAGTGTTTTACGTATATTTGTTGATATAATTTTATTAAGTTTGTAATTTAAGTATATGTCATGTCATTTAGCTAGTCTAGGTTTGTTCATAAATTAAGCTATAATATTTTTTGTTAAATTTATAATTTCTTATGTGTTACTAATATGTGTTATTTGAGTTTATAACTTGTGTGTTGCTATTCAAATTTTGTATTTGTTGTTTGGACATTACATATTTGCTTCCTGTGTGTAAATCTATTTGTATTTGCAGTTTTTTTTGGATGTGCATTTACGTGCTAATTGTTTTAATTGTACCAATGTGAATAATTCATTTAATTTTTTAGACTTCATTAATTTATCTTTTAAAATAAATAGTGTTAAGTTGTTATCCTTTAGACTCTCATGTTTCCTTTCATTTAGCAAGTGTGTGGATGGTTAAAGTGCATGTGTATATGAGTTAAAAGCATGTCAAGTGATAATAAGGAAAATATTTGTACAAATATTTTGAATGCATTTAAGTTGTATTACATGGTGTGATTGCTCAAACATTGATTCTTTTTTTAATAATATTTTATTTTCCTTCTTTTCTTTTTTAATTGATTTTTCATAATCTAGAAAATTAAAAACATTTTTCTTGGCTATTTGTTAATTGTTACATTTTGAAATTATTTTCTCTAATTATTTTCTCTTTAATTTAATTCATATAATATTTCAAAAGTACCAAAAATATTTTAATTATTTATTTTTGTTTTTTAGTTATTTAGATATTTGTTGAATAATAAAAAAATATATGTTGTAGTTATTAGTTAATATAAATATTAATATTTAAATTAATTAATAATTTCTTGTTACACGTTCAAAGGAAGGATCTTGTTCTTGACTTCATAGTCATGAACATCTTATCCATTTGCATCATTTTCCCCTGCTTGATTCCAAATTCCTTTCAGGTTGATTAGCTTAGGATATACTCCTTATATCTTAGGAAGTCTCCCTTAGGATTATGATTTCAACTATAGATACTAGTCATCCTTAGTTGAGATGTAATTCTCCTACCCCAAGACATAGTTGAGAAAGATGTATATTCTTTTCCACTTGAGAGAGGTGTGTGGCATACTCGTCGATTCTATATCCGAGTTAGAGCCCTTCTCTTAATGTGAAGCAAAGATCCATCTTACACATGTTTGTGGTGGTTTTAGTTAAGTATTCTCCTTAAAATGACAACCTGTCTTTTTTCCTAAAACTAATCAATATGCATTATTTTCACCCTTTGAGGGAAACTACGAATGCTCTGATTCTATTTCCGTCAGGATACGTAGGCACGAGATGCGAAGTCTTGGCAAACATACTTAGGAGTAACACCTTAGGTGTCCTTTTTCCTTTTCACCCTTAGCAGACAAAATAACAAATAACACATTAAAACAAGAGGTTCTTGTAGAGAACTACATATATTTAGGATGCTAACACATTCCCTAGGTATAGCCAACCCCCGAACCTTAGATTCTCTCTTGCATTGCATACTCATGGGTTATTCGATCTTTTTCCCTTCTCTTGGATAAATTAAAGACTGGTGGCAAATAATGATTTGTGATTCAAGTTAACCAATAGCTTGATATCCAATTCTCACCGCGATAACCTCGACGAAAGATTACTTGCCCTAAGACCCTACGAGCGGGATACTATTGGCCTGCCATGCAGCAAGATGCCAAAGAGCACGTCAAGAAGTGCGACAAATGCCAACGACACGGGGACATGCATCTGGCCCCTTCAAACGTGCTCAAAAAACTTCCGCCGCCATGGCCATTTGCCTGATGGGGGATGGACATCCTCAGGCTCTTCACCATCGGATCCTACCAAAATAAATATTTGATAGTCGGCGTCGACTACTTCACTAAATGGATAGAGGCTGAAGCCTTAGCCAAAATCACGACCCAAAACATACTCTGTTTCTACAAACGAAACATACTTCCCCGTTCGGTGTACCCCAAGCCATCTTCGCTGACAACGAGACACAGTTCACCAATACGAACTTCCAGGAATTCGTCACCAGGCTGGGCACGAAGCAACATTTCACATCGGTCTAACACCCGCAGACGAATGGGCAGGCCGAAGCCGCTAACAGAGTGATTCTGCGCGGCCTTAAGTGAAGGCTGAGAGATGCCAAGAAAAGATGGATCGAGGAGCTACATAACATCCTCTAGGCTTACAGAACCACCCCGCACTCAACAACTAGAGATACCCCATTTTGACTAACCTACGGGACTGAGGCAGTGG
This sequence comes from Lathyrus sativus, assembly GCA_963859935.3. NCBI lineage: Eukaryota > Viridiplantae > Streptophyta > Magnoliopsida > Fabales > Fabaceae > Lathyrus > Lathyrus sativus. The sequence continues at coordinate 555,333,451 of OZ012740.1, read as the reverse complement.
TTCCGGTGGAAATTAGGGAATCTTCCAAGAGAACCGAGTCACCCCTCCCCGAGGAGGAAAATGACGAGGCACTAAGGGAAAAAGTTAACCTAGCCGAAGAAATTAGGTCGGGGGCCTCCCTACGGGAAGCCTCGCTGAAAGAAAGGATAACCTTACGGTACGACAACAAATTCATCACGCGCGAATTCCAGGTGGGCAGCCTGGTCCTATGAAGGAACCAGAAGGATTCACGTGAGGGAAAGCTCGCCGCAAACTAGGAAGGCCCTTACCGTGTCTGAGACAAAACGGGAAACAGGGCATATTACCTCGAAAACCTACATGGGGAAGAACTTGCTCGACCATGGAACATAGAAAAACTCAAGCAATACTACAACTAGACATTGTCCATGATCTGTTGGCATTGTGACCACAGGGGTGTGACACGGTACAAACGCGACTACTAATTTTAGAAACAAAAAGACAAGAGTCAGCCCCTTGCGTGTGCGGGCAAGATCCTTGATCCAGTAGGGACCCTTTAACCGAGCTCCACCATTGTCGTACTATTGGGGCAGAACACCAAGCCCAGAATGGGAAGTTCACGCCCGAGAAAAATACCTCGATCGAGATCTTGGCCCCATCATCGATCGGATACCAACTCCGATCACCCGACCAGTTCCCCGCACAGTCGATCATAAAATAGGTGGAGCAAGAAAACAAACAGAAATGCAATTCATACATAGAAAACGAGGAAACATAGAAAATAAAGCACACGCAGCATAAAAGTTAAGTTACTACATTCCCAAAATAGAGGGCAAAGCCCATTGTTCAAAAATTACAAGAATGTCACGCAGGCCAGAAACAGATACATCAAAGGTAGGCACGCAAGCTAGGAAAATAACATAGGCACGCAGGCCAGAAAGAAAAAGACAAAACAACACTAAGAAGCTTCATTCTTCTCCTGCTTATCACCCACCTCGATCAGACCGTCGTCTTCCTCCTCGGCTCCCGGCGCAACCACGCAACCTTTGATGACCTGATGGAAGGGTTCTGTCCCTTCAGTGATAAACGGAATGTCCGAGCTTACGATCCAGAGCTGCTCCATGACACTATCGTAGCCCATTTTGAGAGCCCCCATGCAATCCTACTCGAGCTGTAGGATCCTCGACACCAGAGCCGCCCGAGACACCATGAGCTTTTCTTCAGCAATATCGTCCTTTGCAGGATGGGAAACCACCTCTAATTCTGCAATCTGCGCCAAGCGCCTCATCCTCTCTTCACTCGTGGCCTTCAACTGCCTTTCCACCTCGCCGTGGAGCTTAAGCTGGGCAACACTCTTTTCTTTGGCTTGGTTGAGATCATCCGCCAACTTGTTCCTTTGTGCCTCCATGGTCACAAGGTCATCCCGCAATTTGGATAGGTTGGCAAAAGAGCAAGCCTCATCGTTGAGGACCAGAGCCATCTCGAAGACCCGCATCACCACAGCCAGGTCCTCCGTTAGGGCCTTCTTCCTCGTCTTCCAGTCAGCGCCCATGATGGCTTTGGTCTCTGTGGTACCCACCACTAGGGAGTTAGCTCCCACAAAAGAACACGGGTTGCATATGACAGGGCAGGAGCAAGAACCTCTCTTCGACATTGCCCTTGGTGAGGTCGACGGTCTCAGGCTCAGTAACCCGCACCCTCTTAGATGTACCATGCGAGGAGGGGGACTGGCTGCTCTAAGGGGAAGATGAGGAGCCACCGGGCCCTTGTTCGGGACCAGACATTTGCTATACCTGGGTAATCCTCCCCTTACCAGATTTCTTCACGCCCTTGCTGGCTGCCAACCTCTTTACGCACTCGTGCATGCTCGACATTTCTCCTGCAAAAGAAAAATAAACAAAGTCAGCAAAATACAAACCAACAACGAATGCACAGACAAGGCCCGAGCGGAAAGCGAACCCACTATCTAAAAGACGCAGGGCTTCCTTATCGAACACACAGTCGAGGAGGGCCCTCGTATTGATCAATCGCGACTCCCTAAGAATCTCCCTATTCGATTCGAGGATAAAATTCCCGTCCGGCGTCACGCACTTTGCAGGGGTGAAACTAGCCACGAATGCGACCAGCTTCTGGTAAGCCACGTGGTCGTCGGCATCCAACGAGTATGCCCGCACTATGTAGCTGTTTGTTCCCTTGTCGAAATGTTCCTCCATCCAAATCAGCGGAATCTTCAACACTAAGACTTTCTCCAGCTGCCCGTCTTTTTCCCGGACCTCCAGGTTGAAAAGCAAGTCCACGATCGTGTGAGTCACGAGCTTGACAACGTAATACCGGTTCTTGAAAGTTCGGATGGAATCCAAGTAAACCAGAAAAAGCCTTCTCGGTTGCTTCAAGGACGCCCAGCTGTATCGACCATCGAGCGTTTGTCTTTGAAGGTGGAAGATGTAGAAGAAAAGGGTGAGAGTGCCCCCGATGTTGAGATGTCGACAGACGAGCTCATATGCCCGCACGAACGCAATCGCGTTAAGATGTAGTTGCAAGGGTGTCAGCTGAAGCCAGTAAAAAACTCCCAATTGGAAGTCGGTGAAGGGCAGACGCAAGCCCGATTCCCAAAAGGTAAACTCATACATGAGGAACCTCATCCCTTTATAAACCAAGCATATCTGATGGTTTGCTCGTGGTTTGTACACCTTCCAGTTCACGGGGGAGCCCTCACAGCGGTCCTCGACATTAGCATAAGCGTCAAACTCACCCACGACAAAGAGAGAAGAGACACTCAAGGTCTCCTCCCCGTCCTAATCTGCGGCAGACCTTCTTTGCACTTCACGGCCTGCGCCATTAGGGAATCATGCTTGTCATCAGTTTCAATAACCCCTGTACCCAACCAGCCATTTACACCTGAAAAGCAGAGGAAATTGGTGAATTTGACATTCCAGATCAAATACACCCTTCCACCGCAAATCAAGTGAAAGGGAGAAGAAGGGAGACCCCTAGAGATGAGGCATCTCCCGCCTCGACAGATGAGAGCGGACCCCCGAGACTTTCACCGCTTGTCTCTAGGAGGTTCATCCAAAACTATCCTACGTCCCCGGGGTCTTCATCGCTTTTCCCCGGGAGGTTCATCCAAAACTATCCTACGTCCCTAGGGACTTCATCGCTTGTCCCTAGGAGATTTATCCAAAACTATCCTACATCCCCGGGGGCTTCATCGCTTGTCCCTGAGGGCTTCATCCTAAATTTACACTAATTCAAAGAAGTTCCGACGTATTCGACGGAAAATTCACAGTCTCCCAGGGGCATTCATCAAGTCAACTGGAGAAACCGTTGGAAAATAGGAAAAATGAGAGTAAGGCAGCAGAGACTTACTTGGTACGACGGTTCTGGGAGGACGATACGGAAGCGGATGGCGGACGTCTCGGTGCTGAAGTTTGAGAAGTCCGACGAGAAGAAGAGGAAGCGTCTAGAATGGTAGAAGTGAAAAGTGAGAATTGAAGCAAACTCGGTTCTATTTATAAGCCTAACACGAGACTCGAGGCGCCCCTAGGCACTCAAATGCCCCTACCCCTAGCCGCCCTAGCTAAGCAATGATTACCTGACACAAGGAAGCACCAGAAGCTTCACATCCATTCGTCTCCCTTTCGGGCTCGGAGAGCGAGCACATCCTTCACGCTGTCTAACTTCCCGACATGTTGTCCCGTCGAGCATCCTTCGCTCCCGACCTGGTACATGACTCCCAATTCTATGCGTCAGGCAAATACCATCTCCCGAAGAGGTCCTCGATATTCCGACCTTCCCTTAAGTCATTACTCCTCCACCTGGGAGCAACGACTTAGGGGACTCTTGTTCTGGACTGGGCCGAGACCTGCCCCGCATATGGGCAGACCCAACCCAATACTATGCTGATGAGGCCCAACAAGGCCCAATCCTCTCTGTCGGGCACAAGCCTCAACAAGGCACACTAGTCGAGCAGAGCATTATCTTGCACGAGGAGAGCTCACACGCTTTCCCCCTAGACTCCACGTACCCCCCACACGGGAACACGTCATCAGGCAACTACCTACTTCCGAAAGAGTTGGTGAGCCCACCTTCCGAAGATCACGGGGCAGTTGGTCTAGGGTGAAGACCACATGTTGGTTTTCACTACGCCACGTAAGCCCTGACAGTTACTTGTGTTGGGCTTGGCAATCTGACCGACTGCAATGTGACCGTTGGCCCTGCGCTGAGGACACATTATAAATACCCTCTTTCACTAGAGGGTCAGGTATCTTATTCACTACACATTTTCTCTGCACTTGCTCTCTCTAGTTCTGTTACTCACTTAAGCATCAGAGCATCTTGCAGGTACACCCCATTTCTCCTCTACAATACCGATGAAGGCAGTAAGTTACAACGTGTGGCAGACTACTGACTCCTTTCTGATCAGGTACGATCAAATACAAATTTTATTATATAACATAATAAATAAAAAACAAAAAAAATATGGTAATGACAATGAATGGCCGGAAGCCCGAAGAGGAAAACACCATATGACTCTATTTAGTGGTTAACACCTAATATTTTAATTTTAAAAAATATAAAATATAACATTTAAGACATTTTGTTTTGGATTGTGGCATTTAGAAAATAAAATTTCAAAAGTGTGCCATGTTTGTCAGAAATTTGACATTTTGCAACAATGTAAATTAGTGAACTATTCCAATCATAAGATGATTGGTTGGGATCGAGTTAACATTGCGACAGAGAATGTCAAGAATTTGATATTGAACCTGTTAGGGCCTGTGCAGTTGCAGAAGTTAATAATTGTTTGTTTTGTTTAAATTGGACGAATGTCGATTGTTATAACTGATAGTGTAATTCTTGAATCTGGGATGAATATTGGTTGTTCTAATTGATGGTGTAATTTTTGAATCCGACCTTCACGCACATGATTTGGTGGTTGAACATGTCCGTCTAACAAAAACCTTTAAAAAATAGGATGGAATGAGAAAGGACATGATTGAGAGCGTAGACCAAAAATCTTGATCTACTCCGCAAAAAGTGTGGACGGGCATTTCTAAAAGGTAAAAGTTGTAAAAAAATAAAGTTAATTTGTATGCCTGCAAAAATTCGCAGAAAAATAGTGTAAGATATATATTTTAGAGAATGCAGATCTAAAATCTTAATTGCTTCAAAAACACGTGAAAAAATAGATATTTCTCATGGGTTGAACTTATTTTACTACAATTACATCTTTGCAATCCTTCCTAGCAGTGTTTTAAAAACCGGGCCGGTCATCGAACCAGTGAGGGTATTGGGTCACTAGTTTATCGGTCGAACCGCATGACTAAATCGGATAATTCGGTTGAATAGACCTGTCATTATATAGATATAAAACCGGTCGAACCGGATGTTTCAGTTTCTAAAAAAATATAACTAGTACTTAAATTTTTTGAAAATATCATATCATAAATTCACAAGTTCATAATTTAAATTCAAATTTTAAACAAATGTATCACACATAACAAAATAATACAAAATTACAAAATAATTGCAACATAATCTAATTTTAAACAATTTTTTTTAATAATTTTTATAACTTTTGCATTTAAATTTTAATTAAAAAATAAAAAATGCATTAGAACCGGTCGAACCGTAAACCCGATTTTTCCCGGTTTGATGACATAGACGATCGAACTAGTAAATCAGGTCGGTTTCCAGTCCGACCGGCCGGTCCGGTTCGGTTTTTAAAACACTGCTTTCTAGAATGTGATTAGAATGTGATATTAGATTCAGATTTACTGATATAAATATATTTGAGTAAACCTACACTCCCATTAATAAATTTTTTGTTTCTAATTTTATTTATTTATTTAATTATTTTTAAAAAATGTTACTCCATCCGTTTTAAAATGACTGTCGTTTTATGAGAAAATTTTTATTTTAAAATGAATGTTATTTTCACTTTTCAATACAGTAATAATTACTATTTTCTCAATTGTGTTGTATAATTATTACTTTAAACATTATTTATAACACATTAATAAAAATAATTTAATAAAATTATAATATCTAATGACAATATTATTGCATTTTTTAATTTGTCTGCAAAAAATTTTAAACATCTGTTATTTTAAAATAGAGAAAGTATTGTTTAGTAATAAAAGTGCATAAGTATCACAGGTCCCATAGCTTCGCCGTTTCCCAAGCAACGGACAACTCATATTACCATTGACTCTGAATCTTCTTTTTTGCCTCTTCTTGCTTCACTTTCACGTTTTTCTTAATTTCTCTGTTATGAATATTTCTTAATTTAAAATTCAAACCAAACCATTCTTAAAGCCTGCTAAAGAGTACTTATTAAACTAAAAAGAATATTTATAAAACTACACACTTCAATTTTTAATGTCTTAAACAAACAACCTTTTATAAAAAAACTACTATTTTGAATCTTAAAGATTACTCAAGATATTCATCAACATTTTCCTAAAATAAAAAACATAAAAGAAATCAGATAGTAGATGATGATTAAGAAAAAAAAATACTAGAGCACATTGTTACTCTAAGAGCACATAACCATAACGAAGGAAAAAAAAATAGAGAGACTCTAGTGAGAGAGCGAGAGTTTAAGGTCAAGAGCATGTTCCTTGAGTTGATCTTTCTTCTCACTTTTCTTGTTGTTTTTTACAGGATCCGAAAAATTGAAAGGGAAGTGAATATCTGTAGTAAAATCCTGCAATTCAAAGCAAGGCTCTATCTTCATCTTTTTCTTGTTTCTCTCTTTCTGATCTAGCTGATCATGTAGTTCTTCCCTTCGGCGTAGTCGATCGCGGGCGTCACGGAAGCTTCTTAACAGAGAGTAAAACTTCTCTATTTTCATGTCTTCTTTTTCTTCGTCACTGTCATCGCCATCGTTTCTGACCTCTTTTTTCTTATTTTCCATGAAGAATATTCTTAAGAGTGGTTGAGTTGGTATTGTTGCATAATTTCGGGTCGTGTTTGAGATAGTTTGATGTGTGATTTTATAATGAGGGAGCGCGTACAGCGAGAATTTTTTAAGAAAGTAATTGATGACGATACAGCGGTGACGTCACTGCGTTGAGGTTTAGTATTATGCGTGAGGTGTGCCGTAATTTTGACTCGTGCTACACATGATGGAATAAAGGGCCAATTCCACCAAAATGGAAGAAATAAAGTTAGGGATTGAGTGTTGACCAAACACTCTGTGTGAAGTTTGAAATTGCTTTTTTGAATTTTACTAGCATTTCGCAAGTGAGTTTCTTATTTTATCTTTATTTTGTTAAAAATAAATTTGGAAGCATATTTTTAAATTAAGACTTGGATTTGTATTTTCGGATGCACAAAAAATGTATACACTTCAATCAAGTCTCAGAAATAGACTAAAACAAAGTTGAAAAAATTTGAAAGTTGACTTACATTATAGAGAATTATGGTTGGGTGTTGAATTGGAAATCATGGTGTTGTTTCTAAGAATGCATAATGGTGTGAGTTGAAAAATGGTGGAGAGTTTGGTTGTTCCCACTTTCAGAGTTAGTTATATTTTTACCTCTGATTGCACTTGATGATATCTATAACGTGATTTTTTTTTGTCTCTCTTTTTGTTTATTATATCGATCATAATGACTGTGCTTGATATTAGCTTGAGGATTATTGTTCACATTGATTCTTTGGACATCTATAATATATGAACCTTTAATGTTATGAAAAACTCTTCTTAGGGGGCAAAACTTGTCCAACTTTTACTTTTTTTTAACTAATAACATTATTCTATTTCATTCCAATGTTGTCATATTCTTCATGGTTGCTTTTCATGTGGTGTATATTTATGATTTTTCAAAGATATGGTTCCTAACTAACAAAATGTGTAACCAATAACATTGTCGAATCAATCAAATTTATCATTACGAGTCAACTTGTAACTATTCACCAAAGTTCATATTCTTATCCCTCCTTAAACTATCTATTCCAAATTTTCAAGGTTTTGTCATATGGTTCCTCCTAAAAAAGTTAGCGTTTACTCGTCTTTGTTTGACAACTTCTGATTTAATTATCTTTGTTTTCTAAGTTCGGCTTCATTGTTTACAATATTTCAGTTTTATTCAACACTAAGTAAATTTATAATGCTTAGTTGTTTCATTTTTCAACACTACTACAAATAATAATTTTTATGACGAAACTTTCACCTCGACCCACCAATAATCGAGGTATATGTCCCTTCAAACACCATTATTATTATTTTTTAAATACAAACATATACCCTCAGTTATTACCAAAATCGAGGGAATATATATACGAAAAAGTTTGCTTGGAATCTCAATTATTGCATTATATATTTTGTATTTATTTTTAATTGGTTTATGGTCACATAACGCCTTTCTGTTTTTCTTTTTCTTTTTAATTTTTAATTTTTATTTGTATTACCCTTTATAATGGTCAATCGAGGGGTTATATCTTTTGCATCAATATTTTCAAATACATTTTTTATGCATTATTTATATTATTTTTAATTATTAATTAAGATTTTACCTCGGTTATTACTAAAAACTGATGTGATAGTTAATTTAAATAATTGCAAAAATATAGCGCTATATGAGGCTTTTATACTTTTGTTTATTTTTAATTGATATATTTCCTTGGTTTTTCCTAAAAATCGACGTATTTGAATTTTTGCATGAACACATCAGATAATTAGACTCTAAATTTTGATTTACCTATTAACACTTCAGGTTTCATCGTTATTCTCTTAAAAAAAACCTAGGTGATTTTCATCAAATTTCTTCCAACATCAACTCGAGTATCATCTCTTTTCAACGTCAACTCTTTCAACATCATCTCTATCAAAACTCTTTGAGACTTTGTCATCACGTTTAAGGTACGTAACGTTCATCTCTCATTGAAATGTTCACCTCTCACCACTAAAATGTTATTTGAAATGTAGTTACCACTTAAATGTTGTTTGAAATGTAATACCACTGAAATGTTCATAGAACTCAAACTAAAATTTTCAACTCTTATAGAAATGTTAATCTCTCACCACTTAAATGTTGTTTGAAATGTAATACCACTTAAATGTTCATAGAACTCAAACGGTTACCATATATGTTTCATCATAACTTGCATTCCGATTGTGGTTAACATGTATATTTTAGTTGTTGTAGTCCGATTGTGGTTTAGTTGTTGTATTCATATGAAAAACAAGTGTTCTATATATACAAAGTTTATAAAGTCCAACTTTTTATATATCCATCTTTTAGATAACACACTTGTTAGGAACTTAAATGTATATTTCTATTCTTGTTTTTTCCGCGTTCTAGTTAAGCACAAAAGACAAAATGTGAATTCTTCTCACAACATAAAAGACAAAATGTTTCACAACAGATTCTTTTCAAGATATTTTGAATACCTTAACATGAATTATAGTTGATATATACGTTGCTAATTTTCCTAATTTACACGTTCATGGGTGATTCAATAAGTATCTCTCATACAACTTCTGCTGCAACTTCTATTAATACAAAAAGTAAAAGAAAAGCTAGAAGTGTCACGATTTGTACCAAGGTTAATAAAGCCCACGAAAAAGGTGTTCGCTTCCTGGTTAATTTTGATCTGAGATTCGAAAAGGCTTATGGGGAATATGCAGATGATTTTAAGGTTTACATGGAATTACATAGTACATAGAAGAAAAATGAGTATTTTGATAAATAGTTGACATGATGGTGACGGTGAATTGAAGATAAGATATGGAACGATATTGCGATATTTATTATGAATTTTTTATTTATGTTATAAGTATATATTGTCATATCCCATTTTCCCCTTCATCATTTCACCCATTTATCATATGCATAGTTTTTTTTTTAGTTTAACCTAATTCTTTCTCACCATATCATTAGCATTCATTTTTGGCATTTTTTTGAAGTCATGTGACACTTTAAAGAAAAGTCAACAAAAGTCAACTACACCATTATTTGTTCTTTAATATATTTTGAACCAATTTGCATTTGCATTCATATTTGAGTCTCATTCATAAACAAACACCACAATTAAATTTAATTTGTTTTTGCATCAAACCATAAACCAATTTTTATTCGAATCATAAACCATGCATGCTTTTATTTTTAATAAAGTCCATAAAAAATCAAGTTTATTTTCATTTACAGATCATCATACAATATCATCATCTTAATACCATATTACAATTCATGCTTTTATTTCCACAATCATTGTCTCATCATCAAGTCATCATGCCATGCTCTATTACCATGTGCATTTGACCTACAAAACCATATTTCATCATACACTACTAGAAAAATTCGTTTTTAGTGACTGAAAAAATTCGGGTCACTCTAGTGACTAAATTAGCCACCAAAATTTGACATCTTGTTAGTAAAATTTTAAAAGTCATTAAATCGGTCACAAAATAAAATTAACCACTGAATTAACGGCTGAGATTTAGTGACCATAATTCTCAGTCTCAAATAATCGTTTTTTATATAAATTAATTCATAAAAAAATTGTGACTGAAATTTCATTCACTAATAATTTTTTGTTTTTTTTAATTATTAAGTTACTTCCCTCTTAATTTTCTCCTTTTTTTTTTAATTTTTATTTTTTAGTAAGATTTCACAATTATATTATTTTAAAAATAAAATATATATTTATAAAAATAATTAACTCATTAAAATTATTAATTTAAATAAAACATAATTTTAATGATAATTAGTGCAAAAAATATTTAAATAATATTTGAAATTTCTATTTCATTAATATTATATACATTTTAAATGTTAATTTAACAACTAAAATCAAATGGCCTAATGGTCACGCGAAAACCTCTCAAAGGAAATTCAGTCCCAATTGAGTCAATACTTTTGCTAACTTAAAAAAAAAACAGAAAACCATAACCAAATCTCATTTTAGCAAAAAATTAACTTTAATAAACACAAATAGGTGCAATTTTAACCTTTTATTAAACACTTTTTCATATGGATCTCTAATTAGTGCAATCCTAACCATTCTTCATCTTCATTTTTCACATTCTAACTCCCTCCAAAATTCACCCTCACATTTTGCACGAATTTGAATTCATGTACATTCATCTTAACCTATTTAAATAACACCATATCACCAACAAAAAGGGGGAAATGAAGATCAATGGTTTTGTTTGATTTTTTGAACTCGATTTTTGAAGTTTCTCGAATCTTGAATTTGAGCATTAATTTGAGTAGAGGATGTTGAGAGGATTCCATATATACAAAAAATTATAAACTAGAAGCTCGTTTGGACCTTCTTTGGAGCTTGATCGGAAAGCCACAATGTCCACCGTTGTTGTCGAAGTGAGCTTAAGCATTTTCGTTCAAGTAGGCCTTAACCGATGTAATTTGAGCGATTTATTTGCATGGTTGAGTTTCTGCACCTATTTTGATCATGATTCATCATTTAACTTAATGTTTTAGTGCTATTTTGAAACTTTATAATTTTTAACTAATGAACACATAAACATAAAAATGGTAAAACTGTGAATCTCAACCAAAAATTGCAAACACATATACTATTTAAATTTGTTTTTCGTATTGGTCATGAATATATAATTAGTTTTACGTTTGGATGGAACGAACGATTTTTTATTATGGATTTTGTCCAATTTTTACTTCAATTATTCCAATTCGTAGCTTGTTTGCTAATTTTGATTGCATATTTAAATTCTTGGCGAAATTCAAATTCCAACAACATATCGGTTCGTAAAATTTGGTCGCATTTTGAGTACTTCAAAATTTTGCATAAGGGTTATTTGTCATACCATTACAAGCAAAGCATAATGTATTCTACTTCCTGCTATAACGTTGCAAATTGGAAGAAGAAGAGAATGTGGGACCCATGCGGCCCCACCCCTATTTTGTTTTTTTTCTTCTTTTTTTTTTTTTTTTTTTAAATTTATTATTTTATTACTTTTTTAATTCTCTTTTATTTTGTATAAATAATTGATTAAACTTATTTTAATTTATTAATTTTATTAATTAACTTTTTTTAATTAACATAATTAATTAATTAAATTTATTTTAATTGATTAATTTTGTTAATTAATTTTTAATTAATTTGATTAATTGATTAATTTTGATAATTTATTTTTTTAATTAATTTCATTAATTTATTAAATTTATTTTATTTGATTCATTTTGTTAATTAATTTTTAATTAATTTAATTAATTAATTAATTTTATTAATTGATTTTTAATTAACTTGATTAACTAATTAATTTTATTTTAATTGATTAATTAAATAACTTGCCCACATAATATCAACCTTTCAAAATCAAATTAAATACTTAATCAACATTAAGTGGCTTTACAAAATATCTCACCACTTTAAACCACTTTCCTAATTAAATGTTACATTAAAAAAATATATTCGAAAAAAATCGAAAGAAGAGGAACATTGGAGTCTTGCATTCCATAAAAACCTCGAATAATCGGCCCGATGCATACATCTTGATTTTACTAATTATTCTTTTTTTTTCTTCTAAAATACCTAATTCAAAACTTGGACAAAGGGACATTGGAGTCTTGCATTCCACGAAAATCTTGAATAATCGATCCTGAGCCACATGTCTTGGTCTTGCCAAATATTCGTCGTCCGAAAATAAATTTCATAAATGTTTTAAATGAAAAAGGTACATTGGAGTCTTGTATTCCATTAAAACCTCGAATAATTAGCCACGAGGCATACATCTTGGTCCTACCGAGCATTCGTCATTCTTCTAAAAATAACTCAACATTCATCAATTCATTTAAAACCTTCAAACTTATTCAACATCAAGTCTTTTTTTAAATGTGAACTAAAGTTATTGATCAATATCAAGTCCTTTTTAAAACTCAAACTCAAACTAAAACCAATCCAAAATCATCTCTCGCTAGGGCTGGAAATGAGTCGAGTCGAGTCGAACTCACCTCAGCTCGGCTCGACTCGTTAAGAATTGTTCGAGTTCGAGTTCGAGTTTGAGCTCGACACAAACTTTTTTTTAAGCTCAAACTCGACTTGTTATAAGTTCACGAACAGTTCGGTTCAACTCGTTAGATTCATCTCATTAGGTTCAACTCACATGATTCACGGACTTTAAAACTATTTTTTAAATATATATATTTTTTTTAGTATATTTGACATTTTAAATAAATAATTTTTTTAAAATAAAATATTAAAATGAAATAAAAGTTATCATATTGAAATTTAACTTTATCTTCGAAATCTACTAATTCAAAACCTACACAACTTTCAAGAGATACATTTGAGAGTCTAATTCAAAAACTACTAAATTGAAGATTAAATTTGTCTAAGATTTGGAGTAAATATTTAAACCTAATCTTAAAGACAATATAATTCTTCTCATATGTAATCGAGTTGACTCATGGACCTAACGAGTCGAACTGTGTATAGTTCAAGTTCAGCTCATTTAGTTAACGAACTTAATTTTTCGCTCATACTCAACTCATTTGGTTCATGAACCTAGTTCAACGATTTAATTGTCGAATCGAATTTCGAACTATTTTCGAGTTGGTTCGGTTCATTGCCAGCCCTATCTCTCGCCCAAGTGCGAATCTTTTACTCAAAATCATGTCTTGCACTGTTTCGCCCAAGTGTGAGTCTTTTACCCAAAATCATGCTTTTCCCAAGTGTGAGTCTTTTATCCAAAATCACTTATCACCCAAGTGCAAGTCGTTTTTCAAACAACTTTCATCGCCCAATGGCGAACCTTTTTCAACCATTTAGTCTTTTTCAGCCCAAGCACAACTAAAGTCATTTTCAAAATTAAAATCAACCAACAAACAAAGTTCTTTCTACCAAAAACTACGTAGCTTTGAGTTTCCCATCGTACATGGCGATACGTAGGAGCGAGATTTAATTTCTCGTCAAACACTATAACAAAAAACCAAAAATTTCTTTTGTCTTGCAGAGAACTACGTCGCTTTAAATTCTTCATTGTACCTGGGGATACGTAAGAGCAAGACCCACAATCTTGTCAAGCACCCTAATAAAAACCTTTTTTGCAACCCCTTTTTAATCTTTTACCACTCTAAGAAAACAATTAACATACGCTAACATTCAATCACAAGTTTAACTAAATTGTTCTTGTTGAGTACAACAAACATGAGGGGTTCTAACACCTTCCCCTTGCGTAATCAACTCCCAAACCCAAATTTGGTTGCGACGTCCATTTTATTATCCTTTTAAGGGTTTTATCGATATTTTCCCTTTCCTTCTTTGAAATAAATAAAGTTTCGTGGCGACTTTGTTTAATCATCATTTTTACAATTTCTTTGTTTGTAAAAATGCTATTTTGCATTTGAACTTGTCATTCTTGAAAAGTAATATTAATGAAAATGCGCATTGCATACTTGTTTACTGTGAATTTTGGTAAACAACCGCTGGTCTATCAATTTTACGGTAAATTGACTAACTTGCAGGATCGACCATACTAAATCCTAGAACATGTGCTATGCGTGTACCAAGTTTCCCTAAGCTAAACTCCACGTTCAACTATGAAAGCTAAAAAGATTTTGACAATAAAGACAAGAATGTAAAGGGCGAAAGATTATAACCAAACTCCACGTTCGACTACAAACTCTTGGTAAAGTAAAAGGTGCTCGAAGATAAATGTGCAAGAAAGTAAATTGCTTTGAAAATAACTCTAATCTGAACTCCACGTTCGACTAGGGGATCTTTAAGTAAAAGACTGTAAAGTAAATGACTTTGAAATTAAACGTGCGAAAGACTCAAACGGGAACTCCACGTTCGACTTTGAAGTCTTTAAAGGTTAAAGAGCGAGAAGATAAAGGACTTTAAAAATGATTGGGCGAAGGATTAAAGGTGCAGGAAAAGTAAATGACTTTGAAAAGTAAAGTTGAAAGTAAATGACTTTAAATTAACAACCGGAATGTAAAGGCGAAAAAAGGACTACTGTCAAACTCCATGTTCGACGTACTTTCTCTGAAAACTTAAATGACTTTTGAGAATAAAGATGCAAGTAAGTAATTTGCTTGGAAAATAACTCTAATCAGAACTCCACGTTCGACTAGGGGGTCTTTGTAAAGTAAATGGGCAGAAAAGTGTAAAGGGCAGTTTTGAATATAAAAACTGAAAGTTAAAAATGGCAAGTAAATTGTAAAGACAAATTGCATTGATAAGAAAGGTTTTGGTGTTGTATCACGTACATTCTCGTTAACTCGTTTCTCTACACGCGGATACTTTGAGTTGTATGAACTAGTAGAATAATGAATGAACACCCTTATTACATAAAGTTTACGCCTATTTATAGTGCTATAGAATAACTACTACATGGCGGTTGAGACTTCCTAGCATACTCTTTTGGCGCTTCTTTGTTTTTCTAACCACTCACACGTTCTTTTCTAGTTGATTTAAATTTTGAATATTTTGCAATTCCCTCCAATTTGGCGAAACTGTGTCCTTGCTCTCCTTAGCATAGTCTTTGTCGAGCATTCTCCAACACTTAGTGTTTTTTTTGGCCCCTTGTTCATCTTTCTTCGACTTGAAGTTTTTCTTGATTGGGTCGAAACCCTCCCATACACCGAGTATTGATATTTTTGACCTAAGATAGCTCTGGTCTCGACTAGCGTCAAAAATTAGGAGCCAACAAATTGCCCCCAAAAATTGTCCTTTTGTCAGTCTTGGATAGGAAGGTCAGTTTTTCATTTTTTTTTCCCGACACACGTCACTTTGCATGTCTCTGATTGAAATCCCACTATTTGTTTAGTGGCCTAACTGTTCAATTCTTTCCTTCCATGCTTATGACATTACGCCATCATGATAAATCCTTAAACGTCTTTTCAGCCGTATTTATCATCACTTTGTCTTGAAAACATGCATTTGTAGTCTGACCATAACTGCCCACACGCATCCTCTTTCTCCAAACCAACACGTGTCCCACTGCTTGATCATTTTTAACGGTGGATTTCGCCCCTTTTTGATTTTCAAACGTTTATAAATACCTCTCCTCACCGTTTCGTGAAAATTTTCCATGCTTCAGAGTTTTAAACGTCCTACGTCTTTCTTCATCATGTTCAGAAGGAAAACCTATCTCACTTCCAAACACGAACAATGGCTTCTTCCAAATCCGCTGCTCAGGAGAAGAAAACTCAGAAAAGATGCACTACCCAAACCAAACAAACCATTCCCCCTTTCATAAACCTGGCTGGCCCTCACTTGGTGGAGAATCGTCCATGTGTTCCGGAACCCACCTCCAAGACCGCCAAGAGCATCTATCATTCCCAGGTAATGATTCCTCTGATTGTTTCAGGTAAACCCTACACAATATCCGGTCCTTTAGCACAAATTGACCTTTTTGATGTACGAATGAGTGAATTTCTATCGTCTTACCGGAGAATTAGGCCATTAGGGCAAAAAAGTTTCCCTACACCTTTTACCGGTACTGTTGACTCTACTCCATTGCCAACTTTTGACCTTGACTACCTTGCTGATGGTACTCGTTTACTAAGAGTCGTGAGTCCCCTGAAGGATTTCGACCTCTAGATGGCCAAAGTAAAGAAAGTTAAGGCTGATCACTGGAAATCTGTAGGGATTTATGATCTTTTAATGTTGTCGAAGACTCTGTTTCCATACTATTTTAATTTATTGGTGGCCTCGCTATATTTCTAGGATAGTACCCATTATACATTTCACTTACCATGTGGGATGGTTTCTCCGACACTCTTCGACATAATCGATATCACCAGCCTTGTCTTGATGGTGCCTCTTACCAACCTGATGTTGATGCTGAAGACTATGTCAACATCCCTACCTCTAAACTCACCTACACTCATTTCATCAACCACCACTTCAACCAAACTACTGAAAGTGTGTCTGACGAAGAGCATGTGACATTCCTCGCCATGTGGCTGTCAAGATATGTATTATGTACCAAGTCTTTACAGGTAGCCAAGAAATACCTATCTCTTGCCAATCAACTATACCATAACAACGGTGTTTGCCTAAGTGAACTTATTCTGGCGACCCTTTATGAATCCTTGAGTGAAACGGCTTCTCGACTGAAGCGTCTAACAACTCGTGAATCTGTATCTTTGGTTGGTTCTCTGTGGCTGCTTCAATTATGGTTGAATGCTACTTTCGAGACCAGCTTTCCTAGAAGAGGATAAGTTGTCGAAATGCCTGCTGAGATTGAGGGGAGGCACGTCGAATGGACTCGTTTGGTTCAACTGACCCCAACTGATGATGGCATAACTATTAGAGAAGCATTTACCAGCTACATCTTGATGTTTGCCAAATGCTCTGAATTTACTCCTAGCATGGCACCTTTTATCTTAAAGAAGTTTGGCCCCTCATGGTTTAAACGGTCATTTCCGACTCCTCAAGGACATGGTAGTGATGACTCTATTGTAATCTGCGAAGCCTTTTTGATTCCTAGATTCATTGTTAACAGGCTCGACTAAGGGAAAGGTTTAACATCCTTGATTGCGTATCAGCCTAATCTTGTATCTCGCTAATTTGGGTTGATTCAGAGTTTTCTCAGATGCTTATATGACAAGAAAGGCCAAGTGATCCTCCATACTGCCAGTTTCTATGAAGATACCATTACTTTCATCTTTGCTGAATCTAGCCATAAGACAGGCATTCTCTCGCCCGTGTTTTTTGAACATTCTTTTTTATGCACTTCTTCTTTCCACCATTGGTGGTCGAAACATTATGCTGAGTATTTCCTTAATTTTGCTACTTTTTCTTCACTACTTGATCAGGCTCTCCTTGCTACGTAGGACAAGTCAAAGAAAAGTAAGCTTACTCACATTCAAGAAATTCAAGCTTTCCAGAAGTACTTTGAAACTGTTTATCGACTAGATGATCTTAGTCGAACCATCCATGAGGCTGCTGTTACCTTAAAAATAAACTTTTCCCAAAAATTGGATAACTTAAAAATTCCTCCTAATGTTCCTCATGAGAAACGTTATGAGGTAGCTTTTAAACTTTTTCCTCCTAAGTTCCCTCGCTTGCCTACTGCTGATTTTGGAGTGGCGCTTGCCCCTCCATTTCCAGATTGGTTTATGTGTGCTGAGGACCTAAAAGTCCTTCGACAACAATCTCAACCAAAGGCTCGACGGGTGGTTCCGACTAAGTATACTTTAGACAGTTTCAAAGGACATCTTCATATAGGGATTCAAAATGTTCGGATCAAATCTGACATATATGAAGGTTTGATGCCCTTCGCTTATGGTTGTACCATTAATCTTTCACTATTTAACTGGCCATCATATATTGTTTTTCAGCTACACCTAGGAAGGCCCCACCCACAAGGGCTGCCACTTCTCAGAGTGGCAAATAAATTGAAGGCAAAATGGTAGATACCATCTCCTTTGCCTAATCATTTTGTGTGATTCTACTCTCACACTTGTATTGTCTCTTTCTGTTTTCTTAGACTAGGCGCAAACCTCCTACTCCTTCAAAAAAAAGGCAAGAAGGATGCCCCTATTGTTGTTACTTCAGATGCTGATGAGTCTCCTGAAGACACTCTGGTCAAAAAGAGAAACACTACAAGAAAAAAGGAGATTTATGACACTTGAGTTGTGACAGTTATCACAAAACCGTCCTTATTCCTGGATTGCGACGGTTGCCACGACAGTTAGGGTCAACTTTCGTAGATTTTTTGCGACAGTTATCAAAAAACCGTCCTTATTCCTGGACCACGACAGTTCTCACGACGGTTTGAGCCAACCGTCTCAAATGTTTTAGGCATATTGTATAAAATAATGCGACAATTACCAAAGAACCGCCATCTTTCCACACTCGCGATAGTTAAGGCGAACTGTCGCAATTACTTTAACCAATCATAATCACTATTTTTTTTATTCCTTTAATTTTTCACTTTTTTCTTTCATTTTTATTTTCTAAGCTTTTCAATTTTATTAATTAATTTAATAAATAATTATTATAATTATTATAATTTTCATGACAATATAGCTTAATATTTTTATCTAAAATAATAGTAAAATATTTTTTGTTTTATTATTAGTTAACTTTTATTAAAATTAATTTTGGTAACAATGTTAATATATATATATATATATATATATATATATATATATATATATATATATATATATATATATATATATATATATATATATATATATATATATATATATATATATATATATATATATATATATATATATATATATATATATATATATATATATATATATATATATATATATATATATATATATGTTTTATGGAGATTATAAATACATTACAAATTATAAATTATAGATTAAAAATATGTTTAAGCTTTAAAAAAATATTGAAAAAAAAATTATGGACCCCACCTTCTTCTTCTTCTTCTCGCAAACGGTTTCTGAAAAATCCCAAAACCCTAAACTCAACCATCTTCAATTCGACCTTCAATTCCTTTTTAATGATTCCTTCTCCAATTTAACCTTTAAATCCCTTGGCATCTTTCATTTTCCCGATTTTCTCTTTCTCTCAACTTTTGTCACAAAACCCCTTCATGAATGTATCAGTGAAGACAGAATTGGAATCCACAACAGTTTTAATTCGTGTAATGGTAAGTAGGGACGACGGCATGTCTGGTGATGGTTTGAAGAGTGAGTGCTAAAGGCAATGGTAAGGTGGGGATGGTCAAGCGGTTTACACGATCGGCAGTGAAAACAAATCCTGAGTCCGGTGAGGAGACAGTGACTGAGTTAGAACAGCAGGTTGCTGCCGTTGCAAGTGGTGGGTTTCTCGGTGTTCGTTATCCATCACAATCTCGATCCATCTCCGTGGAAGCGTTGAAACTGAGTGATACATTTCCGAGACGCCATAACTCAGCAACACCGGATGAACAGACGAAAATGGATGAATACGTTGGTTTCGATACGCTTGATTCACTTGTGGATGCAGCAGTGCCGAAATCGATTCGGTTGAAGGAAATGAAGTTCAACAAATTTTATGGTGGATTGACAAAAGGTCAAATGATTGAACACATGAAGGATTTAGCTTTGAAAAACAAGGTTTTCAAATCGTTTATTGGTATGGGATACTATAACACTCATGTTCCTCCTGTGATTTTGAGGAACATCATGGAGAATCCTGCTTAGTATACACAGTATACACCTTATCAAGCTGAGATATCTCAAGGTCGTCTTGAATCTTTGTTGAATTTTTAGACCTTGATTACTAATCTCACTGGTTTGCCTATGTCAAATGCTTCATTGCTTGATGAAGGTACTGCTGCTGCGGAAGCAATGTCTATGTGTAATAATATTCAAAAGGGTAAGAAGAAAACTTTCATTATTGCTAGTAATTGTCATCCGCAAACCATTGATATATGTTAGACGAGAGCGAATGGATTTGAGCTCAAGGTTGTGGTGAAAGATCTTAAGGATATTGATTACAAATCTGGTGATGTTTGTGGTGTTCTTGTTCAGTATCCTGGTACTGAAGGTGAGGTTTTGGATTACAGTGAGTTTATTAAGAAGGCTCATGCTAATGAGGTTAAGGTTGTTATGGCAGAGTGATCTGTTGGCATTGACTGTGTTGAAACCTCCGGGTGAGTTTGGAGCTGATATCGTTGTTGGTTCAGCTCAGAGATTCGGTGTTCCAATGGGTTATGGTGGTCCTCATGCTGCTTTCTTGGCTACTGTTGCACCCCAAAATTTGCCCTCACAATACAAGACTTTGTGTTCCAAGAAGGTTCACAAGGTTCACAAAATTCATAATTGGTCAGAAGAGTTGACAATTCCCTCAGACAATGCACCTCCTAAGCAGTGCATCCAAAACTAGGGTTTTGACTTTAATCAGGCTAAATGGACTTCCAAGACTTCAGATTTGGTCCCAGGGGCATTTTGGTCATTTTCACGCTGACTCTGCCATTTCTCGAAGAGGGATCGTCGCTAGGTCTTGAGGCAATGTTAACATTATTTTTGAGGCATTTATTTGATATGTGGTTTGCTTATATCAAGGCGTCGGTGTAGTTTGATCGGTATCAGGAAACCTTGTCAGAAATACAACTGGATTTGGGTTGTTCATAGCTCGTGGTCTATTTTAAGTCACTCCTAAACAATTTTGTTTCTGTTAATTACGAGTGATTTAATTTGGAATATTTGGTTGTACTGAAGCGCCAAAATGTGATTCGAGCGTTTGCAGGATTCTTGTTCATGGATTTTGTTAAAAGTTATTTGATCAGTGGAAATTAATTGAATATTTAATGTTAAGTCGGGCTGCTCTAAACACAGGCAAATTGTTGCTTAAGAATGGATTGTTGCGGTTTTGGCGCATGTCCGCGGTTGGCCCAGAAAAACAATGGGATAATATTAATAAGGGATGTTGCTAGTTGAGGTTCAATCCCATGTTTGGCTGTTGTTTTCATCGAAGTCATGTGAGATACCCATATTTATTAACAAGTCCAATTCGTGGTTTAAGTGCTCACTGGTTATTATAAAGAAAACATGCTATATGTTGAACGAGAGGTTAATACCTCTGTTGGATACTTATTATTCAAATAACCGGCAACATTCATGGGTTTGATTCTATTTCAATATAAGGGATGGTACATTCAAATATACAAAATTCAGTTTGAGACATAATTCCAAACAAGTGCCTTGTAAAAATAACTAACAGATTCAGATAATTTCCAAACTTTGTTTACGTGCTACAATGATGAAGGTTTTATCTTAAAATTTGGAGTAACAATTCCACCAATAACAACAACCCACAGGAGGCATGATACCAAGGTACAAAAATAAGATCAAATTACACTAAAAAGTCCTAATCTTTCTAAGTCCTTCATGCTAGATTTTTCAACCGACTTCATGGTGAATTTTCTTCTGGTACCTGCAAAACCGACACAAGCAGAGCAAAAACAGAATATCAAATTTAAAAGAAGTTTTTTGATCGGTTGACACCCTCAGAGTAAAGTTCATCACCGGGTGTCGGGAGGGCACGACTAATGCCGAAACCAAACTCCCATTCCAATCTCCGACCTCGGCTACCAACCGGCAGCATCCGTTCTTATTTTTGGGACAGCCGAGAAAGAGAGGTAAAAGAAGTTTTTGGCCGAGGAAAAGATTTTGCCGAAAAAGTGATTATCTGCCGAAATTGGATTTGTAAAGCCAAACTGATTGTAATCGGGATATGTTTCATCAAGTAAATATTGGATATCCGAGTTTCAGATCCAGATGCCGATAGATCCGAACCGGTTCCGAAAAGTCCAACACCTGAAATTTCCAAAACAGATTGATATCAGAATGAATCCATATCAGCAAGTGAAATACAAACCAAAAACCGATATCGAAGTGAAATCTGTAATCAAACCAATCCAAACATAAGTCACAACAAAACAGGAACTGATATCGAAGTGAAATCCGGAGGCAAACCAGTCCGAAAATGAATCACAACTAACATCAAAAAATGAAAACAGATTCAAAATATCAATATCGACAAAATCAATGAACCCTATCAGAAAATATCAGATCCAGAAACAATATCTAATATTCAAATCCAAACTGCATTTGAACCAGATATCCAACTATATCCAAAACTCAGGTGAATCCAAAACGAATCCAATCAATATCAAGGGATTCCAATCCACATCTGCAAAGGAAAACAATCCAAATCAATCCAACTTATCCAGATAAAATCCGTATCTCAATCAAATCCAATCAGGCAAGTCCATAAAGGGAAAGTTCAAATCATATCAGAAAATCCACGAAAAGGCAAATCTGAAAAAGGAAATCCCAATCAGAATGAAAAGAGATGTGTTCCGAAAATCCAACAAAATCAAATCAAATCTCAGGTCATCACAATAATAACGAGAATCAAACTCAAGTCCAAGCCCACGAAATCACAAAATCAGAAAGTATATAAAAAGAACAGTCTCACCGCGTCACAAACCCTGGAGGGAGAAGAGAGAGCGAAGAAACCCTAGAGCGAAGAACAACGCGAACGGCGGCCGCGAGGAGAGAAGACCGAAAATTGTCACCAAGAGGAACTCGCGAACTAACCCACAGAGGGTGGTTCACCGGCGCCGCCTCAACGACGAGCAAACCCCCCTCGAGCTCAGACTATACCATCATCATCGCCACTCAATCATATCACGTCACACGAACGGGGCCTCGCAAAGAAGTTCACCGGTGCCGATTAGCTCACAGAGGCAAACCTCTTCTCGAGCTCAGATCAAATCTCATCACCGCCCAGTTTCCGTTCACCGCTGATTGCAACATAAAACGTAAGCGTCGCATGCATAACGCTTCATATTTGATGGTTTGATGTTTTGACATTTTAGGGGTTTCAATATCGGAACGAAAAGAGGCAACGGCGATGGAACGAGACAGAGCGAACCAGAGGAAACAAGAAACGAACGGCGCCGCAACCCTAGATCTTGTTTTTGATGCATTTACCGGCCCAACTCCCTTTTTTTTTTTTTTTTTTTTTTTTTTTAGTTTTTGTTTATTTTTATTATTATAATTACTTTTGATTTGTTAAAATATTTTCTAAAATAATATTAAAATCCATTTTTTAAAAATAAAAAATTAGGTTAAAATAGTTTTTGAGAATTTAAGTAAATAAATTTATCAATATTAAAAATCCTATTTAAATTCAAATTGAAGTTTACATCATAAAATAAAACCACAAAAAGATGCATAATTTCACTTCCTGACGTGTCTGATAATTCATGTAATTCTGCCCACTAACCTTGTCTGTTCGTTTTGCAGTTTGTCATATGACCCTTTATTTAGTTATTCATGCTTTATTCAAATTTTCATTACTGTTGTATCTGCTTCCCATATGTAACCTTACAAACCCTAATTTCACAAATGCCTCGCCGCAGGCAAAATTACAATTTTACCCTTAGCATTAGGTCAAAGAGCCGCCGCGCTCATTTTAGGGTTTCCCGCCGTGGAATCCCTAATTTAACCCTAATTACAACTTAACATTTCAACGTAGAGATTTGGAGTTTCTACACTCCACGTAAGCGTGTCCTTAAGATGCGTTTATTCCCCTTGAGACCTTGACCACAGTCAAGAAGTTTCTAACCTCCCTATTGAGGGGAACTACGATTACTCTGATTCCACTCCCGTAAGGATACGTAGGCACAAGATGCGATGTCTTGCCGAGTAAACTTAGAATTAACCCCCTTTATTATTTATTATTGCTTATTTATATTTTATTTATCTTTGCTATTTAATTATTTTGCTTATTATTTTGTAATTGTTTCTTGGATGTAAAGTTGTTTAATTATTTAATTATTATTATGGTTAGTAATTAGGGAGTGTAACAACCTGTATGTAATATTAAAATAAATTTAGATCACTTTTAAATAAAGATAATTAAAATAAACACGTCACACACGTAAGTCGATTTTAATCGCCGTCTCACTTCCTAAGGATATCCCTCAAGTTGCCTACGAATAATGGTTAAGTGGGGTGTATAAAGCAAGTCCCTCAAATAGAAAAATCATCAAAGTCCCTTATGGTTGCCTTTACGAATCGAGTCCCTTTCGAAAAATGATGATGGTCCCTTATATGTGCTTATTACATCCCACAATGGCCTTCAAAGTCAAATTGTCCCTCACATGTCCCTTAACATCCAAAGTAAGGACTACCTACTCCATTATAGTAGGGATAGTCTTACTAAAGGAAAGAATGAAGAATAAGAAAGACCTTTAAACATTAGAGTAGGTTACTCTTAGGTGCTTGCTCACTTCAAAACTGTTTCACACTTAAACAAATTTTCAACAAGTTTTCAAACAAGTTCTTAACACATCCTTACATGGATTATTTATTGACTATTCTGAAAATTTTCTATTCACACACTACACTTTCAAAACAATTCAAAAGTGAGCTTAAGTACCTAAGAGCCCATGGATAACCATGGATGAGAAGGGTGCTAACACCTTCCCTTTTCATAACCTACCCCCCGGACCCAAAATATTCTCTAAGGTCTTTCCTGTTCTTTTATAACCTTTCCTTATGGATAAAATAAAAGTCGGTGGCGACTCTTGCTATCCGCAACATTGTTTAAAGTCAGTTCTCCCACCGTGTTACAGAACTGGCGACTCTGCTGGGGATTTATTTAAGAGGGGTACCCTTAGGAATTAAGATCACTTTAAATTGTTTGCCTTGTTTGCTTTATTATTATATTGTTGGGGTGCTCTTATGTGTGAAAGGTCCTAACCCGGATCTAGTGTACCTTAGGTAAATGGCAATAGACCAAGGAAACTGTACGACGTATATCGATACGGTTGATCTGGTGGCCATAGTTAGTGCGACTTCTTGGTTGGTGCTTATATTCCTTAAGTCAAGTTGAGGATAATATTGAGGCTGCCCTATGTTGTCAATGCACTAACTGACTTTTAGAACCCTAGTTAACTCATCTTGGCCTTTAGAAAGTAGTGAGGTAACCGGCTTTGGTGCAGACTGAAGTTGGTTGACACTCGATACTACGCTCATTGAGATCTTAAACTTGGAGGGTTTTGGTTGGCAAGTAAGTTGCCTTCTGAACAACCACTCTTGTGAAGGATCAATGATATTGAGATCCCTTAGAACCTGGTTACTTTTGTAGGACAGGATGAACCATCTAACTTCAGGGGAGGGTACTTGCCTTTGAACCTCATGCAAGCCTTTAAACCTAGGGCTATGGTGTGACTTGTTTGTGTGTGCCACATGTTTGTGATTGAGCATGACATCATGACATCATCATGCATCATAAGCATATCATTTTCCCTAACCATTTCAAGGACCAAAGGATTTATCTTTGTTCTTTGTTGCAGGTCATGGCTTCTGCTCGTAGAAACACCATCAGGATCAACTTTGTAGGGATACCTGCTAAGCTCAAGGAGTTGGTTTCCCTAGTGCCTGATCATTCCCAGTTCAACAAGAGACATGGTCACTTATTGGATCTAGTTACTTCAGGGTTCAGTGAAGACATGATGAGTGTGCTGTTTCAGTTCTTTGACCCTAAGCACCATTGCTTTACATTTCCTGATTATCAGCTGGTTCCAACCATGGAGGAGTTCTCTAAACTTCTGGGTATACCTGTTCTTGATCAGAAGCCATTCACAGGCTTAGAGAAGGAGCTTAAACCAGAAGTTATTGCTGCAGCTCTACATCTGAAGAAGTCTGACATTGTTCTAGAGACGAGAAGTGGAGTTAAAGGTATTCTTGCCAAGGTATTAGTGGATAAAGCTCAAATGTTCTTGAAGGCTATGAGCTACGATGCTTTTGAGGAGATCTTAGCCTTATTGATTTATGGCTTAGTGTTGTTCCCCAATCCTGATCAGTTCATAGACGTTCATGCCATCAACATATTCCTGAGTCACAATCCAGTGCCTACCTTACTTGGAGACATCCTACATTCTCTTCACACCCGTACTACAAGGGCAAGAGGAACTTTGATGTGCTGCATACCTTTACTTTCTAGGTGGTTTATTTCTCACCTTCCTCGCTCAGTAATGAAGAATGAGCAAGGGTTCAGATGGTCCAAGAGGATCATGTCACTTCCTCACTCAGACATCCATTGGTGCTCCAGATCTATGGAGAATGTCACCATCATTGACCGTTGTGGGGAGTTTCCTAATGTATCACTTCTAGGCATAAGAGGAGGCATCACCTACAACCCATCTCTAGCTTTACGACAGTTTGGTTACGCCCGGAGCGATGGTCCACATGACATGTTGATTCAGGGCATTGTGTTTGACTACGACAACGATCTTCAGGGTTACCGTCAGAGATTCATACGAGCTTGGGGAAAGGTAAACAGGATTGACAGCAAGACACTGGAGCCTAAGTACACCATTCCTATGGAGGCTTATCTCAGATGGGTACGATTTCGTGCTCAGACACTCATGATGCCATATCCTGCCATCCTACCAGTTACCATGGAACCTGTTGCTGAAGGAGACACAGCTTATACCATCCTTCACCCAGACATGCCTACTGATATGGAAGACTTGCAGAGATCATGGATCCAACTGAAAGAGCAAAGGGATACTTTCGAGGCTCATTACAAAGCAAGCCAAGCAAAGATCCTAGAGCTAACAAAGCTACTTCATGAGGAACGAAACCTCAACTCATACCTCAACACAAAGAGGAAACGTCCATGGGAGACTTAAAACCCCATCTTTTGTACTTATTTCGTTTTCATTTTTTGTAAGCCTAAAAGGCAAAACAAGTTATTACTAATAAAAAGTTACTTTCTTGTTTGTTTAAGCAAATTTAAATCCTGCGGTCCTTGAAAACATTGCATATGCATTCCCATATCATTGCATCACAGGTTTATAATTGTGCACAGGTTTCTCATCTTCTCGCTGTTTATTTCAGCAATGGCTCTTGAACAATCAGTTAAGGATCTCCAGGCACAGAATGCACAGTTCCAAGAGCTGATCCTGAACCTATCCAAGGGGCAGGATGAATTGAAGACACTGCTGGCCAAGAAGACTAAGAAGGCTAGAAGGTCTGCTGGGTTGCTCAACATGGGAAGAAGGTTCAAAGGTCCTGTCAAGACCAAGGAACATGTTGAAGACTATGAATCTGAAGAATCTGAGCAGGAGAGAGGCAGTCTCCACAACACTATGGGGGACTCTGATTCTGAGGCTAACTACTACCATGAGCCTAACGAAGACAAATTCAAGATGCTGGTGGATAGAATGGATGCTATGGAATTACAGAAATCATCTGGGCTGGATTTTGAGGATTTGAGCTTGATATCTGGGGTGGTCATACCCATTGGGTTCAAAGTTCCTGCATTTGTTGTCTATGATGGGGTCTCTTGTCCCAAATTGCATCTGAGGTCTTATGTCAGAAGAATGCAACCCCACACTGCTGATAAAAAGTTGTGGATCCATTTCTTTCAAGAGAGTTTATCTGGAGCTCAGCTAGAGTGGTATTATCAGTTGGAGAGTGTCAACATCAGAGATTGGAATGACCTTGCTGAAGCTTTCTACAAGCAGTATCAATACAATGCTGACTTAGCCCCCACTCGCATGCAGCTTCAAAGCATGTCTATGGGTGCCAAAGAAAGCTTTAAGGAGTATGCTCAGAAGTGGAGAGACTTAGCTGGAAGAGTTCAACCCCCTTTGACTGATAGGGAGTTGGTTGATATGTTCATGTGTACGCTGAATGGTCCGTTTTACAGTCATCTCATTGGAAGCTCATCATCTGGCTTCACTGAGTTGATCATGACAGGAGAGCGAGTAGAGAATGGTATCAAGAGTGGTAAGATCCAAGTGGGCACTTCTTCATCAGGTGCTGCAAAGAAGCCTCCCACTGGGAAGAAAGAATCTAATGCTGTGTATGGTCAGCCTGATCGTAACAGAAGGCATCAGTCTGTTAGTGCAGTTCATATTTCAAATCCAACTCCTGCAACAACAGAGCAGCCTCAAGGCAACCAACAGAGGGCTAGAAGACAGTTCACGAAGATCAACATGTCAATGGCTCAGGCATTGCAACACTTGTTGAAGGCTGAACTTATTACCCTGAGGGAGGCTCCTCAGAATCCCAATGTTACCTCTCCCAAGTACAATCCCAATGCACGATGTGCATATCATTCAAACTGTCCAGGACATGATACTAATAACTGCTGGGTCTTGAAGAACAAAATTCAGGATATGATTGATGCTGGAGAAATTGAGTTTGATCCACCAGGTACTCCAAATGTGATTACAGCTCCAATGCCAAATCACGAGAAGACTGTCAACGCCATTGATGAAGATATTGATGAAGATCTGCATGTCTATTCAGTTATGGAGTTGAGCACACCATTGTCTGTTATCAAAAAGAGGTTAGTACAAGCTGGGATCTTTCCAGGTTGTCATGAAGATTGTCTATATTGTACCTATAAGCCGGATAGTTGCTCCATTTTGAGAGATAGGATTCAACGTCTCATGGATAAATATACTATAGTGTTTGAAAGAAGACCAGCATCTGTAGAAAGTATGGTGGATCATCTGACTCAGGGTAAGAAGATTGAAGAGGTTGACATGGTTGACAAAGTACCACTAAGAATCACTTCAAAGGGTCCCATTAAAATCACTCATCAGGGCCCAATCAAGATTACTGCTGAAGGTCCTGTGAAAGTTGTTGCTGAAGCCAGAGTAGCTCCTCTGATCATTACCACTCCTGGTCCTATTCCTTATACATCTGACAAAGTTGTGCCTTGGCACTATGGGTCTGATGTTTACATCCATGGTGTCAAGCAGGAGCCTTTACCTGATATGCCTGTTGACATTGATAATATTGCTGGATCTAGCAAGATCACTCGTAGTGGAAGAGTCTTCTCTCCTCCAGTTGCTTCTAAGAGTGCAGTTACTCCTGCTGTTACTTCCACCACTGATGCTCGGGGCAAGGGTCCTGTTATTGAGCCTGTATCTACTGATGTGCCAGCTGCTGATGACCTCTCTAAGCAGATGGAAGAAGTATTGAAAATCATTCGCAAGAGTGATTATGATATTGTTGATCAGCTGGGGCATACTCCCTCAAAGATTTCTATGCTCTCCCTGTTATTATGTTCTGAGGCTCATGCCAAGTCATTGATCAAGTTTCTAAAAATGGCTCATGTACCCAGTGCAATTTCTGTGGACCAGTTTGAGAATTGTGTTGCTCACCTGACCTATGACAACGGGTTAGGATTTTTTGATGCTGACTTGACCCCTGCCAAGAGGGATCATAACAGGGCCTCGCATATTTCAATTGAATGCAGGGGCACTACCCTGTCTCATGTGCTGATAGACAATGGTTCCTCTCTGAATGTGTTGCCTAAGGAAGTCCTGAACAAGCTGAGTCCTGAAGATACGGTATTGAAGCCCAGTAATATTGTGGTAAAGGCTTTTGATGGTTCTAGAAGAGTAGTGCATGGGGAAATTGATCTTCCAATCAAGGTTGGCTCTCAGGTGTTTACTGCTACATTCTATGTGATGGATATTCGTCCTTCGTACTCATGTCTGCTTGGTCGTCCCTGGATCCATGAGGCAGGTGCTGTGACCTCCACATTACATCAAAAGTTGAGATATCCGGTGAATGGAAAAGTTGTTACTGTCTTTGGAGAGGAAGAATACTTTGTCAGCCATGTAAACACTTTCAAGTATCTGGAAGTAGAAGGTGAATACATTGAAACTCCATGTCAGTCATTTGAAGTGGTTCCCTGGGCTGTTAAGGATTGTGTGACTCCTCCTGCTGTGAAGAAGGTTCCTGTGGTCATCAGAAACCCTCCAACAATGGCAATGGCCTCCCTCAATGATGCAAAAGCTGTGGTGGGAGAAGGTGGTTGTACTATTTGGGGTCAGCTTCCTGATATTCCATACAAGTCTGACAAGTTTGGTTTAGGTTTCACTGCAGAGTCCCAGAAGGCTGTTCGTCGTGCTCGTGCTGTTCGTATCACCAATCGAGGGGTTATCAATGCTGTGGGAGATCAAGATGAAGACCACAACTTGGAGGCATGGATTTTTCCTACTGTGGGTGCTGGACTCAATAATTGGAAAGCTGAAGATGTTATCCCTATCTCCTTTAGTCAGGAGTAAATACTATTACTGTGTTATGTTTTTAAATTTGTAATTTCTGGAACAATTAAAACTTTCAAGCCATGTGCCTTACCCGGGGCACAATGGTGTGCTTGTTACGGGTTGTCATTTCATTTGCATACTTCATTCAATAAAATCAATGGACATTTCGTTTTCGTAAATATTGTGTTCCTTGTCTTTCTTTTTCTTTTATTTTTGCTTTATCAGCTATGTGTTCTTACACACACCCACGTCACTAAAATGCAGATCCTCACCCACTCTGGATCCAGTTGATAACAGTTCTACTATTGCCAATTACAATTTCGAGAATCCGATCTATCAAACTGAAGACGAAGACGAGGACGATTGTGAAATACCTGTAGAGCTTGCTAGGTTGTTACAACAAGAAGAGAAAGCTATACAGCCACATGAAGAGCCAGTCGAAGTTGTGAATCTGGGAACTGAAGAAAACAGAAAAGAGGTCAAGATAGGGGCTGATTTAGACAACACTGCTCAGCATAAGGTATTCTCTTTTATGGATGGTTTCTCTGGTTACAATCAAATCAAGATGGCACCTGAAGATATGGAGAAGACTACATTTGTGACACAGTGGGGCACCTTTTGCTATAAGGTAATGCCATTTGGTTTGAAGAATGCAGGGGCAACATATCAACGTGCCATGGTGGCTTTGTTTCATGATATGATTCATCATGAGATAGAGGTATATGTGGATGATATGATAGCCAGGTCTCAGAATGAAGAACAACATCTTGATCATCTGCACAAGTTGTTTGAGAGGTTGAAGAAATACAGGTTGAGATTAAATCCAAACAAGTGTACTTTTGGAGTTAGATCTGGAAAGCTCCTGGGTTTCATTGTCAGTGGAAAAGGTATTGAAGTGGATCCTGCAAAAGTGAAAGCTATACGAGAGATGCCAGCTCCCCGTGCTGAGAAGGAGGTTAGAGGTTTCTTGGGACGATTGAACTACATTGCAAGATTTATTTCCCAATTAACTACCATCTGTGAGCCAATCTTCAAGTTGTTGAAAAAAGATCAGGTGATGGAATGGAATGATGAGTGCCAGACTGCCTTTGATGAAATCAAAAGATATTTGTTAGAACCTCCAATTTTAATGCCACCAGTTGATGGAAGACCCTTGATTATGTATTTAAAAGTATTAGACAACTCAATGGGGTGTGTATTGGGGCAACATGACGAGTCTGGTCGAAAAGAGCAGGCAATATACTACCTTAGCAAAAAGTTTACCGACTGTGAAACAAGATACTCACTGCTCGAGAAAACTTGCTGCGCTTTGGCATGGGCTGCTCGCCGACTAAGACAGTATATGTTGACCCATACTACCTTGTTGATTTCGAAGATGGATCCAATCAAGTACATATTTGAGAAACCTGCTCTCTCCGGAAGAATTGCAAGATGGCAAATGATCTTGACGGAATATGATATACAATATACTACTCAAAAGGCCATTAAGGGGAGTGTTGTTGCTGATCATTTGGCTCATCAAGCAGTAGATGATTACCAGTCAATGAATTTTGAGTTCCCTGATGAAGACATTATGTCTGTTACCAAAGAACCTGGACAATATGACGGACCTGAACAAGGATCCCGATGGACTATGGTTTTTGATGGTGCCTCCAATGCACATGGTAATGGTGTTGGTGTTGTGATTAGTTCCCCTGAAGGTTGTCATACCCCGATTACTGCCAGACTTTGTTTCTATTGTACCAATAACATGGCTGAGTATGAGGCATGTATCATGGGTATGCAAGTTGCTATTGATATGAAGATTCAGTTCCTTGAGGTGTATGGAGGTTCAGCTCTGGTAGTAAGTCAGATTAAAGGAGATTGGGATACAAAGCATGATAATCTCATTCCTTACAGAGAACATGTGTTGTCTTTGATCCCACGTTTCAAAGAGATTACTTTTGGACATATTCCACGAAGAGAGAACCAGTTGGCAGACGCATTGGCCACCATGGCATCTATGTTTGAGATAAGCTGGGATGATGAAGCTCCCAAGATTACCATTGATAGATTTGAAAAGCCTGCATACTGCAATGAGATTGACACTGAAGGATGCAGGCTTGGAGGAAGATGAGTGGATTCAGACTCGACTTGACCAGATAAATTTGATTGATGAGAAAAGGTTAGCAGCAGTTTGTCATGGCCAGATGTACCAGAAACGGATGATCAAAGCTTTTAACAAGAAGGTTAGGCCAAAGGTATATCAGGCTGGTGACTTGGTAATCAAGCGTATCATATTACCACAGGGTGATCCTAGGGGCAAGTGGACTCCAACATATGAGGGACCATTTGTAGTCAAGACAGTGTTCTCAGGAGGTGCCATGATACTGACTACAATGGATGGTGAAGACTTCCCACAACCTGTAAACGCAGACATAGTTAAAAAATACTACGCATAAAAAGAGACCCGCTAGGTTGACAGGCCTAGGCAAAAATAAGGGCATCCCGGCAAACCAAAAGGGTTTGGGCAAAAATTAGGGATATATATATAAAAAGATGTACACCCGGCAAGTCGAAAACCTGAGAAGGCGGCTTGGGCAAAAAAGGGTATCCCGGTGGATTGAAAACCTGAAAGGGCAATCCAGGCAAAAGTTAGGGATTAAAGCGTATGACTATGTCTCGTTTGGATCACTCATGAAACTGCAACCAGTTGTACTACTTACTCAAGCTCAAACAGATAAAGCTCAATCCAATCGTTTCCATCTCAACAGCAAGAAGATGAGATACTTGAGTGGCAATAGTAGAATTGAAACTCAATAGGATTATTTCCCACATAGCTGATTCTTTTTGTAAAACTTCATGACAAAACTCTCGTACAAGGGTTTACGTCTCCTTGTACAAACTTACCCGTGTATGGGTCACTTTTGATATAAATAAACTCCATCTTTTGAATCCAGATTTACTTTTACCCTATTTACATAAGCGAAACGTCCATTGGTTGTGTTTGAATGTATGTATGCCTTTGAATATGATTGATGTTTACCGGAAATGCATGTATGCTTTTAATATGATTGATGTTTACCAGAAATGCATGAAAATGCAGTAATAGTATTTACTAAGGACGAACGAGGGCAGGATTTCAACGAAGCTTCGCCGGTTCATCTTTACAAGACAGTTACAAACCATCAGTAGGACTAATCCATTTTCACAAAGTCTAATCTCCCCTGGAATTTATATCCATCTCTTTTATCCTCATACGGATATACGGGAAATTACTTTCCAATAAGGGCACGATGAACGAAGACGGGATGTTATACTTATCCTACTATCAAACGAAAACGAAGGTTATCTATACCCTACTATCCCCAACAACGGGAGGTTATCTATACCTTGTTATCCCCAACAACGGGAGGTTATCTATACCTTGTTATCCCCAACAACGGGAGGTTATCTATACCTTGTTATCGCCAGCAGACGGAGGGTTATATATTCTTCAACAACGAATCGGGATTTATTTTCCTTGGCCAGCAGTTGTTATACAAGGATATCCAGACACTTCCAGCAGTGTCATAGCATACATACATCATTTACATCATACCATAACATATATGTCTATAGTACATTACCTAAGTGCATCATGTCATACATGCATACATAAAGCGTAAACTAATGTTGTTATACAGAATGCTACCTTGTTTTCAGGTTAATTATCCAACAAACAAGCTTATGATCTTTGGGACTGCTTTATTGTAACCTCAGGGTTACTTTATCCTCCTGATGAGCTTCTTATTACTTTGGGACTGCTTTATTGTAACCTCAGGGTTATTTTATCCTCCTGATAGCCTCTCATGACTTCAAGACTGCTTTAGAGCTACTGATTGCTCTATCCTCCTGAAATCATCCTATTACTTCAAGACTGCTTTAGAGCTACTGATTGCTCTATCCTCCTGAAATCATCCTATTACTTCAAGACTGCTTTAGAGCTACTGATTGCTCTATCCTCCTGAAATCATCCTATTACTTCAAGACTGCTTTAGAGCTATTCATTGCTCTATCCTCCTGAAGCCATCTAATTATTTCAAGACTGCTTTAGAGCTACTGATTGCTCTATCCTCCTGAAATCATCCTATTACTTCAAGACTGCTTTAGAGCTATTCATTGCTCTATCCTCCTGAAGCCATCTAATTATTTCAAGACTGCTTTAGAGTTATCCATTGCTCTATCCTCCTGAAATTACATTATTATTTCAAGACTGCTTTAGAGCTATCCATTGCTCTATCCTCCTGAAATCATTACTTCAAGACTGCTTTAGAGCTATTGATTGCTCTATCCTCCTGAAACTACATTATTATTTCAAGACTGCTTTAGGGCTATCCATTGCTCTATCCTCCTGAAATCATTACTTCAAGACTGCTTTAGAGCTATTGATTGCTCTATCCTCCTGAAGACATATCACATTATTATTTCAAGACTGCTTTAGAACCATTCATTGTTCTATCCTCCTGAAATCATATCATTACTTCAAGACTGCTTTAGGGTTATCATTATTGATTGCTCTATCCTCATGAAGACATGCTGTTACATCAGTATTACTCCAGACTCCTGACAGTTCTCATTATACTACTGAAGAACTTTCCCCTAGTGGCATCTTTAAGCCCACTCAATCATGTTCAACCAACCATCAATATCACTCCATGCACTGGTGAGTGCAAATTTTTGGGCTTTTGTGTTCAATCCCCTTCAACCTTCCAGGTTACGACTGGCAAATATACCAATCTAACCCCTCAGGTTTCAGAAAATTGAACAGGGGCAGCTGTTGCACCCCAAAATTTGCCCTCACAATACAAGACTTTGTGTTCCAAGAAGGTTCACAAGGTTCACAAAATTCATAATTGGTCAGAAGAGTTGACAATTCCCTCAGACAATGCACCTCCTAAGCAGTGCATCCAAAACTAGGGTTTTGACTTTAATCAGGCTAAATGGACTTCCAAGACTTCAGATTTGGTCCCAGGGGCATTTTGGTCATTTTCACGCTGACTCTGCCATTTCTCGAAGAGGGATCGTCGCTAGGTCTTGAGGCAATGTTAACATTATTTTTGAGGCATTTATTTGATATGTGGTTTGCTTATATCAAGGCGTCGGTGTAGTTTGATTGGTATCAGGAAACCTTGTCAGAAATACAACTGGATTTGGGTTGTTCATAGCTCGTGGTCTATTTTAAGTCACTCCTAAACAATTTTGTTTCTGTTAATTACGAGTGATTTAATTTGGAATATTTGGTTGTACTGAAGCGCCAAAATGTGATTCGAGCGTTTGCAGGATTCTTGTTCATGGATTTTGTTAAAAGTTATTTGATCAGTGGAAATTAATTGAATATTTAATGTTAAGTCGGGCTGCTCTAAACACAGGCAAATTGTTGCTTAAGAATGGATTGTTGCGGTTTTGGCGCATGTCCGCGGTTGGCCCAGAAAAACAATGGGATAATATTAATAAGGGATGTTGCTAGTTGAGGTTCAATCCCATGTTTGGCTGTTGTTTTCATCGAAGTCATGTGAGATACCCATATTTATTAACAAGTCCAATTCGTGGTTTAAGTGCTCACTGGTTATTATAAAGAAAACATGCTATATGTTGAACGAGAGGTTAATACCTCTGTTGGATACTTATTATTCAAATAACCGGCAACATTCATGGGTTTGATTCTATTTCAATATAAGGGATGGTACATTCAAATATACAAAATTCAGTTTGAGACATAATTCCAAACAAGTGCCTTGTAAAAATAACTAACAGATTCAGATAATTTCCAAACTTTGTTTACGTGCTACAATGATGAAGGTTTTATCTTAAAATTTGGAGTAACAATTCCACCAATAACAACAACCCACAGGAGGCATGATACCAAGGTACAAAAATAAGATCAAATTACACTAAAAAGTCCTAATCTTTCTAAGTCCTTCATGCTAGATTTTTCAACCGACTTCATGGTGAATTTTCTTCTGGTACCTGCAAAACCGACACAAGCAGAGCAAAAACAGAATATCAAATTTAAAAGAAGTTTTTTGATCGGTTGACACCCTCAGAGTAAAGTTCATCACCGGGTGTCGGGAGGGCACGACTAATGCCGAAACCAAACTCCCATTCCAATCTCCGACCTCGGCTACCAACCGGCAGCATCCGTTCTTATTTTTGGGACAGCCGAGAAAGAGAGGTAAAAGAAGTTTTTGGCCGAGGAAAAGATTTTGCCGAAAAAGTGATTATCTGCCGAAATTGGATTTGTAAAGCCAAACTGATTGTAATCGGGATATGTTTCATCAAGTAAATATTGGATATCCGAGTTTCAGATCCAGATGCCGATAGATCCGAACCGGTTCCGAAAAGTCCAACACCTGAAATTTCCAAAACAGATTGATATCAGAATGAATCCATATCAGCAAGTGAAATACAAACCAAAAACCGATATCGAAGTGAAATCTGTAATCAAACCAATCCAAACATAAGTCACAACAAAACAGGAACTGATATCGAAGTGAAATCCGGAGGCAAACCAGTCCGAAAATGAATCACAACTGACATCAAAAAATGAAAACAGATTCAAAATATCAATATCGACAAAATCAATGAACCCTATCAGAAAATATCAGATCCAGAAACAATATCTAATATTCAAATCCAAACTGCATTTGAACCAGATATCCAACTATATCCAAAACTCAGGTGAATCCAAAACGAATCCAATCAATATCAAGGGATTCCAATCCACATCTGCAAAGGAAAACAATCCAAATCAATCCAACTTATCCAGATAAAATCCGTATCTCAATCAAATCCAATCAGGCAAGTCCATAAAGGGAAAGTTCAAATCATATCAGAAAATCCACGAAAAGGCAAATCTGAAAAAGGAAATCCCAATCAGAATGAAAAGAGATGTGTTCCGAAAATCCAACAAAATCAAATCAAATCTCAGGTCATCACAATAATAACGAGAATCAAACTCAAGTCCAAGCCCACGAAATCACAAAATCAGAAAGTATATAAAAAGAACAGTCTCACCGCGTCACAAACCCTGGAGGGAGAAGAGAGAGCGAAGAAACCCTAGAGCGAAAAACAACGCGAACGGCGGCCGCGAGGAGAGAAGACCGAA
The DNA here is from genome assembly GCA_963859935.3 of Lathyrus sativus. Taxonomy (NCBI): domain Eukaryota; kingdom Viridiplantae; phylum Streptophyta; class Magnoliopsida; order Fabales; family Fabaceae; genus Lathyrus; species Lathyrus sativus. Next base: position 555,295,853 of record OZ012740.1, on the reverse strand, counting down.
AATTGTCACCAAGAGGAACTCGCGAACTAACCCACAGAGGGTGGTTCACCGGCGCCGCCTCAACGACGAGCAAACCCCCCTCGAGCTCAGACTATACCATCATCATCGCCACTCAATCATATCACGTCACACGAACGGGGCCTCGCAAAGAAGTTCACCGGTGCCGATTAGCTCACAGAGGCAAACCTCTTCTCGAGCTCAGATCAAATCTCATCACCGCCCAGTTTCCGTTCACCGCTGATCGCAACATAAAACGTAAGCGTCGCATGCATAACGCTTCATATTTGATGGTTTGATGTTTTGACATTTTAGGGGTTTCAATATCGGAACGAAAAGAGGCAACGACGATGGAACGAGACAGAGCGAACCAGAGGAAACAAGAAACGAACGGCGCCGCAACCCTAGATCTTGTTTTTGATGCATTTACCGGCCCAACTCCCCTTTTTCTTTTTTTTTTTTTTCTTTTTTTTTAGTTTTTGTTTATTTTTATTATTATAATTACTTTTGATTTGTTAAAATATTTTCTAAAATAATATTAAAATCCATTTTTTAAAAATAAAAAATTAGGTTAAAATAGTTTTTGAGAATTTAAGTAAATAAATTTATCAATATTAAAAATCCTATTTAAATTCAAATTGAAGTTTACATCATAAAATAAAACCACAAAAAGATGCATAATTTCACTTCCTGACGTGTCTGATAATTCATGTAATTCTGCCCACTAACCTTGTCTGTTCGTTTTGCAGTTTGTCATATGACCCTTTATTTAGTTATTCATGCTTTATTCAAATTTTCATTACTGTTGTATCTGCTTCCCATATGTAACCTTACAAACCCTAATTTCACAAATGCCTCGCCGCAGGCAAAATTACAATTTTACCCTTAGCATTAGGTCAAAGAGCCGCCGCGCTCATTTTAGGGTTTCCCGCCGTGGAATCCCTAATTTAACCCTAATTACAACTTAACATTTCAACGTAGAGATTTGGAGTTTCTACACTCCACGTAAGCGTGTCCTTAAGATGCGTTTATTCCCCTTGAGACCTTGACCACAGTCAAGAAGTTTCTAACCTCCCTATTGAGGGGAACTACAATTACTCTGATTCCACTCCCGTAAGGATACGTAGGCACAAGATGCGATGTCTTGCCGAGTAAACTTAGAATTAACCCCCTTTATTATTTATTATTGCTTATTTATATTTTATTTATCTTTGCTATTTAATTATTTTGCTTATTATTTTGTAATTGTTTCTTGGATGTAAAGTTGTTTAATTATTTAATTATTATTATGGTTAGTAATTAGGGAGTGTAACAACCTGTATGTAATATTAAAATAAATTTAGATCACTTTTAAATAAAGATAATTAAAATAAACACGTCACACACGTAAGTCGATTTTAATCGCCGTCTCACTTCCTAAGGATATCCCTCAAGTTGCCTATGAATAATGGTTAAGTGGGGTGTATAAAGCAAGTCCCTCAAATAGAAAAATCATCAAAGTCCCTTATGGTTGCCTTTACGAATCGAGTCCCTTTCGAAAAATGATGATGGTCCCTTATATGTGCTTATTACATCCCACAATGGCCTTCAAAGTCAAATTGTCCCTCACATGTCCCTTAACATCCAAAGTAAGGACTACCTACTCCATTATAGTAGGGATAGTCTTACTAAAGGAAAGAATGAAGAATAAGAAAGACCTTTAAATATTAGAGTAGGTTACTCTTAGGTGCTTGCTCACTTCAAAACTGTTTCACACTTAAACAAATTTTCAACAAGTTTTCAAACAAGTTCTTAACACATCCTTACATGGATTATTTATTGACTATTCTGAAAATTTTCTATTCACACACTACACTTTCAAAACAATTCAAAAGTGAGCTTAAGTACCTAAGAGCCCATGGATAACCATGGATGAGAAGGGTGCTAACACCTTCCCTTTTCATAACCTACCCCCCGGACCCAAAATATTCTCTAAGGTCTTTCCTGTTCTTTTATAACCTTTCCTTATGGATAAAATAAAAGTCGGTGGCGACTCTTGCTATCCGCAACATTGTTTAAAGTCAGTTCTCCCACCGTGTTACAGCTACTTTGCAAGAGTATAAGAGGATTATGCCTGGACGAATTATCGGTGTTAGTGTTGATTCTTCTGGAAAGCAAGCTTTGAGGATGGCTATGCAAACTAGGGAGCAGCATATCCGTAGAGACAAGGCCACCAGCAACATTTGCATTGCTTAGGTAACTTAGTATGTGTTGTATTCTCTAACGAAAATTGTTTCCGACTGAATTGATTTTATAAGATTGATTTTAGTTGAAGTGAGTTTAAGGTGAAGTAATTTATGTTTTGATCACAAAATCTTGTGTCATATGACTAGCACTTTTAATAAATATCAGAATTGATTATATGTTAGCTTTAAAGTATAATAGATTTTGGTTGAGGATTTTATTTGATTCTGGTTGGTTTTGTTTAGGCACTGCTTGCAAACATGGCTGCTATGTATGCTGTATATCATGGACCTGAAGGCCTTTAAGCCATTGCACAAAGGGTTCATGGTCTTACCGGTGTGTTTGCTCTTGGATTAAAGAAACTTGGATTCGAAGTTCAGGATCTTGGCTTCTTTGACACTGTGAAGGTTAAGACTTCAAATGCCAAAGCAATTTCAGATGCTGCTATCAAAAGTGAAATCAATTTGCGTGTTATAGATGGAAACACTGTAAGTCATGCATAGATTCTTGTACCAAATCAGTTTGACTATATTTACATGTCTTTGAATTGTGACGGAGCTTGTTTGCTTTTCAGATCACCACTGCTTTTGACGAAACAACCAGGTTAGAGGATGTTGATAAACTTTCAAAGTTTTTGCTGGTGGCAAGCCTGTATGTTTAAATCATATATCTATTTTGTATTTGTTTTCACAATTATCATGATATCATTATTGCATCTAAATGTTTTATTTGTCTACAGGTCTCATTCACAGCGGCATCTCTTGCACCAGAATTTCAAAATGCAATTCCTTCTGGATTAGTTAGGGAGAGTCCCTATTTGACACACCCTATCTTTAACACGTATATCCCTTTTCTCAAAAATTTCGATTTATGTCGTTGAATTTCATAAGCATACTACAATTTTGTTTCATTTGATTTTTCCTTTATAGGTACTAAACTGAGCATGAGTTGCTGAGATACATTCATAGGTTACAATCAAAAGATCTTTCACTTTGCCACAACATGATCCCACTTGGATCTTGTACAATAAAGTTGAGTACAACAACTAAAATGATGCTTGTGACATGGCCTAGCTTTACCGATTTGCACCCTTTCGCACCAATCAAAAGATCTCTCACTTTGCCACAGCATGATCCTACTTTGATGTTTACTTAAATTGTAGGTAACATATCCTTCAACTCATGGTGTTTATGAAGAAGGTATTGCTGATATTTGTAAGATTATCCATGATAATGGTGGCCAAGTATACATGGACGGTGCCAACACGAATGCACATGTTTGTTTTTCCATACACCTTTAGTTAATGTACTTTGTATTAGGCCAAGAGTCAAGGAAGTATAGTTCTTACTTCTTCGGGTAGATCCTCAGGATGATATTAGGAGTCAATCTCAGGCATTCATGATCGATTCAACTTTAACTCAATTTCATTAACCACTTGGTTCATTGTCTTCCAATACTTGACAGTACAAAGGTGATTACTTGGTTCACGTTTACAGGTAGGACTTACAAGCCCAGGTTGGATTGGAGCGGATGTTTTCCATCTCAATCTCCATAAGGCATTTTGCATTCCTCACGGAGGAGGTGGCCCTGGCATGGGTCCTATTGGTGTAAAGAAACACTTGGCACCATTTTTGCCCTCACACCCCGTGGTAAGTACTTTTTTCCGGTTATGGGTGATAGACAATATGTATAGTATTAGTGCGTTGACTCGTGCGAAGCAAAGGTGGCATTCATTGGTTATCAAGTCACGCTCAGCGCACAAAATAGTAAAAAAAGTGAAGAAAGAACATTGATTAGTTTTTCTTATATTTATATCATCTCTTACTATAATGAAGGTGCCAACCGGTGGAATTCTTGCACCTGAAAATCCTCAACCACTTGGTAGTATCTCCGCTGCACCTTGGGGATCAGCACTTATATTGCCAATCTCTTACACATACATAGCCATGATGGGTTCTCAAGGACTTACTGACGCATCAAAGATAACCATTTTGAAGGCAAACTACATGGCGAAACGATTGGAGGTTCAAGCTTTGTCATAAATTACATTTGTTTTATTTTCTTGTTAGTTTCATGCACGATGAACCTTGGTCTTATACTTATACTTTGAATTCTATAGAGTTATTACCCAGTTCTTTTCTGCGGAGTCAATGGAACAGTTGCTCATGAATTCATTATTGACTTAAGAGGATTTAAGGTTAGACCACTTTAACTTCTATAGATGGATGAGATCTTAAGACAGCAGGTTGCACATACAGCTAATAATTGCACTTCTGAGAATTGTGTCTCATTTCTTGATCAAGTTCATCCTTCCTCTCTATGATGTTATTTCTGCAGTAAGTCTTAGTGTTCCATTAAAATTAATATTTTATTAAACATAGACAAATTGACTAAATCACATCCGCCTCATTTCACTTCTAAGTTCCACCACATTAATATCCTCTTACTAATTCCTGTGGTACAATAGGTATTTATCATTTATTTATATGGACTTTCAAAAAGCTGCAAACAATGATAATTGGAAGGCATCTTATTCATCCAGGAGAAATTGCGATGATTTTAATGAGTATTTCTGGTAAATATTCTTCAGCAACCATCACTTTTATTTGAATAATTTCTTATATGTAGATAACTGAGCTTGCTGCCTATAAACTGGAATGCAGGGTTGAGAGGGAGTCATTTGATGCAAATTAGAATTGAGACTGGGGCGATAGTTGGCTAAAAATTATAGATAATTATACCATTATATAAAGGGAATTTTATAGTTAATTACCACATAACTAACTACTAATTTTGGTGGGACATTTTTCTGGAAAAATTTAGCATTAAGCCCTTAACAACCAGGTCATTTTTTAGACATAACTCTAATAGAACTTTGCAAATTCATTTTATGGGTAACAAGGATACAGTCAGCATTGAGAAAAAGAGATCAAATGACACGAGTTAAATTGGAACGGGAAATAATAGTTGTAGCCAATGTAAACAATGTTGTTTTTTTTTCTAGTTTCTGATGGAATTATGTAGGAATAATGTTACATGAGCTTGAGCAAGAATTTTTCCAGCTAGAGAAGTCAGATTTGCTGATAGACGACATGATCTGAATGCCATGTATGAAAGATATCATAGGAGTGGCATTGAATTCATCAGAATAACTGTATGATTTTGGAGGAGCAGTGTGTTGTGAATGGAAACCATTTAAATGTGCTATCGGTGCATTTTATAAAACTCAACTTGAGAGTTTGTTTTTTGTTGGGTGTAAAATGATTTTGATTCAAATATGAATTCACAATACATCCAGCTTTATAAACACCTGAGACTGAAGGTTATCACAACTTTGTTACCTTGTTTAGTTCTCCTATGATAGATTTAACTAACTTTGCTACTTCCTTTGGAACATTGTAAACCACAAACTGACTGTACAGTGGTGCTAAACTTGCTAGTTCATTACACTATTATCAGAAACTGGGCACTAACTCGTTACATGATACTTATTTAGTAGCTTGACCTCTGAATTCTTTCAGGTCATTACATTGCTTTGAGCTTAGTTGGCCAAGGCGTAAAAGTTCTTCATTTTTCCAAAAGCCAGAACATAGATCAAAGGTTTGTCTTTTCTTAATTAAATGTCAGGAACCTTTCTTATTACACCATATAGTTTATTTTATTGCATTTCTATGTTGGATTCTATTAAAGGAGAGTGATACTAATTCTAATTTTTAAGAATGCTGCCTAATAGGAATTTTTTGTTGATTTAGAGTTTTGAATAAAAAATGTATGATGTGTAAACATGTATCATAAAAGCTTTTAAAGCATATTATAATAGATTAGCCCCAAAGGTAGCTTAACCTATTGCAGAATCCATAAAAGATGAGTCTTAATATCCTATTGGATCTTGGGGATCAGCACTCATATTGCCAATCTCTTACACATACATAACCATGATGGATTCTCAAGGACTTACTGACGCATCAAAGATAGCCTTTTTGAATTCAAACTACATGGCAAAACGATTGGAGGTTCAAGCTTTGTCATAAATTACATTTGTTTTATTTTCTTGTTATTTTCATGCACGATGAACCTTGGTCTTATACTTATACTTTGACTTCTATAGAGTTATTACCCAATTCTTTTCCGCGGAGTCAATGGAACAGTTGCTCATGAATTCATTATTGACTTAAAAGGATTTAAGGTTAGACCACTTGATGATTGAAATTGATTTTCAAGTAATATTATGATTATTCAAGCTGTGATTAATTGTAAGGTATTTCCGTTGTAGAATACTGCTGGAATAGAGCCCGAAGATGTTGCGAAACGTCTCATGGACTATGAATTTCATGGACCAACAATGTCATGGCCTGTGGCTGGTACACTCATGATTGAGCCTATTGAAAGTGAAAATTTGGGTTGCTTTTAGTTTATTCAAATCAAACTTGCTGTCTTTTAAGTTAAAATTTGAGTTGTTATGGTTCTGCGGATTCATATGTGAGAAGGTTGAACTGTGAAGTTGACATTCATGTGTGAGAAAGTTAAAATTAGTGTTGTAGTGTTTGATGCTGTTATTAGATTAATTGAATTTTGATTGAGCATTTTCTGCCGAGTCGGATTTGTTTCAATTTAAATTTTGGTGCGAATTATAGTTGTTGTGCTATATGTTTGAATTGTTGCGTATGCAATTGGTTATTGTATACATGCTATGTGTGATGTGGTTCAAAAATTAGAGAATGCAAGGTTAATGATTGAAAACTTTTTTATGTTAGTGTTTATTGTGTGAATATCATGAATATTGATGATTGCCATTAATGTTACCTACAATAGCTGTATTATGAATCCTAAACTGAGTGCAAATTTTTTTAAAAAAAAATATTTGCAACTTGCGGCGGTTCAAACCGCCACAATATACCATAGTTTTTTAAAAAAAATATTTGCAACTTGCGGCGGTTCAAACCGCCACAATATACCATAGTTTTTTTATAAAAAAAATATTTGCAACTTGCGGCGGTTCAAACCGCCACAATATACTTTCGCAATCAACAATGAAAACAAAAATCATTAAGCAAGTTAAGACGGTTGAAAACCGTCACAATATGGAGATTACGACAGTTAGCTACCCGTTGTGAAAATAATGACGGTTTGTACGACAGTTTTCACAACTGTCGCAATACGGTCTCACGACGCACGTTTCTGCGACGGGATTGAAACCGTCGTAACTTACAAATTGCGACGGTTAAAATCGTCGTAATCTATCAAAATGAACCGTCACAATTCGCCAGTTTTCTTGTAGTGAAAGAAACCTGTGAAAGCATCTGGACCTATTGGCCCACCTCCAGCGAAGGTGGCCAAAATTCTTAGTTCGATATCCACTCCTGATGGTGTCGAAGGACAATTCCCCGTGGCCACTGTGAAGCCAGCTTCTAGTGATCTTGGGGATGGAACTTCTAACTCCAGCGCTACTCTAGCTCAGGTATGCATATTATCATCTTGGTTATGTGCCCTTTGTTGCATAATATTTTAGCTTTATCCTCTTTACTTGTGTTTTCAGGCTAATACCATCACTACTACTCCACCCCCAATTTCTGATGCTTCTGCTACTTACTCCATCAATAGCCAAGGTGAGCCAACTTATCACACTTCTTCTGACCTTGGCTTTAGCTTAAGTGAAGTGAACCAATATGTTGTTCCTTCTGCAGGAACTAAACCTCCTTCAGCATCCACTACTACACAACAGGCCCATATCGAAGATTGCAATTCTGGAGACGACGACGCTTATAGTCCTCCACCTCACACTCAACTTGACCCTATGGTCACTGATGATGTGGCTGGCAAAGAAGTTCATATTCCTCCAGGCACAACAACAAATGATAACCCATGTCCAACTACGCATGAAGAGCCAAAGGCTGTGCACCCTAAATCCCCTCCTGAACCAAACAACCCCCTTTCTGCTGGTAATGAAGATGAAAACATGAGAGTCAACGATGAAAAGTACCAGGATGAAGAAGAAGAAGGACAAAGCGAAGGAGAATCTGACGAGGATGACGAAGCAAGCAACGAGGCGGATGTCGAAGAAGAAAACCAAACTGGTTGTGATTCGGACCATACTTCGCCGGTGGTGAAAAAGACTCCCCCTCCCATTGTGACCCCTGAAGATCCTCTACTGTCTCTAAGATGGTCGAATCCCAGAGAATATGCTACAAGGGTCCTTGGGCAAAAATGTGGATTTGCTTCTACCTCTTCGACTACTCCCACTCCTCTCACCTCAGATGACTTCGCCGATCTGATCCTCCAAGCCATCAAGAAAAAGTTATTCAAAGGGGACATCCAAAATGTTCTAACTGCAGACCCTACGTCTCTCATGTTTTTGAAAGACCAACTCAAAAAGCTCGACCTCACTACTCTTAGTCCAGAAGTTCATGGCTTCTTACTAGACTTGACGGTTGTGGTGGATAATTTGTCTTCAGAGATTCGACGACTCCCTTCTCTCGTGAAGACCATTGAAGCTACAGCTGGTCGCGAAAGTGCAGCCTGAACTGGTGCACAAGAAACTGAAGCGAGGGTCGAACAGCTGGAGAACGCCCACAAGCAACGTCAGGACGAACTTACTTCCAGCCAAAAAAACATTGATGCGTGGAAACAACAAATTAAGGACCTCTAGGCGAAGATTTCTGATCCCGAAAAGCGTAACCTCGAGTTGAAATCCTCTGTCGATCCTGACATCTCTCTAGAGCTGAAAAGTACCATTGACTTTATCGATGCGGCCCAGAGGCTTGAAAAAGAACTTGCAACAACCAGGCTAGACAAATCCCTGTGCGACGCTCGTCTCAATCATCACATGAATACTTTTGCTCAATTAAAGTCGAAACTTCCCTTTTTAGGCTTCTCGACCCTCATTTTGTAATCATCATTTTATCTTATGGCTGTCAAGCCTTTTGTAATGATAATATTTAATTTCTTTGTCGTAACTATTTATGTACCCTCTAATGTCCTTAGACATGTTTCTTTTATGATACATTGTTACGACATTACTCCCTATGGCCTCACATTTTGAGTCCAATTCGTATTTAATGTTTTTCTTTTCTCTAACAAGTAGCACCTTTTCCTAGTTTCTTTATTGTTCCAACGTCATAGGATTTTAGTTTTACCATGGTATTTAAGGCGTAGCTTTTTAGGTATCCTCTCAGAACTAATCCCTTAGTACTCCACCGTTTTGACTGGCCAATCCACACCCAATCTTCCCCTATAAAACCTCTTCTCTTTTGAACCAGGTTATGTACTCCATCAAAGCAAGTATGAACTCCCATCCAAAAAAGTCCGCCCTTAAAACCCAGGCAAAAGATTCAAAGGAGCTGGTGGTGGCAACGACAACTAAACCAGCCACCAAACCTGAGGCTTCCCATGGAGCACCTCATCGTGCAAAGACAACAGAAACCAATATGAAAATATCCAAGAAAGGACGCCCTCGTAACCACCACTCTGACGATGAAGTTGATGAGGATTACATGGAATACCTCAAGTCCATTGATTTGAGAGATTTTGATTGATCCCTGTTTTTAAGTTATGAACCACTGTACTGGTTTCTTTTGTTTTGATTTCTTGTTTGCCATGTTAGCTTTCTTGACCTATTTTGGCTATTATGTTTTTAATGAAATCTAGATTTTAATATGAACTTCTTGCAAGATAGGCCTATACTTTTTCAAATATTTGCCATTTACTTTCAAGATTCTTTTATCTTCGTCTACTTCCTCGATCTCATAGGCTCCATTAGAGAATACTTGTATGATTTGAAATGGGCCTTCCCATTTATGGGACCATTTGCTTGAGGTTCTATCCCTTTGATCCATAGGCAAAATTACCTTCCATACGAGATCTCCACTTAGAAAAGACTTAGATTTAACCCTTTTGTTATAGGAATCCTCGACCCTTTGTTTCTGTCTTCTTAATACTTCCAAGGCTTTAAGCCTTTCTTCGTCCAAGTCTACCAATTCATCCATCATCATTTCCCAATAAGATTGAGAAAGGATCTCATGATGTCTCTGGATTCTCACGAATTGTAAGCATATTTCGACAGGTAACACTGTGTCATGCCCAAAAGTTAACCTAAATGGCGTGGCATTAGTAGCTTCTTTTGGTGACGTTCGACATGCCCAAAGGGCTTGGTCCAACGTCTGGTGCCAACTTCGATGTTTTTTTCCTACATGCCTCTTAATTAGTCTAATTACTACTTTATTAGCAGCTTCGACTTGCCCATTTGCCTGGGCATAATAGGGTGTCGAGGTTAATAATTTAAAACCTATTTTATTGGCGAATTCCTGCATCTTCCGACCAGTAAACATTGATCCCTGATCTGTTGTGATTGTTTCTGGAATGCCAAATCTGTATATAGTATGGTTTTGGATAAAATTGATAACTTCTTCCTGACCCACGTTTACCAATGGTATTGCTTCGATCCATTTCGTAAAGTAGTCAATTCCAACCAAGATATATTTCTGGTTTTTTGACGATGCTGGTCGAATTTCTCCTATTATATCCAAAGCCCAACCTCTAAAGGGACATGGTTTTACTATCGAGTGCAACTCACTTGCAGGGATATGCTGGATTCCAGCATGAATCTGACACTCTTGGCATCCTCTAGCAAACTCTATGTAATCTTTTAACATAGTGGGCCAATACAGGCCTTGTCGAAACAATAGCCATTTTATTTTATGGCCAACTTAGTGTGCTCCACAAGCTCCACTATGCACTGTCGAGAGCACGACATATGCCTCTCCTTCACTAAGGCATTTCAACAAAACCCCATTAGGGGTCTTTTTAAACAACTCATTACCCACAAGTGTATAACTCAAAGCTTGATACTTGATCTTTAGCTCTGTCGAACCTGTTGGATTTTGCAGATACTCGACTATGGTCTTTCTCCAATCTCTCTCTGTTAAACTATCTATGGCAAAAATTTCAAAATTTTCGCCATCCAAGAACCCAAGTTTAGTGGTTTTTTGATCTGATGGGCATAATCCAACAGTCATTATCTTTCCTCTCGCCTCAATCACTTCTTGAAGTTTTTCTTTCAATACCTTATATCCGGAAGCGATTTGGACCAAGTCATTAGCAACCTGGTTTTCTATTCTGGGTATATGTTGGATATACACTACCTCAAACCTTTTTAACAATCTATTTGCCACCACAAAGTATACAATGAGATTTTCTTTAACACATTTATATTCCTTTGTGAGTTGTTTTACAACCAATTCAGTGTCTCCCGTTATTTCGACTCTAGTTGCCCCCAATTCTAAAAAAATTTCAAGGCCAGCAATTAATGCTTCATATTTGGCCTCATTGTTAGAACATGGACCTTCGATCCTAAACTTAAATTTTGTTGGAATTTTCTTAGGAGAAATAATCAATATACCTACTCCCGTTCCATTTTTATGGCTTGATCCATCAAAGTACAATTTCCAGGACCTTATTTCAACATAATTTAAATTAGTTTCGTTGATAGAATGGTTGACTAAAAAGTCAGCCACGATTTGGCCTTTCATAGCCTTTAAAGGTTGATAAGTTAACGAATATTCAGTTAAGGCTAAAACCCATTTGCCAATTCGACTATGCAAGATAGGTTTAGATAACATATGTTTTATGACATCAAAATGAGACGAAACATACACATCAACAGACTTTATATATTGCTTCAATTTAGTACAAGAGAATTACAAACATAAACATAATTTTTCAATCATGCTATATCTAGTTTCTGCATCATTTAAAACTCTACTTAGATAATAAATGGCTCTTTCGACTCCATTCTCATCTTCTTGAGCCAACATGCTCCCTAAGGTTTTATCTGATGCAACTACATTTAACCTCATACTTTTGTTTCTACATGGTGGAGATAAAATTGGTGGGTGACTCAAGTACTCCTTAATCTTGTCGAAAGCTCCTTGTTGTAATTGCCCCCACTCGAAATTATCTTTGTTGAAACGAAGCAGCGGTAAAAAAGCTTACGTCTTTCCACTCAGGTTGGAGATGAACCTTCTTAAGAAGTTAATTTTGCCCAATAACGACTGCAACTCCTTCTTGGTTGATGGCGCTTTCGCTTCCATTATGGTTTTGATTTTATTTTGATTGATTTTGATCCCTTTCTTGTGGACCATAAAGCCTAAGAAGTCTCCTGCCTGTACACAAAAAGCACACTTAAGAGGATTCATCTTAAGACCAAATTTTCTCATCCTGAGAAATGAGCGTCTCAGATGGTCGAGATGATCTTGTCCAGAAATAGATTTTATAACAATGTCATCAATATAGAGTTGCATGAAAGTTTCTATAAAATCATGAAAAATAGAATTCATTGCCCTTTGGTAAGTAGCACCAGCATTTTTTAGACCAAAAGGCATCACTACCCACTCGTAAGTGCCTAAAGCCCCATGACATCTAAAAGCAGTTTTTGGAATATCTTTGTCAGCAATGAATATTTGGTTGTACCCAGAATAACCATCTAACATGCTAAGATGTTCGTGTCCTGCCGCAGAATTGACTAACATTTCCGCTACTGGCATTGAATATTCGTCTTTAGGAGTAGCAACATTTAGATCTCTAAAATCTATGCAGACTCTTAAAGACCCATTTTTCTTAATAACAGGCACTATATTAGCCAACCATTCGACATACCTTGCTGTGCAAATGAATTTGCAACGAAGTAGTCTTTCGACCTCCTCTTTGATCTTTGACAATATTTCTGGGGAAAACCGTCTTGGACCTTGCTTGATAGGTTTCCTCCCAGGTGTCAGGGTTAGCTTATGTTCGACCAACTCTCTGCGTAAACCAGACATTTCATCGTAGTCCCATGCGAAACAGTCTTTGAATTCTTTTAGCAACTGTACCACTTTGATTTTGAGTTGGGGATCTATCTTGGCAATGATATATGTTGGCCTTTTGAGTGCTCCTTCATTAAGATCAATTTCTTCTAAAGGGTCATGTGCTAGCATCTTGGCAGGGTTTGCTAGTGGATCCTTTTCAAACCCCAAAGGTTCGTCGTCATAGATGGCGTCCAATCGTTGGGCTTGTTCTCCATCTTGGTTTATTACGCAAAAATCCTCTCTAGGGCTTTCTTGATGAGACTCGCAAATGGCTTCATCATCCATGTAATCATTAACAGCTTCCAGAGCCGTTTGTAATTTAGTTTCAGCCACGTAGGCCGAAATTCTCTTCAATGCTTCGTATTCAGTCATGATCACTGAATCCTTCTCCCCACCCAATGGGATCTACTGAAGGCCCTGCCATGATTGATAGGCTTTCTCCTGGTCTTTCACTATCACATATAAAGCCTTCGACGGGATGTAGGTACAATGAATGAAATGTTATTTCGTTTGGGGAAAATTTAAACCCTACTGGAGGACATGGAGCAATATTTGCCAAATGCTTATCAAATTGGTTCCCATCGAGATAATTAACGGGGATTTTGAAATATCCTTGATTAGCTTCAATGTTTTCCATAATTCCATCTGGCTGCCAAATGAAAATCCTCTGGTGCATTGGAGATGGCACAACACCTACACCGTGAATCCATTCTCTTCCTAAAAGCAAGTTGTAATTCGCTTTAGTTTCGAAAACCATGAACACCGTAGGTCTTGTAATTGTCCCCACTGTGAGGTCAACTTGAATGACTCCCAAAGTCGAACCTACTTTTCCTTCATAGTTTGATAAAACCATATTGTGGGGTTTTGTATCATCGTCATCCTTTCTAATCTTGCTTAACAACGATCGAGGCATCAAGTTTACCGTCGCACCACAATCGACCAATATTTTGTTAATAGGCATATTTTATACCTTTCTGGTGATGTAAAGAACTTTTAAGTGATTCTTCATCTCCTCTGTGGGACATTCAAAGAACGCATTTTGTTCTTCGACACACCCATTATTCATTATGTAATAACATACATGTTTGTGTGCCATCATCTCTAATTCAGCATTCTGGTCTATGTCTTCCACTTCTGTAACTTGACTGAACTCTCTGGGCATGACAGACACTACGTTTACTATAATGCCCAAAGGGGCAGTGGATTCACTGTCAAAATTGTCGATCATATTCTCATCATCTTCGATTAGACCAACTGGCTCATTGTTCCGATCCATAAATAACCTCCTTTTTATAGGCAGTTTTTCAGCGACTTCACCTTGATTACCATTGTTTGTACTAGACTCCCCCTGCTTTAAACCCTGGGCTTCCCTAGCAGCTTTTCGTCTGTGTTGCTCCCTTCGCCATTGGGATCTGGTCATAGGATTCTTCCCTTTGTAATTCGCAGATACATACGTTGACTTGTTGGTCGTATGGTTTTCTTTGAGATACTCAAACGAAAAGCCTCTCTCTACATCAAACTTCCTCCACTTTTTACGTCCCTATCCTTCGACAGGTTTAACACATTTCCCTGTTGGTACATTATCCACCAGCTTGAACGTATTGGGTTTTGCTGGCGTTTTTACCCTTACTGGAGGTTTTTGGGTTCCATATTTCTAGGGCCTTGACTCTTTTTCTGCCTCGATCCTTCATTGGTTTTCTTAATCTCCTCTAACTCTCGAGCAGTCGTCTCGTCGAAAATAGCACTGCATCTAGGGCATAACATCCCTCCTGATCCACCTTTCTGACAATGTTGCAAAAATCAACAATGTTTTCTTCTTGTTCAGGGTATGCCATTTTGTTAGGTTCTTCTGCTCTTTCCACTTCAACTAATTCCTTAATTTTCTGGTTGTTAATCTCGACCATGTTGATGTTGACATCATCTTCAAGCTGCAACTTGGACAAATGAGTTTCCAAATTTTCAACATCTTCGAAATTTCCAACTGAACTTGAATCCTCGACATTAAATCTCTTAACCTTAGGAGAATTCTTGAAGTATCGTTCTGCTGCCAAGCATATTCAATTTTCCAAGAAACAACCATCCACTTCAGTCATTTCTCCTATCATCAGCATGCACTCCATTTTCTGGCACATTTGTATTTCGGGAACACTTCTTCCTACCACTTCGTTGGTACCAATGCTTTCAACGTTAGTATCAGACTTTTCACCAATTTCGACTATATTGACACCCTCAGTGGTGTTTCGTCCCAATACTCCTCCTACCACATATGATTCTTTGGTAGCATTGTCGACCTGTACGAAAAAATCTACAGTATTCTTGGTCACCAGCATCAGCTTACGACTATCAGTTTTTTCTGAACTGTGTGACACTGGTTTGCAGCCCTCCATTGCCTTGGCCGCCTCAAGTTGAGTATCGAAGTTCTTAGTGACTTCTCCCATTTTGACTGGAGACTTCTCAATGGCTTCAACCATCTGAACTTCAGGTTCCGTGTAGTTGGCTTCCACATTTTGCAATGGGTCGGAATCAATCTTCATTTGAGTCTTTCCTTTGTCTCCAAACTTTAGCCTTCCTTCTTGGATGACGTTCTGCACCAAATCCCTGAAAAGAAAACATTGAGAAGTCTTATGACCCAAGAAATTATGGTACTTAAAAAAACCTCTTTTCTTTATTTGTTCTAAAGGAGGCACTTTAGCACCAACAGGTACTATTATTTGTCCATCCTTAACTAACAAGTCAAAGATTTCGTCACACTTAGTGACGTCGAAAGTATATGTTCTTTTAGGAAACTTATCATTAGACTCAGTGGGAATTTTCCCATTGGAAGGAGCTAAAAATTTACAAGCATAAGGTGGACCTTGCTTTAATTCAGCAACGTCTACCTCATTTTCATCGAAATAAAGTGTTTCATCACACATATTTTTGACATCTTCCTGACATTCGACGAAGGCTACTTTCTTACTCTTGCTAAATCTAGCCTTCTCTTCTTTCAACCTTTCCAAGCGGTGAACTCGATCACCCAGCTGTGCCATATCTCTAAGATACTGGGTATCTAACTTTTTCCTAATGGAATAATCTAGACCCCCTGCAGCCATTTCGACCAATTTGTGTTCTGGTACTTGGGTAAAGCATCTGGCTTTGAGAAGTCGAAATCTATTCAAGTAGTCGTCGATTGGCTCCGTAACTTTACGTTTAATACTAGCCAATTCTTTCAAACTAATCTTGGTTTGTCCCATGTAGAACTATTAATGAAATAACCGTTCCAACTCGGCCCAATTATAAACTAAGTTAGGAGGTAACGTAGTAAACCAAGTAAAGGCGTTCTTTGTGAGAGAACTTGGGAAATATTTGATCCTAAGACTTTCTTCTCCCACTATCTCTCTGGCTTCGATCATGTACCTAGCCACGTGTTCGACGGTTGACTCAGTCGTGTCTCCTGCAAACTTACTAAATTTTGGGACTTTCGTCCTTAGGGGTAATTCAGCCTGCAAGATATAATCCACTATAGGTGAAGTATAATTTGGCCTAGTTAAGCCAAAGTTTGCACCATTTCTGGTCATTATCCTTTCGACCATAGCTGCAAGTTTGTTCTCTTCTACTGCGTCATGGCGTCGAACCTGTCTAAGTATTTGGTCAACATTTTGATGCCTATTCACCATGACTACCCTTGGCTCTTCCTCCATATGAGCTGGTACCTGATTCCTTGGTGGTTCGATTATGAAAGGTTCGCCTATTTCATTATCCTCCATATGTACCTCGTGAACGTTGGGTTCGGGAGTCAATTACGCGAGAGAAAGGTATTAGTACCCCCTTGCATCCATTGTACTCAACGGGATCCACACATGTTATTCTAATCAAAGGGTAAGTTTATCTAAAGCCTACTGCTAAATAGAAATGGAAAAGGATGAAAAATGGAAGGAGACTCGATAAGACTTCTTCTTCATATGCCTACGTATTCCCTCGTGCAATGGGAAAGTTAGAGTCAACGTAGTTTGGAGGACTACGGGTGAAGGGAAAGGTTGTTTGCCAAGACTTCGCCATCCTGTGCCCACGTATCCTCATTCAAACGAGAAAGAGGAAATCAGAGCGATCGTAGTTCGATGTACGAGTCAACACATGTTTTTTATGAGCAACGTTAAGTTCCTATCCTAGCAGTTAGGGTCGATGCTTGTTTGTGGTAGAACGGAAAAATAACGTACTCTTTCTAAAAAATATTTGAAAAATGATCCCGAAGGATGAAAAATGATTTGAATTTGTTTGTGAGTTTTAGAGAAGTGGATTGACTTTATTTGAGATGCACATTGCACTAAATTCTATGACATAGAATCGAATACTTCGTGCTAACGGTCCAAGTTTCTCGTGCAAAAAGTACCCTAAGATGAGGTTAGAAATTCATCCGCTCATCTTTTCCCATGTGCTTAAGGCTCGTGGTACACAATGCAAATCATAATTATTAAGTGTTTTTATATGATTTGAGAGAGAGGAGAGAAGACGCATAGAAGGTCTAAGGGAAAATTCAGTCCTAACGTTTTCTTACAAAATGGCCCTATAGTCGGGATAGAAAGGGAAAGCCTAAACTAATGTTATCATACAAATGATGGACCTAAGGTTAAGGTTAAAAGGGACTACCCTAATGTTTTCATGCATAGATTAACTCCTAATGTCTATCCTACTCCAAGTTTAATAAAAATATTGAGTTGGACTAGGAGACCCTAAGGGAGCATGCAAGAACAAACCAAAATAAAGAAAACAAACAAAAAACAACAGATACAACAGCGCTCCAGCTTCAGAACAACAATAAAAACCCACCAAGTAAGCAAGATAGTATTTAACAGCTCATGCTTTTAGCACATAACAGGTGTAAAATGCAGCAGGCAGAATGGACACAATTAACAACATGCCAAAATCATGACAGCAGGTGTAAAAGGTCAAGCAACATGTATGCATCAACAATGAAGCAACACATCAAGCTAGCAATGATCATAAAAAGCATGCATAACAAACCAAACCAAGCATTAAGATTGCAAACAACGAAGATTAAGCAATAACTGGAACATGATCAAGTCATCCAAGAACAATACATGATTATGCATCCATAATTCGACAAAGGTGTATGACATCGTACTGACCAAACATGAACATATATCAAGCAAGGTTAACTAATGAACATGTATTAACAATTAAGCACAAGTAAACTCAACATGATTGCACAATTAAACATTCAACAAGAACATCATGCATATTCAACACCAATTAATCGTTTCGAACACACGTGCATTTGCGGAATTAGAAACACACAATGAGAATGTAATACAAATCCAATAAGCTAAACATTAAGAACCAACAATTGACATGGTACAAACGATTATGCAACATGATCATCACATCAAAAATGCAACACAACAATCATAGATATGCATCATTGAAAACTACAAGTCGTGTGTCGAAGAATCATAAGCATGCTATCAAGTATGAAGAAACAACTCAAAAACAGTCCACAAATATGCATCATATCAAGTGGAAAGGAATCAAAACAAACTTAAAAATGCACAAAAATCACATTTTGCATCAGTGTTAGCCGGTTAACCATTTGCTAGGAAAAAATGGTTAATCGGTTAGCCCCTTTTAAGAAGCCAAAAAACATGAAAAATACATTGGTTAACCGATTAACCAGTTTTTCCTTGCAACTGGTTAATCGATTAACACTGATGCAGAGGATGAAAATCACCAATTTAAAAGCACTTTTCAGCAACTAATCACTTATGTATCCATCCACATGCTTAAGTAATCAGTTGTGCATGAAAAATATACCAAATCACAATAATCAAACACCAATTGGATCCAATAAACACCAAAATCAATAATGAAAACAATCAATGGACCAATTATCACTAAAATCTTATGGATCTACATTGTTAAATGCAAGATTAAGCAAAATCAGAGCTAGATCTAGAATTTACCAACCTACAAAGCTGAGAATTTCTTTGGTGATTGTTGTTAAGTTGCAATTGATAGATCCAAGTAAGAAAACCAAGGATCTATGAAGCTTTAACAAGAAAACTTGAAGATCCAAGCAAATAAGCCATAAATAAGCAAAATCTCCTCAAAAAAGTGATTCCAAAAACTTGATCAAGATCCAAATGAGTTGCAAAATCAGAATTGAACCAAGGGTGATGATGCAATGGAGGCTTAACTCAAGAATTCACAAATTGCAATGCATAGTTTGTGAAGCTTTTGGCCATGGAGCTTTTGTGAGGGTTTTGGAATGAGAGAAAAGTTGAGAGAATTAGAATGAGATGTGTAGAAAAATCAAAAAATGAGTGAATCTCATAGAGGTTTGGAGAAAATTGATTTAAGTATGATTTAGGTTTGGAATTAAATATGGTTTGGAGTGTGGGTTAGTGTTAGGAATGGAAATTATGAGCGGAATTAGGAATAGAAATGTTTGAATCTTGGAGGGAAATGAAATTAATTTTGAATGATGAATCAAATTTGAACCACTTCTAGATCATTCTACTGGTGTGAAATGAAATTAAGTGGTTGGAATTGGTTGCACATGCTGCAGCGCTGGAAATGAAACAATATGGGCGAAATTTGCATTGCTTAACCGACTAACCAAATTTGCCTAGCAAATGGTTAATCGGTTAACACCTTACAAATTTGAATTTCTTGGCGCCATAATGCCTGAAATAAACTGTGAATTGCCTCCTGCACTCAAATTATCTAGCTGAAAAATATAATTCGGTGTCCGATCGATGAGCAAAATAAATGTTGAAGCCTATGATGCTTGTTGCTTACAAACTTGGAATAAAAGGAAGTCCTGAGCATGGAAACAACTTGATCCCATGCCTCAGGCACCAATGCCATGATATGAACAATGGCAATGCAAAATGAAACGAAACATAAGCCAATTACGGTTAAAATAAAAAGGCAAATTTTGGGGTGTTACACCGTGCAGCAGCCACAAGTGATCACTGCGACACTGCATCTGGTTGATCTACACGTCGCCGGTATAATTTTCAGAAGTTGTCAAAAACATAAATGCGAGGTATCCATTTTGTTTTGTAATTTTTGAATCTTTTGTGTTTCTTTTTGCTTGTTGCGTTTTGGTATGAAGGTGAACAAAAATTTTACAGTCACAAAATATTTCTGATTCGGATCTGTTTTGGACTTTGAATTTGGGTTTTTCATGTAAAAAAAAAAGAACGTTGGTGTTTTGAATTTGTTATGCTGCTCATACTATTTTGTTTGATGATTTGTTTTTTAAAATTTTCTTTGTTGAATGGTGGAGTACTCTCCATTGTGAAGGTTGAGAGGGATAAAATTAAACTTAAGTGGAGATAGTTACTTTGATACCATATGAGCTGTTGTGTGGTTCAAATATTGGATTTCATTGTTTTTATGGTTTGAACAATCTAAATTATAAAGTTGAACTTCTATTGTGTTTTGAATAAATATGCAGTCAGGGAGATGATGTTAATTTTGTGTAGCTACTCAAAGTCAATGTGAAAACTTAATTCATATTATAGTATTATGCACTTTCAACTTTGTCTAGTGTTCAGTAAATATTTTTTTTAGTTCTAAACTTATCTATCATGATATTGTAGTTATTTTAAAAATGAACTTGGTGATTATTTCCTACTATTCATATTAATTGATCACATTAAGGGTTTCCTAGTTTGTAAAGATATTGTCATATTATTGATTAACTTTATATATCATTTTGTTTAAATTTAAATAACTTAATAAGTATACATAATTTGAAAACAATGAATATAATGCTTGTATTGTGGCTATTTGATTTTTGATGGATTTTGATCTGCGGTTTCGATGTAATTCATACGTCGTTATGCCACCCAAATTTCAATACATTGAATGATATTTTCTCCATGTTATGATCTTTACGTATGACATTCCACACATGTTGTCATTACGCACAAACTGACTTTAAGCAAATTGTAACTTAGTCTTGGGCCTTCTTACAATGAATTCAATTTATTTCGAGTCTCGTGGCTTACTCTTGGGTCTTCTTACAATGAGCACCTTTTATTTATATGTACATACTTGATGGGTTTGATTTTAATCGCTACATTATATCCCCATTTGACAAAATTTACCCCCATCCCCATATGATGTAATAACTTTATCGCTTTTATCTTGATTAAATTGTTAATCACTTCAAGCATCACATTAAAACCTTCTAAAGAAGAACTAATTCACAATTCAATGTTAAGTTATTTTATACCTTGTAAGTCAATCAGTTTTTAAGCACCACAATCAACTTATAGCTTACTCTTGAACATTCTTACAATGATCTTGTTTTGCACACACCCACATCGCTTACTCTTGGGCTTCCTTACAATGAGACTCATGCATTTTTAATTGGATGTTTATTTGAGTGTTTAATCCATTTGTGTATGCTTATTTTTCCTGAATAAACGGGAAAGGAAAACATCAATAAAACCTTTAAAATGAAAGGATAGAAACATGGTTGTCGCAACCATGTTCCGGGTTCGGGAGTCGGTTACGCAAGGGGAGGTATTAGCACCCCTCACGTCCGTTGTACTCAACAGGAACCTCTTAGGGTAATTTGTGATGGGCGCTATCTAAACATGCTTGTTTTCTTCTCAACGATAAATGTGAATTGGTAAGTTAAAAGGATAAAGATTCTAAGGGGAAATGGGTGGTTAAAGGATAGGGTGCTCGCCAAGGATTGGGGCCCTTGTGCCTACGTGTGCTCATTCGGACAAGAATGAGAAATCAGAGCGTCGTAGTTCGACTACGGGAAAGGTTAGGAGGAAACGAAAGATGAAGGGAATTGTGCTCGCCAAGATCATCACAATCTTGTGCCTATGTATCTTTCATTCAAAAATGAATAAAGAATCAGAGCATCTGTAGTTCGTGGTAACGACCACGAAAAGAGATTGATTTGGTTTGAGGAAACGAAAGATTGACTGACAAGCAACCCAATGGCATGCCTAGAGAGTTGTCACTCAAGAATCCAAGGAATGTGAGATTCCAAGAACTCAGTTCTTTCGGGAATTGATTGAATAGGTTTGAGAACGAGTTTGAACATTTTGAATTTAAAAGGGTGAATGAATAACAACTCAAGGGGCGTGCCTCGAGAGTTAATCATTCGAAGATTCAAGGAATGCCAGACTCTAAGAACATCCTTCTTTCGTAAGTTTGATTACGGAATATGTCTGAATATAGATTAGGTATTTTAAGACGAAAGGGTGATTGAATGACAACCCAAAGCGTGCGCCTCAGGAGCCATTCGTTTGAAGATTCAATGAATGCTAGACTCAAAGAATCTTCTCCTTTCATTATTTGATTAAGAAAAGTGTTTGGAAAATATTAAATCGAATACATTGCGAAAAGAGGTATATCGCGAGGCAAAAAGGCACTCGACTTATAACTTGGCTAAAATACCACTTTATATTGGATCAAGGGTTTCACTTATTATATGCGTGCAAAATGTGTTGAAATGGAAGTCGATTGAAAATGGAACAGGCTTGACGACGAATCAAGGGTCAAGTTGTGAGAAACGATACTAGTCCCTAAGGGTGCCCCCAATATCGAGACCATGATGAATTGCGATAGGTTGATGGCGAATGGTATGAGCACTCGACTTACAGAGGGTGTTTGAAAATTGCTCGATAACAAATCGAGAGTTAGTTTGAAAATAGTTTAATCTACGCTAGTCCCTATGGGTGCTCCTAGAAGATGAACCATGATCAAAGCAATATGAAAGCGTACATCGAAATGGGAGAGGGATACATATGAGTTACACGGGATTGCACAAAATAAAGGGTCTCGTTGTGAGGTATGCCAAGAGAAAGTCGTGTGTGTGCGAAGTGTCCTAAACTATGCCTTGAGTAAAAGTCGAATAAAACTCCAAGCTAGGGTTTCTGACAAAGTCCAATAGTCCATTACTCAGACAAATAACCAACATTCCACCAATTTAGGCTTTTATTATTTTGATAATTATTAAGTGTTTTCGAATAGAATATGAATAGGATATGAACAATATTAATATATTGTCTCTACTCGAAAAATTGCAACGACGGAGAGGCGAGAAAGGAAAGACAGAAGAGTCTCCATCAAACTTTATTTATCCCATGAGGGGAAGGGAAAACATCGAGAAACCCCTAATAAAGAAACAGATAAGATGGTCTCGTAACCATGAGAAAGGGTTTGGAAGCTGGTTATGCAAAGGGAAGGTATTAGCACCCATCGCATCCATCGTACTCGATGGGAACCGTTTGTTTGTCATAATGTGAAGATATTTGTTAAAAGGTTAATGTTTTCTAAGAGTGTTCCAAGGGATAAAGAGAAACATTTAGAAAAGGGGAAATAATGGATAAAGGGGAAGAAGGTGAAGGTGAGATAATACTTAGAAGGGGGGGGGGTTGAATAAGTATGGAAAATAAAGACTTGAAAATAATCACACAATTATTTTTATCCTGGTTCGTTTAACAACTACTCCAGTCCACCCTTCCAGAGTGATTTGCCTTTCTCACAAAGGACTTAATCTACTATTAAATCAAACTGATTACAATAGTAACACCTAAGAACAACAGTTCTTAGTCTTCTCAAGAGCTACTGATTCTAACTGAATCCTCTTAAGGAATATCCTTTACAATCAATGTAAATAAAATACAAGAGTTTTTAATGCTTCTATAAAGCTTTTATCACAACAGTGATTTTTCTCTTAAGTTTAAGTACAATGAGATTCTATGAAGAATAAGAATGAGAGCTTTTAGAATATTATGATATCTTTTCAGCAAGTGTGTAACTGAAGAATGAAGTGAAGATCTCCTTTTATAGGCAGCTGAATCATGCAAGCTGAACGTTGAAAAGAGAGTCCCAAAAGGTCTGAGCCTTTTTGTCTTCACATCAACTGACCTTTCCTTGAAATAGATGGCACAGAAAAATCCTTTTTGTCTGTGTAAGTGTGTCTAGCACAAATAAGGAAAGAGACGTTGAATAGTTCCAACGGATATATTCTTGAAAATACTTCTTCAGTTTCAGCAAGTTCTTTAGAGTCTGAATGGATCAGAGTCTTCTAATGAGATTCAGAACTATGCTGTATCAGAGTCTTCTGCAGCATGTGTGCTTCTAGCGTGTTGTTCATCAGAGCATTTTGACACAGAACTTCAGTACTTGGCAGCGTAGGTACTTTCAGAATCTTCTGTAGATAAATGCTTTGAGAAACTCTTCAATTAATATTTAATATTCTTCTATACTTCAGATGCTTCAGCTTCAGATGCTTCTGATTATCTTCAGATGCTTCTGACTCAGAATGTTCTGGAGCTTCTTTCTTCAGATCCTTCTGGAGACTACGCTCAGGATCTTCTGTGAGGAGCAAACAGATTCTTCTGTAAGGTGCATCTGGCACTTCAGAGTCAGAATAACTTCTTGTATTCAAGGCAGATTTGCTTCTAGAGAGTTAATATAATTTCAATCTGCAGTAAAACTCTCAAACAAATTTTAGAGTATATAATTCTTAAATATAAATTTCCTAACAGTTATCATCAAAACAAAGAGTAATTATTAAGAACCAATCTGTGTTCTAACAATCTCCCCCTTTTTGATGATGACAAAAAGTATCACAAATTTTATTTAATTGAACATAAAGAATTATAACTCCCCCTGAGATGATGAATCTCCCCCTGAGTTGAATATGAAAAAGGAATAGAAACTTCTCTTTTTATCTTGAGTAATCTTCAGAGTCAGATCTTATTTGTCTTTGTGATAATTAAGGGTCAGACTATCTTGCAGATATGAGATTCAGAGTTTGATAAAAAAATGAATGATCTGAGAAACTCAGAGATTCTTTTATAGAGTGTTCTTATCAAATGTTCTGAAATAGTCAATTTAGATATTAGAAAGAGTAGATATGTCTGAAGATTCATTCTAATGAAATTATATTAAATAGTTCAGATCTTTATTTTCTCCCCCTTTTTTGTCATAAGCAAAAAGTAAAAACCTTTAATAAAGACAAATAAAAGGAACATGAAACAGATAATTCAATGGAGAATAACAAACTGATTCATTTAACATAACAGAGCAAGAGTACATTGGAGAATATCAGAAGATATAACAAGAACATTCAGATGCAAAACAACAGATGCACAAACATGAGAAAAAGAAAATTCTAAGAGTGTTTTGACAAAAGCATCTTCAATAGGTCTGTGATCTCAGATGATGATTGCTCTTGCTTTGACATCCACTTAGTCATTGTCTCATTCTTCTCATCCTGTTTAGACATCCACTCTGACATGTCCTCAGATTTCTTGTCTTGCTTCGCCATCCAAGATTTTATTTCAGATTGACCAGCTTCCAGAGCAGCAATCTTGTCTCCAAAATCTGGATTTTCTGTCTTTATCTCTGATGAAGAAGATGGAGGTTCTGCAGCCTGAACAGAGTCAATTGCCATAGGTTCTGGAGATCCTGAAGAAGGTTCTACCAGAGTCATAGTCAATGCATTGGCAGTTGGTTCTGGTGGAGGAGGAGGAGGAGCATCCAAACAAAGCAGAGGTTCAGTCTTGTTGACAATCCAGAATTGAGTTCTTTCAGCTCTGAGCTTGGCATCATCAGAACAGATGTTCTTCAGATTAGAAGCTACAGTGTTGAATCTATTGATAAAACTTTTCCAGATGATGTCAGTCTCATTTGCATCCATAGTTTCAGAGCATCTCTTCTGAACAGTACCTAAAGACATCTGTATTTCTTGCAAAAACGTTTGAAATAAATGATCAATATTAAGTCTGGGTGGTGGTTTAAGCAAGGTTTCCAGAGTCATCTGTTTAGGTTTGGGAGTTGGTGGTATTAGTGATTTTGAGATGGAAATCAGAGGAGGTGGAACATATGGAATGAATGGAATTTCTGGTTTTTGAGGTAAGGATCTGTTTAAAGCATTAAGCAGATTTGGTTGAGGTCTTGTGCGTGGGTAAACAACATCAAAGGATGCATTAGAATATGGTACGAAAGCAGAGTTTGATGGTTTATCAGATGCAACTGTGTTATCAGATGCAGGTTGCAGAGCTGAAACAACAGCTTTACCAGATGTAGCAGATATGGTGGCTAAGGATCCTTCATTATTCATAGATTGAATATATGAAAGGATTACAGATGGAAGGGCCTATCTGAGTTTTGGTTTCAGAGGTTTCAAAGGATCAGAAGGCTCAACTCTATCATAAAAATCTTTCAGTTTGAAACCATAAGATAAATTATGATAAAGAGAAGACACTTGGGCACAGGATATTCGAAATGATGATGGATTGGAAGTGGGAACAATCAGCTCAGATGAGGTTACAGGTGGAGGCATAGGGTCTGGAATGGTAGTTTTAGCAGGTAAGGTTGATTCAGGTTCAGGTTCAGGTTCATGTACAGGATATTTGTCAGATGGATTAATTAGAAAATCAGGATGAATTTCTGATTCTGATGAGTTGGAGGATGTAGTAGGTGTACAAGAGGTAGAAGAAACTTGAAACACTATTTTTAATGGAGTGATATCAAGAACTTCTGTCTCAGGAATATGAGAAGGTTCTGAAGGGGTATCAGATTGTTGTGAAGGTGGTTCAGATGAAACAGGAGCAGAAGTTACTTTAGTGGGTTCAGAAGTAACAGGTGCTACAGGTTCAGAAGATGGAATTTTTGATGGTGGTATGACAAAGTCTTTTTCTGGTTGATCTTCTGTGATTTGTTTTTCTGGATGATCAGAAGTTTGTGGTAGATTTTCTGTTTGTGGTTGAGCAGAGTTTTGTTTTTCAGAAGTTTGTTGACGTTCTGATGGTTGTGATTCTGTTTGTTGTGGTTCTGTTGGTTGTGAGGCTGATGGTGATGGGCGTGGAGTGAAGTGTTTGATGTGTATTTTGGGTTGAGGTGGTTTTGATACAGAAGCAGTGGTTTGTTTTTGAGGTGAGACAGAACAAGGGGCAGCAACAGATGTTGTTTGAGTGACAGGGGGTTTGGGAACAGACTTAATAGATGAATCATTAATAACAACATTTTTAGAAATAGCAGAAGTCTTTGTACCTTTGAGTTTAATCCTCTTAGCAGATGCAGAGGCAGCTTCTCCAGAATCCTTTCTCTTTAAAAGATCCTTGGGTTTCTCAGCAAACTTAGCCTTCTTCTGGACAGGTTCAG
Source organism: Lathyrus sativus (assembly GCA_963859935.3). NCBI lineage: Eukaryota > Viridiplantae > Streptophyta > Magnoliopsida > Fabales > Fabaceae > Lathyrus > Lathyrus sativus. The sequence goes on along the minus strand of OZ012740.1, from coordinate 555,268,644 downwards.
ATTCTGCTGCAGGCTGAGATCTTCTCCTCTTAAGTGGAACTTCTTCTTCTTCTTCTTCTCCTGCATCTGGCAGTGGTTGTTTAACAAGCTGAAACACATTGGCTGGTACATGCACTCCTTCCTTTTTGCATTCCTCTATATACATCAGAATTATATGTCTAGGTTCTTCAGCAAAGAATAGAGGAAAGTCTGATACTGGAACCCTCTTATTCAAATCAGACATATTTAACCTCTTTGGAGCAGTAGTGAGTTCATCAACAATCTTAAGTCTCAAAAGGCTTTTAGCGTTCAGAGGCTTTCCCATAATGAACTCTAATTCCTCTGTAACACCAGCATCATACAGAGCAGCCACTAAGCCATTTTCAGTGAGAAGATCTGAGAGCAACCTTCCAAAAGGTATCCAAGTCCTGATCTTCTGACCTTTTTCTTTTACGGATTCTCTAGATGCATTGATGTGATTCCACAGATGCATGAACAAAATGTAAGGAAGATCTACCTTGTTGCTCTGACTAAGGCAGTACATAAAATAGATCTGTTCATTGTTGACATAATCTGGGGAATTTGTTGACTTTCTGTGATGTATGCATCCCATGAAGATCTTGGCCCAGATCTTGTAATCAGGCTTCAGATCTTTGAATCTGTTAGAGGCTTGTCCAGCAGTCATAACTTCCTCATAAACTTCATCCATATCCACACGCCCAGCTGGCAGGTGGGAAACACCATCTGTTTCTTCATAACCAATCAATCTTCTGATCAGATCCTCTGTGATGATAATCTCCTTTCCCAGCACAGATGATAAAATAAACTTGGGATACACAGATGCATGAATCCAGAATTCCTTAACAAGTAGAGGGTAAACTGGTCCAAACAATCTATCAAAGTATTTCACCCAACCTTGAGCTCTAACAATGGAGCGAAAATCAAACCCATTGTCAGCCAGAGAATCAAATTCAACCATGGATTCACACAACACTTCTAATTTATCAACAGGTGTGAGAAGAGTTCTCTTTGGAGGAGTATATGGAGCAACACCTAGATTATCTGAAGTCACAGCAGCCATTGTAGATTGAAATTGTGCAGTGGTTGATGAAGAAGACGCCATTGAAGAATGCTTTTTAACACACTTAGGTTTTGAGTTTTTATGCAGAGAGAACAATAGATGAAAACGCATGTAAATTCTGAGAGTGAAAAGTGTGAAAGTGAATACACAACAAGTATTTATACTAATCACTTAGGCACATCAAGAGTCAGAAAGAAAACACACGTTTGAGCAGCATTAAATGAAGAGAATAAAATCATTTCAAATAATAAATGCTTCTGACAATTTTGGGGGGAAAACCAAGATATTTACTATTCAAATTTCACCTCAAACGTCTTTTCAGTTGTGTACACGCCACCTCTTCAGATTTTGTGTGACACGTGTTTGCTTGCATGCTGTTCTGAATTCTCTCAAGAAATGAAACGTTAGCCAACGTTCAGATCTTCTAAAGATAGTTAGTTCAGATTTTCACATCAGAAACATTAATCAGAATAGAATAAATGAACAGAAGAAATACTTCAGATGAATTAAGCATATTTGCATCTGGAACAAGTTGCTTATGATAAATATCATTCTGGACAAAAATCCATACCAATATTTTTCAGAATAAAATTGAATCTATCTTCAACAAGGGGTTTTGTAAAAATATCTGCCCATTGATGATCTGTATCAACAAAGGCTAAATTTATGATTCCCTTCTGAACATAGTCTCTAATGAAATGATGCTTAATTTCTATATGTTTTGCCTTAGAATGTAAAATGGGATTCTTGGACAAACATATAGCAGAAGTATTATCACAAAAGATAGAAATGTTACTCTAAAAAATTTGATAATCTTCTAGTTGACTTTTCATCCAGAGCATCTGCGTACTACATCCAGCAGCAGCAATGTATTCAGCCTCTGTGGTTGAAAGTGCAATTGTGGGTTGCTTCTTGCTGTACCAGGAGATTAGATTTCTTCCTAGAAATTGACAACTTCCAGAAGTACTTTTTCTTTCCACTCTGTCTCCAGCATAGTCAGCATCACAGAATCCAACTAATTTGAAATCATCAGATTTTCTGTAACACAAACCCACATTAGAAGTACCTTTCAGATACCTTAGAATCCTCTTGACAGCTGTCAAGTGTGATTCTCTAGGATCTGATTGGAATCTAGCACACAGACAAACACTGAACAATATGTCAGGTCTAGAAGCAGTAAGATAAAGAAGAGAACCAATCATACCTCTGTAGAGCTTCTGGTCTACTTTCTTACTTACCTCTTCTTTCCCAAGTGAGCTAGTAGGATGCATTGGAGTCTTTGCCAGCTTGCTGTCAGACATGTTGAATTTCTTTAGAAGTTCTTTAACATACTTTGTCTGATGAATGTAGGTGCATTCTGAAGTTTGCTTAACTTGGATTCCTAAAAAGAATCTGAGTTCTCCCATCATGCTCATTTCAAATTCTGCCTGCATACATGTAGCAAACTCCTTTCCAAGCATAATATTTGTTGATCCAAAAATAATATCATCTACATAAATTTGGCAAATTAGAAGATCTTTCTTTATTGTTTTACAGAATAGAGTTGTATCCACTTTGCCTCTGATAAAATTCTTCTCCAGAAGAAAATTACTCAATCTCTCATACCAAGCTCTGGGAGCTTGTTTTAATCCATATAGATATTTCTTTAATTTGAAAACATGATCTGGAAATTTTTCATTTTCAAAACCAGGAGGTTGGTGGACATAAACTTCTTCTTCTATAATACCATTAAGAAAGGCACTTTTAACATCCGTCTGATACAGAGTGATGTTATTCTGTGCAGCAAAGGAAATAAGAAGGCGTATAGATTCTAACCTTGCCACTGGAGCATATGTATCAGTGTAATCAATACCTTCTTGCTGACTGTATCCTTGAGCAACCAGCCTTGCCTTATTCCTCTCAACTTCTCCTTTCTCATTTAGTTTATTTCTGAAGACCCATTTTGTACCAATAATATTAAATCCTTGAGGTCTTTGAACTAGATCCCATACATCATTTCTGCTGAATTGATTAAGCTCTTCTTGCATGGCAATAATCCAATCATTGTCTTGCAGAGCTTCTTCTACATAAGATGGTTCAATTTCTGACACTAGTCCAAAAAGTGATGCTTCAGATGATCTTAGAAAAGATCTTGTTCTGATGGGATCATCCTTCTTTCCAATAATGACATCCTCTGGATGAGAGGCTTTAATTCTGGATGATGATCCTCTGATAGTTGACTCTTCAGAAATTTTTAGATTATTCATCTGAGAAGTTAAGGGAGTAGCATCTGGAGTTGCTTCTGGTTCCTTCACTTGAAGTTTGTCTGCTTCTGGAACTTCAGAGTCAATAAAGACTACTTCCCTATCTGCAGAGTTATCAACCTGCTTTGGCTTTTCAGAGCCAAGCTTATCATCAAATCTGACACGAATGGATTCTTCCACAATCTGTGTCTCAGTGTTGTATACTCTGTAGCCTTTAGAGCGTTCAGAATATCCAAGCATGAAACACTTCTGTGCTTTGGAATCAAACTTGCCCAAATTTTCTTTACTGTTTAACATATAACAGATACATCCAAAAGGATGAAAATAAGAAATGTTGGGCTTTTTGTTCTTCCACAATTCATAAGGAGTCTTCTTCAGAAGAGGTCTAACAGATACTCTGTTCTGAATGTAGCATGCTGTATTGATTGCTTCTGCCCAAAAATGTTTTGCCAGATTTGTCTCATTGATCATGGTTCTGGCCATTTCTTGCAAAGTTCTATTTTTCCTCTCTACAACCCCATTCTGTTGTGGAGTTCTAGGACAGGAAAAATCATGAGTAATGCCATTTTCAGAAAAATATTTTTCAAAATATTTATTTTCAAATTCACCACCATGATCACTTCTGACTTTTAAAATTTTGAAATTCTTTTCATTCTGGACTTGCTTGCAGTAGTCAAAGAACACAGAATGTGACTCATCCTTGTGTTTTAAGAACTTTACCCATGTCCATCTGCTAAAGTCATCAACAATGACCAATCCATACTTCTTGCCTCTGATGGATGCAGTTTTCACTGGTCCAAACAGATCAATATGAAGTAGTTCTAATGATTTAGAGGTAGAAACAACATTTTTTGATTTGAAAGATGTTTTTGAAAACTTCCCTTTCTGGCATGCTTCACAAAGAGCATCTGAAGTGAACTTCAGATTAGGGAGTCCTCTGACAAGATTAAGTTTATTAATCTGAGATATACGTCTCATATTAATATGGCCCAATCTTCTGTGCCAGACCCATTGCTCTTCATTCACAGACAATAGGCATTTAACATTTTGAACTTTAAGTTCTGAAAGATTTATTTTGTAAATGTTGTTTTTCCTCTTACCACTAAACAGGATAGAGCCATCCTTCTGACTAATAGCTTTACAACATTTTTGATTAAAAGTTATATCATAACCATTGTCACTTAATTGACTTATGGACAATAAGTTATGTTTTAACCCTTCAACAAGTAAAACATTAGTAATAGAGGGAAGTTTACCATTTCCAATAGTGCCAGATCCAATGATCTTGCCCTTCTGATTCCCTCCAAACTTCACGTCCCCTCCAGATCTAAGTTCCAGGCTTTGGAACATAGACTTTTCTCCTGTCATGTGTCGTGAGCATCCAGAGTCCAGGTACCATGATTGGTGTCCTGACCTTGCTGCTAAGAACATCTGCAACAGGAATTATTTTGTTTTTAGGTACCCAGATCTTCTTGGGTCCTTTGGGGTTAGTTGTTTTTAGGATTTTTTTTGCAACATAATGTTTATTCTGACTTACCTTAGGTTTAAACACATAAGTACTCTTCTCAGAGCTTGTGTGTTTAATGTCATTCAGGTGACCAAATTTGAATTGAGAGTACAGAGGTGTCTTCCTGATGAAAAGTTTGTCAACAGGTTTTGGATTGCTTCCAGATGAAGACTCATATCCAATGCCTCTTCTGTTGTTTCCACTAACACCATAGATCATGGAAGCCATCTTGCTTCTGTCTATGCTCTTAGTGAGAAATCTCTGAAAACTAGAGTCATATTTTTCTAAAATATTTTCACATGACTTAGTCTCAGATTCAGATTCTTGTTGAGTTCTATCAAAGTCATTTTTGATTTTTAAATTTATTTCTTTCTGCTCAACAAGTTCTGTTTTCAGAAGATCAATCTCAGATTCAAGATTGCTTTTCAGCTTCTTGTATTTGAGTTTGATGTTGTTATAACTTTTAAGAACTTCTGTTAAAACTTTAATGAGTTCTTCTTTGGTAAGTTTAGCCATTACCTCTTCTGCATCATCATCAGATTTAGATTCAGATTCATATCCTGAGGTACCTTCCTCTTGATCCTCTGTCCTGGCCATCAGTGCAACGTTTGCACATTCTTCTTCTGATTCAGAAGATGATTCACACTCATCTGAGTCATCCCATGTTGCCATCAGAACCTTCTTCTTTTTGTTGAACTTCTTCTTAGGTTTTTCTTTCAGAAGTTTGGGGCAGTCATTTTTGTAGTGCCCAGGTTCTTTGCACGCATAACACACAACTTATTTCTTGGCAGATCTTCTGTGACTAGAAGATTCCTTTCTGTTGTCAGATCTTCTGAAGTTGTTGAACTTCTTTCCCTTGTGCTTCAGATTTTGTTAATCCTTCTGGACAACATGGATAACTCATCTTCTTCTTCAGAAGAAGATTCTTCAGAACTTTCTTGAATGACCTGCAAAGCTTTAGCAGTTTTGTTAGATTTTAATGCTACAGATTTACCTTTATCTTTCTTCTGAGGTTCATCTTCCTCAAGCTCAATCTCATGGCTCCTCAGTGAGCTGATGAGTTCTTCTAGAGAGATCTTGTTCAGATCTTTGGCCATCTTCAGGGCAGTCACCATTGGTCTCCATCTGACAGGCAGACTTCTGATGATTCTCTTTACATGATCTGACGTAGAATATCCCTTGTCCAGAACTTTCAGCCCAGCAGTGAGTATCTGGAATCTGGAGAACATGGTTTCAACAGATTCAGAGTCTTCCATTTTGAAAGCCTCATACTTCTGGATCAGAGCCAGAGCTTTTGTCTCCTTAACTTGAGAATTTCCCTCATGTGTCATTTTTAGGGATTCAAACATATCAAAAGCTGTCTCCCTGTTTGTGATTTTCTCATATTCTGTATGTGAAATAGCATTCAGTAATATGGTTCTGGCTTTATGGTGATTTCTGAAGTCTTTCTTCTGAGAATCTGTCATAGATTTTCTGTCAATCTTTTTGCCATCCTCATCTGTGGGATGTACATATCCATCTATGACAAGATCCCATAGATCAACATCATATCCTAGGAAAAAACTCTCAATTCTGTCTTTCCAGTAATCAAATTTTTCTCCATCAAACATTGGAGGTTTGGTGCTGATCATATCCCTCTCTTCATATTTATTGTTAATATTGGACATTGAATTATCAGCCATGATAACAAATAAATATAAATATCAAAGTATATCTCTCTGGATCTTTACTGACACTGTTAAGTGGTAGCACACTCAGAATCGGAGCTCTGATGCCAACTGAAGGTGAGATAATACTTAGAAGGAGGGGGGGGGGGTTGAATAAGTATGGAAAATAAAGACTTGAAAATAATCACACAATTATTTTTATCCTGGTTCGTTTAACAACTACTCCAGTCCACCCTTCCAGAGTGATTTGCCTTTCACAACAAGGACTTAATCCACTATTAAATCAAACTGATTACAATAGTAACACCTAAGAACAACAGTTCTTAGTCTTCTCAAGAGCTACTGATTCTAACTGAATCCTCTTAAGGAATATCCTTTACAATCAATGTAAATAAAATACAAGAGTTTTTAATGCTTCTATAAAGCTTTTATCACAACAGTGATTTTTCTCTTAAGTTTAAGTACAATGAGATTCTATGAAGAATAAGAATGAGAGCTTTTAGAATATTATGATATCTTTTCAGCAAGTGTGTAACTGAAGAATGAAGTGAAGATCTCCTTTTATAGGCAGCTGAATCATGCAAGCTGAACGTTGAAAAGAGAGTCCCAAAAGGTCTGAGCCTTTTTGTCTTCACATCAACTGACCTTTCCTTGAAATAGATGGCACAGAAAAATCCTTTTTGTCTGTGTAAGTGTGTCTAGCACAAATAAGGAAAGAGACGTTGAATAGTTCCAACGGATATATTCTTGAAAATACTTCTTCAGTTTCAGCAAGTTCTTCAGAGTCTGAATGGATCAGAGTCTTCTAATGAGATTCAGAACTATGCTGTATCAGAGTCTTCTGCAGCATGTGTGCTTCTAGCGTGTTGTTCATCAGAGCATTTTGACACAAAACTTCAGTACTTGGCAGCGTAGGTACTTTCAGAATCTTCTGTAGATAAATGCTTTGAGAAACTCTTCAATTAATATTTAATATTCTTCTATACTTCAGATGCTTCAGCTTCAGATGCTTCTGATTATCTTCAGATGCTTCTGACTCAGAATGTTCTGGAGCTTCTTTCTTCAGATCCTTCTGGAGACTACGCTCAGGATCTTCTGTGAGGAGCAAACAGATTCTTCTGTAAGGTGCATCTGGCGCTTCAGAGTCAGAATAACTTCTTGTATTCAAGGCAGATTTGCTTCTAGAGAGTTAATATAATTTCAATCTGCAGTAAAACTCTCAAACAAATTTTAGAGTATATAATTCTTAAATATAAATTTCCTAACATTTATCATCAAAACAAAGAGTAATTATTAAGAACCAATCTGTGTTCTAACAGAAGGGACTCGGTAGGACTTCGCGGTCCTAGGCCTACGTATTCTCAATAGATATGAGAAAGTTAGAGTCAACGTAGTTCGGGAAACTACGTGTAAAAGATAGAAGTGTGCTCGGCGAGGATTGTGGCCCTCGTGCCTACGTACCTTTACTTAAAAGAAGTAAAGAATCATAGCAGCCGTAATTTGGCCTAAGGTTAACTAGTGCTTTTGTGGATGATGCTATCGTGCGCATTCTAGCAGTTAGGTGTATTGCGCCCGCTCGTGGAGTCTTAGGAGTTACCTATTTACGATATAACGAACATAACATATCCTTTTTGAAAAGAGATATTTTCTCTATTCGAGGCAAGATGTCACATTTGATTTGTGGAAGTTATTTTTAGGGTGAAATAGGTCCTCGGATAGTAACCCCTTGCGGGTAATACCTAATTCTTTATCTCAAAGATTTATTATGAAAAGGTGTGGCGAACATAGTCACGTATTCATATTGAAAGACGAGTATCAATACCACACATTCTACAGTGAGTATCCTGACACTCGGAGAGGAATAATTCTCCACTCAATCTTCTCTCTTTAGTTCAATATAAAGAGAACTTCATTCTTTTTTTTAAAGTGTTTTTGGTCTTGAATGGTAAGTTTTTTGCGACAGTGAACCCTAAAGGTAATGTCAAGCACTCAGAATAGGAGAAGGCCTGCGCCTAACCACTCCATAACCATTCAAGTTTTATTGTGAAAAGAGTTTGGAAATGCACTTGGTACGTGACCAAGGTTTTAAGAGAAACGTTTTGAAAAGAACAGATGGTGAATTGGTTTAAAATTTGTTTGAGAAAATATGCTTGACGTTGGATCAAGGGTTTGATTGCTTAAAAAAAAGTTTGAGGCGGTGCGAACAAGGTTGATGGCGATGCACAAGGCAATCGACTTACAAGGTCAAAAATGGCTCGATAAGAATCGAGAGTTTGTTTTGAAAATAGTTTTTAGAACCAAAAGTAAAAAATGACCACAATAATATCCATATACAATGGCCATACAAACACATCGGGTTAACCGTCTTGAAAATACGAGTAAAAGAAGGCAAGTCATGAAAAAAAAAACAGCATGAAATAACAAAAAAAGTGAAAAGAACAGGGGTCTAACACGGCCTGTGTCAGGAAGTGCCCGCATCATGGGTTTTTTTGGTAAACAGGGAGCTGACACGGCCTGTGTCAGCACCCCTGGGAGATGCGCGCGAAGGAAGTTTAAACAGCGGGCTGACACGGCCACCTGTGTCAGCCCTACTGGGTGAAAAATCTAAACTATGTTTTTTTTTCTTTTTCCTCTCTTGTGGTTCTTACAAAAGTTCCTTGGTCCCTCTTCGGACCTTACACAATGTATACAGCACAAAAATCACTTAAAGAGAAAATAAAAGACAATGCAAAATATATAAAGAGAGAAGAGTTTGAAGAAATGGATACCCAAGAGTTGTTATCTTTCTTGAAAACCTCCACTGATTTTGGTTGGGTGTGCTTTATGATTCACTTTCTTTTCTGGTCTTATATCACTCTCTTATTCTCTCAATGGTTTCCTTTCTTTCTCAATCTATTTTCTCAATGATGTTTTTAATGTTTCCTCCTTTCTCAATCTCTCTTTTCTGGTTTTTTATAGTTCTCTTGTGTTTTCTCACTCTCTATTTTTCTGGTTTTTCTCTCTATCTCTTGCTCTACATATGCCTCTTTTTGTTTGTAGCTGCTCCTTTTCTTTTTAAGCTCAGCACATTAGGGTTTTCCCTCATTTCAAAACTTCATATTTTTACTTAGAAATGTCCAATGCCACTTTCTTGATGTCATTATCTTTCTTTCCATTTTCATGTGTGTTGCTATGCTGTATTTTTGCTGCTACACTTGCCTAGCCTGCCTTTTTTTCTGCTGCACCTTGCATTGCTCTCAAATCTTGTACCCATTTGTTGGCTTGTGCTTGGACTGCCCTTGTGGTCAATGTTACTACCTTTAACAAAAATTTTAAATTTTGATATTTGATGTGTAGATGCATCACCATGAGTTTATCCCTTTGGTTTTGGGACATGAGTTGTTTGGCTATGAGGAAAATTGTCACTTCTTGCATGGGGACTATTTTAGATCACATTGAAATTGCCCATGACTAAGCATGCATAGTCTTGATCTTGAAATGTTCCAATGGTAAGTTACCTCTTAAATATTTTCCTTGGATGTTTGTAAGCATAATGAGGAACATGTGGACTTGATGGGGCATGAAGGGTACCATAGCATGAAATTGATTAGAAACTTGAATTAAGATTAGAAATAGCTTAATTTTCTAAGCATTACATAAAGTTATAAACTTTGTAACAAATGTGACATTCTTGTAATGTCATGAAATTTCTCTTTGTAATCTAATCTTGAATATGGAATAATGGATCTCCCTTATACCATTGAATTTGAAATGAATGAATTCTTAAATTATGAATTTATGATCTTTTAAATTCCACTTGATCATAGAATTTGAAATAAAGTTGGATGAAGAAATCTTGAATTAGGCCTTGGCCTTCATGTTCATTAAGAATATTGATTTTGAATATCCTAATACTTTTCAAGTAACTTATCCTTGAAGGAATCTACATGAGTAGACTTTCTAACTTGAACCAAACCTTAGATGATGAACCTTTTCTTCCATGTAGCCCATGATAGGCAATTCATCTTATTTGAAATGGAAAACAACGAACCGACCCAATCCTTACCTTGTAAACCTGCATGCTTGCTATGCCCTGATGATTTGATTCATAGAAACTCCTGATCCCATGCAAAGTATGATCATGAATTACAACCCAATGATGATGCAGATGAACGCAAAGCAAAAGCCAGTTAAGGTTAGAAAAAGGGAGGGCAAATTTTGGGGTGTAACATATGTATAATGACAATATGAATAATATGGCAAGATATATAACAATATAATCGAGATAATATTCACAATAATATAGTCAAGATAATATTAACAAGTATATGAACAAGATAATATAATCAAGATAATACTGACTGAAAGTAAAACAATGTATATTTGACTGAAAATAAAGCAGTTGTATACTGACGGAAAGTAAAATTAGTGGTTAGTTGATTTATGAATTGAATCGGGACGAAATATAACGCTAAACCGTCATAGCTCGACTTATAATGAAAGTCAAACTATACGAGGTCGCGTAAATTGATATTCGTGCTAAAAACAAGATAGAGAAATGATATTGAGGATCATTCTCCAATTTAATTGTGTCGCACGGACGAAAAAGAGTGGGATCTCGTCTTAATCATAAACTCATGTCGATTAATCAAAGCTAGCCTATCACGATCCCAAAGTAAAGAGAATGACCCAAATGGTCATTTTCCATAGATTTGACATAGTAAAGGTTATCGACTTTGATAAATTGACGTTTAAGAATTCAAAGACTTTATTGATCGATAAAATAAAATAAAATCGGGGTGGAATTGAAAATGAGGAGAGGAAAAGAAAATGGTCTCGGACTAATTACTATTTATCAATAATTTGACCAACAATAATCTTTGAGGTCTCTTCATCGACAAAAAAATAAATTTTAAAAAAAGGAAAATTGAATAACAACGAGAACCACCTATGGCATTAAATCGAGAACTACGAGAAAAAAACTAAAGAAATAAGTTCTTCCAAAAAAAGAAATGTAAAGAAATTCAATGAAAACTAAAATGGGGGCGGCGTCCAGGTTTTAAAGGTATGTGAATAGGAAACTAAGATGCGCTTCAAAGCCCATAACACAACATTAAAACAATGATTTGAATATTAAAAAAAAGGAAAACCGAAGGTTATGCATCATCATCCTTTTATCTTGTCAGGTTTCACTTTTCTTCATAAAATAAAATATGGTTAAATTTCAACATTAAATCAACTTGTGAAAAAAACGAGGACCCGCCCAACAAGATCAGAAAGAAAAAAAAACGTCGCGTTGCAAAAAACAAAAAGTACTGAAATCAAAGGATCTAAACATCAGGCACACATCATCACGTTCGGTCGACCTTTGATTTGTCTGTCTCCCTTTCGCTTCGATTTTTAGATTTGGCTCCGTTCGGTTTGATTCAAACTTTTAAGTCCTTTAATCACTCTTTCTTTCTCTACTTTCTAGCTTTGTTTCTGGATTTGTTTTGTTTGGGTTTCAATCGCCCTCTCTTCTTCTTATTGTTTCCATCTCCTTCTACTCGATTCACTCTGCTTTGATTCTGGGTTATGAGCGTTTGAGGGGATTCGAACGGTTGTTGTTGTTGATTTTTTTGGAGAAGAAAGTTTGAGTAGTTTTGGGGTTGGAAAACAATCGAAGGAAGGTTTTGGGGTTTGATAGGATTTGAATGGGTTTCTGTGAAAATTTGAGTGAGGTTGGTTTTGGTGTTATTGAAGAAGGAGGTCGACAATGTCATACAATTAGGGAGGTATTTACGCGGAGTTTTTGTTGGCTTCTCCCCCCTTTTCCTGAGTGAAGACGTGATGGTGTTTAAAGATGGGATTAAGGGCAAAATAGAGAATTGATGCTGTGCTTTGGTGGTTTTATGTGGTATACGAATTTGTTGTTTTTTACAGGTGGTGGGGTCAAGCTGAAAGTTTCTTTTGGTTGTACTGTGATAAAATTACAGGTAGCTCATTTTTTGGTGCGTGTAGGAGGGATTAGCATATGGGGTTTTGGATGATGTGGATGATTTGTTTCTGGGCTGCAGGTGCAAAAAAGTAGCGTGAGTTCAGTGCAGGATTTATTGTGGTGAGGTAGTAAAGGTCTTGCAGATCATTGCAGGCTGACAATATTGTCTCGTGTAGCAGCATACGTGTGGGAAGCTAGGGACTCATTTTTCCTGGAAGGTGCTGTAACACCCCCTTCTATACCCCCAAATAAACAAATAAATCACATAATAGAATTTCATCAGAGTAAATTTGAAACATGGTATAAAAGAAGTATGCCACATCATGCACAAAATAACATACAACACCTACTCTATAAAAGACATGTAACAGTGGGGTAGCTTCAACAGAGGAACTTAGTCCTTACACCCACATCTCAATATTTAGAATTAAAACGGAAAATCTAAACATTGAATCACTTAAAACATGTAATCATATAAATACATATCATTCAGTTTGTTTCATCACATAATTCGTGTTTACATAAACATTTACCATCAGATACATATACAAAATGTATCCCAAAAGAATACTATACAATCCTAACTACCCGGTGCTACATATCAGAGTTAACCGACAAAAGAATGAAGCTATACTTCACAAAAGACCTCCAGCGAAACCTAATCTGCAATGCCTCATAGAGCATTATAAAACAACAGAAGGGTGAGAAATATTATCTTAATAATCAATGCATATAATCATACATACATACACAAGTATAGATTACATATATTCCATATTTTCTCACCACAATTCATTACAATCATCAGATATATCACAATATGTACAAGCAAATATGGATAATCATCAAGCATGTTTTCATCATGCACACATCCATAATCCTCAACTCAACAATTGATACACAAGCATACTTCATATAATAATGATATATATGCCATGCGACTCAATGCAACTCAATGTCATGTGGTACCAACACTTGTTATCATTTTTTGGTTCTTACATTTAAACCGGGTCCACCCTTCTAGACCGATAACAACAAAAGTCCGTTCCCTAAGCTTTCAAACCCACCCTTCTAGGTTTGGGACAAGTCACTAGTCTCCATGAAACTAGCAAACATTGCCTCTTGACTAAATGATGCATATGCAATCAACCACCAAATGCATTTAAGACCGTTCTCGCATCTTAATCTCATGCATTCAAATAATTCATCACTCAAGAATTATAATAATGATTGCACACACAACATATCTCAAATAATCAAAATATTCATAATTAAATACCATCACCATAATTATCAAGCAATGCACACATATTCAAAATATGTTCCCATGCATTCTTCACATACAATCGCATACAATCAATATGCATTCACAATATCGTGCCAACGGCAATGAACATAATCACATTCATCATATTCGTTATGCATTTTTAATCAATTTTAAACAATGCGTAAATTGGTCAAAAGACCACATTTCATAATCAATTCCACAACCTAGGATTCACGCCTTACGGCTACCCACATCACATCTTATCATAATAGTACACAAACTATTCAATTTAGATAAGGACTAAACATAATCAAATCACACAATCAACATTGGATGGAAAACATAGGAAAAGAAAAATGCTGTCACATTCGCTGACCTTCACCTGGAGAAGCATCTGGCGAATGCTTGCTGCTTCACTCGCCTGGAGAACTCACTGGCGAAGACAGACAGTAGCTACTGGAAGTGTTTGCTACCACTCGCTACCTCCTTCGCCTGGCGAAACCTCTCGCCACCTCCTTCGCCTGGCGAACACACCAGCGAAGACTGAGTTTGGCCACTGTAATGGTTCGCTACCCACTCGCTGGGCTTCGCCTAGAGAACCTTCGCTTCCTGTTCGCCTAGCAAACGCTAGCGAACCTGCGAACTCAGAACCCCAAACTGTTCAGAATCGTCCAATCCTCCCAAAATCAACCGATTCAATTCCAATCAACTCCAGTAATCTTAACCCAACATTACCCGACTAAACTACGCCATTTATTCCCGATTCTAACCGTTCAAACATCGATTTTTACCGATTAATCCATTTCGACCTAAAATGGAAAAAGATGGAAAACAACCAAACAAATCCAAACACACACATACATGATCATAAACATTGATAGGATAACAACATTTCACGCCCTTACCTTGATTAATCGAACGTTGGAAGTTGTTCTTGAAGAATCCAAGTTTTCCTCTTTTTCCTTCTCTTTTCTCCCCTTCCTCTTTCTTTCTCTTCTCTTTCTCTTATGTTTCTATCTTTCCTTTTCTTTCCACCTTTCCTCTTATATGTCTTTCCCTTCTAATTCTCTCCAATATTTTCTTCTCTCAAAATATCTACCAATTCATTTAATTAATCATCCAATAATTAAAATAATCCAAATAAATCAATTAATTAATATGAATAATTAATTATTGAAAAATTGGGTTGTTACAGGTGTTGCAGTATGTTTTGCAGCAAGCTCTTACTTTAACCGTGTTATTTTTTGATTATTTAGAATTTAGATTTTGTAATGGAATTGTAACCTCTAAATTATTTTGTAAAATTTTGGGCCTTATGGTATGGCGGGCTTGTAAAACAAATGGATTCACATACAAATTTAAATGGGCCCTTAAATCATGATTTTTGTTATGATTTTGTTGTAACTCTTGGACTCTCTTCCATTTTATTGCTTGTAATGTTCTTAGAGTTTTCTTTGAACCTTGTAAACTTGACTTCAAATTGGTGTGAGAGTTTTGAAATCGGATTTTTGTTTGTAATTTGGATGAATTTGAAACCGACGGTTATCACTTCAACTTGTAACGAATTTATTTAGATTGAGACTTGGGACTTGAAATCATGATTTGAAGTAACCATACTTCAAAATGATACTATAAAAATAGCGTTGCTCATGGCTCCAAAAAACAATTCAAACATGGCTGAAGAAGTAATATCAATGGCCATAACTTTTATTTTGTACTTCTTGGTCACCTTGAACTGTGGCCTTAACAAAAATGTTCACCTGGTTTGCTACTTATCACAAATTTGCTTATAGCTTGAAACCACTGGTATCTTGTCTTGAAAACCTCTAATGGTCGGCCAAACAAAAATCACCTCTTGAAATAACCTTGAAATATAGCTTAAAAATGAAGCAAGGCTTGAATTAATCCTGAACTTGAAATAAACTGAGACCTTTAATCAGTTGCTTTATCTGAAGCTGACCACCTGAATACCAGTAAACAAAATCCTTTACTATGAACCAAGTGAGCACTAAATGACTTGAGATTATGAATTGAAACCCGATGATTCTCAAACATGCCACACCTGCTTTGGTACAACCTGAAAACTTGATCACTAATTGAAAAATGAACTCGATTATGCTGATTCTTCAACCATGAAGCACTGATAACATGACACAGTTTGACAACTTGAACCATATATAGATGATTTAGGCACAAAACCCTTATTGAACTCTCAAGCACACACCACTTAAAACATGCATATCCTGACCCTAATCGTGAAGCCAAACTTGTACGACCATTGAACCCTAATCAACAGTTGCTAGAACCACTTTGGACACAACCTTGTACTAACTTGAACAACCATCAGAAGCAACATATATTCTTGGATTTTCTAAATAATTGTCAGTGGACGAATGTAAAAATCGAAAGTTATACACCGGTAGGACAAATTTAGGGTATGACAGATACCCCTATCTAATTAGCTTAAACCGAGTAAGATGAACTGTTATGGCGTTCATTCTTTCAAGGTAGAAGTCAATTAGATATGAAGAAAACATTGAATTTGTCTAAAAAGAAATAAAGTACTCAGGTAGTGAAATAACGAATCAATGTCAACCCTAGAGTAGACATTGAGAATCTTGGAAAAGCCGTTATCACCAAAAGGATGATAGAGCAACACACACACACACAACCCTGACACCAAAAGGATGCAAGGAAACACTCGCACAATCTGGCACCAAAAGGATGGCAGGCCCATCACCAAAAGGATGACGGAGCGAAACACACACAGCTCTGACCCTAAAAGGATGCAAGGAAACACTCGCACAATCTGGAACCAAAAGGATGAAAGACCCATCACCAAAAGGATGACGGAGTGAAACACACACAACCGTGACACCAAAAGGATGTAGGAGAATCCTCGCACAATCTGGAACCAAAAGGATGACAGACCCATCACCAAAAGGATCACGGAGCGAAAGACACACAACCTTGACACCAAAAGGATGTAAGGGAACCCTCACACAATCTGACACCAAAAGGATGACAGACCCATCACCAAAAGGATGTAGGCTAGGTTGAACCGACGAGGTTCGGCTATCACCAAAAGGATGATGGTGAGGTAATTGACAAAGGTCATGTTTGCTGGAGATAACTCACTAGGGAACACCCAAGAGAAAGATTGGATTGAAACAAATCAACGGGGAACTCCCCCTGACTTACTTGGAGCTCACAACTTTGACCATAAAAGATTGAAATAACTTCATGAGGAACGCCCATGAACTGAAGAAGATGCCCTTGACTGGGATGAATTATGTGTGATGTTTTGTCTTGGTCAACAAAAGGTAGAACAACTTCGCGAGGAATGCCCACGGGTTTGAAGGAGATGCCCTTTTCTAGGCTGAATGTTGCATTGAAACTCTTGAATTTTCCCAACAAACGGTTGAACAACTTCGTGGGGAACACCCAAGGTCTTGAATGATGTGCCCCTGGCTGGGCTGATTGCCAACTTGGAAATCTGATCAACCACAAGGTCGAAATAACATCATGGGAAGCACCCATGGTCTTGAAAAAGATGTTAGAACACAGATTGATGTTTCTTATATCTCTATGTTTTGATGATAACTCTTATGGAATTTTGTATTAAGAAAATATGTACTCTAAAATTTGTTCAAGTATTATTGTTTCAGGTATTAAATTAAATAATCTTAAAGAAGCAAAATACATAAGTACAAGAAACTATGCAAGGCTCTGAAGCATCATATGCAAGATTATCAGAAGATTATGAAGCGCTGCCAGAAGGATCTGAAGCAGAAGCTACAGAATGATCTGAAGTGTTAATGAAAGAAGCGTACAAAGAGTTGAAAGCTTTGATCCAACCAGACTCTGAAGTTCTTTTTACTGCAAGAACAGAGGCTTTGATAATCAGACTCTTATCATTAATATTCACGCTCAAGCACTACTGCTGCATACTCTGATGAAGACTCTGATCAAGATTGAGACTCTGATATATTAAGATCTGATCATCTATCAAGGATCTAAACATCTCAATCATTTTAGCTCTGATCATCTTAAAGTATTTCATTGCTTTAAGCTTGCTACAAGTTCTGAAGTGCAGATTATGAAGACTTCATCCTGAAGGAAGCTTGTTGAAGAAGCTGTAAACTTGATTGGACGTGGTGCTACTTCCAAAGTAACCAACGACTATTTTGTCCAAAGAAGTGACGTGGTGCAAATCCCAAGGCTTCTACAACCATACTTTTCCTGCAAAAAGCATATCTTTGCCCATACTTTTTGGTAATGAAAAGTCTTATATTCTAATAAAATATTCAGCTGCACATCACTCAAAGCATATTGGAAAAGCTATAAAAGGAGAACTTCTACACCATTTTGAAGCTGCTAATTTCCTGCTTATCACTTGCTCATTGCTAGTTCACTCAGAAAGAAATATTCATACACACTTGATTCATCAAAGTGAAAATCTCACAAAGATCTTATTCATTTGTTCTATATAAAACTGTATAGTTTTAGTTGTACTTAATCTTAAGTGTAAATATCACAGTTGTGATACAGCTTATTAGAAGCAATCAAACACTTGTTAGTTTACATTAATTTGTAAGAAGTTCCTTAAGAAGACCAAGGTGTGGTCAGTAGTTCTTGAGAAGACTAAGACAGTTGTTCTTAGTGCTTACTATTGTAATCAGTTTATTAATAGTGGATTAAGTCCTTGTGGAGAAAGGCAAATCATCTTTGATAAGGTGGACTGGAGTAGTTGAGTTCAACGAACCAGGATGAAAATCTTGAGTTGTTTTTATTGTCATATTTCTTAAAACTCTTATTCAACCCCCCCCCCCCTCTAAGTGTTTTTCTCACCTTCAGTTGGTATCAGAGCTCCGGTTCTGTTTAGGCTATCACTTAACCGTGACTAGAAAAGATCCAGTGGGAAAAACTCTTGATATTCTTGGTTGATATACTTTATGGCTGCTGAAACTTCAACACCCAACAACAACAAATATGAAGAAAGAGTCAGCACAAAACCTCCCATGTTTGATGGAGAAAAATTTGACTATTGGAAAGATAGACTAGAAAGTTTCTTTCTAGGATTTGATGCTGATCTTTGGGACTTAGTTATTGATGGATATGTTCATCCCACTGATGGGAATGGAAAGAAAGTTGACAAAAAATCAATGACTGAGGCGCAAAAGAAGGAATTCAGAAATCACCACAAGGCTAGAACTATCTTGCTAAATGCTATATCTCATACTGAGTATGAGAAAATAACCAACAGAGAAACTGCCTTTGATATATTTGAATCCCTAAAGATGACTCATGAAGGGAACTCTCAAGTTAAAGAAACCAAGGCTCTGGCGCTGATCCAGAAGTATGAAGCTTTCAAAATGGAAGAATCTGAATCTATTGAAGCCATGTTTTCCAGATTCCAGATTCTCACTGCTGGCCTAAAGGTTTTGGACAAGGGTTACTCTATAGCAGATCATGTCAAGAAAATAATCAGAAGCTTGCCAACCAGATGGAGACCCATGGTCACTGCTCTGAAGCTGGCAAAGGATCTGAACAAGATTACGCTGGAGGAACTAATCAGTTCTCTGAGGAGTCATGAGATTGAACTAGAGGAAGATGAACCTCTAAAGAAAGGTAAGTCAATTGCTTTAAAATCTAATAAATTTGTTAAAGCATTGCAGGTATTAGAAGAAAGCTCTGAAGAGTCTGCTTCTAAAGATGAAGAAGAACTATCCTTGCTGTCCAAAAGAATCAACAAACTCTAGAAGAATAAGCAAAGGAAGTTCAAGAACTTCAGAAAACCAGATCAACACAAAGAATCTTCTGGACACAGAAGATCTGGAGAACACTCTGGATACAGAAGATCTGGAGAATCCTCTGGACACAAACGATCTAGAAAAAGAGAGGTTGTTTGCTATGAATGCAAATAACATGGGCACTACAAGAGTGAATATCCAAAGCTTTAGAATGAGAAGGCAAAAAGAAACTCAGATCACAAAAATAAAGTTCTGATGGCTACCTGTGATGACTCAGATACATATGATTCGTCATCAGAGTCAGAAGAGGAATGTGCAAATGTAGCATTCATGGATGACATTGAAGATAGTGCTGAATCATCTGGATCAGAATCAGAATCTGATTCTGAGGAGGTATTTGCTGAACTTTCTAGACAAGAACTTGTTGAAAGTCTATCTGATATTCTTGAAAACTATAGCAAAGTTAAACTCAAATACAAAACGCTTCTAAAGCATATTGAATTTGAGAGTAAAAAGTTTGAATCAGAAATAGCTGAGCTAAAAGCTGGAAATCTTCAACTGAAAAATAATTTAGAATCTGCTCAACTAAACTCTGATTCAAAGTCTGAACCATGCTCTAAAAATATTTTACAAGAGTATGACTATAGCTTCAGGAAGTTTCTAACTAAAAGCCTAGATAGAAGCAAGATGGCTTCAATGATCTATGGTATTAGCAGAAACTATAGAAAAGGTGTTGGATATAAATCTTTCTCTTATGAAGATTCAAATCCAAAATCTGTAGATAAACTGGATATCAAGTATCCTCCTTTATATTCTCAGTTTACATTTGGTCACTTAAATGATATTAAACACACAAGTTCTAATCAGAACAAACCTGTGTTTAATAAATCTAAAGCTAATCAGAACAAGTCTTATGTTGAAAGACAGAAGTTCAGAAAAAGCTTTAAGGCAACTAACCAAAAAGGACCCAAGAAAATCTGGGTACCTAAAGATAAGATAATCTATGTTGCAGACATCCTTAGCAGCAAAGTCAAGACTCCAGTCATGGTACCTGGACTCTGGATGCTCACGACATATGACGGGAAAAAGGTCTATGTTCCAAAGTCTGGAGCTTAGATCTGGAGGATATGTCAAGTTTGGAGGGAATCATAAGGGCAAGATAATTGGCTCTGGAACCATAGGCAATGGTAAACTTCCTTCCATAACTAATGTCTTGCTTGTTGAAGGATTAGCTCATAATCTATTGTCCATAAGTCAATTAAGTGACAATGGTTATGACATAATCTTTAATCAAAAGTGTTGCAAAGCTGTTAGTAAAAAAGATGGCTCAATCCTCTTTAATGGTAAAAGGAAAAACAACATTTATAAAATTAGCCTTTCAGAACTTAAGGTTCAGAATGTTAAATGCCTTATGTCTGTAAATGAGGAGCAATGGGTCTGGCACAGAAGATTGGGTCATATTAATATGAGACGTATATCTCAGATTAATAAGCTTAATCTGGTCAGAGGACTTCCTAATCTAAAGTTCAACTCAGATGCTCTTTGTGAAGCATGTCAGAAAGGAAAATTTGCAAAATTATCTTTCAAATCCAAAAATGTTGTTTCAACTTCAAAACCATTAGAGTTACTTCACATTGATCTGTTTGGACCAGTGAAAACTGCATCCATCAGAGGCAAGAAGTATGGATTAGTTATTGTTGATGACTACAACAGATGAACATGGGTAAAATTCCTAAAACACAAGGATGAGTCACATTTTGTGTTCTTTTACTTCTGCAAACAAGTCCAAACTGAAAAAGATTTCAAAATTGTTAAAGTCAGAAGTGATCATGGTGGTGAATTTGAAAACAAAAATTTTGAAAAATATTTTAATGAAAATGGCGTTGCTCATGATTTCTCCTGTCCTAGAACTCCACAACAGATTGGAGTTGTAGAGAGGAAAAATAGAACATTGCAAGAGATGGCCAGAACCATTATCAATGAGACTAACATGGCAAAACATTTTTGGGCAGAAGCAATTAACACAGCATGTTACATTCAGAACAGAGTGTCTATTAGACCTCTTCTAGAAAAGACTCCTTATGAATTGTGGCGGAATAGAAAGCCAAACATTTCTTATTTCCACCATTTTTGGATGTATTTGTTTTATGCTGAACACTAAAGAGAATCTTAACAAGTTTGATTCTAAAGCACAAAAGTGTTTCATGCTTGGATATTCTGAACGCTCTAAAGGCTACAGAGTATACAATACTGAGGCACAGATTGTGGAGGAATCTATACATGTTAGATTTGATGATAAGCTTGGCAATCAAAAGCCAAAGCAGCTTGAAAACTCTGCAGATAGAGAAGTTATACTCACAGAATCTGAGAAACCAGAGGTAGAGAAAGCTCAAGAAGAAGCTACGCCAGATGCAACTCCATTGGCTGCTCAGATGAATAACATGAATATTTCTGAAGAACCAACAGTTAAAGGATCATCCAGAATCAAAGCTTCTCATCCAGAAGAAATGATTATTGGGAAGAAAGATGCCCCTATAAGAACAAGGTCGTTTATCAGATAATCTGGAACATCACTTCTTGGGTTGGTGTCTATTATTGAACCAACATCTGTGGATGAGGCTCTGAGTGATAATGATTGGATACTTGCAATGCAAGATGAGCTAAATCAATTTACAAGAAATGATGTGTGGGATCTGGTTCCAAGACCAAAAGGTTTCAACATTATTGGAACAAAGTGGGTATTCAGAAATAAACTAAATGAGCAAGGAGAAGTTGTCAAGAACAAAGTAAGGTTAGTAGCTCAAGGTTACAGCCAACAAGAAGGAATTGATTACACTGAAACTAATGCTCCAGTGGCAAGGTTAGAATCTATACGCCTTCTTATTTCATTTGCAGCACAACATAACATCACTCTATATCAGATGGATGTTAAGAGTGCCTTCTTAAATGGTATTATAGAAGAAGAAGTTTATGTCCATCAACCTCCTGGTTTTGAAGGTGATAAATTTCCAAATCATGTTTTCAAACTCAAAAAATCTCTTTATGGTTTGAAACAAGCTCCCAGAGCTTGGTATGAAAGATTAAGTAATTTTCTTCTGGAAAAGAACTTTATTAGAGGCAAAGTGGACACAAGTCTTTTCTGTAAAACATTTAAGAAAGATTTACTAGTTTGTCAAATTTATGTGGATGATATTATTTTTGGATCTACCAATATTATGTTGGGAAAGGAGTTTGCTTTGTCTATGCAGGCTGAATTTGAAATGAGCATGATGGGAGAACTTAGATTCTTTCTGGGAATCCAAGTAAATCAGACTCCAGAATGCACATTTATTCACCAGACTAAATATGTCAAAGAGCTTCTGAAGAAATTCAATCTAAATGAAAGCAAATTGGCAAAGACTCCAATGCATCCTACAAGCACACTTGGTAAGGAAGAGGTAAGTAAGAAAGTTGATCAAAAACTTTACAGAGGTATGATTGGATCTCTCTTATATTTGACTGCTTCAAGACCTGATATTTTATTCAGTGTTTGTCTGTGTGCTAGATTCCAATCAGATCCTAGAGAATCTCACTTAACAGCTGTTAAGAGGATTCTAAGGTATCTGAAAGGTACTACTAATGTGGGTCTGTGTTACAGAAGATCTGATGAGTATAAATTAGTTGGATTCTATAATGCTGACTATATTGGAGACAGAGTAGAACGTAAAAGTACTTTTAGAAGCTGTCAGTTTCTTGGAAGTCATCTGATCTCATGGTTTAGCAAGAAGCAACCCACAATTGCACTTTCAACAACAGAGGCAGAATATATTGCTGCTGCTAGTTGTAGCACCCAGATGCTCTGGATGAAAAGTCAGCTGGAAGATTATCAGATTTTTGAGAGTAACATTTCTATCTTCTGTGATAATACTTCTACTATATGCTTATCTAAAAATCCCATTTTACACTCTAAAGCTAAGCATATAGAGATTAAACATCATTTCATCAGAGACTATGTTTAGAAGGAAATTATCAATTTAAACTTTGTGGATACAGATCATCAGTGGGCTGATATCTTTACAAAACCCCTTGCTGAAGATAGATTTAAATTTATTCTGAAAAATATAAGTATGGACTTCTGTCCAGAATAAAATATTCATCAGATGAAATTTTCTCTCAGATGATAAATGTCTAAACTCTGAAGTATTTCTTCTTTTCTATTCTGTGTTTATTTATTTGTGTGTAAATCTGAACTAACAAGGCTCAGAGGATCTGAACATTTCCAAATGTTTCATTTCTCAAGAAGATTCAGAGGCACATGCAAGCAAACACGTGTAGCTCAGAATCTGAAAAGATAGAGTGCACCATACTGAATTGACATTTGAGGTATTGCTTTGAAAATCCAAAATCTCTTGATTTTCCCCCTTCTGTCAGAACCTTAAATGCTTGATATGATTTTATTCCTTGCATTATTTGCTTGTTATGATTATGTTTCACTTCATGCAATGCTTATGTGTACGCGTGAGATTGTTTGTGACTTTTGCATGCCCTAACTTGCTCTATATATTCTCACAACACTTTACAAATCACACTTTACATTCTTTACACTTCTCATATGCATTTCTGTCTTCTCTATTGCTTCCATCTCATTTCAAAACCCAAAACCTCTCGTAAACCCAAACACATCTCAAGAACATCAATGGCATCACCATCTTCAACATCTGCTCAGATGCAAACCTCAACTGTTGCTGCATCATCTCCAACTGTTGTTGCTTCATCTCCAACTGCTGTTGTGTACAAGGAACCAGTGAGAACTCTTCTCACTCCAATCAAGGATCTTGAGGTTTTGTGTGAGAACTTTGTGGATTTTGATTCCATTAAAGAAAATGGTTTTGATCTCTACCCAACCATCAAAACTCAGAACTGGAAAAAGTATTTTGACTGGATGATGGGTCCTGTTTATCCAACTTTGGTGAAGGAGTTCTGGATACACGCTCAAGTTTTCCCTAAGTTCATTCATTCTTCTGTTCTTGGAAAGGAAATTGTTATCACTGAGAAGTTAATCAGACAACTGATCGAGTATAAGGAAACTGATGGAATCACAAGTATGGCTACTGCTCGTGTAGACTTGGCTGACATTTTTCAAGAAGTTTGTGTTTCTAGGGAACCATCCAACAAAGTCAGAGATCTGAAGCCTGTTTACAGAATCTGGGCTAAGATCTTCATGAGTTCTATCTTTCATAGAAAATCTTCAAACTCTCCAGATTATGTCAACTCATAACAAATGTACTTCATGTTCTGTATGTGTAAAGGCAAGAAGGTGGATCTGCCTTATCTTCTGTTCAGTCATCTTCTGAACCATATAAAGGAAATAAGAGAAGAAGTAAGGGTTAAGGCTAGAAAGATCAGAAATTAGATCCCTATGGGAAGGATGATATCAGACATTCTAACAGAGAATGGTCTTGTGAAGCATCTGACTGATGCTGGAGTGACAGATGATCTGTCTTATATTGTAGGATCTATCATCAATGGGAACACTCTGAAAAGGATGAAGGTTATTTCAGAGCTTGCTGGCAAACCCAAGAAATTTAACTCTGAAGAAGTCAGCAGAAGGAGAATTCCTTTAGCAGATTTTCCTATGTTCAGTGCTGATGAACCTAGGAACATCATTCTGACATTCATTGCTGATTGTTTGAAGAATGGTATCCCTCTGCCTGCTAACATAGTTCAGAAGGAAGGAGAAGTATTGCCAAATCTTCTGAGAGAAAGGCGCAGGAAGAGAAAAGCTGAGGAAGGATCTGTTCCACAGCCTAAGAGGAAAACCTCTGATGCTGTTGACGAACCTAAAAAGGACAAGAAGCAGAAGAAAAATCCTCCAGAAGCTAGCTTGGAGGAAATAAGAGAAACAATTCAACAAGTATTAACATCTGATCCAAAACCATCTGTCCCTTCACCCTCACCTTCACCTCCACCATTTCCTCCTCAACCATCTGAACCTCATTCATCTGAACCCATTTCATCTCCTCATACACATTCTCAACCATCTTCTGTTCAATAACCATCTGAACCCCCTCTACAAAAATCTTCTGAACAACAACCCCATCAATAAACACAATCTGAACCACAACAACAACCATCTTCTGAACCACAAAAACAATCTGAACCACTCTCTTCTACTCAACCACCAGAAGAACCAACCATCCAAAATCCTGAACCCTCTATCCCACAACAATCTGAAGACATTCTGGATGTGCAACCCATTGCAACCATGTATGTCTTATCTTCCACTTCATGTCATTCAACTGAATCATCTGATTCTGATGAATTTGAAGTCCCCTCACCAACTAGCTTACAAATTCCTGATCCTTATAAACCACTACCATCTGACCTACCTGCTTCTTCGCTTCAAATTTAACTTCACAGATTTTATACCACCCTCATCTGATGTTGTTACATCAACACCATCTGATGGTGACACCTCTACTCCTCAACTCACCATACCACAAACATCCATACCACAACCATCTGAACCACAACCATCCATACCCCAACCATCTGAACAACCACCATCTGAACAACCATCATCTGATCACCCACCTCCTAAACAAAACCAAACACCTCCTGAACCATCACAAAAAGTCACCATAGAAGACTTTCTGAACCCTAAAACCAGATCAGATGTTTCTACTCTGTTCAAGAATTTCAAGAAGGAAATGCGTATGGGGATTGCTTCTGTAAAGAAAGAGTGCATGGCTAGTATGGATCCTGCTGAATCTGAAGCTTCTTGGAACAAATTCATCTCAAAGTTCAACTCTGCTGCATCTAATCTCAGAACACTTTGTGTTAATGATGCAAAGGCAAAGTTGGCTGAAATGGTCAGACAGACTCTACTGAGCATTCTCACAACACCAGTGCTTCTTCTAGAAGATGCTCCTGCTGAAGATACTTCAATGATAGAAGATACTCCTGCATCTGATATGGAGATTGATCATCCTATGGCAACTGCATCTGCTTCTGAACCCTCTGCATCTGAGATGAAGACTGAAACTCCAGATGTTGTCCAAGAAGTCAAGGAAATCAAATCATGGATGATAAAACAGGAACAAACTACTGAAGAGATCAAGACTTGGATGACCAAGCAAGAAGAGTCCACTGCTAAGATTTCTGATCTTCTGACCTTGATTGCTTCTCGCCAGCCCTAGCTTTCTTTTACATTCTTGTTTTGCACTTGTTTTCTGTTGTTCTATTTTCTATCATCTGTTGTATGAACATCTTATCTTTTTGTTCTATTTGAATCTGAATGAATCTGGCTGTTATGTTTTTCATTTATGTGTTGAGTTTTCTCTTCTTCTATTATCTTTTCTGTCTTTTAAATTTTTTTTTGATTATGACAAAAAGGGGGAGAAAGAGAATTTGATTGTTCAATCCATAAGCAATACCAAAATGAAATTCAGACATAGTATTAATCTAACACTGAATCTTAAGACTTTCAGATCTTATTATTTCATCTGACAAAAATTATCTGAAGTTACCCTGAGAATTACTCAACCAGGCTCTGATCCTTGAAGCAAATTTGCCTTTGATTCTGGAAAGCATCCAAGCTCTAATTATTTCTCTTAACAAGGATTTCTACCAGGTTCTGAAAGTTACTCAAGCAAAAAGGGAAGTGTTCTCTTCTATTAGAATATTCATTTCAGGGGGAGATTCTTAATCTCAGGGGGAGTTATTTTTTTTATTTCTCTTTATTGAACAAAATTTCCTATGTTTTGTCATCATCAAAAAGGGGGAGATTGTTAGAACACAGATTGGTGTTTCTTATATCTCTATGTTTTGATGATAACTCTTATGGAATTTTGTATTAAGAAAATATGTACTCTAAAATTTGTTCAATTATTATTGTTTCAGGTATTAAATTAAATACTCTTAAAGAAGCAAAATACATAAGTACAAGAAACTTGCAAGGCTCTGAAGCATCATATGCAAGACTATCAGAAGATTCTGAAGCGCTGTCAGAAGGATCTGAAGCACAAGCTACAGAATGATCTGAAGTGTTAATGAAAGAAGCGTACAAAGAGTTGAAAGCTTTGATCCAATCAGACTCTGAAGTTTTTTTTACTGCAAGAACAGAGGCTTTGATAATCAGACTCTTATCATTAATATTCACGCTCAAGCACTACTGCTGCATACTCTGATGAAGACTCTGATCAAGATTGAGACTCTGATATATTAAGATCTGATCATCTATCAAGGCTCTGAACATCTCAATCATTTTAGCTCTGATCATCTTAAAGTATTTCATTGCTTTAAGCTTGCTACAAGTTCTGAAGTGCAGATTTAGAAGACTTCATCTTGAAGGAAGCTTGTTGAAGAAGCTGTAAACTTGATTGGACGTGGTGCTACTTCCAAAGTAACCAACGACTATTTTGTCCAAAGAAGTGACGCGGTGCAAATCCCAAGGCTTCTACAACCATACTTTTCATGCAGAAAGCATATCTCTGCCCATACTTTTTGGTAATGAAAAGTCTTATATTCTAGTAAAATATTCAGCTGCACATCACTCAAAGCATATTGGAAAAGCTATAAAAGGAGAACTTCTACAACATTTTAAAGCTGCTAATTTCCTGCTCATCACTTGCTCATTGCTAGTTCACTCAGAAAGAAATATTCATACACGCTTGATTCATCAAAGTGAAAATCTCACAAAGATCTTATTCATTTGTTCTATCATAAAATTGTATAGTTTTAGTTGTACTTAATCTTAAGTGTAAATATCACAATTGTAATACAGCTTATTAGAAGCAATCAAACACTTGTTAGTTTACATTAATTTGTAAGAAGTTCCTTAAGAAGACCAAGGTGTGGTCATGAGTTCTTGAGAAGACTAAGACAGTTGTTCTTAGTGCTTACTATTGTAATCAGTTGATTAATAGTGGATTAAGTCCTTGTGGAGAAAGGCAAATCATCTTTGATAAGGTGGACTGGAGTAGTTGAGTTCAACGAACCAGGATAAAAATCTTGAGTTGTTTTTATTGCCATATTTCTTAAAACTCTTATTCAACCCCCCCTTCTAAGTGTTTTTTCACCTTCAAAAGATGCCCCTGACTGGGAAGAAAATCGTCTTATAAATATTCGAAATTGATCCTGGACCTCGACTTGTATATGCGGATGTTTGATGATAATGATATTCCATAACAAATGGAAATGCGAATGCAAATGCTGACGCGCGGAGATGCAAGATATGGTTTGGTATGTATATGATGTAAGATTCTTATGATACCGAATGCGATGCATATGATGCTTATGATGCACACGGGTAATTGGAAATGCAGGTGGGAGACGCCACCGTGGTGGACTTTAGGTAGTTGCCAATACAGATTGGACTTTGGGTGATGGGAGGGGTTGGCTTCCTCGATACGCAGTTTGTTGAAGACAACATGATTGGAGCAGAATATGTTCTTGATTCCCCAAGTCTGAGCACTTAGTGATTTGTTGTGAATTTGCTTTAGAGGAGATTGCAACTCTGGTTGATGGTTAGGACGACCTGGTCTTGCCTCAGTCTGAACCAGTTCTGAAGTTGAAGTTGGACTCTGATGCTTTGGAGATGACTTTCCCCTGCTCAAGTTGTTGAATGACTTGCCCCAGCCTGTGGGTTTTGAGGTAGCCTTGCTTCGTGTCAGCCACTGGTAGTCAAGTTCCTCTTTGATTGCCCCTTGTTGGAGTGTCTTTGATGTCCAACACTGATTTGAAATAAAATTTGTACACTCACAAATGATAATCCTAATGCAAAGTTCATGCAAGTTTTGAAAAAGTGTCGTTTATTGAGAGTGTCGTGATGGTGTGAAATGAATGGACCATTCGCCCAGACGTTGTGCCAATTTGATTGGTGTGTGAAAGATATATCAAGAAAAATGACACCAATATTGATGATTAGAAAACATGTGAGGAGTTAGTTTACGCAACCTTGCAATAGTATGCTTTCAGACTAAACCTCGTCTCAATTAGGTCTTTTAAGGGTTGTTACGTGGTATGGTTCACGGTTTGAAATAAAGGATCTTATGCTCGAATTTAATTTGTACCCACCCCTTCTTTGTAATGATCTCCAGTCCTACGTTCAGTTAATTATACACACTTTCGTCTTCCGAAAGGGTCGACGGTGTAAGCTTGATTGTTCAGGTTTACTTGAAATGGCAGTCACCTTATTTTGTTTTTGATGGATGTCCGTGACCCTTTTGATTTGGGTGGCCATTGAATCTTATTTTGTTTTCATTGAGAGTTTCGAAGGCCTCTCTTGATTTATTTTTTTGATCCCTAACTTTTGCATGGACTGAATTCACTTGTCAAATCCATCGGGATTGCCTTGATTTTTTTTCCTAACTCCCCTTTGAGGTGCTTGACTTAGCAGGCTTTTGATTTTTTTTTTTTACCTTTGTTGGAGGGTTGTGACTTCCATGCCATGGGTCTTTGATGAACAACCGTCATGTCTTTCGATTTTGCTTTGAGTGCGAAACTGGATTTACTGAACACTACCCTGCCCCAAGTTAAGTGTAAGGGCTTGAATACCCGAAGGAAAACTACTACTTCCAGGCTCGAAGTGGTTGACTAGGGATTAAATCCTTATATCTCCAGTGTTTAGAGATTGAAACAATGCATGTACATCATTGATGAGATTCTGTCTGAAAGCATACGTTTGCAATTACGGGTATTTCGTTTTCGTCATCCTTCCTCAAATCATGCTAAACAACAGTTGATAGCGTGAAGTGAATAAATGTGTCGGTGCTTGTGATAAGCGGAAATAATGAGTGAATAAGACATAACTAATTCAAAACAATGCATAAGCAACACATTAATGAAAACCAAATATGAATGTCAATGTTCAAAGCATACAGTACTTAAACAAATAAAGACAAAATACAAGAAAGCAAATGATGAAATCACAACATGACTGCCTTCTTCAGGGAAATGAACTTGACTTGATTTGATTTGACTTAACCTGATGCTGGCACTAGTTGGCCGGTGGCATAGGATTGTTGGTGACATATGGATATTTCCTATTGAAGTTGATAGCATCCCTGTCAATCATGTCTAG
Source organism: Lathyrus sativus (assembly GCA_963859935.3). NCBI lineage: Eukaryota > Viridiplantae > Streptophyta > Magnoliopsida > Fabales > Fabaceae > Lathyrus > Lathyrus sativus. Next base: position 555,238,129 of record OZ012740.1, on the reverse strand, counting down.
AATTTTGTGCTTGAAAGCCCTGCAATTCTAAATGGTATGACCTGAAGCATCCTTATGAAACTCACAATGAGCATTTGCATCATAGTCGGCAGGAATGACAGTTGAGGGAGCCAAATCTCTCAGAACGACAATCTTTTTATCCATCAATTGAGCAAAGATTTTAGCATATGTGATTGGAAGGCGATCAAAAACTCTATTAGGTCTCCACGTTCTCTGCTGACAGTGTTGGCGAGCACCTTGCTGTTGTTGAGCAGCTTGCAGTTGTTGCTGCTGAGGAGGATACTGATATCCTTGCTGATTGTAGGCTTGTTGTTAAGGAGCCTGTTATTGAGGCATTTGAGCTTGATCTTCTTGAACAGCTGGAGGATAAGGCATTGGAGCATATTGCACAGTAGCAACATACGAATACAGATAGTAGGGGATTTGATAAGGCATAGGAGCGGGAGCTTGTTAAGGAGCTTTCCCTTTCTGCACTGAGACAACATTTGTTTTGCCCTCTTTCTTCTTGTATCCGTTGAAAGGCTTCTTGGCACCAATTTGGCTATTAGAACCTCCCTAAATCTTTCTGCTCTTCAAACCTTCTTCAATTCTCTCACTGACGATTATCAAATAAGAGAATCCAACAGAGACACTATCGATTAACTTTTCATAGTATTGGCCTTGCAAGGTACCCGTGAAGATGTCAATCAGTTCACGGTCGACCAGAGGTGGATGCACCCTTGCAACTAGTTCTCTCCATCGTTGTGCGTACTCCTTGAAGGATTCGTTGTCCTTCTGAGTCATACTCTAAAGTTGAGTATGATTCGTAGCGAGGCCAGTGTTGTACTTGTACTGCTTGACAAATGCATCAGCTAGCTCAGCCTAAGTGCACATACTGTTACACTCCAACTGCATATACCATTCGAGTGATGCCCCAGACAAGCTGTCTTGGAAGCAATGAATCATCAGCTTTTCATCTTTGGCATATGCGGCCATCTTGCGACAATACATCTTCAGATGAATGTTCGGGCAATTGAGGCCTTTGTACTTTGACAATTCAGGCACTTTGAACTTTAGAGGAATGACAACATCAGGCACCAAGCGCAATTCCAGAGCACTGAAAGAATTTGAGTTGTGCCCCTCCATGACTCGAAGTTTTTCAGCTAGATCACGACACATCTTGATAGATTTAGAATCCTGAGCAGCAACAGGACTGGAAATGGGGATAACAGCATGATAGTTTTGAACGTCATCATACTGGTCCAACAGATTGTCTTCGGTGTAAGGAACGGGGATCTGAACAACAGTAGGCTGGGCCTGCGGGATAGCTCCAACAGTAACTCCAAGCGCTGGGATTAGTTGAGAAGTGGTTCCTTCAACTGCGGTAGTGAAGTTCATTGGCATCCTATAGGGGTTGGGAACAGGAACTGAGAGCCTCGAGGTGGACCCATGCACCTGCCCATTGTTGTTGACGACAGCAGCAACTTCACACTATTCTTCTTCCTTTCTGGATGTGAGGAGGGCTTTAAGGATCTGGTCAATATTTCATTTGATGAATTCCAACTCTTCCTGGAAGGCAACTTGTTCTTGTTGAATCTGTTCCATCATTCGTCTTGTGTTGGCTCTAGTTGCATCACTGGAGAGGAAGGAAGGAGAAATGAGATTCTGCTGAAGGAATGAAAATGCAAGATTCACAATAGATGCAATGCAAATGATATGTGAGATGCAATGCAAGATGCAAGATCTAGGATCATATGATCACAATTTCAAACAGTATGAAGCTGGTAACTGTAACAGGTAAGTAATCACAATTTCAGATCAAAGAAACCTTACGAGTTAACCTTATGTGAGAAGATCTATACTCTCTACCCATAAACCCATCCACGGGATGGTTCTTACGTTTGTGGTTCCCAGGATCACGGACACTAATCACATCAGTGTCATGCAACAGGCTAGCTGTATTACGATGATAATGACGATAAGGTCTCTCCTGAGTGGGGTCCTAATGTTAGATACACAAGGAGCAAATCCTTGGAGATTAACACTACACGACCACCAATATTAGAACTGGTGCTAAAAGGGGTTCCCAGAATCACTAACCCTTCATTAATCAAATCGTGCCACAGGCTAGCTATGTTACAACAAGATCTACGAATAGGTCTCTTCTGGGGGAGCTTTCATGCTAGGCACACAAGGAGCAAGTCCTTGGGAACTAACACTACTCGACTACCAATTATAAACTATGTGTTCTCTATGCTTTTACCAAAGCTCGGGCGTAGAGCCTTACTCATGATGTTATCCCAAGAACCAACAGGCAAAGAAAGATAACAGGCATACAAGAGAATAAAAATTGTAAACAAAAAGAAAATAAGCAAATAAAGACAATGCTCCTTACAAAACCCTAAGATAGGCTCAACTCTCTCTTGCATGGAGAATATTTTCCTCAGTAGAGTCGTCAGCTGTCGCACCTCAAAAAATCTCGGTGAGATAATTCGGAAACATGACCCTCGCGCGAAAGGCGCGGAATGCGGTTCGATAGAGTCGCCACCAAACTTTATTTATCCCGAATAAACGGGAAAGGAAAATATAAAAAAAACCTTTAAAAACAAAAGGATAGGACCAGGGATGTCGCAACTACGTTCCAGGTTTGGGATTCGGTTACGTAAGGGGAAGGTATTAGCACCCCTCACGTCCGTTGTATTCATAGGGAACCTCTTAGGGTAATTTGCGATGGGCGCTATCTAAACATGCTTGTTTTCTTCTCAACGATAAATGAGAATTGGTAAGCTAAAAGGATAAAGACGCTAAGGGAAATGGGTGGTTAAAGAATAGGGTGCTCTCCAAGGATTGGGGCCCTTGTTCCTACGTATGCTCATTCGGATGAGAATGAGAAATCAGAGTGTCATAGTTCGACTATGGGAAAGGTTAGGGGAAACGGAAGATGAAGAGAATTGTGCTTTCCAATATAATCGCAATTTTGTGCCTACGTATCTTACATTCAAAAATGAATAAAGAATCAGAGTGTCTGTAGTGCATGGTAACGACCACGAAAAGAGATTGAATTGGTTTGAAAAAACGAAAGATTGACTGACAAGAAACCCAAGGGCATGCCTAGAGAGCTGTCACTCAAGAATCCAAGGAATGTGAGATTCCAAGAACTCAGTTCTTTCGGTAATTGATTGAATGGGTTTGAACATTTTGAATTCGAAAGGGTAAATGAATAACAACTCAAGGGGCGTGCCTCAAGAGTTAATCATTCAAAGATTCAAGGAATGCCAAACTCCAAGAACATCCTTATTTCATAAGTTTGATTATGAAATATGTTTGAATATATATTAGGCATTTTAAGACAAAAGGGTGATTGAACGAAAACCCTAAGCGTGTGCCTCAGGATCCATTTGTTCGAAGATTCAATGAATGCTAGACTCAAAGAATCTTCTCCTTTCATTAATTGATTAAGAAAAATGTTTGTAAAAGATTAAATTGAATACGTTGCGAAAAGAAGTGGATCGCGAGACAAAAAGGAACTCGGCTTATGACTTGGCTAAAATACAACGTGACGTTGGATTAAGGGTTTGACTTATTATACATGTGTAAAATGTGTTGAAATGGAAGTCGATTGAAAATGGAACCGACTTGACGACGAATGAACAGTCAAGTTATGAGAAATGATACTAGTCCCTAAGGGTGCCCCCAATATCGAGACCACGGTGAATTGCAATAGGTTGATGGCGAATGCGTATGAGAACTCGACTTACAAAGGGTGTTTGAAAATGGCTCGATGATGAATCGAGAATTAGTTTGAAAAAAGTTTAATCTACGCTAGTTTCTATGGGTGCTCCTAGAAGATTAACCATGATCAAAGTAGTATGAAAGCGCACATCAAAATGGGAGAGGGTTACATATGAGTTACACGGGATTGCACGAAATAAAGGGTCTCGTTGTAAGGTAGCCCAAGAGAAAGCCGTGTGTGTGCGAAGTGTTCTAAACTATGCCTTGAGCAAAAGTTGAATAAAACTCCAAGCTAGGGTTTCTGACAAAGTCCAATAGTCCATTACTCGGACAAATAACCAACAATTCACCAATTTAGGCTTTTATATTGTTTTGATAATTATTAAGTGTTTTCGAATAGAATATGAATAGGAGATGAACAATATGAATATGTACAATAAAAATATGAATAATATGGCAAGATATATAACAATATAATCAAGATAATATTCACAATAATATAGTCAAGATAATATTAACAAGTATATGAACAAGATAATATAATCAAGATAATATTGACTGAAAGTAAAACAGTGTATATTTGACTGAAAATAAAGCAGTTTGTATATTGACGGAAAGTAAAATTAGTGGTTAGTTGATTTATGAATTGAATTGGGACGAAATATAACACTAAACTACCGTAGCTCGACTTATAATGAAAGTCAAACTATAGAAGGTCGCGTAAATTGATATTCTGTTAGAACACAGATTGGTTCTTAATTATATCTCTATGTTTTGATGATAACTCTTACAAAATTTTGTATTAAAGAATTATATACTCTAAAATTTGTTTAAGTATGTTTGCTGCAGATATTAAAGTGAATATTATTCTGAAAGCAAATTAGATCTGAACATGGAATTATGCAAGGCTCTGAAGCGTCAGAAGCATCTCCTAGAAGAATCTGAACATTGCCTACAGAAGATTCTGAGCGCTGTCTACAGAAGATTCTGAAGCAGAAGCTACAGAAGCATCTGAAGCATTGAAGACCTTTGTATAAAGAGTTTCAAGCTTAGTCTATTTCATAAGACTCTGATAGTACTACGCTGCCAGTACTGAGGATCTGATTCCTAAAACTCTGCTCTAATGAAATTACACGCTGAAAGCACACTTGCTGCAATGCTCTGATTCAGCAAACTTTGTTGAACATCGAAGACTCTGATCACTCAAGGCTCTGATGTTATTTGCTGAAACTTGTTGAAGAAGAATTCAAAGTTATGTCCGTTGGTTTGGCCAAACGATCCTTTCCTCTTTTATGCTAGACACAAGAACACAGACAAAAAGGATTTATCTGTGCATTCTACTTCTAGGAAAGGTCATGTGATGTGAAGACAAAAAGGCTACAGCCCTTTTCAGTACACAGCCTTCAATGTGAAAACAAATTGGACTTCTGTGCCTATAAAAGCAAGACTCCATCACTTTTCTTCAATTGACGAAATATTGAAAGAATTCAAAGAAAGCTCTCATATAATTTATTCTCATTTGCTAAATTTATTTCATTGTTCTTAAATTTAAGTGTAAAATCACAGTTGTGATATAGCTTACTTAGAAGCATTTAAACACTTATTTAGTTTTACATATTGATTGTAAAAGTCCTTAAGAAGATCCAGTTGTGATCAGTTGTTCTTAAGAAGACTAAGAACAGTTGTTCTTAGTGCTTGCTATTGTAATCAATTTGATTAATAGTGGATTAAGTCCTTGTTGAGAAAGGCAAATCACTCTTGATAGGGTGGACTGGAGTAGTTGAGTTCAACGAACCAGGATAAAAATCTTTGAGTTTTTATTCCCATAAGTTTTTCTATATACTTATTCAACCCCCCCTCTAAGTGTTTTCTCACCTTCAGTTGGTATCAGAGCCTGGTTATGTGTGTGTGCTACCACTTCACCGTGACAGAAAAGATCCAGTGAGAAAACTTTGATATATATTTGGTTGTTAGTATGGCTGAAACTTCAACATCTAACAGCAACAACAGATATGAAGAAAGGGAAAGAATCAGCATAAAACCCCCTATGTTTGATGGGGAGAAGTTTGATTATTGGAAGGACAAGATAGAAAGTTTCTTCCTTGGTTATGATGCTGATTTATGGGACTTAGTCATTGATGGGTATGTTCATCCCACTGATGGGGATGGTAAGAAAATTGATAGAAAATCAATGACTGAAGCCCAAAAGAAGGAATTCAGAAATCATCATAAAGCCAGAACAATCTTGTTAAATGTAATATCTCATACTGAGTATGAGAAGATCAAAAACAGAGAAACTGCATTTGACTTGTTTGAATCTTTGAAGATGACACACGAAGGAAACTTACAAGTTAAAGAGACCAAGGCTCTGGCACTAATACAGAAGTATGAAGCGTTCAAAATGGAAGAATCTGAGTCTATAGAAACTATGTTCTCTAGATTCCAAATCCTCACAGCTGGTCTAAAAGTTCTGGACAAAGGCTACTCAACTGCTGATCATGTGAAGAAGATCATCAGAAGCTTGCCTATCAGATGGAGACCGATGGTCACTGCTCTGAAGCTTGCTAAGGATCTGAACAAGATCACTTTGGAGGAGCTAATCAGCTCACTAAGGAGCCATGAAATTGAACTTGAGGAAGATGAGCCTCAAAAGAAAGGTAAGTCAATTGCCTTAAAATCTAACAAATCTGTGAAAGCTTTGCAGGTGTTAGAAGAGAGTTCTGAAGAGTCTTCTTCTGAAGAAGAAGATGAACTGTCCTTGTTGTCCAGAAGAATCAACAGACTCTGGAAGCACAAACAGAGGAAGTTCAAGAACTTCAAGAAGCCAGATCAGCGCAAGGAGTCCTCTGGACCAAAAAGATCTGGAAAGAAGGAAGTTGTTTGTTTTGAATGCAAACAACCTGGCCATTACAAGAATGAATGTCCAAAGCTTCAGAAAGAAAAGCCTAGGAGAAAGCCTGAGCATAAGAAGAAGGTTCTAATGGCAATATGGGATGATTCAGATGAATCTGGATCCTCATCAGAATCTGAAGATGAATGCGCCAACATGGCTCTGATGGCAGGCATGGAAGATCAAAATGAAGGATCATCTGGATCTGAGTCTGATTCTGAATCTGACTCAGAAGAGGTACTTTCTGATCTCACTATGGAAGAGCTTATTAAAGTCTTATCAAAAGTTCTGAAAAACTATAACCAGATTAAGCTCAAATGCAAGAAGCTTAAATGCAATCTTGAATCTGAGAATAATCTGTTAAAGTCAGAAGTTGCTGAGCTAAAAGAAAATAACTTAAAAATGAAAACTAATTTTGAAAAAGCTCAACAAGATTCTGAGTCTGAAACTAAGTCTAAATGCAAAAACATTTTAGAAGAATATGACTTCAGCTTTCAGAAGTTTCTGGCTAAAAGCATAGATAGAAGCAAGATGGCTTCAATGATCTATGGAGTTAGCAGAAACAACAGGAAAGGAATTGGATATGAATCTTCCTCTGGAAAGGATTTAAGTCCAATGCCTATTGATAAACTTATAATTAAGAAAACTCCCTTATACTCTCATTTCAAGTTTGGTCATCTGAATGATATCAAACACACACGTTCTGATCAGAACGTTCATGTGTTTAAGCCAAAAGTCAGTCAGAACAAAACTGTTGTAAAGACAGAAGTTCAAACAAACTTTCAAGGCAACTAATCCAAAAGGACCCAAAAAGATCTGGGTACCTAAGGATAAGATAATCCCTGTTGCAGATGTATTTAGCAAAAAAGTCAAGACGCCAGTCATGGTACCTGGACTCTGGCTGCTCACGTCACATGACGGGAGAAAGGTTTATATTCCAAAGCCTGGAGCTTAAATCTGGAGGAGAAGTGAAGTTTGGAGGGAATCAGAAGGGCAAGATTATTGGCTCTGGTACTATTGGCAATGGTAACCTTCCCTCTATATCTAATGTTTTACTTGTAGAAGGATTAAAGCATAATTTATTGTCCATAAGTCAATTAAGTGACAATGGTTATGACATAATCTTTAATCAATAATGTTGTAAAGCTGTTAGTCAGAAGGATGGATCAATCCTATTTAATGGAAAGAGGAAGAACAATATTTACAAAATCAATCTTTCAGAACTTAAGGTTCAAAATGTTAAATGCCCTTTGTCAGTTAATGATGAGCAATGGGTCTGGCACAGAAGATTGAGGCATATTAATATGAGACGTATATCTCAGATTAATAAACTCAATCTGGTCAGAGGACTTCCTAAGTTGAAGTTCAACTCAGGTGCTCTTTGTGAAGCATGTCAAAAAGAAAAAATTTCAATATCTTCTTTTAAAACTAAGAATGTTGTTTCAACCTCAAGACCATTAGAATTACTTCACATTGATCTGTTTGGACCAGTGAAAACTGCATCCATCAGAGGCAAGAAGTATGGATTAGTCATTGTTGATGACTACAGCAGATGAACATGGGTAAAGTTCCTAAAACACAAGGATGAGTCACATTCAGTGTTCTTTGACTTCTGCAAACAAGTCCAGAATGAAAAAGATTTTAAAATTGTTAAAGTCAGAAGTGATCATGGTGGTGAATTTGAAAACAAATATTTTGAAAAATATTTTAATGAGAATGGCATTGCTCATGATTTTTCCTATCCTAGAACTCCAAAACAGAATGGAGTTGTAGAGAGGAAAAATAGAACTCTGCAAGAAATGGCCAGAACCATGATCAACGAGAGTAATCTGGTAAAGCATTTTTGGGCAGAAGCAATAAACACAGCTTGTTACATTCAGAACAAAGTTTCTGTAAGACCTCTTCTGGAAAAGACTCCCTATGAATTGTGGAGGAACAGAAAGCCCAACATTTCTTATTTTCATCCTTTTGGATGTATTTGTTATATGTTGAACACTAAAGAGAATTTTAACAAGTTTGATTCTAAAGCACATAAGTGTTTCAAGCTTGGCTATTCTAAACGCTCTAAAGGCTACAGAGTATACAATACTGAAACACAGATTGTGGAGGAATCTATACATGTTAGATTTGATGATAAGCTTGGCATTGAAAAGCCAAAGCAGTTTGAAAGTTCTGCAGATAGAGAAGTAATTCTCACAGACTCTGAAGGCTCAGAGGCAAACAAAGCTCAAGTGAAGGAACCAGAAGCAACGCCAGATGCAATTCCTTTGGCTTCTCAAATGAACAACTTGAATATTTCTGAAGAATCAACTGTTAGAGGATCATCTTACAGAATCAAGGCCTCTCACCCAAAGGATGTGATAATTGGAAAGAAGGATGACCCCATAAGAACAAGATCCTTCCTCAGATCACCTGAAGTGTCATTATTTGGGTTGGTGTCAGTTATTGAACCAACTTCTGTGGATGAAGCTCTGCAAGACAATGACTGGATAATTGCCATGCAAGAAGAGCTCAATCAGTTCACAAGAAATGACATTTGGGATTTGGTTCCAAGACCAAAAGGATTCAACATAATTGGAACTAAATGGGTCTTCAGAAATAAGTTGAATGAAAAAGGAGAAGTTGAGAGAAACAAAGCAAAGCTTGTTGCTCAAGGTTATAGCCAGCAAGAAGGAATTGATTATACAGAGACTTATGCTCCTGTAGCTAGGTTAGAGTCTATTCGTTTACTCATATCTTTTGCTGCACAAAATAACATCACTCTATATCAGATGGATGTTAAGAGTGCCTTTCTAAATGGAATTATAGAAGAAGAAGTTTATGTTCACCAACCTCCTGGTTTTGAAAGTGAAAATTTTCCAAAACATGTTTTTAAACTAAAGAAATCTCTTTATGGATTAAAACAAGCTCCCAGAGCTTGGTATGAGAGATTAAGCAATTTTCTTCTGGAGAAAAATTTTATTAGAGGCAAAGTGGACACAACACTCTTTTGTAAAACATTTAAGAAAGATCTGCTAATTTTCCAAATATATGTGGATGATATTATATTTGGATCTACCAATGTTATGCTGGGAAAGGAGTTTGCTCAATGTATGCAGGCTGAATTCGAGATAAGCATGATGGGAGAATTGAGATTCTTTCTGGGAATTCAAGTCAACCAAACTCCAGATTGTACTTACATTCATCAGACCAAATATGTTAAAGAGCTTCTGAAGAAGTTTAACATGACTGATAGTAAGATGGCAAAGACTCCCATGCATTCAACAAGTACTCTTGGTAAGGAAGAGGTAAGTAAGAAAGTAGATCAGAAACTCTACAGAGGTATGATATGATGTCTTCTATATTTAACTGCTTCTAGACTTGATGTTTTATTCAGTGTATGCTTGTGTGCAAGATTCCAATCAGATCCTAGAGAATCACACTTAACAGCTGTTAAGAGGATTCTGAGGTATCTGAAAGGTACTTCTAATGTGGGTTTGTGTTACAGAAAATCTGATGATTTCAAATTAGTTGGATTTTGTGATGTTGATTACGCTGAAGACAGAGTGGAAAGAAAAAGTACTTCTGGAAGTTGTCAATTTCTGGGAAGAAATTTAATCTCCTGGTACAGCAAGAAACAACCTACAATTGCGCTATCAACTATAGAGGCAGAATATATTGCTGCTGCTGGATGTAGCACGCAGATGCTCTGGATGAAAAGTCAACTAGAAGACTATCAGATCTTTGAAAGTAATATTTATATATTCTGTGATAATACTTCTGTGCTATATGTTTGTCTAAAAATCCTATTTTACACTCTAAGGCAAAACATATAGAAATTAAACATCACTTCATCAGAGACTATGTTCAGAAGGGTATTATAAACTTAGCCTTTGTTGATACAGATCATCAGTGGGCTGATATTTTCACAAAACCCCTTGCTGAAGATAGGTTCAAGTTTATTCTGAAAAATATTGGTATGGATTTTTGTCCAGAATGATATTTATCAGAAGCAAATTTCTCAGATGCAAAATCTTTAAAACTCTGAAGTATTTCATCTGTCATTTATTTGATTTATCGAACTATTATTTGTGTGTATCTGAACTAACCAATCTTAGAGGATCTGAACATTGGCTAACGTTTCATTTCTCAAGAGAATTCAGAAGCACATGCAAGCAAACACGTGTCACTCTGAATCTGAAAATATGGCGTGCACATTACTGAAGAGACATTTGAGGTATTGTTTGAATAGTTAAAATCTTGGTTTTCCCCCCAAATTGTCAGAATCAATTAATTCTTTGAAATGATTTTTATTCTTTTCATTAAATGCTATTAATTGCTATGAGTGAACATGTTGAATGTGTCTGTTTGTGTGCCCTAGATTCTCTCTATAAATACCACAAATCACATTATTTCACACTTTTCACTTCACAAACAATATATGCATTTTTGTTTGCTATTTTCTCTTCATCAAAACCCTAAACCTTCATCCAAATCTTCTTCATCTTCAACAATGGCAACATCATCCTCAACATCAGCTCAGTTTCAATCATCTATGGCTGCAGTTGCGTCATCAAACATGGGTGTTACTCCCTTTAAGGAACCTGAGAGAATATTGTTAACCCATGTGGACAAGCTTGAAGTTCTTTGTGAATCCATGGTGGAATTTGACTCTCTGGCTGACAATGAATTTGATTTGCATTCTATTATTGATGCACAAGGCTGGGTTAAGTATTTTGACAGATTGTTTGGTCCAGTGTATCCACACTTAGTGAAGGAATTTTGGATTCATGCATCTGTTTATCCAAAGTTCATCCTCTCTTCTGTTTTGGGAAAAGAGATCATAATCACTGAAGATCTCATCAGAAAACTCATAGGGTATGAGGAAACTGATGAAGTTTGTCATCTGCCAGCTGGGCGTGTTGACATGGAAGAAGTTTATGAGGAAGTTATTGCATCTGGACAGGCTTTCAACAAATTTAAGGATCTGAAACCTGACTACAAAATTTGGGCAAAGATTTTTCTGGGATGCATCAATCACAGAAAATCCACAAATTCTCCAGATTATGTGAATAATGAACAACTCTATTTCATGTACTACTTAAGTTAGAATACAAAATTAGATCTGCCATACATTTTCTTCATGCATCTGTGGAATCACATCAATGCATCCAGAGAATCCATTAAGACTAAGGGACAGAAGATCATGACGTGGATTCCTTTTGGAAGATTGATCTCAGACATTCTGACAGAGAATGGTCTGGTAGCTGCTCTTTATGAAGCTGGAGTTAAAGAAGAGCTTGAGACAATAGTTGGAAAACCCTTGAATGGAAAGAGTCTTCAGAGGCTAAAAGTTGTGGATGAACTCACAACTGCTCCTAAGAAGCTGAATGTTACTGAAGTAAGTCAGAGAAGGATTCCAGTTCAAGACTTTCCAATCTTTGGTGCTGAAGAACCTATGGATATTATTCTTAGATATATTGAAGCATGTAAAGCAGATGGAACACCTATTCCTGCTGATATTCTGATTCGTGCTAGAGAACCTATACCAGATGTCTATGAAGAGAACATGAGGAAAAGAAAACAATTAGAAGCAGAAGAAGCCGCTGCTTAGAAGAAATAAAGAGTTGCTGAAAAACCACAGAAGCAGATCAAGAGAAAAGCTTCTGGAGAAGTTCCCTTTGTTCCCACCAAGCGCATCAAGACAAAAGGTACTAAAACATCTTTACCTTCTCTTTCTAAAATTGCAGTAGATGTATCAACAATTAGTTATATGCCTAAACCTCCTCCCACTCAAAATCAAACTATTCCTGCTCCATCTCAAACCTCAGAACCACCAAAAATTCCTACATCACAAATTCCATCTGATCTTGTTTCCACTACACCACTTAAATCATCTGATATTCCACAATTAGAACCACAAACAACACCAACAGAATAACCTACAACACAAAAACAACAACCTAAAATTCAACAACCAGCTGCATCTGAACCCATACAATCTGACTCAGTTGCATCTGAAACTTTTGCATCTGAACAAGTTGCATCTGAACTAGTTGTATCTGAACCACCAACATCCAAACCTTCTGATTCTCAACCAAAACCATCCAATCCTTTTGAATCAAACATACTTGACTCTGAGATTCTGGATATTCAACCTCTTAAGACTGTATTTGAAGTATCATCTACATCTTGTACCCCAACCACCTCATCTGATTCCTCTGAATCTGATGTTCATCCAGATGTCATTTCACCTCCCTCTCTCAGAGAATTTGAATATAACAATCAGATCTACCTGTTTCATCTGAAACTCTCATTCCTGAACCCATTCCAAAACCCAGGATATCTAAGTTTGTTTCAGTTGCTTCCTTTAAACCACTTCCCTCTGATCCACTTCCTTCTGGTCTAAAGATTAAAAACTTTTATACCAGAATAGAACCATCTGACTCTACCACTCCATATAAACCTAAGTCTTCAACCATTTTACCATCTGTACTTCAAACCTACTTAAAAGAACTGCCAGATATTAGTTCATCAGAACCTCTATTTTCTGATAAATCTGTTTTCATTCCATACACTTCTACTACATTTGATGTCGTTCCCTCTGCATCACGTGTAAAACCATCTCTGGTTCATGCCTTGTCCAGATCCAAAACTATTATTTCATCATCTGACCATCCATCCTTTCCTCACTACCTTCATCCTCTGATCATCATTCCAAAATTTACCATACCACCTCCACCTCAACCCAAGCCATTCACTTTGGAAACCCTTCTCAAACCAAAACATAGGCTAAATATTGATATTCTATTTGCAAATTTTCTGAAAGAAATAAAGATAAATTTAGGCTTTGTTCAGAAGAAATGCTTGTCAACCATGGATGCAAATGAATCTGATGCTATCTGGAATAGCTTCATTACAAGAGTCAATACTGTTGCCTCAAATCTGAAGAATGTCTGTTCTGATGATGTGCAGCTCAGATTTGTTGAAACTGCCAGAAGCATGATATGGAATGTGAAAAGATATGCACCTTTGCTTCTTGAGGATGTACCTTCATCTTCTGAAGTATCTGCTACAGAAGTCTTTGCTGAATCTACTTCTGAAGAAAATCCATTGGCTCTGACAATTGTTAACCAACCTTCTACATTTGAAGCTCCAGACTCTGCATCTCCAATGGAAATTGACTCTGCTACTATTCCTGCACAAGAATCTGCTCCATCTATCTCTAATGAGATCAAGAAAGGGAATCCAGATTTGGAAGATAAGATTGCAGTTTTGGAAGTTGGGAAATCTGAGATCAAGTCATGGATGGCCAAGCAAGATCAGAAGACTGAGAACATGGCACAATGGATGTATAAGTAAGATCAGAAGAATGAGCACATGGCAAAATGGATGACAAAGCAAGAAGAATCTTCATCTGAGATCACTCAACTTCTGAAGATGATTCTTTCCAAGCAAACCTAGTTTTATGTTTTTTCTGTTTCTGATGTTTGTGCACATGTACTTGAACTTATTATCTGATGATTTGTCTGTTTTTATCTGAATGAATGAATGACTTTGTTGATTTCTCTACATGACTGTATCTTTTCTCTTTTTCCTTTTATTTGTCTTTAAAATTTTTACTTTTTGATTATGACAAAAAGGGGGAGAAAATGGATCTGACTGTTCAAATAAACTCTACCTAAATGAAATTCAGACATATCAATTATAACTAATGTGAACTCTTAGTATTTCAGAACACTTGAAAAATCTGACAAATTCTTTAAAAGTAACTCTGAGATCCCCAGATCAAGTTTAACCAATCAGGCTCTGATTCTGAAACGTGCATCCAAGTCAAGATCTAATTTTTTGGAACAATCAGGCTCTGCTTCTGAAAAGAATACTCATGCAAAAAGGGATGTTTCTATTCCTTCTAAGTATTTAATTCAGGGGGAGATTTTTAATCTAAGGAGGAGTTATAATTATATTTTTTTATTGAATAAAATTTCTTATGTTTTTGTCATTATCAAAAAGTGGGAGATTGTTAGAACACAGATTGGTTCTTAATTATATCTCTATGTTTTGATGATAACTCTTACGAAATTTTGTATTAAAGAATTATATACTCTAAATTTTGTTTAAGTATGTTTGCTGCAGATATTAAAGTGAATATTATTCTGAAACCAAATTGGATATGAACATGGAATTATGCAAGGCTCTGAAGCGTCAGAAGCATCTCCTAGAAGAATCTGAACACTGCCTACAGAAGATTCTGAGCGCTGTCTACAGAAGATTCTGAAGCAGAAGCTACAGAAGCATCTGAAGCAGAAGCTACAAAAGCATCTGAAGCATTTAAGACCTTTGTATGAAGAGTTTCAAGCTTAGTTTATTTCAGAAGACTCTGATAGTACTACGCTGCCAGTACTGAGGATCTGATTCCTAAAACTCTGCTCTAATGAAATTACACGCTGAAAGCACACTTGCTGCAATGCTCTGATTCAGCAAACTCTGTTGAACATCAAAGACTCTGATCACTCAAGGCTCTGATGTTATTTGCTGAAACTTGTTGAAGAAGAATTCAAAGTTATGTCTGTTGGTTTAGCCAAACGACTCTTTCCTCTTTTATGCTAGACACAAGAACACAGACAAAAAGGATTTATCTGTGCATTCTACTTCTAGGAAAGGTCATGTGATGTGAAGACAAAAAGGCCACAGCCCTTTTCAGTACACAGCCTTCAACGTGAAAACAACTTGGACTTCTGTGCCTATAAAAGCAAGACTCCATCACTTTTCTTCAGTTGACGAAATATTGAAAGAATTCAAAGAAAGCTCTCATACAATTTATTCTCATTTGCTGGATTTATTTCATTGTTCTTAAATTTAAGTGTAAAATTACAGTGTTGATATAGCTTACTTAGAAGCATTTAAACACTTATTTAGTTTTACATATTGATTGTAAAAGTCCTTAAGAAGATCCAGTTGTGATCAGTTGTTCTTAAGAAGACTAAGAACAGTTGTCTTTAGTGCTTGCTATTGTAATTAATTTGATTAATAGTGGATTAAGTCCTTGTTGAGAAAGACAAATCACTCTTGATAGGGTGTGTTGCACCCCAAAATTTGCCTAACCTTTTTCTCACTTGCCTTTTGTTTCATTGCATTAGCATATCATTGATCTAGCATTTGCATAGCATAGCATTATTCATTATGCAACGGATCAAGTGTGGTTTATATCAAGAGGAGCCTATCTAGAGGTCTTATTCAAGCTTGGGAGGTCACCAAAGTCATCAGAAAGTGGGTTGTGTTCCTGAGAAGTTTGGATGTTGGTATGTGGTTCATCTCCTAACTTGGGGGCCAATTGAAGACCATCAGTGGGTTGTGAAGCCCTGATCATGGATAGGGTATATGGATAGAGCTCATGGAGTGCCTTGAGGGTCATGGTGGAGCTCAGTCAAGTCATTATGCTAAGTGTGAAGAGCCACAATTGAAGGTGTTGCAATTAGGGTTTTTGTCTAGTCAACCTTGAGCCAACTGTGCAATTGGAGGGGATTAAGAATCAATTCTAAGTCTTTGTGATCATGGAAAGTTGTGTTGAGATACATGAGGTTTTATTCCAAGATCAATTCAAGAAGGATTCAAAGTGGGAGGAGTTGCTAAACTAGGGTTCTCAGGGTAAAATCCCCTATTTAGTGCCTGGCTTCAAGACCACTTATCTCAAGATACAAGTTTCATATCAACTTTTGGCCAACATGGAACTTGTAGAGCATGTTCTTAGATTTAATTTGAGTACTAGAAGTTCTTGATTGGATTTGTAGAACTCAAGTTATGATCCAGACAAGTTATAGGTCATCAGATGAATGTGAAATTTGTCTCCAAAAGTCAACCAACTTCCAAGGAACGTTTGACCTAGAAGGGTGTTTCTCCTCAACTTTTGGCCAACATGAAAGTTGTAGGTCTTGGTCTTAGATTTCCAAATTGTACTAGAAGTCCTTCATCTGATTTGTAGAACTCAAGTTATGAGGTTTACAAGTCAGAGGCATTTTGGGAAAGTAAGATTATAGGTCATTTTGGATTATGGGTCATTTTCACTATCTTGTGAGCCTCAAATTAAGTTTTGTCCAACACAAAACTTTCTCAAAATGGGATTTTAAGGTCAACCATGTATCCATGAGGCATTGATTTGGCTTAGAGAAAGACTTGGTTCATGGAAGCTTGACAAAGGGGAAATTAAAAGGCATTTAAGTTGAAAAATTTAAATTTAATCATGAGAGGTCAAAAAAATGCATATGAGTACTCATTTTGACTAGAAAAACCATTTGGAACACTTTGGCATTAGTGGAATTTCAATTTGAGGCTTATTTCATGGTATTTCACCTTGTTACTTCATGGATAAGTAACACATTCAATCTTGGCCATAAGATGATAACAAGGACTCAATCATGTCCATTCATTCTCAACAGGCCATAAGCAATACATGAGAAGCTTCTAGGAGAAGGAATTGAGCCAGAACCGTGTATGCCATTGTTGAATTTTGGAAGAAAATTGAAAACTTGGATATCTCAGATTGGGCCTCCAATGGGCCTCCAAATCACTCAAATCCATTCTATTTAAGTTCAGAAAGAGATTCAGATCAATTTTGGTGGTTATTTTGAGCTAGAACCAGAGATTGCAGTGAGAGTTTTCAAGCTTCAAGTGCAAATAGTGTTTTCCATTCCAGAGCTTTTCAAGGTAAATCAAGGTTTCTAATAGCTTCATCATTGATCCTTGAACGAATCTGCACAAGTTGGAGCCAAGAATCATAGTGTAACTGCTCCAATTTCAAGCTACAACTCAGGTTGGTAACTTTCACGATTGCTTTAGTTCTAGGTTGATCTAGGTAGAATTGAAATGAGGTTAAGGGTTAGGAAGATGACTAGATCGTTTTAGGATAGGTTTTGTAAGGTTTGATGACAATTCGAGAGGAGGCACAATTTCTGTTGAGACTTGTAACTGCCTAATCTTGAGATGTTAGCATGATTGGAATAACTTATGATGATCCATGAAGAATGAGGAAGAGATCTATAACCTTAATTGTGAGTTTGGTGATGATCCATGATTTGGCATAGTTTCTGTTCTTGATCGTATTTGAGTTTTCAGTGAGAATTAATGGAAACTAAGCCTGGATCTGAACTCAGGACGAAAAACCTAAGAGAAATGTGTAGGTTTTGTTCATTTTGGTGATGATTTGATGACCTGCAACTCTTGCCTCACCGAAGAAGACGGTGGCGCAGCCACCGGAACCACCGTCCCTGTTCCCTCCTAGTTTCAGAATTCAAACGGAGAAGATGACTGTCAGCCCTTGGATGAGTTGAAATAGGAGACTTTGTAATCCAATCCAACGCACGAGAATCATTCTGAGACTTGGCCTTTGACCACCAAAACGCACCGTTTAACTAATGTGCTGGCACGCCCTGGATCATTAAATGCGTAGACTTAGTCAGCTGATCCAACGCCCCTAATATTTTCTCAGCATTTAATTTCTTTTATTTCATTTTGGATTTATTTTAATTGCTTTTATCATTTTAATTCATATTAATTTCATTTTTGATCAGAAAAATATAATAAAAATATGTGGATGCTCCTCATTTAATTTCTGATTTTTTGGCATGCTTAGATTTTATTTTGATGCAATTTCCAATTTATTTGCATTTTTTCCATTTTATTGATTTCATTTAATTTTAAATTTTATGCTTGTTCCTTTCTGATTTTTGTTCTCCTTTTTGGTATATAGTTTAGACTTGATTCTTTGCTGGTTTGTTATAGACACATTAAGGAGCTTGTGTGATTTTTAGGGTAATTTTTAGGTAGCTTTAGGTTCTGTTTTGAACTAGACTTTTAGGAGCTTCCCCATTTGACCTCCCTTTGAGCACTTTGTGATTTAGGATTTCTTTAGTGATCCTCCCTTTAGATTCAGTCCCTGACTTTTCTACCATAGGTCCCTAACTCTCTTAGGATCCCTTAGAAAATTCCCTAGAATTTTAGGACTTGATTTCATATTTTTCTTAGAATTAACAATTGGACTAGTCTTATGATGCTTCTAACATGACCTTTCCTTTAGAATGACCTCAATGGTGACCCATAGCATGAAATTAAATTTCCCATTCCTTTTGGGTAGGGCTTTAGACTTGTTGGAGCTTCTGTATGCTTAATTGTAATGCTTGATTTGGTGTTTTGGTTTCCTTTTAGTAGCTTTCTTTGAGCTTGTAGGATTAGGGTTTTGTAGAGCCTTAGAAGTTGTTTTCTTCTTTCACAAACATGGTTTGCTTTGTGTGCATTCCATTCCCATCCTATGATTCAAGGTCCCTATGTGGAAGCCTCATCCTTACTTTGGAAGGATGTGTGGCATATCACAAAAGGTAGAACCTTTGAGGATGCCTATCTCAGATGTATGGTTGAGTGCCATGATGGATTCCCTTGGTTTCCATCATGCTTCCCATCATCATGCAATCATCTTGATGTTGATTATCATCTCTTGGTAGATCATTTGAATCTTGAAGATGAAGTCTTCTCTTGAGGATAGCTTGGGCATGAAGATCAACTACAGACTGTTGGGCTGTTTTACTGCTAAGAAGACTGCTTTGTTGTTGAGCTGCTGGCTTGTTGTTTTGTTTGCTGTGTTTGCTGATTGACTGTATTTGTGTGACTGTGTGTTGCATTAGAATAGGCTTTCATGTAGTTGGTGTTGCGGTGGAAATAGGATCACAAACTATTAATGAGTTTGAATCGCAATTCAATTCACAACCGCTCTTTGATTTATCCGAAGGAAAAGGTCAAAAAGGGAAAACCTATTTTGCATCGTAAACACAATGCGGGGAAAGATCTAGGGTTCGGGGGTTGGTTAAATTTAGGGAAGGTATTAGCACCCTAAACTTCTGTAGTACTCTACAGGAACCTTTTGTTCAAATGTTTACTATTTGCTTTATTTATTTGCTTAAGGTATATATACAAAGGATTAAAAGTGAGAAAGTAAACCTAAGGGGTTAATTCTAAGTTTACTCGGCAAGACATCGCATCTTGTGCCTACGTATCCTTACGGGAGTGGAATCAGAGTAATCGTAGTTCCCCTCAATAGGGAGGTTAGAGACTTCTTGACTGTGGTCAAGGTCTCAAGGGGAATAAACGCATCTTAAGGACACGCTTACGTGGAGTGTAGAAACTCCAAATTTCTACGTTGAAATGTTAAGTTGTAATTAGGGTTAAATTAGGGATTCCACGGCGGGAAACCCTAAAATGAGCGCGGCGGCTCTTTGACCTAATGCTAAGGGTAAAATTGGTAATTGCGCCTGCGGCGAGGCATTTATGAAAAAATTAGGGTTTGTAAGGGTTTGAAGTTGAGGACTATTGGCGCGGCGACCAAAAGCTAGACCTAACCTTCGGATGTGTGTGGTGTGACTGGAATATTAATGAAGATGTGAGATGATTGAGTTATGCAAGCAGAAAATAAAGACAGCAGTTAAAGCCATACAAACAGAAATTTAAAGGCAGAAACTTAAAGCGCGATTATTAGGTTCGCGTAGTTACATATGAGAAACAGATACAAATATAAATGAAACTTAAATGAAAACTCAACACAATAGTAATAAATATGAACTGCAAAAAATGAACACCCGTTAGTAGGCAGAGTTAGGCAGCAATGAGTTACGAGAAGATGTAGATTGAGACTTTACTATTGCTTTATTTAAAAAAGTCTTACTAATTTAATGTTAGCTTGCAAAAGAAATTTCTTAAAAAAAAAAGGTTTTATTTTTATATTTTTAAAAAAAGTCTTTCTTATTTTATTTAAAAAAAGGTTTTTATTATCCTTAATATTTATATTTTAAAAAAGATTTTTTTTATAACTACAAAATTAAAATGTTATATTTTTTTTTTATAAAGATTTTTTTAAATTATAAAATTAAAATGTTAAAAAAAATGGGTTTTTTTTTTAAAACATAAAACTAATTAAATTAAAAAAACAAAACATAAAATAAATAAAAAAAAAGGGGGGGTTGGGCCGGTCATCACACCCGGACCCAACCCATTTGTTAGTCATGAGGGAACACTTTAGGGTTTCACCCCAGAGTACGTTCGCGGCGCCGTTTCACTCTTCTTCTCCTCTCTCTCGCTTCTCTTCTCTCTCGCTCATATCCTGAAATCAGACCGAAATTGGGTGAGGCAAAAATCTCATAGCTTACTTTTAGAGTGAAACGGCCGGTGATGTGCAGAACTGAGGCCCAAAGGTTGATTGCCCGCCGTTTTTTAACGAACGGCGAAGGTGGTCTTCCTTCGTTCGGTGGCGCGGTTGTAGATGTTGGTTCGTCGGAGACGATGATGAGGGTGCTGGTCCCTCTGAGTCTCGCGGTTCTCGTTCGTTAGGGTTTCTGCGCTTGGAGTGTTCTTCGTTCTCTCTCTCTCACGCGGCTACCTTCCTCCCTTTTTGATGGTGAGATCGTTCCCCTTTTATACTCTTCTGACCCTCTCTTTTTTGGGCTTTTGATGTTGGATTTGCATTATTGCCTCAGGATTTCGTGGTGATTCGATTTGATTTGATTTTCGTAACCAGCATACTTTTGATTTGATTGAAAGTTTGATATGATTTTGTTTGGTTTTTTTTCAGATAACGATTGAACCATGTTCCCTCTTTTAGGGTTCGATTGGGATTTCGGTGAGATTGGGTTTCATTTGTTTCTGATATATTTGATCTCATCTGATTTGTGATTCGCTTTTACTTTGATCTTATCTGATTGAATCTTATTTCTCTTCTTAAGATTTGATTGGGATTTCTTTTGTCATGATTCTGGGTTCGTGATTTGTGAACTTGGTGCTTTGGCTCGTTTTGATTCACTTGATACGATTTAATCTTCCCTGATTTGGAATTGATATCAATATCAAAATTGTTTTCTGTTATTTTTCTGATACAATTTGCCTTGCACCTTCAGGGTGGATACGGTTATGATCTGTCATGGACTTGGTCTGCTTTCCAGATATTGATTGGATTCATACAGATTCTGTTTGACACAACTGGATTTGTTTCGAAATGTTTTCATTCTGATTTGTTTTGGTTAACTGGATTATTTATTCTGATTCCATTTGAACTGCTTCGTGATAAACTGAATCATTCTTCTCTGATTTACTCGAACTCAATTCTTCTGATAGGGACCGTTTTGATACTATGGGCATCTTTTTTACTGATGTGGTTCTTTTGATGCAGATTTTCAGTAAACTAACTTTGGTTATCCAATTTTCGATGTCGCTGTGGGTTTATTGGTTTTGATCCTAATTTGATATCACTGAGTTTCGAATCTGGCGTAGGCTGATACGGCCATAGTGTTGGATCCTTTTGATGTCGATTGGATTTGTCTGGGGATTCATTGATGAACTGGGCGGTTTTTATACTTTATGAATTGAATTGTCCATTCAAGATTATGCAGCTCGTGACTCGTTTTTGGCTTTGAGTTCTGTTGTGAACTTTGGGGAATGTTGATGTTGTTTGATCTTTGATGCTTGTGTTAGACTTCCGGCGGGGGACTCATAACCTGACTGATACACTTACTTGCCTGGGCAGTGATGTTCGAACTGAGCCCAGGCCTGTGCCTTTCGATCTTCTGCAATGAGCTTGCTCATTTGGTTCAAAAGGTGTTGCACTATTATGACATTCAGATTTATGAACTGTTTTTTTCCTGATATGGATTCGGCTGGTTTTGTTTGGTTTTGAGACAACCTTTATGATGTTATTTGATTGTTGTTTTCAGACCTTGACCCGTGGGGATCTTATTTGAGGCGAGTTTCAACTGATCAAATTTGGGATTCTTTGTTTGATTGTTCTTGCGCTGAGCTTGCCTTGAACCGAACTTATTCTTTTGATTTACTGCCTTGTTGCTGTTGTTTCAGATATTAGTATTGGCTCTGATTCGTTTTCTGATACAAGTTCACTGACTCTTCTTTTTCTTCTTTCAGAGGGCAACTGATGGTGTGGTTATTGCCAGGTCAAAGCCATCGAGAAGGGTTACCCGGTGATGATGACTTTAGGGTCTGAACCATTTGGAACAGGATACTATAACCCTGACTTGTGTTTATATTTTTGCTTCTGATTAAATTGGTGATGAGCCCTGTGTTTGTGCACTTGTTTGTTTCCTGAACTGAGTATGGTTTCGCTATGATCTTGTGCTGGCGCTCACTTATGTGTTGCTTGCCATTGAAACTGGTTTGAATGGGGACTTGCCTTTAACTGATGTTGCTGAATCTTGTGATACCTTGTCCTATGTTATTTTGCCGCAGCTTGTTGTGCCTCATTTTTCTGTACATGGTTCAGAACTGATGCTGCTCCTGAACTATTTAGGTTTTGAGTTCCAAATTCTGAATCTTGACATTGATGCGTTTGTGGCTTTTCAGGTGTTGGAAGTTTTGAAACCAAGGTGACTCAGACCTGCCGGCATCCGGGTTTGAGTCAAAACTTGCCTATGTTGCCTTATTCTCGTATCAGTTTGGAAATCCAATCGCGGCAAAACGAATCAGCCCCACTTCTTTTATTTTTTCTATCTCTCGGATGTCCCGCAACGATTAAGAACAGGTGTTACCTGATCTGACGCCTACGGAGCGGATCGGTAACGGGGGTAGGACGCAGCTTCGGTTGTGCCACTCCCGACACTCGATGATGACGATGTTCTGAGAGTGTCAAAACAACTTCTAACCTTTTTGTCCATATTGTTTGTTTTGCTTTGATGTGCAGGCTAGTCGAGATTTGCGGCGAAGCTTAAAGACAGCATGAAGACCCTTAGATGTTCTTAGGATTTAGGATAGATACCTTAAGGATCAATGTAATTCCTTGTAACATTATTTCTGAAATGTGAAGTATTCTTTATTTCTTGTATGATGAGATTCTTTTATGAAATAAAATTCCCAAAATTTGAACTCATTTATATTTTATTCTTAGTTAAAAATATAAATATTTGTGAATAAATCCACAAGTATCTAATTCATTAACATAGGCATAAAACATAAACACTCCCAAGTGATATTCTTATTTGTGGACTCGTCTCATTTGTAATCCTAATCTCATCATCTGATTAAAATCCCTTTTAGATGTTAACCAACCATTTCGTAACCAAATACGTATGTGCACCGTAATCACGACAACTTCAGCCTCAACAACAAAACTAAATCGTAATTAAATTCCCCTGACCAAACGCCGAGAGCCACAAACCAACAATACCCAATTATGACTGTGCCTTAATAACAGAACGGAAGCGCTTTGGAAATAAACCATGAGCGATGGAATGTATCTTAAATCCAGTTGTGCTTGACAAGTTTTAATACCGACCACATCAAATTGGCACCTTGATACAATCAGAACTGGGGATAAGTAAACGCCTCTAAAATAGTGTATCAAACGCCTCAGAACTTAATAACAACCCGTCTTCAAGGAATTAGCAGAAGTTGTGTAAAATGACCAAAATACCCCTGGAACCAAATCTGCAAAACAAAAACCTCCATAACTGGTTAGCGGTTAGCAATGTACATATGAGATGATATGCGAAATGACTGGCTAAATATAAGGGTAAAATTTGGGGTATTACAGTTGCCCCTATTTAAATAGCTACACCGGACGATTTGAGTGACAGAGACTCGAGGAATCGTGGTGGAGAGATTTAAATATAGATAACCGAAAATTTTGCCCTTATATGCGACGATATGCAATGCTATGGACGAAACGGGAACAGCTTAATGCAGATGATGTCATGAATATGATATGATGCGTATGCTGGAATAATGAATGCGAAAATGCTGACGAACATGACGACACCGGGGCAGACGCCACGAGAAGAACTCACTGGGGAAAATGACGCGCTGAGACACAGTACTACACTGGGGAAATCTAAAACGATAGTCAACTGGTGCGAATGACCAATTGTCACTTTAGGGACGAGATTCGCAAATGGAAATGACATCTGTGAGACGGCCTCCACTGGGGAATCTAAAGGATAAAAACTGAATCGCGTACGATTGCAAGATCGCTTATAGAATGCCGGAGCATTGAGCAAAGAATAACATCCAAGCTTCTGTAAACTATCTCTCGTGACACGATCAAACGGACTTTTCGGGAATCCGTAGCAAAATATACAGGGTAAAGACCGACTGTATGCCAAGATAAATGGGCTTTAATAAGACATGCCCTGATAAGCTTCTCGAGGGAGAACTGTCACTTATCGTTGGAAGGGACTTATGTGCAAAAAATGGATAAGCACTCAAATAAAGAGGCTGCTGCTTATCTGATAAATAAATCTTCTCGCATTTAAGGTCGGCGTCTGGAATACGATTCTGATTCTTCTCTTACTGAAGGATAAATAAACTTCTTCATGCTTCAAGATTATGTTCTCCTGAACATAAAAAGGGTAAATTGAATTTCCTCATACTTCAGAATCGTGCTCTCCTGAATATGATTCGGATAAAGGGTAAATGAAAATCTTCATACTTCAGAATCGTGCTCTCCTGAATATGAAACTGGCTGACTGGATTTACTCATACTTCAGAATCGTGCTCTCCTGAATATGAAACTGGATGACTGAATATACTCCTATTTCAGGATCGTGCTCTCCTGAAAATGAAACTGAATGACTGAAGATACTCATATTTCAGAATCGTGCTCTCCTGAAAATGAAAGTGGATAATCGAACTTCCTCATAACTCAGAATCGTGCTCTCCTGAATATGATTCGGCTCCTGAAATTTCTTCATTCTTCAGAATCGTGCTCTCCTGAAAAACGGCCAACTGAACTTCCTCATAACTCAGAATCGTGCTCTCCTGAATATGATTCCGCTCCTTCTTTTACTAAAGGATAAATGAACTTTTTCATAACTTCAGAATCGTGCTCTCCTGAATATGAAACTGCTCAAACCTCCCCGTAACTCAAGATCGTGCTCTCCTGAATACGATTTGGTTCAAACCTCAAGACGGCAGGTAAATGGAAGCCCAACTGCTCCATGGAGATGGCCATTTGCTGCGAGTCATAACGAGGATATGATTGACTTCTTAGGTGAGAAATGTCGTGTGTTGATGCTGTAAAATGTAAAGTGTAAAGGGTTGTAACACGTAGGATTGCAAAGTGTTGTACTGATATATTTTCCGGCGCGAACTGGCGTGTATCTGTAAAGGATTGTAGTTGATTTTCTTGAAAGATAGTGCAAAATAAATGCACGTCCGGTTGGGATTGACGACCGACATGACTGAGGTTCAATCTAGGATCGAGCTAGAAAGAAAACTGGTAATCAAGACTCCATCGAGGGAATGATCTTGGAGGGTAAATATCTAATCCTGGCGAGGAAAGATAGCTGAAGTAACCGTCATCCACGAGGATCGAGCTCCGTGGGGAAACTGGAAACAAGTAAGTACTTTATGCTTAGGGCTGACAATCTATTTGGAGAGAATAGACAAACCCCCAGTTACTCGGCGGTAACAACCAATGATGGTGAAACGTAATGAACCTGTGGATGCTAACGCATATGTTGATGCATATGTTAATGTGAATGTACGTTAATGTCTATGTATGTTAATGTTTATGTATGCAAGAAGTTATGAAATGAGTATGTAATGAATGTGTAATGAATATGTAATGAATATGTAATGAAATAGGCATGTGATGCTTATGCCCCTGCGTATGCTGACGAAACAGACTAGAGACGGGACGAGAGATGAAATAAACATCTCGACGGAAATACCCTGCGTTCTCTGCAACCAATACGTCAATCATGGGTAAGAAGGATCAATGGTGGAACCAACTCTGGTTTTAAAGTTCTGAATTCTCTGGGGAGAAAAAAAACCTGAGGAACACTTTTGAGTTTCCCAAGAAAGAGTTGTCAGCTTATAGTCTCTCTGGGGACTATCACTGGGCAATGGTTTGAAAGTGTTTCTGCAATAATGATATTTCCGGGGAATGAAGAGATCCTGTCGGAATTTCCACTAGTCAAAGTAATTTATTACATTTCAAATTTGTTTGTTTTTTGAAAAACAGTTTTGAAAAATCTACAATGCACCTTTCATTTTCAAATTTTAAGAATAAACGCATTTTGCATAACAAATAGAAAATAAAGAGCAATGCACCAAGGAATGTAAGTAACGAGATGGTATCTTTTATTAAAGGGTGGCTGCTTGCTGAAGGCATAGCTCCACAGATGATTATGTTTTAAAATTGGCAACATGGGAAAAGTTACATCGAATCCAACGACACCTACTGACACTAATAACTAAGACTAATCCAGAATCCTGCTTTGGGCAAGGATGAAAGAACTGAAACATGGCTCTCATGCGGAAAGTGTGTTCGAGATAATCAGTGTCTTCTGATGCAATGAAATGCCTTTGTCCCTAACTTTTGCCTGGACCGCCCTTTCGGGTTTTCAATCCACCGGGATGCTCTTTTTTGCCTAAGCCGCCCTTTCGGGTTTTCAACTTAGCGAGCTTTTTATTATTATTATTTTTTTTTCAACCCTTACTTTTGCCTAAGTCGCCTTTTGCAGGTTTTCGACTTAGCGGGTTTTTAGGCATAATATTTTCGGACTGCATCAGAATTCACGGGATGTGCTAGTTCTTCACCGTCCATTGTCGTAAGTATTAGAGACCC
The DNA here is from genome assembly GCA_963859935.3 of Lathyrus sativus. NCBI lineage: Eukaryota > Viridiplantae > Streptophyta > Magnoliopsida > Fabales > Fabaceae > Lathyrus > Lathyrus sativus. The sequence continues at coordinate 555,210,941 of OZ012740.1, read as the reverse complement.
TCCGGAGAAGACAGTCTTTACAACGAACGGGCCTTCATAATTGGGCATCCACTTTCCACGCATATCTTTATGTACTGGTAAGATCTTTTTGAGTACGAGCTCTCCTTGACGGAACTCACGGATACGAATCTTCTTATCAAACGCTCTTTTCATCCGTTTCTGATATAATTGCCCATGGCACATGGCTGTCAAACGCTTCTTGTCAATGAGATTCAACTGATCCAATCTGTCTTGAACCCACTCAGCTTCCTCAAGTTCAGCCTCCATTAACACTCTTAGCGAAGGTATCTCTACTTCGATGGGGAGCACGGCGTCCATTCCATACACCAATGAGAAAGGTGTTGCCCCTGTCGAAGTTCTCACTGAGGTTCTGTATCCATGCAAAGCAAACGGTAACATCTCATGCCAATCTTTGTAAGTCACAACCATCTTTTGCAGGATCTTCTTGATATTCTTATTTGCAGCTTCAACGGCTCCATTCATCTTAGGACGGTACGGAGAAGAATTGTGGTGAGTGATCTTGAAGTTATCACACAACTCTTTCATAGTCTTATTATTCAGATTGGTGCCATTGTCAGTTATTATCCGGCTTGGGACTCCATAACGGCAGATAATTTCTTTCCTGATGAAGCGGGCAACCACTTGCTTGGTCACGTTGGTGTAGGAGGCAGCCTCTACCCACTTGGTGAAATAATCTATAGCAACGAGGATAAAACGATGTCCATTAGAAGCTTTCGGCTCAATTGCCCCAATCATGTCATTGCCCCACATAGAGAACGGCCATGGTGAAGACAAAACATTCAACGGTGACGGAGGTACGTGCATTTTATCAGCATAAATTTGGCACTTATGGCATTTCCTAGCGTATTGGATGCAGTCGGCTTCCATGGTTAACCAGTAATACCCAGCCCTTAACATCTTCTTGGACATAGCATAACCATTGGCATGGGTTCCGAAGGTCCCCTCATGAATTTCCTGTAGTAACATGTCCGCTTCCCGTTTATCAACACATCTGAGCAGGACCATGTCGTGATTTCTCTTGTACAACACACCATTACTGATAAAGAATTTGGACGCCAATCTTCTCAATGTCTTTTTGTCCAGACCAGTAGCACCATCGGGATACTCCTGCTTGACGAGGTAGTTCTTGATATCATGAAACCAAGGCTTTTCATCCACCTCAACTTCTTCGACCATCTGACAATAAGCGGGCTCAACTTTGCGCTCAATATGGATAAGAGGTGCTTCATTAACGAATTTAACTTTCCACATAGATGCTAACATGGCTAAAGCATCAGCAACGTGATTCTCGGATCTAGGAACATGCTCGAACTCTATCTCGTCGAAATACTTGATCAGCTCAATAATATAGTCTTTATAAGGGATTAACTTCTCATTCTTCGTTTCCCATTTGCCTTGTACCTGGTAGATAACCAAGGCTGAGTCACCACTTACTTTAAGAAGTTTGATTCGGAGGTGAATCGCTGCTTCGAGGCCGAGGATACACGCTTCATACTCTGCGACGTTATTAGTACACTCAAAGTCCAACCTTGCGGTAAATGGGGTAAATCCACCCTTTGGGTTCATCAAAACGGCGCCTATACCATGCCCATTGAAATTTGAGGAACCATCAAACATCATCTTCCACCAAAGTCCTGGTTCTGGACCTTCGCTCGGATCTGGCTCTTCACAATCTCTTTTAATCAACAAAATATCCTCATCAGGAAAATCGAGCTTAAGAGGTTCATAATCTTCAACTGGCTGGTCTGCAAGGTAATCAGATAAAATACTACCCTTAATCGCCTTCTGGGATACATACTGGATGTCATATTCGGATAACAACATGTGCCAACGGGCTAGCCTCCCGGTTTGAGCAGGTTTTTCAAAAATATACTTGATCGGATCCATTTTAGAAATCAATAACGTGGTATGACAAACCATATACTGCCGAAGGCGCTTAGCGGCCCATGCCAATGCACAACAAGTTTTCTCTAATGGTGAGTATCTGTTTTCGCAATCGGTAAACTTCTTGCTCAGGTAATAAATTGCATGTTCCTTTTTCCCAGTCTCATCATGTTGTCCAAGCACACAACCCATAGACTTCTCGAGAACAGTAAGGTACATAAACAACGGTCTTCCAGGTATGGGCGGGATCAGAATAGGGGGATCTTGCAAATAACCCTTAATCTTCTCGAACGCTTTCTGACAATCAGGGTTCCACTCAACTGTCTGCCCCTTGCAAAGCAACTTGAATATCGGCTCACAAGTAGCGGTCATATTAAAGATAAACCTGGAAATGTAATTCAGACGTCCCAGAAAACCCCTAACTTGCGTCTCGGTTCGCGGAGCCGGCATATCTTGAATGGCTCGGACTTTGTCAGGATCCACCTCAATCCCTCGCTGGCTAACAATGAAACCAAGCAATTTTCCGGATCTGACACCGAAGGTACATTTTGCAGGATTCAATTTCAACTGATATTTCCTGAGTCGTTCAAACAGCTTCACCAAATGGTCTAAATGCTCCTCTTCACTCTGAGATTTGGCTATCATATCGTCCACATACACCTCAATTTCTTTGTGCATCATATCATGAAAAAGAGTGGTCATAGCACGTTGGTAAGTTGCCCCTGCATTCTTTAAACCGAAGGGCATGACTTTGTAGCAGAAGGTTCCCCAAGGAGTAATGAAAGTAGTCTTCTCTCGATCATCGGGATCCATCTTGATCTGATTATAGCCAGAGAATCCATCCATAAATGAAAACAACGCAAAACTGGCCGTATTGTCTACCAGTGTGTCAATATGTGGCAGTGGGAAGTCGTCTTTTGGACTTGCTTTGTTCAGATCCCTGTAGTCTACACACATCCTAACTTTACCGTCCTTCTTAGGTACTGGCACAATATTGGCAACCCAATCTGGATATTTTGCGACTGCCAAGAAACCTGCATCCAACTGCTTTTTAACCTCATCTCGAATCTTCAAAGCCATGTCGGGTCTCGTTCTTCGAAGCTTTTGTTTGATAGGCGGATAATCTGGCTTAAGTGGCAACTTGTGAACAACAATATCCGTGTCTAGGCCCGGCATATCTTGATACGACCACGCAAACACATCAATATACTCCTTTAACAACTCAATCAACTTCGGCCTAATCCCCGTCCCAAGCATTGCACCAATCTTGACCTCTTTCTTGCTCTCATCTGTACCGAGATTAATTAGGTCCACCTGCTCTTTATGCGGTTGAAGCTCTGTGTACTCGTACTCAATCAATCTTGTCAGTTCCGCGGGTACTTCAAAATCTTCTTCACCCTCGTCCTCAGCTTGATTGATGGGTGCATCCCAGTCAGGAGTGTCAGTAAAGTCATTGGATCCAACAAGGTTTACGATATCTCTGCATGATGGAAGGCTTACTTAATTAAAATGCTCGAAGACATGTAAGAATGAAATGCTGTTTTTTTTATTATTATTTTTTTTTGAAAAAGGTTGCCAATTTCATTTTTAAAGGTGAAAACGAAAAACGCAAATGAACCAAAGTGGAATTGAACAAAATGCTTTTATTAATATCTTTTTAGAAATGAAAGGTGGCCCGACAAAACGACCCTATAGCCTTGGGCAGAGCTACAGATTTTTATTTGAAAATGTAAATGAAACTTAAAAAAAAACAATTACTTTGACAAGGGAAAGATAACAGGGATCTCTACGGCCTCCCAGTTGTTCAAAACTGCATCACCCTTAAACACCAGGTTGCTCAGCTCTTCAATTTTCTCACAGTCGCTGATGGCATTGACTTGGAAACCTCCGCTGACAAATACTTCTTGGATAACCTTCGGTCGCCCTTCGATAGTCGTGGCAGCTCCATTCTGAGTTGGTTTGTAACCCAACCCAGAGCGATCAGTCTTGGTCTTGACGTCAATTACCTCTCCCCAACCTTCAGGAATGCCCCTGTCAATTGTTGATTTGGTACTCTTCAGAGATGCAAAAGATGGATTGCCCTGACCCACTGTCTCTTCGACTTCCAGCAGAACAGCATTGGCGATCTCAAGTGCTTGAAAGGAGATTTCTAAAGCATTCTCATCGGCCTCGATGTAACGGAAAGAAGACAGGTTACTGACCATCAGATCCTCCTCACCGTGTATAATAACCAACTTTCCATTGATCACGAATTTCATCTTTTGATGTAACGTTGAGGTCACTGCCCCAGCGGCATGGATCCACGGCCTTCCAAGTAAACAACTGTAATTGGGATTAATGTCCATGACTTGAAACGTGATATTAAAAACTTGCGGACCGATCAGGATAGGTAGCTCAACCTCCCCCATTACCGATCGACGAGAGCCATCGAAAGCCTTGACAACCAAAGATGTAGGTTTCAGCGCAGTCTCTTTACAAGCCAACTTATCAAGAACCCTCTTGGGTAGCACATTCAGAGAAGACCCGGTGTCTACTAGCACTCTCGCTAAATTGTCCTCTTGACATTTTACCGATATATGTAAAGCACGATTATGGTTCGGACCCTCCTTCGGTAACTCTTCATTGCTGAAACTGAGGGTGTTACAAGCGGTTAAATTGGCAATCACACTATCAAACCGACTGGTGCTAATATCTTGATCCACATGTGCTTGAGTCAAAACCTTCTACAAGGCCATCCTATGAGCGGGCGAATTCATCAACAGAGATAAAATCGAAATCTTGGAAGGAGTCTGATGAAGTTGATCGATAACTTTATAGTCACTTTTCTTGATGATCCTCAAAAATTCGGCATCTTCATCGTTCGTGACGGCTCCTTTACCTTTGTCTTTGGCAGGCATCGGGGTACTAGTCGTTTCCTTAGGTGGGACCTCATTGGAATGGGGAGTATACACACGGCCACTGCGAGTCATCCTGCTTACCTCTGCAATATTGGTCACCGTGCCCTTAACCTCTTCCTTTGGAATAACCTTCCCAGACTCCTTGTCAATCATCGTCACGTCATATTTCCAAGGCACAGCTTTAGGATCACTGAAAGGAAACGGACTCGGTCTTCGAATAACTATAGGCTTAGGCTGATTCACTTCAGGGATATACGACCTCGGTATACCGAACACGAGGTTGGCGGAGCCTGCCCCTGATAAATTAAACACTGGTACCTTACCCTTTGATTCAGGCTGATGGAAAACAGGCTCAACCACAGCGACTACATCCTTCTTGGCTTGGCTTGTCACTTGTAAAACACCCTCATTAATCAGCCTCTGAACATCATTCTGAACTAACACACAACCCTTAGTACTGGCTTCACAACTTACACATGCAACGTGGGAAGTATCTACTAAACCAGCTTCAAACAGTTTCGAATGGAACATTTTGAGAGGAGTCTTAATCTGTTCAACGTCAAGGGCATAACCATCCCCCGAATCAACACTAACGGCATTGACACTCTCATGGTTAGGGAAAGGGTTCTTCTTAACATTTGGTTGAGGATCTTCAAATGACAAAATCTTCTTTTCCAATAGATCCCTGACAATACTTTTGAGAGCATAACAATTCTCCAGATCATGACCAGGCGCACCCTCATGAAATAAACAATGAGCGGCGGCGTTGTAATTGGCGGGTAGAGGATTAGGAGGCGGACCCAAAGCCCGAGTAGTGATTAGACCTTGCTTGACCAAAGAGGGATACAACTCGGTAAAAGTCATTGGAATCGGCGGACAAGGCTTATACGTTCTTCTATTCGGCATATTCTGGCGAGGAGCCGGACTCTTTGGCTGTTGAGGAGCAGGAGTATTGGGTGCCTGTAGGTAGTTGACAGGAGGCGGATAAACAGGAGGTTGTTGCATAGGTTGATACATGGGAACCTGTTGATTGAAAGAAGGTGTAATAGCTGCCACATAGGGTTGTTGAGCATATTGGACTGGGTACCCTTGAGGTTGAGCATAACCTTGCGGATGTCGATAAAAGCGTTCTCTTGGTCTACCAGAGGATATAGCATTAGTCTCACCCTCCTTCTTTTTCTGGGAGCTATACGGAGGTTTCTTCGGCTGATCCTTAGAAGTACCATGATTATTTGTCATTTTACCACTCTTCATACCCAATTCAATCTTGACACCCACAGCAACGATGTCGGAGAAATTTGAAGTCACACTACCCACCATTCTCTCGTAAAATTCTGGACGGACTGTGTCGACAAACCAATCAGCTAACTCTTTCTCGGTCAAAGGAGGTTCTACCTGCGAAGCAGTCTCTCTCCACCTTTGAGCATACTCTTTGAATGACTCAGAATTCTTTTGTGACATACTAAGCAACTGTCTTCTGTCAGGAGCCAGATCCATATTGTACTTGTAGTGTTTGATGAAAGCGTCAGATAAATCCTGGAAACTCTTAACGCGAGACTGGTCTAAAGTTAAATACCACTTGGAAGAAGCACCCTTCAAACTGTCTTGGAAGTAATGAATCATCAGTTTATCATTCTCAACATGGGCAGCCATTTTGCGATAATACATGATCAAATGACTCTTAGGACAGGTGGCACCTTCATAACGATCGAAGTTCGGAGTTTTGAACTTCGGGGGAATAACCAAACCTGAGACCAAACAAACATCCCTTGCAGCAGTCCCAAAAATTTGATCACCCTCTACCTTTTTCAATCTCTGGACGATGGTGTTTACTTCCTCACGAAGCTTATCATGTTTCTCATAACCCTCAACATTCTCATCAAGATTATCAAAAGCTGTCTCATTGAAGTACGGTTGCGCACGAGTGTGTACAACAGGTGGTGCAAAGATAGGAGCCCCCCTAGAAACTTCAGAAAACAAGGGCACGGCTTGCTGAACAGGTTGATTAATCGGAACAGTGGCTTGAGGAGGCACAAAACCGGGAGCAAGACCATAAGGTGGGTCCCTTGCTACGGTCACACTTGGTGGAGGGTCCACAGTAACGCCGGTAATCTCAGAAACAACAGTGGGCTGGGTATCCATCTTAGCATTCATGACATGTAACAATTCCATCATACGCCCCATACCCCCTCGAAGGTCTTCAAGTTCGTTGCTAAGGCGATCAATCTCTTTTGCCTGATCCTCCATTCTTTTCCGAGTTTGAGCTCTGGTGTTGTATTGGTGCCGAGAACTCAGGGTGACGAAACTGGAAGGTGAGAGAACCGAGTGTGAGAAATCGGGAGACACATGCAATGCAAAAGTATGATGCTAAAATGTGAATGTAAATGAAGGTCTTATGGAATTCAAAACATTTACTAATGTCGTGGGGTACCAAGGAAATCTTTTTTCTTGTTTTTTCATTTTATATTTTTTTTTTTATTTATGGTATCCCGTGATATCCATAAATGATGTTTGAACTCCATGAAATACAATGCGATGAGATGCTTTATGGATGCAATGCATGAAAACACACAAAGTCCTAGGTTAAAGGCTTGCATGAGGTTCAAAGGCAAGTACCCTCCCCTGAAGTTAGATGGTTCATCCTGTCCTACAAAAGTAACCAGGTTCTAAGGGATCTCAATATCATTGATCCTTCACAAGGGTGGTTGTTCAGAAGGCAACTTACTTGCCAACCAAAACCCTCCAAGTTTAAGATCTCAATGAGCGTAGTATCGAGTGTCAACCAACTTCAGTCTGCACCAAAGCCGGTTACCTCACTACTTTCTAAAGGCCAAGATGAGTTAACTAGGGTTCTAAAAGTCAGTTAGTGCATTGACAGCATATGGCAGCCTCAATATTATCCTCAACTTGACTTAAGGAATATAAGCACCAACCAAGAAGTCGCACTAACTATGGCCACCAGATCAACCGTATCGATATACGTCGTACAGTTTCCTTGGTCTATTGCCATTTACCTAAGGTACACTAGATCCGGGTGTAGGACTCATCTCACAGCACAAGGAACAGTCCCACAATCAAAGCACAAATATATACATGCAAATGAATAATAACACAGATAGTAATAAATATGAACAAGCTAGGGATAACCCTCAAAATTAGAGATTCCCCAGTGAAGTCGCCATTTTCTGTTGCGGTGGAAATAGGATCACAAACTATTAATGAGTTTGAATCGCAATTCAATTCACAACCGCTCTTTGATTTATCCGAAGGAAAAGGTCAAAAAGGGAAAACCTATTTTGCATCGTAAACACAATGCGGGGAAAGATCTAGGGTTCGGGGGTTGGTTAAATTTAGGGAAGGTATTAGCACCCTAAACTTCTGTAGTACTCTACAGGAACCTTTTGTTCAAATGTTTACTATTTGCTTTATTTATTTGCTTAAGGTATATATACAAAGGATTAAAAGTGAGAAAGTAAACCTAAGGGGTTAATTCTAAGTTTACTCGGCAAGACATCGCATCTTGTGCCTACGTATCCTTACGGGAGTGGAATCAGAGTAATCGTAGTTCCCCTCAATAGGGAGGTTAGAGACTTCTTGACTGTGGTCAAGGTCTCAAGGGGAATAAACGCATCTTAAGGACACGCTTACGTGGAGTGTAGAAACTCCAAATTTCTACGTTGAAATGTTAAGTTGTAATTAGGGTTAAATTAGGGATTCCACGGCGGGAAACCCTAAAATGAGCGCGGCGGCTCTTTGACCTAATGCTAAGGGTAAAATTGATAATTGCGCCTGCGGCGAGGCATTTATGAAAAAATTAGGGTTTGTAAGGGTTTGAAGTTGAGGACTATTGGCGCGGCGACCAAAAGCTAGACCTAACCTTCGGATGTGTGTGGTGTGACTGGAATATTAATGAAGATGTGAGATGATTGAGTTATGCAAGCAGAAAATAAAGACAGCAGTTAAAGCCATACAAACAGAAATTTAAAGGCAGAAACTTAAAGCGCGATTATTAGGTTCGCGTAGTTACATATGAGAAACAGATACAAATATAAATGAAACTTAAATGAAAACTCAACACAATAGTAATAAATATGAACTGCAAAAAATGAACACCCGTTAGTAGGCAGAGTTAGGCAGCAATGAGTTACGAGAAGATGTAGATTGAGACTTTACTATTGCTTTATTTAAAAAAGTCTTACTAATTTAATGTTAGCTTGCAAAAGAAATTTCTTAAAAAAAAAAGGTTTTATTTTTATATTTTTAAAAAAAGTCTTTCTTATTTTATTTAAAAAAAGGTTTTTATTATCCTTAATATTTATATTTTAAAAAAGATTTTTTTTATAACTACAAAATTAAAATGTTATATTTTTTTTTATAAAGATTTTTTTAAATTATAAAATTAAAATGTTAAAAAAAATGGGTTTTTTTTTAAAAACATAAAACTAATTAAATTAAAAAAACAAAACATAAAATAAAAAAAAAAGGGGGGGGGGGGGGGGTTGGGCCGGTCATCACACCCGGACCCAACCCATTTGTTAGTCATGAGGGAACACTTTAGGGTTTCACCCCAGAGTACGTTCGCGGCGCCGTTTCACTCTTCTTCTCCTCTCTCTCGCTTCTCTTCTCTCTCGCTTCTCTTCTCTCTCGCTCATATCCTGAAATCAGACCGAAATTGGGTGAGGCAAAAATCTCATAGCTTACTTTTAGAGTGAAACGGCCGGTGATGTGCAGAACTGAGGCCCAAAGGTTGATTGCCCGCCGTTTTTTAACGAACGGCGAAGGTGGTCTTCCTTCGTTCGGTGGCGCGGTTGTAGATGTTGGTTCGTCGGAGACGATGATGAGGGTGCTGGTCCCTCTGAGTCTCGCGGTTCTCGTTCGTTAGGGTTTCTGCGCTTGGAGTGTTCTTCGTTCTCTCTCTCTCACGCGGCTACCTTCCTCCCTTTTTGATGGTGAGATCGTTCCCCTTTTATACTCTTCTGACCCTCTCTTTTTTGGGCTTTTGATGTTGGATTTGCATTATTGCCTCAGGATTTCGTGGTGATTCGATTTGATTTGATTTTCGTAACCAGCATACTTTTGATTTGATTGAAAGTTTGATATGATTTTGTTTGGTTTTTTTTCAGATAACGATTGAACCATGTTCCCTCTTTTAGGGTTCGATTGGGATTTCGGTGAGATTGGGTTTCATTTGTTTCTGATATATTTGATCTCATCTGATTTGTGATTCGCTTTTACTTTGATCTTATCTGATTGAATCTTATTTCTCTTCTTAAGATTTGATTGGGATTTCTTTTGTCATGATTCTGGGTTCGTGATTTGTGAACTTGGTGCTTTGGCTCGTTTTGATTCACTTGATACGATTTAATCTTCCCTGATTTGGAATTGATATCAATATCAAAATTGTTTTCTGTTATTTTTCTGATACAATTTGCCTTGCACCTTCAGGGTGGATACGGTTATGATCTGTCATGGACTTGGTCTGCTTTCCAGATATTGATTGGATTCATACAGATTCTGTTTGACACAACTGGATTTGTTTCGAAATGTTTTCATTCTGATTTGTTTTGGTTAACTGGATTATTTATTCTGATTCCATTTGAACTGCTTCGTGATAAACTGAATCATTCTTCTCTGATTTACTCGAACTCAATTCTTCTGATAGGGACCGTTTTGATACTATGGGCATCTTTTTTACTGATGTGGTTCTTTTGATGCAGATTTTCAGTAAACTAACTTTGGTTATCCAATTTTCGATGTCGCTGTGGGTTTATTGGTTTTGATCCTAATTTGATATCACTGAGTTTCGAATCTGGCGTAGGCTGATACGGCCATAGTGTTGGATCCTTTTGATGTCGATTGGATTTGTCTGGGGATTCATTGATGAACTGGGCGGTTTTTATACTTTATGAATTGAATTGTCCATTCAAGATTATGCAGCTCGTGACTCGTTTTTGGCTTTGAGTTCTGTTGTGAACTTTGGGGAATGTTGATGTTGTTTGATCTTTGATGCTTGTGTTAGACTTCCGGCGGGGGACTCATAACCTGACTGATACACTTACTTGCCTGGGCAGTGATGTTCGAACTGAGCCCAGGCCTGTGCCTTTCGATCTTCTGCAATGAGCTTGCTCATTTGGTTCAAAAGGTGTTGCACTATTATGACATTCAGATTTATGAACTGTTTTTTTTTCTGATATGGATTCGGCTGGTTTTGTTTGGTTTTGAGACAACCTTTATGATGTTATTTGATTGTTGTTTTCAGACCTTGACCCGTGGGGATCTTATTTGAGGCGAGTTTCAACTGATCAAATTTGGGATTCTTTGTTTGATTGTTCTTGCGCTGAGCTTGCCTTGAACCGAACTTATTCTTTTGATTTACTGCCTTGTTGCTGTTGTTTCAGATATTAGTATTGGCTCTGATTCGTTTTCTGATACAAGTTCACTGACTCTTCTTTTTCTTCTTTCAGAGGGCAACTGATGGTGTGGTTATTGCCAGGTCAAAGCCATCGAGAAGGGTTACCCGGTGATGATGACTTTAGGGTCTGAACCATTTGGAACAGGATACTATAACCCTGACTTGTGTTTATATTTTTGCTTCTGATTAAATTGGTGATGAGCCCTGTGTTTGTGCACTTGTTTGTTTCCTGAACTGAGTATGGTTTCGCTATGATCTTGTGCTGGCGTTCACTTATGTGTTGCTTGCCATTGAAACTGGTTTGAATGGGGACTTGCCTTTAACTGATGTTGCTGAATCTTGTGATACCTTGTCCTATGTTATTTTGCCGCAGCTTGTTGTGCCTCATTTTTCTGTACATGGTTCAGAACTGATGCTGCTCCTGAACTATTTAGGTTTTGAGTTCCAAATTCTGAATCTTGACATTGATGCGTTTGTGGCTTTTCAGGTGTTGGAAGTTTTGAAACCAAGGTGACTCAGACCTGCCGGCATCCGGGTTTGAGTCAAAACTTGCCTATGTTGCCTTATTCTCGTATCAGTTTGGAAATCCAATCGCGGCAAAACGAATCAGCCCCACTTCTTTTATTTTTTCTATCTCTCGGATGTCCCGCAACGATTAAGAACAGGTGTTACCTGATCTGACGCCTACGGCGCGGATCGGTAACGGGGGTAGGACGCAGCTTCGGTTGTGCCACTCCCGACACTCGATGATGACGATGTTCTGAGAGTGTCAAAACAACTTCTAACCTTTTTGTCCATATTGTTTGTTTTGCTTTGATGTGCAGGCTAGTCGAGATTTGCGGCGAAGCTTAAAGACAACATGAAGACCCTTAGATGTTCTTAGGATTTAGGATAGATACCTTAAGGATCAATGTAATTCCTTGTAACATTATTTCTGAAATGTGAAGTATTCTTTATTTCTTGTATGATGAGATTCTTTTATGAAATAAAATTCCCAAAATTTGAACTCATTTATATTTTATTCTTAGTTAAAAATATAAATATTTGTGAATAAATCCACAAGTATCTAATTCATTAACATAGGCATAAAACATAAACACTCCCAAGTGATATTCTTATTTGTGGACTCGTCTCATTTGTAATCCTAATCTCATCATCTGATTAAAATCCCTTTTAGATGTTAACCAACCATTTCGTAACCAAATACGTATGTGCACCGTAATCACGACAACTTCAGCCTCAACAACAAAACTAAATCGTAATTAAATTCCCCTGACCAAACGCCGAGAGCCACAAACCAACAATACCCAATTATGACTGTGCCTTAATAACAGAACGGAAGCGCTTTGGAAATAAACCATGAGCGATGGAATGTATCTTAAATCCAGTTGTGCTTGACAAGTTTTAATACCGACCACATCAAATTGGCACCTTGATACAATCAGAACTGGGGATAAGTAAACGCCTCTAAAATAGTGTATCAAACGCCTCAGAACTTAATAACAACCCGTCTTCAAGGAATTAGCAGAAGTTGTGTAAAATGACCAAAATACCCCTGGAACCAAATCTGCAAAACAAAAACCTCCATAACTGGTTAGCGGTTAGCAATGTACATATGAGATGATATGCGAAATGACTGGCTAAATATAAGGGTAAAATTTGGGGTATTACAGTTGGTTTATGCCTAAGTGCATTGAAAGGTTGAGCTTGCTCCCTTTGCTTGTTTGCATTAGCGGTTGAGTCTGTCTCCCTGTGCTTGTCTGTTACTGTTTGGCTTTGCTTGCTGGCTTAAGGTTGAGTGTAGTCTCCCTTGCCTGTGTTGTGTGTTGCCTCTGGCTAGTTTTCTCTAGAAGTTGAGTTTGACTCCTTCTGCATGTATTGTTGCATTGCATGCATTTTACTTACAGTTATTTCTTCACAACTGTTTATTTCTTTTGCTGTTGCTTTCCTTTGCCATGTTCCCCTAGGAACTTTGACTTCTCTTGTTCAAGAGAAGTTATGACAGACATTAGGGTTCTAACCATGCATGATAACATTAGGTAGCTCCCTCCTAACCTCAATCATAGGATCAATTTTGCATGACAACTTTAGGATTGGATCAGTTCCCCTTTAGTGCGTCCTTTCTCTTCTCATCTTCAAACAAATCAAAATACAGTAATAAAGGTTAATTGACGTCGTACACTACGAGCATTAAGCTACTTGAGAAAAGGTTGTTAGAGAGTTTCTTTCCAACAACTTGGATGTTTAGTATGGCACCCTTTGGGTGACATGCGACGCATTCACTCCCAGGTCATAGTCTCTAGTGTGATATTAGTTGCAAACATCCATAAAAGATACTTCTTCTGTAAAAGACTTCAAAACAAAGATCAAACTTCTTTTTGTCCTCTGGGACCTTTAATCCTTGGAAACCATTTTCATAAGGAGAATTTTGTTAACTCTCGGTTCTACCGTAAACCGTAAACGCCTAAGTCTCCGACGAGCGAGCTGCATACACCAACTGCTGGAACCGTTTGTTAACCCTACCCAGGTAAAACATTTTGAACCAAACATATGGTCTTGTTAGCCCGAACTACATTTGCTCTGATCTTTCGCGCCGTGTGAAAGTACGTAGGCATGAGATGCGATATCTCGGCGAGCAACCTTCCCCCCTTTCACCCGTAGTTAGGCGAACTACGTTGACTCTGATTTCTCGTTCCAGACGGGAATACGTAGGCATAGAATTGTTGTGTTCTGCCGAGTCATTTTCTTTTCTTTTCAAACCAGACTTTTAGCCTAGATAAATAATCAACCCGTCAGATAAACACAACAAGCGTGGATCCCGTCGAATACGATGGACGTGAGGGGTGTTAATACCTTCCCCTTGCGTAACCGACTCCTGAACCCAGACATGGTTGCGATGACCTTGTCTTATACCTTTTTGTCAGGTTTTTCCGATCGTTTCCTTTCCTTTTCTGTGGGATAAATAACGAAAGGTGACGACTCTTCTATTTTGCCGGCACCTTATTTTCGCGGTAGCGACAGGGTGGACTGGAGTAGTTGAGTTCAACGAACCAGGATAAAAATCTTTGAGTTTTTATTTCCATAAGTTTTTCTATATAGTTATTCAACCCCCCCCCCCCCCCCCCCCTTCTAAGTATTTTCTCACCTTCATATTCGTGCTAAAAACAAGATAGAGAAATGATATTGAGGATCATTCTCCAATTTAATTGTGTCGCACGTACGAAAAAGAATGGGATCTCGTCTTAATCATAAACTCATGTCGATTAATCAAAGGTAACCTATCACGATCCCAAAGTAAAGAGAATGACCCAAATGGTCATTTTCCATAGATTTGACATAGTGAAGGTTATCGACTTTGATAAATTGACGTTTAAGAATTCAAAGACTTTATTGATCGATAAAATAAAATAAAATCGGGGTGGAATTGAAAATGAGGAGAGGAAAAGAAAATGGTCTCGGATTATTTACTATTTATCAATAATTTGACCAACAATAATCTTTGAGGTCTCTTCATAGACAAATAAATAGATTAAAAAAAAAATTGAGTAACAACGAGAACCGCCTATGGCATTAAATCGAGAACTACGAGAAAAAACCTAAAGAAATAAGTTCTTCCATAAAAAGAAATGTAAACAAATTCAATGAAAACAAAAATGGGGCTGGAGTCCAGGTTTTAAAGATATGTGAATAGGAAACTAAGATGGGCTTCAAAGCCCATAACACAACATTAAAACAATGATCTAAATAAATAAAAAAAAGGAACACCGAAGGTTATGCATCATCATCATTTTATCTGGCTCGGTTTCACTTTTCTTCATAAAATAAAATATGGTTAAATTTAAACATTAAATCAACTTGTGAGAAAAACGAGGACCCGCTCAGCAAGATCAGAAAGAAAAAAAAACGTCGCGTTGCAAAAAACGAAAAGTCACGAAATCAAAGGATCTAAACATCAGGCACACATCATCACGTTCGGTCGACCTTTGATTTGTCTGTCTCCCTTTCGCTTCGATTTTTAGATTTGGCTCCGTTCGGTTTGATTCAAACTTTTAAGTCCTTTAATCACTCTTTCTTTCTCTACTTTCTAGTTTTGTTTCTGGATTTGTTGTGTTTGGGTTTCAATCGCTCTCTCTTCTTCTTATTGTTTCCATCTCTTTCTACTCGATTCACTCTGCTTTGATTCTGGGTTATGAGCATTTGAAGGGATTCGAACGGTTGTTGTTGGTTGTTTCGGAGAAGAAAGGTTGAGTAGTTTTGGGGTTGGAAAACAATCGAAGAAAGGTTTTGGGGTTTGATAGGATTTGAATGGGTTTCTGTGAAAATTTGAGTGAGGTTGGTTTTGGTGTTATTGAAGAAGCAGGTCGACAATGTCATATAATTAGGGAGGGATTTACGCGGAGTTTTTGTTGGCTTCTCCCCCCTTTTCCTGAGTGAAGACGCGATGGTGTTTATAGATGGGATTAAGGGCAAAATAGAGAATTGATGTTGTGCTTTGGTGGTTTTATGTGGTATACGGATTTGTTGTTTTTTGCAGGTGGTGGGTCAAGATGAAAGTTTATTTTGGTTGTACTGTTATGAAATTATAGGCAACTCATTTTTTGGTGTTGTATGAGGGATTAGCATATGGGGTTTTGATTGTTGTGGATGACTCGTTTCTGGGCTGCAGGTGCAAATATGCAGCATGAGTTCGGTGCAGGATTTATTGTGGTGAGGTAGTAGAGGTCTTGCGGATCATTGCAGGCTGACAATATTGTCTCGTGTAGCGGCATACGTGTGGGAAGCTAGGGACTCATTTTTCCTTGAAGGTGTTGTAGTACGTTTTGCAGCAAGCTCTTACTTTGACCATGTTATTTTTTGATTATTTAGAATTTAGATTTTGTAATGGAATTGTAACCTCTGAATTTTTTTGTAAAATTTTGGGCCTTATGGTATGGCGGGCTTGTAAAACAAATGGATTCACATACAAATTTAAATGGGCCCTTAAATCATGATTTTTGTTATGATCTTGTTATAACTCTTTGACTTTCTTCCAATTTATTGCTTGTAATGTTATTAGAGTTTTCTTTGAACCTTGTAAACTTGACTTCAAATTGGTGTGAGAGTTTTGAAATTGGTTTTTTATTTGTAATTTGGATGAATTTGAAACCGACGGTTATAACTTCAACTTGTAACGAATTTATTTAGATTGAGACTTGGGACTTGAAATCATGATTTGAAGTAACCATACTTCAAAATGATACTATAAAAATAGTGTTTCTCATGGCTCCAAAAAACAATTCAAACATGACTGGAGAAGTAATATCAATGGCCATAACTTTTGTTTTGTACTTCTTGTTCACCTTGAACCGTGGCCTTAACAAAAATGTTCATCTGGTTTGCTACTTAGCCCGAATTTTCTCATAGCTTGAAACCACTGGTATCTTGTCTTGAAAACCTCTAATGGCCAACCAAACAAAAATCACCTCTTGAAATAACCTTGAAATATAGCTTAAAAATGAAGCAAGGCTTGAATTAATCCTGAACTTGAAATAAACGGAGACCTTTAATCAGTTGCTTTATCTGAAGCTGGTCACCTGAATACCAGTAAACAAAAATCTTTACTATGAACCAAGTGAGCACCAAATGACTTGAGATTATGAATTAAAACCTGATGATTCTCAAACATGTCGCACCTGCTTTGGTACAACCTGAAAACTTGATCCCTATTTGAAAAATGAACTCGATTATGCTGATTCTTCAACCATGAAGCACTGATAACTTGACACAGTTTGACAACTTGAACCATATACAGATGATTTTGGTGTAAAACCCTGATTGAACTCTCCAGCACACACCACTTAAAACATGCATATCCTAACCCTAATCATGAAACCAAACTTGTACGACCATTGAACCCCAATCAACAGTTGCTAGAACCACTTTGGACTCAACCTTGTAGTAACTGAATGATCAGCAAAAGCAACATCTATTTTTCTTGGATTTTCCAAATAATTGTCAGTGGACGAATGTAAAAATTGAAAGCTATACACCGGTAGGACAAATTTGGGGTACGACATTTATGCATCGCCATCAACAAAATATAAAGCATTCTTGATCCATACATCAAGTCATACCCAACTTGTAAGTCGATCGCTTCACGCGTCACCATCAACCTATCCCATTTCAATCTCAAATCATTTTCACAATCATCTCGCAATGATAACGAAATGCTTGATCCAACGTCAAGCCATTTTCCCAATCAAAATTAAAAACACCTAATCATATTCAAACACCATTTCATTAAGGGTGAAAAGGTGAATGGTCTGGAGCCTTCGATTCCTCTCCTCGATTAGTTGGATATGAGTTGCCTTACTCGACCATCCGAGTAATCATCATTCAAACAAAACATTCACCATATTAACTCAACTTCTCTCCCCCGTGCGATTAAAATCTTTTTCTTAAAAGAACAATGTTTAGTCTCATCTAATGCACATATAAGCTAAATGCTTAAATCTCCGCCGTTAGTAGACAAGCTAACGTTTAGCCCTTAGAACGCGATCTAAACATTTGTTCGATAAAACGAACCAACAAACTGTAGTCTTCTGAACTACGATGCTCTGATTTCCTTATTGCACTATAAGGATACGTAGACATGAGATTGCGAGACATTTGCGAGCAACCTAATAAAAACTAATTGTTTCCCCTTAGCAAGTAATCCTAGATAAAACCCTTTTGTGTCCCTTTTATCTTTTCCCTTTCGTATTTTTAACTTAGAAGAAAACAAATAGTAAAAGTTAACATTCCATCACAAATTAGACTAAGAGGTTCCTGTTGATTACAATGAATATGAGGGGTGTTTATACCTTTCCCTTTCGTAATCGATTCCTGAACTCGAATTTGGTTGCGACGACCATTTTCGTCTTTTAAAGATTTTACCGATATTTTTCTATTCTTTCATTGGGATAAATAAAGTTAGGTGGCGACTCTGTTCGAACTAATTTATTTTCCGAACATCGTGAAGAATCGTATTTTTTAAGATACAACACATATACCCGCCATTTATGAATATCTTAATTAGTTGTATGGCACGAAGTGGTTCTCTAAATTGGATCTTCCCTCTGGGTATCACTAGATTCGCATGGCTCCATCCGAGGTTCATAAGACGACATTTCGCATGCATCAAGGGCATTATGAATTCTTAGTAATACCCTTTGGGACTTGCAACGCCCCCTCCACATTCCAAGCCATCATGAATATAATCTTCGAATCGTATTTGTGCCATTTCTTCATTGTATTCTTCGATGATATCTTGGTATACAGACCCACGTGGGATGAACATTTACAAAATATGGACATGGTGTTTCAACGATTGCTTGATCACGAACTATACTTATAACAATACAAATTCTTCATTACTCAAACTTTGATTTAGTATTTAGGTTATATTGTCTCCATCAAAGGTGTCATTCCTGACCTTACAAAGATTAGTACCATGTTTTATTGGCCTGCACCCATAAACATTAAACAGATTCGAGGATTCCAAAGATTGACTGATTTTTATCATAAATTCGTCCAAGGATACACATCTCTTTTTGCACCCCTTACAACTCTCCTCAAGAAAGAATGGAGTGTGGAAGCAAATGAGGCCTTTGAATTATTAAAGAAAGTCATCTCTATAGCTCCAGTACTTGGGCTTCCAAACTTCAATGAACGATTCTTTTTGGATACTGATGCTTCAGGGTCAAGTATGGGTGTAGTCCTCATTCAAAACAATAACCCTATTTGCTACTATAGAAAAAAAAAATGTCCATGGATGCTAGCGGCTTTGATTATGTAAGAGAATTATGTGCCATCACATCTACAGTCAAGAAATGAAGGACATACTTGCTTGGGTAAAACTTCACCATACATACTAATCAGTAAAGTCTTAGAGGGTTAATGACGCAAGTCATCAAAACGCCTGCACAACAATTTTTGGGAAGGTATATATGCGCAAAGATGTAACTAAATTTGTGTGAAAGTGCGTAATGTTTCAATAGATGAAAACAACCAACCATGAAACCTATGGTCTGCTCTAGCCCTTGCATATTCCTAAACAAGTGTGGGAAGACATTTCATTAGATTTCTTAGTAGTTCTGCCTTCATTCCAAAACAACATACTGATACTTGTAGTGGTGGACAGACTCTCCAAGGAAGCTCATTTTGGCATGACATCAACTCATTTTAGTGCTTGCAAAGTTGTCGAACTCTTTTTTACTATGATATGTAAGCTATATGGAATGCTAAAGAGTATCATATTGGACATGGATGACATCTTTCTAAGTCACTTTTGGCAAGAGTTATTTCATTTGAATGGTACCAAACTGCACATGTCTACGGCTTACCACCCACAAAATGATGGTGAGACTGAAATTGTGAACAAGACACTGCAACAGTACCTGAGATGTTTTCTACAGGATAAGCCGCAATATTAGGGTCGTTATCTCCATCGGGCGAAGTGGCACTACGATAAAAGACTCATACTTCCATAGGTTTTTCTCCATTTCAGGTGGTATATGGGACATCCCCTCCTACTCTATCTGACTATATAACAAACATAACTCACATTGAAGCTGTAGACAACACATTAATAAAGAGAATGATAGTACTACAATAGCTCAAGAAGAAGTTTCTCAAAGTGCAAGAAACAATGAAGAACTTTTCTGATCGTAAGAGAATCCCGCATCCATTTGATGTATGTGTCATGTAAATTAGGAAGAACTTTGTTGATTGTAAGAGAATCCCACTTTAGAATTTATGAGTCTTATCAATTACTCTCCACTTTTCTTCTTTCACCTCACACTCTCCTCTAATTAAACTAATTACCTATTCTTCTGTTTATTTAATTAAATTATTATTTATATTAAATAAATATTCAACTCGAATAATACTTTAATAAGGATTATATATATTTTCTATTATTTTATCTTATTACAAAATAATTAGTTATGTTCAGTTATTTTCAATAATTTCAATATTCTATTATCTGCTCTCAAATCTCATAATTCCGATAATTAGTAAATTAGTAAATTACATCTCCGCTGCACAAACATCAAAATTCAATATAATGAATAAATCACGCAAACAATTGAATAAAATAGTCAAATTATAAGTTGGGGTGTTATAAGTAGTTGTTATCAACTGAAAATTTCAAGGTGATGATAACCAATTGTAGGTATCGATATAATGGAAAGGGTTGTTTCCTAAAGATGTAACATGGGAGGACTACTAACACATGGTGAACCAATCATACCTGCTACATCTAGGACTATTGCTAGAGCTAATTGCTTACCACTACTATGAAGTATTGATGATTCTTTGAAATAAATCTTCGATGTTACCAAAGTCGTTATTGAAAATTATTTGGTTCATTTGCTACCAAATACACCAGCAAGTGCAAAGCCATATGATAGACATCATCTTCTTGGACGTGTTTCGAATCAACATGAGATACCATCCAAAGAAATAATCACCACGGTTCTCATAAACAGACCTAGACACTTCTACCCATTCCGCTATGGCCTTCCACACAAGACGAATCTTGAGGTATAAAATAAAGACATGATCCAAACATTCTACAACTTTAAAATAGAGTACACAAACAACTTCATGAGGATTAGAAATTACCCCTGGCATCCATATTTGATTGTGTCAGTAATCTATCCAACAAAAATCTCCAAGCAAACAACTTTACCTTCATTGCGACCAAGGATTGCCACACAATATCTAATGTTCTCTTGAGAGTAATGTTGGTGATATTCCAAAATATTTATTTGAGGAATAATAATGCTTAAATTCATTTGATGTAATTTTAAATTACAATTTATTAAAATGGTGCAATGGTTAGTCTTTTTATAAACAATTAAAGTGTCACGAGTTCAACACTTGGTTTGGTTTGCTTTTTGGAATTTATATGTTATTTAAAAAAAAATGTCAAAAATAATAACCAAAGATTACACGGCATGTGATGGGGCGCATGGATTGAGTGTGTTTACCATTAGACCATCGCAACTATTTGGAATAAATATGAATATAATATTATATTTTGGTTCAAATATCGACTAATTTAAAGGTTGCTTTTCTTCACCAATTGGCATGAATTTCTCTATAAATAGAGATAATTTGTAGACCTAAAAATACACAAAAATTACTTATTTCAAATGCCAAAAATAATATCTAAGTCTTTTTATTTTATTTTTCTAATACACAAGAATAAATAATTGAACTTTATTCTGTAAAATATTGTTGATCGATATGCTTAATGTGAATGTGCGATTCATGTTAAGATTTCCAAAGTATCCTGAAGGAGATTCGCCAGTTAACCCTTTTGCATCCAATTTGCATAAATTGGTGGGGGCAAATCGAACCTAAAACTTAGTGTAAACACACGCTTTGAAATTTATGTTGTGCAACTTTTATCGTACCGATTTCATCTTCTTCTTGTTCATGTTTTGCAGCAGACCCCTAACACAAGATCTAACAAGTAATATCTAATGAATATAACCTCCCATCCTTTAGAATAAAAACATACCAAGACTTAACCATAAATTGGTTATCTAGTGGACTAGGCCAAAGAAAAATGTCTTCTGCTCTCTCTCTAGGTGAAACTTCCAAGAGTAACCAATTCAGTTCTATAAGCTGGGACTCTAGATCCCCAACAATTTGATCTTCCTGAAAGCCCAACATCCACTTCCAGCCGTTATTCTCCCAAACACCCACCCCACTGAATGCTTTGAATTTACACTCTGACAGTTCATAAAGATCATGAAACCCGTATCGCAAAGCAACTGAATCAATCCACCGCACATTCCAAAATAAGGTCAAGGATCCATCTTCAAGTTTAGTCGCCAGCTGCATTGAAAAGGAACCCTCCTTCATCAAGTTTCCAAGCTGCAACAAGTCCTTCCTCCATAACGAGTAAAACCTGTAATTGATATTCTCCTTCATCAACAAAAATCTTTTTTCAAAATAACCATACTTGAACAACAATAAAGGCTTCTAAATCATGTCATCGTTATGGATAAGTCATCACAACCATTTAAATAGCAATGCCTTATTGACAATAGAAATGTCTTTAATTCCCAATCGTCCAACTTCTTTTGGTTTGCAAATTGATGACCAGTTGATCCAATTAATTGAAGAAGCCTCCAACGAACCACACCATAGAAACTGTCTTTGAATAGAAACCAATTCTTTGATAACAGTGGCAGGAACTTTTTTGAACGACAGATGATGAATTGGTAAGTTTGTTAGCACTGAATTTATTAGGGTTACTCTCCCTCCAATCGATAACAGATTGCCTTTCCAAGTGGACAGTCTGGCCCTAAAAAAATCTACTACCGGTTTCCAGAAATTAAATCTCTTATGATTTGCATCAACCATCATGCCTAAGAATTTGAACGATAGATCACCAGTTTTATAGGATAAGAAGTTGGCAAATGCAGTCAAGAACTCTTCCTCAACCCTCACACCAAACAGACAGCTCTTCCAAAAGTTTATTCTCAAACTCGATACAATTTCAAAACCTCTTAAGATTAATTTAATTCCCCATAAATTTCTCCAATCTTCTTCACACACCAGAATGATATCATTTGAATATTAAATTAGGCTGATAGAATCATCCCCATCAAGCCTGAATCCACTAAAGAAACCTCTGCTAACAACCCTTTTCACTAGTAATGCCAAACCCTCTTCTAAAATAGAAAACAAGAATGGGGAGAATGGGTCCCCTTGTCTAAGACCCCTTGAGCCCTTAAAATCTTTAGTAGTTCCACCATTTACCAAAACTGATAAATGATAATTTAGCACACACCCCTTTAACGATTGCATCCACTTTTCACTGAAATTCATAGCTAACATAACATATTCCAAGAATTCTCACTCTATACAGTCGTATTCTTGTGCAAAGTCGACCTTGAACAATATGCAACTTCGTTTCTTCCTCTTTTATAAATCAATGAGCTTGTTAGTTACCAAAACACCATCAAGTATTTTCCTACCTGTGATGAAAGTCGTCTGCGACTTTGATATCAACTTGTCAATTACCTTGCTAAGCCTTGCAGTCAAAAACTTTGAAAATAAATTACCTTGTAAATACAACCCACAAGACTTATAGGGCAATACTATTCCAAGTCCAAGGGATTAATGTTCTTTGGAATCAATGCAATGAAAGAAGAAAGCAAAGCCTTTGGGAGAGTTGTAGTTTCATGAAACTCTTTAATGCAGTTAATCACATCTGGCCCAATCACATTCCAACATGTCTTCATGAAATACAAATTGAACTCATTGAGTCCGAGACTTTTTTTCACGTCACACCCATAAATAGCCTCAAGAATTTCCTCTGGTGAAAACGGTTCCTGCAACATATCTCTTTCGTCTTCGGTTAACTTAGGAAAACCTGACATGTCCATGGTAGGCCTATTAACACCCACTTTCTTGAACCTAATTGCATAAGCTTTCTTGATAGTATTTTTCATAGTATGCACATCCTCACATCTCTTTGCACCAATCTTGACAGAGGAGATAAAGTTGTTCCTAGCTCTTGTGTTCATCATAACGTGAAAATACCTCGAATTTACATCACCCTCCTTGCCATCTCATCCTCGATTTCTGCTTAAACATGCTCTCTATTATTTAAAAATTGCTCCAAATATCACTTTGTGCCTCACTTCTTAATAATAATTGGTCCTCTTGAGTTGCACCAATATGAATAGCCATAGAATCTTCAATATTGTGAGATGTTGGATCGAACTCTAGTATGGTCGAAGTCTGTTCGCGAGTAATGTGTGTTGTAGTCGAAGTTTGTTCTAACATGAATTAGTCAATATTGCTAGGGTTGCTAGCGTGTTGAATTGGGCCTTGATTGTAAGCCCAATTGTTTAAGTTAGCTTGTACCCTAAGTTAGCTTGTAATGGATAATTATTAAAAAGCCCATTAGGTTAGTGTGCTATTTTTCTTATAAATAGGATGCTAGTTTCTCAATCTTGTCATAAGGAAAAATAGGAAGATAAAATCCTAATTTCAAGAGAGAGAGGTTATTTTGTTATTCTTGTATACTTGTAATCTTGTTCTAAGAGAAAGGAAAGAATAGCAGTTTAATAACCAATCCTTGTTGTTTTCTTCTTTATTAACCCTAACCCTTGTGTGTTTCTTGATCGTCAAGAAACTATTTATACTTAGTTTTAAGGTATCCGATTCACAACAAATTGGTGCGGTGAGCATGGAGAAGATGCCTTCAACAAACTATGAGATTGAAAAGTTCATCGGAGTGAACGACTTCGGTCTGTGGCGCTTGAAGATGAAAGTTCTATTGGTTCAGCAGGGTTGTTTGGAAGCGTTAAAGGGTGAGGCAGTCATGGACGTTGCGTTAACGACAAAAGAAAAGATGGGCATGATCGAGAAAGCCCACAGCGTAATATTGTTGAGCCTTGACGATAAGGTTCTTCGACAGGTATCAAAGGAGACTACAACATCGGGAATATGGGTGAAACTTGAAACTTTGTACATGACCAAATCTCTGGTGAATCGACTCTACCTGAAGCAAGCTCTATATTCATTCAAGATGAGTGAAGACAAAGTGTTGGATAAGCAGTTGGATATGTTCAACAAGCTGATTCTTGATCTTGAAAATATTGATGTGAAGATCGATGATGAAGATCAAGCATTGTGCTGCTGTGTGCTTTTCCCAGAATACATGCTCACTTTAAAGAAACTCTCTTGTATGGAAGGGAGTCCCTGACCTTTGAAGAAGTTCAATCAGCCTTGTATTTTAAGGACTTGAACGAACTAAAGGAGCATAAACCTTCGACGGTGGGCGAATGTTTGACCGTTAAGGGAAAATTCTTGCGAAAGGATGGTAAGTTCGACAAAACGAAAGGTAAAAGTCAACAAAAGTCTTATAGTGGCAAAACATCTAGTATTCGATGTTATCACTATAAGAAGGAGGGTCACATAAGAAAGGTGTTCCCTGAACGCCTGAAAGATCATGGAGGTAATGGCAATGCAGTCATTGTTCAAGATGACTTCGACTCATCTGATGTTCTTGTGGTTTCAAGTGACGACTCGAGAAAAGAGTGGATTATGGATTCAGGTTGCACTTGGCACATGACTCCAAACAGAGAATTGTTTGAGGAGCTATATGATCAAGATGGTGGATCTGTGCTGCTGGAAAACAACAAATCTTGCAAAATTGAAAGTATTGGATCTGTGAGATTCAAGCTCCATGATGAGTCAATAAGTTTATTGATTGAAGTCAGATAAGTACCTGACTTGAAGTGAAATTTGATTTCTCTTGGTGAATTCGACAGAAAAGGATACGTTTTTCAAGGAGAGAAAAGTATCATAAGAGTCATGAAGGGGTCGAAGGAAGTCTTGAGAGGCGTGAAGAAACAAGACTTGTATACCCTTGAGGCTGAGGTTGTAAGTGGTTCGACAAATGTTGCATCCATGAAACCTGTCGAAGACAGAATTATGGCACATGAGATTAGGCCATGTCAGCGAAAGAGACCTGGTCGAATTGGGGAAGTAGAACCTGCTAGGAGGTGACAAAGTCGAAAAGTTGGAATTTTATGAATCTTGTGTATTTGGTAAATCATGTAGGCGAAGTTTAACAAAGGCAAGCAAAGAACACATGGATCCTTGGATTACATTCATGCTGATCTTTGGGGGCCTACAAGTAATCCTTCACACTCAGGTGCAAGGTATTTTCTATCCATCGTTGATGACTATTCCAGAAAGCTATGGGTATTCGTTCAGAAGATGAAGGATGAAACTTTTGAGAATTTCAAAAGTTGGAAGATTCCGGTCGAAACTCAAACAAGCAGAAAGGTTAAGAGGTTGAGAACCGACAATGGCCTTGAACTTTGCAATGAAGCGTTCAACAATTACTGTGTTAACTCTGGGATTACAAGGCATAATACTGTAGCAGGTACTCCTCAACAAAATGGCTTAGCTGAGAGATTCAATCGAACAATCCTTGAAAGGGTTAGATGCATGTTGGTTAGTGCTAGATTGAAGAAGGTGTTTTGGGCGGAAGCTGTTTCGACAACAGCTTACCTGATAAATAGATGTCCCTCGACTGCCTTGGGAATAAAGACACCTGAAGAAGTTTGGTCGAGACATCCACCTAGTCTCGACAAACTGAGAGTATTTGGTTGTGTGGCCTATGCTCATATTAGGCAAGACAAGGTCGAACCTAGAGCTCTGAAATGCACGTTCATAGGATACCCTGAAGGAGTCAAAGCTTAATGCTATGGTGCCTAGAGCCAGGTCAAAGGAGGTGTTTCACCAGTTGAGATGTAGTTTTTAATGAAGCAGAGATGGCTTTCAAGAAAACTGATGATGCTGACGAAGAACTGGAACAGAGAGAGATTCCTGTTGAGATGGAGCATGTTGATACTGAATTGCATACCCCAAATGAAGTTAAAGAAGACGCAGAAGATGTTGTCGAAGATGAGTAGATTGATAATGACTACCTTCTAGCAAGAGACAGATCGATGGGAGTCATCAAGCCACCTCAGAGACTTGGGTATGCAAATCTTATAGCTTATGCCTTAATCTCTGCAAGTGAGGTTCTAGACGAAGAACCTAGAGACTATAAAGAAGTTATGAGGAGTCGAAAAAAGACTGAATGGATGAAGGCCATGGATGATGTGATGAAATCTCTTTATGATAACAACACCTGGAAACTGATAAAGAAACCTACTAGAGCCAAGTTAGTCAGTTGTAAATGGATTTTCAAAGTTAAAGAAAGAATCAAAGGAGTGACGTCGAAGAGATACAAGGCAAGATTGGTTGCTAGGGCGTTCATTCAGAAATAAGGTATCGACTTCAATGATGTGTTCTCTCCTATTGTGAAGCACATATCCATTCGAATGGTACTTGCCATGGTGGCCCAGTTCGACCTTGAACTGGAACAGATGGATGTGAAGACTACGTTCTTGTATAGTGATCTAGATGAAACAATCCTGATGAGGCAACCTAAAGGGTATGTTGAAAGGGGGAAGGAAGATTATGTGTGCAAACTGAATAGATCTTTATATGGACTGAAACAATCTCCTCGACAGTGGAATAGGAGATTCGACAAGTTCATGGCACACATAAGTTTCATCAAAAGTCAGTTCGACCACTGTGTTTACTTCAGATTTCGACCGGGTAATTCATTTGTTATTTTGTTGCTCTATGTGGATCATATTCTAATAGCAAGCAACAATGTCGAAGAGGTAATGAGGGTGAAGGCTGAACTCAATAAAGAGTTCGACATGAAGGATCTGGGAACTGCGTCCAGGATTCTTAGGATTGACATCCAGAGAGATAGAAAGCAGTTGAAATTATGCTTATCTCAAGAGGCATACCTGCAGAAGGTTCTCGAAAAGTTTGGTATGTCGAATTCAAAGCCTGTTGTGACTCTGACAAACCCTCAATTCAAGTTCAGTATAGATTAGTGTCCCAACACTGATGTTGAAAGAACTTATATGAATAGCATTCCATATGCTAACATAGTAGGTTCTTTGATGTATGTTATGGTCTGTACTAGACCCGACATAGCATATGCAGTAAGTCTTGTAAGCAGGTACATGGCGAATCCTGGAAAGGCTCACTAGCAAGCATTGAAGTGGATTTTAATGTACATAAATGAGTCTCTGAATAGAGTCCTAATTTATGGTGGAGCCTTGGGTGAAGATAGTAAAGCAGCAATCGAAGGATATATCGACTCTGATTATGCAGGTTGTATGGATTCTAGAAAATTTATCTCTGGATATGTGTTCACTATGTTTGGAACAAAAATCAGTTGGAAAGCAACACTTCAGAAGGTCATTGCCTTATCAACCACTGAAGCGGAGTATATTGCCCTAACTGAAGCTGTGAAGGAAGCATTGTGGCTTGAAGGTTTTGCAAAGGAGCTAAAACTTCAAGGTCGAGTTATCACTGTTAAATGTGATAGTCAAAGTGCAATACATCTGTCGAAGAATTCAGCCTATCAAGAGCGAATCAAGCACATTGATGTGAGGGTGCATTTCATCAGAGGGGTAATCGAGTGTGGAGAAGTCCAAGTGCTGAAGGTTTTGACAGATCATAATGCTGCTGATATGATCACCAAAACGTTGTCTAGTTGCAAGTTTTTTCACTGCATGTAGTTAATAAAGCTACATGAAGAAAGCTAGTTTCTTGATGTTATAGAGTTAGATCCAAGGTGGAGATTTGTGAGATGTTGGATCAAACTCTAGTATGGTCGAAGTCTGTTCGCGAGTAATGCGTGTTGTAGTCGAAGTTTGTTCTAACATGCATTAGTCAATATTGCTAGGGTTGTTAGCATGCTAAATTGGGCCTTGCTTGTAAGCCCAATTGTTTAAGTTAGCTTGTACCCTAAGTTAGCTTGTAATGGGTAATTGTTATAAAGCCCATTAGGTTAGTGTGCTATTTTTCTTATAAATAGGATGCTAGTTTCTCAATCTTGTCATAAGGAAAAATAGGAAGATAAAATCCCAATTTTAAGAGAGAGAGAGGTTATTTTGTTATTCTTGTATACTTGTAATCTTGTTCTAAGAGAAAGGAAAGAATAACAGTTTAATAATCAATCCTTATCGTTTTCTTCTTTATTAACCTTAACCCTTGTGTGTTTCTTGATCGTTAAGAAACTATTTATACTTAGTTTTAAAGTATCCGATTCACAACAAATATCATTTAAATTATCTACTCCATTCTGAATCTTCAAATCCACCTATACAAAGATGTTCATATTCTACCATTTCTATTCCACCATCTTGTGTTTCACCTTGAAGATATGGTGAGTTTTGATGACTCCGGAAATATTATGAAACAGAACTTAGAGGATGAACAAGCACATCCAGACCATGAGAAGATTCCTAAATTTAGGGCCAAGAGAAATGTAGGAAGGCCCAAACATCTAAGTGATTACATGATACCAAATATGAAAAAAAGAGGGTAGAAAAAGAAGCTAAATAATTTTAGAGTATTCTCTTGCCAATGACTCACTAGGTTTATTATAGGTGACTCATCAAAAGGTGTTAAAAATGTTGTACTATTTATATACCCTTTAGCATATGAATGAAGACAAGCAATTAGAAGAAAGTTAGTATTCAGATTTCACTATATTCTCTCTACTGATTTTATATTTCCATTACGATTCATAACAGGTTGCGTTTGATATTTCAATATCTAGTTATGGTTCATGTTGATGCAGTTGGGAAAAGTACACCCTATAGAAAATTCTGCCAAGGGTATTTATTTATTGAAATGAAAGAAACACAGACATTCCTTTAACTGACTTGAAGTTAATTATAGAGAATGCGTTATTACATATTACATGATTTACATCACACACACGAGCAGAAGATCTAGCTACGGTCACTTGGTGCATATGCAGCACCATTATCAAAGTGAAAGCTTCAAATCAATACCATTTTCTGCATCATCTTCCTTATCATTATTGCTCTTAGTCGACACGCCGTCTATTATCTCAACCCTAGGGTCTCGGTTTCGGCACCTATCACTCTGATCAGCACCTTCTTCTGCAAAATCTTCAAGTTGAAACGTAGGTTTCCAAACACCAACAATTCTATTTTTCTCCTTTAAATCTTCATTCATTTTGTTCTTCCAACGGTCACGTGTCTCACGCATGCTTCTCACTAGAGCAAAGAAAGTCTCCATTTTCGCTTCATCTTCTTTTTCTTTTTCTTCATCCTCTTCACAGCAAATTATCTTCCTCTTCTTGCTACTACCACTGATCTCCATGTTAACACACAAAAAGGAGTATATATTAAGAATAAAAAACAACTTATTGATGACAAGCGGAACTATGAAGTAGAGGAAGATTCCAAGAAAAAAGTACAAGACAATAAGCACGCAGTTTCTTGGTTACTTCTTCGCTGCTTCAAAGGTTGTGAACAATATAAGGACATGATTCATAGGACTTCATCATAACGAATTTTGGCTGATATCATTATTTAAACCAAAGGAATCTAATTAAATGACCAATATGCCACACTAATTACTTGTATAGGTTGGAGAGCAAGTCAATGCAAGTCTTTCTAAATTATTGTTGCAAACACGTACAATATTTTTATGTTTTCTTTGAAACAAAGCACATTATGAAAAATAAATAAATAAATCAACATCATTACTCCCTCCTTTTTCTAATGAGTGATTCGATTGAATATTTTACACGTATTAAAAAATAGAATAAATAAAAGTGAAAAATAATATTTTTTATTAAAATACATTTTATCAAATATTAAGAATGATGAAAATAAATTAATTAGAGGATTAAATTGAAAAATGAAGATTATTTTTTTTTAGCATTTATTTATTTCAAATGGATCATATTCATGATGAGAAGAAAGTAGTTTGATAAATTATTTTTATTGAAAAGTCTAAAACAGTAATTATTGCTTAGATTATTATATACAAAAAGAAATGTGATGATATGATTATAAGAGACAAAAATTAGATGAAACTGTTGTTGATAACAAGTTTAAACTAAGCTTAAATCTGACCTTTAGATATAATCTCTTGCTAAACAACCTAGGTATCTTTGTATTGTTCGACAAGATTCACAACCTTTCTCTTAAAGTTTCGTGACAAAAATGCATTTTCAAAGATTGATATCTTTTTTCATTGATATCTTCTTTTCAAAATTTAAAAGGTCCAATAGTAAAATTGAATATCAAACTCACTAGAAAATATAATATTACATGTGAGAAAAAAAAAACATAAAATTACACTTAATAATTATTCCATCAACTAGTAGAAATAAAACCACAACAAGAATGAGATAAACAATCAACCTACATACATAAAGTATTGTTGAGAAAGTGATGTCAAAGAAAAACAAACGGAGTATAATCAAGTATTTTATTAGTAAGAAAATCACAAAGTAAAAGAAAAGGAGAGAAGGAAGAGAAGAAAAAAAATACAATTTAAAGTGGTCTAAAACTCTAGATTTTTGATTCAATTATACATTAAAGAACAGTGTTTACAATTGAATCTTAATGACGCTATTTTTTCCTTCTGATCAGGATTATCAGGGATTGATGAAGAAGTGATGATTAGTATGTTATTTATAAGAAAACTAAATCCTAACTTTCAACTAACACACTAAAGAATTGGCCCAACAGACTAACTCAATTCAACATGCTAATTTAAACAACAAGCTAACTTAGACATCTGCAACTTCGACTATAACATGCACATCTTCGACTATTGTCAAATCATGAAGTTATCCTTGTCGAGAAAAGAGTTTGATCCAAATATCACAAATCTACACATTGGTACAAACTCTATACTAACAAGGAAACAAACTAGATTTTATCATGCAGTTTTATCAACTGCGTACAGTGGAAGAACTTCTTACTTGGCAATGAACTGGTGATCTTATCAGAAGCATTGTCATCAGTTGAGACCTTCAGCACTTGGACTTCTCCACGCTCGATTATATCTCTGACGAAATGCATCCTCGCATCGATGTGTTTGGTTTGCTCATGATAGGCTAAATTCTTCGGCAAGTGTATTGCATTTTGCCTGTAACATTTAACAGTGATTGCTTGACCTTGAAGTTTCAGCTCCTTAGCAAACCTTCAAGCCACAATGCTTCTTTCACAACTTCACTAAGGGCAATATACTCTGCTTTAGTGGCTAATAAGGCAAAATCCTTCTGAAGAGTTACTCTCCAACTAATTCTTGTTCCAAACATTATGAATACATGTCCAAAAATTGATTTTCTAGAATCCACACAACCTGCATAATCAAATTTGACAAATCTTTCAATTTCTACTTTGTTATCATCATCACGAGCTCCACCATAAATAAGGACTATGCTCAAAGATCCATTTATGTATCTTAAGATCCACTTTAATGCTTGTTAGTGTACCTTCCTAGGATTATCCATATAATGCTTACAAGGCTCACTCTGTACGCTATGTGTGGCCTCGTACAGTCCATAATATGCATCAAAGAACCTACTATACTACCATATAGAATATTATTCATATAGGCTCTTTCAACTTTAGTACTAGGTCTTTGAGTCATAGTCAAATTGAACTGAGGATTAACCGATGTTATAACAGACTTTGGATCTAACATACCAAACTTGTCGAGAATCTTTAGTAGGTGTATCTCTTGAGATAAACATAATCTCGACTACTTTCTATCCCTCCTGATGTCAATCCCAAGAATCTTGAAGGAAACTCTCTGGTTCTTCATGTCGAACTTCTTATCGAGTTTAGCCTTCACCTTCCTAACATCCCCGATATTGTTGCTTACTATGAGGATGTCCTCCACATAATGAAACAAAATAAAAAGTGAACTTACAAGTCTAAATCTGAGGTAAACACATTGGTCGAACTTCCTCCTAGTGAAACCTATGTGTGCCATGAACTTGTCGAATCTCTTATTCCATTGTTAATGAGATTGTTTCAGACCATATAACGACATATTCAGCTTGAACACATAATCTTCCTTTCCTCTTTCTGCATACCATTCAGGTTGCTTCATCAGGATTATTTCATCTAGATCACCATACAGGAAGGTTGTCTTTACATCAACCTATTCAAGTTCTAAGTCGAACTTTCCCACCATGTCTAACAACATTCTAATGGATTTGTGCTTTATAAGAGGTGAGAAAACAACATTGAAGTCGCCACCTTCTTTCTGAGTGAACCCCCTAGCAACCAACCTTGACTTAAATTTCTTCAATATCACTCATTCGATTCCTTTCTTAACCTTGAAAATCCACTTACAAATGACAAACATGGCCTCTGTAGGTTTCTCGATCAGCTCTCAAGTGTTATTATTATGAAGAGATTTCATTTCATCATCTACGGCTTTCATCCATTCAGTCTTATTTTGACTCCTCACAACTTTCTTGTAATATATAGGTTCTTCATCAAGAACCTCACTTGCAAAGATTGAGGTGAACTTTATTCGATCGGCATAACCAAGTCTCTAAGGTGGCTTGATGACTCCTCTGGACCTATCTCTTTCCAGCAGGTAGTCATTATCATTATCCTTATGTTCATCAGCAACTTGTACTTACTCTTTGAATTCATTTGGGTTATGAAATTCAGCATCACTATGATTCACCTCAATATGCACCTCTTCTTATTTCAGCTCTTCTCTAGAGATATTTGTACTTCGACCAACGTCATCAGTTTTCTTGAAAGCCATCTCAGCTTCATTAAAAACTACATTTTGACTTGTGATACACCTCCAGTGACCTGGCTCTAGGAACCATATAGCCTATACCCTTTGATTTCTTTAGGGTATCCAAGGAACATACATCTCAGAGCTCTACGTACGACCTTGTCTTTCCTAATATGAGCATATGTTACACAGCCAGATACTCTAACTTTTTCGAGGACTGATGGATGACTTTACCAAACTTCTTTAGGTGTCTTTATCGCCAAAGCAGTCGAAGGACACCTATTTATCAGGTAAGTTGTTGTCATGACTGCCTAAGCCCAAAAAACTTTATTTAATCTTGCACTAATCATCATGCACCTCCCTGTTTCTAGAATGGTTAAATTAAACCTTTCAGTCAAACCATTTTATTGGGGAATACCTGTAGTAGTTATGTGCATTGCAATACCATACGCGACATAATAGTTGTCGAAAGCCTCATTGCATATTTCAAGACCATTGGCGGTCCTCAACCTCTTGACATTCCTTCCATTTTTGTTTTCGACCAGAGTCTTGAAATTTTTAAAATTTTCAAAAGTTTCATCCTTAGCATTCTGAATGAATACCCACGCCTTTCATGCATAATCATCAATTATGGATAACCTGAGTGTGAAGGATTTCTTGTAGACCCCCAAAGTTCATCATGGATATAATCAAGGGATCCATGTGTTCCTTGTTTACCTTTGTTAAACTTCACCCTACAGGATTTACCAAATACACAAGTTTCACAAAAATCTAGTTTTTCGACCTTGTCACCACATAGAAGATTTTGTTTCGACAATTCGACTAGGCCTTTTTCATGACATGGCCAAGTCTCTTATGCCTAGCTTAGTCTTAGACAAAGGTTATATGGATGCCACATCTGTTGAACCACTTACAACCTTGCCTCAAGGGCATACAAGCCTTGCCTCTTGATGCCTCTCAAGATTTCCTTCGACCCTTTCATAACCTTTAGGATACTTTGCTCTTCTTTGAATACATATTCTTTCTTGTCAAATTCACCAAGAGAAATCAAATTCCTCTTAAGATCGGGTATATATATATATGACATCAGTCAATAGCCTTATTGACTCATCATAGAGCTTGAATCTGACAAATTCAATTCATGCAATCTTGCTGGATCTATTGTTTCTCAGCAGCTAGCATTATTCACCATTTTGATCACATAATTCCTCAAACACGTCTTTCTTTGGAATCATGTGCCAAGTGAAACATGAATCCATGATCCATTCCTTCCTAGAATTGTTGCTGGAAACTACCAAGACATCAGATGATTCATAATCATCTTGCACAATCGATGCATTACCATTATCCTTTCCACCATGAGTATTCAGACATTCAGGGCACACCTTTCTTGTATAAACCTCCTTCTTACAATGATAAAACCTAATTGAATAAGCATTACCACTATAAAAATTTTGTAGATCTTTACCCTTTTTCATATCATATTTACCATCTTTCTTTGAGAAATTTCCTTTAACGGACAATCCTTCACCAAAAGAAGACGGTTTATGCTCTTTTCTTTCATTCATGTCATTCAAGTACAATGTTGATTGAACTTCTTCAAAGGTCAGGGACTCTCTTCAATACAAGAGGGTTTCTTTGAAGTGAGCATGAGATATTGGTAAATCACATAACATCAGCAATGCTCGATCTTTATCATTAATTTTGACCTCGATATTCTCAAGATCAAGAATCAACTTGTTAAACATATCCAACTGCTCATCCAAGACTTTGTCTTCATTCATCTTGAATGAATATAAAGCTTTCTTCAGGTAGAGACGATTGACCAAGGATTTGGTCATATAGAAACCCTCAAATTTACTCTACACACCCGTTGTAGTTTTCTCCTTTGGAACCTACCTCAGAACCTTATCACCAAGGCTCAAGATGATTGCACCGTAGGCTTTCCCGATCATCATCATCTTCTCCTTCTCTGTGAAGGAAGCATCCATCTTTTTTTATCCTTTTAACACTTCTAACAAACCCTATTAAACCACTAGGGCTTGCATCTTCAAGCTTCACAAACTAAAATCATTCACACCGGTCAATTTCTCAATCTCATACTTTGTTAATGTCATATTCTCCTTCATGCTCACTGCACCAATTTATTGTGAAAGTGATGCCCAAGAAAAAGAGTGTGATTGATTTATTTATTAGCAATAAAACCATAAAGTAAAAGAAAAATAGAGAAGGAAGAGAGAAAGAAAAAGATAATTCAAAATGGTTTAAAACCTTGGATTCTTGATTCAATTACACATTAATGAACAATGTTTACAATTGAATCTCAACCATACCACTTTCTTCCTATGATAAGGATTATCATGGATTAATAGAGAAGTGATGACTAGTATGCTATTTATAAGAAAACTAAACCATATATTTCAACTAACATACTAAAAAATTGGCCCAATAGACAAGCCAAATTCAACATGCTAACTTAAACAACAGCTAACTTAGACATTTTCTTGCAAGAACAGCTTCAACTACAACACGCACATATTTGACTATTGTCGAACCATGAAGATATCCTTACCGAGGCTAGAGTTCAATCCAAATACCATAATTATAAACACAGTTTGATCTAAAATGATCAATTTTAAAGGATTTAAAATGATCTATTTTAAAGGAGAGAATAGTTCTCCAATCTACTACCAAGAAATAATCTTTTAGAAAGAGATTATAAAATATCTTATATTTTCTACCTATTTGTGACCCAAATCTATGTTCCTGAATACATCAGTCACACAATCCAAAGTTGTTTTGAAATATTATCAAACTCTTAAAACTCTGTCCTCTTTAAAAATAACAGAAAATTTTTAAAATTTGATTGAATATTGTTAGATGGAATTAGAGCATTCTTGAGGTAGAAGAAAGAAATAATTCACATTGAATTTCTCTTAGGTTGATAATGGCATAAAGCTGACTTATATACCCTAATATTACAAATAGGTTTAGCTTAGCTAAACCCATTAATTACTTCACTAATAGATGTTACTTATAAAGAAAGCAATTGTCCAAGTAACTAACATTCTAAACCTTATAACTTATTCCATAATTTCCTAACTAACTTCCATATTTGAAAATAACCACCCACAAGTTTGGGTTTGATAAATGTTAATTAAGTTTAACATGGATAAAAGGAAAAAGAAAGGTTTTGGAAATAAATACTTAGTAAAGAAATATGCAATTTAGTCGTGAGATGAAAAAGGTAACAACTATTAGAACAAGATTTTTTCATGACATATATCTTTTGAGTTTTGATGATAACAAAGTATTTAAAGAACAATGTGTTATCTAATGCGTGTTCTAAGTATCTAGGTTCTAAAGCTTAAAAAGAATACATTCAAAATATGATATAAGGACGCATTTGAGAGAAGCTGAGTTACTAGCCTTTAGTGGTTCAGAATATGAAAAAAACTCTCTAAGTGATGTCTCACATAGATTCTAAAGCTGAATGCCTCGGCATCAGAAGAGCAATATATTGTCTCTACACTTAGTAAATGTATCAGCTTTTGGTGAACATTCAAAGTAAGTAATAAATCTAAAGTTATATGTACTGCAGAAAGCAAGTTGCATTGTCAAATCAGTTTGTCAGCTAAAGTTTATGTTCACAAGGCTCAATAATAGTTAACATGCTTTACAGATATCTACTCTTAACGGATCTATAGTACAAGATTACATGGAATACGAAATGGATAAACAAGTTACACAATGGATTAAGATCTTTTGGTGTATGTATCTTCAAAGTCTCTTGTAATATGGAGAAACAAAGACAAATGTACAAGTTATCTCTTCCAACGGCTAGTCTTCTACAAATGTTATATAAGTAGATAAAGATTCAATCTAAATTTTCAACAAGGAACAAGGAGCAAGAAAAATTGAAATAAATCCAAGAAGGATAGAAGTGTTTCACGCTTCTATCTGGGTGGAGGAATAACAAGATCAACAATAAGCAACACAATCGAGTATGCAGAAATTATGTTATACGTTATAAATTGTACAAAGCTTTAAGATTTATTAAACATTGAATACCTTAGAAATCTTAAGTTCTTAAAGTCTCTGTTATGGTGATTACCCTGTACCGCTGATTTATATCAAGTACACCTTATTCTCTATTCTTCTAAACATGTTGTTTAGTAATTTAGGTAAAGTCTCTTGCTATGTGCTTGAGCATCAAAGTCACTTGCTGAGAATATTGAGCCAAGTAAGTTTCCTTCTATAAGCGAGAGAATTAAAAGTATTGATCAATTGTTGATTGAAAAAGGAAGTCTTGGACTATGAGTCTGAGCAAAAATCTTGTACTTGAGGGTATAAGCAGAAGTCTTAGGTTCGTGGAACCTAAGAAAAGAAATGTTGAACTTGAGGGAATTAAGCAGGAAGCTTTAGATTCGTGGAACTTGAGCAAGGAAGTCTTAGGTTGCGCTCTGAGAAATAAAGTTTTGAGCCTGAAGGGCTT
Source organism: Lathyrus sativus (assembly GCA_963859935.3). Taxonomy (NCBI): domain Eukaryota; kingdom Viridiplantae; phylum Streptophyta; class Magnoliopsida; order Fabales; family Fabaceae; genus Lathyrus; species Lathyrus sativus. The sequence goes on along the minus strand of OZ012740.1, from coordinate 555,173,056 downwards.
AAGCAGGAAGTCTCGGATTTGTGGAACCTAAGCAGGAAAGTCTTGGACTTGAGGGTCTGAGCAAGAAAGTCTTGAGCCCGAGGGGCTTGAGTAAGGAAGTCTTGGATTCCTGGAATCTGAGCAGAAAAGTCTTAGGTTACGGTCTAAGCATGAAGTCTTGAACCTGGGGGATTTAAGTAGAAAGTTTTGAGTTAAGGGTCTGAGCAAGGAACCATAAGCGATTGTAGTCGTGTTTTGATTATAGTGAAAAATATCTTGTGTTGCAAGGGGACTTGAATACTCTTAGTTTGGGAGGAACCATGATAAAATTGTGTGTAGTTTATCTTTTTATTCGCTTATGATAACATTATGCTGAAGCGTATTAATCAGGACCTGAACATCGGTTTAGATTCTGAACTTTGATTAGAGGCAAAGTTAAGAAACAAAAAACACAATTCACCCCCCTTCTTGTGTATTTTTTTTACCTACAACAACTTCATCAGACAAGCTTGAAATTTTGCTCGAACTCAAGATGCTTAGTTTTTTTTATGGAAAATATGATTGGTAGCTATGTCTATGCCACTATAGTTATCAAAATACAAAATTGGATGTTTTGTAAAAGTAATTTTCTGATCACGTAATAGATAGAAGAATCCATTTCAATTCACATGTTGTAGTAGCTAATGTTTGATACTTGGCTTCAGAAAATGACCTTGAAACCGTGATTTGTTTCTTGGTTCTCCTTGAAATAAGTGATGAATGATGAAAAAGCAAGAACCTGATCTTGATTTAATGGTAACCATACAACCAACCCAATTAGAACCTATGAAGCCTAATAAATAAATAGATGAGTATCTAGGGAAGAACAACCCTCGACCAGGATAATGCTCTAAGCATATTAAAACTCTACATGCAACATTTTAATGGACAACTAATGGATAGATAGAAACATACTCAGTTGTTGGATGATTAAAGTAATATTTGGTTTGATGATGTTCAAATAGATAAACAAGATGGTATGTATTCAAATGAAGCATTGTTATCATTGAATGGTGTTATAGAGGATCAAATGGATTGGTGAGAGGTTTTAAGTTAAGCAATATTGAATCAGCTAAGAGATTAAGACAATACTTCCTTTGGCATATGGTAATGCCTTTTTTTAGAATGTAAAAACTCTAAATCTAAGAAGTATTTGAGTAATCTAAGATCCTTGAACTTGAAAGAATGGTGTAAGACATATTTCATGTGTTGAAGTTCAATTAAGGAGTTCCCAACTAATATCACATCATCAGCATAAGCAAGTAAAAATGTGAATACTAAATCTTTGCTTTTAACAAATAAAGAATGATCTAAAGCAGTCTATGTATAACCATTTTCAATAAGGAGATAAGCTAATTTTCATATCATTGTGTGCTTGCATGCTTGAAGCCATATAGGAATTTGATTAATTTGCACACTTGATTTGGTTTAGAAGACTTGACACTAGGTGAGATAATCATATAAATATCTTTATGTAATTCACCATGTAAAAATGCATTGTCTATATCAAGATGATGTAGATGTCATATATAAATTAAGGAAAGTTCTATGACAAGTCTAGTTGTGGCAAGTTTATAAATCAATGAATATGTGTCTGAATAATCCAAGTATTTTATTTGATTGTAGCCTTTAACAACTAACATTTCCTTAAACCGCTTTATAGTGTCATCTTTCATATATTTGATTTTTTAAACCCATCTATACCATGTTGGTTTAACTTTCGGCGGAAGGTAAAAAATTATCAAGTGCCGATTTTATCAAGTGTATCAAACTCAGTTTTCATGGCTTGATTCCAATGCAAATTGTCTAGCCTGTTTGTGTGTTTTTGTTCAACATGTGTGGTAAGAGAAAGACTAAAACTATATTTAGAATGAGATAAATGGGAATATAAATAAAATTAGTCTCGGGATAAAGAGTGTCTGAGGAGAAATGATTTTGTGTGTCATTAAGAGAAGCACACACATAGTCTTCGAGATGTGATGGTTGATGTCTTATTCTTAATGATAAATGATGATTAGATTGAGAAACAAGTAATTGAGCATTGTTAGTTGTTGGGACAGAAAGAGAGACAAATGATTGTCCATTATTATGTCTTAGATGAATGGTGTCTATGATAGGATATGGAATGTTAGGATTTGAAATTGGATGTTTATGTAATCTATTAGGAGAATTAGATTATGGCTTGTGATGTAAGCCAATAAAATATTGTCAATCATGTGTGGCAGATGAATTTTTGATTGTATATAGTAGTATGTGTTCATGGAAAATGACATTTATGGAAATGAACACTTTTAGAGAATGAAAATTTAATAAGACAGATCATTTGAAACCAACAACATACCTTAAAAATAAAGAGTTTTTTTCTCTACAAGCAACTTTGGTTCTATGGCTTTAAAGAGTATAAGGATAACAAAGTGAACCAAAAACTTTAATATGATTCATATTAGGTAAAGAGTCACAGAGCATTTGGTAAGGTCACCTATTATCAAGTCAAAGAGTGTTGACTCTATTAATGATGAAGGGAACATATGAAACAACACATGGCCAAAAGGTTTTAGGAAGTTTTAAATGATATACTAAGGCTCTACCTACATTGAGGATGTGTTGATGTTTTTTTTTAACTCTTCCATTTTGCTGAGGTGGTTCTACACAAGATCTTTGGTGCATAATTCCGTTTTAGGTATAAAATTGAGGATTGAGGAATTCATGGTCATTATCAGTTCTAACAAGTCTAAGACAAGTTTGATATTGGTTTTCAATAAGGGTGATAAAATTTGAAATGACCGAAAACTTTAGCCTTAAATTTCAGTAAAACAATTCACACACATCTGCTAAAATCATCTAAAAAAATAATTACGACCATGAATATAAATGGTATTTGATGGACCCTATATGTCAAAGTGTAATAATTCAAATTTGAGATTAGCTTTGGGAGATAAAATTACAAGAAAGCTTTTTATGTCTAGAAAAATGACAAATGTCACAAACAACTTTATCTTCACTTATAATTTCAAAAAGGACATTTTAAAAATTCTATCATGAGACAAATGTCCTAACTTAAAATTCCATTACGATTGTGCTGTATCACACTACTATATTGACAAAAGAAGCACTATAATTATGATTAGAAATGGAGAAACTATTTGAATTAAACTGAGATATTTGTAAATCATCATGTTGAGCATCAACCCCAATCATGAGTTTGTACAACCCTTCAATTTGATTAGCTAAATCAATCTTCCTATGTGATTTCAAATACTTCAAAACACATTTGTTAAGTAAAGTTGAGGGAAAAAGGTGATTGTGCCAGCATATTTAGCTATAATAGAAGAACCATTGTCTGGGAAACCATTAACAGGTCTAATATTGTAATATGAACTAAACCATTATAAAGAAGAACATACATGATCATTAGCTAATAAGTCAATAATCAAGAAATTTAATTTAGTGTTAACTGAGCAGGATATGAAGGTGAGATAATACTTAGAAGGGGGGTTGAATAAGTATGGAAAATTAAGACTTGAAAATAATCACACAATTATTTTTATCCTAGTTCGTTTAACAACTACTCCAGTCCACCCTTCCAGAGTGATTTGCCTTTCTCAACAAGGACTTAATCCACTATTAAATCAAACTGATTACAATAGTATCACCTAAGAACAACAGTTCTTAGTCTTCTCAAGAGCTACTGATTCTAACTGAATCCTCTTAAGGAATATCCTTTACAATCAATGTAAATTAAATACAAGAGTTTTTAATGCTTCTATAAAGCTTTAATCACAACAGTGATTTTTCTCTTAAGTTTAAGTACAATGAGATTCTATGAAGAATAAGAATGAGAGCTTTTAGAATATTATGATTTCTTTTCAGCAAGTGTGTAACTGAAGAATGAAGTGAAGATCTCCTTTTATAGGCAGCTGAATCATGCAAGCTGAACGTTGAAAAGAGAGTCCCAAAAGGTCTGAGCCTTTTTGTCTTCACATCAACTGACCTTTCCTTGAAATAGATGGCACAGAAAAATCCTTTTTGTCTGTGTAATTGTGTCTAGCACAAATAAGGAAAGAGACGTTGAATAGTTCCAACGGATATATTCTTGAAAAATACTTCTTCAGTTTCAGCAAGTTCTTCAGAGTCTGAATGGATCAGAGTCTTCTAATGAGATTTAGAACTATGCTGTATCAGAGTCTTCTGCAGCGTGTGTGCTTCTAGCGTGTTGATCATCAGAGCATTTTGACACAGAACTTCAGTACTTGGCAGCGTAGGTACTTTCAGAAACTTCTGTAGACTAATGCTTTGAGAAACTCTTCAATCAATATTCTTCTATACTTCTGATGCTTCAGCTTCAGATGCTTCTGATTAACTTCAGATGCTTCTGACTCAGAATGTTCTGAAGCTTCTTTCTTCAGATCCTTCTGGAGACTACGCTCAGGATCTTCTGTGAGGAGCAAACAGATTCTTCTGTAAGGTGCATCTGGCGCTTCAGAGTCAGAATAACTTCTTGTATTCAAGGCAGATTTGCTTCTAGAGAGTTAATATTATTTCAATCTGCAGTAAAACTCTCAAACAAATTTTAGAGTATATAATTCTTAAATATAAATTTCCTAACAGTTATCATCAAAACAAAGAGTAATTATTAAGAACCAATCTGTGTTCTAACAATCTCCCCCTTTTTGATGATGACAAAAAGTATCAGAAATTTTATTTAATTGAACATAAAGAATTATAACTCCCCCTGAGATGATGAATCTCCCCCTGAGTTGAATATGAAAAAGGAATAGAAACTTCCCTTTTTATCTTGAGTAATCTTCAGAGTCAGATCTTGTTTGTCTTTGTAATAATTAAGGGTCAGACTATCTTGCAGATATGAGATTCAGAGTTTGATAATAGATAAGTGATCTGAGGAACTCAGAGATTCTTTTATAGAGTGTTCTTATCAAATGTTCTGAAATAGTCAATTTAGATATTAGAAAAGGTAGATATGTTTGAAGATTCATTCTAGTGAAATTATATTAAATAGTTCAGATCTTTATTTTCTCCCCCTTTTTTGTCATAAGCAAAAAGCAAAAACTTTTAATAAAGACAAATAAAAGGAACATGAAACAGATAATTCAATGGAGAATAACAAGCTGATTCATTTAACAGAACAGAGCAAGAGTACAATGGAAAATATCAGAAGATATAACAATAAAATTCAGATGCAGAACAACAGATGCACAAACATGAGAAAAAAATCTAAGAGTGTTTTGACAAAAGCATCTTCAATAGGTCTGTGATCTCAGATGATGATTGCTCTTGTTTTGACATCCACTTAGTCATTGTCTCATTCTTCTCATCTTGTTTAGACATCCACTCTGACATGTCCTCAGATTTCTTGTCTTGCTTCGCCATCCAAGATCTTATTTCAGATTGACCAGCTTCCAGAGCTGCAATCTTGTCACCAAAATCTGGATTTTCTGTCTTTATCTCTGATGAAGAAGATGGAGGTTCTGCAGCTTGAACAGAGTCAATTGCCATATGTTCTAGAGATCCTGAAGAGGGTTCTACCAGAGTCATAGTCAATGCAGTGGCAGTGGGTTCTGGTGGAGGAGGAGGTGGAGGAGCATCCAAACAAAGCAGAGGTTCAGTCTTGTTTACAATCCAGAATTGAGTTCTTTCAGCTCTGAGCTTTGCATCATCAGAACAGATGTTCTTCAGATTAGAAGCTACAGTGTTGAATCTATTGATAAATCCTTTCCAGATGATGTTAGTCTCATTTGCATCCATAGTTTCAGAACATCTTTTCTGAACAGTACCTAAAGACATCTGTATTTCTTGCAAAAACGTTTGAAATAAATGTTCAATATTAAGTCTGGGTGGTGGTTTAAGCAAGGTTTCCAGAGTCATCTGTTTAGGTTTGGGAGTTGGTGGTATCAGTGATTTTGAGTTGGAAATCAGAGGAGGGGGAACATATGGAATGAATGGAATTTCTGGTTTTTGAGGTAAGGATCTGTTTAAAGCATTAAGCAGATTTGGTTGAGGTCTTGTGCGTGGGTAAACAACATCAAAGAATGCATTGGAGTAAGGTATGAAATCAGATTTTGATGGTTTATCAGATGCAACTGTGTTATCAGATGCAGGATGCAGAGCTGAAACAACAGCTTTACCAGATGTAGCAGATATGGTGGCTAATGATCCTTCATTGTTCATAGATTGAATATATGAAAGGATTACAGATGGAAGGGCCTGTCTGAGTTTCGGTTTCAGAGGTTTCAAGGGTTCAGAAGGCTCAACTCTATCATAAAAATCTTTCAGTTTGAAACCATAAGATAAATTATGATAAAGAGAAAACACTTGGGCACAAGATATTCCAGATGATGATGGATTGGAAGTGGGAATAATCATCTCAGATGAAGTTGCATGTGGAGGCATAGGGTCTGGAATGGTAGTTTTAGCAGGTAAGGTTGATTCAGGTTCAGGTTCATGTACAGGGTATTTGTCAGATGGATTTATTAGAAAATCAGGATGAATTTCTGATTCAGATGAATTGGAGGATGTTGTAGGTGTACAAGAGGTAGAAGAGACTTGAAACACTGTTTTTAATGGAGTGATATCAAGAACTTCTGTCTCAGGGATATGAGTAGGTTCTGAAGGGGTATCAGATTGTTGTGATGGTGGTTCTGATGAAACAGGAGCAGAAGTTACTTTAGTGGGTTCAGAAGTAACAGGTGCTACAGGTTCAGAAGATGGAATTGTTGATGGTGGTATGACAGAGTCTTTTTCTGGTTGATCTTCTGTGGTTTGTTTTTCTGGATGATCAGAAGGTTTTGGTTGATTTTATGTTTGTGGTTGAGCAGAGTTTTGTTTATCAGAAGTTTGTGGTAGTTCTGATGGTTGTGGTTCTGTTTGTTGTGGTGCTGTTGGTTGTGGAACTGATGGTGATGGAACAGTTGGTGATGGACGTCGAGTGAAGTGTTTGATGTGTATTTTGGGTTGAGGTGGTTTTGATACAGAGGCAGTGGTTTGTTTTTGAGGTGAGACAGAACTAGGGGCAGCAACAGATGTTGTTTGAGTGACAGGTGGTTTGGGAACAGACTTAATAGATGAATCATTAATAACAACATTTTTAGAAATAGCAGAAGTCTTTGTACCTTTGAGTTTAATCCTCTTAGCAGATGCAGAGGCAGCTTCTCCAGAATCCTTTCTCTTTAAAAGATCCTTGGGTTTCTCAGCAATCTTAGCCTTCTTCTGGATAGGTTCAGATTCTGCTGCAGGCTGAGATCTTTTCCTCTGAAGTGGAACTTCTTCTTCTTCTTCTTCTTCTTCTTCTCCTGCATCTGGCAGTGGTTGCTTGACAAGTTGAAACACATTGGCTGGAACAGGCACTCCTTCCTTTTTGCATTCCTCTATATACATCAGAACAATATGTCTAGGTTCTTCAGCAAAGAATAGAGGAAAGTCAGATACTGGAACCCTCTTATTCAAATCAGACATATTTAACCTCTTTGGAGCAGTAGTGAGTTCATCTACAATCTTGAGTCTCAGAAGACTTTTAGCGTTCAGAGGCTTTCCCATAATGAACTCTAGTTCCTCTGTAACACCAGCATCATACAGAGCAGCCACTAAACCATTTTCAGTGAGAAGATCTGAGAGCAGCCTTCCAAAAGGTATCCAAGTCCTGATCTTCTGGCCTTTTTCTTTCACAGATTCTCTGGATGCATTGATGTGATTCCACAGATGCATGAACAAAATGTAAGGAAGATCTACCTTGTTGCTCTGACTAAGGCAGTACATAAAATAGATCTGTTCATTGTTGACATAATCTGGGGAATTTGTTGACTTTCTGTGATGTATGCATCCCATGAAGATCTTGGCCCAGATCTTGTAATCATACTTCAGATCTTTGAATCTGTTAGAGGCTTGTCCAGCAGTCATAACTTCCTCATAAACTTCATCCATATCCACACGCCCAGCTGGCAGGTGGGAAACACCATCTGTTTCTTCATAACCAATCAGTCTTCTAATCAGATCCTCTGTGATGATAATCTCCTTTCCCAGCACAGATGATAAGATAAACTTGGGATACACAGATGCATGAATCCAGAATTCCTTAACAAGTAGAGGGTAAACTGGTCCAAACAATCTATCAAAGTATTTCACCCAACCTTGAGCTCTAACAATGGAGCGAAAATCAAACCCATTGTCAGCCAGAGAATCAAATTCAACCATGGATTCACACAACACTTCTAGTTTATCAACAGGTGTGAGAAGAGTTCTCTTTGGAGGAGTATATGGAGCAGCACCTAGGTTATCTGAAGTCACAGCAGCCATTGTAGATTGAAACTGTGGAGTCGTTGATGAAGAAGACGCCATTGAAGAATGCTTTTTAGAACACTTAGGTTTTGAGTTTTTATGCAGAGAGAACAATAGATGAAAACGCATGTAAATTCTGAGAGTGAAAAGTGTGAAAGTGAATACACAACAAGTATTTATACTAATCACATAGGCACATCAAAAGACAGAAAGAACGCACGTTAGAGCAACATTAAATGAAGAGAATAAAATCATTTCAAATAATAAATGCTTCTGACAATTTTGGGGGGAAAACCAAGATATTTACTATTCAAATTTCACCTCAAACGTCTTTTCAGTTGTGTACACGCCACCTCTTCAGATTTTGTGGGACACGTGTTTGCTTGCATGCTGTTCTGAATTCTCTCAAGAAATGAAACGTTAGCCAACGTTCAGATCTTCTAAAGATGATTAGTTCAGAGTTTCACATCAGAAATATTAATCAGAATAGAATAAATAAACAAAAGAAATACTTCAGATGAATTAAGCATTTTTGCATCTGTAACAATTTGCTTCTGTTAAATATCATTCTGGACAAAAATCCATACCAATATTTTTCAGAATAAAATTGAATCTATCTTCAACAAGGGGTTTTGTAAAAATATCTGCCCATTGATGATCTGTATCAACAAAGGCTAAATTTATGATTCCCTTCTAAACATAGTCTCTGATGAAATGATGCTTAATTTCTATATGTTTTGCCTTAGAATGTAAAATGGGATTCTTGGACAAACATATAGCAGAAGTATTATCACAAAAGATAGAAATGTTACTCTCAAAAATTTGATAATCTTCTAATTGACTTTTCATCCAGAGCATCTGCGTGCTACATCCAGCAGCAGCAATGTATTCAGCCTCTGTGGTTGAAAGTGCAATTGTGGGTTGCTTCTTACTGTACCAGGAGATTAGATTTCTTCCTAGAAATTGAAAACTTCCAGAAGTACTTTTTCTTTCCACTCTGTCTCCAGCATAGTCAGCGTCACAGAATCCAACTAATTTGAAATCATCAGATTTTCTGTAACACAAACCCACATTAGAAGTACCTTTCAGATACCTTAGAATCCTCTTGACAGCTGTCAAGTGTGATTCTCTAGGATCTGATTGGAATCTAGCACACAGACAAACACTGAATAATATGTCAGGTCTAGAAGCAGTAAGATAAAGAAGAGAACCAATCATACCTCTGTAGAGCTTCTGGTCTACTTTCTTACTTACCTCTTCTTTGCCAAGAGAGCTAGTAGGATGCATTGGAGTCTTTGCCAGCTTGCTGTCAGACATGTTGAATTTCTTCAGAAGTTCTTTAACATACTTTGTCTGATGTATGTAGGTGCACTCTGGAGTTTGATTAACTTGGATTCCTAAAAAGAATCTGAGTTCTCCCATCATGCTCATTTCAAATTCTGCCTGCATACATGTAGCAAACTCCTTTCCAAGCATAATATTTGTTGATCCAAAAATAATATCATCTACATAAATTTGGCAAATTAGAAGATCTTTCTTTATGGTTTTACAGAATAGAGTTGCATCCACTTTGCCTCTGATAAAATTCTTCTCCAGAAGAAAATTACTCAATCTCTCATACCAAGCTCTGAGAGCTTGTTTTAATCCATATAGAGATTTCTTTAATTTGAAAACATGATCTGGAAATTTTTCATTTTCAAAACCAGGAGGTTGGTGGACATAAACTTCTTCTTCTATAATACCATTAAGAAAGGCACTTTTAACATCCATCTGATACAGAGTGATGTTATTCTGTGCAGCAAATGAAATAAGAAGACGAATAGATTCTAACCTTGCCACTGGAGCATATGTCTCAGTGTAATCAATACCTTCTTGTTGACTGTATCCTTGAGCAACCAGCCTTGCCTTATTCCTTTCTACTTCTCCCTTTTCATTCAGCTTATTCCTGAAGATCCATTTTGTTCCAATAACATTGAATCCTTTAGGTCTAGGAACCAGATCCCAAACTTCATTTCTGGTGAATTGATTCAGCTCTTCTTGCATAGCTATAATCCATTCATTATCTTCCAGAGCCTCATCTACAGATGTTGGTTCTATCATTGACACTAAGCCAAATAAAGAAGATTCAGAAGTTCTGAGAAATGATCTTGTCCTTATTGGATCATCTTTCTTTCCAATTATCACATCTTCTGGATGAGAATCCTTGATTCTGGAAGAAGATCCTCTGACAGTTGGTCTTTCAGAAATATGCAAGTTGTTTAGTTGGGAGGTCAAAGGTGTAGCATCTGGGGTTGCTTCAGATTCTTTGATTTTTGCCTTTTCTGCCTCTGAGCCTTCAGAGTCTGTGAGAATCACTTCTCTATCTGCAGAACTTTCAAACTACTTTGGCTTTTTAGAGCCAAGCTTATCATCAAATCTAACATGAATAGATTCTTCCACAATCTGTGTTTCAGTATTGAATACTCTGTAGCCTTTAGAGCGTTCAGAATAACCAAGCATGAAACACTTCTGTGCTTTGGAATCAAACTTGTTCAGATTATCTTTAGTATTAAGCATAAAACAAATACATCCAAAAGGATGAAAATAAGCAATGTTAGGCTTTCTGTTTCTCCACAATTCATAGGGAGTCTTTTCCAGAAGAGGTCTTACAGACACTCTGTTCTGAATATAACAAGCTGTGTTAATTGCTTCTGCCCAGAAATGTTTTGCCAGATTTGTCTCATTGATCATGGTTCTGGCCATTTCTTGCAATGTTCTATTTTTCCTCTCTACAACTCTATTTTGTTGTGGAGTTCTAGGGCAGGAGAAATCATGTGCGATGCCTTTTTCAGAAAAATATTTTTCAAAATGTTTATTTTCAAATTCTCCACCATGATCACTTCTGACTTTAATAATTTTGCAATCTTTTTCAGTCTGGACTTGATTGCAGAAGTCAAAGAACACAGAATGAGACTCATCCTTGTGTTTTAGAAACTTTACCCATGTCCATCTGCTGTAGTCATCTACAATGACTAACCCATACTTCTTGCCTCTGATGGATGCAGTTTTCACTAGTCCAAACAGATCAATGTGAAGTAATTCCAATGGTCTGGAGGTAGAAACAACATTTTTTGATTTAAAATGTGATTTTGAAAATTGACCTCTTTGACATGCTTCACACAGAGCATCTGAGTTGAGCTTCAACTTAGGAAGTCCTCTGACCAGATTGAGTTTATTAATCTGAGATATACGTCTCATATTAATATGCCCCAATCTTCTATGCCAGACCCATTGCTCATCATTCACAGATAAGAGGCATTTTACATTTTGAACTTTAAGTTCTGAAAGGTTAATTTTATAAATGTTGTGTTTCCTCTTTCCACTGAATAGGATATAACCATCCTTTTGACATACAGCTTTGCAACATTTTTGATTAAAGATTATATCATAACCATTGTCACTTAATTGACTTATGGACAATAGATTATGTTTCAATCCTTCAACTAACAGAACATTAGAAATAAAGGGTAGGTTGCCATTACCTATTGTTCCAGAGCCAATGATCTTGCCCTTCTGGTTCCCTCCAAATTTCACGTCCCCTCCAGATCTAAGTTCCAGGCTTTGGAACATAGACCTTTCTCCTGTCATGTGTCGTGAGCATCCAGAGTCCAGGTACCATGATTGGTGTCCTGACCTTGCTGCTAAGAACATCTGCAACAGGAATTATTTTGTTTTTAGGTACCCAGATCTTCTTGGGTCCTTTGGGGTTAGTTGGTTTGTAGGTTTGTCTAAACTTCTGTTTTGCAACATAATGTTTATTCTGACTTGCCTTTGGTTTAAACACATAAGTACTCTTCTCAGAGCTTGTGTGTTTAATGTCATTCAAGTGACCAAATTTGAATTGAGAATACAGAGGTGTCTTCCTGATGAAAAGTTTGTCAATAGGTTTTGGATTGCTTCCAGATGAAGACTCATATCCAATGCCTCTTCTGTTGTTTCCACTAACACCATAGATCATGGAAGCCATCTTGCTTCTGTCTATGCTCTTAGTGAGAAATCTCTGAAAACTAGAGTCATATTTTTCTAAAATATTTTCACATGACTTAGTCTCAGATTCAGATTCTTGTTGAGTTCTATCAAAGTCATTTTTGATTTTTAAATTTATTTCTTTCTGCTCAACAAGTTCTGTTTTCAGAAGATCAACCTCAGATTCAAGATTGCTTTTCAGCTTCTTGTATTTGAGTTTGATGTTGTTATAACTTTTAAGAACTTCTGTTAAAACTTTAATGAGTTCTTCTTTGGTAAGTTTAGCCATTACCTCTTCTGCATCATCATCAGATTCAGATTCTGATTCATATCCTGAGGTACCTTCCTCTTGATCCTCTGTCCTGGCCATCAGTGCAACGTTTGCACATTCTTTTTCTGATTCAGAAGATGACTCACACTCATCTGAGTCATCCCATGTTGCCATAAAAACCTTCTTCTTTTTGTTGAACTTCTTCTTAGGTTTTTCTTTCAGAAGTTTGGGGCAGTCATTCTTGTAGTGCCCAGGTTCTTTGCACTCATAGCACACCACTTCTTTCTTGGCAGATCTTCTGTGACTAGAAGATTCCTTTCTGTTGTCAGATCCTCTGAAGTTGTTAAACTTCTTTCCCTTGTGCTTCTAGAGTTTGTTAATCCTTCTGGACAACATGGATAACTCATCTTCTTCTTCAGAAGAAGATTCTTCAGAGCTTTCTTGAATGACCTGCAAAGCTTTAGCAGTTTTGTTAGATTTTAAAGCTATGGATTTACCTTTATCTTTCTTCTGGGGTTCATCTTCCTCCAGCTCAATTTCATGGCTTCTCAAAGAACTGATAAGTTCTTCTAAAGAGATCTTGTTCAGATCTTTTGCCATCTTCAATGCAGTCACCATTGGTCTCCATCTGGTGGGAAGACTTCTGATGATCTTCTTGACATGATCTGACGTTGAGTAGCCCTTGTCCAGAACTTTCAGACCAGCTGTAAGAATCTGAAATCTAGAAAACATAGTTTCTACATTTTCAGACTCTTCCATTTTAAATGCCTCATACTTCTGTATGAGCGTCAGAGCCTTGGTCTCTTTAACCTGAGAGTTTCCCTCATGAGTCATTTTGAGTGACTCAAACATGTCATGAGTAGTATCTTTGTTAGTAATCTTCTCATACTCAGTATGAGAGATTGCATTAAGCAATATAGTTCTGGCTTTGTGGTGATTCTTGAAATCTCTTTTCTGCACTTCAGTCATTGATTTTCTATCAATCTTTTTGCCATCCTCACCAGTAGGATGTTCATATCCATCAATGACCAAATCCCAAAGATCAGCATCATACCCAAGGAAAAAACTTTCTATTCTATCTTTCCAATAGTCAAATTTTTCTCCATCAAACATTGGAGGTTTGGTGTTGATCCTATCCCTCTCTTCATATTTATTGTTAATATTTGACATTGAATTATCAGCCATGATAACAAATAAATATATTTATCAAAGTATATCTCTCTGGATCTTTACTGACACTGTTAAGTGATAGCACACTCAGAACCGGAGCTCTGATGCCAACTAAAGGTGAGATAATACTTAGAAGGGGGGGTTGAATAAGTATGGAAAATTAAGACTTGAAAATAATCACACAATTATTTTTATCCTGGTTCGTTTAACAACTACTCCAGTCCACCCTTCCAGAGTGATTTGCCTTTCTCAACAAGGACTTAATCCACTATTAAATCAAACTGATTACAATAGTATCACCTAAGAACAACAGTTCTTAGTCTTCTCAAGAGCTACTGATTCTAACTGAATCCTCTTAAGGAATATCCTTTACAATCAATGTAAATTAAATACAAGAGTTTTTAATGCTTCTATAAAGCTTTAATCACAACAGTGATTTTTCTCTTAAGTTTATGTACAATGAGATTCTATGAAGAATAAGAATGAGAGCTTTTAGAATATTATGATTTCTTTTCAGCAAGTGTGTAACTGAAGAATGAAGTGAAGATCTCCTTTTATAGGCAGCTGAATCATGCAAGCTGAACGTTGAAAAGAGAGTCCCAAAAGGTCTGAGCCTTTTTGTCTTCACATCAACTGACCTTTCCTTGAAATAGATGGCACAGAAAAATCCTTTTTGTCTGTGTAATTGTGTCTAGCACAAATAAGGAAAGAGACGTTGAATAGTTCCAACGGATATATTCTTGAAAAATACTTCTTCAGTTTCAGCAAGTTCTTCAGAGTCTGAATGGATCAGAGTCTTCTAATGAGATTCAGAACTATGCTGTATCAGAGTCTTCTGCAGCGTGTGTGCTTCTAGCGTGTTGATCATCAGAGCATTTTGACACAGAACTTCAGTACTTGGCAGCGTAGGTACTTTCAGAAACTTCTGTAGACTAATGCTTTGAGAAACTCTTCAATCAATATTCTTCTATACTTCTGATGCTTCAGCTTCAGATGCTTCTGATTAACTTCAGATGCTTCTGACTCAGAATGTTCTGGAGCTTCTTTCTTCAGATCCTTCTGGAGACTACGCTCAGGATCTTCTGTGAGGAGCAAACAGATTCTTCTGTAAGGTGCATCTGGCGCTTCAGAGTCAGAATAACTTCTTGTATTCAAGGCAGATTTGCTTCTAGAGAGTTAATATTATTTCAATCTGCAGTAAAACTCTCAAACAAATTTTAGAGTATATAATTCTTAAATATAAATTTCCTAACAGTTATCATCAAAACAAAGAGTAATTATTAAGAACCAATCTGTGTTCTAACAGGATATTGCAGATACACGAATTTCTACATTAAGTCTTATTTGAATTTGGTCAAATTGAATGGATGATGTAGGTATGTGATTAGAACTAGGAGTTTGTGGTTGATACATCAAATTTAACTGCTGCAACAAGTTAATCAATTGAGTATATTGCTCTTGAGTAATATTGCATTGGTTATTTTATGAGTCTTATTATCCATTGTTAACATGATGCAATGCCTCACCACCATTAGCATTGGATGGATTAGCCGAGATTAGTTTACTTAATAGGCTAGACCTAATTTTAAAAAAAAATTAATGCATAAGAAATAAAAATAAATTTATGCATAATCTTATATATTTTATTTATTTATACACAATTATTTTTATATTAAGTTTGACCTGACCTTTTTAAAAGTCTATTTTGACATGTTTAAAATCTATTTTATAGAGTCTATACATCTAATTTTTTTAGGCTAATAAATTTTTTAGAGCCTATAAATTATTTTTTAGAGTCGTATTGAAAATCTAAATAGTTAAAAGAAAAGAAAAAATAAAATATTGTATTGAAAATTTGAAAGAATAAAAAATTAATTATTATATATAAACAAATAAATATAATATATAAAATTATATACAAATAAGTGGTCTAATAGACTTTTCTATAAGCTTTAGATCAATAATCTCAGGAATAGGAATTGAATAATTGATGAAAGCTTTTTTGGCGCAAAAAGCTCTTAACATTGAACAAGACCATGACAAATAACTAAATCCATTCAATTGAGGCGTGAGACTCACGCTTGGATGAACATAGAAAATGGAATCGACATCTCCATTAGAAATATGAGTGGTAGGAGGAGGTGCTCTTAATGTCATTATAAAGGATCTAAGAATATATAATTGAATCTTTTAATATTATTTTACATTTTAATATTAATTTTTTCAAATTATATATATGTGAGTTTTTTAATTGAAAAATAGTCTTTCAACTCAATATATATATATATATATATATATATATATATATATATATATATATATATATATATATATATATATATATATATATATATATATATATATATATATATATATATATATATATATATATATATATATATATATATATATATATATATATATATATATATATATATATATTAGAAATTCTTTAAATTAATACTCGATAAATTAATAAACTCTCTAAAATAATAAATTTGTCCGGTCCCGATTTGGGCCAATGTAAAAAATTGAAAAACTCGATAAAATAATAAGATAATAATTTTTCAGGAGATCCCTTTATAATTTTCGGTCTCAAGAAAATCATAAATTAATAATTCATAGAAACTGAAAAAAATATATTACACTCTATTGAAATATGATTCAATAGTTGTCTGTTTTCCTTTAAAGTTCAAGTCTATTTGGAGCTCATCTCTAACTTTTTTTATTGCATCCAATAGCTCAGGCGTTGTATTTTTGTATTGTATCATAAAGTTGTGAAGAGTGTTTGATGCCATAAGTGCTTCCTTTCGCGTAACAGGTTTCAAAGACACCGTATCGTCTTCGTCGTCATCCTCTGCAATATTCCCAATGATAGTACCCACAATATCTTCTAAACTCAAACCTCCGAACATGCTTGATTTTCACCTGGGTAGTTCATTAGATTGTCGATATCCATCTTATTACGCTAGCCACATTGATTGATCATAGTCTCGAGGTTTTGAGTTTCTTCATAAAAAGTGGATTCATCCAAATTTCTTGCAACGTCACTAGCTGAACGAATTTTACAATGTCGGAAGCAATTCGCTATTGTTTCTTTTCGAACATCTATCGTCCAAGCTGGGATTGCCAAATTGATAGCATCAAGGACATTTATCTTCTCTGGATCAGATTATCTCACCTCATAACCTTCCAATATTTTGCGGTAAAACCTTCTACGGTAATGCATCTTGAAAGCTCTTATTATCCCAACATCGCAAGGTTGAATCTTTGATGTCATGTCGGGTGGCAAGAAGAACAACTCAACATTTCTTAGCCCTTCAATATTTCTTGGATGTGCTGGACAATTATCCACCACAAGTAGAACTCTTCTACCATGCATCATTTGGTCAAATGAACGAACATATTCATTAAAAAGCACACTAGTCATCCATGCTTTTTTGTTAGCTCGATACTGACAATCCAAGCTATTCATGTTGACATTCTTGAAGCAACGAGGCTTTGCATGTTTCCCAATAATCCATAGAGGGATTTTTTCAGAGCCATCTTCATTGCAACAAATAACTACTGTCAGCCTTTCTTTATCTTGTTTTCTTCCTTCAAGTTTTTTTGTTGCCAGTGAATGATCAACTTGTAGCCTATAAAATAACCCAGTTTCATTCATATTGAAAACATATTTCATAGGGAGCTGATTAATTTTCTCCCGAATCGATACCAATTTTTGCTCTATGTCTTATACATCAACAGACCCACTCTCGCCAAAACGACGAAATGATTTTATGCCATGTCAGTTCTTGAATTTCCCAAGCCATCCTATAGAGAAGTTAAAATCTGAATCATCATGAGGGTACACGAGTTTCATTGTATCTCTTGCCTTCTGCAAAATTAATTCTCCTGTGACATTCACACGTTCTTGATGATAGAGAAACCACTCATAAACAACCTTCTCCATCTCAGGATATTTTGCTGGTTTGTGTCTTTTGATCTCTGCTCTTCCCTTTTCTATTTCAGCAGAGAGATAGTCATCTGACCGTTTAAGTGTGTTTGATATTGTTCCTTGACTAACTTTCAACTGAAATTTTCCCTCAAGCCATCTTGTACTCACACAACTCCTTACGTATTTGATCTGACATAGTTGATTTTGCAACACCTTTTAGATGAGAAGCCATTTTGTGAGATATGGTTTGAATACTCTAACACATTCATGTAATTTATATATGGCAAACATGTTTAGGAATACATTGAACACATTTGTTTCTCTTGTTTACATTTACTGTACTTCAAAAGTCATTATTGATTTCCAATGCATATGAACACAGTAGTTACTAATTTACGTTGAGTCTCAAGGTTCGCTGCAACGTAATTCTAAGAGGCATAGACTAATTTGCCTTTTTGTTTGGTATGTACTGTATAATTACTTAAAATCTTTTTAAATTAATAACTCTCTAAATTAATAAATTTCTCCGGTCCTGACATTATTAATTTAAAGAGTTATATATATATATATATATATATATATATATATATATATATATATATATATATATATATATATATATATATATATATATATATATATATATATGGAGCATATCAAATGACAGTGATTTTAAATGAGAGGTGAGAGGAACAAACAACAACCATTAGATCAAATTAATAAAAGAGATGAAATGTAAATTAATAAAAGAGAGAAATTAATAGTCACATTAATGAATAAATTTAATCATGATCTAATGGTTGTTGTTTGTTCCTCCCACCTCTCATTTAAAATCTTTCTCACTTGATATTTCCTCATATATATATATATATATATATATATATATATATATATATATATATATATATATATATATATATATATATATATATATATATATATATATATATATATATATATATATATATATATATATATATATATATATATATATATATATATATATATATATATATATATATATATATATATATATATATATGAGCCGTACAAAATAAAGTGAACAAACGAAAAAAGAAAATGAAAGAAAAAGGTGGTTAGGTAAATGGGATTAATATGTTTCATCACTGCACCCTTTGGCTGACGTTGCGTCATCACGTAACACCTATGTCACGCTGCTTTTCATTCTTCTGAATACTTGCTAGAAAATAAAAAATAATAAACATATTTGTATTTGTCTAAAAGCTGCTTTAAAAAAGTGCCCCATTTGAAGGGTGAATTTTAACTGGACGATACTTGTCCATTATACTTAACTGAAGTAGTAAGTCTTTGATATAGTAGAAAAAAAATATAAATGAAGTTTAATATCAACTCTTATATTTTTTAATTTACAAAAGATCTAATTTATTTTAATGTTTAATTATAAAGAACTATAAAATAAGTTTTTTACTCAAGATAAAAATATATAATAAATTAAGTCATGCACCATTTTATTTTTATTTTTGTTAAATATATAATTCTTTGTGTTAATCATTTGACATAGTCAAAGTAGGCAACTATCAAGGAGTTAATTTTTAGAGAGTTGAACTTGACATTTATTTTGTTATGTTTGTTAGGTAGAGATACTTACACTCATTTATAAATAGGGAGATACCCTATTATTGAAAATAAAAGTTGTTGAATAAGAGAAATTCAGTGAGAATAAACGCAAAGAGAAACTCTGTAAAATTTGATTCATCTTTTTTCCCTTTATTTGAAAATCCTAATTTCTCTTTTATTCCCCAATTCATTCTCACGAATTTCTTTTCTTTCAAATTATTGTGCGACAGAATCATCTTGCAACCAAGATGTGGTTGAATTACTCGAGTGAATAGTGAGTAACGAGAAGAGCGGTCAATCAGAAAGATTAATTCTCGTTAAATCAAGATTGATTCAAATTATCTTCAAGATTGAGGTTAATTCTAACATCTGATATCTAGAGCACTGACTGCGATTCTTAGAAGTATATCACAATGAATCATTTTAACAGACATTTTTCGGTGAATATTCCAATCTTGAATGGTAAGAATTATGAAAATTGGTGTAAGCATATAAAAGTTGTTTTCTGTTATCAAGATCTTTGGGATCTCATGAAGAATGGACTAACACCAATTTGAGAGAATGCTACGGATGAACAAAAGGCAGCACACAAAGATTTGAAGAAGAAAAATTATAAAGCTCTCTTTATAATTCATGATCTAGACAACTTTGAGAAAGTTGGCGATGTAGACTCAGCAAAGAAAGCATGTGACATCTGGAGAAATTGTTTTGAGGTGCTGAGAATGTGAAAGATGTGATGTTACAAACTCACAAAAGAACGTATGAATTTCTTAGGATGGAAGAAACTAAAAGCATCATTGATTTTCTCACTAGGGTAACAAGAATGGTGAATCAAATCAAGATGTATGGAAAAATGTTGACATCAAGGTTAGTAGTTACAAAGATTTTAAGGTTATTGACTCCAAAATCCGATCATGTGGTAGTAGACATAGAAGAATCGAAGGACTTGTCAAGCATGAAAAAAGAAAAGCTTCAAGGGACACTTGAATCTCATGAACAAAGAATGGATGGAAGATTTGTAAACAAAACGAAAGGCGACGTAGCTCTGCAGACGCAATCAGCAAAAAAAAAAAGATAAACGAAGATGGAATAGTAATAGAGGCTGAGGAGGTTACAAATTTGAATGGTAGAGGTAACCAACAAAAAGGAAATCCATCAAATTAGAGAAGGCCCTCAAACCAAAGCAATCATAGAGGTGGTGTTGCAGGTATAGGAAGAGGTGGTGGAAGAAAATTGGATAAGAGTTGCATTCAATGTTACAATTGTCATAAGCATGGTCACAATGTTAGTGATTGTCCTGAAAACAAAAGAAACAATCAAGAAAATCATGCAAGACTTGTAAAACACGAAGAAGAAAAAGAGATGTTGCGGATGGTCTCAATGAAAGATGAACAAAGATTCAAGAACCAATGGTACTTGGACTCAGACTACTCATCACACATGATTGGAAGGAAAGATTGGGTTGTCAACATGAGTCCCTTGATGAAGAACAAGGTAAAATTCACAAATGAAAATACCCTGACTGCTGGAGGTATTTGTTATGTTGTAATCATGAGGATAAATGGCAAGAGGTTAGTAATTTATAGTGTACTTCACGTACCAGGCATGAAAAGCAATTTGCTCAGCATATGGAAACTGATAGAGAAGAATTACAAAGTATTGATCGAAGATAATATGATGAGAGTTCTCGACTTAGGTGGTAGGTTAATCTTGAAGGAGCATATATCTCAGAACATGAGCTTCAAGATTGAACTCAATGTGATGGAGCACAAATTGCTCAATACCTCGAATAAGCAAGTTATGATCAGTAGAGACGTGATCATAGATGAGCTGAATGAGTGGGATTGGAAAGACAATGTCAAGAAAAATTTAGTGAGAATTTTATGTGATGAATCAGCTAGTAAAGCTGATAGAAAAGTTCGACAAGATGAAGTCAACGGTCAAGCAAGCACAAGAAGACCTCAAAGAACAAAAAACATGTCTGTAAGGTTGCAGGAATGTGTGATTATATTAGATGATATGATTGATGATGGAGGTGAATTTTTCCATTATGATTTTTATGCAGACACTGAGCCAATAAATGTAACTGAGGAATTAAAGGACTTAAAGTGAATGCAAGCCATGATGGAGGAACGGAAGTCCATAAAAGTGAACAAAACCTGGTCACTTATCGGATTTTAATAAGGCAAGAAGGAAATTTATGTGAAGTGGGTATACAAAGTAAAGTTGAATCCAAAAGGAGAAGTAACTAAACACAAATCAAGACTAGTAGCTAAGGGATTTCTTCAGAGACAAGGAGTCAAATTTGACGAAGTCTTTGTGCCACTTGTTTGGATCGAAACAATCAGGTTGTTGTTGGCCTAGAAAACATGAACAACTAGTATATGTGTCTTATGGACGTGAAATGTGCATTCCTAAATGACCCCTTAGATGAAGAAGTTTATGTTACACAACCAGTTGGGCTTGTGAAGCAAGTCCAAGAAAGCAAGTATACAGGCTGCATAAAGTTTTGTATATACTCAAGCGAGCTCCAAGAGCTTAGAATAATAAGATATATAGTTTTCTAAGGGAAAAGGAATTTGTGAAGTGCACAACTGAGTATGGAGTATATGTCAGAAGAAGCATGAGTGATGTGTCTATATTATGTCTCCATGCCGATGACATGTTGATAAGAAGCTACAAAAAGAAGATCGGAGACTTTAAAGGTGATATGAGCAAAGATTTCAAAATGTATGACCTAGGAAACATTTCATACTTCCTTGATATCGAATTCTACAAGAGTAGTAGAGGTCAAATGATGTGTCAAAGAAAATATGCAAGTGAAATAATCAAAAGATTTGAGATGAAAGACTGCAATGCAACTTTGACATCTGTTGAACCAAGACTGCAACTGTCAGAGGACTCAAATGAAGATGATGTTGATCCAACTCAGTATAGAAGACTCATTGGATCATTAATATACCTTTGTCACACAAGGCACGTTCTAACATACAGTGAAGGTATAGTGAGTAGATTCATGCAGAAGCCAAAGGTATCACAACTTGCAGCCACAAAAAAAAAATCTGGACTATGGCATTTTATTTCTTGCAGCAAATGAAGGAAAAGATATGCCATCTCGAGTTTGTGTGGTGATGCTGAGGATAGAACATTTACAGGGTATATGTTTATGCTAGGTGGTGCACCAGTGTTTTGGAGCTTAAGAAAAGAACTAGTAGTAGTGTTGTCATCATGTGTGGCTGAGTACATAGCTACCTCATTTTATGCATGTCAAGCAACGTGAATAGTGAACCTGGTTAAGGAGATTTCAGGAGAAGACCATGAAGCAATGATCATGAAGATCGATAACATGCCTGCTATCAACCTGGCAAAGAACCCGATAGAAAAAGGAAAAAGTAAATACATCGATATGAGGTTTCATTATTTTCAAGAGCAGGTAGCAAATGGGAAGTTGAACTTGGAGCATTGCAGAACTGAGAATTAGATTGCCGACATCATGACGAAGGCTGGGAAGATCGAATTGTTCAAGAGATTAAGAACTATGATGAATATAGATAGCTTAGACGCAATGAATTAGGTGGTGTGTTAAGTATGTAATTTTTTGTGTTAAGCATTCGACAGAGTTGAAGTAGACAATTGTCAAGGAGTTAACTTCGACAGAGTTTAACTTAGCATTTATTTTGTTATGTTAGTTAGTTAGAGATTACTTAGTGTGCAAGTAATCTCATCAATAAATAGGGAGGTGCCTTACTATTATACATAAAAGAATTTCAGTGAGAATAAATGCAAAGAGAAACTCTGCAAAATTTGATTCATTTTCTTCCCCTTTATTCGTAAATCCTAATTTATTTTTTCTTTCATGATTCACTTTCACATATTTATTTTCTTCTCATTGTGCAGCGGAATCAAACTTGCAACCAAGGTGTGTTTGAATCACTCGAGTGAAGAGTGAAGAACGAGAGGAGCGATTTATCAGAAAAACTGATTATCGTTAAATCGAGATTGATTTATATTGATCGTACCTGACCAGAAGGGAGACAATGACCTGCCACGCGTCGATGCTCTGTTAGTTGTTCACCGAAGGTATGAAAGAGGAGAGGGTGTACCTGAAACACACTCTGATGCTAAAGTAAGTGACGAGCAGAGTGGAAGCAAGTACAGAGAAGAGTAAGAAGTTAAGTTAGCTAACCCTCTGGTGAAGAGGGTATTTATAGTGAGCCCCTAGCGCAGGGCCAACGGTTACTTAGCACTGGGCTGGGCTGCCAGGCCCAATGTTAGTAACTGCTAGGGCTGGCTTGGCATCGTGAAGACCAGGACGTGGTCTTCGCCTTAGGGTAACTGTCCCGCACTATCCGGGTGGAGGAAGAGCGAATCTCCAGGACGTGGGGTAGTTACTTTATGACGGTTCCCTGCATGAGGGACACGTGGAGAATGTGGGGGAAGGACCGAGGAGTTCCTCGGACAGTTAGAGGTGGCTGGTCGGGTGCGAGGGTCTTGCCCGACAGCTGTCGGCCTATGCCCGCTAGGGGAACGTTGTGCTCGACGGGGATCCTGCACGTTAGCGTGATATTCTTGGGCCCAACCTATTAGGCTTGTTGGGTGGTGATCTAAGTGTCGGCCCAGTCTAGAACAGTAGCCCCCAAGTCATTGTTCGCGGTCGCGTGAGCTATGACTTGAGCAGAGAATAGCGTCGGGCGCGTTGATCTGTCGGACACTTGTCCGTCGGGCAGGCCGTGATCGTGTTGGTCAGGTGAACTTATGTCGAGGAGGTGCTCGCGGTCATGGGAAGAAGTTAAATATACGCAGGGAAGATGGAGGTTCGCCACGTGTCTTCTTGTGACGGCTACGGCCTAGGCACCTGAATGCCTAGCGACACTTCGTTTCCCGTGATAGGGGTATATATGCGTAGACCTGGCTCGTCGTTTCGCTCATTCGCTTTTTGCAACTTCTCAACACCCGAAGTTTTCTGCCCGACACCTTCGATCGTTTCTGCTCGACATCTGGGATTTTTCTGCCCGACAACAACTTTTTTGTATTCATATCACGTAAGTTTCTGCAGTTTTCTTGGCGTTTTTTTCCGTTTTTGGCGGTGTTTCCAGCGGCTCTGCTGGGGGCGCTGAGAATGCCGTGGGTTTTTCCGGCGAATACGTCGGAGGATCCTTCAAAATTAGGGTAGAAAACGTCCGTCCTCGGCTTTTGCGATGAGTGCCCTAGGGACGATTGAAAAGAACTTTAAATGCCCCGAGGAAAATGGGACGAATGCCCCGGGCACGAGTGGATGTGTGCGCCGAGGGAAAAGGGTGTACTCCCTGGTCCTCCTTGGGGGATAAAGTCGCCCCCCGGTCGTCACATGGGCAGTCAGGCATCCACGCCCTTTCACTTGAACTGCGGTAGAAGGGTGAATTTGATTTGGCTGTCGAATTCACCGAGTTCCTCTGCTTTTCAGGTATAAATGGCTGGTCGTGATGAGGAAGAAGTGGAGTGGTACTTGTCGGCAAATGAGGAAGGTCGCGAGAAGGAGGTCGACATGGATCCTCCGGAGAGGCCTTTGGAAGAATAGGTCGGGGAGGGAACCCTAAATAATATGTCGAGGTTCGTCCTCGACGATTCGGGCGTGTTCTCTGTTATAGAGGATAGGGTGGTCGGGAGCCCCCGTCAATTCTGCGCTTGCCGCCCTCGGGAGGTCGATCGTATCTGCTCGTGTTATGAGGGTGGCCGGTTCCCTATGTATGAGTTTTCCTTCAAGGAGGTGGGCATGCGACTGCCCTTTACCGGCTTTCAGCAAGGCGTTTTCGACCACCTAATGTTGGCGCTTCCCAACTTCACCCGAACTCGCTGGCTTTCCTCCGAGCATTCGAGATTGTGTGCAACTATTTGGAGCTCGGAGCCACCATTCCCTTATTCTTCTGAGTCTTCCATTTGCAACGTCAAACGACGGCTGGTCGACATAGCTGGGTTTCGCTGAAGCAAGCGACCAGGCTCTTCCGCCTGTATACTAACTCTGTTCGAGGCTTTAAAGATCGTTGGTTCGTGGTCATGCTTGCCACGGACGATGCGTACGAGATGATTTTTCGAAAGGAAGTGGTAGTCGTGGAGGGGCGTTCTGAGGACAACTATGAGTCCTATTTCCCCTTGGACTGGGGGGGATCAGCATTTTCGTTCGACCATCGACAGCTTCATCTTCAGGCCCGGTCGGTTGGGCGAGGAGGACAGCCTGGCCTTCCGGTGGTTGGTGGACTTCGTCGGCTGCCTTCTTCCTCGAAAGTGTGTGTCCCCCAGCGGGGAGTATATCCGCAGCGAAGATGGGAAAATACTGACAGAGGCCTGGTATATCAATGTAAAGGTTTTGCTCGAATGCAGGACGAAAGCTAAGGCTCATCGGTTCCTAGGTAGTTTGAGTGCCTCCGAGATGCTTTTGATACTTATCTAGATTTTGCTTCTAACCGTTTTTCTTGTGTTCGTTTTACAGGCTCAATGGGTTTCGTGGAAGAAAGGGTGACAAAGCTGATGAACAGGGGAACCCATCGTGCTCAAGGTCGGGCCCCTGCTGCGCGGAGGGAGTTGGCCGGCGGTTCTTCGGGAATGACCTCATCTCTGCGGGGAACTGGGTACCCGGCGCAACCCCCAGTTCAAAAACGGTGACGGGAGGGCGAGGTTCCTTGGATTGATCTGACGGACGGGTCCCCAGAGAGCGGGTTCGTCATGCCCCCTTGCTGTCTCCGACCGAATTTCTTTTCAGGGCGGAACGATCCTGCGGTGGCGCCCGAGGAAGCCAAGAGCATACTGGCTGCGGGCAATGAGGCTCGAAGGAAGATGATGTCCGTAGATCTGGCGGCGATGGTGAGGGTCTTCGAGACGGCCCATGTGCTGAACGAGGAGGGGTGCTCCTTGGAGGACCTAGCTGCTATCAAGAGCGACCTCGCGGTGTCCGAGGAGGTTAGGGCCAAGCTGGCGATCGACCAGAAGGAGTATCAGAGGCAGGACATGCTCTACCGGGGACGCATTGAAGAGCTGGAGAAGGCCATGAAGGAAAGGGATGAAGAGCTGAAGGGGGCCAACGGTCGTATCGCTGAGCTCGAGGACCTGGTCGCCCCTGCCGAGGATGAATCCGAAGAGGAGCGGTTGTCGTATCGCTGAGCTCCAACTCGACAACATTCAAACTATCTTCCAACCACTCCTCATTCAAAACACCATTTAAACACAACTAATTTTCAAGATGAAAAAGAGAGAGAGAGTTAAGTCTTTGGCTCATTCTCCCGAGTACTTGGGCCCGAGGAGCCTGATCGGTGGTTTTTACACGTTATTTTACCGTTTATGTCAATTAATCATTTGTTTTGTCTTATCGCATTTTAGTTGTTTTTATTACATTTTACGCGTCGATTTGGTATTTTTACTGTTTCTAGGTTCAGGTATACAATAAAGGAGAAGCAGAGCGAAAATTGGGAAAAAATGGCAAGATTTCGGAAGAGTTTTGTTGTGAAATCTTTAGCAGTCTGCACGAAAACGATCATAATTGGAGTTCCGGGAATCCGTTTGAGGCGTTATAAAAACCGCCGGAAAGCTAAGAGAGAGAGAGCTACGACTTTCGTGTTGGAGTCGAAGTCAGATTCAAAACAGGAGTGCAACACGGGTGCCCGTGTTGTGTGACACGGCCCGTGTTGCAGGATGTTCTCAGAAAAGGCGATTTTTGGAGAAAAAACAGTGGCACAACACGGGTGCCCGTGTCGTGTGACACGGCCTGTGTTGTGACACCTGGGACTTGCAAATTTCACGCGAAAAATCTTTCAGTAAGCCAACACGGGCGCCCGTGTTGCCTGACACGGCCCGTGTTGCAGGAAGTGCTTTTTTCCCTATTTTTCTTGTATTTTTTACTCTTGTGATCCCCGAGGGTATTGTGGGTATTTCCCTAGTGATGAGTTTGAATTGAGACTATTTGATACGTGTTTGGAGAAAGAATAAAGATTACTTTTGAACGGAAAAGAAATTTAACGAGAAAAATTGAAGCGATCAAGGATTTGGGAACGGAGGATCCTCGTGAGCGGAAGCGATTGAAGATCAAAGCAACCAATTCTCTTGTAATGTTGAATTTTATTGTTGAGTTTATTTTTATTATTATGAGTAGCTAAACCCCCCCAATGCTAGGGGGTGTCCCTGAATTGACTCTGTAATAACCTTTGGTTTCTTGAATTATATATTTCACTGCTTTCTAATCATCGTTGTTATCGTATAATGTTTTATGGCTTTTCTTATTTGACAAATGGGAATATGATTTACGGTTAACCTTACGTTTGGAAGAACAAGTGTTAACGCGTGTATACGATAATATTATAGTAGATATTGCCTAGGAATGAGGATACCCTATAGTAACCGTAATGTTTTAGATAAAATATATTGCTTGGTATTGTTCCTATACCGCCAAGGAATTGGGGCATAGGGAGAATACCAAAGGGTTTTCTTCTAAGGAATTAGAGTCAACTAATCTTTAAAACCGGTAACGATTGAATTGAGCAGTGATTTATGAAAATTAAGGATTAAGGTTATTACAAGGTTTTTTCATACACTCTACTCTAGCATGCTTCTCATAACTGTTTAAAACCTTTATTTTACTGCTTTTGCCTTTTGGCCTTTAAAATTGTAAGAAACAAACCAAAACCCCTATGACTTTTTGTTCAATTGTATTATTTTAGAATTCGTGTTCATACGCAGTCCGCGAGATCGATATTCGGGGAATTTCCCCTTATTACTACATCGGTACAATTAGTACACTTGCTAATTTACCGGTCAAGTTTTTGGCGCCGTTGCCGGGGACTGCCAGAATATAAGTTTGATTCTAAGTCAATTGAAATTTTGTTGCTCTGCGACCAAAATTTTATTTTCAGTTTTTAATTTTAATTTTTATTATTTTTATTTTGTTACTACTAATCTACGTCTAACACTTTCATGCGAGGAGATCCCTCAGCTAATTTTTCTTTGGACGCAGAAATTGAAAGGACTCTACGCGAAAGACGTAGGCAAGCTAGACTATTAGTTTCAGAAGAGGAAAGAGTTTTTGTTCATTTAGATTCAGGTTCAGAATCAGAAAGAGATACTGAAGTTATGGCGGATCTCCCACCAGCGGAGAGACTTTTGGGAGACTATGGAGGGGCAAATGCTCAACCAAACCGGCTGACCATTGTGAATCAACCAGTGAATGTCGCAAATTTCCAACTGCATCCGAGCACAATCACTCACCTTGAGAGGAGACCTTTCACCGGAAAGGTTAGCGAAGACGCAAATAAGCATCTACGGAGATTTCTGACGATGAGCACTACTCTAAAGATTGAAGGACACAAAAATGAAGCTAAAAGGTTAAGAATGTTCCCGTTCACTTTATCTGAAGAAGCTGAAGAATGGTTTTACTCCTTACCAGCCGGAAGTATTACTACGTGGGAAGAAATGGAAAAAGCCTTTCTGACTGAGTATTTTCCTGCCTCTGTTTATATTCGCAAACGATATGTGTTGCACCCTAAAATTTGCTCAACCTTATTCACTTGGTTTATGTTTCAATGTCATTAGCATTTGCATATAGAGTCATGTACATAGACTAATCATCTGCATAGCATAAGCATAGCAAGTCATACAACAGGGGGACCAATCATTATTCTCATCTCTAGAAGCCTATCAAGAGGTTATTATCCCAATTCAATCTCATTCAAGTCATTAGAAAAGAATTTGAAAGCAGAGAGTTCAGCAGATCAAGCCTTGAGCCTATCCCCTATCTGAGGGCATCTGAGGGTCAACAAGAGGGTTGTGAGCTGTGAGTTGAAGGCATGGAGAGTATCTAGACATTATGAGAGACTTAGAAAGTCATTTAAAGAAGGAGACAAGTCATTGATGAGAGCACAAGAGCTATAGCTGAAGGCAGTCAACTAGGGTTTCATCTGGGTCAACCCTAGGTCAACCCTAGGTCAATTGACTGATTTAAGGGGCATTCAAGTCTAGTGGAGAGATGTGGGGTTCATCATTGGACATATAAAGAAGGATATGGAGATATGCCAAGAAGAATTCAAGAGAAATCAAGGAGAAGAGGAGTTTCTAAATTAGGGTTTCTGTGTAAAATCCCCTAGTTTAGGTCAAATTTCCAAGCAAGATAAGTCAAAATGCTAGCTTCAAATGGCTTCTTGGCCAACATGAAACTTGTATAGGATCTCAAGACCTTTAATTTGAGTGGTGGAAGACATCAAGGAGATTTATAGAACTCAAGTTATGGTCCTTGCAAGTTACAGGTCATCTGAGGTATCTGAAATTTTGTCTGTGAAAGTGACTTGACTTCCAAGCAATTTTTACCCCTCAAGGAGATTTCAAATGAATTCTTGGTCAACATAGGAATTGTTCCTCATTGTCTTAGCTTTCTAGAATGGTATAGCATGCCCTCATATGATGTGTGGAACTCAACTTATGGTCTTGGCAAGCAAAGGGTATTTTGGGCATTTGTGAATTACAGGTCATTTTAACTCATGTCCAAAACTCATACAAGGAGGCCTCAAATGGAAAAACTTACAACATCAAACTTGCTCCAAATGACATTTTGAGTCTAGAAAGAAGGTCACAAATTGTTGGAAAAGCTCATAACATGAAGTTGCATGATTGGTCAAATTTGAACTAAAATGGCTTATAACTTGAATAAAGTCAAAGTGAAAAATGGTTTGAGAGATTTATAAGTCCAAATGGAGACTTCCAATGTATGATTTTGAATGGAAAAGACATTCTAAAGACAATGGTTCAAGCACTTTTTTGAGTTTAGTGGAAAAAAGAAAAGTTACTTATGGTTACTTGTATTTGAAGAAACATAACCAAAATCAATCCAAGTTGGAAGGCAAGGGAAGTTGTAAGGTGGATCTAGAAATTTCCATTGAGCCCTATATATTCATGAAATCAGAATTGAGCAAGGGTTGGATTCATTTTTCACCAAAATCTCACAAATTCTCTCCATTCTTTCTCATTGCATTTTCATCCCAATTTCTCAAATTCTTCACCAATCACCATCAAAATCAATTTCATCATACTGATTCATCATCATGCCATAGGATTCAGCCAAGAACATAGTGTAATTTGCTCAATTTCGTGTGCTTCCATCAACCATACACAAATTGCAATTTCAAGTGGACAGCAAGATCCAAGGCAAGAATCATCAAGGTGTTGCATACAGAATCAAGCACTGAGATAGTTGATCAAGATCCAAGCATTAGAAGCCTCAGATCCACGAGTTCAACATCCATTTCCAAGCTTTTGCACCAGGTTCAATTTCTCTGCCATAGCTTGATATAGATAGATTTGCATGGTTTTATTAGTTTAGATGTGATCTAGGTTGTTAGTAGATCGATTAGGTTGAGTTTGGTGCTGTTTAGTGATGATTGTTAGCAGGTTGTTAGAACTGTTAGGATGTAGAATTCATAGCATAGTGCATTATAACCTTAGCTTGTTAGTTTAGAATGATCACCATTAAGTATAGAAGAGATTAGTATAGGTTTGGTTGAGGTTCTTGAGGATAGGTTGCAGAGCATTTCCATAATGGACAGAACTTGTTGCGCTCGGGTTGAGATTTAGGCTGAATTTCAGAATGAACTATGACCATAGACGTATAGAGGGAGAGATTTAGAGTATTTTTCATGTTTGGATCGTGTTATTTCGTGCACTGTGGAGAGAGAACAGATTGATGGAAGTTGGTTCGTGCATGTGTGATCATGGAGGGAAACCCTAGTTCTCATGAACCAATGTAGAAGACGAAATCCTGGCTGTCCATTGCTTGTTGGACCTTTGACCTCAGAGCCCATCGTGTGGCTCTCATTCATACTGAATTTGGAGGGAAGAGAGGCGCCCTAAACGCACCGTTTCATTTAATGAAACGGGCGGGCCTGAGTGTGTTTATGATATCCCCACCCCCCAGTGTTGAGCCCAATTGATCTGAACGTGAAACCTTTCTATTCTCACCCCCTGCGTCTTTTTTTTATTTTCATTGTTTCTGACTTTATTCTGGGCCTAAGACCAACTTGCTACGCGCACCCCCGTTTGCTGGCCCATCCTGATTATGAACTGGGCGTGATTGCTATTCTTACCCCTCCCTCTCATTTTAATTCAATTTAGTTTTTAATTCATTTTAATTTTTACCAACTTTAAAAAATCATAAAAAATAGGAAATTAACTCTTTTTTAGTGGTTGTTTTTTCTATATTTTCTTGATTCTGTCTAGAAAATTGTCATTAAATAAAATTGCATTTTTATTTTTATTTGATATTTTTTTCATATTTTCTAAATAAATGACATTTTAAATAGTTTCATTTCATGCATGATTTTATTAATTTTTGTTCTATTAGATTCTTTCATATTTTTTGTTCATTTCTTTTTAGGTTGCTTAGATGAGATATTGAACTTGTAGAAACAATTTATTTCCCATTTTTTAGAAATTAATTTTAGGTGCTTAATGTAGGCTTGAACAACATGAACAAATTAGGGTTTTTAGGTGATAACTTAGGAGATTTGATTCTTTTCCCTTAGGACTTAGGGTTTGACTAGTTTAGTTATGGGACTATAGGGGCTATGGGTAGTTATTAGATCCCTTAGAAAAAGTCAGGATTCCCCTACTGCTATTAATACTCTGTATATGTCTGATTGACTGGTGTGGTGTGCCCGCTGGGGATTATTGCTTGCTTGCTTGGGTATTGGGATTGTCTGGGGACTTGGGAGAGCTGAAGACTTGAGGAGATGAAGACCATTGGAGATCCAGAGATTGAAGATCAACTGCCAGAGTTGGAGAGGAGATTTTTGCTAGCAGCTGCTGAGGAGACTAGGGTTTAGGAGCTAGGCAGAGCTCTAGGTTAGAAAGTTTGTTTCTCAAACATGGATTGCCTTGTCTGCATCCATTCTTCTCTGTGATTCAGAGTCTCTCTAAGACACTCACCCCCTTCCTTTGGAAGGCTTGGTGATAGGGTCTATGAGATAGAACTCTTGAGAGAAAATGTCTCTTGTGTTAGAAGCAGTCTGTTCACCACCCTTGGTAGTCAGCTGATTGCTTAACACCCAATTCACTCTTGTGACTGATCCCTCATCCTGGAGGTTTGAGCTTGAAGAAAAGCCATTGCAGATAGAAGACTGATGATCAAAGCCCTTTGCCTGAAGGTCATGAAGATGAAGATTGATGCTTGTTGAAGCCTGTAGCTGATTGGAGATTACTTGAAGCCAGGTGTTGATTCAGAGCTGCTGATGCTGTTTCTGTTGCTGATGTATTTCATTTCTTGATGTATTGATTGGTTTTCTGGACTGTATTGTTTGCTGTTTACCCTGCTGGGTTGAAAGTGAAGTCTGTTCACTTTTGCCTATTGTTTTCTAGGTTCGAGGTTGAGTGGGACTCCCTTGCCTCGCTTGTACTGTTGCATCCATGCATTTTACTGTTTTACTGTATATATTTGATATTGTTTCTGTTTCTGCCTATCCCGTAGGATCTCTGTTTCTCTCTGCGCAAGAGAGGAGCATGATAGACACTAGGTCTTAACCCATGCATGATAACATTAGGATAGTTTGTTTCCCTTCGCAACCGTAGGTTAGAGTTCTGTCTCTTCTCTCTCAAAACAAACAGAAAAACACATAAAGATTTCAAACACAATAAAAGACACTCCTTCCGTAAAAGAATGTGAACTCATCAAAACGTCATTTTTGTCCGCTTGGACCGCTGATCAGAAAACCTTTTTTCAGAAGGAATAAAATCAACCAAGACAGACTTGTGTCGTACGTGGCCCGAACTACGTTTGCTCTGATCTTCCATGCTGTGTGGAAGTACGTAGGCATAGGATGCGATATCCTAGCGAGCAACCTTCCCCTCCTTTCCCGTAGGTAGGCGAACTACGTTGACTCTGATTTCTCGTTCCAGGCGGGAATACGTAGGCATAAAGTGCGATACTTTGCCGAGTCATTTTTTTTATTTTCATTTTCTTTTCTTTTAACCCCAGACCTTTAGCGTAGATAGAATAACAATCCATACCCGAAAACAAGCGTGGATCCCGTCGAGTACGACGGACGTGAGGGGTGCTAATACCTTCCCCTTGCGTAACCGACTCCCGAATCCAGGTTTTGGTTGCGACGACCATACCTTTCCCGTCTTTGCGAGGTTTACTCTGAGCGTTTCCTTTCCCTCCCGTGGGATAAATAACGCGCGGTGGCGACTCTTCTGTTCAGCTGGCGCCGATTTTCGCAGTAGCGACAGCTGGCGACTCTGCTGGGGACTCAATGTCCCCTGGCTGCTAAGGACTGCGATAGTTCTTATGCATTTGGGATCCAACGTCCCTCAAGAGAGTCAATCCTAGCGCTTGTTTTCCCGTCGAGGATTTTGTATGGAGTTATTTTTATATTCCTAACCTTGTATTTTCAGCTTTATATATTGTTTATTATTGCTGTATCGGGGTGTGACGGGTGTTCTGATATTGAGAGATAAGCCGGACCTGGGCTTGAGTGCACCTAGAATTAGAGTAGAAATTAGTGGGTGCCCGCTTGCTTTGCTTGCTTTGGTGTCCCATGAAATCTACACTCAGACGAGGTTCCTCTGGTTGGCCTCCTGCCCCTTCCTTTGGTTGGCGTGGGTTGCTGGTTAGTTGGATTGTTGACTCTGGGGACCGATCATTTGGAAGTTGGCTAAGTGAGGCCTCTTCAGGAATTGATGATGCCACTCCTTCTGGGAATCGTATCATCAACCCTGAAAGTCTGTGACGCCGACGACCGCATAGGATGCCGTACCTTGTGCCAGTTATAGGGCCACCCACCTGTGAGGGGATTTGGGGTTATGCAGGTAACTAGACCTTCAGATACCGGTTATTTCTTGATCAGAGATCCTGGGTATTTATGGAGAGTTAGGAGGTCTGTCAGAGACCATTCGGAGATGTGTTTTGAGGTCTGTCAGAGACCAATTAGAGATGTGATTTGAGGTCTACCAGAGACCAGTGGGAGTTATGGTGTGAGGTCTGTCAGAGACCAGTATTGGAGCTTTGTTTTAGGTCTATCTGAGACCAGGGTTTGAGGACTTCTGGATGGTCTATCTGAGACCTTTCTTGATTGGGTTCAGGCTATTCAGCTACAGCTTTGGTCCCTGTTGCATGTTAATTGCATTGCATTGCCTGCATATCCATTACCATTTGCATTTCACTAACGTGTGTCTGTGCTGCAGGTGCATTTGCATTTCCCTAGTTCTAGTGTCCGGACTTCTGAGTGTTTGATCATGACTAGCTTGAGGAGAACGGTTGCTTACAAATTGCCTACGCCTGATATTGTTCCTCTACTTGGGTTGATCTCTCTTGCTGATGAGGGTGTTCGTAGGAGTTTCCGGATGAGCTATGGTAGACTACTGAGATTAGTGTGCAAACCTACAGAGGTAGAGTTAGATGGGCTGTATGCTTTGATGCAATTCTACGACCCTGCTTTGAGGTGCTTTACGTTCTCTGACTTTATTATGGGACCAACCCTGGAGGAATACGCTGAGTATGTTGAGTTGCCCGTGCAGAACCAGGTTCCATTCATTCACTATGACGCCAAGCCCAAGCCGGAGGACTTAGCAAAAGCCTTGCATATTGATGCTTCTGAACTTGTGACTACTGTTTCCCGTGGAGTTCCAGGCTTCTCACTCCAGTTCTTAGTTGGTAAAGCCCAAGAGTATGCCAAGAGTGGGTGCTGGGTTGCTTTCAATGCTGTGTTGGCCTTGTGCATTTATGGCATAGTACTGTTCCCCAATATACCGGATTTTGTGGACTTCGACGCCTTTTACTTATTTGCTGCTGGTAATCCTGTACCTACCTTACTCGGAGATCTCTACCACTCACTGCATTACAAGAATGAGAAGGGAAGAGGGAAGAATGTTCATCTTTGTGTACCCTTGTTGAGTATGTGGTTTGAGAGCCACCTTCCTAAGAGAAGATCTGCTGCAGAGACCACAGTTCCAGTTGGTTGGCCAGAGCGCCTGATGAGGCTATCGTCGGAAGATATGGAGTGGTTTGATAGAGACCTGTTGGGATCTGAGCTCGTCTTCAGTTGTTCTGGGTACCCTAATGTGCCGTTGATAGGAAGAAAAGGGTGTATCAATTACAACCCTTCTCTATTCATTCGCCAGTTCGGATATGCACTGAAGAATCCACCTCAGGAGGAAGAAGTACAGGAATCTCTGTACTTCACAGGGGATTTGAAGGGGGAGTTACTAGCCAAGCTGCAGCATGCCTGGACACGTATTAACCGCAAAGGGAAGCCACTGTTAGGTAAGAACGATTGCCAGGCTTATGAACCTTACAGGGTTTGGATCCAGGAAAGAGCGAGTCAGTTGAAGATGCCATTTCCAGACGCACCAATCCTCGTTCTTATTCCGGTAGCAGAGCCAACTACTGTTTCTAGAGAAGTCTATGAACAAGTTGTGAAGGAAAAAGAAGCCTTGATGAAGATTAATGAAGGGTTAGAGCAAGAGTTAGCCCAGGCACGCAGCGAGAAAAACAAGGCCGTATATGCTTTCCAACAACAAATCGAGCTGCTAAACAGGTTAGGGGCTGAGTTGACTGAGGAAAAGAAAAAGCGTGAACGTCTAGGGCAAGAGTTCAGAAGCTCCCATGACATGCTGGAAGCCAAAAAGAAAGCGCTCGACGCAGCACACCGGGAGATATCTTCTTGCAATAAGACTTGGAATGCTACGCTCACCAACAATAAGATGAGGGAAGATAAGCTGAAGCAGCAAATCTCCGACCTCGAAGAGAAGTTGAAGTCTAGCATCAAGAAGTGCGAGGAAGAAGTGATGACCCGGTATAGTGTCCAGCATGCACTGAACAAGGCAATCAAATCCAGAGATGAAGCGGTGTCTCAGAAGCGAAAGCTAGAAGATTGCTTCGGAGAAGCAACATGGGAAGAAACTGCTGAAGACGTACGCCGTGTCCTTAAGAGGAGAAACCAGCTTGTTGAAGGGCTGCTTGATCGACCAAGCCATCCGGAGACCAGGAAGTTGATAGAGGAGTACCAGACTTTTGGGAGGATTTGATCATTTCATGTAGTAACTTGTATGCTTTATTTTGCATAGTGCTGACCATCCCCAGGATTGTTGGTCGAGGTCATGCCTTCTTTGTACTCTCAGTGATATTGTACCCTGGGCTTATTGATTTTCCCCGCAATATATGAGGCTTTCTATGATTCAGCGCCGATATTCCTATTGTCAGCACTGTCACTGCACCGGCACCTTCGCACTAGAACTGGGGGAATGAACTTCCCTAATGCACAGACACATTGCATTGCATCCATATTCATATTGCATTACAGGTAATCTTTGGATGGTGTCTTATTTCCTGCTTTGCACCAGGTACTTTTCAGGATTGCAGATCAGCACCCGCACCGCTATTCTACCCGCACCAACTGTCGAAAAATCATGGACCAAATGCAGAACGAGATGCAAGATGTGCGCGAGAAGCTCGCCCTCTTCATGCAGACCATGGAGGCTATAGCAAAAGGGCAGGAGAATTTGCAGGCCATGGTCCAGCCCCTGTTGGCTCGAAACGCTGGTCATGGTAATGAAGATCATCAGTCTGTACGGGTTGATACTGCTCATGGAGACGGTACTCCCACGCCAGTGGCGCCGCCTGTAATCAATACAACTGCTGCTAATGTCAACAACGCTACCGCTGCTGTGAATGGTAACGTTGGAGTGGGGAATGAGACCGCTGTCCATAATGTTGGGCTGGGTGATGTCAACTTGGGAGATAATCTAGGAGGCAACGGCTTTGTCAATACTGGATTCGGATTCAATGATCAGGGGTTCGATAACACTGGGAAGTATGGCTTTAATGCTCAAGGCTTTGGGCAAGATGGTTATGGTATGGTCAATCAGGGTTACGGAGGCTTTGGAAACGGAAACGGTGCTGGATTTATGGCTTTTGGTCCTGCTGGAGGTGTTCAAGGGTACGGCAACAGAGGCCGAGGTCCGGGGATGAATCAGATCAGAGCTGGACGTAATAACGGATATGATGGGTACGGAGCTGGAAACGGCATGTGGCAAGAAGATCAGCAGGAGGACGCCTTCTCCGGAGGAGGTTTTGAAGGGCCGATGGATGATTCCCAAAAGATTAGAATGCTGGAAGAGCAGATGAAGGGAGTCTTAAATCAAAGTGCTGTGGGATTGGACATGGCAACCATGGGTCTGGTACCTGGTTTGAGGGTGCCAATTAAATTCAAAGCTCCTGTGTTCGATAAGTATAAAGGAGACACATGTCCGAAAGTGCATGTACGAGCTTATTACAGAAAGATGTCTGCATACTCAACTGATGAAAGAATGCTAATGCATTTCTTTCAGGATAGTCTGTCGGGCCCTTCCCTAGAGTGGTACATGGGGTTGGAGCCAACTGATATCAAGACATGGAAGCAATTGGCGGAGGCATTTGTAGCCCATTACAAGTATAACAGCGACCTGGCACCCAATCGGGTCCAGTTGGCCGGGCTGTCGCAGAAGAAGGGGGAGAGTTTTAAAGAGTACGCGCAAAGATGGCGCGATATGGCTGCCAGGGTCCGTCCTCCGGTGGAAGATAAGGAAATGAATGACATGTTTGTCGGCACATTCACAGGGCTGTTTCATGATATGCTGTTTCATACGTCTCTGGCCAGTTTTTCAGACCTGATTCTGATGGGGGAAAAGATTGAACGTAATATTAAGCAAGGAAAGTTCCAAGTCGAGGAATCAACTGCATCTGGCAGTAATAGGAAAGCTTATGGTGGGCGCCGTCAGGGCGAGGCAAGCGCAGTATTTGGAGGCCGAGGCCGGGGCCGAGGCAGGGGACGAGGTCAATATCGTCAACCGCAGCAGGTGGCGAGTGTTACTATCCCATATCAACAACAACCACTCCAGCAACAACAACCGGTTCAGCAGCAGCCAATGCCACAGCAGCAGCAGCCTCAGCAGGGGGCACAGCAAGCTCAACGAAGATTCCAGGGCAGTAAACCGAGAAGAGTGTTTGAGAAGCCTCCCTCAACATATGCCGATTTGTTGCAGACATTGTTGGGATTGAATCTGGTAGAGAAAAGAACTCTGGCGCCGATAACGGGAGCTCCCCCGTTCGGCTACGATGCAAACAGACACTGTGAGTTTCATTCTGGAGCCCCGGGTCACGATATAGAAGGTTGCCATGCTTTTAAGCATGTTGTGCAGGATCTTTTGGACAATAAGACTATCAATTTCGGAACGGCCGGTCCGAATATAGTCCAGAAACCCATGCCTAATCATGGGGCAAACTCCGTTCTGACTGAGGAAGGTCTGAATCTTATTATGAATGTTGAAGATTTAAAGACGCCGCTGAGCGAGATAAAGAGCCGACTGTTACAAGGAGGTGTTTACCCAGGATGTAACGAGTATTGCTTAGACTGTTGGACCCTAGCTGGGGGGTGTGAGGATTTGAAGAAAGGCATTCAGGCTTTAATTGATGAGGGCATATTGCAGTTTGATCGAGCGGCAACTGACGAGCCTGCAGGGGCAGTAGTGGATAATCGGAGTGATGTGGCCACGGTAACGATTCCTCGGAAGACGATCACTATTGCAGCACCAGCTCAGCGACCACCGATCACCATAACTAAGGCCGGGCCAATCCCGTACGAGAACACGAAAGCAGTCCCATGGTCATATGGGTTAGAGGTGTATTGTGATGGGATAAAGATTGATGTTAACAAGCAGCCAGTGGAGATTGTGGATAATGTTGTTGGTTCAGGAGGCATGACAAGGAGTGGCAGGATCTTTATATCCCCTGAAGTGGAGGCTGAAAGACTAGCGAAAGGAAAAGGGAAAGTGGTTGAAAATGTTCCGGTACAAGCAGGTGAAAAAGAAGCAGCATCGAAGGATGTAGAAGAGTTCATGCGCTTAATTCGAAAAAGTGAATATAAGATTGTGGAGCATCTGCAGCAGACACCGTCCAAAATATCTATCCTGTCACTGCTGTTGTGTTCGGAAGCTCACAGAAACGCTTTGCTGAAAGTCCTGGACACCTCTTTTGTACCCCAGGACGTCTCCGTGAATCAGCTAGAAGGAGTATTGGCACATGTGAATGCAGGCCACAGCTTGGGTTTTACCGATTTTGACTTGACTCCGAAAGGGAGAGATCATAATATGGCATTACACGTATCTGTTGAGTGTAGAGGATCAGTAATGTCGCACGTATTGGTTGACACTGGGTCGTCTTTGAATGTGTTACCCAAGAAGGCGATGATGAAGCTGGATGTTCGAGGGATTTTGTGTACGCCCAGTGATTTGGTAGTTAGAGCATTTGACGGCACGCGGAGAACAGTCTTCGGATCGATTACCTTGCCTCTGCAAGTGGGGCCGGAAGTGTTTGCAACTGAATTTTATATCATGGATATACAGCCTGCGTACAGCTGCTTGCTTGGAAGACCCTGGATTCATGGGGCGGGGGCAGTCACGTCTACCCTGCATCAGAAGTTGAAATATATGGTCGGAGACAGCGTAGTCACCGTGTGCGGAGAAGAGGACATCCTGGTCAGCCATCTATCTTCATTTAAATATGTGGAAGTCGACGGGGAGATCCACGAGACACCATGCCAGGCATTCGAAGGTTTGCGCATCAAGGACAAAGGTCCCGGGCCGAGCAAAGTGCCAGAGATAACTGTCTCATCGTATATGGAAGCTCAAGCTCTAGTAGAAGCAGGAGAAGCAAAGGGCTGGGGCAAAGTGCTGGACATTCCTGTGAAGATGGACCGGTTCGGACTGGGGTACCAACCGTCGTCATCAACTCCTTCCGTGGGGGCCCCCCGTTTCAGAAAGCCGATTATCATCTCTGCCAGTGGAGTATGTCATGAAACTGTCAATGCTGCTTCAGAGTCTGATGAAGGAGACAGCGACTGTGATATGGATGCCTGGATTCAGCCAAGCACGCCAGGACAAGGACTGTGCAACTGGTCTATTCAGGAGCTTGTTCCTGTGACTTTTAAACAGTAATGCTTTGCTTTATTAATTGTTGAATAATCTGATGTCTTGCCCAGGGCATCAGGATTCGCTTAGGGCTGTGTTGTTATAAACATTGCGTGTTAATCATTAAATAAATAGCGTTTTTTCATGTGCAAATACCGTAATCCCTGTCTTTCTTGTTTTATATTTTTTTCAATAAAATGGCAACATGGTTATTCGCTTTATACGCATTTTGAAGCACTTAACCATTCCTTTTGCAGGATAACATTTTCAGATGACATCCTTGAACCACCTATGACTCGTCCCGACTTTGAGCACCCAGTGTTTCAGGCTGAAGAAGAGGTTGTCGAAGATAGCGACGTTCCTGAAGAACTGTCTTGGTTAGTGAAGCAAGAGGAAAGAGCCATTCTGCCTCATGACGAGGTCATCGAAATTATCAACTTGGGGTCGAAAGGGGTTGAGAAAAGCATTCGTATCGGAGCCGCGCTGCAGAGCGATATCAAGCGAAGACTGGTTGAAATGCTCCAAGAGTATAATGATGTATTCGCTTGGTCGTATGAGGATATGCCCGGGCTCGATACAGATATGGTCGTGCATCGCCTGCCACTGAAAGAAGATTGCCCGCCGGTCAAACAAAAGCTTCGCAGAACACGCCCAGATATGGCAATGAAGATCAAAGAGGAGGTGCAGAAACAGTGGGACGCTGGGTTCCTGGCTGTGACGAAGTATCCTTCATGGGTTGCCAACATCGTACCAGTGCCAAAGAAAGATGGCAAGGTTCGAATGTGCGTGGATTATCGAGATTTGAATAAAGCAAGCCCAAAAGACGATTTTCCACTTCCTCATATTGACGTGTTAGTTGACAATACTGCTCAATACTCCGTATTCTCCTTCATGGATGGCTTTTCAGGCTATAATCAAATTAAAATGGCGCCAGAGGATATGGAGAAGACTACTTTTATAACGCCTTGGGGAACATTTTGCTACAAAGTGATGCCCTTTGGTTTGAAAAATGCTGGGGCAACATATCAACGAGCTATGACGACTCTTTTCCATGACATGATGCATAAAGAGATCGAAGTTTATGTTGACGATATGATTGCCAAATCCCAGACGGAGGAAGAACATCTGGTGAATATGCTGAAGTTATTTAAAAGACTTAGGAAGTTCAGGCTGAGGCTGAACCCTAATAAATGCACCTTCGGGGTGAGATCGGGTAAACTGCTGGGGTTTATCGTAAGCGAAAGAAGAATAGAGGTCGATCCTGCTAAAATAAAAGCGATTCAAGAAATGCCGACGCCTAAAACAGAGAAAGAGGTGCGCGGGTTTTTAGGGAGGTTGAACTACATCGCCCGGTTCATATCTCACCTAACGGCCACGTGTGAACCATTATTCAAGCTGTTGAAGAAAGATCAAGCTGTAACGTGGAACGAAAATTGTCAAAAGGCGTTCGATAAAATAAAGAAGTATCTGCAGGAGCCTCCTATTTTGATACCCCCAGTGGCAGGTAGACCCTTGATAATGTATTTGACGGTTCTTGAGGGAAGCATGGGTTGTGTTCTCGGTCAACACGACGAGACGGGGAGGAAAGAGCATGCGATCTATTACCTGAGTAAGAAATTTACAGACTGTGAATCTCGATACTCAATGCTGGAGAAAACTTGTTGCGCGCTAGCCTGGGCCGCCAAGCGTTTGAGGCAGTACATGCTGAATCATACAACCATGCTCATCTCGAAGATGGATCCTATCAAATATGTATTCGAAAAGCAGGCGTTGTCAGGTAGAATTGCCCGTTGGCAGATGGTCTTGACTGAATATGATATTCAATACGTCTCGCAAAAGGCTATAAAGGGGAGTGTGCTGTCTGAGTATCTGGCGGAGCAGCCTATTGAAGAGTACCAATCGATGAGGTTTGATTTTCCTGACGAGGATATCATGTACCTAAAGATGAAAGATTGTGAAGAGCCGTTGCCAGACGAGGGACCAGAGTTGGGTTCCAAATGGAAGATGATATTTGACGGAGCCGTGAATGCTTACGGTAGCGGAATAGGGGCAGTCATTACTACACCACATGGGTCGCACATCCCGTTTACTGCCCGATTGACCTTTGCCGTTACCAATAATGAGGCCGAATACGAAGCTTGTATAATGGGGCTTGAAGAAGCCATTGATTTGCGAATCAAACATCTAGATGTATACGGAGACTCAGCTCTGGTAGTGAATCAGATAAAAGGGGAATGGGAGACACGTCAGCCTAATTTGATACATTACATGAACTATGCAAGGAGATTGTTGCCTTTCTTCGACAAGGTTGAATTGCATCATGTACCGCGGGCAGAAAATCAAATGGCTGACGCCCTTGCCACTTTGTCTTCCATGTACAAGGTCAACTTCTGGAACGAAGCTCCCCAAATCACTATCTCTCGGTTGGACAGGCCAGCTTATGTATTTGCTATTGATGAAGCATCTGATGACAAACCGTGGTATTTCGATATCCTTAATTTCCTGAAGAATAAAGAGTATCCGGCTGGGGCATCCAGTCAAGATCAGAAGACTCTCAGGAGATTAGCGGGTAATTTCTACTTGAACCCGGATGGCGTCTTGTACAGAAGAAACCACGATTTGGTGTTGTTGCATTGTGTAGACGAGAAAGAGGCAAAGCTTCTTATGGAGGAAATTCACGAAGGTACCTTTGGTATGCATGCTGGTGGGCATGCTATGACGAGAAAGCTGCTGAGGGCAGGTTACTTTTGGCTGACGATGGAAACTGATTGTTTCAAGTTCGCGAGGAAGTGCCACAAGTGCCAAATCTATGCTGACAAGATACACGTGCCTCCGAGTCCTCTAAATGTGATGTCATCTCCATGGCCATTCTCGATGTGGGGAATCGATATGATTGGAAAGATAGAGCCGACGGCTTCTAACGGGCATCGGTTCATCCTAGTAGCAATCGATTATTTCACCAAGTGGGTGGAAGCGGCGTCTTACGCAAATGTAACGAAGCAAGTGGTGGCCAGATTCATCAAGAGAGATATCATTTGCCGATATGGGATTCCCGAGCGGATAATCACGGATAATGGTTCAAATCTGAACAACAAAATGATGAAGGAGCTCTGTCAGAATTTC
This sequence comes from Lathyrus sativus, assembly GCA_963859935.3. NCBI lineage: Eukaryota > Viridiplantae > Streptophyta > Magnoliopsida > Fabales > Fabaceae > Lathyrus > Lathyrus sativus. The sequence continues at coordinate 555,129,698 of OZ012740.1, read as the reverse complement.
AAGATCGAACATCACAACTCCTCCCCTTACCGACCCAAGATGAATGGCGCTGTCGAAGCGGCCAATAAGAATATCAAGAAAATTGTTCAGAAAATGGTGGTGACCTATAAGGATTGGCATGAAATGCTACCTTTTGCTTTGCACGGTTATCGTACGACGGTACGCACATCAACCGGGGCAACTCCGTTCTCGTTGGTATACGGAATGGAAGCGGTATTACCATTGGAAGTTGAGATCCCTTCTCTGAGGGTATTGCGAGACGTTCAGCTGGACGAGGCAGAATGGGTAACGAATAGATTGAATCAATTGAGTTTGATGGATGAGAAGAGGCTAGCTTCTCTAGCATACGGTCGTTTGTACCAGAGCCGAATGAAGAAAGCGTACGACAAGAAGATACTTCCGCGAAGCTTTCAGACGGGCGACCTTGTGCTGAAAAGGATTCTCCCGCCGCAAGCAGATCACAGGGGCAAGTGGACCCCCAACTACGAAGGGCCATACGTTGTCAGTAAAGTCTTTTCAGGAGGAGCGTTGTTGTTGTCCACCATGGACGGAGAAGACTTTGTGTCACCTGTGAATTCGGACGCAGTTAAAAAATACTTTGCTTAAAATAGACCCGCTGGACAGAGAAAGAGAGTCCAGGAAAAAATGGGGCATCCTGGCGAACCAAAAACAGAATGAAAGGTTCGGGCAAAAGTTAGGGATAAAATTGAAAAAATGTACACCCGCGAAGTTGAAAACCTACACTGGGCGGCTTCGGCAAAAAAAGGGTATCCCGGTGAACTGAAAACCCGTAAAGGGCGGTTCACGCAAAAGTTAGGGATTTGAAAAGCAAATGACTGCGGTCCGAATTCAATGAGCATCAATGCGGGGGAATATATTTGAGGAGCCAGTTATCAGATACAATCTCTTCAGAAGTGAGGATACCGGGAAAGCATTAGAGTCGGACGAGTCATAGGAGGATCATTTCGTGGTGTTCATCTGCATCCCGTTGCCGACATGTGTACAAATTTAAGTTGTCAATATTCATGCTTCTTGTGCATACTTGCATACTTGTATATTTGCTTTGCGTAGCTTCCTCTTTTCAGGAGTTACATCCCGTGTACAAAAACTCCGCCCATTCAGGGGCCCGATCAATAAAACACGTTATTCAGTATTTGACACTGTTCTTTACTGTTTTGTGCATGATTAACGCCTAAGTTTGACGAAGCTAGCATGAGTATAACATCACTGGCCCTTGCCGACAGTTGCTAAAGCTTTGAATTAACTGAAAATAACGTCACTAACCTGAATTGATTTGATTGCATAGGCTTGTCGTGTCTTGTTTGTGTTGTTGCAGGTTTCATAACCATACGAGGAAGATGATCAAAAGATTGCGATAACGAAAGACTTAGTCCCCACGCAGGTCATGCATGTTCTTCCTGAAGAAGGATAGAATTCCCCAGCTAGCCGTAGCTTACCCAAAGGGAGCAGAAAAGTTATTCACCCTCAATAGAGAATTGACGATTCCAAGATCGTAAGGCTGTATTCAGGCAGGTTCATCTTTCCCCGCAGGGTCATGCACTCTCCCCCAGTGGAGTCAGTTAATTTTCCCCAAGAGAATCATCCCATCCCCAGCGGAATTCTCTTTGCAAGTGTTTTCATTCCTTCCAGTGGAACTCGAAGATCAAGACTCTCCAAAGCAGAGTTGATGGTGGGTCCTGTCATTTATTTTGTCAGAGATACTGGTAATGTCAGTTCACGTTCCAGCAGAAAGTCCGATCGTACTATGCACATCTGTTATTCCCCAGCAGGGGGTTACCTCAGCAAGGCGTTTGGTTTGAGTTCCCAATTTCCCAGCAGGGTTGACTTCACCCTTCCAACATTTATTTTGCTGGAATAATTCTATAGCATCTGGCTATCCCCGGCGGAGTCGGCATTATCTTTAGCATTTATTTTGCTGAAGCAGTTTCTGTACTCTAGCAGTTCAGGTGGAGAGAACTCTTGCTCAAATGAACAACCAAATGTTCAAGATCTCGGCATGAGACATCCAATGATAATGTCAGTTTCGGCAGTATTCCCCACAGAGTTACCAGGATGAGTTTCTCTTTATTCCCAGGCAGAATTAGTTGTCATCGGGGGTTCCATGAATCAGAATTTCAGAGGCCACCGCCGGTTATCAGAGCAGGCGTCCGATAGTTTGGTTTCCAGACATCCCAGTAGAGTCCGTCTCAAAGTCGCTGTCACGTCAGTGCTAAGGAGTTGTGGGTGAGGATCATTGGGGAACTAAGTCCTGACGTGGACAATTTATTCCTATATTGACGGGATTTCTTCAGAAGTGGGCGTCCTAACGTGGACAGGTTTATTTCCCCGGATTGGTGAGGTGTGTTAGTCCCAACGTGGGCAGATTCGAGTTCTCGAAATTAGTGGAATGGGAGGTCATGACGTTGACAAAAGTGATTACTCTTTGTGTTGGTGTCCTGACGCGGACAGATCAGACCAGTGTGTGAGTCCTTACGTGGACAAGTCTTATTTCCTCAGCGGGTCGAAGATGCCTGAGTCCTAACGTGGACAAATCAAGACGAGATCAGTGTCCTGACGTGGACAAATCAAAGAAATTATTATTCCTAACAGGGAGAAGTGGGTCCTAACGTGGACGATGTAGTCCTTACGCGGACATATCGGAAGAGGATTCCTTACGTGGAAAGAGGTGATTCCTAACGTGGAAAGTGTGAAGTCCTTACGTGGACAGATTAAGATGGCATTCCTCACGTGGAAAAATGTAGTCCTGACGCGGACAAATCGGGAGGAATTGGTTGCCTTATGTGGAAAAGTTATGTTTCCTTGCGTGGAAAACGGATAGCATTCCTTACGTGGAAAGAGGCTTGTATTCCTGACGTGGAAAGAAAGAGATATTCCTAACGTGGAAGAAGAAGATTTAGTCCTTACGTGAAAAATTGGGGTCCCTACGTGGACAGATTCAAGAAAAGTTGAGTCCTGACATGGACAGGTTCAGAACCAAAGTTGAATTCCTTACGTGGAAAGGATGGAGTCCTGACGCGGACATGTCAAGTGGTATTGGAATCCTTACGTGGACAGATTGATATAGTTCTCCTTATGTGGAAAGAAGATTGCTTCCTGACGTGGAAAGATGAAAGTTGAGTCCTGACGTGGACAGATACAGAAGAAATGATTCCTAATGTGGACAGGTGTTACTCCTAACGTGGAAGAGTTTTACTCCTAACGTGGACGATTCCGTTTATGGAAATGCATACGAATTATCCCCAGCGGAGTTACCGAGATTTTTCTGGGTTAACAGCAAGTGGAGTCCTAACGTGGACCGGTTTTAGTTGAGATTTCTTCGTATTGATGACAGACAGAGTCCTAACGTGGACAAGCAAGCAATCTGTTATGACAGAATCCTCTTCAGAACGATGAAGACAATCCCCAGCACGGTCGCACGAGATCAGTGGGTTACTGTAACAGTTAAATTCAGCTGATGAATGTCGTTCCTCAAGCAGGAGCGCAATTTAGTTTTGCGGTTGGCAAATTTCTGGTTTCACTAGTATTCAACCGTCTCGTACCGCGAATGTCTGAAGGCTCCAGGCCCTTCACCCAATCGGGTCCAAGTCGCTTGAATAGGGGCAGCTGTTGCACCCTAAAATTTGCTCAACCTTATTCACTTGGTTTATGTTTCAATGTCATTAGCATTTGCATATAGAGTCATGTACATAGACTAATCATCTGCATAGCATAAGCATAGCAAGTCATACAACAGGGGGACCAATCATTATTCTCATCTCTAGAAGCCTATCAAGAGGTTATTATCCCAATTCAATCTCATTCAAGTCATTAGAAAAGAATTTGAAAGCAGAGAGTTCAGCAGATCAAGCCTTGAGCCTATCCCCTATCTGAGGGCATCTGAGGGTCAACAAGAGGGTTGTGAGCTGTGAGTTGAAGGCATGGAGAGTATCTAGACATTATGAGAGACTCAGAAAGTCATTTAAAGAAGGAGACAAGTCATTGATGAGAGCACAAGAGCTATAGCTGAAGGCAGTCAACTAGGGTTTCATCTGGGTCAACCCTAGGTCAACCCTAGGTCAATTGACTGATTTAAGGGGCATTCAAGTCTAGTGGAGAGATGTGGGGTTCATCATTGGACATATAAAGAAGGATATGGAGATATTCCAAGAAGAATTCAAGAGAAATCAAGGAGAAGAGGAGTTTCTAAATTAGGGTTTCTGTGTAAAATCCCCTAGTTTAGGTCAAATTTCCAAGCAAGATAAGTCAAAATTCTAGCTTCAAATGGCTTCTTGGCCAACATGAAACTTGTAGAGGATCTCAAGACCTTTAATTTGAGTGGTGGAAGACATCAAGGAGATTTATAGAACTCAAGTTATGGTCCTTGCAAGTTACAGGTCATCTGAGGTATCTGAAATTTTGTCTGTGAAAGTGACTTGACTTCCAAGCAATTTTTACCCCTCAAGGAGATTTCAAATGAATTCTTGGTCAACATAGGAATTGTTCCTCATTGTCTTAGCTTTCTAGAATGGTATAGCATGCCCTCATATGATGTGTGGAACTCAACTTATGGGCTTGGCAAGCAAAGGGTATTTTGGGCATTTGTGAATTACAGGTCATTTTAACTCATGTCCAAAACTCATACAAGGAGGCCTCAAATGGAAAAACTTACAACATCAAACTTGCTCCAAATGACATTTTGAGTCTAGAAAGAAGGTCACAAATTGTTGTAAAAGCTCATAACATGAAGTTGCATGATTGGTCAAATTTGAACTAAAATGGCTTATAACTTGAATAAAGTCAAAGTGAAAAATGGTTTGAGAGATTTATAAGTCCAAATGGAGACTTCCAATATATGATTTTGAATGGAAAAGACATTCTAAAGACAATGGTTCAAGCACTTTTTTGAGTTTAGTGGAAAAAAGAAAAGTTACTTATGGTTACTTGTATTTGAAGAAACATAACCAAAATCAATCCAAGTTGGAAGGCAAGGGAAGTTGTAAGGTGGATCTAGAAATTTCCATTGAGCCCTATATATTCATGAAATCAGAATTGAGCAAGGGTTGGATTCATTTTTCACCAAAATCTCACAAATTCTCTCCATTCTTTCTCATTGCATTTTCATCCCAATTTCTCAAATTCTTCACCAATCACCATCAAAATCAATTTCATCATACTGATTCATCATCATGCCATAGGATTCAGCCAAGAACATAGTGTAATTTGCTCAATTTCGTGTGCTTCCATCAACCATACACAAATTGCAATTTCAAGTGGACAGCAAGATCCAAGGCAAGAATCATCAAGGTGTTGCATACAGAATCAAGCACTGAGATAGTTGATCAAGATCCAAGCATTAGAAGCCTCAGATCCACGAGTTCAACATCCATTTCCAAGCTTTTGCACCAGGTTCAATTTCTCTGCCATAGCTTGATATAGATAGATTTGCATGGTTTTATTAGTTTAGATGTGATCTAGGTTGTTAGTAGATCGATTAGGTTGAGTTTGGTGCTGTTTAGTGATGATTGTTAGCAGGTTGTTAGAACTGTTAGGATGTAGAATTCATAGCATAGTGCATTATAACCTTAGCTTGTTAGTTTAGAATGATCACCATTAAGTATAGAAGAGATTAGTATAGGTTTGGTTGAGGTTCTTGAGGATAGGTTGCAGAGCATTTCCATAATGGACAGAACTTGTTGCGCTCGGGTTGAGATTTAGGCTGAATTTCAGAATGAACTATGACCATAGACGTATAGAGGGAGAGATTTAGAGTATTTTTCATGTTTGGATCGTGTTATTTCGTGCACTGTGGAGAGAGAACAGATTGATGGAAGTTGGTTCGTGCATGTGTGATCATGGAGGGAAACCCTAGTTCTCATGAACCAATGTAGAAGACGAAATCCTGGCTGTCCATTGCTTGTTGGACCTTTGACCTCAGAGCCCATCGTGTGGCTCTCATTCATACTGAATTTGGAGGGAAGAGAGGCGCCCTAAACGCACCGTTTCATTTAATGAAACGGGCGGGCCTGAGTGTGTTTATGATATCCCCACCCCCCAGTGTTGAGCCCAATTGATCTGAACGTGAAACCTTTCTATTCTCACCCCCTGCGTCTTTTTTTTATTTTCATTGTTTCTGACTTTATTCTGGGCCTAAGACCAACTTGCTACGCGCACCCCCGTTTGCTGGCCCATCCTGATTATGAACTGGGCGTGATTGCTATTCTTACCCCTCCCTCTCATTTTAATTCAATTTAGTTTTTAATTCATTTTAATTTTTACCAACTTTAAAAAATCATAAAAAATAGGAAATTAACTCTTTTTTAGTGGTTGTTTTTTCTATATTTTCTTGATTCTGTCTAGAAAATTGTCATTAAATAAAATTGCATTTTTATTTTTATTTGATATTTTTTTTCATATTTTCTAAATAAATGACATTTTAAATAGTTTCATTTCATGCATGATTTTATTAATTTTTGTTCTATTAGATTCTTTCATATTTTTTGTTCATTTCTTTTTAGGTTGCTTAGATGAGATATTGAACTTGTAGAAACAATTTATTTCCCATTTTTTAGAAATTAATTTTAGGTGCTTAATGTAGGCTTGAACAACATGAACAAATTAGGGTTTTTAGGTGATAACTTAGGAGATTTGATTCTTTTCCCTTAGGACTTAGGGTTTGACTAGTTTAGTTATGGGACTATAGGGGCTATGGGTAGTTATTAGATCCCTTAGAAAAAGTCAGGATTCCCCTACTGCTATTAATACTCTGTATATGTCTGATTGACTGGTGTGGTGTGCCCGCTGGGGATTATTGCTTGCTTGCTTGGGTATTGGGATTGTCTGGGGACTTGGGAGAGCTGAAGACTTGAGGAGATGAAGACCATTGGAGATCCAGAGATTGAAGATCAACTGCCAGAGTTGGAGAGGAGATTTTTGCTAGCAGCTGCTGAGGAGACTAGGGTTTAGGAGCTAGGCAGAGCTCTAGGTTAGAAAGTTTGTTTCTCAAACATGGATTGCCTTGTCTGCATCCATTCTTCTCTGTGATTCAGAGTCTCTCTAAGACACTCACCCCCTTCCTTTGGAAGGCTTGGTGATAGGGTCTATGAGATAGAACTCTTGAGAGAAAATGTCTCTTGTGTTAGAAGCAGTCTGTTCACCACCCTTGGTAGTCAGCTGATTGCTTAACACCCAATTCACTCTTGTGACTGATCCCTCATCCTGGAGGTTTGAGCTTGAAGAAAAGCCATTGCAGATAGAAGACTGATGATCAAAGCCCTTTGCCTGAAGGTCATGAAGATGAAGATTGATGCTTGTTGAAGCCTGTAGCTGATTGGAGATTACTTGAAGCCAGGTGTTGATTCAGAGCTGCTGATGCTGTTTCTGTTGCTGATGTATTTCATTTCTTGATGTATTGATTGGTTTTCTGGACTGTATTGTTTGCTGTTTACCCTGCTGGGTTGAAAGTGAAGTCTGTTCACTTTTGCCTATTGTTTTCTAGGTTCGAGGTTGAGTGGGACTCCCTTGCCTCGCTTGTACTGTTGCATCCATGCATTTTACTGTTTTACTGTATATATTTGATATTGTTTCTGTTTCTGCCTATCCCGTAGGATCTCTGTTTCTCTCTGCGCAAGAGAGGAGCATGATAGACACTAGGTCTTAACCCATGCATGATAACATTAGGATAGTTTGTTTCCCTTCGCAACCGTAGGTTAGAGTTCTGTCTCTTCTCTCTCAAAACAAACAGAAAAACACATAAAGATTTCAAACACAATAAAAGACACTCCTTCCGTAAAAGAATGTGAACTCATCAAAACGTCATTTTTGTCCGCTTGGACCGCTGATCAGAAAACCTTTTTTCAGAAGGAATAAAATCAACCAAGACAGACTTGTGTCGTACGTGGCCCGAACTACGTTTGCTCTGATCTTCCATGCTGTGTGGAAGTACGTAGGCATAGGATGCGATATCCTAGCGAGCAACCTTCCCCTCCTTTCCCGTAGGTAGGCGAACTACGTTGACTCTGATTTCTCGTTCCAGGCGGGAATACGTAGGCATAAAGTGCGATACTTTGCCGAGTCATTTTTTTTATTTTCATTTTCTTTTCTTTTAACCCCAGACCTTTAGCGTAGATAGAATAACAATCCATACCCGAAAACAAGCGTGGATCCCGTCGAGTACGACGGACGTGAGGGGTGCTAATACCTTCCCCTTGCGTAACCGACTCCCGAATCCAGGTTTTGGTTGCGACGACCATACCTTTCCCGTCTTTGCGAGGTTTACTCTGAGCGTTTCCTTTCCCTCCCGTGGGATAAATAACGCGCGGTGGCGACTCTTCTGTTCAGCCGGCGCCGATTTTCGCAGTAGCGACAATATGATATTATGAATTTTAAACAGGGGGAGGGAGAATCACTCGGGGACTCGTATAAAAGGTTCAAACGGTTATTGGTTGCATGTCTTACTCACAATCTGGATCAAACTGAACAGATGCAGATGTTTGTGAATGGTCTTAAGATGAAGACTAAGCAGCTAATCGATACAGCAGCTGGTGGTTCATCCAACTTTACAACAGCCACTAGAATCAGAAAAATTATTGAAGCGATCGCTGCAAACAAACATCTGGAATTATATGACCGGAGTGTGAGTAAGCCGGAAGAAATAGTTGACTTGAAGTTGGTCGCACAAGTTGTGAAAATGGAAGATCAAATCAAAGCTGAAGTGGAAATAAGGCTTAAGGGAATGAACGTGGGTATTGAAACTGTAGCTCAGGTACAACCTGCCCAAGTTGTGAGTTGTGAGGTATATAATGGTCCCCATTTTACTGTGCATTGTCTTGCTACTGCTCAACAAATTAAAGAGATGAAAGTTTTGAGGCAAAACAATCCGTATTCTCATACCTATAATCCAGGATGGAAGAATCATCCTAATTTTTCCTGGAAAGACCAAAACCAATCTCCATATCCGCAACAATAACAGGCTCCTCAAAAAGCAGAATGGGAGTTAGCTATTGAAAGAATGGCAACTCAAAGTATGCAATTCCAAGAAGAGACCCGGAACATTCAAAGGAACATAACAACTTCCATCAAAAACCTTGAGTCACAGATGGGACAAATAGCCCAACACCTCTCAACACACGCTCAAGGAACCCTCCCGAGCGCGACAGTACCGAATCCGAAAAATCAAGAGAGTATTAATGCTGTCAAAACAAGAAATCAGAAAGCGATAGAAGAGGAGGAAACAAAGGGGGAAGAATGTATAGAGGTGGAACGTGAGGTAAGAGAAAAAATAAAAGAACCAGAAGAAGCTGTACTAATTGAAAAGTCAACTGGAGAGAAAAAGAAAGAGGAGGTCAAACCGAAAATCAAATTACCATTCCCTCAAAGAGTTACAAAGAAGGATCAGAACGAGAAAGACTTCGGAAAGTTCAGTGCAATGTTCAACAAATTGGAAATCAACATGCCCTTCTTTGAAGCACTTGAGCAAATGCCTTTGTACAAGAAGTTCATGAAAGAGGTTATAGGTAAAAAGAGACCAATGGGTGAAGAATCGAAGACTACAACTGAGCAATGCAAGGAAATAGCACAAGAAAGGAAAATACCAATCAAGATGAAGGATCCTGGACCAGTTGTAATTCCATGTACTATAAAGGATCGAACTTTTAAGAAAGTCCTGATCGATTCAGGTGCTAGTGTGAGTCTCATGCCGTTATCAATTTTCAAAAAGCTGGATATTGGAAAAGTGAGCGATACGGGAACAAGCTTGAAGTTTGCCGACCACACAGCCAAGATGGCATATGGGTTAGCAGAGGATGTTCTAGTGACAATCAATAACTTCACTTACCCAGTTGATTTTCAAATCATGGATATACCCGAGGATGAAGAAACTTCGATCATACTTGGCCGACCGTTCTTGCTTACTAGTCGGTGCAATATTGATGTGGAAAAAGGTACGCTCACTTTGAAATTTTTTGATGAGGAAATCACTTTAAAAACTCAAGAGTGTCAAAAGAAAGGTAAGGAGAAAGATGTCAAACCTTCAGTTGGGAAGATTAACAAAACTAAGAATGGATAATGATCAAAACCATTTCAAGTTGCTCTTATCTCTGAACCGACACAATATTTTGTTGCGAAGAAGTCGAGCAATAGAGTTTGGAAGCTAAAGTACCCCCCATAATAATGGGGAGTCGATCGTCGAGCCATGCGACGTTAAACAAAGCGCTGCGTGGGAGGCAACCCACGGTTTTATGAATTGATGTTGTTTCTTTTGTTGTTATTGTTTTTGCAAGAATAAACGAGATTTTACAAGGGAAAACGTGGAAGCAGCGAAGAGGTACTGCATTACTTGTCGACCCCTCTGTGAGGATCTCTGTGAGTACACCTCGTCTTCTCTTGATTCTTGAACATTGAGACAATGTTTAGTTCAAGTTTGGGGGAGGTTTTACCTTTTTGAATTGTCTATTTAAATACCTTTTTATTTTTAAGTTCGGTAAAAATCACATCGAATTCGCCCATATGGAGACCGTAAAATTTTTTCTTGTGATTAGTAGGTGTGTAAGGTAGTCAAGAAAGTATTTAAAGTTCAAGGGAAGTGGAGTTTGAACTAAGGAACTTGGGAAAGTTTGGAAATTGAGGTATAACTTGAACACCCTAGGTTCCCCAGAGTAAGGAAACGAGTCCAACGTGTAGATTTGTGCCATAGTACTTGGATTTGAAAAGTATACCCCGATTAGTTCATTGTGATAGTCCTGCATGAAAAAAAAATTGTTTTGAGAATGATGTGTGGCACCAAAAAAAAAGAGTTGAATAATGACGGTAAAGACAACCTGTCCTTCTAAGTTGGGTAACCCTCACCCGGTTATTTAGCCTAACGGCGGTTGAATCTCTATAGTCGTCCCAAAGTGGACTAATAAACGCCTGTGAGCGAGAAAAAGAATAAAAGTGCCACAGAAAAAATCTCGAGCAAAAATGTGCATGCCTTAATCTGATTATCCGAATGAAAGGGGTAGAAAATCGAAGAAAAGACTTAAGACCAAAGCATAGTTGGAGAGGTGGTCAAAAGGAAGATTTAGGTCCGTAAGTTTACTGCGGTATGTGTTTATGTAATGCCTTCGTTAACGGATGAGTACCGAAAGAGCTGGTTTGAGCCGATCAGGACTAAGACTCACGTATGAGTATCGACACGCCTTACACCCTGAACCCTTCACTTGATGTGCTGTTTGACTTGAAAATGATTTATCCAAGATTTTTTCTTAAGGTCAAGCAATGGTTTAAGTTTGGGGGAGTTTGATCGGTGGTTTTTACACGTTATTTTACCGTTTATGTCAGTTAATCATTTGTTTTGTCTTCTCGCATTTTAGTTGTTTTTATTACATTTTACGCGTCGATTTGGTATTTTTACTGTTTCTAGGTTCAGGTATACAATAAAGGAGAAGCAGAGCGAAAACTGGGAAAAAATGGCAAGATTTCGGAAGAGTTTTGTTGTGAAATCTTTAGCAGTCTGCACGAAAACGATCATAACTGGAGTTCCGGGAATCCGTTTGAGGCGTTCTAAAAACCGCCGAAAAGCTAAGAGAGAGAGAGCTACGACTTTCGTGTTGGAGTCGAAGTCAGATTCGAAACAGGGGTGTAACACGGGTGCCCGTGTTGTGTGACACGACCCGTGTTGCAGGATGTGCTCAGAAAAGGCGATTTTTGGAGAAAAAACAGTGGCACAACACGGGTGCCCGTGTCGTGTGACACGACCCGTGTTTTGACACCTGGGACTTGCAAATTTCACGCGAAAAATCTTTCAGGAAGCCAACACGGGCGCCCGTGTTGCAGGAAGCACTTTTTTCCCTATTTTTCTTGTATTTTTTACTCTTGTGATCCCCGAGGGTATTGTGGGTATTTCCCTATTGATGAGTTTGAATTGAGACTATTTGATACGTGTTTGGAGAAAGAATAAGGATTACTTTTGAACGGAAAATAAATTTAATGAGAAAGATTGAAGCGATCGAGGATTTGGGAACGGAGGATCCTCATGAGCGGAAGCGATTGAAGATCAAAGCAACCAATTCTCTTGTAATGTTGAATTTTATTGTTGAGTTTATTTTTATTATTATGAGTAGCTAAACCCCCCAATGCTAGGGGGGTGTCCCTGAATTGACTCTGTAATAACCTTTGGTTTCTTGAATTATATATTTCACTGCTTTCTAATCATCGTTGTTATCGTATAATGTTTTATGGCTTTTCTTATTTGACAAATGGGAATATGATTTACGGTTCACCTTAGGTTTGGAAGAACAAGTGTTAACGCGTGTATACGATAATATTATAGTAGATATTGCCTAGGAATGGGGATACCCTATAGTAACCGTAATGTTTTAGATAAAATATATTGCTTGGTATTGTTCCTATACCGCCAAGGAATTGGGGCATAGGGAGAATACCAAAGGGTTTTCATACACCCTACTCTAACATGCTTCTCATAACTGTCTAAAACCTTTATTTTACTGCTTTTGCCTTTTGGCCTTTAAAATTGTAAGAAACAAACCAAAACTCCTATGACTTTTTGTTCAATTGTATTATTTTAGAACTTGTGTTTATACGCAGTCCGCGAGATCGATATTCGGGGAATTTCCCCTTATTACTACATCGATACAATTAGTACACTTGCTAATTTACCGGTCAGAGCCTTTCTTAAGCTTTGAGTAATTGTCACCCATACCAATACAACCCCTTCTCTTTTCGTGGTTGTCTCCACGAACTACGAACACTCTGATTCTTCATTCTTGTCTGAATGTAAGATACATAGGCACAAGATTGCGATGATCTTGGCGAGCTACCTTCTATCCATCTTTCGTTTCCCCTACCTTTCCTGTAGTCGAACTATGAGAGCTCTGATTTCTCATTCTCATTCGAATGAGCATACGTAGACACAAGGGCCCCAATCCTTGGCGAACACCTTATCCTATAACCATCTGTTTTCCCCTAGCATCGTTATCTTATTATTTTACCATTTCACATTTATTATTGAGAAGAATACAACTAAGCTTAGCTAACGTTCATCAAAATTTGAATTAAGAGGCTCCCGTTGAGTACAACGAACGTGAGAGGTGCTAATACCTTCCTCTTGCGTAACCGACTCCTGAACCCAGAATATTGGTTACAACGACTGTGTTCTGTCCATTCGTTTTAAAAGGTTTTCTTGATATTTTCCTTTCCCATCCTTTTGGGATACATAAAGTTCGGTGGCGACTCTGTCGAACCACATTTCGCCTTTAGCGTGAAGGTCGTATGTTCGAATGATTTTTTGAGGTGCAACAGCAGGTCAAAATATGTTTTCATCTGGACCACCGATAATAACTAGTTCTGGATCTCTTACTACTTCTGTACAGGTTGGACAAAATTGAAATCTTGCTTCATTAACATCAGGCACTTCTAATTTGTCTTCAAGTCCAAACAATGGGATTTCACAATCAGACATGGCATTTTGATGAAATATTCCATAACAGTTTATTCTAAAGAACTTAAGAAGATTCACATGATCATAACACCTTAAATTCGCGAGTGGCTGGTTTGTAGAGACAGGCTGAAGAAATATCATGAGAAGCAGCAAAGCCGTTACACAGCCTATCCAATCTAAAATCACCTACGAGGTCTCCTATCACGACAAGGTTCCAGGCCTTGCAGGGAGAAACCGAAAGAACTCTCAAAGCTACGTGGATGTAGATGGCTTCGATCCTTTGAACATTAGTAAGCTCGCAATGAAAGGAAGAGATTCTCTATTTCTTCTATGCACTCCCAGGATGCCACAGTTACCAACCTCCTGATCTAGCTGCACTAGTTCCATCCGAGTAGCTCCAAAGTCATCATCACCAAACTAACATGAAAAGAGAAAGAAAGAAACAAGGTTAATATTTCGAACAAGCAATGGCCAAACAACATGAATAAAAAGGGTGCAGATCATGTAGCATGCTATCACAACTCTAAACATCACATTTCAAGAATCACACGATCACTAAATTAATAAGCCTAAATTGAAAACAACAAATATTTATGGCGGTTAATATGAAATCATCATGGTTTTGGCAAGAAATCGGAAGGATTTGAAAATGGAAACCACAATCTTGTATTCATCATACAATCACGAAAAGAATCACAATTCTTAATTTTCTTTCCAAAACAAGTACCGACAGCAATCATACGCATTGAAATCGAAATCATAAATTAAATTGTCATATGCTTATAAAAGAGAGAATCACAATGAATAGAAAAGAAGGATTTTCCACACGATATAGCTAGCAGAAAAGTAGCAAAAATAGGGTTTCAAGGCTACAATTTATACACGAACCCGCACGGGCAAAAACACAAGAAGAATAACAGCAAATATGGTCTAGGTACACATGAAGATCCCATATAGCAGCACATCAATAAATATTGTTACAGCAAGAAGAATACAAATAAACAATGGCGGCGGCGAAAAGGAGGTACGTGAACGAAATAACACTCGTACCTGCTCAATCTTCCTTTTGTTAAATTTAATTCGATTTCTGATTCCACAATTCTATTGTGTTTCCAATGTTTATTGTAGAGAGGTTTGTGAATGTGTCAGTCGAAGTTACTGTAGAGCGATGTACGAGATGGTTGTGTGGCGGCGCAGCGGCATGGCGTTAAAGCAAGCTGCGGCAGAAAGAAAAAGAGATAACGAGAGGGAGCAACGAGAGTGGGTGAGAGAGATGGAAAGTAAGCTGAGAGTGAATTAAATCTATTTTCACCTGATGTTTTCAATTTTAGTTTTTCTTATTTTTTGTTTTCTTTTTCTTTTTCTCTAAGATGCAGTTGGGTTTGAGTATGTAAGCCCAATTGTTTTTTTTTTCAATTTCAAACACCTTTAAATTTTATTTTGCACCCTTTTTTAAAATTAACTTAGATTTGTGTTGTTTTTACACCTGATATATAATTAACTAGTGATTAATTCGTAAATCTAAGGTCATGATTAACTTTTAATGTTAATTTGCGATTAATCTTAATATGAGTTTCTAGTTAAATTCAGATTTAGATCTGTGATTAATTTTCAATATAAATTTGCTTTAGAATGAAATTTGTGGCTAATTCTTACTTTTGCGATTAATTCTTTGGTTTAAGGTCGCGAATCATGAAGATGAGATCGATTTCTTATAAATTTCTTGATATATACTTGTTGTCCATTTCTATCATGATTTTGGTACATGTGCTTGATGATTGTTCTTGATGCATGATGTTATTGACTGATTGACTGTGTGATTTCCATGTTCCTTTAGGGTTCTTGGTTCAATTTTATCTTGGGTAAATTGAATCAAGCTAGATTTTAGGCTTTGATCTTTGGCATGATAACTTCTATCATAGTCTCCCTTCAACCTAACTTTAGGTCCATTTAGTATGTTAGTATTAGGGTAGGATTTTTTTTTCATATAAAACAAAAAAAAAAATCTTTTCTTAACCAAAATTCAAAAAATGCTTATTGGTACATATCATAAACAATTTCAGAAAACTAAAGGAGAATGTATTCAGATACCCCTAGCCTTTGAGGGACCATTTGGTGTATCTCCTAGTAAAACACTTCAACAAATTCAAACCCTTTTTTCCTTCAGGCTTTTCACTTTAAACTTTTCAATAAGGGTATGCTACTTCCATTCTACCGTAAACAAGCAAGGTCCTTAACTGCTGGAATGCAAACTTAGCATCGTCCATAAAAAAACATACAACAAACCAAACTTTTTCAACAAGAACTACAGAGTTCTGATTCCCTATGGGATACATAGGAACTGGGTTGCGAAACTCGGACGAACTCAATAATAACAACCCTTTCTTTTCCCCAAATAACCCATTCTTGCATTCCTTTAGCAAGTAAGTTTTTAGATATGCACACCCTTTGATTAGAACAACAAGAGTGAATCTCTTTGAGTACAATGAACGCAAGGGGGTGCCAACACCTTCCTCTTGCGTAATCGACTCTCGAACCCGAATTTGGTTGAGAGACTATGTTCATTCCCTCCCGAGGTTTTCTTGATGTCTTCCTTTCCCTGTTGGGATGAATAAAGTTTGATGGCGAGTCTTTGTCACTTTTTGAGTTGCGACAACGTGTGCATCAAAACACACTCAAAAGTCACACTAAAAATACTAATATACACATACCCTAGCTATCTGGTATAACATGTCCTAGAACATGTCACAACATCACGCAGAACATGATGTCTGAGTTCCATGGCAGAACATCTGGCTCAACATCTTGCTAACAACATGTTACTTTACCAAAATGAAGCCAATCCAAAAACCACAAGATTTACAATCTTCTCATTTTGCAAATTTTGGCTAAAACAACCTTAGCACACATCAGAGGTACACAAAGCGGAAACAAAACATAAACACAGAAACCAAAGCACAATGTTGTTACACCAAAAAAGAACACCCGACAACACAATGTCAAGACATTAAGTCTAACATCACAAACCAGCACAAGCTACATGAGAACATGTAAGCTTTGTACAAACTACAGACATGTACACCACTCCCCCTGTCACACATAATCAGTACTCCTCGTGAAGGGGAAAACCAAAAACAACAAAAACACATTAACACATGAACTCCCATGCAAGTTCATATATTGGAACCACAGTACAAAATCACTAGCACAGACATACTCCCCCCTGAATACCACAACCTACTGCAGAGGATAATGCATTCGCCCAGACACAACAAATGGTTCCATATTAGTAGCGGCAGCAGGCATGACAGACTATCATGCACCCCTAAAAAGTTGCTTTCAGTCCAACAACAAAAAATAACTACTCTTCCTAACCAGTAGTACAAACATGACATGAAGTCATGACATCTGATCTAACATCAGAAACAACAAACAAAACAACATTTTACTCCCCCTTTTTAGCTAAAAATTGACAAAAAGGAAAATAGAGTAAATGTAAACAACATAAGTGGAAACACGCATATACGGAAGCACAAAAACATAATGCATACATCACAAGTTCAAATGGAAACACACATGCAAAAAGCACCCAAACATCCAGATCACTTTTAGATGATACTCCAACTCTTGCCTCTATCAAAGATCCTTCTGCACTCCTTAAAGCTGTCACCTGATTTAGGAGTATTGGTACTAAAATCCCTTATCACCATCTTCAAGTACATCTCTTTCAAATTGGTTCTTCTATATGGAAGAGATCTTTTATTCCACCTATTAACAGTTTTCACTAGCTTAACCATTTCGAGCATCAAGGAATAGAGGAAAGATGCACTATATGTTGCATTCCTCTATTTTTGTAATTTCTACAACTCCTCAACAACACTCGTTCCTACTCCACAACTTATGTTCTTAAGATCATTTCCATATGAAGCATCAGTAAATATAACACTAAGTTGATCCTTAGTGTCTACACTCTTTAAAACCTCAACCTTTCCTTTGCCAAGACTCCTGATTAGTTAAATGTACATGTCAAGGTTCTTGTTCCAAATGAAGCAACTGACAACATTCAGACCCTTACAGTATAATGTCAAAACATCAAACTTGTCATCATGTTTCTTCAGTATTTGTTTCATCCATATTAATTGAAGGAAACCTCTTCTGAATTCATCATACTCATCTTCAGTAGTATACTAAGCACATATGTCTGCTTCTTATTAATCAAGGTAGTCAGACTACTTGTCATATTACTCATACATTCCACCTTGCATAATTATTTCATCATAGCCTTTGTGTTGTAGAAGTACTCCATATTGCAATTCCATGTTCCAAAGAAGCAATTCAAGATCTTTTTTTCTTGGATAATTAGACTCCTTTCAGATTCAGGTATAAAGACACGACATAAGTTTGATACTTTCTTTGCAAACCTAGTAATGTTTTCTTTATAGAATGTCCTGTAGTAAGATGCTTGAATTGATCTGAATGACCCTTACCTGAGAGACATAATCTTGAGAGTTATCTGACACGGCGCTAGAGAAATTATAGTTTTCTTCTCTTTCTGCCCCATCAGTCTGCATAGAGGATGTTCCAACATTGTCCTCAACATCCATCCATTGTTCTGAATCATTAAATATCACATTGACAGATTCCATTTTCATCTTAGCTTTGGAGTTAAAGATTCTAAAAGCTCTGTTGCTTAAAGAATAACCCAGAAATATCCCTTCACCCCTTCTGGGATCCAACTTACCTTTTTTTTTTTTTTTTATCTTTGTTTGTCAGGACATGGAATTTTATTCCAAAAACATGGAAGTATTTCACCGTAGGCTTTCTTCTTTTCCATAGCTCATAGAGAGTGATTGAAGTTCCCTCTCTCAGAGTGACCCTATATATGAACATAACAAGTTGTATTCATAGCTTCAGGGAAAAAATGATATGGCAAGTTCTTAGCATGAAACATGACTTTAGCTGATTTTTGTATATCCAAGGTCTTTTTCTCACACGTTCCATCTAGCTGAGAGAAAAAGTTATGACAGATGTCTTGAGACTAACAAAATTTAGTAAATTTTGAATTCTCAAATTCCCTATTATGATAACTTTTGATCTTGAGAATCCTACTCTTATGCTCCTTCTGAACACTTAGACATAATGCTTTAAGAACTTTAAAGATGTCTGACTTTTCTTTAAGAAAGTTTACCCATGTAAACCTAGAAAAATCATCCATGACAACATACACATACATCTTTCCACCCAGACTTTCAGTCTTCATAAGTCCAATAACCCTCATATGGGACAGTTCTAGAATTCTTGAAGTAGTCTGATGATACAACATTAATTGTGACATCAGGATTTACTTCCTAACTTCACATCCACCACAAAATATCCCTTCTTCAACCTTTAGATATGGAATTCCTTTAATAACTCCTACAAATATTATCTCCTCTATTCTTTTGAGGTAAAGATGTCCAAGTTTCTGGTGCCACAACTTCACTTCATCCTCTTGAGATTTTGGACATGTGGAAAAGTAAGAACTAATATGAGGGTTCCAAAGATAACAGTTTTATTTAGACCTTATACCCTTCATTAGAATATCATTTTTCTCATTTTTTACCAGACGTTCTGACTTGGAGAAAATGACTAACAAACCTTGATCACATAGCTAACTAATGCTAATGCGGTTAACAGTTAGTCCCTTCACAAGAAAAACATCTTCCAACCTAGGTGATCCAGCATCCATCAATTTACCAACTCCTTTAATTTCTCCTTTAACACCACTACCAAATCTGATAGCACTTGTAGGTAGAGACTTAATATCCATCAACAACTTCTGAACCCATGTTATATGTCTAGAGCATCCACTATTAAAATACGAGTCTTCTCTAGTTGAGGCTCTCAAAGAACTGCGAGCTATAAGGTTAAAACTTATATCCTTGATAATTCTCTTTTTTCTAAATGGCTTATCCTTGGACTTAATTGAGGATATTTAGTTTCCATAAAATTTATAACAAAATAGCTTTATGTGACCATACTCTCCATATTAATGACATCTCCAACAAGATTGGAAACTATTTGGATGTTCATCATGTCTTCCAGAATGTTATAACGTGTGGTTAGACATTGTGGTCATCTTCTTTTTTTCATAATGACATAACTTTTCTTCAGACATTCTTCTCTGACTATTATTAAGATGATACTGGCCTTTTGTAACTTCTATTTGATTAGCCATATTTTTCATCCTCCTTGAGGAATCGGTAACGTTATTAAGCTTGAAAATTAGGAGAGTTATCTCACTTTGAAGATGAGAGACAACACCTAAGAGTTCCTTCTTCTCATTCTCTAACTCAACTTTGGCCTTTCTTTGATCCTTCTCTGCCTTCTGATATTCCTCAAACCTGTTGCAGATTTCCTTGTGATTCACATCTAAATATTCATATAGATCGTTTTCATCACAAGCTTCTACTTCATCAGCGCATCTGCCAGAGAGAGAGAGAGAGAGAGAGAGTAGTAACAAACTCAGTAGTCTCTTTGTTGGGTTTATCTTCACACTCATAACACTAAATCCCTTTACTTTGATATGTCTTTTCTCCAGTTCTGGTATTCTTTTAAGAATCATAATTATTTCTGATGTTAGAGGTAATGTCCTTGACACTTGGTCTTCCTCTTCTATCCATTCTCTTTAAGATTCTATTAAACTACTTCCCATGTAAAATAATTGTATTTGACAGTCCCTCTTCAATATCCAGGTTAGCTTGTCCCTCTTTACCTTCAGCATTGGATACAAAAGCAATTCTTTTGTTCTTCTTTTAAGTTCTATCATTCAAGGTCAATTCAAATGTTTGAAGTGATCCCACTAGCTCATCTACTCTCATACTGCTGATGTTTTGGGCTTCTTAAATGGTTGTGACCTTCATGTTAAATTTCTTAAGAAGAGACCAAAGAATCTTCCTCACCAACTTCTCTTCTGATATCTTCTCCCCTAATACACTAAAGGCATTAGCTATTTCAAGTATATTCATGTGAAATTCATGAATACTTTCATCTTTAGATTCTCAAATTTGGTAGTGAGAAGTTGAAGTCTAGACATCTTCACCTTAGATTTTCCTTCATTAGTTGTCTTGAGAATTTCCCAAGAATCCTTAGCCACATTACAAGTATTGATCAACCTAAACTTGTTCTTATCAACTCCAATGAATAAAGCATTCAAGGCTTTGGAGTTTCCAATAGCTGTCTCATCTTCCTTCTTGGTCTAATCCTCTTCTGGCTTCAAGGTTTCTTTTCCATTCTTATCCTTTACCACAGGGTGCTCCCAACCTTTGATGATAGCCTTCCAAGTTTTGCTATCCATAGATTTTAAGAAAGCCACCATACGTGCCTTCCAATAGTCATAATTAGTGCCATCCAAGACTGGAGGCATATTAACATTTCCTCCTCCTTCCTTGTCCATAGTACCAGAATACAAACTCCCTAGAGCTCACCCAAAAACAAAACAGGGTGACTTGCTCTGATGCCAATTGAAATTTTGGCACGCAAATACAGATGTCGAGACAAATGTCACAACACCAGGATCAACAACATCTTGATCACACAAGTAAAAACTACAGGAAAATAAATAATAGAAAAAATAAAACCAACACTAGAATTGTTAACCCAGTTCAGTGCAACTCACCTACATCTAAGGGCTACCAAACCAGGAAGGAAATTCACTATGATAGTATTAGTTTAAAGCTAAACTCGTTCGTTTACAAATTCTCGACTAATCCCTACCTTTTACAACTTCTACCTAAACACCCTCTAGATATGAGATCCACTTCTCACTTCCTAATCAGTCACAATACTAGTGACCATTCAAAAACAACAAACAATAGAAATAACACACTTCCAAAGCAATACTTGATCTTTCTGAAAAGCTTCAATCAAGAACAATACACTCTTGCTTAAAAGCTTTAGAGTGGACAATGAACAATGAACAATCAGTCAAACTCAATGCATCAGAAGATACATGAGTTACATACAATTAACAAATAGAAACCCTAAAGACCAACCAAAACAACGACTAATCCTTATTCATAAAATTCTTCATGTTATGCTCTCTACACCAATAGGGTTTGTCTTCTCTTTATATAGCCTCATACCTATTGGACTTGGGCTTCTTGAGGCTCACAAATAGCAACAATCAGTATAGGCTGGCTACAAATCATCCTGCACAGTAATAGGAGAAAAATACAAACTTTCCTAAAAAGGCTCAAGGAACCTTTTTATGAAAACAAACAGAATATGTAAAAACAGAAATTCCCATATAGTTCCATAAAAGTCGCCCACGTTTGCATCAGAACACACTAAAAAATCACACAAAAAAATACCAAAATAGACATGCCCTGGCTATTTGGTATAACATGTCCTGGAACATGTCGCAATATCATGCAGAACATGATGTCTGACTGTCATGGCTGAAAAGTTGGTTCAACATCTTGCTAACAACATGTTTTTTTACCAAAATGCAGTCAATCCAAAAACCACAGGACTTACAATTGCAATTAAGATTCGTGCAAGGTTGTGAGGAGACGTTTGAGAAAAGCTATCATGATGACAATGATGTCATAGCAGATAAAACCTTATGGCGTCGAAAGAGACTTTCAAAAAATGCCTTTTTCTCCCTTTTAGTCGAAAACAACATTTTGAGGGGGCACTTTCTTAGCTGGAGATTTTGACGCCTAAGTTTTATTGAGTATGATAAGAAAAATAAATATTTTGAGATGTTTTGGAATTTGACTGGAGTATTACTAAAAGATCCTAGTCAAAGTGATCCTTTGTAGAGAAGGATTATGATGGGACAAGACTTAGAAACATTTCTAAGCTTAGATGGCAATTACGGAGGCAATATTGAGCTTGCATTCGACAGAGATTTTGAATTTTGAATAAGGATAATAATTTTCTTTTGTCCTTATCCATTTCTTGAAAAGCGACGCGTGTAAATCTGTGGTGAATTGAAGGCATGCAAGTGAAACGTGTCATTTTCTGGAGAAAAGACCGTTGGTAGCAGTTATTTTCGACGTAAATATGAGTCTTAGTGCGTAGGATTTTTGTGTGTTGAATCATTTTACAAATACTCCAAATTACTCAAAGTATATAAGTGTATTGAGAAAAGAGTTTCGCTAAGAATGTACGTCTAAAACACCATATTTTCATTTTCAAATAAAGTTATTTACAGTTTGTCAATTACTTTTTCATTGCAATTTACTTTGGAGTTCTTTATTGCAAATCCTTTATAAATTCTGAAATTTAATTTTGAACATTAAACAATATTTTCCAATCATGGGTATTGTCGAAATGTTCATAGACTTTCAAATATAACTTAACAAAAGCACGTGTCCTAAGATTCACTGGTTGATCCTGTAAAGTAAACCCTTTTTGGAGACCAGCGGTTGTTTACCAATTTCCCTGGTAAATAGATAGTATGGAGATCTTAGAAGGTGTTTGGCCTAGCTGGTCCACCACCTTATAATCACTCTTTTTGATGAGCCTCGGGAACTCTTCAACTTCCTCATGGGATACAATTTTCTTGGAAGAACCTTCATTCGAACTTATGACTTGTTTTCCCTTTGAACTTTCCGAATGCTTTTTTTTGTTGGTTGTTTAGGCGTGAACATTCTTCTACTACGGGTCATACCTCCGATACCAACTTTATTAGTAATTGTGGGTGCTAGTACTAGAGGTTTCTCTCCCACATATGTTATGGCATTATAGTTCCAGGGTACGAACTTAGTACTTTCATAAGGAAAGAGTGCAGGAACATGGAAGGCAATGTGATCTTTTGACTTTACTGGTATTGGAATTTGAAATGGTATCAGAACTAGGATTTGAATTGGCACCTGAGAAGATGTTAGAACTAGTATTTTGAATGGTGTCTGAGCTTTCTTTCTTTGATAAAGAATATCAAAAGGTATATGCCCTCGAGATTCTACAGTTGAAATGCCATCTACCTTCCTTGAGCATCCAATTTGGTGGAGGTGTTAGAGGTTTAATCTCCACCAATCCTTTCTGAATTAGATAAGGCAGGATCTGAGTATATGATGTGCGTATGGGGTCTAAATCCTTCTATTCCTTCTTTTGATACATTCGGGGATACCTATTCTGATATTGTTGATTCTGCAGAGGCAATGCCTCGGGCTGTTGGATTTGGGGCGGAGGATGCGCCCATGGTGGATACTGATTAGGAGAGGTTGCAACTATATAAGAATTGTAAGGTATCTGAGAATACCCATCAGTGGTGACAACATTGGTCTCACCCTTCTTTGAATTATGGTTGGAGTACCTCTTATTGTCATGTTCACAGGAGCATGATTTTCCAATCATACCACTTTTTAAACCATTCTCAATTCTTTCCCCAATGATTACTAGGTCAGCAAACCCGATTGATATCAATCAAATCATCTTCTTATAGTATGGTGCTTGTAGGGTGCCCATGAACAAGTCAACTAGTTCACTTCTCAAAAGTGGAGGTTGCACGTGAGAAGCTAGTTCCCTCCATCTTTGAGCATACTCCTTGAAGGATTTATTACCCTTTTGAGACATGTTTAGCAGTTATATGCGGTTAGGCACCATATCCACGCTATACTTCTATTGTCTTAGGAAGGCATTAGCAAGGTACTTTCAAGTTTTGACATGATTCCTCTCTAATTGCATGTACTAATCTAAGGATGACCCACTTAGACTGTCTTGAAAGGTATGCATCATTAGCTTCTCATTTGTTGCATAAGCAACCATCTTTCGAACAAACATTTGAAGGTGACTTTTAGGATAACTGACACCCTTGTAATTTTCAAAGTCTGTTGCTTTGAACTTCTGAGGTATGACCACGTCAAGTACTAATCACTTCTCTACAACATTGACTCCAACGATATTGAAGCCTTCGACACCCCTCAAGCTTTCTTCCAGTATTTTGTAATTATCGTCATCCTTTGGTCCTTCCCTAGCAGGAGCCTGTTTGTTTTTAGGGATCTCCTATCTTGAATCTTCATCCTCATATTAAAGGTTCTAGTCTACAGAATTTTCATGGGAAACAAGTATTTGCATAGGACGGGATGCCCCATTAGGGATAGGTGGAGGAGCAGATCCTTCAGGAGGTTGGGTAGTTGCTTTTAGTTTTGTAGCCACAACTTTAGCACGTTCAGTATTTGCGATAAATCCTAATAGAGGATTATTGTCCCCAGGATGAGGGGTAGGAGTGGAAATATTCCTTATGTTGCTAGACTTAGTTTCTCTTGCTATCATGTTTTAAATGGCATGAGTTAGTTGGTCGATTTTATCTTTCATCTCCTCCATGTTCCCTTTGACAACATCTATGTAGCCTCTGATTGCAGCATGATTTTGTTCCAGTTGCTCCATAGCCTTCTTTCGGTAAGCTCAAGTTTTTGGTCAGAAATTTAGGTTGTCACGTTTGATGATTTTGAGAAAATATGGAAGAGGATGATTTTTGTTTCTTTTTATGTGTATGTATGCAAAAATAATTTTTTAAAGTAATCTTAATCATTCATTGATTTGCAAGCAAGCTAGAAATATTATAAGTTCATATACTTTATTTATTCCATAACTTTTGAAGAAAATAACAAAGGAAATCCAAAACTTGTTCATGATTGCAGGAAAGGGAAACACACTAATTAAAATAACTCATTACAATAAAACCTCTAACAACATTCCTTAATTCTAGCCCTAAACTCATCCACCATATGTCAGCATAATTTGAGGAAGTCACAGATCTTCTTCTAAGTCTTGTCTTCCTCGATTGTGTCATCCATTGTTTGGTTTTTCCCTTCCATGTAAATGCCCCATTATCTCGTCTCCTCATAAGCTTCTTCAAGGAGATTCATCCTTCTTTTAACATATACTATATCCTCATAGGCTCTCCTCCATTGAGAAGGACATTTGGCAAGTATCCCCTCAGCAGCTCTTCTTCGGAGGAGTGAACCCATGGCTTGACCTCTATCTTCTTGGAGAGCATTAAAGAGACTTTTATTTTCAGCTTCCAATCGTAGGATGTGTGTCTATAATTCTTCCCTTTCCATTCTTTGTTCTTGGGTATAGTTGCTTTTCCTTGTATGAAACTCCATTGTTCAACTTACTTGTTACTAGATGATTAAGATTCCTGTGAATATTGAATGCAAAAAATGATTTTAATGAGGATGATGATATGAATGTTTTTTTTTTAGTTTTGGCTTTTAAGGTTGAGATAAGGGTAATATGCACGCATGACCTAGTTAGGGTAGGCTTCTTATGATAGGCTAGCTCTAGGTTAAGACTACCCAATCCCCTCACTTGTAGGATCTAGAATTTTTTGGATAATAACCCTAGAGTAATGGGTTATACCCTTGTATTACCATGAGAAGGAACAAACCTCCTGTCATACCCCAAATTTTACCCCTTTAGATGTCATCATATGCATGAGTATCATAGGTCAATCATCCCTTCTTTACTAACTAATTATCAGGACCTTGTTTGTTTTGTTTTACCTGTGTGAATTAGGGTTTGTTTCCAGAGACTCTAAGCAAGCAGTTTCTCGTACTCTCAAGAGACCTCTCTCCCTCAATAATCCAATGTAAGTATATGATAGACATGTTAGAACTACTCCCAAAAACTAACTATTGATTATACCACAATCCTATCATAGGTGTGCTCTCAAGTCCGGGTTAGGACTTATCTCACCACTCAAGGTAACAACCCTGCATACAAAAAACCCAAACAAAGAAGATACATACAAATATTTACAAATATACAGATATACAGGCAAGCAAACATATAACAAACACAAATACAAACAAGGTGGGCTTAACCCTCTTAGCGGACAATCATTCCCCAGTGAAATCGCCATTTTTTTTGCGGTGAGAATCAGATATCAAGCTATTAAATTAACTTGAGTCATAAATCATGAAGTTTACTACCGAGCTTTGATTTATCCAAAGAAAAGGGTAGAGATCGAAGAAAACCCTAAGTGCATTATGTAACAACATAGCTAGAGATCTAAGGTTTAGGGGTTGCTTATACCTAGGGAAGATGTTAGCATCCTAAGTATTTGTAGTACTCTACAGGAATCTCTTGTTAGTATTTATGTTATGCTAAAAGTTTTCTTGCTAAGGGAACTGTACTAAGGTAAAGACCTAAGGTATATACATTAAGTATGCTCACCAAGACATCGCATCTCGTGCCTACGTATCCTAACTAGGATGGAATCAGAGCAACCGTAGTTCTCCTAACTAGAGATGAGGAACTCTTGATAACGATCAAGGTTCCAAAGGGAAGTAAGTATCCATAACCATGATACTTACACAAAGTTAACCAACTCTCTAAGTCTAAGTTGAAAAACCTAACTAAGGTTGACTTTAACCAAAGTCAAAGGGGAAGGTGAGTACCCAAAACTATGGTTTGGTGTCAATTGAAGTTTACCTAATGAAGTCAAGCTGTAAAGGCCATCTAAAATCAAGATATTCAGTCATTTACTTTAAGTCCTGAATATATGGTTCATACTTTCTTTTCAAAGGAAGATTCAAGCTTTTTGTTCAATTCAAGTTCATTTCAAATTGGATCAAGTCAAGAGTGTTTAGTGGTTCAAATTCTGATGTGATTTTAATAAAGATTTCAAAATGATGAAATATGGCTTCAAAGACAATTTGCTGGATCAAGTCAAGAGTGTTTAGTGGTTCAAATTTGCTTCAAGTGGTTCACTTACTGAATTGATTCATGGTTTGGTCGAAGCTCAAGATTCAAAATTCCAAATTCAATTACTTTCCAAAGTTCATGATCCAAGTTACAACATTTCAAAACCATTTTCAATCCAATTTCTATCTATGAACCATTTCATTATCCATGATAAAGCCATTTTCTTCGTATCCATTTTCTAAATCCATTTCAAGGTTATTTCTAATCAATTCCAATCCCATAATCCAATATTCTTTATTTATCCCATTTCAAGATTCAAGCCATTATCCATATCCATTATTTATTCATTCTTTTAATCCTAAAATCCAATATTCATATTCATGAGAATGATGTTCCATTCAAAAAGCCCAAAACAAAGGTCCATTACTGTCGCTACGCGAAAAATGACACAGAGTCGCCACCGAATTTCATTTATCCCTAGGAGGGAAAGGGAAATAATGATAAAACTTTTAGGAAAAGAGCATGGTCATCGTAGCCAAGTTTTAGGGTTCGGGAGTCGGTTATTCGAGGGGAAGGTATTAGCACCCCCTCACATCCATGGTACTCGATGGGAACCTTCTAGGTTGTTTTGCTTGAATGAGTGTTTTTATTAAAAGTTTGCTTGCTAAAAAGAAAAGAGGGGTTGTTTTTTATGATAATGCTCGCCAAGGATTGTGGCCCTTGTGCCTATGTATCCTCACCTAAAAAAAGTGCAGAATCAGAGCTCCGTAGTTCAGAGGCTTTTGAAATGGTTGTTTGTTTGTTGATTTTATACCTTGAAAAAGGGTTTTCGGATTGATGACCTAAGGCGAAAAGAAGTTTGATGAGTTGATGTTATTTTTAGGTTTCTTGAGAAAAGATTGTTTTTGATTAGGATCACACTAAAGACTTTAGATATAGATGAATGTTTCGAATAACCAAGTCGAGCTCCTTGTATTTAAAACATTCAGAACGAGTGTAGGAGGGTTCCATTCTCATTCCTTCTCCACCACTTTAAAGTTTATGGTGTATGACCCCAATTGTATCTTTATTGTTTTTTTTGGATTTTTATGAGAAAAATACCACTTGATGTTGGATCAAGGGTTTTATTGTTTGTAAAAATATTTGAAGTGATGCGAACAAGGTCGATGGCGAATGTACAAGGCGGTCGACTTACAAGGGTGAAAATGGCTCAATAAAATCGAGAGTTCAGTTTTTGAAAATAATTTTTGGAACCAAAAGTCAAAAATGACCGTAACAACATCCACATGAAATGGCCGCACCACCACATCAGATTAGTCGGCTTGAAAAAACACAAAACATGAAAAAAAAAAAACTAAGGGAAGTTCGCTAAGCGAAGGCTGTAGTGAAGTTGCCCAGAAAGAGCAAGAAGTTTGATGTGCGAACTTCCCAGCAAACGCAAACAGAGGCAAAAAGGGGGAACGTTCGCTAGGCAAACCTTGCAGCGAAGCTGCCCAAAAAAACAACAAGAAGTTCATTGTGCGAACATTCCAGCGAACGCAAACAGAGGCGAAAGGGGGCAAAGTTTGCTAGGCGAAGGTGCTAGCAAACATGAAAGCAAGAAAATATCAAGAAGTTTGCTAGGCGAACTTCATGTTGTTTTTCCCAGAATATGTCTTTTTGTGGAAACAGAGGAGAAATGGGGCAAAGTTCGCTAGGCGAACTTGCCAGCGAACATGACAACGCACATGAGTATTTTCAACTCATGTCGCTATGAAAACTAAACTATGTTCTTTCTCTTTTCTTTGTTCTTTTACAACAATTTTTTGGTCATATCAAGACCTTATTACAGTATACAACACAAGAAAAACACATGAAAATAAAACATGCAAGAATGTAAAAAAGATAAGGGTTTGAAGGGAAGGATACCCAAGAGTTACTATCTCCCTTCACCAATGTCCTTTGTTGGATGTGCTTCTATGGCCCACCTCCTTCTTCTGGTTTTCTATCCCTCTCTTGTTCTCTCAAGGCTTTCTTTTCAAATCTCTTTTTCTGTTTTTCTCTTACTCTCTTTTTTCTGATTTTTCAATTCCTCTTGCTCTCAATGTCTCTCTATGCCAATGTGTCCTTTTTCTCTCCACACCCCCTCTATGTGTTAATGTTTTAATGTGTGAATGCCCCCCCTCCTTTTTCTACTGTTGTTGCTTTTCTTTTATATCCAAAACATTAGGGTTTTTACATGTTTTCAAACTTCAGAATTTCTACACTTAGAAATGTCCAATGCCACTTTCTTGGTGCACCCTTTTCCTCTAGAAATCCTACCTTTCTGCTGCACTTTTGTTGCTGTACCAAAGTATTAGAGCTTGCACATGCTTCAAGTTTCAGAATTTCTATACTTGGAAATGGTTATTACCATTTTCTTGGTGCAACCCCATTTCTTTCCATTTATAGCATGCTGCTTTTCTGCTTTTGCTACTGCACTTTCTTAGTGCTGTTTTTTCTGCATTGCTCTCCTTTATTCACTTGTTCTTGGGTTGTCCTTGTGGTCCATGCTTATACTTTTGACAACATTTTTAAAAATCTAAATTTTGGTATGCATGTGAACCAACATGATCTAGTTTCTCAAGTTTTGTGGCATGGTTTATTTGGTTGGGAATTAGTTGGTCACGGGGCTGTTTTGGATCAAATTAAAAATGCCTTGAAATTGCCCATGAATAAGCATAAATGGTTTTGCTTTTGAAATTCTCTAATGTTGAATTAAACCTTAATTATTTTCCTTGGATGTTTGTAGGCACAATGAGGATCATGTGGACTTGATGGGGCATGAAGGGCACCATAGCATGAATTTGACTAGAAACTTGAATGAAGATTATAAATAGATTAATTTCTAAACATCACTTAGAGTTGGAAATTTTGTAACAAATGGCATTCTTGTAATGTCATGAAATTTCTCTTTGTAATATTCTTGCATATAATCTTGAATTCATGAATCTTGGATTTGGAAAAATGGGTCTCCCTTATGCCATTGAATTTGAAATGAATGAAGTCTTGAATTATGAACTTGTAATCTTGACTCATGCTTTGCAAATTTGAACTCCACTTGAACATAGACTTTGAACCAAAGTTGGATGAAGAAATCTTGAATTAGGCCTTGCACTTCATGTTCATTAGGAATATTGATCTTGAATATCCTAATATTTTACAAGTAAATTCTCCTTGAAGGAATCTATATGAGTAGACTTTACAACTTGAACCAAACCTTAAATGATGAACCTTTTCTTCCATGTAGCCCTTGATATGCAATTTATCTTATTTGGAATGGAAAGCAACGAACCGACCCAATCCTTACCTTGTGAACTCACATGTTCGATATGCAATAGAATGATGCATGATATGACGAATGTAGGGTATGAAAGGTTAAAGGTGAAAATGAGGGTGTGACAATTACAATATGGACCCAAAATACAAAAAATAAAAAGGAAATATCTTGTTACATTTTGCTGAGACCATGCCAAGATGAAATCCTTTCACTAAAGAAGAACCTACTACAAATGTAAAAAAAAGGACAAAACAACAAAACCATTACAATACATATTGCCTACACAAAACACACTCTGACTATTTCACTCGTACCATGTACATGTCGACAACAACATCAAACCATGCTACTTACTGCAAGACTGCTTTTCACTACACAACAAAACCCATTTGTGCCAAACCACCGAATCACACTGTTGCACCCTAAAATTTGCCCAACCTTATTCATTTGGTTCATGTTTCATTATCACTAGCATTTGCATATAGAGTCATGTACATAGACTAACCATCTGCATAGCATAAGCATAGCAAGTCATTCAACAGGGGACCAATCATTATTTTCATCTCTAGAGGCCTAGCAAGAGGTTATTATTCCAATTCAATCTCATTCAAGTCATCAGGAAAGAATTTGAAAGCAAAGAGTTCAGCAGATCAAGCCTTGAGTCCATCTCCTAGCTGAGGGTATCTGAGGATCAACAAGAGGGTTGTGAGCTGTGGAGTGAAAGCATGGAGAGCATCTAGACATCTTGAGAGACTTATAAAGTCATTTGGAGAAGAAAACAAGTTGTTGATGTGAGCACAAGAGCTATAGTTGAAGACAGTCAACTAGGGTTTCATCTGGGTCAACCCTAGGTCAACCCTAGGTCAATTGACTGGTTTAAAAGAGCGTTCAAGGCTATTGGAGAGATGTGGGGATCAACATTTGACATATGAAGAAGGATATGGAGAAATCAAGGAGAAGAGGAGTTACTAAATTAGGGTTTCTCTGTAAAATCCCCTAGTTTAGGTCAAATTTCCAAGCAAGATAAGTCAAAATGCTAGCTTCAAATGGCTTCTTGGCCAACATGAAACTTGTAGAGGATCTCAAGACCTTTAATTTGAGTGGTGGAAGACCTCAAGGAGATTTATAGAACTCAAGTTATGGTCCTTGCAAGTTACAGGTCATTTGGGGTGTCTGAATTTTTGTCTGTGAAAGTGACTTGACTTCCAAGCTAGTTTTGCCCCTCAAAGAGATTTCAAATGAATTCTTGGTCAACATAAGAATTGTTCCTCATTGTCTTATCTTTCTAGAATGGTATGGCATGCCTTCATATGATGTGGAGAACTCAACTTATGGTCTTGACAAGCAAAGGGTATTTTGGGCATTTGTGAATTACAGGTCATTTTAACCTATACCCAAAACTCATACAAGGAGGCCTCAAATGGAAAAACTTACAACATCAAACTTGCTCCAAATGGGATTTTAAGTCTAGAAAGAAGGTCACAAGTTATTGGAGAAGCTCATAGCATGGTGTTGCATAATTGGTCAAAATATGAACTAAAAAGGCTTATAAAGTGAATAATTTCAAATTGAAAAATGGTTTGGGAGATTTACAAGTCCAAATGGAGACTTCCAATATATGATTTTGAATGGAAAGACAATTCTAAGAACAATGGTTCACACACTTTTTTGAGTTTAGAAGGAAAAAATGAAGTTATCCATGGTTGCTTGCTTTTTAAGAAACATAATCCAAATGAGCCAAAGTTGGAAAACAAGGGAATGTGCAAGATGGATCTAGAATGTACCATTGGGGTCTATATATTCATGAAAGGAGAATTTGGCAAGGGTTGGCTTCATTTGCACCAAGAATTCCACAAATTTCTCATTCTTGTTCACAAAAAGTTTCATTCCAAATCTCTCAAATTCTTCATCAATCTTCATCAAAATCATTTCAATTTTACTCCATCATCCTCATAGATCATAATTGAAGCAAGGTTTTGGTGATTCTCATCCATTTTCGAGTGCTTTTTTCATCAACATCAAGATCACAAGTTCAAGTGAATAGCATAATTCAAGCAAGGAATCTCCAAAATTGTGCTTACAGAATTGAGTACTGAATTGGTGAATCAAGATCCAAGTCTCAAAAGCTTCATATCTTCCATCTCCATAGCTGTTCTCAAGGTTTCTCATCAGGTAAGTTTTCATTCGATTTGCTTAATTCAGTTAGTTTAACATGATTTCATTAGTTTAGACTTGATCTAGGTGGTTAGGAGATTAAGTTAGATGAATTTGGAAAGGATTGGTGATGGTTAGTGACAGGTGCAACCAACTGTTTGGATTAATATCTCTTAGGTTAAGCCATTAGAATCTTAGATCGATAGTGTAGGTTAATCACCTTTGTGCATAGATCAGATTATGGTACGTTTGAGGAAGAATGGTGATGGTTCATATCAGTGCATTTCAATGGTGGCCAGTGTGTGATTCAATCGGATTTGTTGTTGTGGTGAGTTTCAAGATAAACTAGTGCTATAGGATTGTAGAGGGAGAGATTTGGAGCAGGTTTCATGTTTATGGCGTGGCATTTCATTGCGTGTGGAAGGAGAACAGAGGAGGTGAAGTTTAGTCGTGCATGGCCATTCATGGAGGTTGAAACCCTAGGTTTCAGATCAAGGGAGGAAGACATAATCCTACCCGTCCAATGCGCGCGAAGACCTTTGACTTGGAGGATGATCTTGTGGCTCACATTTAATCTGAGCATTTGGAGGGAAGGGCTTGGCCAAAACGCACCGTTTCATTAATTGAAACGGGCGGGCCTGAGTCTCTTGTGCTAATCCCACCCCCGTGTTAGGCCCAAAACCATTTTCTAACGTGATTCTGTTACTATTCTTACCCCCTAGCGCGTTTCTATTATTTCTTTCAATTCTGAATGAATACTGGGCCTTGGCAATTTGCTACCAGCACCCCCCATTATGTGGCCCATCCAGATTATAACTGGGGCGAGTTTCTATTTCAACCCCCTCCTTCATTTTTAATTCATTTTAATTTTCTTAATTTCATTCTAATTTTTACCAATTTCATAAATTCATAAATAATTCATAAAAATTCATTTTTAATCCATTCTCTTTACAATATTTTCATTAAAATGTCTAGAATATTATAGAAAAATAAAATTTCATTTTTAGTTTTATTTCATATTTTTTCCATATTTTCTAAATAAATGTCATATTAATAGTTTCATTTCATGCATCATTTTTATGATTTTTGTTCTCTCTCATGCTTTAATATTTTTTGGTCATTCTTTTCATATTGTTTAGATGAGACCTTCAACTTGTAGAAATATTTTAGTTCCCATTTTTAGAGGTTAATTTTAGGTGATTAATAAATGCTTGAATATCATGTACAAAACTAGGGTTTTAGGTGACAACTTAAGAAGTTTGATTTCATTTCCCTTAGGACTTAGGGTTTGAATAGATTAGTTATGGGACTATAGGGGCTATGGGTAGTTACTAGATCCCTTAGAAAAAGTCAGGATTCCCCTACTGCTATTATTACTGTCTGTATATCTGTTGTCTGGTGTGGTGTGCCCTCTAGGGATTGTTGATTGTTTGATTGGGTACTGGGTTTGTCTGGGGCCCTGGGGAAGCTGAAGATTTGTGAAGATGAAGACTATTGGAGATTCAAAGATTGAAGATCAACTGTCAGAGTTGAGGAGGAGATTCTTGCTAGCAGCTGTTGAGGAGACTAGGGTTTAGGAGCTAGGCAGAGCTCTAGATTAGAATGATTTTTTCTCAAACATGGATTGCCTTGTCTACATCCATTCTTCTCTGTGATTCAGAGTCTCTCTAGGACACTCACCCCCTTCCTTTGGAAGGCTTGGTGATAGTGTCTATGAGATAGAACTCTTGAGAGAAAATGCCTCTTGTGTTAGAAGCAGTCTGTTCACCACCCTTGGTAGTCAACTGATTGCTTAACACCCAATTCACTCTGTTGACTAATCCCTTGTCCTGGAGGTTTGAGCATGAAGAAAAGCCATTGCAGATGGAAGACTGATGATCAAAGCCCTTGTCTGAAGGCCATGAAGATGGAGATTGATGCTTGTTGATGATTGGAGATTACTTGAAGCCAGATGTTGATTCAGAGCTGCTGATGCTGTTTCTTCTGCTGTTGTATTTCATTTCTGATGTATTGATTGGTTTTTCTGAGCTGTATTGTTTGCTGTTTACCCTGCTGGGTTGAAAGTGAAGCCTGTTCACTTTTGCCTATTGTTTTCTAGGTTCGAGGTTGAGTGGGACTCCCTTGCCTCGCTTGTGCTGTTGCATCCATGCATTTTACCGCTTTATTATATCTGTTATTGTTTCTGTTTCTGCCTATCCCGTAGGATCTCTGTTTCTCTCTGAGCAAGAGAGGAGCATGATAGACACTAGGTCTTAACCCATGCATGATAACATTAGGTTAGTTTGTTTCCCTTCGCAACCGTAGGTTAGAGTTCTGTCTCTTTCTTTCTCAAAACAAACAGAAAAACACCATAAAGATTTCAAACACAATAAAAGACACTTCTTCAGTAAAAGAATGTGAACTCATCAAGACGTCATTTTTGTCCTCTTGGACTGTTAATCAGAAAAACCTTTTTCAGAAGGAATAAAATCAACCAAGACAAGCTTGTGTCGTACGTAGCCCGAACTACGTTTGCTCTGATCTTCCATGCTGTGTGGAAGTACGTAGGCATAGGATGCGATATCCTAGCGAGCAACCTTCCCCTCCTTTCCCGTAGGTAGGCGAACTACGTTGACTCTGATTTCTCGTTCCAGGCGGGAATACGTAGGCATAAAGTGCGATACTTTGCCGAGTCATTTTATTTTCATTCTCTTTTTCTTTTTAACCCTTGACCTATAGTTTAGATAGAATAACAATCCATACCCGAAAACAAGCGTGGATCCCGTCGAGTACGACGGACGTGAGGGGTGCTAATACCTTCCCCTTGCGTAACCGACTCCCGAACCCAGGTTTTGGTTGCGACGACCATACCTTTCCCGTGTTGTGCGAGGTTTACTCTGAGCGTTTCCTTTCCCTCCCGTGGGATAAATAACGCACGGTGGCGACTCTTCTGTTCAGCCGGCGCCGATTTTCGCAGTAGCGACAGCTGGCGACTCTGCTGGGGATCCAACGTCCCCTGGCTGCTAAGGACTGCGATGGTTCTTATGCATTTGGGATCCAACGTCCCTTGAGAGAGTCAATCCTAACGCTTGTTTTCCCGTCGAGGATTTTGTATGGAGTTATTTTATATTTCTAACCTTGTATTTTCAGCTTTATATATTGATTATTATTGCTGTATCTGGGGTGTGACGGGTGTTCTGATGTTGAGAGATAAGCCGGACCTGGGCTTGAGTGCACCTAGAATTAGAGTAGAAATTAGTGGGCGCCCGCTTGCTTTGCTTGCTTTGGTGTCCCATGAAATCTACACTCAGACGAGGTTCCTCTGGTTGGCCTCCTGCCCCTTCCTTTGGTTGGCGTGGGTTGCTGGTTAGTTGGATTGTCGACTCTGGGGACCGATCATTTGGAAGTTGGCTGAGTGAGGCCTCTTCAGGAATTGATGATGCCACTCCTTCTGGGAATCGTATCATCAACCCTGAAAGTCTGTGACGCCGACGACCGCATAGGATGCCGTACCTTGTGCCAGTTATAGGGCCACCCACCTGTGAGGGGATTTGGGGTTATGCAGGTAACTAGACCTCCAGACTACCGGTTATTTCTTGATCAGAGATCCTGGTTATTTATGGAGAGTTCTGAGGTCTGTCAGAGACCATTTGGAGATGTATTCTGAGGTCTGTCAGAGGCCATTTGGAGATGCGTTCTGAGGTCTGTCAGAGACCAGTTGGAGAGGTGTTTTGAGGTCTGTCAGAGACCAATTATGGATGTGATGTGAGGTCTATCAGAGACCAGTGAGTTATGATTTGAGGTCTGTCAGAGACCAGTATTGGAGTTTTATTTTAGGTCTATCTGAGACCAGGGTTTGATGACTTCTGGATGGTCTATCTGAGACCTTTCTTGATTGGGTTTAGGCTATTCAGCTGTAGCTTTGGTCCCTGTTGAATGTTACTTGCATTGCATCCTTGCATATCCATTACCATTTGCATTTCACTAACGTGTGTCTGTGCTGCAGGTGCATTTGCATTTCCCTAGTTCTAGTGCCCAGACTTCTGAGTATTTGATCATGACTAGTTTAAGGAGAACGGTTGCTTACAAATTGCCTACGCCAGATATTGTTCCTTTACTGGGGTTGATCTCTCTTGCTGATGATGGTGTTCGTAGGAGTTTCCGGATGAGCTATGGTAGATTATTGAGATTGGTGTGCAAACCTACAGAGGTAGAGTTAGATGGGCTGTATGCTTTGATGCAATTCTATGACCCTGCTTTGAGGTGTTTTACGTTCTCTGACTTTATTATGGGACCAACCCTGGAAGAATACGCTGAGTATGTTGAGCTGCCCGTGCAGAACCAGGTTTCATTCATTCATTATGACACTAAGCCCAAGCCGGAGGATTTGGCAAAAGCCTTGCATATTGATGCTTCTGAACTTGTGACTACTGTTTCCCGGGGAGTTCCAGGCTTCTCATTTCAGTTCTTAGTGGGTAAAGCCCAAGAGTACGCCAAGAATGGGTGCTGGGTTGCTTTCAATGCTGTGTTGGCTTTGTGCATTTATGGCATAGTACTATTCCCCAATATACCGGATTTTGTGGATTTCGATGCTTTCTACTTGTTTGCCGCTGGTAATCCTGTACCTACCTTACTCGGAGACCTCTACCACTCACTGCATTACAAGAATGAGAAGGGAAGAGGGAAGAATGTTCATCTGTGTGTACCCTTATTGAGTATGTGGTTTGAGAGTCATCTTCCTAAGAGAGGATCTGCTGCAGAGACTACAGCTCCAGTTGGTTGGCCGGAGCGTTTGATGAGGTTATCGTCGGAAGATATGGAGTGGTTTGATAGAGACCTGTTGGGATCGGAGCTCATCTTCAGTTGTTCTGGTTACCCTAATGTCCCATTGATTGGAAGAAAAGGGTGTATCAATTACAACCCTTCTCTATTCATTCGCCAGTTCGGATATGCGCTGAAGAATCCACCTCAAGAGGAGGAAGTACAGGAATCTCTGTACTTCACTGGAGATTTGAAGGGGGAGTTGTTAGCCAAGTTGCAACGTGCCTGGACGCGTATTAACCGCAAAGGGAAGCCGTTGTTGGGAAAGAATGACTGTCAGGCCTATGCACCTTATAGAGTTTGGATTCAGGAGAGGGCTAGTCAGTTGAAGATGCCGTTTCCCGATGCACCAATTCTTGATCCTATTCCGGTAAAAGAGCCGACTACTGTTTCTAGAGAAGCATATGAACAGGTTGTGAAGGAGAAAGAAGTCTTGATGAAGATTAATGAAGGGTTAGAGCAAGAGCTAGCCCAGGCACGCAGCGAGAAAAATAAGGCCGTATATGCTTTCCAACAACAGATTGAGCTGGTAAACAGGTTAGGATCTGAGTTGACCGAAGAAAAGAAGAAGCGCGAACGTCTGGGGCAAGAGTTCAGAAGTTCCCATGACATGCTGGAAGCCAAAAAGAAGGCGCTCGACGCAGCACACCGAGAGATATCTTCTTGCAATAAGACTTGGAATGCTACACTCACCAACAACAAGAAGAGGGAAGATAAGCTGAAGCAGCAAATTTCCGATCTTGAAGAGAAGTTGAAGTCTAGCATCAAGAAGTGTGAGGAGGAAGTGATGAACCGGTATAGTGTCCAGCATGCACTGAACAAGGCAATCAAATCCAGAGATGAAGCAGTGTCCCAGAAGCGAAAGTTAGAAGATTGCTTCGGCGAAGCAACATGGGAAGAAACTGCTGAAGACGTACGCCGTGTCCTTAAGAAGAGAAACCAGCTTGTTGAAGGGCTGCTTGATCGACCAAGCCATCCGGAGACCAAGAAGTTGATAGAGGAGTATCAGACTTATGGGAGGATTTGATCATTTCATATAATAACTTGTATGCTTTATTTGCATAGTGCTGGCCATCACCAGGATTGTTGGTTGAGGTCATGCCTTCTTTGTACTCTCAGTGATATTGTACCCTGGACTTATTGGTTCTCTCTGCTATATATGAGGCTTTCTATGATTCAGCTCCGGTATTCCTATTGTCAGCACTGTCACTGCACCGGCACCCTCGCACTAGAGCTGGGGGAATGAACTTCCCTAATGCACAGACACATTGCATTGCATTCATATTCATATTGCATAACAGGTAATCTTCGAATGGTGTCTTATTTCCTGCTCTGTATCAGGTACTTAACAGGATTCCAGATCAACATCCGCACCGCTATTCTACACGATCCAACTGTCGGAAAGTCATGGACCAGATTCAGAACGAGATGCAGGATGTACGCGAGAAGCTCGCCCTCTTCATGCAGACTATGGAGGCTATAGCAAAAGGGCAAGAGAATTTGCAGGCCATGGTCCAGCCTCTGTTGGCTCGCAACGCTGGTCATGGCAACGAAGATCATCAGTCTGTCCGGGTTGATACTGCTCATGGAGACGGCACTCCTACGCCAGTGGCCCCGCCCGTGGTCAATATACCTGCCGCTAATCTCAACAACGCTACCGCTGCTGTGAATGGTAACGTCGGAGTTGGAAATGATACTGCTGTCCATAATATCGGGCTGGGTGATGTCAATGTGGGAGATAATCTCGGAGGCAATGGCTTTGTCAATACAGGGTTCGGATTTAACGATCAGGGATTCGACAACACTGGCAAGTATGGCTTTAATGCCCAAGGCTTTGGGCAAGATGGTTATGGTATGGTCAATCAGGGTTACGGAGGCTTTGGAAACGGAAACGGTGCTGGTTTTATGGCTGGAGGTCATGCTGTAGGTGTTCAAGGGTATGGCAACAGAGGCCGAGTTCCGGGGATGAATCAGGTCAGAGCTGGACGTAATAATGCATATGAGGGATACGGGGCTGGAAACGGTATGTGGCAAGAGGATCAACAGGAGGACGCCTTCTCTGGAGGAGGTTTTGAAGGGCCGATGGATGATTCTCAAAAGATTAGAATGCTGGAAGAGCAAATGAAGGGAGTCTTGAATCAGAATGCTGTAGGATTGGACATGGCAACTATGGGATTGGTACCTGGGCTGAGGGTGCCCATCAAGTTCAAAGCGCCTGCGTTCGATAAGTACAAAGGAGACACATGCCCGAAGGTGCATGTACGAGCTTATTACAGAAAGATGTCTGCATACTCTACTGACGAAAGAATGCTCATGCATTTCTTTCAGGATAGTCTATCGGGTCCTTCCCTAGAGTGGTACATGGGGTTGGAGCCCACTGATATCAAGACTTGGAAGCAATTAGCGGAGGCATTCGTAGCCCATTACAAGTATAACAGCGATCTGGCGCCCAATCGGGTCCAGTTGGCCGGGCTTTCGCAGAAGAAGGGGGAGAGTTTTAAAGAATACGCGCAAAGGTGGCGCGATATGGCTGCCAGGGTCCGTCCCCCTGTGGAAGATAAAGAAATGAACGATATGTTTGTTGGCACATTCACCGGGCTGTTTCATGATATGCTGTTTCATACGTCTCTGGCTAGTTTTTCAGATCTGATTCTGATGGGTGAAAAGATTGAGCGGAACATTAAGCAAGGGAAGTTCCAGGTCGATGAATCAACTGCATCTGGCAGTAATAGGAAAGCTTATGGTGGGCGCCGTCAGGGCGAAGCTAGCGCGGTATTTGGAGGCCGAGGCCGAGGCCGAGGCAGGGGAAGAAATCAATATCGTCAGCCGCAGCAAGTGTCGAGTGTTACTATTCCTTGTCAGCAGCAGCCAATCCAGCAACAACAACAGGTTCAGCAGCAACCAATGCCACAGCAGCAGCAGCCTCAGCAGGGGGCACAGCAAGCTCAACGAAGATTCCAGGGTGGTAAGCCGAGAAGGGTGTTTGAGAAGCCTCCCTCTAACTATGCTGATTTATTGCAGACATTGTTGGGATTGAATCTGGTAGAGAAAAGAACCTTGGCACCGATAACGGGAACTCCCCCGTTCGGCTACGATGCGAATAGACACTGTGAGTTTCATTCTGGAGCCCCGGGCCATGATATAGAAGGTTGTCATGCTTTTAAGCACGTTGTGCAGGATCTCTTGGACAACAAGTCTATCAACTTCGGAACGACCGGTGCGAATATAGTCCAGAAACCCATGCCTAATCATGGGGCGAATGCCGTGCTGACTGAGGAAGGTCTGAATCTGATTATGAATGTTGAGGATTTAAAGACGCCGCTGGGCGAAATAAAGAGTCGACTGTTGCAGGGAGGTGTTTACCCGGGTTGTAATGAATACTGTTTAGATTGTTGGGCCCTGTCTGGGGGGTGTGAGGATCTGAAGAAAGGCATTCAGGCCTTGATTGATGATGGTATATTGCAGTTTGATCGAACAGCAACTGATGAGCCTGCAGGGGCAGTAGTGGATAATCAGGGTGATGTGGCCACGGTGACAATTCCTCGGAAGACGATCACCATTTCAGCACCAGCTCAGCGACCACCGATTACAATAACTAAAGCCGGGCCAATCCCGTATGAGAGCACGAAAGCCGTCCCATGGTCATATGGGCTGGAGGTGTATTGTGACGGGATTAAAATCGATGTTAACAAGCAGTCAGCAGAGGTTGTGGATAATGTTGTTGGCCCAGGAGGCATGACGAGGAGCGGCAGGATCTTTATATCTCCTGAAGTGGAAGCCGAAAGGATAGCGAAAGGAAAAGGGAAAGCGGTGGAAAATGTTCCGGTACAAGCAAATGAAAAAGAAGCAGCATCGAAAGATGTGGAAGAATTCATGCGCTTGATTCGGAAAAGCGATTATAAAATTGTGGAGCATCTGCAGCAAACACCGTCCAAAATATCTATTCTGTCATTGCTGTTGTGTTCGGAAGCTCACCGAAACGCTTTGCTGAAAGTCCTGGACACTTCTTTTGTACCACAGGATGTCTCCGTCAATCAGCTAGAAGGAGTATTGGCACACGTAAATGCAGGCCACAGTCTGGGCTTTACTGATTTCGACTTGACTCCGAAAGGAAGGGACCATAACATGGCATTACATGTATCTGTTGAGTGCAGAGGGGCGACAATGTCGCACGTATTGGTTGACACCGGGTCGTCTTTGAATGTGCTGCCTAAGAAGGCTATGATGAAGCTGGATGTTCGAGGAATTTTGTGCACACCAAGTGATCTGGTAGTCAGAGCGTTTGACGGCACGCGGAGAACAGTCTTCGGATCAATTACCTTGCCTCTGCAAGTGGGGCCGGAGGTGTTTGCAACGGAGTTTTATATCATGGATATACAGCCTGCGTACAGCTGCTTGCTGGGAAGACCTTGGATTCACGGGGCAGGGGCAGTCACGTCTACCCTGCATCAGAAGCTAAAGTATATGGTCGGAGACAGTGTAGTCACCGTGTGCGGAGAAGAAGACATCCTGGTCAGCCATCTCTCTTCGTTTAAATATGTGGAAGTCGACGGGGAGATCCACGAGACGCCATGCCAGGCATTCGAAGGTTTGCGCATAAAGGACAAGGGTCCTAGGCCAAGCAAAGTGCCAGAGATAGCTGTTTCTTCGTATAAAGAGGCCCAAGCGCTAGTGAAGGCAGGAGAAGCCACGGGCTGGGGCAAAGTATTGGACATTCCGGTGAAAATGGACCGGTTCGGACTGGGGTACCGACCGTCGTCATCAACTCCTTCTGTGGGGGCCCCTCATTTCAGAAAGTCAATCACCATCGCTGCCAGTGGAGTATGCCGTGAATCTGTCAATGCTGCTTCAGAGTCTGATGAAGGGGACAGCGACTGTGATATGGATGCCTGGATTCAGCCAAGCACGCCAGGACAAGGACTGTGCAACTGGTCTATTCAGGAGCTTGTTCCTGTGACTTTTAAACAGTAATGCTTTGCTTTATTAATTGTTGAATAATCTGATGTCTTGCCCGGGACATCAGGATTTGCTTAGGGCTGTGTTGTTATAAACATTGCTTCGTTAATCATTAAATAAATGGCGTTTTTCATGTGCAAATACTGTAATCCCTGTCTTTCTTGTTTTGTATTTTTCAATAAAATGGCAATGTGGTTATTCGCTTTATACGCATTTTGAAGCACTTAACCATTCCTTTTGCAGGATAATATTTTCAGATGACATCCTTGAGCCACCTATGACTCGTCCCGACTTTGAGCACCCGGTATTCCAGACCGAAGAAGAGGTTGTCGAAGATAGCGACGTTCCTGAAGAACTGTCTTGGTTGGTGAAGCAAGAGGAAAGAGCCATTCTGCCTCACGACGAGGTTATCGAGATTATCAATTTGGGGTCGGAAGGGGTTGAGAAAAATATTCGTATCGGAGCCGCACTGCAGAGTGATATTAAGCGAAAACTGGTTGAAATGCTCCGAGAGTATAATGATGTATTCGCTTGGTCGTATCAAGATATGCCAGGGCTCGATACTGATATGGTTGTGCATCGCCTGCCACTGAAAGAAGACTGTCCGCCTGTCAAACAAAAGCTTCGCAGAACTCGACCAGATATGGCAATGAAGATCAAAGAGGAGGTTCAGAAACAGTGGGACGCTGGTTTCCTGGCTGTGACGAAGTATCCCTCATGGGTTGCTAACATCGTACCGGTGCCAAAGAAAGATGGCAAGGTTCGAATGTGCGTGGATTATAGAGATTTGAATAAAGCAAGCCCAAAAGACGATTTTCCACTTCCTCATATTGACGTGTTAGTTGATAATACCGCTCAATACTCTGTATTCTCCTTCATGGATGGCTTTTCAGGCTATAATCAAATTAAAATGGCGCCAGAGAATATGGAGAAAACTACTTTCATAACGCCTTGGGGAACATTTTGCTACAAAGTGATGCCCTTTGGTTTGAAAAATGCTGGGGCAACATATCAGCGTGCGATGACGACTCTTTTTCATGACATGATGCACAAAGAGATCGAAGTTTATGTTGACGATATGATTGCTAAATCCCAGACAGAGGAAGAGCATCTGGTGAATCTGTTGAAGTTGTTTAGAAGACTTAGGAAGTTCAGGCTGAGGCTGAACCCTAATAAATGCACCTTCGGGGTGAGATCGGGTAAGCTCCTGGGGTTCATAGTAAGCGAAAGAGGAATAGAGGTCGATCCTGCTAAAATAAAAGCGATTCAAGAAATGCCGACGCCTAAAACAGAAAAAGAGGTGCGCGGGTTTTTAGGGAGGTTGAACTACATTGCTCGGTTTATATCTCACCTAACGGCCACGTGTGAACCATTATTCAAACTCTTGAAGAAAGATCAAGCTGTAACGTGGAACGAAAATTGTCAAAAGGCGTTCGACAAAATAAAGAAGTATCTGCAGGAGCCTCCTATTTTGCTACCCCCAGTGGCAGGGAGACCCTTGATAATGTATTTGACGGTTCTTGAGGGAAGTATGGGTTGTGTCCTCGGTCAACACGACGAGACAGGGAGAAAAGAGCATGCGATCTACTATCTGAGTAAGAAATTTACGGACTGTGAATCTCGATACTCAATGCTGGAGAAAACGTGTTGCGCGCTAGCCTGGGCCGCCAAGCGTTTGAGGCAGTACATGCTGAATCATACAACCATGCTCATCTCGAAGATGGATCCAATCAAATATATATTTGAAAAGCAGGCGTTGTCAGGTAGAATTGCCCGTTGGCAGATGATCTTGACTGAATATGATATTCAATACGTCTCGCAAAAGGCTATAAAGGGGAGTGTGCTGTCTGAGTATCTGGCGGAGCAGCCTATTGGAGATTACCAATCAATGAGATTTGATTTTCCTGACGAGGA
Source organism: Lathyrus sativus (assembly GCA_963859935.3). Taxonomy (NCBI): domain Eukaryota; kingdom Viridiplantae; phylum Streptophyta; class Magnoliopsida; order Fabales; family Fabaceae; genus Lathyrus; species Lathyrus sativus. Next base: position 555,085,500 of record OZ012740.1, on the reverse strand, counting down.
TATCATGTATCTCAAGATGAAAGATTGTGAAGAGCCGTTACCAGACGAAGGACCAGAGCCGGGGTCCAAATGGCAGATGATATTTGACGGAGCTGTGAATGCTTACGGTAGCGGAATAGGGGCAATTATCACTACGCCGCACGGGTCGCACATCCCGTTTACTGCCCGATTGACCTTTGCCGTTACCAACAATGAGGCCGAATACGAAGCTTGTATAATGGGGCTTGAAGAAGCCATTGATTTGCGAATCAAACATTTAGACGTATACGGAGACTCAGCTCTGGTAGTGAATCAGATCAAAGGGGAATGGGAGACACGTCAGCCCAATTTGATACATTATATGAACTATGCAAGGAGATTGTTGCCTTTCTTCGACAAGGTTGAGTTGCATCACGTGCCACGGGCAGAAAATCAAATGGCTGACGCCCTTGCCACCTTGTCTTCCATGTACAAGGTCAATTTCTGGAACGAAGCTCCCCAGATCACTATCTCTCGGTTGGACAGGCCGGCTTATGTATTTGCTATCGATGAAGCGTCTGATGACAAACCGTGGTATTTTGATATCCTTAATTTCCTGAAGAATAAAGAGTATCCGGCTGGGGCATCCAGTCAAGATCAGAAGACTCTCAGGAGATTAGCGGGTAATTTCTATTTGAACCCGGATGGCGTCTTGTATAGAAGAAACCACGATTTGGTGTTGTTGCGTTGTGTGGATGAAAAAGAGGCCAAGCTTCTTATGGAGGAAATTCACGAAGGTGCCTTTGGTACGCATGCTGGTGGGCATGCTATGACGAGAAAACTGCTGAGGGCAGGTTACTTTTGGCTGACGATGGAAACTGATTGTTTCAAGTTCGCAAGGAAGTGCCACAAGTGCCAAATATACACTGACAAGATACATGTGCCTCCGAGTCCTCTGAATGTGATGTCATCTCCATGGCCATTCTCGATGTGGGGAATCGATATGATTGGAAAGATTGAGCCGACGGCTTCTAATGGGCATCGGTTCATACTAGTAGCAATCGATTATTTCACCAAGTGGGTGGAAGCGGCATCTTACGCAAACGTAACGAAGCAAGTGGTGGCTAGATTCATCAAGAGAGATATCATTTGCCGATATGGGATTCCCGAGCGGATAATCACGGATAATGGTTCTAATCTGAACAACAAAATGATGAAGGAGCTCTGTCAGAATTTCAAGATCGAACATCACAACTCCTCCCCTTACCGACCCAAGATGAATGGCGCTGTCGAAGCGGCCAATAAGAATATCAAGAAGATCGTCCAGAAAATGGTGGTGACGTATAAGGATTGGCATGAAATGCTACCTTTCGCTTTGCACGGTTATCGTACGACCGTACGTACCTCAACCGGGGCAACTCCATTCTCGTTGGTATACGGAATGGAAGCGGTATTACCATTGGAAGTTGAGATCCCTTCTCTGAGGGTATTGCGAGACGTTCAGCTGGACGAGGCAGAATGGGTAACGAATAGATTGAACCAACTGAGTTTGATGGATGAGAAGAGGCTAGCTTCTCTGGCATACGGTCGTTTGTACCAAAGACGAATGAAGAAAGCGTACGACAAGAAAATACTTCCGCGAAGCTTTCAGACGGGCGACCTTGTGCTGAAAAGGATTCTCCCGCCGCAGGCAGATCACAGGGGCAAGTGGACCCCCAATTACGAAGGGCCATACGTTGTCAGTAAGGTCTTTTCAGGAGGAGCTTTATTGTTGTCCACCATGGACGGGGAAGACTTTGCATCACCTGTGAATTCGGACGCGGTTAAAAAATACTTTGCTTAAAATAGACCCGCTGGACAGAAAAAAAGAGAGTCCAGGCAAAAATGGGGCATCCTGGCGAACCAAAAACAGAATGAAAGGTTCGGGCAAAAGTTAGGGATAAAATTGAAAAAATGTACACCCGCGAAGTTGAAAACCTACACTGGGCGGCTTCGGCAAAAAGGGGTATCCTGGTGAACTGAAAACCCGTAAAGGGCGGTTCACGCAAAAGTTAGGGATTTGAAAAGCAAATGACTGCGGTTCGAATTTGAATTCAATGAGTATCAATGCGGGAGAATATGTTTGAGGAGTCAGTTATCGGATGCAACCTCTTCAGAAGTGGGGATACCGGGAAAAGTATAAGAGTCGGACGAGTCATGGGAGGATCAGTTCGTGGTGTTCATCTGCATCCAGTTGCCTACATGTGTACAAAATTTAATTTGTCAATATTTATGCTTCTTGTGAATACTTGCATACTTATGTAGTTGCTTTGCGTAGCTTCCTCTTTTCAGGAGTTACATCCCGTGTACAAAAAACTCCGCCCATTCAGGGGCCCAATCAATGAAAATGTGTTATTCAGTACTTGATGCCTGTTCCTTACTGTTTTGCGCATGATAAAACGCCTAAGTTTGATGAAACTAACATGAGTATAACATCACTGGCCCTTGCCAACAATTGTTAAAGCTTTGAATTAACTGAGTGTAACGTCACTAACCTGAATCGATTTGATTGCATAGGCTTGTCGTGTCCTGTTTGTGTTGTTGCAGGTTTCATAACCGTACGAGGAAGGTGATCAAAAGATTGCGATAATCCCCATGCAGGTCATGCATGTTCTTCCTGAAGAAGGATAGAATTCCCCAGCTAGCCGTAGCTTATCCAAAGGACGTGCTCCAGAGAAGTTAATCGACCTCAGCAGAGTTGGGTGATTCCGAGATCGTAAGGCTGTATTCAGACAGGTTCATCTCCTTCCGCAGGGTCATGCACTCTCCCCCAGCAGGGTCAGTTAATTTTCCCCAACAGAATCCAGCCATCCCCAGCGGAGTTCTCTTTTCAGCAAGTGTTCTTTCCTTCCAGTGGAATTCGAAGGTCAAGACTCTCCAAAGCAGAGTTGATGTTGGGTCCTGTCATTTATTTTGTCAGAGATACTGGTGATATCGGTTCACGTTCCAGCAGAAGGTCTGAACATACTGTGCACATCTGTTATTCTCCAGCAAAGTCATATTCCCCAGCAGGGGGTTACTTCAACAAGACGTGTGGTTTGAGTTCCCAACTTCCCAGCAGGGTCGACTTCACCCTACCAGCATTTATTTTGCCGGAATAATTTTGTAGCATCAGGCTATCCCCGGCGAGTTGGCATTATCCTTCCAGCATTTATTTTGCTGAAGCAGTTTCTGTACTCCAGCAGTTCAGGTGGAGAGAGCTCTCGCTCGAATAAATTACCGAACAGTCAAGATCGCGGCAGGAGATATTCAATGATAATGTCAGTTTCAGCGGTATTCCCCCACAGAGCTATCATGATAAAACTCTCCTTGTCTCCAGCAGAGTCATTTATGCAAATGTCTTTTGTTTCCCCAGCCAGAGAGGCCAGGATAAGTGTCTTTTTATCCCCAAGCAGAGTTTGTTTGTCATCAACGGGTCGCATGAATCAGAACTTCAGAGGCCACCGCCGGTTATCAGAGCAGGCGTCCGATAGTTGGTTTTCAGACACCCCCAGTAGAGTTCATCTCGAAGTCGCTGTCACGTCAGTGCTAAGAAGTTTGTGGGTGAGGATCATTGAAGAACTAAGTCCTGACGTGGACCATTTACTCCTAGAATGACGGGATTTCTTCAGAAGTGGGCGTCCTAACGTGGACAGGTTTGTTTTACCGGATTGGTAGGGTATGTTAATCCTGACGTGGATAGATTCAGTCTCTCGAAATTTGGAGAAAGGGAGGTCATGACGTTGACAAAAGAGTGGTTACTCTTCGTGTTCGTGTCCTGACGTGGATCATTTGTGTCCAGCGGATATCTTTATTCGTAATGGTGAAATGTGTGTCCTGACGTGGACAAGTTTGTAGTTCTTTGTGATGACAAGATACAAGAATCCTGACGTGGACAAATTTATCCTTCTTCGTGTTGTTGGCAAAGTGTAAGTCCTAACGCGGATATTTCCCCAGCAAGTCGAAGACGCGTGAGTCCTTACGTGGACAAGTTATTTCCTCAGCGAGGCGAAGACGCCTGAGTCCTAACGTGGACAAATCAAGACGAGATCAGTGTCCTTACGCGGACATATCAACGAAATTGATTCCTAACGTGGAAAGATGGAGATTCCTTACGCGGAAAAGATGTAGTCCTTACGCGGACATATCAACAGAAGTGATTCCTGACGTGGAAATGACAGTATTCCTAACGTGGAAAGAAGAGAGTCCTTACGTGGACAGATTAAGATGGCATTCCTTGCGTGGAAAAATGAGTCCTGACGCGGACAAATCGAGAAATAGTTGGCATTCCTTACGTGGAAAGGTCAGAGTCCTTACGTGGACATATCAAGAGCATTCCTTACGTGGAAGAAAAATGGTTTCCTTACGTGGAAAAACGAGTTTATTCCTTACGTGGAAAGATTGAGTCCTCGCGCGGACATATCAAGATTGATTCCTGACGTGGAAAGAAAGAGATCATTCCTGACGTAGACGAGTTTAGTCCTGACGCGGACAGATCAAAGAAGATATTCCTAACGTGGAAGAAGAAGTTTATTCCTTACGTGGAAGATAGATTGATTCCTAACGTGGAAAGAAGAAGATTATTCCTGACGTGGAAGAAATTGAGGTCCTTACGTGGACAGATTCAAGAAAAGTGGAATTCCTTACGTGGAAAGATCGGAGTCCTGACGCGGACATGTCAAGTGGTATTGGAGTCCTTACGTGGACAGATTGATGTAGTTCTCCTTATGTGGAAAGAAGATTGCTTCCTAACGGGGAAAGATAAAAGCGTTACTCCTAACGTGGAAGAGTTTTTCCTAACGTGGGCGATTCAATTTATGGGAATGCAGACAAATTATCCCCAGCGGAGTTGCCGAAACTTTTCTGGATTAGCAGCAAGTGGAGTCCTAACGTGGACAGGCTTTAGTTGAGATTTCTTCGTATTAATGACAGACGGAGTCCTAACGTGGACAAGCAAGCAATCTGGTACAACAGAATCCTCTTCAGAATGATGAAGACAATCCCCAGCACGGTCGCGCAAGATCAGTGGGTTACTCTAACAGTCAGATTCAGCTGACGAATGTCATTCCTCAAGCAGGAGCGCAGTTTATTTCTGCGGTTGGCAAATTTCTGGTTTCACTAGTATTCAACCGTCTCGTACCGCGAATGTCTGAAGGCTCCGGGCTCTTCATCCAATCGGGTCCAAGTCGCTTGAATAGGGGCAGCTGTTGCACCCTAAAATTTGCCCAACCTTATTCATTTGGTTCATGTTTCATTATCACTAGCATTTGCATATAGAGTCATGTACATAGACTAACCATCTGCATAGCATAAGCATAGCAAGTCATTCAACAGGGGACCAATCATTATTTTCATCTCTAGAGGCCTAGCAAGAGGTTATTATTCCAATTCAATCTCATTCAAGTCATCAGGAAAGAATTTGAAAGCAAAGAGTTCAGCAGATCAAGCCTTGAGTCCATCTCCTAGCTGAGGGTATCTGAGGATCAACAAGAGGGTTGTGAGCTGTGGAGTGAAAGCATGGAGAGCATCTAGACATCTTGAGAGACTTATAAAGTCATTTGGAGAAGAAAACAAGTTGTTGATGTGAGCACAAGAGCTATAGTTGAAGACAGTCAACTAGGGTTTCATCTGGGTCAACCCTAGGTCAACCCTAGGTCAATTGACTGGTTTAAAAGAGCGTTCAAGGCTATTGGAGAGATGTGGGGATCAACATTTGACATATGAAGAAGGATATGGAGAAATCAAGGAGAAGAGGAGTTACTAAATTAGGGTTTCTCTGTAAAATCCCCTAGTTTAGGTCAAATTTCCAAGCAAGATAAGTCAAAATGCTAGCTTCAAATGGCTTCTTGGCCAACATGAAACTTGTAGAGGATCTCAAGACCTTTAATTTGAGTGGTGGAAGACCTCAAGGAGATTTATAGAACTCAAGTTATGGTCCTTGCAAGTTACAGGTCATTTGGGGTGTCTGAATTTTTGTCTGTGAAAGTGACTTGACTTCCAAGCTAGTTTTGCCCCTCAAAGAGATTTCAAATGAATTCTTGGTCAACATAAGAATTGTTCCTCATTGTCTTAGCTTTCTAGAATGGTATGGCATGCCTTCATATGATGTGGAGAACTCAACTTATGGTCTTGACAAGCAAAGGGTATTTTGGGCATTTGTGAATTACAGGTCATTTTAACCTATACCCAAAACTCATACAAGGAGGCCTCAAATGGAAAAACTTACAACATCAAACTTGCTCCAAATGGGATTTTAAGTCTAGAAAGAAGGTCACAAGTTATTGGAGAAGCTCATAGCATGGTGTTGCATAATTGGTCAAAATATGAACTAAAAAGGCTTATAAAGTGAATAATTTCAAATTGAAAAATGGTTTGGGAGATTTACAAGTCCAAATGGAGACTTCCAATATATGATTTTGAATGGAAAGACAATTCTAAGAACAATGGTTCACACACTTTTTTGAGTTTAGAAGGAAAAAATGAAGTTATCCATGGTTGCTTGCTTTTTAAGAAACATAATCCAAATGAGCCAAAGTTGGAAAACAAGGGAATGTGCAAGATGGATCTAGAATGTACCATTGGGGTCTATATATTCATGAAAGGAGAATTTGGCAAGGGTTGGCTTCATTTGCACCAAGAATTCCACAAATTTCTCATTCTTGTTCACAAAAAGTTTCATTCCAAATCTCTCAAATTCTTCATCAATCTTCATCAAAATCATTTCAATTTTACTCCATCATCCTCATAGATCATAATTGAAGCAAGGTTTTGGTGATTCTCATCCATTTTCGAGTGCTTTTTTCATCAACATCAAGATCACAAGTTCAAGTGAATAGCATAATTCAAGCAAGGAATCTCCAAAATTGTGCTTACAGAATTGAGTACTGAATTGGTGAATCAAGATCCAAGTCTCAAAAGCTTCATATCTTCCATCTCCATAGCTGTTCTCAAGGTTTCTCATCAGGTAAGTTTTCATTCGATTTGCTTAATTCAGTTAGTTTAACATGATTTCATTAGTTTAGACTTGATCTAGGTGGTTAGGAGATTAAGTTAGATGAATTTGGAAAGGATTGGTGATGGTTAGTGACAGGTGCAACCAACTGTTTGGATTAATATCTCTTAGGTTAAGCCATTAGAATCTTAGATCGATAGTGTAGGTTAATCACCTTTGTGCATAGATCAGATTATGGTACGTTTGAGGAAGAATGGTGATGGTTCATATCAGTGCATTTCAATGGTGGCCAGTGTGTGATTCAATCGGATTTGTTGTTGTGGTGAGTTTCAAGATAAACTAGTGCTATAGGATTGTAGAGGGAGAGATTTGGAGCAGGTTTCATGTTTATGGCGTGGCATTTCATTGCGTGTGGAAGGAGAACAGAGGAGGTGAAGTTTAGTCGTGCATGGCCATTCATGGAGGTTGAAACCCTAGGTTTCAGATCAAGGGAGGAAGACATAATCCTACCCGTCCAATGCGCGCGAAGACCTTTGACTTGGAGGATGATCTTGTGGCTCACATTTAATCTGAGCATTTGGAGGGAAGGGCTTGGCCAAAACGCACCGTTTCATTAATTGAAACGGGCGGGCCTGAGTCTCTTGTGCTAATCCCACCCCCGTGTTAGGCCCAAAACCATTTTCTAACGTGATTCTGTTACTATTCTTACCCCCTAGCGCGTTTCTATTATTTCTTTCAATTCTGAATGAATACTGGGCCTTGGCAATTCGCTACCAGCACCCCCCATTATGTGGCCCATCCAGATTATAACTGGGGCGAGTTTCTATTTCAACCCCCTCCTTCATTTTTAATTCATTTTAATTTTCTTAATTTCATTCTAATTTTTACCAATTTCATAAATTCATAAATAATTCATAAAAATTCATTTTTTATCCATTCTCTTTACAATATTTTCATTAAAATGTCTAGAATATTATAGAAAAATAAAATTTCATTTTTAGTTTTATTTCATATTTTTTCCATATTTTCTAAATAAATGTCATATTAATAGTTTCATTTCATGCATCATTTTTATGATTTTTGTTCTCTCTCATGCTTTAATATTTTTTGGTCATTCTTTTCATATTGTTTAGATGAGACCTTCAACTTGTAGAAATATTTTAGTTCCCATTTTTAGAAGTTAATTTTAGGTGATTAATAAATGCTTGAATATCATGTACAAAACTAGGGTTTTAGGTGACAACTTAAGAAGTTTGATTTCATTTCCCTTAGGACTTAGGGTTTGAATAGATTAGTTATGGGACTATAGGGGCTATGGGTAGTTACTAGATCCCTTAGAAAAAGTCAGGATTCCCCTACTGCTATTATTACTGTCTGTATATCTGTTGTCTGGTGTGGTGTGCCCTCTAGGGATTGTTGATTGTTTGATTGGGTACTGGGTTTGTCTGGGGCCCTGGGGAAGCTGAAGATTTGTGAAGATGAAGACTATTGGAGATTCAAAGATTGAAGATCAACTGTCAGAGTTGAGGAGGAGATTCTTGCTAGCAGCTGTTGAGGAGACTAGGGTTTAGGAGCTAGGCAGAGCTCTAGATTAGAATGATTTTTTCTCAAACATGGATTGCCTTGTCTACATCCATTCTTCTCTGTGATTCAGAGTCTCTCTAGGACACTCACCCCCTTCCTTTGGAAGGCTTGGTGATAGTGTCTATGAGATAGAACTCTTGAGAGAAAATGCCTCTTGTGTTAGAAGCAGTCTGTTCACCACCCTTGGTAGTCAACTGATTGCTTAACACCCAATTCACTCTGTTGACTAATCCCTTGTCCTGGAGGTTTGAGCATGAAGAAAAGCCATTGCAGATGGAAGACTGATGATCAAAGCCCTTGTCTGAAGGCCATGAAGATGGAGATTGATGCTTGTTGATGATTGGAGATTACTTGAAGCCAGATGTTGATTCAGAGCTGCTGATGCTGTTTCTTCTGCTGTTGTATTTCATTTCTGATGTATTGATTGGTTTTTCTGAGCTGTATTGTTTGCTGTTTACCCTGCTGGGTTGAAAGTGAAGCCTGTTCACTTTTGCCTATTGTTTTCTAGGTTCGAGGTTGAGTGGGACTCCCTTGCCTCGCTTGTGCTGTTGCATCCATGCATTTTACCGCTTTATTATATCTGTTATTGTTTCTGTTTCTGCCTATCCCGTAGGATCTCTGTTTCTCTCTGAGCAAGAGAGGAGCATGATAGACACTAGGTCTTAACCCATGCATGATAACATTAGGTTAGTTTGTTTCCCTTCGCAACCGTAGGTTAGAGTTCTGTCTCTTTCTTTCTCAAAACAAACAGAAAAACACCATAAAGATTTCAAACACAATAAAAGACACTTCTTCAGTAAAAGAATGTGAACTCATCAAGACGTCATTTTTGTCCTCTTGGACTGTTAATCAGAAAAACCTTTTTCAGAAGGAATAAAATCAACCAAGACAAGCTTGTGTCGTACGTAGCCCGAACTACGTTTGCTCTGATCTTCCATGCTGTGTGGAAGTACGTAGGCATAGGATGCGATATCCTAGCGAGCAACCTTCCCCTCCTTTCCCGTAGGTAGGCGAACTACGTTGACTCTGATTTCTCGTTCCAGGCGGGAATACGTAGGCATAAAGTGCGATACTTTGCCGAGTCATTTTATTTTCATTCTCTTTTTCTTTTTAACCCTTGACCTATAGTTTAGATAGAATAACAATCCATACCCGAAAACAAGCGTGGATCCCGTCGAGTACGACGGACGTGAGGGGTGCTAATACCTTCCCCTTGCGTAACCGACTCCCGAACCCAGGTTTTGGTTGCGACGACCATACCTTTCCCGTGTTGTGCGAGGTTTACTCTGAGCGTTTCCTTTCCCTCCCGTGGGATAAATAACGCACGGTGGCGACTCTTCTGTTCAGCCGGCGCCGATTTTCGCAGTAGCGACACACACTAATAACCATTAACCTGCTCTTTCCAGGAATAAAACAAGACCAACCAGCAGAGAAAGAGACGAGACCATGTCATTAAGGCAAATTCAATTGAAGTGTTTTTTTTATAAAAAAAAGAGGGAAGGAGGAGAGACGAACTTGGATTTAAAAGGAAATGATATGCAGAACTGGAAAAAAGACCAAAAAGACCTGGGTTCTCTTTCCAGGAACAAGACAAGACCTTCAGTAAAAGAAAATAGAGGGATTCGGTCAAACTCGAGGCCACCTCGATTTTGCCTTCCATTTTTCTCTCTTAGCCACACAAACCACTTCCTCCATATTCGTTTTTACTGCTACAAAAACACTTAACTCACATAGCCACTATCACCTTTCCTTCATTTCACCAACAAGTTTCCAGCTCTGCAACCTTCCTCACCATTAACGAACCACACCGAACCCCTCAGTTATGTAACCGTCACCAATTAATCATCGCGACCTCTTTCAAGAAACTCCGACCGATATCTTCTTCAACACACCCAAAACCCACCATTCTAACACCACCATGCCGGATTCAAGCACCATCATACCACTGTACAATACATTACACAGATGCGAAAAGAAGCGATGGATTGAAAATTAGAAGTTTGCAATAGATTTCTAAATCCCAACTTCCCAGAAAACTTGCCGATTTTTCATCCACGACGCAGACGCCCATACACACCGCAAGAACCGAGAGAGAGAGAGAGAGAGAGAGAGAGAGAGAGAGAGAGAGAGAGAGAGAGAGAGAGAGAGAGAGAGAGAGAGAGAAGGAGAAGTCGCACCGCTGGGAGAGATGTGAGAACGAGTGAATGAGAAATCTCACAAATATTGATAGAGCAGAACGATTAAGAATGAGGGGAAACAAGGTCAAGGGGTCATGAGTCATACTGATTTTCTTTCTGTTATTTTCTTTTAAATTTTTTCCATTTTTTTAATTTTTCAAACTGGGCTCGGCCCAACCTGATTTATACCATACACCTCCTTTATTTTATATTCAACCTTCTTTTACTAATTTTTTTAACTTGTTTTTTTTTTTAAATAATAAATCTTTTATTAATTTTCTTTACAATTTATACTCTTTATTCCATTTGATTAATTAAATATTAGAAAAGTTAATTTTTTTTAGCACTTATGGTGTTCTTATTTAGGCTTTGATGTTATCCTTGTTGAATTATGTTTCTCGTGGTGTCTTTGACGCTTTGAGTTGCTTCGTTTTGAACCTAAATGAGCATTTTAACATGTTGATGACACATGTATACCTGCCTGGTGGTTTGTTTGCTTCCTTTGATTTGTTGATAACATGTTTAGGGTTCGTTGATTTAAAATAAGTATTCTTGATACGTGAATTCACATGATTTGCTTGATCATTTACCTTACTTATATAATCATTCATTCATGATGGTATCTTGATACTCAAGGTTCCTCTCTATGTCCCTCATTTGCTTTTACCTCATTCCAAAGGAAGGGAACCCCCTTGTTGACTTATGAGTCATGTTTAGGATTTTTTAGCCTTGTCTATCTTTCCCCTCGAGACCTTGTGAGAGTCTTGCTTGTTTAACCTAGTTTAGGTAGAGAGTTGGTTAACTCTGCGTAAGTACCATGGTTATGGATACTTACCCCCCTTTGGAACCTTGATCGTTATCAAGAGTTCCTCAACCTCGCCGGCCGAACTACAGTGGCCCTGATTCCATCTAGTTAAGATACATAGACACAAGATGCGATATTTTGTCGAGCCCTTTAACCACTAACAACTAACACTATCTCCCTCCCCTTGGTCTGGTTAGAACCAATTGGTCTTGCAACTTAGAATTAGGTTTAGAGTTGGTAAACTCTATGTGAGTATCATGGTTTTGGATACTCACTTTTCCCTTTGACTTTGGTTAAAGTCAACCTTAGTTAGGTTTTTAAACTTAGACTTAGAGAGTTGGTTAACTCTGTGTAAGTATCATGGTTATGGATACTTACTTCCCTTTGGAACCTTGATCATTATCAAGAGTTCCTCATCTCTAGTTAGGAGAACTACGGTTGCTCTAATTCCGTCCTAGTTAGGATATGTAGGCACGAGAAGTGATGTCTTGGCGAGCATACTTAGTGTATATACCTTAGGTCTTTACCTTATTATAGTTCCCTTAGCAAGCAAACTTTTAGCATAACACAAATACTAACAAGAGGTTCTTGTAGAGTACTACAGATACTTAGGATGCTAACACCTTCCCTAGGTATAACCAACCCTCGAACCTTAGATCTTTAGCCGTGTTGCTACATAGCACACTTAGGGTTTTCTTCGGTCTTTACCCTTTCCTTTGGATAAATCAAAGCTCGGTGGCGAACTTCATGATTTGTTACTCAAGTTAATTTAATAGCTTGATATCCAATTCTTACTGCAACACTTTCCTACAGTAATCCTTCGGGATAAGTTTCCTTTAGGTGGGACCTTAGTAACGACCCTTGCAGGTTGATAACATAAGATCACTATGAATGGAATGGATTCTAGAAGAGGTCCCTAGAGTCATGAATCAAATTCAAGGTTTAATCATGAATTAGTGCTAGCCAACTCATAACAAACCCTTTGAATTGATCTACTCTAGGTGGAATCGTCATTAAAGACCCCATGGGATAAGAATTCACAGTGGCCAAAACAGGACGACCTCTTACTTTACTTATTGCTTTTCTCAAGTCTGGGTTTTAGCTTCACACAGATATATATCCCAACCAACATGGTATGTATATAATATAGTAAAACAAGAATAATAAAATAATAATGAAAAATAAAGAAAATAAATAAATAGAAAAAACAGAAATAAAGGAAAGAAAACACATAAAGCAAACATGCGAAACCCCAAAACCCAAGGTCTAGGATGGACTTTCTTTAGAGAAGTATAAGAAATCCCCTACAGAGTCACCAGTTGTCACGACTGGAAAATTATAGAGTCGTCATCATCCTTTATTTGTTCATAAGGAACGGGGAAACAATGATAAAAGCTAAAACCTAAGTGTGAGAGACTAGGTTCATAGTCGGTTAATTGAGAAGAAGGTAATAGGCACGCCTCACCTCTATTGTACTCAATGGGATTCTCCTTTAATTCTAGGGTTAGTGTGTGTCTAAAAATGTTTATTTATTTACAAAAATATTTTATTATTTAAGAGAAAATTAATTATTGAGAAAGGAAGACTTAATTTTTTTTTATTATTGTACTCGCTAGAGTGCTATGACTCTATGCCTATGTACCCACGTGTTAGATGTGTTGAAACAAGTTTGATTCATACCATGCATCCTCCAAGGTTTTGACACTGAAACAAATTTGGTTAGGTTCTGGTGATACTCTCTTAAGGAAGTCTGATCAGAAAAGAAGTTACTAGTACACTCCAGTTTAGAAGCGTACTATGCTGCCTCTGATGCTGAGTAATGTCAAGTCAGTTCTGCTAGCATGAGACTCAAGATTTGTTGACATTATCTTCTATAGGTTGTGTTATACTTGAATTATAGTTGTATCCTCTGGAAAAAGGCCTTGTTTTATGGATATTCTTATGACTGAAAGTTCCAACACTTCCTTTATTAGAAAAGAAGATGTACTAGAAGATTTAGTCTGTTTGTAGCCGTTGAAGATGCTCCAACGTCTCTATTTCTTTAGCTATAAAAAGCAACTGAAGATTTGAAGATCAACAAAGAAATAACGCTGCAAATACAACTGAGAAATACACGCACTACTATCAGAAAGTCGAGTCTGTTAAGACTTTTTATTCTTGTGTTGATTAAGAATATTTGTAAAAGTGTGCTGTATTATTTTGAACACCTCTGATATTTATCAAGTGTTGTAAGTTATTCCTTATCTAAATTATCTGTTTAGATATAAATCTCTTGTTATAGGCTTGACTAAGGTGAAGTCTTAGACATGAGCTCTAAGAAAAGAAAAGTCTTAATCAGAAGTTGGTTAAGAAAGGGAAAGTCTTAGACATGAGCTCTAAGCAAATAAAAATCTTAGACACGAGCTCTAAGAAAGGTAAAGTCTTAGGCAGGTGGTCTAAGTAAAATAAGTCTCGGTCAGGAACTGATTGAGCAGAGGAAAGTCTTAGACATGAGCTCTAAGCAAGGTAAAGTCTTAGGTAGGTGGTCTAAGCAAGAGAAATCTCGGCAGGAGCTGATTGAGCAGAGGGAAGTCGTAGACACGAGCTCTAAGTAAGGGAAGTCTTGGACAAGTAGTCTGATCTAAAAGGAAAGTCTTATGCAAATGTGTATAAGAAAGTGTAATCTGGTTGATTATAGTGGAAAATCTCTTCCTTGGCAAGGGGACTGGAGTACTCTCAGTTGGGAGAAGAACCAGGATAACTATTGTGTGTTCTTTGCTATTTTTAATTTACTTATGTTTCTACTTTCGTTGCACCCTATTAGATTTTGAACTCAGTTTTTAGAATTCGAACTCTGGTTTAGAAGTAAATCTAATTTTTGCAATACACAATTCAACCCCCCTCCTTGTGTATTTTTCTCACCTTCAAGATGAAGGATTAGAGCACCGTAGTTCTTGTAAAAAATGTTGGTGTGTTTTTTGTTTTTATCCCTTGAAAAGTTCTTGATGCATCGGGGGAGAAGTATTTGATTTTTGAAAAATATCTCAATGTACAAGGGCAGACGACTTTTAGAGTTCGAGTTCGCTGAGTTAATTTTAATCCCTTGGTTGTTTGCAAAAATATAATGATTAAATTATTTAAAAAAACTAAATTAATAATGGTATTATATATTAAATATTAAAAGGTTAATTATATAAAACCAAATACCATATCCCTTATCCTTTTTTTTATCCCTAAAACCCTAGAATCACACTTAAAAATTTATCCCATAATTATCCCAAAGTTATCCCATAGATTAACCTTAATACCTTAACTATATTCCCTAATAATATTTTTTGTTCTTTTTTATTATTTACACTAAAGGGGAATATTTAATCCTTAAAAACTAATTACTAAAGGGGTCAGAGATCCATTCTACAAAGACGAAGAGCTCTTCGGTTAAAAGGTAAAGTTTAATTCTTTTACACTTCTGATTCTATATTTGGTGGTTATCTCTCTCTCCATCTAATTTTTATTCTTCATTATTAGGATGTGAGGTCAAGCTGGATGGTGGCCAAGCTCAGATACTTAGGGTTTCGGTGTAAAACCCTAAGTATCACAGTTTCAAGAGCTTTTGGTGAGGGGTTCACATTGCAGCAGCAAAATATTTTCTTGGGGGTCTTTCCGTTTATTTTATTCTAGTTTTAGGTTTTTATAGATTTAAAATTTAGGTTTGTAATTTAATTCAGATTGATTCAGATTGATTTTTAGATTAGATTGATTGTATTTTTAGGAATTTTGCATTTGATTGTAATATTATTGGATCATATTTGATTGTAGCTAATGAGTTGGTTCAAATTTAGAATTAGGATTAGATTTAGGTTTTTTGGATTTGCAATTGTATCTGTAATTTTAATTTGATTAAAATTTAATTTTCAATATTTAATTCATTATAGTTTTCAATCATGCACAATCTAGGGTTTATGAATTAGGGATGTACCTGATTTGGTCAATATTTGACCAGATAAAAAAAATTAATAATAAAAGCAATAAAACCTAAATAATAAATTAAAAATCTAAGTAAAATAAACCCACATCATTCTAGACAGGTCAGTGACTCACATTCTAAGTTAGTGAAAAAAGAAAGAAAAGAAATGGTGGTCAAAATTTAGGGTATGGCAGTTGTCCCTATTTAATCAGCTTCAAACTGAGAGGATGATACCGGTGAGCCTTCATCTTCTCATGGTGGAAGATGATTAAATATTGAGAGAAATCCTAATTTTGATCACGTAGTTAATATATTTCATGGATGAGTAAGAATTGCACAACCCTTAATACTCTGTTAGCATCATACCCCATCTTTGATAGAAACTCTAGTAGAATCCTTATTGATCAACTTGGCTACAGTTTCCCTGATCACAGAAGTCGGGTAGGACTCTGACAATCCTCCAATCATTATTTGATAAACCCTGGTAGAACCCCCTGATGAAGCCCTTAATACAATTTTTCATGGAACCCCTGATGATGAAACCTCTGATGAAACTGTTTCACAAATCCCTGATGAAACCCCTTTATAACAGTCTGGTAGAACCCCTTGATGGAACCCTTTGATGAAACCCATGGTGAAACTCCTAATAAAACTCCTGATGAAATACCTTGATAAAACCCTGACGTATTTGACGGAACGTGTCCCTTGTGTGGGATAGGTTACTAAGCTGGTGATATGAGAGATGAAAACCTACTCACTGGTTGTTAACGATCATTCAGGATGCTCGACTACTGGATATATTCCTTTGCAGCCTCCTGGTGAGTGAGTTTAATAGGGAAGTTCATTATTGAAAAGACGTTTGTGGGAAAGTTACTTACTGGGAAAGTCCATTAAACATTCCTACTTGGTAATCGTACTGGTATAATTGAGGATTGGACCTCTAACAGTGGTCATAAATCCTTATGTCATGTATGTATGTTCATGTGTATGCATGTGATTGAATTGATGTATGTTTTTATGCATGATGCATTATTTGGGCCAACGTCTCTTTTATGATATGTGCATGCAATGTATGTCTTAGTGGGAACTAGTGTTTCCATAACATTTTGACTTTCCGACCTTTGAGACTATGATGTAGTCATGGAATGGGCCATAATTCTCTTGATATCCGGAAATGTGCAATGTGCTTTTGAAAAGGAAGAAACTCACATGCTGGTTAGATTGTGACTATTGATGTATGGACCCCGTGTCTTGTTTGGTATTCCATGTTGGAAATATATGATTCCTTTAATGTTTCAAAGTCGAAGTAAAAGATGTTTTCAAAAGCTATTTATTATGCCCAATGTTTCAATGCATTATTCACAAATAATTGACACTTTGTAATCAAGAGGAAAGATTGAAAAGAAAAGAAATAAGGCTTAAAAAACAAACTTTATTTATTGAGAAAGTTGGCCCGTAAATGGGCGACAGTACATAAAGACGTAATTCCCATAAGGGGAGATTACCTAAAAGCTAGAAAGGTGTAAAATGGAAATGAAAATAGATTTATTCATGTCCCTATTAAATTCAACATAGGCTATTATCCCTATGTCTTCGAGGTCACGATACTTCTCTTTTGAAGATAAAGGTTGGATTGATTGCTCCTGTCTGAGTTCCTGTTGTAGTATGACTGAGTGCTTACAATGATATGCCTTTTGGATATCCCTAGTTTTTGTTTGGACCACTCTTTCTTGAGTCTTAGTCCACCGAGATGGTATACCATTTTTTAGCCTAATATGCCCTTTAGGGTTTTCAAATTATCGGGTTTTATTTTTTATTTAAGTCCCTCGTTTTTTCCTGGATTTCTATTTTTTTAATCCACCGAAACGCCCTAATTTTTGCCTAAGTCTCCCTTTTGTGTTTTTGACTTAGCGGGATTTTTATCCTCTTTTTCTAGGCATATCATTTTTGACTGCGTTGGAGTTTACTGGTCGTGATATCTCTGCTCCATCCATGATTGTGAGAATTAGAGCTCCACCAGAGAAAACCCACTTCAGGGCGTATGTTCCTTCGTAGTTTAGGGTCTATTTGTCGTGTTGATATTTATGGATGGGTAATATATTTCTTAGCACTAAGTCTCCTTTTTCAAACAGACGAGGACAGACTTTCTTGTCGAATGCTCTCTTGAGTCTCCACTGATATGATTGTCCATGACATAGTGTAGCCACACGCTTCTCTTTTATGAGGTTTAATTGATCAAATCTTGTTTGTACCCATTCTGCCCTGTCCAGCTTGGTCTCCACCAGGACTCTTAATGAAGGGATCTCGACTTCGATAGGGAGTACTTCCTTTGTACCATATACTAGAGAGAAAGGGGTAGCTCCCGTCGAAATCTGAACTGCGGTTTTATAGCCATGTAGTACGAAAGGTAGCATCACGTGCCAACCTTTGTAGGTTTTCACCATATTCTGGATAATCTTCTTGATATTCTTATTGGTTGCTTCTACAACACCGTTCATATTTGGTCGATAGGGCGATGAGTTATGGTGTTCAATTTTGAAACTTTCGCATAACTCATCCATCATTTTGTTGTTTAGATTCATCCCATTATCCATGATAATATTGTTAGGAACCCAATAGTGAAAAATTATCTCTTTCTTGATGAGTCGTGCTATCACTTGTCTCATCACGTTGGCGTACGAAGCGGCTTCTACCCACTTGGTGAAGTAAACAATGGTAACTAGTGTGAACCGGTGTCCATTTGTAGCTTTTGGCTCAATCGTCCTGATTATGTATATACATCACATAGAGAAATGCCACAAAGCAGTCAAGACGTTTAAGGGAGTGAATGACACATGAACTTTATCTGCATAGATCTGGCACTTCTTAATGTGTTTAAAGTAATCCAACTCCATAGTCACCAGTAATACCATGCTCTAGTAATCTTCTTAGCCTTTGTATGTCCATTGGCGTGAGTGCCAAAGGATCCTTCATGAATTTCTTTTATAAGCATGTCTACTTCGTATTCATCCAAGCATCTGAGTGAGACCATGTTATGATTTCTTTTATAAAGTACATTCCCTTTGAGGAAGAATTGGGAGGCCAATCTTCCAATGGTTTTCTTGTCCTCACTTGAGGCATTTGTAGGATACTCTTGTTTCTGGATGAATTTTTTGATGTCATGGAACTAGGGTTTATTATCTTCTTCCACCTCCACTGCTACGAAATAGGCTGGCTCATCTAAATGGTGAATTCTTATAGTCGGTGCTTCATTGTACCTAAACCCAAAACATGGATGCCAAAGTATCCATCTCGTATTCTAGTTGGTTCTCTTCCCGAGGAATATAGTGGAATGTGATTTCATCAAAGTAGGTGATCATCTTTCAGAAATGGTCTCGATATCAAATTAATTTAGGATTATGTGTTCCCTACTCTCCTTTGATTTGGTTTATGACAAGAGCAAAGTCTCTGTATACTTCTAAGATTTTGATTCTTAGGTCAATGGCCTCATCAATTCCTAGGATACATGCCTCATACTCTGCCATGTTATTAGTACAGGTGAAGCATAACCTAGTTATGAAGGGAATATGAAAACTTGTTGGAAAAGTTATGACAGCCCCAATCTTGTGTTCTTCTGGGTTTGAGGCCTCGTCGAATATAAGTTTCCATCGTGATCTTGGTTCAAGTCCTTTATTAACGTCTGAAGTTTCACAATCCTTTATAAACATAACGTCATTGTATGGAGGTTGATAATCCTCTGTGGGTTGATGAGCAAGGTGATTTGCTAGTACACTTCCCTTGATAGTATTTTCAGTGACATATTGGATGTCATATTTGGTTAATAACATCTACCATTGGGCTACTCTTCCTGTTACTATCAACTTTTTGAAGATGTACTTGATTGGACCCATTCTAGATATTAGCAAAGTTGTGTGGCACACCATGTATTGTCTTAATCGTCGAGCGGCCCATACAAGAGCACAACATGTTTTCTCAAGTAATAGATTGCATGCTCTTTTATCCCTATTTCATTGTGTTGGCCCAATACACAATCCATTGAGTTGTCGAGTACTGTTAGATACATTATAAGTGGTCTTCCTGAAATTGATAATACCAATATAAGTGGCTTTTGCAACTCTACAGTTAGTGTTATATTATAAAAAATTGAATCTCCATTTTCATTATTTATTACCAATGATTATCTATCCATTCAAACTTTTACTCTATCATTGATGTCGTATTAAAAGTTTTAAGGTTTACTTTCTCAATATTATTATATATGACTATATAAAAATATGATATTTTATTGTGCAATTAATGCACCATTACTTGCTATTTACTATCAATAATTATATACAATTCAATTTCTAACTCTATAAAGAGTGCATATTAAAAGCTTTGTGTTGACCCCAAAATTTGACCAACCTTTTTCTTAATATTTGGCTTATGTTTCATTATATTTTAGCATCTTGCATTTGCATAACATAGTTCTTACAGGGGATCAAGTGTTTTTTTGTATTTCCTATCCAAGAGGAGAGCCTTATTGGCCACAAGCTCAAGCAGAGGCACATGTACAAGCCATCAAGTGGGTGTTATTATCACGAAACATCATAATGTTGTCAGGGGGTCCATGAATATTTATCATTGGTGTGATCATGAGGTAGAGGCTTGTACAAGCCATCAAGTGGGTGTTATTATCACGAAACATCATAATGTTGTCAGGGGGTCCATGAATATTTATCATTGGTGTGATCATGAGGTAGAGGCTTGTTGAGTACCTCAGAGGTCATGGTGGAGTGGGAATGGTCACTCAGTTCATCTGCACAATGCTTAGGCAAAAAGGATGAAATTAGGGTTTCATTTTTAATCAGGCTAAATTTATTTTTGAGAGAAATACTTGTTTCCATGGTCTTACATATGCCCTAAGGTGTTTGGGGATGGGAGATTGATCATCAATTTTAATCAGAAGAGCTTCAATTGATTAATTGATTGAAAATTAGGAGATTTGGAGAAAAAGTCAACTATGCGGTGAAAAAATCAACTCTTGACTTTTTGAGGTCAAGATCATGATCCCTAATTTCAATATGACCAATAGATGGAATTTAATCAAGAAAAGTCAAGGGAATCATGAAAAATCAAGAGTTGTTGAAAGATGCCATTTTGGGATTTAGGGTTTTAGAAACTTTCTATTTTTGGAAAGTGTTATGGTTGAAGCAGCCATCTTCAAGGCCATTTTTCTTCATGATCAAGGTTTCAAATGGACTTGGGTCAAACATCAAAGTTGTTCCTTGTATTTCAAGCTTTCTTTTGAGTACCAATTCATAATCATATGATACTTGGAGCTCAAGTTATGATCAATCAAAATTGGAGATTTCAATGATTTCAAAACTGTTAAGTTTGGACAGATTTTTGCACCACTTTGCAAGCCAATTTCCAACAAGTTCTTGATGTCAAATGAGACTTTGTCCCAAATGAAAGTTATAGACCATGTTCCAATATTTCCAAAAAGTCTAAGAAGTCCTCAATATGATTTGTGAAGCTCAATTTATGGATGTGTAAAGTTGAGGAAAAATAAGGCAAAATCCATAACTTAGAATTTTTTTTCTGTTATTTGTGGACAACTTGCATGACATACTTTTCAACCCCAATTTAAGTGATCTACCAATGATCAAATGGAACTTCCACCAACATGAAATTTGTTCTACTCCATGCCCTCTTTCATTTGAACACAAGATCTAAGCAAATGGAGTTGCGTGCACTAAGATATCATGGTCCAAAGTGGGTCTGCTGAACACTTTTTCAAAGGATGAAATATGTGGCATTTTTGCTTGCTGTTGTTTTTTCATCATATAATCTGGTTAGGTTTCATCCCATGCGCATGGCTTATGCATTGGGAGCACACCAAACATTTCCCAAAATAAGCCAACACAAGCATGCACCTCTTTTCCCCATTTTTGAATCTTTTGCCAAAATCAGGATAGGACAAACAACTACTATTATTCTGCTTCCTGCAGCCCGGCTATATCACTCTCTTCACCCACAAGAAACCAGCAAGAAGACAAAGATGGAAGCTGGCTGGTGTATTACCCCTCCCATCAACCATTGATTCAAAAATCACCATGAAAATGCAAATCTGTCCATTGATCTTTCACCACAGTAAAACCCTCCAAAACCACTTCCTCACTTGATATTTAAGCTAAAGAGCAGTTGAGAAGAAACCCTAGCCACCACTTTGTGCAAAATCAGAAATTAAGTTTTTTGCATCCCTTGATTCTGGCTTACGAATCTCACTCATTCTTGAGCATTTTCCCAAGTTTCTTTCCATTCTATACTCTCTATAACACAACCTTCAAACTGTTTGCAAAAGGAGGAGTTGTTGACATTTTTGTCAAACTGCCCTAAAAACCAACTGTTGCTTCAAAAAGGGAAAGAAACTTCAAAGCTTGCTGTGAGGAGTCTGCAAGAGGTAAGTGTTTCTAAACTCTCTATTTTATGTGCATAAGTATCATTAAAACATGTTTGAGTTTGTCTGTGTTCTTGGAGTTGGTTAGCTTTCATTTGAAGTGTTGATGTGTATTGTAAGGACAAGCCTGCTAGTATTGGATGTACAACACTGTTGTGTTGAGTTTTGCAAGTTGTTATCATGAGAGATACACATTGAGTTTGTTTGGTTGATGCTTGACATTCTCATGTCAAGTTTTCCTCTGTTCTTGTTTGAACTATGTTTTGTGCTTGGTTTGTTTATGTTTGCTGTCAGTTTGTTTTAGCATTGTTGAGTTTGCTCAAACCCATGACAGTCTGTTCCTAGTTTGTCTTTGTGACATTTAAGTTTTGAGCTTGCTTGAGTATCACTGTTGGATTGGATGGTGAGGTTTAGGATTGGACATTGTAATGTCACCTTTGGTTCTGTTCAGTTTTCCTTTGAGGTTTTGACTATAGGCTGTAGGCTTTAAGTTGTTTTTGCTTGGAGGTTGTCATTATATTTCTATTGGGAACATTTGGTGGTTGTAGTGATCAACATAATCTTGTGTGCAGAATTTGTTTTGAGGCTTGAGTTTGTTCAACTCATCAATTGTTGTTAGACTGTCATTAGGGTATATGTGAGCAGGTTTCGTTGCTTTTATGGAAGTGCTATGTATGATGTTGCAATGTTTGGTGCACTAAGGATTAACATTGTCATGTTTGTCTACAAGAGGATTTAGTGCTAAGTTGTATTATGGATGTCTAGTTTGAAGTAGTTTTTGTCAATAGGGCAAGGTTTTGGACTACTGCTGGCTGTTTAGATTCAGTACTCACACTAGAGTTTGGTTTGAAATTTGCCTTTATGTGTTTGATAACCATGAATGATTAGTGTTTGAGTTTAGTTTGACATAGACCATTCAGCACTGTCATGAAGTTTTTGGATGGCTTTTGTATTCAGTTCCCATTTTGGATAGGTTTGTAGTTGAAACTGTCATGAGGGCTAAGACTGTGGTGGCCTCAATGCTGATGTGATCCTTAAAGGCATTTCTCTTTAGAGTAGCTGTAAGTTAGTTTTAGTGTGATTTAGGTGAGGCTCATTTGGTTGCTATTTAAAACATCAGGGGGGTTGTCATTGACTTAAGTTGGAGTTGAGGCCTTGAAGTATACCTTAGAACTGCTGTTAGGAGGTTTGTTTAAGCAATACCAACTGTCAAGAGCATAAGTCTTTGGATTGTCACTTGTTCTTACACCATGCTACCAATTGTACTTCATGGCTGGTTTTGTTTGATGACTGTCATGGGAGCTTAGGATTCTGTTGTGCCTTTGCTGTTGTGATGTGGTAAGGAGAGGGACATTAACTTATTGTCATGTGTGAACCTCCTTTGGCTTGTAAGGCTGTTAGAGGTGTAGGATTGATGGTGATGCTAGCAGTGTTGGTAGGACTGTCCCTAATCCATGAATAACTGTTGCCATAGTCCAACCTTCTAATCATGTCAAGTATCTTCTCCTGTTGCTGTTATGGTGATTAAGTTTTGGGATTGAACCATGCTGGCGAAAATTCATTTTTTTGAAGGCAGGATATCTTGAGTTTCCCCTATGACTGTTCTTGGAGAGGGAATCTGTCAACTTTTTCTTTTTCAGTTGCTGCCAGGATTTTAGAGTTAAGTTGTATTGGTAGCTGTCATTGAGGATTTGTATTTCATATGCTTAGTATGGTGATGTCATTATCTTTTGTTGGAACTTGCAACTAGCAGGCTTGGATTTTGATTGGATTAGTTTAACCCTTGAGTATCTGCACTAATGGTTGGCATGAAAGACTTTCTGTGGCATTTTAATGATATGTTATGTTGTTTGCTTCTGTTTTCAACAAAGCCCCTTGTTTGACTTGTGCTTTCATAACTTGCTGCAATTTGGACTGATAGGAGTTGTTGTCATACAATTTGATCTAAGTTTTGGTTGAATACAATCTTGTCATAATTATCTCCATAGTGTGCAAATTGATGTGCACTTCTGGTTCTGTTGAGGACTTGAGGCATCTGTTCAAACCATTTCACCCTTTGCAACTCAACAGCCATATTTTGATTTAGTAGGATTTAAGGTTCCTCTTTGAACATGATTACTCTACACCATATTTGGAACTTGCTCAAACCCTTGTTTGACCCTAGATGCATCAGTTTCAACCTTTGAACTCCAAAATGCATCTCAAAATATCACTTTACATGTCCATTAGAGTTTTATGGTGTATGCCTCATTTGGAAATTTGGTTTGCACTATTGTAATCCTCATGGAATTTCAAGCAAGTTAGGCTTTTGTTTCATTAAATTTGGTTGAGTTTTGAGTGAATCGAAGTCGAACCGTATTTCATGAGTTTTGCCTTGCCTTGCCTTGAGGCTTGCCCAGAAATCATGTGCCCTTTGGTACATGTATTAATGGGGTGGCGTTATATAACGGATGTATCGCCACCCAGTGGTTAGAACCTTGCTCTTAAGACCTTGCTTTGCCTTGTGAACCCCTGTTCGAGCCTTGCTGGGGGCGTTTTGTTTCTTTTTATTTTTATTTTTTTTTATTTTTCATTGTTTTAATTTATTTTACTTTCCTTTTCTATCATTTATCACATGCGCATGTTGGTAGATTTGGTTAAGTTTTCAGCCCTTGACCCCAAGGTCTCGGGTTCAAGCGCTGGGGGAGGCACTTTCTTATTTTTAGTGATTTGTTTTCTTTGTTTCTTTATTTTATTTTATTTTATTCTTTTCTTTTTTTATTTTATCTATTTAAAATTAGTTTTAAATATTATAAAACCCAAAAAAAATCATTTCTTAATACTATGATGTGCTAATTATTTTTCTTCTTCTTATTTTTCATTTTCACTTTATTTTGTCATTTTATTTTGAATTAACAAATTAATGTGTTTTGTGGTTCATTATTTTATTTCATCATATTTCTTTTCTTTCTCATTTCATTTGTGAGTGAATTATTTAGTGTTTACTTGGCTTTGTGCCATGATACCTCTAGGATTCCTAGTCCCTCCGTTTAGGATGAGAGTAGGAGAGACATTAGGTGTTCAATCCTATGCATGACAACATTAGGATAGTTTCATTCCCTTTCATCCCAACTTTAGGAGCATTGTGTATGACAACTTTAGGGTCCAGTTTCCCTTTAGTTTGAGTCTTTCTCTTCTCATCTCCTAAACAATTCAAAACACTTAATAAAGAACAATTTGTGTCATACGCTACGAGCCTTAAGTATTTGAGAAATGATGATTGGGGAGCCTCCTCTTGACTGTCTAGAGTGTTTAGCGTATGCCCTTTGGGCGATATGCGATGCATTCGCTCTCGAGTCATAGTCTTTAGTGCGACATGAGTTTCAAACCATAACTCAATTCACTTCTTGTCTTAAAAAAACACAAAACAAAAACATCAAACCTTTTTATCCTTCGGGATTAATGGAAAATCATTTTTCATAAAGAGAGTTTCGTTAACTCTTGGTTCTACCGCAAACAGGTAACGCCTAAGTCTCCAATGTTCGAGCTGCATACACCTAACTGCTAGAACTAAGGTTTAACCCTACTCGGTTTAAAACACTTGAGTCAACCGGTGTTCTTGTTAGCCCGAACTACGTTTGCTCTAATTTCTCGTACCAGACGAGGATACGTAGGCACAAGACGGCGATATCTTGGCAAGCAACCTCCCCCACTTTCACCCGTAGTTTTCCGAACTACGTTGACTCTGATTTTCCCATTGCACGAGGGAATACGTAGGCATAGAGCGGCGATACTCTATCGAGTCTCTTTTCTTTTCTTTTGTCCCAGTGGCCAGCCTTATAGTTTTTCACCCTTTTAGACTAGACAACAAGCGTGGATCCCGTTGAGTACGACGGACGTGAGGGGTGCTAATACATTCCCCTTGCGTAACCGATTCCCGAACCCGAGATTTGATTGCAATGACCTGTCTTATTCCCTTTTCGTAGGTTTTCTCTGATCGTTTCCTTTCTCTCTCTTTGGGATAAATAACGAACGATGACGACTCTTCTGTCATTGCCGGCCCCTTTTCGCAGCAATGCGACACTTTGAAACCTTAATTTTTTATTATTTAATATAAATATTTATGTTGCAATTAAAATCATAACTCTACCATTTATATCATTTAAAATACTTATAACTTTATTTCACTATTTATTGTCAAGCATTATCATCAATGCAAACTTTACACACGCACGGATATTGGCATAGTAAACACATTTATTTTTAAAATATAATAAAATAAAATAAGAAAATACAAAATTTTGTTTAACACAAAAAACGGTTTATTATTTTAAAAAGAAATACATATTTTTATTTACATTTGGATCATAAATATAGTTTTTTTCATATATAAAAATATTTGGATCAAAAATAAATTTTGTCCCATATTTAAATATTATTTTTGTTTTGACTTTATTTATAAGAATATTTGGATGAATAAAACTTTTTTTTTCGGGTTTAAAAAAATATTAAAATTCAATCATTAATTTAAAATATTTTAAATTGATTTATAAGAAATATATTTTTTTTGTATTTGAATATTTAAATTAATTTATAAGAAAAATATATTTTTCTCTTTTAAATTGAAAAACAGAATCAAATAAATTATGAACATTTATAACACATCTATAAATTTTTACTTATTAATATTCTTTATAAAAATATTTGAATCAACAATATATTTCTTTACGTAAATAAAATATTTAGATCAATCATATATTTGTTACCGTATTTATAATTGTACATGATATGTTATTGATATTATTTTTAATTTACATAAACATTAAACTATCTTTCAAGTTGATACAAATATTTTTTATAGGATGCAGTTAAGAAAGTCATTAACGCTGAAAGAAAGTTATATAAAATTAATAGGCAATGGAGTGACATACAAAAATCAAGTTTAATATCAATTTTATTAAATTATTTGGATTACAATTGCCTGCGGACTTTCCTGTGGAAATATCCACAGATATACTTGCGGTTTTACCAACTAGTTTATATTGTGAAGAATTATTTCCTAAAAAATTGAGGTAGCAGCAAAATTCGCAGAAATTCTTGAGACTTTATCTGCAATTTTGAATTTATAATAATATATCCTATGACATTTTCCTGCAATTTTATCTGCTAAATTAATTATCCACAAAGGTTTTAGCTGGAAACAGAAAATAGCAGGAAGAATCGCAGGTAACATGTTTTCTGCGGAAACTTTGTCAAAATATATCCACAGAAAAACATTTCTAATAGTGACATCTAATTAATTGTTACATATTTAAGACTCTTAAGATAATTTAAAACATATTTATTAATTATTTAATAATTTATTATTTACTGTTCTGGACTGGGCCCCGGCTTGGCCACGCGGGCCCAGCCCAATAATATTCCACCAAACTCAGTCCAGCTTGGGCAACAACGTCGGGCACAATGTCCCCGACGAGCAGGAAATGTCTCCCTGCGAGAAGGACCTGCCTCAACTACGTCGGGCAGGAGACTCCTCGTCGGTCAAACACTGCCCTCCGCGGACAAGACCTGCCCCCCGCGGGCAGAACCCGCACCTTGTCGGGCAGGACAACGTGTCCTTCACACATTCTCCACGTGCTCCCCTCTGCGGGGACACGTCATCCTCCAACTGCCCACCTCCGAAAGAGCAAGTCAACCCACTTTCCAGAGTTCACAGAGCAGTTGAACTAGGGCGAAGACCACGTCCTGGTCTTCAATACGCCACGTAAGCCCTAGCAGTCATTTGGGTTGAGCCTGACGATCCAGCCCAACACAAGTGATCGTTGGCCCAACGCTGGGGTCTCTCTATAAATACCCTTTTCCACAAGAGGGTCAGGTAATTCACTTCTTACCCCTTTTTCTGTGCTTGTGACCACTCTGCCCACATACTTACTTTGGAATCGGAGTGTCTTGCAGGTACACCCCCTCCTCCTCCTCATCACCGGTGAACAGACAACAGTCCAACAGAGTGTGGTCAGCTAGTGATCCCCTTTTAGTCAGATCATTTACTATATATAAATACTAATTATAATTATGCAATAAATATGTGTAAATATGTGTAATAGTAACTTTAATAACTCTACCATAAGCATTTTTTATTTACTTTACATATTTTTGTTCATTAACAAGTTATAAAAAATTATAGTATTGTTTCGGTATGGGCCCGACCTCGGCAGGCCCAATACCACGTACGGCCCAACAGGCGAATCGGGTACGCCGGGCACGTGCGTCCCTCGAGACGGGCAGAGCATGTCGTCGGACACAAGCAGCGCATCCAACAGCATCTCATCATCCACCGTACCAGACGAGCAGAACCATCCCCGGCACACTTAAGCGCGGTCGTGGATCCTCCCCTCCGCGGGGAGAACAACGCGCTCCGGGGTACCTCCCGAGCTCCCCTCCGCGGGGAGAATAACGTGCTCGGCGCACGTTCTCCACGTGCTCCCCTCCGCAGGGACACGTCATTAACCAACCGCCCACCTCCGAAAGAGCAGGTCAAACCCACTCTCCGGAGATCTAGGGGCAGTTGGACTAGGGCGAAGACCACGTTCTGGTCTTCACTACGCCACGTAAGCCCTAGCAGTCATTAGGGTTGGGCCTGGTCATCCAGCCCACCTCAAATGACCGTTGGCCCAGCGCTGGGGTCTCTCTATAAATACCCTCTTCCTCAAGAGGGTCAGGTAACTCCTTCTTGCCCCTTTCTGTACTTTTGCTTCCACTCTGCCCAACTTCTTACTTTGCCATCGGAGTGTCTTGCAGGTACACCCCCCTCCTCCTTCTCATCAGCAGTGAACAGGTAGCAGTCCAACAGCGTGTGGCCATATCGTGATCCCCTCCTGATCAGGTCAGATCAAGTATCATAAACCTTTTTAAAATAATTATTATTTTTTAAGTAACTCTGCCAAAGTTCTGCTTGATATTTTTTTATTGACTAAGTTTTATAATTAAAGAATAAATTTAAAAATTTCAAGTTTAATGGCACAACTTTTTTTTATTTTAATGAGTGACATTACTAGAAATACGTAATTACCTGCGGATTTTTCTGTGGAAACGTTTCCGCAGATATATCTACAATTTTACCATCGAATTTATATTGTGAAGTATTATTTTCTACAAAAATTGAGGTAGCAACAAAGTTTGCAGAAATTTCTGAGATTTTACCTGCGATTTTGGATTTATAAGAGTATTTTAACATTTTCCTACGTTATTTCTTGTGAAAATTTCCTGCAACTTTATCTACTAAATTAATTAGCCACGAAGGTTTTAGCTGAAAACAGAAAATAGTAGGAAGAATCGCAGGTAATATATTTTCTGCGAAAACTTTGTCAAAATCCGCAGATAAATCCGCAGAAAAACAGAATTTTTCTAATGTGATACATACTTTTGAAATATTTTTTCATATTTAAAATTATAATTTAAGAACCCTTTTTGTTTTGAATAAAATAATACAAAACAGTCTGATTATCTTCACATCTATTTTATCATTTTCACATTTGTGATAAATATATTTATTAAATATATATGATTTACAAAATATTTTAACAAAATTATAATTTACATTATTAAAAATATATTTAGAGACATGAAAATAAAAATTTGTTATATTTTGAAAATCAAAAATATATTTAATTTTATAATTAAATGTTATTAAGTTATAAGTTTAAATTAAAAATAACTATTTAATATAGTTGATTAAACTTAATTGAGTAATTTAATGTTATTGTTAATTTAATTAGTGTCTTTATTAGTTGATAGAATAGTTTTCAAATTTAAATAGTGTCTTTATTATTTGATTTGTTTTAGCTAAGATTCAAATTTAAATAAAAATCTGAATGAATTAAGTAATTTGCTATTATGATACTGTTTTCACTTGAAACATAAATAAACTCAACCAAGCACACAAAGAATGAAAATCAAGGAGGTTAGAGAAGTTCATCCATAATACAAACCAAACACATAAATTGAAATCATTCAAAAATACAAAATATTTTCTGATTGTTGTATCTGATAGCTAATGTTAAATGAAAGTGTTATTATTATTCATGCAATCAGAAAATATCAAAATCAAAATCGTCGAAATTATAGAGGATGTCCACATTGACCTAAAAAGAAAGTTTAAGATCATTGGTTTAAATTACCTAAAAGAGATTCAAAATCTTAGTTGAATTTTTCGTTAATTTTGACATATGTATCTCCACTTCAAGTTTGTACGAAATACACAAATCATTTGACAGAAGTAACCCAAAGATCTAACAATAGACAAGAACACATCTTGCCTTATGATTTAATTAAAAACCTTTACATCTGAGTCTTCTTTTATGTTATTCTTTTCAAGATTTTTAAATCCATTACCATGAGATACAAGAAGCCTATATTTCAGTCACAAATTCGAGAAACACGTCAATGGGATTGACTAAAGTCCATTGACTAAAATAGCAAACCTCATAAAACAACATAATCATTCTTTAATTTTAGTATTAAGACACACATATATAATAGAAAATCAACATACATTGAAAAAATTTCTAATATAAATACAAACATATAACATTAGATCAGCATAAAATCATAAATCCTTATCGAGTGATAGGTTGATGAACCAGACCCACTTGTTTCTCCTCACAAACATCATTTCTTTTGTGTAATCACAAAACAAAACTAACACATGAAAAACAAAAATATAAAAGGTTCACTGATCAAAGAAACATCACAACCTTTGAAAGACTCTTGAACACCTTCAACGATTCTTCATTGAAACTCATAATCTTGAACACCTTCAACGATCCTTCATCAAACACCCATAAAATCAAAAAACACAAACTAAACATAGAACATCAAAAAGTTAAGAACTTTAAACATGAATTTATAAAAGGAACCATAAACAAAACCTGGATAACCAACTCTAAACATGAGCCCAACACAGAACTGAAATAGAGCAAGAGAGGTGATTTACATGGATAAAAGAAGAAAATTTATTTCTTTTATAAATAAATAAAAGATAGAACCATGTATGCATTTTATGTCCAAAAAAAAGGGTTAGAAGAAAATAAGAAGAAGATGAGGGTTAGAAGAATAGATCTGAAAAATGAAAGAGTGTGACAATGAAGGAAGAAGAGGAAGAGTGAAGAGCCGGAGAAAGAAAGGAGAAAAAATTTGATGAGAAGTTTGAGACAACAAAGAATGATGTGATGAAAAGTAAAATGAAAGTACAAAAAGTTGGATATGTTAGTATGATTTGGTACCAATTCAACGAAACCGGTTCAATAAGCTGAATAAAGTGAAATCAAGTAGAAAAGTAGCAATTAAATTGGGTAGTTATGTTAGTTTGGATGGAAAAAGTGATTTTAGGACCAAAATTGCCCCCATTTTTAGAATGTGGAAAATTTAGAGTGAATGACAAAGATGACTTTTTCAAAACATTTATATTATAGATTAATAAAAATTAAAAAAGTATCCATTAAAAACGAAAGAGAAACAAATAAACAAAAGAACATGATGGTAGTAAAAAGAAAGAAAATTCACGAATTTAGAATGCTAGTGCTATATTTCAAATTTTATCTTGTGTTCAAAATAAGAAGGGATGATCAAAAGTTAGTTTTCCTGACTCCCAATAGTAAAAGCCTAGTGCTCCAAAACTATCCCACATTTATTCAAGTCGTATTACAATTATTAAAGACCTCCAAAAGTGTATATATTGATTTCATTGTAATTATTGTATATAATTTTTTCATCCCTATGATAGGTTGATATGGGATTCTAGGATTGAGTGATATTGATTGCGTATGCATCAAGGTATCAAGAAATTATATGAGCAAGAAAAAATCCTAAAGGCCAAAGAATTAGATTGCGAAATTGCGCTTCATCATAAAGGAAGTGGATTTCTTATTGCACCCTATATACTTCTTGCGCAGCGTGTGAGTTTTCAAATATGCCCCCCGATTCCTGAGATATATCTTTGAATGCACCTTTTGTACACTCAACAAAGAAAATTCTGAGAGGCACCCAATATATTTGGTTTTGTTCCGGAGATGCATCTCCGGAACACTCGATAGTTACATCTTTTGAAAAATACAATAAACGGATTCAACAAAAAATGAACTTTTCAAAATGCTATTGACATTCATAACACAAAATAATCATTACAATGATGGTTTCAACAGAAAATTCAATATACTTTTCAATATCCCGGTGGACGCTTGCACATCTTTAGGATATCTTTTACCTATATTTGTAGCGTCACTTCCAACTTGAGCAGAACTTTCTCTTTGAAACCGAAATATGTATCCCACATAGCCCTAACATCCGCTCGAGTCTTGAGCTTAAATTTGTTGAAAACAAATTTTCCTTTGCTGTCAACCAAATATGAACGATACTTGAGTTTCATAATCCTTTGTTTTTCTCCATTGGGTAGGAGATAATGGATTTTGTCTATGATGTCTTTGAGGAGGTGAGATCGGTGAGCTTAAACCTCCTCCCGAGTGTAGAGCCGTCAGAGTATGAGACATTTGCGACATACCAATGGATGTTTATTTATGAAATATGAGACATTTTGAGTTTGTGTGAAATATAACACAAGAACACCTAAATTTATAGAAGACCTAGCTCAATATAGACCATTCATTAACTAGCATGTTGATTCCGAATATATATCTCTGGAATCGCACCTTATTATCTTGTTTTGGAGATGTATCTCCGGAACTTCTCCTGAACCATTTCAAAAAAAGAACCATATAACAGAACACTCCAGAGATGTATCTCCGAAACTTCTCCTGAAACATTTCCAAAACAGAACCATATAATATAACCTTCATAAAGGTCAAATATGAACCAAATATGCATAAAGACCATATATGAATAAAAGGTGAAAATGTAACACTTCATTTATGTTGAGATACAATTATATACCGTTATTTGTTCGATTATTTATTATAACTGACAAAATAAATGATATTTTTTGAAGGAAAAAAACTTGTCGCATCTAGGAATTATACATAAGATTTTTGTTGAGCAGAGGAAAAACGTTTTTATAAAATGTATTATTTGTAGTAGTATGAATGAAGTTTAAATGTTTTTTTAATTACTTTTGCAAGCATTCCTAATTTTTCTAGAGAGAAACACTTATAGAGACATGTTGTAAATGTGCCTTAAAACTTTGTTTATAAAGAGAAAGAAAACATATTTTGGAGATTGCATTTACTGCGAAAATCAGAAGTTTTAGAGAGTCAGACGAAAAGTTGAGAAAAAAAATCGGTCGGTAAATAGTGTCGTTCATACGGATGAATAGTGATGCCCGTACGGCTGAATAGTGCTCTCCATACGAATGAATAGTGATGTCTGTACGGTGAACAGTGTTGTCCCGCACGGTGAATAGTATTTTCGAGATTTTGGCTTTTTTCGATTCAGTCTATGAATCCATGTGATTTTGAGTTTTGTTTGTCGGGTATTTGCTATTATAAATATGTATCTCTTATATGTTTGGTGTGTGACAATATTAGAGTTTTCACCAACAAGGGAGACCAAGGGTTAAAGATATAGCATAGGGCTTTAGCTATGCACAAAGAAAACCTTGGATTATACCTTGGGTTTGAGTGATTCATATATTGAGAGTTGGAGAGGTAGAGAAACACTTGAGTAGAAAATAGGGTTGTTCTTGGGCGCCTTCAGGTTGTTCTTGGGAACCTGAAGACGAAGACTATTTTCTTGTAACTCATCTGTAATCTCTTGTAACAATTTTCTGAGTATAGTGAACTGGAGAGTTGCTCTCTTCCTTAGAGTAGATCGTTTGGCCGAACTGGATAAACAAACCTTCAGTTTTTTCTTGTCTTATTCTGTTATATTATCTATGTATGGATTATTATTGCTGAAGACCATTTATTTTGGTTGTTATTGTTCTTTGCCTCACAAATTGATATTGAATTTTGTCGTAATTCACAACAAGTGATGCAGTGAGCATGGAGCAAAGAGATATTGTTGACAATTGAGCACCATGGTTAGTAGACGACAGATCGAGAAAATTTCCAGTAACAATGACGTCGAGTTATGGAAAATTAAGATTCAAGCCATTTTATTTCAAGAGAATTGTATCAATGCTTTGAAGAGTGAAGCATTGATGCCTAAAAGGCTTACACGGGTGTAGAAGACTGAGATGGTGCATAAGGCAAGGAGTGTCATTGTCTTGTTCCTCGGGGGTAAAGTTCTAAGAGAAGTCGCTATAGAGCAAACTGCGGTTACTATATGGACAAAACTTGAACAATTGTATATGACAAAGTCTTTGGCTCACATGTTGTATCTGAAACAACAACTCTATTCATTCCGAATGGCGGAGAACAAATCCATAGCTGAGCAACTCATAGAATTTCACAAGACTATCGATGATCTTGAGAATATTGAAGTGAAGATTAATGATGAGGACAAGGCTTTGCTCCTATTCAGTTCATTACCCAGATCTTTTGAGCACTTTAAGAATTCCCTTCTTTATGGTAAAGAAGGTACTATTACTTTGGATGAAGTTCAGACGGCGGTGAAATCCAAAGAATTTTCAAAGTCAAAAGATTTGAAGATTTAAGATAGTAGTGAAGGCTTAAATGTGTCAAGAGGAGGAGGTGAGCGTAAAAGGATGTCCAAATCAAATAGGTCTGACAAGTCAAAGGTAAAATGTTTTAATTTTCAGAAAATTGGTCACTTTAAAAGTGATTATCCTGAAAGAAAGGTCAATGAAGATTCTGTTCAAGTTGTAGTTGCATTGGATTAGGAAAGTTATAAGGATGTTGAAGCACTAGTAGTATCGAGTTTGGAAACTAAAGATAGATGGGTCATTGACTCTGGTTGCTCTTATCACATGTGTCCAAGAATATAATACTTTGAAGATGGTGCAAGGTGGAGTAGTTCGCCTTGGTAATAATAAGGCATGCAAGGTTCATGGTATTGGTATGGTCAGATTTAAAACGTTTAATAACTGTGAACTTCTTATTCACAATGTGAGGTATGTTCCATAACTCAGGCGAAATTTGTTATCTATAAGTATGTTTTATGATCTAGGCTATTGTACTAGAGTTGAACGTGGAGTGTTGAAGATTTTGCATGATGAATTGATTATTGCTAAAGAGTCTAAAATATGTGGTCTATATATTTTAAAAGGTTCAAATGTTATTACTCACTCATCGTTAACTAGTGGAGGCTTTCACGACAAGGAAGAGCTATGAGATTTGAGTTTAAGGCATTATGAATGCCTTGAGAAAGTTTCAGAGGAGTACAATGAATTTTGCAGAAATCAAGGGATAAAAATGCATGTTACCGCTGAGTTGTTATTGACTTTTTGGGGAAGATCTGAGGTTAAAACAACTTACTTGGTTGGTAGAGAATTTCTTCAGAAGAAGAATAGTGAAAACCAAGGGAGAAACCTGAGAGAAACTATAACGGAGAAAACTCAGTTTGAGGTGGAGTTTCCTACTATGAATGCTAGCAGTAGTGAGGGAACGGTTACAAAGATCTCTGATTATCATTTGACTCATGATAAGGTAATGAGGGTTATTATGGCATCTCAAAGGGATGTTTATGCTAGCCTTGGATATTATGTTTTTAATGTGGCTGAAGGATTGCAAAATAAAAGAAGAAAAACCTTCAGGGAGGCATTTGAAAACAGGTTGAGTCAAGGGTGGTTGAAAAATCATACTTGTAGGCCTGTTAAATTACCTAGGCAGAAAAGGGTAATTGGGAACAAGTGGATGCAAGTTGCGAGATCAAGATTCAAGGGTTGCTTGAATTTTATCAAAGTTATTGATTAAAGTTTCAACTTGGTAGAGAGCAGCAATGTTGTTGATTGTTAAATTGGTATCAACACGGTTTAAAGTCAAGGTGGAGATTGTTGTAAATGTGCCTTAAAATCTTTGTTGATAAAGAGAAAGAAAACATATTTTGGAGATTGCATTTACCGCGAAAATCAGAAGTTTTAGAGAGTCGGACGAAAAGTCGAGAAATAAAAAAAATCGATCGGTGAATAATGTCGTCCGTACGGTGAATAGTGTTATCTGTACGGATGAATAGTGACGTCTGTACGGTGAACAGTGTTGTCCATACGGTGAATAGTATTTTCGAGTTTTCGGGTTTTTTTCGATTCAGTACATGGATCCATATGATTTTGGTCTTTGTTTGTCGGGTATTTGCTATTATAAATATGTATCTTTTATATGTTTGATGTGTGACAATCTTAGGGTTGTTCTTGGGCGTCTTCAAGGTTGTTCTTGAGAACTTGAAGACGAATGCTATTTTTTTGTAACTCATCTGTAATCTCTTGTAACAACTTTCTAACTATAGTGAATTGCAGAGTTGCTCTCTCCCCTAGAGTAGATCGTTTGATCGAATTGGGTAAACAAGCCTTCAGTTTTTTCTTGTCTTATTCTGTTATAGTATATGTGTACGGATTATTATTGTTGAAGATCATTTATTTTGGTTGCTATTGTTCTTTGCCTCACAAATTGATATTGAATTTTGTCGTAATTCACAATAAAATTCACATCAAGACAAAAAGATGAATTCTTAGAGTTTTTCTCCTAAGTATTATGCAATCTTTAGTTATAATCTAAGATTAGAAAAACACTCTTAAGCACATTGGAATCGAGTAATTCATTTGTTGATATGAGAGAACTGATAAGATGAGTTCTATAATATTTTCTTAGATCTAGGGTTTCACTAAGAACACACATAAAAGAAGCTAAAGTAAGAAAAATATAACTTGTGAATTAATTTCCCCTTTCATCTCAACAAACACAAGTCTTTAAATACAAAGGTGACCCTAATTAAAATGGGTTAATGGATCAGCCCATCCATAAAATAGTACTGACAACATAAAATAAAATAAAATAAACATTATTTAAAAATAAAGTCTTGCATCCATTTAGGTTGGGCTCTAATACGAATGGGTCTCTTATCACTACTATCCTGCCCATTAGCAACCTTGTCCTCAAGGTTAGATGTAAAGGAAACAACTTGTGGAATAGAAGGACTGGGCTGGTTTAATTCTGAAAGTTCAGGCCCAATGAAGGGTGAATTGGTATTACAACCCTCAGGCCCAATGGGGTTACGTGGATCAGCAGGAGTAAGGGAGTTTGGTTTCCAAAGTTCATTAGTTGTAGTCCATAATTTAGGCTTGGAAACACGTGAAGGAGCAGAAGATAGAAGAGTGCTTCCATTCGGCTGGCATGCTGCATGTGGGACATGTGGCAGCATCGTGGAAGGGTTAGGTGGGGAGATGTGGGGATACGCAAAAGAACCACGTGAAGTAGCAGAAGTGTGTGTCTCGAGGTCAGTTTCACCAACAACTAAGTGCTTTGGGAAAAGGCTTTGTGTTGCAGATTCATTACTCACAACTGTTTTGTGAAACTCAGAATCATTTCTCTTCATTTTCTCCCACCCTTCAAAGTTTTCATCCACCACTCTTTCATCAGATTTCCTTTCTTCTTTCTTCGACATTTCAACATTTTCATCCGCCATTCTTTCGTTCTGTGTCTCAAAGCACTTAGAAACACCAAACTGTGCTTTCCTTTCTTCAAAATTGGGAACACCTTCAACGTTTGACCCCTGTGAAACTTTGTCAAATATGATCTCCTGGTCCTAAACTTCGTTTTGGACATGCAAGGGCGTGGCGTGTTGTTGTTCTGTGTCCTGGTCTTGGTTAATGTCTTGCTTAAGTTCATGTGGAAGCGGAACAAAATGGGAAGCTGGATCTGAACCATGGAACAAGCGAAGCTGTGAGATGTGAAAAATCGGGTGTATTTTGGAGGACTCAGGAAGATCAAGTAGATATGCCACCTATCTGATCCGTCGTAGCACCTTGAAAGGTCCAAAAAATCGTTTGGACAACTTGTGAGAGGGACGACATTCCACTGACACTTGACGATATGGTTGGAGTTTCAAAAGCGCGAGGTCGCCTTCTGAAAAGGTGATATCTTGTCTATTTCTGTTGGCTTCTTTTTGCATGTTTTTTCTGATTTTGTCTAAATTTTGCTTCAGAACTCTGAGTATTTCATCTCTTTGTTATAGTGATGCATCTATTGTAGCGAGAGTGGACGATCTTGGATTGTATTGCAGTAAGGAAGGAGGTGGACGACCATATAGACCTTCAAAGGGCGTCATCATGATCGCACTATGGTAAATTGAGTTATGCCAAAACACTGCTAAGTGTAAGTATTTGAACCATTGTTTAGGATGGTCACTTGTAAAACACCTTAGATAGGTTTCGAGACATATGTTAACCACTTCTATTTGACCGTCCGTTTCAGGGTGATAGGTGGTGCTATACTTTAAGGTAGTTCCTTGAGCGCGGAAGAGTTCTTTCCAGAAGGTGCTAAGGAAAAGTGGGTCACGGTCAGAGATAATCGTTCTTGGGATGCCATGGAGTCGGCAGATCTCGACTGAAAATCTTAGAGCGAGATCTTTTGCTGAGAATTTGATGGGAAGACCGATAAAGTGACAGAACTTCGTCAGCTTGTCGCAGACGACCCAAATGACCGTGTGACCAAAAGATACTGGTAAGTGTGTGATAAAGTCCATGCTTAAGTCTTCCCATACTTGATTTGGTGTGGGAAGTGGTTGTAGTAGGCCATGCTTCTTCTGAGTCATGTATTTATTTTTTTGACATGTTGAGCAGTTCTTAACAAACAACTTGGTATCCTTGTAGATTCCTGGCCAAAGAAACGAAGTTGACAAACGAGCGAGTGTTGGTTTGAGTCTTGAGTGATCTGCTGCAGGAGTAGAGTGGAATTTGTGTAGAATTTGGTATCGCAATTCTGTCTCTGGAGGTATATAAATCTTATCTTTGTAGAATACTAGACCCTCTTTGATTTGAAACAGTGGACTTGCATTCTGATCAGTTACTATCTTGCTCATAATTTCCTGACCTTCTGGTTTTGCTTTGTAGAACGGCTGAAGTTGAGATATCAGTAATGGAATTGGAAATGAGATTGAGAAGAACACTGCCTCTGACTCCGCCTCAATGTGCCTCAAAGCATCGACGACCTTGTTAGACTTCCCAAGTTTGTAGAATATGTCAAATTGAAACCCTTGCAATTTAGCTGCCCACTTCTGTTGTTCAGGGGTCTGGATTGTTTGAACTAACAGATTTTTTAAACTCTTTTGATCTGTATATATGTGAAAATGTCTACCGATTAGATATTAACGCCATTCTTTTACAGATTCTGTAATAGCGTACATCTCACAAACATACATAGATGAAGCTTGAAGTCTGTTACACAACGTTTTGCTGAAAAAAGCTAATGGATGGCCTTGCTGTGAAAGAACCGCGCCAATTGCCACTGCAGATGCGTCTGTTTCGAGAACAAACGTTTTGGAGAAGTCAGGAAGACAAAGCATTGGAGTTTCTGTCATTTTCGTTTTTAAACATGTAAAAGTTGTATCAGCAGATGTACTCCAAACTAACTTAGTGGATTTTAAAAGATCGGTGAGAGGAGCGGCGAGTGAGGCGTAATAACGGACAAAGCGTCGATAAAATCCGGTGAGGCCTAAAACACCCTGAGAGACGTGAGAGAACGAGGCTTCAGCCAGTCTAGAATCGCCTGAATTTTTGATGGATCTGGGGTTACACCTTTACTTGAAATAATATGACCTAAATAATCAACACTTGAAACATCAAAAACACACTTGGAAAGTTTGGCATAAAATTGGTTAGATAAAAGTAAGTCTAAAACCAACTGTAAATCGTGCGCATGTCCAGTAAGGCTAGAACTGTAAATCAAGATATCATCAAAAAAAACTAAAACAAATTTACGTAAATACAGACGAAGCAAATCATTCATCGCTGCCTGAAATGAGCTAGGAGCATTAGTTAAACCAAATGGCATAACTAAGAATTCATAATGACCATCAAATGTGCGAAAAGCTGTTTTATGTGTGTCTTTTGGTGTTACCCGAATCTGGTGATAACTAGATCGCAAGTCGATCTTAGAGAAAATAGTAGCAGACCCTAACTCATCAAAAAGTTCATCAATGGTAGGGATAGGAAATCGATCTCGAACTGTTACGGCGTTTAAGGCGCGATAGTCAACACAAAATCGCCACGACCCATCTTGTTTTTCTAACCAACAAAACAAGGGAAGAAAAAGGGCTATTAATGGGTTTGATAATACCCTCTTGAAGCATATCTTGAATGATAGTTGTCATTGCGTCTTTTTGTGAATGTGGGTAGCGGTAAGGTTTTACGTTTATTGGGTTTGTGTTAGGGAGAATGAGAATATGGTGATCATGAGGGCGTGATGGTGGTAAGCCGTTAGGTTGGTTAAAAACAGTGGCATGTGAGGTGAGTATTGAAGTTATTTGGCTTGGGAGGTTTTGTGGAAGGATGTCAAGAAGATTGGGTTTATTTATGGGGGTTGAGGACTTGTTGTTAGGGGAAGGTTGGTAAAGTAGGAGATGTAATGAGGCAATGGAGTCTGTGTGTAAAAGCTGGCGAAATTGGCTGAGAGAGGACTGTTCAGGTACTAATTTTTGATCTCTCTTGATTGTTATGTCATTGTTTTGGTATGTGAAGGAGATCTTGGGAATTGAAAAATATGCCATAATTGGGCCTAGTGTTCGCAACCATTCCATACCGAGTACTGCATCTTCCCCTTCAATAGGTAACAAGTGAAACTGAATATTGAATAAGTTGTTTTGTAAGATTATTGGAACTTTTGGGCAAAGTCTAGTGCAGGACAGTTTAGATCTGTTTCCCACCATGATAGAAAAGTTGGGAATGGGTGTGGTGGGGAGTTTGAGGTGTTGGGCAATTCGGAGTTGTAGGATGTTATGAGTACTTCCTGTATCAATTAGGACAATCACTGTCATACCATTCAGTAAACCAGTGAATTTAAGGGTTTTGGGAGAAAAGTGTCCAATTGCTGCTTGAGGTGATAGTTGAAAGTAAGTATCGTTTAATTCTGAAGTTTCGGGCACTGTCCCCAATTGGACTTCTGAATTTTCCAAAAATTGAATTGGGGCTATGTCATCATCTTCTTCTAATAGTAACAAAAATTTTCCCGTGCTGCATCGATGACCCGATATAAATTTCTCATCGCAATTAAAGCACAATCCTTGAGCGCGACGCTCTTGCATTTGAGCACTAGATAATTTGCGAATAGGGAATTTGGGAGGTTGAGGGGTAGTTTGGGGTTTTGGGGCTAAAGTGCTTGGGGCTGTTGGTCGGGGCTGTGTGGGGGGTTTGTGATTGGGGTTGTGAAAGGTTTTCTAAAATTTGGGTTTTGAATCCCTGATTTTGGATTCAATCAGCTTTGCAAGTCCAATTGCTTGCGAAATTGAAGTGGGTTTGTGAATAGCAATTTCATTTTGTATATCTGCTGCCAAACCAGAAATAAAACAATTGAGAATAGCATCTGGTTGTAAACCCACCACTTGAGTACCAAGTTTCTCAAAAGCTGCTTGATATTCAACAACTGAACCTACTTGTTTCAACTTAAACAACTCAGCTTGGTGATTAGTGTAGGTTGGAGGTCCAAATCGAAGCTCCAATGCTCTTGTAAACGAGGGCCAATCAATTAAAAGATTACTTTGGTACATCCATTTATACCAACAAAGTGCTTCACCCTTCATATAAAGTGACATCATTGGTAATCTATTTTCAGGTGGTAGTTGGTAAAAATCAAAATATTGGTCAGCTTGAAACAACCACTCAAGGGGGTTAGACCCATCAAACATAAGTAGTTTTAATTTTGGGGTTCAAAATGGGGGTAGTGGTGTTTGAGGAAGAAATGGGGGTGGTGGAAGATTCTGGAAAATAGGTATATTATAGTTATGAGGGATGGGTATGTTGTTGGTTTTGGTGGAAAAAGGTGAAGATGCGAATCTAGGAATGTGTATTGGGGTGGGTCTGATGGTGGTGGTTGTTATGGGAAATTGTGGGATTGCTGCTGTTGAATGAAAATAGGGTGGTTGCTGTTGTGAAGTAGGGGAACTATGAGGAGTGGAAATATTTGAAAAAATAGGGCTGAGGTGGGTTGTGGTCTTGGGTATGATGTGGGGAAGGTGAGTAATACCTGAAGAAGATGAAGCTGCTCCTGTGTGAGTAGGAGTAGCTTGTTGTTCCTTTTGAGTAGCAATTTTTGTGAGGAGTGCCATAATTTGTCATATTTAGAGTCTGAAATTTGCTTTTCCTTGTCCATTCTTGTATGGAGGAGTTCTAAATCTGCTGTGGTTTTGTGAAATCTCTCATCCATTTGTTGTTATGTCTCTTGCATTGCATTATCTAGATGGAGGTGGGTTGTGTGGACAACCTCTTCAATGATATCTTTAGGATTAGGTGGTTTGGGAGGAGCCATGATGAAAGCACCAAATTGATAAGATGAGTTCTATAATATTTTCTTAGATCTAGGGTTCCACTAAGAACACACATAAAAGAAGCTAAAGGAAGAAAAATATAACTTGTGAGTTAATTTTTCCTTTCATCTCAACAAACAAAAGTTTTTAAATACAAAGGTGACCCTAATTAAAATGGGTTAATGGATCAGCCCATCCATAAAATAGTACTAACAACATTAAATAAAATAAAATAAACATTATTTAAAAATAAAATCTTGCATCCATTTAAGTTGGGCTCTAATACAAATGGGCCTCTTATCGGAAGAGGCAGAAATCAACGAGTGTTTTTATGAACTTGTAGAAATAGTTTTTGTAAACCGTCTGCAATATTTTCTTGAGACTCTTGAGTTGTTCTAGTAGACCTAGTAGATAATTGTTATAACAAATTAAGTAAATCAATTTCTTCTAATGTTAAACCTCCACTGTTATCTTTATTTTTGGTAGCTTGTGAAATTGCATATATTTAGTTGATTGATAGATTGATATTTGTTTGACCTGATTAATGCAGTTACCTAACTACTGTTATTTTTTTTTTCTCACACATCATTTTCTTTTATTAATGTACTTGATCTTTAAATTACACAACAAAATTATTTCATAAATA
This sequence comes from Lathyrus sativus, assembly GCA_963859935.3. NCBI lineage: Eukaryota > Viridiplantae > Streptophyta > Magnoliopsida > Fabales > Fabaceae > Lathyrus > Lathyrus sativus. Next base: position 555,042,632 of record OZ012740.1, on the reverse strand, counting down.
ATATACCTCTTACAAAAAATATTTCATATATATATATATATATATATATATATATATATATATATATATATATATATATATATATATATATATATATATATATATATATATATATATATATATATATATATATATATATATATATATATATATATATATATATATATATATATATATATATATATATATATATATATATATATATATATATATATATATATATATATATATATATGGTAGCTAGTAATTAAGCACAATTTTTATTGATGTGAACTACTATAATAAAATACCGATTTTTATTGCAACTTGCTTGCACAAAAGTCACCCCCACCTTCACGATGCCCACATTTTGCTTTATATTCATTTCAAGCCATGTTGATTGTAGAAGAAGAAACTACTAAAATAGTATTGTAATGAAATTGTGTGAAACATTTGCTTTATCTCATGGTGCTAGTCTCTTCAACCATCATATATATGGATAAAAAAAAGTGCTATTTGTTTTCTTTTTTCTGATGTTATTATAGATATATTAAATATTTTAATATTATTTATAAATTAAACTTTTTTAAAGGGAGTATATAGTTTAGCAATAGGAGCTACATTATGTCCTTTTACTTTATCTTTGACTGCCAAAAATTGAACATAATTAATAAGTACTTTACCACATATACTGTCAACCATGAAACTTACATACCTAATATTTTGGTAAAAGATTCAAACTGATCCTTCTAAAAAAGAGAATATACAACTTCTTCATGATTAAGATTCTCTTGGGATGTTTGGAGTTTACGACTTCTTTATATTAATATTTTCATTAAGTTTCTCTTTTGAAGTGAAAGGGAAGAGAGAGTTTTGAAAGGAAAAAACAAATATATTTTAAAGGTTTTTTTAAAAAAAGTTTTTTTTTTTTGATATAAATGATAAATAAATATTTATATTTAATATTGTTAATACATGATATATTTTTAGTGAAGAGAGAAAGAATGAAAAATAAGATTGTTATTATTAAATGTTAAAACTGAATTACAAAGTATCTAATTAACTTGAGTACTAAGTAAGTAATATAACAAACTTTAACCTTAACTTAGAGTTGGACTAAACAACTTGGATTATACTCTCAACATATTCTCTTATAATTCAAATTACTAAGCACTAGCTAATCATAATCGATCTGAACTATTTCTAATTTCTTTCTCAAGGTTAGGAATATCTCGATCTCCAATTCTTTGGTGAAAATGTCGGCCAATTGTACTTCACTCGAGCAATGTCTTACTTCAAGTTCATCATATTTTACCTTCTTCCTTAAAAAATGAAACCAAGTCTCAATGTACTTACTCCTTCCATGCAGAACTGTATTCTTTGCATGATTAATGGCTGGCTTGTTATCGATCTTACAACACAGATATGATCCAAATTGATTGACACGCAACATAGGATCCTGCTATATATTCAACATCAAATGATGACAATGCTACCACAGGTTGCTTTCTCGTGCACCATGAGATACCACAAGTTGCTTTCTCGAGCACCATAAGATTGGGGTACCAAATACTTGAAAGAATAACCAGTTGTGCTTCTTCAATCTTCATTGTCTCCACACCAATCAACATCTAAATAGCCAGTAATCTCAGCTTCTTTACTTTCAGAATCTCGTGAAAATATAACTACATAGTTTGTCGATCTTTTTATGTATCTCAGAATTCTTTTTACAGCATTCATGTGTGACACCCTTAGTTCAATCATGTATCTACTCACTAATTCAACTTAAAAACCTATAGCAGATCGACTATTGCATAAATATCTCAAAGATTTGATAATTTATCTGAACAAAGTGACATCGACTTTGTCTTCCTCTCCATACTTCTCTAGCTTTAAATTTGGTTTGACAGACAAGTATGCAGGATTCGAGTCTTCAATCCTGAATCTCTTGAGTATCTCTTTGACATAATTTCGTTGATATAACACTGTATCTTGCTTCGACATTTAAAATTCCATGCCAAGGAAGTACGACAACTTTCCCATATCGAAAGAGCCTTAAGTATCATTGTGATAATTGGTGTTTATACCACTTATTGTGTGGTTTTTATTTGTATTTTCTATGACAATTTCCTTGTTTTATTTCCATTTTATGTGCTTTTGGTGTTTTTTATTTTATGTTTTCATATTGTTAGGAATGTATAGGATTAAATTAAAGTGAAAATGATCAATAATCGCATGAAAAAGAGGTCCTCCAATACAAAGTTCCTGTAAACAACAAGGTTGGGCCGTGTCAGCTGACATAGACTGTGTTGGCACAAAATAGTTTCCCCGTACATGCAACCAGAGAGAAAACGGTTGGGTAGTGTTGTTTGACATGATCCATGTTATTCAGCTATATCCCTCTGTTTTTCATAACACGCCCGTATTAGGCCTCACTCCACGTGTAAATTGTTTGCATTTTGTAACGGTTTCTAACCCTTGGTGTTTCCTAGCTGTTCTAAATTGATGCTCAATGCTCTTTAGTGTCCATTATACGAATTTAATTCCTTGAATTGTAATAATTTTCTATAAATAGGTCTATGATCATTAGAAAAATAGACATTTACCATAAGTTACATTATTCATCTTTAGTTTATGCTCTAAGTTCTTGATAAGTTTATTTTCCTGCAATTTTGTTCAAGCATTATGCACTAAAGTTTTCCCTTATTGATCAAAGTCTACTTTGTCTTATTTAGGTTATATTTATTCCTTACTTTTCATTATCATTTTACCTTTATTTTCAATCATGGGCGCTATTTACACGAACAATTATTTTTGCTTTGTTTTTAATCATGTTTGTGTAGTCTATTAGAGACGGGGGGGTCATGAGACTTGTCTCATGATACATCCCCTTTTGAATCATCTGTAAATTAATTATGAGAAATTATGGTTAATAGTTATTTTAGAGTCTGAGGTCTTAAACTCTTTTCATCGTTTGTGAAAGTTGAGGCAATTCAGATATCAATAATATACTAAAAGGGTATGCATCGGTATCCGATAACGGATTTCTAAACAACCAATTTTAAGGGATGCTGAAAGGGTGTCTCAAATTTGGTTGAGAAAGTTCTATCTTTATAGATGTGCAAAACAAAACTCTTAGATGATTAGTTTGGGCTAGCGAAAGCAGATGAACTATTCACCTAAGAGAGTATAATGCATTGATAAGAGTAGGTGTTGTACATTTTTATCTATTTTCTATAACTCAATCTAATTTGTCATAATTGAATCAGAGGGTCAATTGGGTATGTTGACACATGGATTCATGTACCATAAGTTATATTTATCATTATAAATTTTTATCTATTAATTTTATCTGCTAAACTAAAAACACTCAAATATTCGGTCATTCTAGATTTACATCAATGTGATATATATATATATATATATATATATATATATATATATATATATATATATATATATATATATATATATATATATATATATATATATATATATATATATATATATATATATATATATATATATATATATATATATATATATATATATATATATATATATATATATATATATATATATATATATATATGTAATTAAACAATTAGTCTCAGAGGTTCGACAACTTTTTATACTACTTTACACAACTGTACGCTTGCAGTAGTGTCACGTTGACTGGCCTCTATATCGCGATCCAATGCAAAATATAACTGAAACACATGGGATCAAATTTTAAAAAAGTAGTGGGGAATAGGCGCATTTAATGCGGTTCCATCATTGAAACACTTCATCACCCTTTTCTGGAATGTGTATTGACATGTCCAGTTAGAGTATGTCATGAATTATAAAGTGCTTGAGTGCACTTGAGTTGGCGTGTATCCATGAGTGGGAATTTAGTCTTCGATCTTATGATTTACTTTCATAACGAGTCTTGACTTTTCAGTTGTTGTTGCATATGAGTAGAGTGAGTTGAATATTTGGAAGTTTTTTAGCAACCTTTAGCTTTCAAGCATTATAATTACTTTTCCAAAAAAACTTTTTGTTCCTTCTTCATCGAGACTATCACATGAAGAGATTTAGTGTTTTCCTTAAAGTTTTTTTTTTCCTTTTTTTCATTCTTTTTTCTTCGTCAATCTCCCATAACCAGGTATCCTTCTAAATCAATCTTTACCTTCAGCATTTCCTATTTTTGGTAAGGATTAGAGATAATATTACTAATCTAGTGAGAGACTCTGGAGTGGAAACTTCATCGAGCTTATCCCCTTATTCTCCTTACCTTTCTATTAGTGGAAATCACATAATACCAAAAATCATAACCCTTTTTGCTGAATCTAGATCAAATTGGGCATCCGGGAATTCCTTGGAGGAAGAAACATCTTCTTCTAGACCGTTAGACACCCTTATATCAAATTTTGGCAAAAGAAAAAATTGCATTAAGGTCCCCATGCCCCTAGCGTCTTGTCGAAAAAGGAAGTGAGAGCCAACTCGTGAAGGCCGAAACATGCTAAATGTTTCATTCAGGTTCGTCTACGAGCAATTGGTTGTGATTTGAGCGAAAATGAGGCGTTGGATCACATGAATCTGTAAAGTTGGTCGGATGCACCAAAGTACGATTGGATGGATGCAAAAATAAATATCACTTCATCGACTCTGAGTACTGAGGCCTTTTTAAGCAATGTTGGGATTGTAGTTAGTGATTCTTCAAAGTAGTTGGTCCTTCTAGTGACAAGGGAGAAGTGGATATGCAACACTTTTGATGATTGTATGGTCTTGTTTCTTTAATTCCTATTTACAAGGATAGGACTTTGGCTTCCTTTTTTAAAATTTGAGGTAGTCGTCCTGAAACATTTAAAAGTTTCTCTTTCCCAGTTTCATCCAGGGTTATGGGCATACATAAAGGTCTTCCAAATGTGTGTTAAGTACAAATCATGGAAGATCTCTCTTAGCTTGTTTTTTGATCTTTACCATACGAGGCGTACTTCCTTGGATAACTTTTGTAACTAGGGCTTACTTACTTCCATCTGGCCTACCTTTGGTTTGACCCATTTACTCTTGACTAGGGTGATTTCATGGAACTATTTTATTGGTGAAGCCCCTCATCTTATGGATCATTATATTTTCTACTATATCCATGTTAACTCTCAAATAATGTCAAATTTTGTATCCAAAGTATTGGTCCAAGCTCTTTTTTAATCTATCTGCTTACTTCTAATGTACAAAGTCGAGTTCTCTTTAGCCAAACAAGGTGATGATGAAGAAGGAAATGCAACCTTGATTTCAAGGGATTGGCTATAACTTCTGGTTTAACCCTGGTGAGGTGTCTTCTACATATGTGAGGAAAAGGCGAATTGACACTTAAGCTCTCTTGAGTGCGGTTAGCTAATAGGAGAGGGGGAAGGTTTTCAGTGAGGGTGGAGCCTTCATGCTTCTTTTTACATGCGTGATTGAATTTTGCAAATAACATGGAGAAAGTAAGCAAGTTAAATATGTTATATATCCTTCTGGATGCTTAAGGAATTCGGGTTATGGTGAATACTGGAACTCATGCCCATGCCTTCACTCCTTTGGCAACCACTACTCATTCTTCTACCCCGACTATAAGAGCTTATGCTTTTGTGCTCATGGTGGATCTTTTTGTGGGTGATGCGGCTACTTGGTTAATGGAATAGATAATCTTACCTCTAATTTCGATGAAGATGGCCCAGGAGGAGGAGGGACATCAATCACCTCAGACTGAGTGTTCTCCAAAATAGACTTGGTTTGTTGAGGATGGTGCTTCTAGGGAAGGCACTCCATTCATAAAGATACCAAAAATATTATTTTCCTAGCCTCCACACAGTCTTGAGGAGGCTGATGTTATTGTTTCGACGTTAGGTTTGACCTTTATCAAGAATCTTTCTGAGGAAGATAAGATAAAACTAGCTTCTTAGCTTGCTCTCAGAGAGTTCAAAGTTGGTACCATTTTCTCTCTTATCTCTACTGGACGGGGTTATATCTTGGCCCTATGTAATCTTTCCCAAAAAATGGATACTTGGAAGTGGAAGGCAAAATCTATGGAGCTGAGGTGCACTAATCTCGAGAAGAAGCTTGTTGCGATGCAAGAGGAAGTTAAAACTACTATCTCTTTGAAAGAGGCTGCATACATACACATTCTTCGATTTCCTTTGACCATTCACGTATTGAGATGGAGGTTCTCTCGAGGATGCAGAGGAGTGGTATAAGTATGCTTCTGATTCTACTAAGAAGAATACTTTCCAGGTGGATGAGCATCAAAAAGCCATTTTTCAGGAAATTGAGTCAAATTCAAAGGCCATGAAAACTCTGCAAAACGAGGTGGCTAACTTGAAGTGGGAGCTTTGTGATTCTCTTGAGAAGACTATGTAGAACGTGCTTGGCATTCGTGAGGAAATTGTAAAGTATGCGAGGAAGATCTTCCCCAATGCTGTGATTTCTGTCTAGGCATTAGATTCATTAAAACCTTCCCACGGGGTGGCTCCAGGAGGTGCTCCTGGTACCTCAATTTCAAATTCTATGGCTTGATATTTAATGAAATATTTTACCTTGATACTCCAAGTGTTATTCACTTCAAAGCTTTGTGTTAATCTTTGCTTCAACATTGTCATTGTTTACGAATTGCCATAACTCCGTGGTTACTCTTTACTTTTCAAAGTCTTTGTTGATTTAAATTTTAGGTCAGATCACCAACGTTCTTTAGGTACGAAGAGTCTTTCATGTTGGACGTGAAAGCCTTAACTGATTGCTTTACAAAGGAAATAACATATTTAATTATAGTGAAAAGCCGAAAGTGCCTCTGGAATTTTACTATTTTTGCAACCTGGTGCATTGACTAATGTTGGCTACCATTTTTCGTTCCTAAAATTACATGTTGTGTTTAATATTACTGTTGTAGTAGAATATTGCTTTGTATGTCACACTTAGTAAATTTATTGTGTTCCCTGGGGCAAAACCTGGGATTAGGGAAGTGTTAAAAGTATTTTCGGTAGTGTTTATCGTATCCACAGGGATTGATGAGAATATGTGATGCTTGTTGTTCAATGGTTTAATGATTTAAGAAGGGGGTTTTCAATATGGTTTCTATTTTGTAACAAGATTTTTTAATAAGTAAAACAAAGTAAAATTTGGTTTTAGTTTGATAAAAAGAATGCCAAGATTAGGGTTCACTAATCTGTCATAAACGTATCCAACTAATCAAAGATGTGAACTTAGTTTTAACCAACATAATCGCGTATTCTCGCAAAAACGTTCATCTCTAAAGCGATTTTGTGAATGTTATTGTTTCGATCGTTAAATGATCTCTCTAAATAAAACTTGAAACAATAATCATTAAGATCAATACAAAGCGAATATCAACTTTCAAATCTATGTCTAGAGTTTGTATAGTTGATAAATGAAGAAACTAGGTCAAGACTTGAAAATTTCATGTCTAAAGCAATCCAAACTATAAATGTAACAGAATATAGAAAATGACTTCATCTATATTGATCAAAGCCTTGTTCACATACAAAAGATCAAGAAGAATACATAAAATCAGAACTAGCTACCTCTAACCTTGACAAAAGAGGGGTTTTAGCCACCCATTTTCATGATAGCTTGAGCAATAAGTTTCGGAAGAAGGTTGATCAACATCCGAGTCGAATAATCGAGATTGGATGGGAATCCACCTTCTTTTTGTGAAAGGTGGCTAAGAGATGATGAAAAATGGAAAAACTAGGGTTTTTACTCTGAAAAATCTCTAACAAGAAAAAGTACAAGAAAAAAAGATATTTTTACAAAAAGTACATGTGAGAGGAGGCCCCCCACTCATCATTCCTTATGTACTTAAGGCTCGTAGCGTACAACAATCGTTAACCTTTATTAAGTGTCTTAAGAAAGTTATGAGATGAGAAGAGAAGATACATGACTCTAAGGGGAACTAATATACCCTAATGTTAGCATGCAATGTGATCTTAAAGTTGGGATTGAAAATGGAACTACCTAATGTTATCATGCAAAGGATTGAAAGCCTAATGTCTCTCCTACTCCCAACTTAAACAGAGGGACTAGGAATCCTAAGGGATCATGGCAAGAAGCACAAGTAAACACATAGCAAATCAATCACAAATGAAAAGAAGATGAGAGACTTAAACAAGCCAATGCAATAGGAAAAGAAATATGAAATGCAAACATAAATGTAAACATGAGAAGATGCAACAAAATAAACACAAGTCAACAAGAGATGAGATGAAATGGGAGAAGTAAACTCCTACAACCAATTACCACCAATCATCAAGAGAGAAAGGTGTTATCAAAAGAAGCACAAACCAAGAAGTGAGGGAGGAAAGAGTGTGGGACAGCCACCACAACATAATCAACTCAAGCAAACACTTGCACAAAACTCAAAAACGAAATGCAAACAAGCAATGCAAAAGGAACACAAATGTTCATGACAAACTCAAAGTGTAGTCAACAACACTAAATCATCATGAACAAGTGTCAAACCACTAAAGGCAGAAGTGAATCACAAATGGAAGACCTCAAATTCAAGATCAAAACACCAAGCAAAGACAAGCATGATCAAGTTCAATTAGAGGACCAAAGTCTATCTAATCATCTCACACTTCAAACAAGTAGAAAGACAAGATCAAAAGGAAACTTGTGGCACAAGATACACATTCAATTGACCTCTAAACATGCAAGGCAACACCTCAAGCATGTTAATAAGAGCTAACAAGGCTTAAGAGGTGCTCAAGGGATCACTCATGATCATATCCCAAAGACTAGGTCAAAGATGTATGCATACACACCCTTAAAATGACTTGAATTTGAAGCAACCACCAAAAATAGAAGAAGACTCCAATAAATGCCAAATAAAATACCCAAGTTAAGATGAATCAAACACAAAACAGAAAGCAAAATTTCATGGCAAGATTCACCACAAAGCACCACCAATTAAATCCAAGAAGGCAAGGTGTTCCACTTATCAAGTGTGTGTCGAGGGTCCACAAAAAGGCAATGGAAAACAAATGAACAATGACCATTAATACCTCAAATCAAACCTCAAAAATACCTCAATCCATCACCTAAGTGAGAGAGAAGAATTGGTCCTAGGGGATATTTGAATGAAGGTCAAAAATCAAATTCAAGACAAAGTGTAAACCATAAAACCACTTTAATCATTAATTCCATTAAAATTAATAAAAATAAATGGAAAATAAAATAAAAATATTGAAAATTCAGAAGAACATTTTTTTAGTATTTTTGTGAAAAGCAAAACTATTTTAAAATAATTAAAACTTAAAATAGCAAATAAAAGAAATAAAATAAAATGAAGAACAAAGGAGGGTGTAGCCAACAAAACACAATACACTGAATCCATTGTATGCACGCATGGGCCTCTGAAACAGGGGTGTCATTAGCAAAAGCAAGGCCCAATACACATGAACTCAGCCTCCAATCATGAAACACGTTGTTTCATTAAATGACTTGGCATGCCAAATCAGATTCAACGCCACACCTAGACAAAGTCAAACCCACGCACGAGTGACACATCAAATGGTCAAGGAGTCAATAGCCACATCAGCTTTCCTCCTCAGACACCGAAGCTAGGGCTCCGGTCGTCTTCTCCGGGAGGCTCGCCGGAGCTCAAACTCTAAATCTCCATGAAGCTCAGAAACAAGGACCCTACCCCACGTAAAAGGACACGCTGAACCCAAATCTGGCCTCAAAATGGATGAAAAACAACCCTAAGGCCCTTAAATCATGACATGAAAACAAGATGCACCAAGTGGAAACCCATTAAACAAAGCTCAAAAGCAATAAAAACTTGCCTCTAACCATAGAGGACTTCAGAGAAACCAACGATGAGTTTAAACAAGGCACTCATACAGGCCCATGTTGGCTGTTTCACTTGATTTTCAATTTTGGCCAAAAATCTTCTTTCATGCACATACATGAGTATGGCTCTTTTGCATTCATTATTGGGTCAGCAAATGGCTCTTAGGGTGTGTAGAAATGGATTGTGGAAGTTTGGTGAATTGAGAAAGAGTTTGTACCAAGTTTTGATCCTTACTTTTTATGGTATGGAAATGTGAAAAACGGCATGAAAAATGGTTCAATGTTGGTCTAAATGAGGTAAAGGTATGAAAGAACAATATATGGTGATGATGTTGTCTCCAAAATTCAAAAACAAGAGCACTTTATGACTTGTAATGAAAGAAACTCATGTCATGTCCAAAAATCAAATTTTCACCTTCATTATGGTTCAAATGATCACACCAATCATCAAACATCATGGATATTGAACTCAAGATGATGTTAAGGCAATTAGACACAAGTTTCATGTTGGTTGAAAATGGATTTGAGGTCATGAAGTTCATGGAAATGACCTTTGAAGTTAATGACCTAAAGTGAGGTTTCCCAAAAATACCCTTGCCTTGTGAATACCATAAATTGAAATACACACATGAGAATGAGGACTTCTAGGAATTTTTGGAAAGCTAAGACCATGAGAAACAACTTTCATGTTCACTTGAAAGTGACGAAAAGCATGGTTCCATGTGAAAAATGCCTTGGAAGTGAGTTGACTTTGTGTACCTCAAAAGTCTCTTCATCTGATGACACCAACTTGTTGAAACCATAACTTGAGATGCACAAACTCAATGGATGAGTCCTTGTACTCAAAAGAAATCTTAAAGGATGATGAACAAGTCTCATGTTTGTTGGAAAATGAGATTGAACTTGCATCATAGTGAAAATTGTCCTTGAAGTTAAGCACCAAAGAAGGGGATTTTACACTAAAATCAACTGAAACCCTAATTTAGTAACTCCATAAACTATTGAATCTCATTGATTTGATCTCAACATGACATCCTAGATGCTCCATTATGACTTCTCATGTCTTCAATGGTCAAGAACCAAGTCTTAAGTCTTCTCAAGTCCACAGTTGACTTTGGTTGACCAGATGAAACCCTAAACTGTCATCCATTGACTGAGGCTCTTGCAAATGACTTGAATGACCACACAAACTCCATAAAGACCCCTCAAGATGCAAATTGAACCCTTGAATCATGCCTTGCCCAAATAGGTAACCTCATGACCCTTTGATGATCTTCAAGATAGGATGTGACACCTATACATAAACCATCTCCTCTCAAGGAGCTATGAGACTCAACTCTGATGGTAATGAACCCTTGTAGGCTGGCAAATGATACCCTTGCTTGAGCTTGAACAAGAAATATTTCTCTTGAATGACAAAAACAACCTCTTGATCTCCTGTCTAGAGCCAATGTTATGCAAATGAAAATGCTAAATGATATGAAACATAAGCCAAGTTAGAAATAAAAGGTTGGTCAAATCTTGGGGTGCAACAGGGTGAAGAGAAAGAACAGACTCGATAGAACATCGTCGCCCTATGCCTACGTATTCCCTCGTGCAGTGGGAAAGTCAAAGTCAACGTAGTTTGGGAAACTATAGGTGATGGGGGGGGGGGGGGGAAGTTGCTCGCCAAGACATCGTTGTCTTGTGCCTACGTATCTTCATATGGTATGAGAAATCAGAGCAAACATAGTTCGGGTTACTAGACCACTGATTGGTTAAGTGTTTTTTCTGAGTGACGCTAAGTTCCCGTTCCAACAGTTAGGGACGATGCCTGTTTGTGGTAGAACAGAAAAGTAACGTACTCTTTTATGAAAACGGAGTTTGAAGAGCAGTCCCGAAGGATAAAAGGTTTGATTTTTGTTTGTGAGTTTGAGTGAAGTGGATTAAGTTAGTTTGAGACTCACGTCGCACTAAAGATTATGACACGAGGGCGATATGCGACAGGGCATACGCTAAACACTCTAGACAGGCGGGGAGAAACCCCCCACTCATCATTCCCCATGTACTTAGGGCTCGTAGTGCACAATGCTTATCATTCTTTATTAAGTGTCTTGAAGAAATTTGAGATGAGAAAAGAGAGACGCGCGTCTAATGGAAACTGAACCCTAACTATTATCATGCAAAATGGCCTTAAGATCAGGATTAGAAGGGAAACCTACCGAATGTTGTCATGCTTGGATTGAAAGTCTAATGTCTATCCTACCTCTAACTTAATCAGAAATTAAGTCGAGCTAGGAATCCTAGATGATCATGTGAGCAAGCACAAGTAAACACTAACCAATTCAATCACAAAATAAACGATGTCGTGATCTCAGCCACGAAACAAAACTGAGTGACTCCTCGTCCACAACCAAAAGAACAATGTCGTGATCTCAGCCACAAGGCAAGACTGAGTGACTCCTCATTCACAGAGTACACCAAAATGGTAACCAACAAAACTAAAGTAGCTGTTGAATTTGCATACAAGTCAAACATATAACTAAGAGTGAAGACTCCTCAATCAGCAGCAAGTTATAATCAAAGATGCCAAACTCTAAATCAACAAAATTGTAAGGAATGAATCAAAGTTATACAAGTATAACCAAAACAAACAAATAGCAGCAACAAGAGTGCTCCAGCACAACGTAGTTGTAACTTCCAACAAACAAACGAGAGTAGCTTCTAATGGCTTCTATCTTCAGAAAAGAAGTGTATACGTAAGCATTATTTCCTACATTCAAGTCAACTTGTACACAAAGAGAAAATTAGTAACATCAACTAATGAGAACTCATATACAATCTCAAAGATCGACATGATTAAGCAAACACAAATATGCCAAGTGTCAAAATACAAATCTCACCAAACAAATCAACCATCAACAAGAGAAATAAATAAAGTTAGTCACGAAGATTCTAATGAAAATAAATAAGAAAATAAAATAGTGATCCTACAAAAAAAGGAAATTAAAACTTTATGAAAATCATTTGAAAAATTAACCTAAATTAATAAAGATTAACAAATGTATTAATTAAATAATTAACAAAAATTATTAATAAAGATATTAGCAAGAAATTTTAATATAAAATTAATAAAATAAAAAGGAAACTAAGAGTGCTCATCGGAGCACTGTTTGCTCTTATTCACAAGCTATACCACATTCATTTACTTTATGAAACCCACTAATAACATTACCGTCGACAGAGCTAACAATAGCAGACAGAGTTTCTGCAGACTTTGAACATTAGTTTAGCAAATAATCCTCATCATTTAGTATGTGAGGTGATTCATCAGCAAATCTACTTTTCCTTCAACACAGGCAAACAAGACGATTCTCTTAACAAAAGTATCAGACGAATCGATCCATCTCACGACCCATTTAGCTTTTTCGCAATACAATGAATCGTTTCGATAGCGTGAAACAAACAGTTCTTCTTAGCAGAATCTTTGATATACGCTTTGAGGAGGAGAGAATATAGCTCGGAATGAACATTCTCAATCACGATCTAAAACCCGTAGAAAGTACACGCCTATGAGATTTAAACCTCTTTCATGAATCTTCTGGCAAGATTCTCCAAGACGATACTGTCGGAGGAGGAAAAGAAGGCAAGAACATGCGAAACAAAATGGAGTTCACCGTTGGTGAGAGAGATCTAGAGAGATCGACTTCTTCTGCGGTTAAAAAAAGAAGAAGCTTCTACTTTATTTGTACATTTCCCAAATTTTAGAGTATTGAATTGGGAACATGCATAAACGGTATGGGTTAGGGGTGAGAATTAGTTCTTCTGGAAAAGCAGACATTGTTTGGTTTGCGTTTGAAAAAAGGTGATTATTTGAGAAGTGGGAAATGGTTGTTTTTTACGGTTAGGGTTTTGGTGTTTTGGAGAGCAAAAAACATTCAAAGTTGTGTGTGGTAGTAGGAATGCAGGACCTCGTTGAGAGAGAGGATTTTCGGAAAAAAAAACATAATGAGGAAAAATTGAAGAAAAGTTAATGGGCGGCTGTTGTGTGTTTTTGAAGGGTTGAAGGTGTGATGGTGGATGAAGATAAGTGATTAATTCTGAAACTAAGGAGTAGAGGTGGTGAACTCGGAAGTTGCAGAGTGATTTTCTGCAGATTGTGAATTTGAGGAGGGAGCTTCAGCGCTGAAGATGATGAGTGAATTGTGGTTCATGATTTGCCCAGAAGTTTTTTTTTCGAGAATGATGTTCGTCCAATCTTTACACTGGAATCGAAATAGTATAATAGTATTTGATTTGGAATTTTGTTAGGATATTCCAATTTTTTTTCTGCTGTCAAAGCATAGTTCTCAGAGGTGGAGCTGTTCCTTTTTTATTTCTCAGTTTTTTTCCAAATAATCTCTTCTTCTCTCCATCTTTTCTCTCTATAAGCTTCTCTTTTTTTGTACTGTGGTTGTTTGGCTTTGTTTTTGCTTCCTGATTTTCGTGCAAGTTGGTTTACGGATGCAGAGTGGTAGCAGTACGTGGTTTGTTTTGGAGCAGATTATTGTCTGGCGTGCTTCATGGCTCCGTTCGTTTTGTACTTTTCGCTTGTGGCCGGAGGGTAGTTTTTGAGTGTTGTGAAAAACAAAAAAAAATTACAGGATGGTTTGTTGGTGAGAATTAATGTCCTGTGCAGATCACGTACCATGGCAAATGTTGTAAAAGAGGTGGCTAGTGAGTTTCTTTTCTTCATTTTGGTGTAAATGGACTTACCTTGTAATGACTTGTAATGGGCTTTTGGCAATTAGAATTGAACTTTATTTAGGTAATGGTTTTGAAGGTGGATAATAAAAATGAAAATTGGAAAGAATTGAATATTAATGGGCTTGAAAATGGATTATTGATTATTAATTTGTAAATGGAAAATTAAATACTAATTTTGAAATTTTATGAATGGTTAAATAAATATAATAAAAGAATGAAGATGAATGGATCCAAAGATGGATTAGCAGAAGTAGATTTAGAAAAATTGGTCAAATGGATAAAATTGGAAGTGAATAAAAAATTTAGAATAAAAATGAATAAATGAATTAAAACACAGGTAGAAATAGTTTTGGACATCTACAAATGGATATTTGAACTTGACCCTGAATTTGATGAACCTGAATGACTCTCCACCAATACTTTCCACCAACACACACCTTGATTGTCTTTAATCCAAAAACACACTTGAAACTATTCCAGCAGTCTTTGCTAAAATAGGTGCAACTACCACTGAACAATCAACTGAATGAGACAAACTCTAAATCTCCGATTAAGAGAATCTTGAATCACCATGATTTTGCCTGAGTAATTCCTGGGAAAAATAAATCCACAGAGGAGCATAATTTAAACTGATGATCATGATGATCCTGCTCTTCTGCACCAAACCTCACATGAACCACCGCTTGATAACCTGATGAATCTCACACACAACAATTTGACCTTGGATGCACACTGGCTGAGAAATAAATTACCGGCACGGATAACTTGCACTTGAAGCAAACTTTCGACGGTTTAATGAAGATGAGGTCAAACTCCCACCCGACCTTGATCATGACTGAACAACGACACTTGCCTTGAAACCATGACATCTTCCCTGATAAATCTGATCTTCAATCCATGATGAGAAATAAACCTGAACCCTTAGCTAGCTGGATATAAGCTTGCCGACAAACTTGCTCCCGAGGGTTGATGAAACCCTAGGCCCTTGATGCTTGACAATTCATTATAGAAAGTAAACCTGACACTTGATGCTTTGGTTCAGAACAACTCCTGATCCCATGTCTTAGAAGACCAGTGCAAAGTATGATAATGATGATGCAAGTGAGTGCGAAGCAAAAGCTGGCCAAAGTTAGAAAACGTTAGGGCAAATTTTAGGGTACTATAGCTGCCCCTATTCAATCGACTTGGACCTGAAGGTAAGAAAAGCAATTATTTTTGAACATTCAAGGTAAAAGGTGATTGAATATTAAAAGAACCCAGAAATTTACCACCTGCGGGGATGTATATAGTGAAGTGATTGCCAGCCGAAGGTGGACTTAAAGGCAGTGGGTACCAACCAAAAGTTAGGATGACCGTCACAGTAACCAATTAGAATGATAACAAGGGCTACTAAACAAAATTTAGGATAACCAGGGAATTGTATCCAAAAGTTGTGAAAGAGAGGCTACTAACCAAAAGTCAGGATCACCCAGAAGATTACCAACCAAAATTCGGAATAAAAGCTACTAACCAAACGTTAGGATCGCCAAGAGAAGAAACCAACGAACAAAAGTCAGGATTGTCAACAAATAAACGGATAGCTGCCGACCAAAAGTCGGAATCACCAGGATGTCTACTGAATGCGAACTTGATCGAGAACGAGGCCTACCAACCAAAAGTCGGGATAACGACTCCGCGGGGAATAAAAGAAGATCCACCAACCAAAAGTCAGGATAAAAACTACTAACCAAAAGTTAGGATCACCAGGAAAGGAGACTACCAACCAAAAGTTGGGATAACGACTCTACAGGGGAATAAAAGAGGACAACCAACCAAAAGTCGGGATAACATGCACATAACGACGAACTACCAACCAAAAGTCGGGATAACATCCAGGAAATAATGGACTACCAACCAAAAGTCAGGATAACATCCACAAGACGATAGACTACCAATCAAAAGTCGAGATAACATCCACAAGACGATGGACTACCAACCAAAAGTCGGGATCGTCAAAAGATAGGCAAGAAGTATAATCGACCGATTTACAACCTGAAAAGAAAACTCTGTTGGGGAAAGAGAAGCTTAAACAAACAAACTCTGTTGGGGAGCAAAAGCAAGATGAAAACATGATTGGGGATGGGGTAAAATACCACAAAGGCTCATGAATTATGCCGTTATCTGCTGGGGAGATGTCTGGCAACGAAAGTATCAAACTTGGCTTATCCTTCGCATGCATATGTTTGAATATGGCGTAATGCTCCATACGAAATGGAAATACTGCGCACTTAGGAGGATGCTATGCAAAACGCAAATGCTAAGGAACACCACCAAGAAAAGGTGCCGAGAGAAACGACAAGCAAACTTGTTGAACAATATGCCCTAAATGGCCTTCTGAAATAGAACTCTTCTGGGAACAATTCCATTCTGCTGGGAATTGAGAATAACATCCATCAGAAAGTTGTCCCAAAGATCTTACTTTGAAGAATACCAATGACCATTGGACTCTGCTGCGGATGTCTACCATTCCTAATTTAGTCGCCGAGGGAATCAACATTAATCTCTGCTTGGGAAGAGAAGTCAATGACATTGATCCTGTCGGGGAACGACGTTGAGTTCATCCTGCTACTGGGGATAATTTGAATCTTATCCTGCTGGAGATAAGTGCACACTATTGCTAGCGAGATATTTCTGATTTGATAACATTATCCTGTGGGGATACATAATCCCTACTGTGGGATAGGTGCCTGACTACCTATCAACACCCTGTCTGATGTAATCAGCTTTTGAATACTCGTCAGGGAATATAAAACCCTGAACTCCTGTTGTAGAGGAATGATTCACCATGTGCTACTGACATTGTTAGAACCTCAATCGTCTTTGTCGGGGAGAGAACTCTACTAGGGAGAAGTTAGATCAATACAAGCATCGTGTTGGGGAATGTGATAACATGTGAACCACGGGGAATGATTGTGCCAAGTACAGTTGGGCTTTTGGTTTAGGGATGGGGCCAAATTTATGGTGATTGGGATTTTTCATGGATTTATTCTTGGTTACTAATGAAATTGGATTTTGAGAGGGAACTACTAGAAGAGAATTGGTATTCAAGGAGTAGACTATCAGACAAAAACTGGTGGCAAAAGGTTAAGTTGTCAGACGAGAACTGACTTCTAGCTTTGGTGTCAGACGGGAACTAATTTATGGTTTGCCAGACGAGAACTGGACTTTGAAACCGTGTTTGCCAGATGAGAACTGGTTAAACAATATGCTAAAGAACGAGTAACCAGACAGAAATTGGTTTAAAAGCTGACATGTACCAGACGGGGACTGGTATTTAATGAAGGGTTGACCAGACGAGAACTAGTTTGAAGGTTTGTCATACGAGAATTAGACTTTGGAAGTGATTTCGGTTACAATGTTCTGACAAGTAACATGTTCAGGCTGTGGGATGAAGAATCCAATGACAACATGAAAGGGTAAGAACATTCCCAGCAATGGAAAAGAGGTCATTTGTATCAAGGCTTTTTAGAAGGCTAGTATTGTGATGAGGTGATGGCATGATTCCCTGACACTCGTCTTAAAGTCAACAGTTGCTGATGAAAATGAACTTGCTTGAGTAGCTTGCCCCAGTGTAGTTCAACTTGCCACAATATGATCTTTGGGAAAGTTCATCTTGAAAAGAAAGTAGCTTGCCATGAGACGACCTCGAGATGGCTTGCCCCAGAATTTGTATCACGAAAATATTCATCCTTAATTAACCGACTCTCGTAGTGGTTGGCTTCAATATACTCTTGAAGTAGCTTGCCCCTGAATGAGCGTTGAAGCGACTTAACTTGTCTCGATTGAACACTGGAGGGATCTGCCTTTAATCGACAGAATCTCTAGGTGACCTACCCCTGATTGAGATGATTCACTTTTGATCAACCGGTTCTTGAATGCCTTGCCCCATAACCAACCGATGCCTGGGGATTTGTCTTCAACTGACTAATTCCATACTCATTGGATGTCAATGACCCAGATCCATAGTGCTACAAAATATATTTGATTCTGATCCAAACTGCCGAATGATTCAGTCCTGTTTAATTGCCCCTTGTTGGACTTTCCTCGATGTCAACTACTGACTTGTAATTAAATTTTTTTTTCACGAATGGTAATTTTAATGTGATGCTCATGCAGATTTTGAAAAATCAATTATTATTAGAATGATGTGATAGTGTGTGATGAATGGACCAAAAGTCCAGACGCAGTGCTGATTTAGCTAATGAAAGATATGGCAAGAATATGATTAGCAAATCATGTAGGAGTCAGTTTACTCAACCTTAATGTAGTATGCCTTCAGAATAAACCCTGCCTCAATTAGGTCTTTAAGAGTTGAATCATGGTCTGGTTCACGGTTATTGAAACAAAAGGATGAAAGGCTCAAAGTTTTGATTATTACCCACCCCTTATTCATGATGATCTTCAATCCCATGTTCAGCTAAGTTGGCACAAACGCTCACCTTTCAAAAAAATCCACTGAATGGTAAGAGTGATGGTTAAGGAATCCTCAAGGCTTTCGAAGTGACATTTACCCCTCTTGTCTTCTTTGTCTGTAATCACACGACTTTATTCTTGTTTGAGGATTTTTCTTTTGTGATATTTTCCTTTTATTCTTTTATTCCCTAATTTTTGCCTAGACTGATTCTTTTTTTCAAAATATTTTTGATGTCCAGCGGGATGCCCTAATTTTACCTAAGTTTTTGCTTTCAAGTTTTCTTTTTTAACTTAGCGAACCTTTTTTCTTTCTCCTTGAAACAAATCATGTGACACTGGCTGTCTTTATTTCTCCGAAAGGATTGTGACTGTCTTACTCCTGATTGGTGAGGTATAGCCATTGTTGTTGATGAGATACAATGTGATTGGTCCTCGAATGGGGACACTCCTCTATAAAATTTGAACGCTCAATCAAATTAACTGATAACTACCCTGCCCCAGGTTAAGATGTGAGGGTTTGAGAGTCCAAAAGAAACTCCTACTTCTAGGCTCGAAGTGGTTAACTAGAGACTAACTCCTTATTTCTCTGGTGTTTAGGGGGTTTGAAACAATTCCTGTATGTCATCAGCAGGGTTTTATCCGAAAGCGTATGATCAGCAATTATGAGTATTCGGTTTTCGTCATCCTCCCTCCAATCTTTGCTAAAACAACAGTGATAAAGTGGAGTTGATAAAAGGTGTATGTGTTTGTGCTTTGCAATAAATAAGAAAAAATGAGCGAATGCGACATGATTAATTCAGAAAATGCATAATCACTTCATTAATATTACCATTCAAAACAACAATGTTTAAAAACAAGTAGCAATTGACAAGAAAGAAACTACAAATGCAAATGATAAAAGCGCCCAAGGACTGCCAATGTTGAGGATATCTTCCTGTCTGGATCACTGTCTTTTGGAGATGACCCTTGGAATCTTCGAGCTTAAACAGCTAAGAGGTTGACATGAACAACCAAACCTCCTTCTGGAAAGGAAATGTACCCTTTGTCAATCAACTGTTGCACTTTGGCTTGGAAGGCTTCGCAATCTTCGGTTGACTGCCCCATGGATCCTCCATGATATCCACACTACACATGGGGATTGTACACAAGAGGGTAAGGTTCTGGCACAGGCTTAAGAGTCTTGGGCTCCACCAATGAGTTTTGAATCAGATGTGGCAGAAGTTGACTGTACAACACGGGGACTGGATGAAGGGGATCAATCCCTCTTTCCAAGTTGTTGCGAGGCCTATTCTGATTCTGGTGCTGATTTTGATAACCTCGGCCATGGGCTCGTTGATTTTCATGAGGAACGACCCAAGGTTTCTGATGTAGTGTCCTAGGCATAACCGTCTGTCCATAAGGATAACGTGACTCTAGAGATAAAGACTGGTGTAAAAATGAAGAGCCAAAATATTTCACCGGTTCACCCTGAGAATACTCAACATCTGCCATGACTACATTGATTATAATTTCTTCTTCCTCTTGGGAGTTACTGAGGAATTTAGTTTCACTAGCCTGACTGCTCGAGACATCCTGAATTTTTCCATTTTTTATGCCACTTTCAATGCATTCTCCTGCTATTATGAGGTCAGAGAAGTTTGGTGTAATTCCAAGCATTCTTTCAAAGTATGGGCTCTGCAATGAGTCTACAAACATGTCTGCTAACTCTTAGTCTAGAAGCGGTGGTTGCACTCTGAAAGCCAATTATCTCCACCTCTGAGCATACCTTCTGAAGGATTCATTGTTCTCTTAAGACAAGCTTTTCAACTGCATGCGACTGGGAGCCATGTCAAGATTATATTCGTACTGCTTCAGAAAAGCCTTAGTTAGGTCTATCCATGATTGGATCTGACCATTCTCTAACTGCATGTACCAACTCCAAGATGCCCCACTCAAACTGTCTTGGAAATAGTGAATCATACACTTATCATTATGCACAAATAAGGTCATTCTTCTACAAAACATCACCAAATGTTGCCTCGGGCAGTTATCTCCCTTGTATTTCTCAAACCTCGATGTTTTGAAATTTGGAGGTAATATTAGGTCGGATACCAGGCACATATCCGAAGCGTTGAGACTAAAAGTATCTTGAACTTCCAAGGCTTTGAGTTTTTCATCCAACACATGAAATCTTTTAGCATACTCAAGAGCTTTTGGGTCCTTAGTCTTCATCATCAGGACCCCCCTTTTGGAATTCGACACAAAGAAAGCAATATCATGACAATCTGTAGTACAAGGAGAAGAGGAACGTCCATTTTGGACAACAAATAGTTCATGCAAGTCTTGATTCTCAATAGAGAGCTGCACAGACTAAGCTGGTGTAAGGTTATTCACTTGTGGAAGATCTTCATCAAGCAAAGAATCGTATAGAGGGTTAATCGTCACAGTAAAACCCGGTAGGGTATCAACATTCTGGAGGTTGTTTCCTGACATAGCTACCAATAGCTCCCAACTTGATCTTACTTCTTGATACTGCTTGATCCTGCTTCAAACACTTTGTCATCTTCCAACAGTCACCACTAGTTCAGAATGAGTACCGGGGAATCAACTAGCTGATTAAAGATAAAGGTGGAATGAGAGTTCTGGCCGGATGAAGAATGATATGCAAAATGATACAAAGATTTTTATGCTATGCAATGCAAAAGACATGGGACCAAAGGCTCCACAAATTCTGAATAACTGTTGCGCCGTTGGCTGAATAAATCTATAAGTCTGCTCTGAAGAAAATACCGAAATACCAGAATACCAAAGCATTGAGATGATAGAAAAACCCAAAATACCCAAGATCAAAAGTCTGCACTGACGAGAAAACCAGAAAACCGGGTTGGTTGAAGGTCAAAGTTTCCTGCAAAACCCTTCCCACTACAGGTAGGACCTAGTCTCTGCAAAGGTATGACATCCTATGCAGATTGTTAGTATCACGGACTCTCAGGTCGAGAAACGATGATACGTTCACCATTTCTAGTTTGGCATCATGGTCAATCAAGGAGGTCTCAACTGACTTCCCAATGAACGGTCTCCAGAGTCATTAGCTTTCAGATTCAACGCCCCCTCACCTTTCCAAAACGCACAGGATAGGATGTCTTCAAAGAAAACCTCGTCTGAACGCAAATTTCATGAGGGCTCTTGCATGCCAAACATGCAATCCCGCACTACTCTCCACACTAATACTAGGTGTGTACTCAAGCCTGGGTATTGGGCTTATCTCTTAATGGAATACCCTATCCAATAGCACAACAACAGTATGATAATAATGATAAAGTGTGGAAATAAAATGTAAATGCAATAATATAAAAAAAATACCACATATATACACACAAATATACACACCCAAAAATATAAAGCAAACAAGCGTAAGGATTGACTCACATAGGGAAACAGTTGTCCCCAGCAGAGTCGCCAGCTGTCGCAACTGCGAAAAAGGGTCAGCGGAAAACAAACAGAAGAGTCGCCACCGAACTTTATTTATCCCAAAGACAGGGAAAGGAAACGATCAAAGAAAACATAAAAGAATGGGAGAAGACAAGGTCATCGCAACAAAATCTTGGGTTCGGAAGTCGGTTACGCAAGGGGAAGGTATTAACACCCCTTACGTCCGTTGTACTCAACGAGATCCACTCTTGTTGTCTAATCTATGGATGAAAGTTATCTAAAAGCTATTGTTAAATAGGGGTGAAGAGAAAGAACAGACTCGATAGGAAATCGACGCCCTATGCCTACGTATTCCCTCGTGCAATGGGAAAGTCAGAGTCAACGTAGTTTGGGAAACCACGGGTGATGGGGGGAAGGTTTCTCGCTAAGACATCGTTGTCTTGTGCCTATGTATCCTCATCTGGTATGAGAAATCAGAGCAAACGTAGTTCAGGTTACTAGACCACTGATTGGTTAAGTGTTTTTTATGAGTGATGCTAAGTTCCCATTCCAGCAGTTAGGGACGATGCTTGTTTGCGGTAGAACGAAAAAGTAACATACTCTTTTATGAAAATGGAGGTTGAAGAGAAGTCCCGAAGGATAAAAGGTTTGAATTTTGTTTGTGAGTTTTAGTGAAGTGGATTGAGTTAGTTTGAGACTCACGTCGCACTAAAGACTATGACACGAGGCCGAATGCGTCGCATATCGGCCAAAGGGCATATGCTAAACACTCTAGAAAGGTGGGGAGAAACCCCCCACTCATCACTCTCCATGTACTTAAGACTCGTAGTGCACAATGCTTATCATTCTTTATTAAGTTTCGTGAAGAAATTTGAGATGAGAAAAGAGAGACGCACAGAAGGTCTAAGGGAAACTGAACCCTAACTGTTATCATACAAAATGGCCCTGAGATCAGGATTAGAAGGGAAACCTACCTAATGTTGTCATGCTTGGATTGAAAGTCTAATGTCTCTCCTACCTCTAACTTAATCAGAAATTAAGTCGATCTAAGAATCCTAGAGGATCATGTGAGCAAGCACAAGTAAAAACTAACCAATTCAATCATAAAAGAAACGATGTCGTGATCTCAGTCATGAAACAAAACTGAGTGACTCCTCGTCCACAACTAAAAGAATGATGTCGTGATCTCAGCCACAAGGCAAGACTGAGTGACTCCTCGTTCACCACAGAGTACAACAAAATGGTAACCAACAAAACTAAAGTATCAGTTGAATTTGCATACAAGTCAAACATATAACTAAGAGTGAAGACTCCTCAATCAGCAACAAGTTATAATCAAAAATGCCAAACTCTAAATCAACAAAATGGTAAGGAATGAGTCAAAGCTATACAAGTATAACCAAAACAAACAAATAGCATCAACAAGAGCCCTCCAGCACAGCGTAGTTGTAACTTCTAATAAGCAAAAAAGAGTAGCTCTTAATGGCTTCTATCTTCAGAAAAGAAGTGTATACGTCAGCATCATTTCCTACACTCAAATCAACTTGTACACAAAGATAAAATTAGTAACATCAACTAATGAGAACTCATATACAATCTCAAAGATCGACATGATTAAGCAACCAAAATATGCCAAGTGTCAAAATACAAATCTCACTAAAACAAATCAACCATCAACAAGAGAAATAAATAAAGTTAGTCACCAAGATTCTAACGAAAATAAATAAGAAAATCAAATAGTTATCCTACAAAAAACCGAAATTAAAACTTTATGAAAATCAATTGAAAAATTAACCTAACTTAATAAAGATTAACATATGTATTAATCAAATAATTAACAAAATTTATTAACAAAGATATTAGCAAGAAATTCTAATATAAAATTAATAAAATAAAAAGGAAACTAAGAGTGCTCATCGGAGCACTGTTTGCTCTTATTCACAAGCTATACCACATTCATTTACTTTATGAAATCCACTAATAACATTACCGTCGACAGAGCTAACAATAGCAGACAGAGTTTCTGCAGACTTTGAACATTAGTTTAGCAAATAATCCTCATCATTTAGTATGTGAGGTGATTCATCAGCAAATCTGCTTTTCCTTCAACACAGGAAAACGAGACGATTCTCTCAGCACAAGTATCAGACGAATCGATCCATCTTACGATCCATTCAGCTTTTTTCGCAATACAATTAATCGTCTCGATAGCGTGAAACAAACAATTCTTCTTAGCGGAATCTTTGATATATGCTTTGAGGAGGAGAGAATATAGCTCGGAATGGACATTCTCAATTGCGATCTGAAACCCGTAGAAAGCATACGCCTATGAGATTTGAACCTCTTTCATGAATCTTCCGACAATATTCTCCAAGATGATACCGTCGGAGGCGGAAAAGAAGGCAAGAACATGTGAAACAAAGTGGAGTTCACCGTTGGTGAGGGAGACTAGAGAGATCGACTTCTTCTGCGGTAAAAAAAAAAAAGAAGCTTCAACTTTATTTGTACATTTCCCAGATTTTAGAGTATTGAATTGGGAACATGCAGAACGGTATGGGTTAGGGGTGAGAAGTAGTTCTTCTGGAAAAGCAGGCATTGTTTGGTTTGTGTTTGAAAAAAAAAGTGATTATTTGAGAAGTGGGAAATGGTTGTTTTTTACGGTTAGGGTTTTGGTGTTTTGGAGAGAAAAAACATTCAAAGTTGTGTATGGTAATAGGAACGCAGGACCTCTTTGAGAGAGAGGATTTTCGGGAAAAAAAACACAGAATGAGGAAAAATTGAAGAAAAGTTGATGGGAAGTTGTTGTGTGTTTTTGAAGCGTTGAAGGTGTGATGGTGGATGAATATAAGTGATTAATTCTGAAACTGAGAAGTGGAGGTGGTGAACTCGGAAGTCGCAAAGTGATTTTCTGCAGATTGTGAATTTGAGGAGGGAGCTTCAGCGCTGAAGATGATGAGTGGATTGTGGTTCATGATTTTCCCGGATGTTTTTTTTCCGAGAATGATGTTCTTCCAATCTTTATACTAGAATCGAAAGAGTATAATAGTATTTGATTTGGAATTTTGTTAGGATATTCCAATTTGTTTTCTGTTATCAAAGCAGAGTTCTCAGAGGTGGAGTTGTTCCTTTTTTATTTCTCAGTTTTTTTCCAAAGAATCTCTTCTTCTCTCCATCTTTTCTCTCTATAAGCTTCTCTTTTTTTGTATTGTGGTTGTTTGGCTTTGTTTTTGCTTCATGATTTTTGTGCAAGTTGGTTTACGGATGCAGAGTGGTAGCAGTATGTGGTTTGTTTTGGAGCAGAGTATTGTCTGGCGTGCTTCATGGCTCCGTTCGTTTTGTACTTTTCGCTTGTGGTTGGAGGGTAGTTTTGGAGTGCTGTGAAAAACAAAAAAAAACGTACAAGATGGTTTATTGGTGATAATTGATGTTCTGTGTAGATCACGTACCATGGCAAATGTTGTAAAACAGGTCGCTAGTGAGTTTCTTTTCTTCATTTTGGTGTAAATGGACTTACCTTGTAATGACTTGTAATGGGCTTTTGGCAATTAGAATTGAACTTTATTTAGGTAATGGTTTTGAAGGTGGATAATAAAAATGAAAATTGGAAAGAATTGAATATTAATGGGCTTGAAAATGGGTTATTGATTATTAATTTGTAAATGGAAAATTAAATACTAATTTTGAAATTTTATGAATGGTTAAATAAATAGAATAAAAGAATGAAGATGAATGGATCCAAAGATGGATTAGCAGAAGTAGATTTAGAAGAATTGGTCAAATGGATAAAATTGGAAGTGAATAACAAATTTAGAATAAAAATGGATAAATGAATTAAAACACAGGTAGAAATAGTTTTGGACATCTACAAATGGATCTTTGAACTTGACCCTGAATTTGATGAACCTGAATGACTCTCCACCAATACTTTCCACCAAACACACCTTGAGTGTCTTTAATTCAAAAACACACTTGAAACTCTTCCAACAGTCTCTGCTAAAATAGGCGCAACTACCACTGAACAATCATCTGAATGAGACAAACTCTAAATCTCCGATCAAGAGAATCTTGAATCACCATGAATCTGCGTGAGTAATTCCTGGGGAAAATAAATCCATAGAGGAGCATAATTTAAACTAATGATCATGATGATCCTGCTCTTCTGGACCAAACCTCACATGAACCATCGCTTGATAACCTGATGAATCTCACACACAACAATTTGACCTTGGATGCACACTGGCTGAGAAATAAATTACCGACACAAATAACTTGCACTTGAAGCAAACTTTCGACGGTTTGACCAAGATGTGGTCAAACTCCTACCTGACCTTGATCATGACTGAACAACCACACTTTCCTTGAAACCATGACATCGTCCCTAATAAATCTGATCTCTTATCCATGATGAGAAATAAACTTGAACGCTGAGCTAGCTAGATATAAGCTTGCCGGCAAACTTGCTCCTGAGGGTTGATGAAACCTTAGGCCCTTGATGCCTGACAATTCTTTGAAGAAAGTAAACCTGACACTTGATGCTTTGATTCAAAATAACTTCTGATCCCATGTCTTAGAAGGTCAATGCGAAGTATGATAATGATGATGCAAGTGAGCGCGAAGCAAAAGCTGGCCAAAGTTAGAAAAAGTTAGGGAAAATTTTGGGGTGCTACATTGGTAAAACATGATATTGAACATAACGTTCTAACATGAAGAAATCTGTAAAGAGAAACATGTCAAACAAGATCTCCTGTCTTCAGGTCTCGACATCTTGGTCTGATACAACAGGTTTGTTGCAGATTTATTCCAAGATTTAAGGTGCAATCAGAACATAGATCAAGGAATGATTGGACAGAGATTTCGAAGCCCATGGACTGCTGAAGATTATAAAAGGAAAACTGATACCTAGAGAAAATAACAATTCCTTGTTAAGACTTTTGTAAAGTAAAAATAAGGTTTTAGGGTTTTGAGAGTCGTGGGGCTTTCTTGTATTGTAAGTCACCCTTTGTATCAAATTTGATACATTTTGGTCGACATAAGTTTCATATTCAGAAACCTATAGGTAATGAATTATATATTGTTCTTGGATGAAGCTTTTAAGCAAATTCAAGTATTAGTGTTAGTCATAAGTATTGATTGAATATTGTATTGAAATGGTTGTCTTTCAATTGAATAGTTTGATACAGTCACCAAAGGTTGTGACTGTTATATATCACTGGTGCAATTTAGAAATTGAGATGGGTTTCTTTTATCTAGATGGGGTTCTAGGTAGAAGTTGCACTGAGTATGGATTAAGTGAGGAGTTGTAAACTGGAGGTTGTTTAGCTCTGAATTAATACTACTGATAGTGAATTCATTTCTGACTTGCTATCCTCCAAATGTAGGTGTTGTTGTACACCGAATTGGGGCATCATATCTTGGTGTTTTTTTATCATTCTGTTGTATATTTCAGTTATTTTTATACTCTCAAATATATGTTCAAATAGATGTTGAAACATCTGTCCTAGTACTGTTATGACTTTGAGATATCTGAATGTTAGAGATCAATGTCTCGACATCTCTTGGGATATCTGAGATCTGTATACCAGAATTTCAGGGTGTAATTAGAAGGGGAAATATTTAGGTTTTTAAGCAGGTCGCATTCAAAATCACTAAAAAGGATACATACTTTGAAATCCTTGATTACCCCTGTATAAAAATAAATGTATCCATTGGACACTCCTCTTGGCCAAGTAATACAGGTTCTTTCATCAATCACGTAGGGTTCTAACACAATGTCCTCCTCATTCTTGATTGAGGAAACTTGAATATCAGACCGAAGCTTCGAGATGTAGTTGTCATCGATGATGTTGTGGTCATAACTTAGAACCTCCTTGTCAATCAAAGATCTTATATTCTCCATGAAAATGTCCACAAAATCTAATGATGAAGACTCTGAGTCAGTTTTACTATCAAGTGAGGGGGCCTCACTATAAACTTCCATAATAATCTGGTCAAACTCCTCTCGACTCAGATGACCCTCACATTCTATCACGCATTCACTATAGATTTTACTTCTCTCATTAGCAATAAGAGAAATCAAAAACTCTCTCAAATAATCAAAATCTCTTATTATAACCATAATAAAGAATAAGAAAAGAGATAAAGGAAAAGTAAAAAATACCTGAGACTTGAGCTTGTAAAAAAACAATTGAATGAGGAAACAAAAGAAACTCGTTACCAACACTTGGAAGAGGAATCACTTGCTTTGATAAAAAGCAGATGAAGAAAATAGTCTTTTTATTGAAATACATACACCCTAGTAAGCATGATTTGGGTGGCAACCACGCATGTAGCCAGAAATAATGATGACAAGTGAAAATCCCTATAAAAAATGACATTGTGGCAAGGAGCGAGAAAGTCAGTGGCAATGGTAATCGTCAAGGAAGTGACCGACAGGAATTCCAAGACTTCTTTGGTCGAACACTTCAATCAAATCAGATCTCGTGATTTGGGGGCTTATGTACATCCTAGAATTTTCTAGGTCCGAGCTTTTGCAAGGCGAGTACAAGTACAAACAAGTTGGATAAACATGATCCTAAGCAAGTTGGAGTCGGTTAGGGTAAAGTAGTACTATCAAACCATAGCAGGTCGGATATGGTCTTAGAGTAACTACAACAGAGGAATAAGTCTATCCAATCTCTTGAAAGGTACTAGAGAGACACATGAATGGTCACATAAAACGGTTACAAAATGTCTTCATGATTACATGAGTTACAAAAATTAATAGGAGAAAGGCTAGTTGATAGTTATGAAGGATGGCAGACGTTACTGAATGTGACTTTAACATAGGATATGAAGAGGCATCCTTAAAGAAATCATTGATGATGGACTGAGTATAAAAGAAGACTTCTCAAACGATGAAGAAGACGGCGACTAATACCTCATAACTAATAGGATGATTGTGGTCTCACCTAACTAATTTTAGGGAGATTTCTCTAAATATTATTTAGCAAGAACAACGCACACGCACACGCGCGCACGCACACAGAGAGAGAGAGAACTAAATTCAGCATTTAGAATCTTTTGCAATCAAATAGATGAGCAAACTCTCTATTATATTTCACAAATACAACATGTCTATAAATAGTAACAATGTAGATTTGGAAGAAGCTTCCATCATTGTGCTGCTATATAATTACTCACACGACTATAAAAAGCCCAATCTAGCAAGTGCATAGTAATTTTGTTTCAATCCCTAATAGCAAGTGCATGGTAATTTTGTTTCCATCCGACCACCCCTACGTTTCGCGTCTTCCTATTTTCAGTTGTGACAATAAAAACAAACTTTAGAAATGGAAACAAAAGAAATCGATGGCTACCGTTCTTTTTGAGTCTGTGGCAACAATTGGATTTAACCCGTGCACCGACAGTTACTTTATACATGTTATTAAATGGAAGAATATCATATTCCTTCTGAAATACAGACACCCTAGTAAGCATGATTTGGGTGGCCACCACGCATGAAAATTGTAAAAGGTAAAGGCAAATTGTCACTCCTTCCACTTCACTCTTCAGAATCCAATTTGAAGTGAGGGTGATAGATCACAAATTCTATTGAAATAAAGTCACGCTAGCCGATAATTAAGTAATCATTATTCTCTTTTTGGAATGCTTGATAGATTCCCAATATGTGTATATAGTTTTTGGGTTTGTTTATACACATTTCACTCATCACTGCAGATATAGATTCTCTGATTTTGGACTCTGTGACGTCGGTAACTTCGACAGATAGACGTGATTGACCGTTTATGATGCTAATTGAGATTGGAAGATGCTTGTTACTTTCTTTATGCGATGTATATTGAAAAAATTTTAAGTCTTGTATTGATTATAGACTGAACTAATTTATATAAAATCACACTTTTAATTTTATAAATTAATTTTATAAAAATGAATTGAATTAAATTTTAATATAATATTAAAGTCTATTGTTTGGACCATAAGTCACTCACTATGGTTAAATCATTGGGATCAATTCATGTGTAAATTTTACACATGAAATATTATATAATAAATATTTAAAAATTATTATATAATATGAATATAGAATCGTAATCACAAAAACAAGAATAATCGTAACAAGAAACCTAAATGTTCATAGATTAAAAACTTTGATCAATCAAGAATTCAAACAAAAAACTCGAATTGGAAGTGAAATTGATCAGACATTGAAAAAACATATGAAAGTGAAATTTTGATAAAGTGGAATCGCAAGAACATGATCAAAAAATGAAAATCAATCGAGAAATCAAAGCAGAAAATGAATCAGAATATGAAAATCAAGAAATCAAAACGTATATATGATAACAAGAAGTGAAGAATAAAGAACGGACACAAAATAAAAACAAGAGTAAATGAATTGAGAAAAAGGGAAAGAGAAATAGAACGAGAAAATGCAGCGGAAAAATTGTTTAAGGTGGATACCAAAAATGCTCTGATATCATGTTATGAAACATGGCATACATGGAAGTAGGGAGAGAAAAGCTCCAAATACTTTGTATTGATCCATACTGAATATTACAAATGATTAAAAAATATCCTTCTAATGAGGAGATTACAAGTATATATACTACTATTTCACTAGGACTAATATATAATAACATATATTTCTAATAACAAACATATTCTAAACATAAGGTTTTAAATCCTTAAGCTTGAAAATAATTCGAGAATTTAAACGATCTAATAATGGAATTTGAGGGAGCCTAATATATATATATATATATATATATATATATATATATATATATATATATATATATATATATATATATATATATATATATATATATATATATATATATATATATATATATATATATATATATATATATATATATATATATATATATATATATATATATATGCGCTTAAGGCACATGTTAGTTAATTAACATAAATGTTATTTAAAATCTTGCTTGTGATCGACAATTATTTACTAAATTTTTTATTGAAAGTGATAATGCAGGTATATTGAGTTTGCTTCGATTTGACTAAGACATAGAGTTGGCTAAGATCGTCGGAAATAATTTCTATCGCACTTTTTATATTGAGTTTGCTTCGATTTGGCTAAGACAGACGAAAACAATTTTTATCGCACTTTTTATATTGAGTTTGTTTAGATTTGGCTAAAGGAGAAATATCCTTAATTTTTATCTTGAATTTGGAGTTGGCTAAGGGAGAAATATCCTTAACTTTTATCTTGAATTCGAAGCAAATAACACCACAAATATCCTTAATTATATAGAATTTGGCTTTTTCTTCTTATAGGCTTTTGTTTCTATGGATTTCAGTGATAGAGATAGCAATACTCAATGCGCAAAAGTCCTTTCATATAGGCAACAAAACATATTGTTGCTATAATTCATAAATCAATGATAGATAAGTGTATAAGAGATATTATTTGAGACAAAAAAAATTCATACTTTTAAATTTTCAACGGTGGATAATGGGAATGGACCATGATTTCTCTCACTTTCTATATTTAATTGATTAAAGTTATTTTTACACTTTTTATATAATTTGATCAATGTTTTTGTTCCAACTGACATTAGAAGTTGGTAGAGATTAAATGGAACTAAGTTTTGGTGTGGTGGAGTGCACTTTGGTACTATAGAAAGATTTAGAAGGTTAATCTTCTAATGTTGACATTTTATAGTGTAGATAATTAAGGATAGAGTGTGTCGATAAATATATTTATATATGTTGGAGAGATTGAGCGGCAGTAAAAAAAAAAGTAATTTGATTTTTTTATTTTAATTAGTTTGAATATAATGGATATAATCAGTTGCGTCACATCTTATTTCTTATAATAGTGAAGTATTTTTATAAGAGTTATTCCTTATATATTAACAAGTGAAGAGGACCACAATAGCATAACTGAGCATTAGCATATCAGGGACCGCAAACAAGCAAGGACCACGATAGAATAACCAAATCAAAGTTTATTTTTCCACGATCCCATAGAAAAATTTAAAAACATTGTCGACATATTAAATAAATAATAAAATATCAATATGTATAAATAGAGCAATGCTAAGGTAACATACAAAATTCATACGGTGTATCTATTTTTTATAATATACAAGGAAGCCATAGAGTTAGTCATACAATTACGATTGTAAGGTCTAAACAATGGAAAATAGGCACAAACAAATACTTTCAATAGCATATAATCATGTAACTTGTTGTACAAGACAAAGAAAGGTGATGGGAATTTAGGTAAAGCATTTGTAGGAGCAAGCAAAATTTGATTGACATACATGCATGAGCAAACAAGGTAAAATCCATATTTCTGCAATTTGGCAGTGCTTTCTCTCAAATGTTAGGTTGTACACAATGTCAAGCTCATTGAGAAATTTGGTGAAAGGTTTGAATTCTCTCCATATATAATTGGACAACTTTAATCTTAGCATTGAACTTAGTTCCAGGTGGTTGAGAATATAAACTATGAATGGTTAAACTATGAATGGTTTGTAAGGAGTGAATAAACCTAAAATTGTTTATAAAAGATTTTTATCAAAGTTTTAAAAATAGAATTTATTTTGAATGGAGGAAGCAAATTTAGTATAAAAGAGATTATGCTCATCGAATGAGAGATTAACGAATATACTTAAACAATTTATAATACTTCAAATTGGACTAACTAATTACAACAAATAAACAAACTAATCATTTGCAAAATCTTCAATTCCACAAGAGATGTTATTGAATGATTTTCAATCACGCACAAGAATTTAAAAGTTTTTAGGTTTAATCGACACTAAGACAAGGTTGAACTACAAATTCTAACAAAACCTACAACTTATACAATAAATCTGAAAACCTACCAACATGCAATTATAGAAAATAATAGAAACAACTTAATCATATGCAATCAACTACAAAAATTTGTGTGTGTGTGTGCATGTATGCGTGAGTGTGCGTGAGCGTGTGCGTGTGCGTGTGTGTGTGCGCGCGTGTGTGTGTGCGTGCGTGTGTGTGTGCGTGTGTGCGCGCGTGTGTGTGTGTGTGTACGTGCGTGCGTGCGTGTGTGCGTGCGTGTGCGTATGTGTGTGTGTGTGTGTGTGTGTGTGTGTGTGTGAGCCAGTATTTACAGTGGTTTGGCACGTTCACCCTTGCTCTGTACTTAATCCACTCTCCAATGTTTCCCATTAAAAATTCGTTGGTTTTCCACTATGATTTGCAACAATAATACAAGAGATTCTATAATCACTAGTCCAAAAATAAAAGTTAAAAATTAAATTTCTTCCCTTCTGGATCTTGACTTGTACACAGCTCCGCGAACTAAACTCTACCGAAATCTTTACTCGAGACCACTTGTTGAATATTCCAGCCCTAACAATCTGCTCCTAATTAAGTATCTATTTAAGGCAATTTTCATATAACTCCGTCGATATCTTGAGCATTAGTGTGTTTGAAGATTAAAAAGAATTCTTACTCTATCTGTAGGCTTCCACACAACATTACAAAGATTAACATGGATAGAATAACCCCCTTCTTTTTCACTAGAATTGTCAAAACCAGTCACAACACCATACACTCATACAAGCCTCTGAAAATTTAAATAAATCTTCAAAGAAGCGTTGAATTCAAAAACGAATATCCTCAATCAATCACGAATCTTCCAAGAAAGTTGTTAGATCCATGCAAAAATGAACAAGAATGAGATAGAAGATGAAAAAAATCGTTCACAACTATTCAAGAAAGATTCAAAACTCTTTTGAAAATGAGAGGACAAATGGTTTGTGAGTTTTTAAATCATCAATGGAAGAATTTGTTTTCTATATTGTGAAAGGTTTTAGAGTAAAAAAATAATTTATAGGTGCTAGAGATGAAGCTAAAAAAGGTGAAAAAATTATGTTTGATTCGAGTCAAAAACACTTGGTGATTTGAGTCAAGTGGCAAAGTAATGTGAAATAAGATCTGCACTAAAGAGAAACCCCTTTTGTTGTGATTCAAGTCAAGCACAATGCACAATTCGACTCAAATAGGTTGTGATTCGACTTACAAGCTCATGTTACTCTCTATTCAATTTGATTCGACTAAAGGGGTTCTTTGATTTGAATCACACATCCAAAACCTCAAAAATTAAAGTCTTTCAAAGTTGTTTTGAGGTTTTAGTTATGAAACAACTTGAACCAATCTCAATTATGGTTCTTTTTTTAAAAACTCGACTAATTAAATTAAAGCATAATGTTCATATATAAATACAAACCGTTTGAATTATGTATACTAAAAATACAGATCCAAAACTCGATTCTTTAAAGTTCAGCAATTGAAGAGGAGACTCAAATATAAAACTAAATTTAAAGTAAAGCTTAAGATACGAGCAACAAAACCACATAGAGGTTTCCTCTTTAATGTATTATAAATATGTAACTTCAGTTCCAACATAGCTTTGAAAGAACTTAAGGTAGGTAATACATCAAACTTTTGTTTTAGTAAACATATCCAAGTGTATATTGAAGAGTATCTACCAAATAAATATAGTAGGAATAACCACTACTAGAAGGAGTGAGTGGTAGTCTCTACAGGTCATTTTGAATTAGCTTAAAAGGAATAATGTACTTAGTATTAGACAATGGAGCATGTAGTCTATGTGATTTTTCAAGACAACAAGAATTACAAAATTCAACAAATTTTTATTGCTCAAATGTACATTACAAAAATTATGTACGTTATGGATAACTCTAGGACTAGAAAAACCTAACCTAGAGTTCCAAATGGAAACATTATTGATAACTAAAACTCCATTATTAGACTGAAGAATCGCAATAGTTTTATTTACAATTGGGCACAAGTTTTGTGGCGTATTACTTATGATATTGCTCAAGGGTTCTAAAATTAGATTGTTGAAACATTACAATCCATTATCATCAAGGAATTATTCAAGCAATTCCAAGCTTGATCTATGTGATTTGACATAACATTTCTTATAATGGAATTCAAAGTAATACTAGGAACATGAAGCAAATTATTTAACTGCAACATAAAATTTGACACAAAATTTGGATGACTTGACTGCCAAGCTATGACCATTACCAACTAGAAATTTATTTGGAACTACACATGCTTGTTTAATTTGTAAGTTTTGAGTACTATAAGTAATGTAATGAGAAGCACATGAGTCTGCAAACCAGGGTTGAGACTCAGGCTCTTAAGGAACTTGAAGATTATCTTGATGATCTAAAAGAGCAGTGTTTGTGCAGAGGTGGAGGCTTAATGCTTGTTACTTTCTTGAGCTTTAGTTGAATGATTTGAGGAAGAAACATGTGCTTGAGAATTTAGTTGTGGAGGTTCAAAATACTTGTCATATATATGTTGGCAATCTATAAGGTAATGACCATACTGGTTATAGAGTTCACAAGTTGGTCAATTACATGTGCTATAAGCATGTCCTCCCTGCCCTTTACGAATCTATTTGCTTGCACGTAAGAAGTCAGCAATAAACTATTCATTTGTTTTAATGTTGAGAACATTCTTAAGAAAAGTTTTCATCAATATTGTTATTCAATGTGTATTATTCATATGATATCATCTGATATATGGATTAAGTGATGGCGTTTGATATGTTAGTTAAAGTGATGGTGATGGAAAATTGATCAAGTTATGATGCTTAATATGCTTGTTGGTTCAAGTGATGGTGCTTGAAGATCAAGGTGGCATATGATATGATCAAGTGGTGGTGCCTAGCATGAAGATGAGGCCTAAGATTTATTGATCAAGGTGTGTTGATAAAGATTACGCCTGAAGATCTTCTAATACATTGATCAAGTGGATGTGCTTGAATATAAAGTTGTGTTAATCAAGTTGTGTAGATCAAGTTGTGGTAATCAGGTTTTGGGTGCTTGGAGAAAAAGTCATCAATGTCTATTTGAGAAGGACAACACCTTATGTCAAGCAGTGTTCAGTGAAGTCAATGAAGATCTCTAATAAAGCAGTTTGTTTGATGATGTAGTTTATCTTGAAGAGTTATCTCAAGTCTCATCAAAAGAAGATTCAAGGTTCTAATAAAGTGCTAAAGTCAAAGGTAATGTGGCAAGGAACTAGAAGCTTTAGATTTGTGAAAGAGAGCAAGTGTAAAATCTCGCCTAGTCTAGGTCGATTGGACACTGTTTATAAATGTATAAGACTAACTCTCGATTATATTAAGGAAAATCACACACGCACTTTAAACCCTTTGAAAATTCTCTATTAATTTTTAAAATATTACCTTAAAATATTTGAACAGTCTAGCTAATTGCATGAGGAAGCATCTAATAAATTACAAGCATATTTTACAAAGGGATAATCAATTATACCTAAAGGATAGTCGATTATTTCATTTTGTAACACCTATCTTTAATTAGAGCAGTCTCTTAATAATTGACATCAACTAGGTATTGAAACCTTCCATTTTGGGTGCCTTAATAAGGTATGCACTTGTCATAATCGATTATCAGCACTAAAAAGCTCATGATTTATTACTATATTTGAGCCATTGTTTGTCCTATAAATAGAGGTTTCCTTTCTCATTTCCAACATACCAAAAAACGTATTTGAGATTTCTCTCTCTCTCTCTCTCTCTCTCTCTCTCTCTCTCTCTCTCTCTCTCTCTCTCTCTCTCTCTCTCTCTCTCACACACACACACACACACACACACACACACATTCTCTCTCTCTCTCTCTCTCTCTCTCTCTCTCTCTCTCTCTCTCTCTCTCTCTCTCTCTCTCTCTCTCTCTCTCTCTCTCTCTCTTTCTCACACACACACACACACACATATTATCTCTCTCTCTCTCTCTCTCTCTCTCTCTCTCTCTCTCTCTCTCTCTCTCATTTTCTCACATTTTTCTTAGTGATTTTGAGAGTGAGTATTATATCTGTGAGTATATTTTTTTATGGTGCAGGAGCATAATTGTAATTTCTCATTGGGAGAAATTTTAGTTTGGTTTTGAGTTAAACTAAGTGGAAACCTCTCTTTTGGTTGTTGAGGTAAACTAAGTAAAATCTCTGTTTGTTTAGGAAGGTCTCGTGTTATTAAAATTCTCTGTCGGTTTGTGAGCTTAGCCTGTTGTTAAAAAGCTCTCTCTTTATTTATGAGTTTAGCTTATTCTAAAAGCTATCAGTTGGTTGCAGAGGTCTCTATACTTAAAACTTTGTCTTGATGGAGAAGTTATCCATTGAAAAACTCAAATCCTTGTAAAAGGAGGTTCATGGGAAAAACCTATAAAAAGCTTACATCATATTAGAAACTCAAGAAGGAATTCTCAAAGAAAGGGCTATGTCATTTCATTAAGAATGAACCTCTATTATTATGATGTTTTCTTTTATCCCTTAACTCTTTACATTTTTGTCCTTTATTTTTACTGCAATTCAATTTTCTGATTTTCAGTTGTTTTCACTCTGTTTGTTTTACAAAAGATTTTTTAAACTTTATTTTTCAAAAATATTATGTTTTGAAAATGGATTTTCAATCCCCCATCTTTTGTTTGGAGTTTCATGTCCAACAAGTGGTATTAAAGCTCAATTTATGTTTAAAGAATAATCGTCTTAGAAGGAAGAGAATGACTACAAACACTTCTTATTTTAACAAGAGTCTTTTCACGAATACGCCTTCATCATTTGATGTTTATAGCTTTTACTTATGGAAATCATGATTTGAAACTTTTACCAAAGCTAATGATTTTGAAATGTGATATATGTTAAACTATGTTCTGTTTGTGCCTACCTCTTCCTGTGATGATAATGTAGTAAATAATTTTGTTTTTGTTTGGACCGAAGAGGAATCAAGAAAATTCAAACTTGGTTTTAATGTGAACATATTATAATAAATTATTTAAGTGTGGGATACAATTGAAATGATTTATGGAGTTTCTCCAAGTTTCAAGAAAAATGAAATGAACACACAAACCCATGGAGTTGAAACATAAAATGAATGTGAAGGTGGTCTTCACATATGGTGCTCAACCTTTGGAAACCTTGGAGGATATGTTAGAACTTTTGTATCTTACAAATATGTAAGAGTAAAGAATTTGAATCAGAAACTTAATCCAATCCTTAAATTGAGAGATAAAAGTGTTTGTGATTTTCAAGAAAAATATAAGAGAGAAGAAATCCATGAAAAGCTTAAGGAGTTACTCAACTGTTAAATAATGAAGGAATGAATTTAGAAGAATTGTCATAAACGTCATTAAGAGGTTCTTTTGAAGAATAAGTAAAATCAACTATTGTTGTTTTGTTTGAAAGAAAAGTTTTAGTAGATGAGTGATCTTTTGAAGAATCACCGTCTAATAATGAAGAAATCCCATCTAATAGAATATCTGCTTCAAACAATAGAAATGATGAAGAAGCTTCGATCATTAGAATCTTTGAGATAAGAAACAATGAAAAATCTTCATTAAGCCGAAGATAATATGTCTAAAGATTCATATGAGGAATTCATCAAAGGAAGAAGATGAAGAATCATGTAAGAAATAATACAACAACATCCCAGATAATATGTCTAAAGATTCATACGAGGAATATCCTAAAGAATCATTAAAGATATCCGAAGAGGATGAACATGTTTGTTTGAAAGTATCTTATGAAGATGACAGTGACGTAACTTCTCTGTCTCAAAATAAATTGTCTAAGCTTAGTAATAAGCTTGCTAAAAAAATTATACTTTAGAGAACAACTTTATTGATTTTAAGGATTATACTGAATTCTTGGAAAAAATGTAATAAGATTCTTTGTGAAGAAATTGCTAGCATAAGAAGCGAATACTTAAAATCAACTAAATGTGATTCCTATAATTCATTTAAAATTGAATTAGATAATATGCGTGAAACCCTAAATAATTTTACTAAAGGAAAATAAAATCTTCATTTGATTCCATCAAATCAAAGACATTCCTTTAATAAAAAGAAGTGAGTTTAAACCCAGATATATCACTTGAAAAGATAACTAAAAATAGGAAGAAATTGGATTGTCTTGTTTATAAATGTTCTTTATGTAATAAGAATGGACATTTAGATCCATTTTTCTATGATAAACTAAGAGGGTTTAAAGGGAATAATTTTTGACCTTTTAGAGCTACTAAGGCACCAAGACCTAAAAAGATTTGGGTACCCAAGGTAAAAACCTAATTTTGTATTGTAGGAAGTGCTTTGCAGGTTTGAAGGTGCTAATTGAAAATTTGATAAATTTATGCAAAAACTTGTGTATTTTATGAGTATATAAAGAATTTTGTAGGTCCATGGTGATCCTAATGGTGTTTCTTGTTAGCATCGATGGTGATTCTCAATAATGAGTTATGTTAGCATTGATGGTAGAGCCTAATAGTTGTTCATTTTCATTGATGGAAATGTTCAACAGTTGTTTGTTAAATTGTCGATGGGGGTTCTTGACTGTGATATTAGCATTGATAGTAATTCTCAAAAGTGTGTTGGCATCGATGTTGGTATTGAACAAGTTGTCTTTGACTCAGTTGTTTGTTAGCATTGATAGTGGTGCTCAGCGGTCTTGATGGTTTTGTTGATTTTGGAGTCTAAGGATTGATGGTGATCACATCTTCAGATTATGTTTATATAATTCATGTATTAATAAATCAATGGAAATGGACATATGACGGTTGCTCTTCGTTCTCTCTTGAGGGGAAGTTTTCTCAAGTTATCTTGAGAGTCTAAGGTAGTACACTTAATAGATGTTGGAAAATAAAAAAAACTCTAATTGATCTTCTAGAAAGTGGTTTATTAAATTTCTATTCATTTAAAATTATTTGTACTAACTTTTTGGTTGAGTTTAAAGTGGTTATTAAGGAAAGGGGTGCAATCTTAAAGAAGAGGAGGTTCTAAAAGCAGTACACCAAGACACAATATTAATACAAGCCCAAAGGAAGCAAGGAAAGCTGAAAATCGTCCTACAACTAATTAGCCCAAAGGGATAACCAATTATAGCTTAGCTCCATCTCAAATTTTCAAGCGAGGTCATATCAAATCTTTGCCAAGAATAGATCTAATCATTTTTAATTAAAGATTGCGTCAAATCTTAAACTAATTGAAGATCTAATAGGATATGATTTAGCCATAACCGATTAGACATTTTGGAAATATTTTTAATCATCTAGTAGCAAAACACCATTACATCATGGATTTTATCATGAAAGAAAGCCCAAAAGCAAAATTATATAAAGGTATAATCTCAATCATTCTTTAGCATGTCTTTTCTTCTTCTCTCTTTGTGTGTTCATGTGTGATTATACATTGTGCACCATTGTTATCATCATCCATGGCTCCAACAAGAAGTATCCCAACTATAAGCTCTTCTTCAATAAGTTTGTTCTTTGAAGGGTTGTCTTCAAACGGTCAATAAGGAAAAGAGATGGCCAATAACAAGATCTTGCAGCCCATCGTCAAGGAAGGAAATTTTCTTAGAGAATTAAAGCCCTACAAGAACATTTGGCGAGGTCTATGATGATAATTCTTCATTAAATACACTAGATCAAGTGTTTATAAATCTTGTCAAAGAATTATACTCAAATCTCAAGATCGAAGATATAATCCTAAAGACATCTGTGAAAGGAACATAGATTACTATTCTTATAGATCTGTTTGGTAGAATATTTGAATTACCCTTCTATGGAATATCATATACCTATGATGGACCAATAAACTTCAGGAATTTCAAACTCTTTACTACCATTGTATCCTTTCTTATGAATACAATGGAAGAAAATAATCTCCCTTTCATAACAAGCTTCTTGAAGGGCAAGATTCGCGTGGCACTCTAATTGCTCACATGGATACTAATCATAAGACAAGATATTTTTGAAGTCATCATTAGAGAATATGTGGCTCCTTTATGGTTTCTAAACTAAAAATTTTAGACAAATTGGGTCGACGGGATGCTTCACTACATGATCTTCTACAAGCAGACTCGACCAACACGGTTATCGTATGAAGCATTATTGCAAAAACTTTAGTTGCTTCCAAATTAGACATAGGGGAATTAGTGGATCCATTCCACTCTAATATTAACTACTCCTATTTAAATAGTATGAAGGTTCATCTCATTCAAGGAGACTTGAAGAATGACTCCATGGATGAAGTTGAAGATTTAGTCCATCCAGCTACAACAAATGATGATGTCATCAACAAACTTCTGGAGATCTATTAATAGAACACTATGGCTATCAACAAGTTAGTAAAATAAGTGGTCATTATCAATAGGAACATGTCAAGAAAATACATAATCAGAGATGATGATAATAATAACAATGAGTAGTTGTCTCACTTATGTGTTTCCTGCTTTTTAAATTATTTACCTCCTATTTATTTCCCTTTTGTACTTGAATTCTGTTACTCTTTTTTAAAGTATATTTTCATTTGAATGCTTATGCATTCTTTTGGTGATCTATGTGCTCCAATATCTATCATATTGGCCTATCTGTTTATTTACTACGCCTTTTTGATAATTTCAAAGGAGGAAAGGCATAATCTCAAAGGGAGTAAGGTATACTCTTTTTATCTGTTAGGGAAAGCTTCACAACTCCATTTTTTTATCACCCTTGTTTCTTTATTTGTCCACCTCCTTGAGAGATATGTTGTCATCATCAAAAAGGAGGAAAATGTGCATTTATGTGCTTTCACGTATGAAGTCTACAAAAACATATTGATTTGGTTTTGATGTTGTGAACGTTCTTAATAGATGTTTTAATTAGTCTTTCTATTCAAGACTCGCTGGTTCAGTGATATCATCTGATATGTGGATTAAGTGACAATGTTTAATATGTTGGTTCAAGTGATGGTTCTTGCAGATTAATCAAGTGATGATGTTTGATATGTTTGTTGGTTCAAGTGACAGTGCTTGAAGATTAAGGTGTCATTTGATATGATCAAATGGTGGTATCTGATATGAAGATGAAGTCTAAGATATGTTGATCAAGACATGTTGATTAAGATGAAACAAGATCATCTGATGCAGTGATTAAGTGGATATGCTTGAATATTAAGTTGTGTAAATCAAGTTATTTTGATCAATTTGTGGTGATCAAGTATGAGTGCTTGAAGATCAAGTTATCAATGGATATTTGATAAGGATAACACCATTTGTTAAGCGGTGTTCGGTGAAGTAAGACAAGATCTCTAATCAAGCAGTTTGTATGATGATGGATTTTATCTTAAAGAGTTGTCTGAAGCCTCATTAGAAGAAGAGTTAAGGTTCCACTTAAGTGTTAATGTCAAAGATAACATGGAAAGGAACCAGAAGGTTTAAATTTGTGAAAGAGAGGAAGTGCGAAAGCTCTCCTAGTCTAGGTCAAGTGGACATGTCTATACAAGTATACGTCTAACTCTCGATTGTATTAAACAAAATCACACACCCACTTTCAATCATTTGCAAAGCCTTTCTTATTTTGTAAATATCACCTAAAAGTGTTTTAATAGCCTACCAAATTTATTAGAGAGATGTATGATAAATTAGAACCATGTTTTACAAAGGGATAATCGATTATACCTAAA
Source organism: Lathyrus sativus (assembly GCA_963859935.3). Classification (NCBI taxonomy): domain Eukaryota; kingdom Viridiplantae; phylum Streptophyta; class Magnoliopsida; order Fabales; family Fabaceae; genus Lathyrus; species Lathyrus sativus. The sequence continues at coordinate 554,999,715 of OZ012740.1, read as the reverse complement.
GGATAGTCCATTATTTCACTTTGTAAGACATATCACTGATTGGAGCAATCCCATAATGATTATAAATAGTTAGAAATCAAAACCTTCCAATTTGGAGTGTCATAACCGATTATGCACTTGTGATAATCAATTATCAATATTGAAAATCCCATGGATTATTTCCATATTTGAGCCACAGTTTTTTCCATAAATAGAGGGATCATTTCTCATTTACACTAGAAAACGTATTTAAGATAAATTTATCTCACTCCTCTCTCTCTCTCTCTCTCTCTCTCTCTCTCTCTCTCTCTCTCTCTCTCTCTCTCTCTCTCTCTCTCTCTCTCTCTCTCTCTTTTATTTTGTCACATTTTCCTTAGTTGTTTTGAGAGTTAAGTATTATATCTTTGAGGGTATTTTTATTTGGTGTAGGGGGCATAATTGTAATTTCTCATTGGAAGAAAGTTTTGTTTGGTTGTAAGAAAATCAAGTGAAAATATTTCTTTTGATTGTTGAAGTCAACCAAGTAAAACCTATGTTTGGTTGGGGGGTATCCGTTATTAAAAATCTCAATCGATTCATGAGCTTAGCCTATTGTTAAAAATCTCTCTCTTGGTTTGTGAGTTTAGCATGTGCTAAAATCTCTCAATTAGTTGTGGAGGTCTCTGTACTTAAAACTTTGTCTTGGTTGGGAAGTTAGTCATTGAAAAAAATACAATCCTTATAAAAGGAGGTTTGTGGCCAAAGCTTGTAAGAAGATCACATCATATTGAAAACTCTAAAAGAAGAAATTTATGGGGAGAGAAATAGGTAAATTTATTAAGACTGGACCTCTATAATTATGTTGTTTTCTCTTATACCTTAACTCGTTACATTTTAGTCATTTATGTCCACTACAATACCATTTTCTAATTAGCGTTGCTTTTCACTATGTTTGTTTTACAAAAGAGTCTTAAACTTATGTTTGTTAAATATTATGTTTTGTAAATGGATTTTAATTTGGCACAATTCACCCCCCCTCCCACCCGCTTTTGTGTTTGGAGTCTCATATCCAACGCCCTCTACCACAAATTGAGTGTTATCTACCATAATAATAATGATAAAAGCCTCAAGAACCACCATTCCTGCCAGGGTTCGTGTTGTTTAGAGCCTAAGGAACATTCGATGTTTCACTAGGAGTTGAAAGTTCTTGGCAAACTTTGTCCAATTACGCTTCTCGAACATACAAAAGAGCCTCAACATCATATAACCTTTGAATAGATCATCATAATGAAAGTATTTTATTCTAGGTAAAACCTTAAAGCACTGCATCTATTTGACCTGTTTTAGAAATAAAATCACCAATAATTAGCAAAGAGTCAGATATGGCTCAAACTCGAAGAACATACTCAGAAATTGAACGATTCCCTTTCTTGTTAGTTTTAAGTTATCATCTTAACTGATGAGCTAGAGATTTAATTTTAGAATTGAAATGCTTGTGCACCTTTTCCCAAAATGTATAAGCATGTTTACACGAGAGAACACGAGGTAACATTGCTTCAAAGATTATAGACAAGATCTAACTGAAAAAAAATCTAGATCTTGAAGTATCTAAGATTCATATTCTTCAAATACAATGTTATCCATCCTATCAATGCCAATTTTAAACTTATGAGGGATATTCGGATTTACCACCACTTTGTGTAGTTTGTGTGAAAGAATAACACCTTCAACTTGCTGATTTCATAGCAAAAGTAGTTTTCTTGAAGTTTGATTGATAATTTTGATGCAACCATATTTTCTGAGCTTTGTTGTTCAAGCTGCAATGAGATAACTTGAGAAGAGTGAGTCATATGTTGTGAATCTTGAGGAGAGATTTCAAGATCTAACATTGAAGCTCCTATGAAGCTTGATGCAGATCTTGGTTAATAGAGTAATGATTCTTCTATAAAAAGCTTTGATATTCAAACAACAACACAAAGAAGATGAAGATAATGATGTAGAAGAGGTCCCTTTTAGGCGTATGATACCATAATGAATGAACTAAGATACCTGAGAGAGAGAGAGAGAGAGAGAGAGAGAGAGAGAGAGAGAGAGAGAGAGAGAGAGAGAGAGAGAGAGAGAGAGAGAACTAATACAAAATCTTATTATATTGATTGAACCAGCTCATTACATTAAGTGAGAGAGATTTGTTTATATATTTACAAGCAAGCTATAGAGTTGGTTACACTAACTAACTGCTCTGATTGAATTTCCGACCACCTAGCTAATTTTCTAAAAGGAATATAATTTCTTTTTTTGGTTATTGTTATATATATATATATATATATATATATATATATATATATATATATATATATATATATATATATATATATATATATATATATATATATATATATATATATATATATATATATATATATATATATATATATATATATATATATATATATATATAATGCATTTGAAATTTCAAAAAGATAGCTAAAATATTAGAGCAATGTTATATATTACGAGTATTTTTCTTACAGACGATTCGTAAATTGGTAAGAAAAGACACTTGATGTGTAGCATTAATTATTGGATCTGTTCATTATATTATGATTTCATATCCTATGAACCCATACCAAATACAATATGAGTATGAAAACGCAAGCGTATTTGAGTTTGTCATTGCAATCTTTGAAGGTTTGTTGGTATGTGTAGAGTGCCTTAGAGTTTCTTAATTCTCTTCTAATGGGGATGAAGAGATAAAACCTAATAAACTATTTTGATTGTATTCTACAAACGGAGTCCATAACCCATATAAATAATTCCCTTAGAGCTACTACTCAATTTTCAATATTCTAATTTGGCTCTCATGAAATTAGAATATTGACTTATGGTAACTACACAATAATCTTTCATGACATATATGCCCTTAGCCATAGACTTAATATCAATTAGACCACTTTAGTTTTGGCTAATCAAATAATGGACCTAACACATGTTATATTACATTTGTGACACAAAATTCTAACAATCTCCTACTGATCACATATGTAACTTTACACACATGTTATACTTTATGAATTCAAAAATTGTCATTATATATACTTCAAGCATATACGAATAATCTCGTCCATTAGTTATGGCAGTACATATAACCAAATTGATTTTCATTATATCAGTCATAACTAAACCCTTAAATGATTACTAATAGTTACATAACTAAATGACATAGATTCATCATGAAATGTGTAGCATGAGAATCACAAGACTGTGGCATGTACATTTCGATTTTCAATTAGTCATACTTTACCTTAGTGATATCATTCAATAAACTTACTGTACAAAGTATAAATAGCTTAATATCAAATTTTATAAACTAGAAAAAATATTTAAAACCAGAGTATGCATACATAATACCAAACATAGAACACAAAATTCATAAATGACTAACTCCCAATAAACTAAAGATTCCTCAAATGGTAAAACACCCATGTGAATAGTATGCTCGTGAAAGAGCTTGGGTGGAAGACCTTTTGTAAGAGTACCTGCTATTATGGAGTTTTTCCCTAAGTGTTCTATGGAAATTTGTCCACTTTGTACTTAGTCGAGCTCCTATAATTGTTGGAATATAGAATGGTTGATTTATCGTCATAGTACAAATTAAGTATTCTTTCAATTCCTTCTACAATTTGCAACCTAGTAACAAGGTTCATAAACCAAACCCCATGTTTAGATGCCTCAAAACATGATATAATTTATGCTGCCATGATGGATGAAGCAATAAGAGTTTACTTGGCACTGTGGCAAGAAATTGAAACACCAACAGACATGTAGATATAACCGGGAGTGGATCTTTTACTATCTTGGCATCCATCAAAATCATATTTAGAATATCTAGTGATTTCCAGCTGGTCTGACCTTATATGTGAGCATATAATCTTTTGTTATCTTTAAATACCTCATAACCGTTTTGGATGTTTTCTAATGATCCATTCATGAATCACTCAAATATCTGCCTAACATCCCAACTATGAACACAATATTTAGATGCCTACAGACTTAGGCATACATCAAACTCCCTACAACTTATTCATAAGGAATCTTTTGCATTTCTTGAATTTATATGTTTCCTTTTGGGCACTGACTAAGACTAGATTTGTCTCCCTTAGCAACTGGAGTATCCCCTGATTTACATTCATGCATGCCAAACCTTTTAAGTACCTTTTTGATATATCTCCTTTGCCATAACCCTAGAATACCTCGAGGTCGGTCTTGGTGTATCTAAATTACTAATATAAAAGAGGTGTCATCAAGATCTTTCATTTCATATTTTCTTGATAGAAATTTGGCTTACTAACCTTTTTAGTCCCGTGTCTTAACCTCGGGGTTCATTTTGGTCCCTTAACTTTAAAAAGGTCCATATTGGTCCCTTAGCTCTTCAAAATGTTTCATATTAGTCCTCTTTGTCTAATTAGCGATGAATTTAGTGACTAATTTTTGAATTTTTGTCACTAATAGGACATAAAGGACTAATATGACACGTTTTGAAAAGTTAATGGACCAATATGGACCTTTTTAAAGTTAAGGGACCAAAATGAACTTCGAGGTTAAGATACGGGACCAAAAATGATATTAAGCTAGAAATTTCTTAGTTTTGTGCATCGTGCCTATATCATTAGTGGAAGGCAGTATGTGATCAACATATAAGACCAGTAAATGTACTTGCTTTCACTGAATTAGTGATACACACAATCCTCAATAACATTTACCTCAAAACCAAATGAGAGAATTGTTCATGAAGCTTGTGGTACCACTTACGAGATGCATGTTTTAATCCATATTGAAAGTAACTTTTCATGTAAATAAATACACTATCGGGTCATTAATATAAGATTCTTATCTTGGTCCCCCTTCTTCAATTGGATTCTTCCATTTATCCATGTAAACACCTAACAACCTAGTTGATTAGTGAAGAAAAAGCATTCTCTTCCCACATATAGGATCCTTAGAAATGATAGCTAGATAAAATAAATTAAAAAAAAGGTCAAGGAGCGATACCTTCTCATGGTAGTATCACCAATACTGGAACACATTGGCAGAGAAGAAGCAATGTTCAGGAGATTCAACAACTCTTCTTCGAACCCATTAAAGGGAAACATGAATTTCAACCATGTGAAGCGACACTCATAGAAAGGGACGAACCATATATCATAAGAACTACAAATCCTCTTGTCGGTGTCAATGTGTGAGACATGCCAAACAAAAAAAAAACCCACTTCTATTTGAGCTTCCATCACCTTTTCTCCGCTATCAAAGATAGAAACTATGCCTACTAACTTAGGATCTACCCAATTGTATAATTCAACATCTGGTGGCGATACTAAATCCTCACGTCCTTGCTTTACCATTTCTCTCCAACTATCATGTAAAATATAACACTGGTCAGAAATCGCATGCTTACTCCTAAAGAAAAGATGGTTCCTAAGTTCTATATCGCTAGGGTCTTGGTCGTGTGCCATCCTAAAAGAATCAGTGTATAAAAGAGCTCTTCACTCATCTCGGGCTACAATGACTGCATCCAGTTTATTAGTAGATTGGATGGAGGAAACAAAACGAGTAACCACTTCCATATAAGCCTGATTATTAGAGTCCGCCTCTTCATCCCCTTTATAGTAACTAAGAGGATTGTCACTGCTTTCAACAGAACCTCCTATGGACCTAAAACTATCACTTAGTATTATAAAATTAGGATCAGGGCCATTAATTTCTAGGGATTCAACATTTGGAATGTCACGATTCTCATTAATGTTGATATTTGAGAATCCTTCCCCCATCAGCTTTGTTTAGGTTCTCATGCACATCTCCTAAGTTAGACATGGTAAACACTAAAAAGGATAAACATCAAATGAAAGGGAAAAGGTTCGAGAATGGTGCATGAGTAAGAGATCAAGCGAAGAAATTACTTAGAGCTGGAAGAGCTTGGCAACACGAATGCCATAACAAAAAAATGAAGATAGAAATAACCATGAAAAACCAAAACATTGAAGAAGAAGAAGAAGAAAAAGGTCACATGAATGCTAAGGTCAAGTATGAGAAGGAACAAAAAGTTATTTGAAAAACTAAAGCAACCGTAATTTAGTGAAACGAATGAAGTGAATCAACGTTACAGAACTAAAATAAATGGAAGGTTAAAAATCAATGGTTCAGATGATATATCAGATATGTAAAAACAGTTGAATGCACTCAAGCACCCTAGGTATACATGCCACACCTTAACTTATAAACTTAGGGCAATGTGCGAAGAAACCTTCGAAAGATCTGAATGATGAAACATGCATTTAATGAAGTTGTCTTTAGTCTTTTTCCACTTCTCAACATGGGATCACACTAGACGTACCTGACCCAGCTCTTTGGAAAACTTCCCATGCACCATGCCATAACAAGTCTTGGGGGCAACTGTTTTGGATCGGCTGCAGGACGAATGCAAGGAAGGTCCAATTTTGTCCATTACATAAACACCAGTGTTTGAGTAGAAAAGTATGATTTTAATCCATAACTCACTCTATTTACTTTATTTGAAAATAACTTGAGCGTTGGAGTGCTAAGTTTGCAAGTTCACCCCTGACAATCCACCGGAGCAGCTCCCACCAACAAAACAAGGGTCTGCATCAACAACTATGGTTTTTAAACAAAACAAAATGAAAATCAACAAGAAAATGTTGAATGTAATCGATTGCTCAACTGAAAAATAATTAGCAGATTTATTCACTAAAGTTGTTAATCTTGATACTTTTGAAAAGCTTAAAAAGAGTTTGGTGTGATATCTATAGAATTAAGGAAGGTTGCTGGTTTTTCTTGTAGTTAAAATTACATTTGAATTTTGGTTAGTTAATTAATTTTGGTAATTTGCTTTATTGGTTTAGATATACCTGATGCGAATCTTCCATTACTTGTATATATACCACTTGTTTCAATAATATCTAATATACATTCCATTCACTCAATTTTATTGCATTACACTAACAAGAAATAGTTAAGAGCAAGATTGTCAAACTCGTGAGTTTACTCAGACTCATTAAAGGTTCGTAGACTCAACTCGCAGACTCGACTCGTAAACTCGTACAAGTCTACGAAAAATTAAAAATGACTTTCAAAAACCAATAAGTGACACATATATGACACATTTCCTATGTTTTTATATTTATAAATTTCTCGCTAATGACATAAATATATAATACAACACCAATTATCATGAAAATTTAAATTTCATACTCCATAACAAATTTCTTAACAAAAAAATTCAATAATAAAAGAAACAAAATTGCAAAGTATATAGTTAAGACTTAAATTACTAATTTTCTCTTAAATCACTACTACATCAAGAAAAAAAAATTATAAAAAAACATATTTTAATAGCTTCAAACATCCAAAGTTCTAGTGAAATCACAACCACCAATATAATCACCATCATCTTTATCGGTATCTTTAATATCATCATCAAAATCTATCTCGGATGAAACACTTTTTTCATCTCTAATCAATGTTGGATTGCTTGAAGTTCCACTTCCACCTAATTTAACATTGACACCACCACCACTTTGCACAATATTAGTTACAACAACATCAGCTTCCGCAATATTATGAACAATAACATCATCTTACTCAACATTAACTTCAGTTTTCACATTTTCTTCATTATATTCTTCAATTATTTATTCATCATCTAAATGGCTACCTTCAAATGAAAGAACAACACTATTTGATTTTCCTTTTCCACTTTTCAACTTTAAATTTTACATTATATAAACCAAATTATTCACCTTTTTTTATACAATCTATTTCTTCTCTTTTTATGAACTTAAAAATTAAATAATAATTCAACTCAATGTATCTAAAAAATTAAACTCAAGTCTTAAACAAACAAATAATAATTCATCATTATCATTTCAAAGAAACTTCAATTACGTTCACAACCATAAGAGCTACAAGTTAAGTTTAGAACACGAATTGCAAACATCTTTAATTATGGAGTCATATCTTCATAGAAATTCCATCCTTAAGCAATTAACATATCCTTCCTAACTATTTTCCGCCATAAATCATAAATTTTTTGAACAATTTTTGTCACAAATATTTATTCACAAAGGATTGATTTATGACAATAGACAGGAACAAAGCAAGAGACAGGATAAACTCACGTCGTCGACGAGGGGGAAGAAACTTTGCTGAAACAAAAGACTATTAGAGAGACTTTTTAAATTCTCGTACAAGAAAAAAAATAAGGGTTTTTTTTATAAAAAAAAAAATAAACTAAATTTTTTTAAGGAATTTAGATCTTTTTAAAAAAAATAAAAATTTATAGACTCGTAAACTCGTTATAGATTCGTGAGTCTATACGAGTTTCTGCGAGTCTATCAAAAAATGATTTTATGTATGAATTTATTCGTTTATGTTTCCTAATACAATTTTACGAGTCTACCCGCGAGTTTGACATCCATGATTAAGAACATCATAGGTGAAAAATTTTCTTTTAGATGACAAAATTTATTATCTTTCTAAATTTGTGCAAAATATCAAGAGAAAGAAAAATCATTAAAAAAGAAAGGATGAATTATAATTCAAATGAAACCGTAGTAAATACTTTGTCCTAGTTGTTTAATTGAATGGTCCCAAAAAAAAAACATTTATGACATAACCATGAGCAAAAGAATGAGACGAAAGCGATTGGTAAGAACATTATATTAGCGTGTGCATCAATAATGAGAACCTCAATCAATTTCTAAAATTTGTAACAATGATAAAAGCTAGGGACAAAAATTATTCACTTGGATTTTTTGCAAAAGCTCAAGGGACCAGAATTTTGTCTTCGCGGTTTTAAGTTGGTGGTGTGGTTGAAGAATGAAAGATCTAAACTTAGAAAAAATGGCCAAATTAAATGGATAAGCTAGTTTAGTGTTTATGTCACAATCAAGTTTTAAATAAATATCGTGGTCAAGTTAGGATTGCGTAAAGACCTTTGCATCCAGTGTTATATTTTGATTGTAGTGGTTCGATGTGAATTAACTACAATATAATTTTTATCATAAAACAGTAAATAACAGTATTGACACCGACATCTTTTGATACCGTTTTGTCACGGTCATTTTCACAGTTTTTTTAACCTGGGTGACAATATCAAGATTTATTTACTATATGTTGGTGACAAATTCAAGCTAACAAGTCCAAATCTCAATTTCAAATTGAAAATATACAATACATAGTTAACAATTGTGGAAGAGCATCAAAAACACAACTCTTCAACAATCATTCAATCAAACCCAAACACTCAAAACCATTCCTAAATCACTTGTCTTGTAATAATTATATACACACACATTTTAACTTTACAGAATATAAATACTCATCTACATTGATTAATATCATTATCTGAAATGGACTGAGGATTACCATCCAGCAAGCAAAAAACTGGAGGAATAGTCAAAGTCTCTGAATTTCCATAAGCATTCCAACAAAAAGCATCACTTAAAATATCTCCTTGAGATGGAAGAAGCTCAACATCAGAGAGAGTCAAGTTTGTGCAAGGGACGGAGTCGCTGCACGCGAAATGCATAGGAGGATGCTTAATATCATAAGTTCCTTTTATGCTTGTGTAAACTATGTCTGATACAAAAACTGCAGAGGTTTTATTGCTGCAATCTTTGCTGAGACAGTAAAATTGGTCAATTATAATTGGATTTTTCACTGTATCCATGTGAATATTCTTAAATGTTACTCCTGATACTGATCCTGATCCACCTTGCCATGTCTTGATTCTTACTCCGTTATCGGACATTTTTATAGTTGATTCTCGTACGGTTATGTTTGTTACACATGCTCTTGAGTTGTGGTTTCCCAAACTTCCAATGCTGAACAAAGTAAAACAAAAGAAATGATTAAGCTCAAATGATAAACTAGTACAATATATAAACCCGATTTAGATTGTTTGCAGCGTGACGACACATAGTCAACCACGTCTAAATTGTCTGATCAAGATCTGATGATTCAGATTTTAAATTTGTTTTTCTCAATCTATAATGTCGAGATTAAAATTTAGTGTCTATATGTAGCCGACTTCATATAATCACAAGGTTGTGACATACAACATATAGTCAAAGCGTTACTGCACGCAATCCAAATCCATATTGAATGTAACTTTTCATGAAAACAAATACTCCATGAGGTTTTTAATATAAAAAAATTGATTTTTAAATTAATAATCACCGAATCTTATCTAAAACATGAATCAGATACACGGATTATTCAATAAATTTAAAAATATTTTTTTTTCTTATATTAAAGACGATTAAAGGAAGTAATAAATTACCTTATGCCATGACCTGGTCCACATGTAATGTTTTTAATATCAACATCAAAGCAACCAGTTCCAATGGAAACACAATCATCACCTATAAAAGTAAAAATTCATGAAAAATGTTGTTATTAGAGCTTTGTGATGCTGCAAAATACAGGAGCTAAGGGATCATTTTGTAACTAACCATTGGAAACAATAGAGTTATATATTTTGACATCATTAGTATTTTCTATGTGTATTCCATCGGTGTTCGGGCTCAAGGCCGGAGCTGTTATGACGATCGATTCTACATGAACAGTTTGGCAGCCATCGAATCTGAAATGGAATTGAGGGCTGTTTTTAATCCTAAGTCCTTGTACAGTCAAATTCGAACTCAAGAAAAATCTTATAGCCTGCAAAATCAAAGTTACAAAGTTACATTCAAGTAATCATTTTCAATCATACATAAAGTATATAACTGTATAAAATGCATAATAAGAAAGGTTTTGAAAAACTTACAACTGGGCTGTCACAAGGTCCTGGTAATGTTGTTCCATTAGGTCCCTGTGGAAGAATTGTTACCGACGGATCAGAATCAGATACTGTTTTAAGCGACGAAATTTAATTTGCTTAAGATTATAAGTTAGATTAGTATATTTACCTTCCGAGGCTTACAAGGAAGATCCCACCATTTTTGTCCTCTGCCATCAATTGTACCACTTCCTTCAAGTGACATACCGTTGATTCTATAAAAAACTAACCATTGACGCCTACTGTTGTTTTTGAGCCAAGATTCAGGTCCATCAGGTGTCATAAGAGTGCCATCAACCTTCTCCATATACACCAATAAAATGATCAGTTAAGTCAGCTCAGTTGATAATTGTGCAAAGACATCTGATTGTAGGAACGCGAGTTCTAAGTCTAACTCACGACATCCCATTTATTCACTTTTTAGAGATGAAACGCCTAATTTGTAAACAAGTTTTACTTTTCCACCACTAATTTCCACTACTTTTCAACCTTTTTTTAATAGTGCTATAAGTTATTTTTGTAAATATTTTAAAGAACTTATGAAAAGAAGTTGAAAACAGATTAGATACAAGTCGTCATAAACTCAAATAAATTAATATAAATAGCACTAAGTACACTACCTTTAATACTAATCCACCATTACAAGGACCTGTGAAAATAGTAGATTGAACAATGAAGGAGAAACCACTAGGAACAATGATAACATTAAGTGGTAATTCACTTTGGCAAGCACTGTCCCAAGCCATTTTGAAAGACTCGGTATCATCGGTTATTCCATCTCCAACGGCACCAAATGTTCGTACATCGAATAAACCAGATACATTTTGGCAATTATTATCATCACTAGTAGGAGGAGGACTAGGAAGTTCTTCAGGAGGAGCACTAAAATATGGTGGTGAAGGTAATGGAGAAGGAGGTATTGAAATTTCAGATGGTGGATTATGATAATGTTTGTGTTTTGTATGAGAATGATGTCTTGCTTCAACAGAAAGATACAAAGTAAGAAAATATATAGAGAATAATAGTATTAAAATAGGAGAGTAGCTCATTTTGAAATTTAAATAGTTTCTACTACTTGAGACTAAAATAAGAAAGAAAATAAATTCTACTAAAAATTAAGACACCAATTGGCTTATAGTGAGTGTTAGGTTAAGTGTAAAGAACTAGATGAAAAGAAAAAAAGCACAAAGAGTAACCCTTAGTTTGGGGAAGTTGAAAGAAACAAATGAAGATTCTAGCTTCTTTGTTAAAGTGAGTTGTAGGAGCACTAGAACACAAGTTGCAACAGGTTTAATAGAAGTTGGATGGTGTGGAATATACATGCAAAGTAAGAAAGGTTTGGTTACTATATATAATAAGAAAAGTGTAGTGGACAAAGTGGTAAGTTTTTCATGTGAATGTTAACCAATTTTTTAATGGCTTTAGAAGTGGGAACCGACAAATATACCTTATAGGTATTGGCCTTACTTTTGAGGATGTGGAGAAAGCATTTGGCAATTTTGAAAAGAGCAAAACGGAATAACCAGAAATCAGGCTTGGTGGGTAGTGGACAAACCTATCATGTTCTTCCCATATCTATAATAATATAATTATTTTTGTTCTATCTCAACTATAATTCATTTGTTAAGGATAATATGTTTTAAGGAATAGAAACAATAAAAAATATTGAAGTATTTAACGTATTGAAAATAAATATAAAGAAGAATTTTTTTTATTAAAGGCTTCTCATTACTAGGGTCAAAAAAGATTTATACTTGGGCTTTAAGCCCATTAAGGCTAAGCGGCTTACAAGATTTTGAAATCTTCCTAACACAAATCCGAATTTAGATCTACTCCATTTATAATATTCCCCAATTGTCCAGTTTAATGTACAGATGAACGACACGTGGTAATTAAAAATTTTAATGGTTGAGATTTAAGATTTCAATATCAATATATTAAACTAAAATGATAAAGAAAAATAAAACTATAGAGATCGAATATTTTCATTTCTCTATTTTCATTTTTATGGGTTCACTCTCCAACCACAGGATTGCATTTCAAAGCTTATGTAATATGAATTAACCTCAGACTCCGCATTATGCCACACCAACGGTTGTTCCGTGCATTAGTTCATACCACTTTGTAAACTTCAATCACAACCTATCATAATTATGAATTGATTTGAGTGTGACTTGAGTTTAGGTTTTAGTTTGTAAATAAATAAATCTCATTCCGATTAAATGACTTGATCTTGGGTATATTGATATCAATTTGTATTTTCATCTTATTAATGAATTTAGATCTAGAAACAAGAGAAGATCTGAACCCTTTGTTATTGAATGCAAAATTGTGAAAAGAAATATAACCACAACACCGAAGCAACAAGAAGTGAGATGGAATTGTAAGTTCAGAGTATGCCTAAGGGGGGGGGGGGGGGGGGGAACTTTTTTCCGGTTTTTCGAGATTCTTGAATTTTACTCGGTTATGTTCTTGATGATGAAAGCAGAATAAAAATGGACACAGAGATTTATAGTGGTTCCCTTCACAATTCGAAGGTACTCCACTCCCCTTTCCACACGAAAGAGATTTTTCACTATAGTTTTAGAATGTACAACCTATCACACCATCAATCGGTGAGGCCTACTATCTAACAACTATTCAACAACTAGTGTGCAAGAACAATCCTCTTGCAAGCACTAACCCTTGTGTCCAACAATCCTGGATCACAAGTCACAATAGAAACAATTTTGTAATTCTTTTGATTTGAGAGTGATATAATAATAATATCAATACAATGATTGATCTTCTCCTTTTGATCAAAATTCACTTTTCAATATCAATACAAGTGTTCAAAAATTCTGGATATGAAATGGTATGAACAATATGAACACTTTTGAAATATTTGAAAATATTTGAAATTTAGTGAATTTGATTGAATGATTATTTTGAAAATTATTGGAGGTGTTTTTCAATTTTGAAATGTTCAGAATTTATATGAGTCAAAACACCATTTCAAAAAGGTATTAATGTGTATGAATCAAATAATGAAAAGGTATAACAATTACACAAGATTTGAATTTGGAAAGAAACAATTTTTCAAAATTCGTTCAGTGTTAATCGGTTAACCATATAGGTTAATCTGTTAACACTGGAACGTTAGCCCTGAGAATTTAAAATTTGAGACCGTTAACCGGTTAACCTATATGGTTAATCGGTTAACACTGTGAAAATTCAGAAAAATACTTAAGTTAAAAGTGTTATACCAGTTCCAAATTATTTTAAAATATGCAAATGCAATATGTTGATATGATAGACTATTTGAACACTTGTATATCAATTAAAGGAGTGAATTTTGATATACCAAATCCTTGAGTTTAAGTCTTGAAGAATTGACGATCATTTGCACATGAAGCTTGATTTGCATGACAACATTGCATTGATGATGCATAGCCTTGATCTTGATCACTTTGAAAGCTTGACTTTTTGCAAACATGGAATGAGCTTAAGTCTTGTTGACATAATCAAAACCTTGAGATTGAAGTATGCTTCTACATTCTCCCCCTTTTTTATGATGACAATCAAATGAGTCTGTGCGATATCTTTGACAATGTTTCGTTCCGTTCTTGGTTTGCTTCTCCCCCTATGTCCAGCAACTCCCCTTATCTAAACAGAGGCAAAATTCTGCACAGAGAGATATTAGAAAATCAAGCTCTTCTCCCCCTTTGTCATTAGCAAAAAGGAAGGAGCTTTCAAACCATAATAAGCACTATCGGCATATATCACAACATATAATCAAGTAATAAGTAATCAAGCACGGCATAATAGATTGAATTAAAAATGCAGCACATAGAAAAAATGCAGCAAACATTGTACGGTTACAAATGAAATAAACAACTTAATAAATTAAACATAATCGGAAAGAAAAACAATAAAAACAACAACACATATTTTCTAAACATCTCGATCGGACATATCCTCATCTTCAGCTTCCTCTTCTTCACTACCTTCCTCTTGTTCATCGATGTCGGTGGTTGAATGCTGGGAGGTAAGGATAAGGTTGCGAAGTGAAGCAATGGCTTGGGAGGTTTCTCGGTGTTGGTTCATCATTGTGGTGTAGAGAAACTTGTTTATGATACCTCCTTCGGGAATGGGATAGGCTTGGTTAGAAGCTGATCCTCCGTCCGCATACTTATATGTGTCGTCAACGTCTTTAATTATTTCGGTGTTCTTCACAATGGTGATTTCATTGATCTTGTTGGTTGTCGGTTTCATTTTGGTAGATGGTTCCCGGTTAAGATCCAATTCTATCAACTCAAGAATTCTAGAAACCAACCTTGCATATGGAAGCCTTGTCGAGAGAGAGAGAGAGAGAGAGCTGCTGTTGTAGATGGTACATAATTGTAAGAATCTAGTTCACCTTGATCTTGTTCTTGATTGCGAATAAGAGTTGCATTTCCAAATCGTTAATTTGAGCATGATTAGAATCCTTTGGAATCAGAACATAGCAGATCACATAATGCAGCATCCGATCAGAAACCGTCAGATTCTTTGCATAACATAACATGCGAGCAGTTCGTTGGTTTGCTATAACCGTCTCCTTCGGGAACCTGCAAATTTGATAGTAATATTCCATCTTGTCATAGTTTGCCCACGGCCCTTCCACGTGGTTAACCCTTTTCTTGAGAAAGTAGCCTGAGGATGGTATCTTTAATTTTGCAGCAATTTCGGACAGATTTTCTTTCAAGAGACAGTCTCGAATAGAGGTTTCCATAATATGTTCATCATCGGCATTCAAGTAGACAGATAACTTATTCATAAAAGCTTTGACCAAATCGTGGTAGCAATTCCCAGTATCAGATACAAACTTATGAATTCGTTGAAATTTGAGCAATGCAGGAAAATCAAACGAAGAATCCGGAAAAGCTTTAAGGTTGACGTACTTTACCGGTAGAATGTGACGGACCCGAACCTTAAAATCCATACGGCGCTTCTTGGTAGTTTCCATAGGAATGCTGTCTTCCTCATAGGCAGAGCCATATTCTGGTATCTTTCCCTTGCCTTTGTGAGATGAAGCCATGGATGAAGTTGAGAGATGCTGAGGGTTTTGAGTTGCTGAAAATTTAGGGTTTGAGGAGATGGAAGAGAGGGTAAAGTGAAGGCAATATATATGGAGAGAGGTTGAGTGGGTTTTAAAGTTAGGGTTGGAAGTCCAAAACTTGTAGTCAAAGAAGAAGAAGAAGAGTTCCAAGGATATTGATTTGGATATTTAAGAAAATATTGACCATACATAAAAACACGTTTAACACACACATTTCCCAAAATTTGAATTAATTTTTCGTTTCTGATTTTTGACCATTTTAACAGTGTTAATCGGTTAACCATATAGTTTAATCGGTTAACACATTAAAAATTTAATTTCTAAAATAAAAAGTATCAGTGTTAATCGGTTAACCATATAGGTTAATCGGTTAACACATTAAAAAATTAAGTCAGAATTGAAAAACTAACAGTGTTAATCGGTTAACCATATAGGTTAATCGATTAACACACGCGAATTTTGGAAAAATGCTTAAGACAGAATGCACACAGATTGGAAGACATACATTATGCATTCATAAACCAGAGAAAAGATCAGATGTCACCTTCATCGAGAATCCCAAGTTCTCATCGAATTTTGAAGAACGGTTCTTTCGCCAATGGTTTGGTGAAGATGTCGGCGAGTTGATTGCGTGTATCGACGAAAGTAACATCTACATCTCCATTAAGTACGTGATCTCGAAGGAAGTGATGCCGAATATCTATATGCTTTGTCCTTGAATGCATGACCGGGTTATTTGTAATGTTGATGGCACTTGTGTTATCACATCGAAGAGGAATGCAACCGAGATCTACACTATAATCGAGGAGTTGTTGCTTGAGCCACAGAATTTGTGCACAGCAACTTCCTGCTGCAATATATTCCGCTTCCGCTGTACTGAGTGCCACACACGCTTGCTTCTTACATGCCCACGACACTAGTGCATTCCCGAGAATGTGACACGTACCACTTGTGCTTTTTCTATCGATCTTACATCCTGAATAATCAGCGTCAGAATAACCAATTAAAGAACAAGTACTACCTTTTGGATACCATAATCCGACGTTCGTTGTCCCTTTGAGATACTTTATAATTCTCTTCACGGCGGTGAGATGTGATTCCTTCAGACTTGCTTGAAAGCGTGCACACAAACAAACGCTAAACATAATGTCAGGACGACTTGCCGTCAAATATAATAATGAACCGATCATACCTCGATATTTTGTGATATCAATTGGAGTACCGGATTCATCTTGATCAACATACATTCTGGATCCCATAGGAGTGGACATCACCTTGCAACTATCCATATCGAATTTCTTCAACAATTCCTTGCAATACTTGGATTGGTTGAGGAAGATGCCATCCTTTGTTTGCTTGATTTGTAGTCCAAGAAAATAGTTCAGTTTTCCCATCATGGACATCTCGAATTCTCCTTGCATCATAAGTGAAAATTCTTCGCAAAGCTCTTTATTTGTTGATTCGAAGATGATGTCGTCGACATAGACTTGAACCAATAAGGTGTTACGCTTGATATTCTTTATGAACAGCGTCTTGTCAACCTTTCCTTTTGTAAATCCTTTTTCACATAAGAAATTGCTAAGGCGGTCATACCATGCTCTTGGTACTTGCTTTAATCCTTAGAGTGCCTTTTTCAGCTTGTAAACATGCGAGGGATTCTTGAAGTCTTCAAAACCCGAAGGTTGTTTGACATAAACTTCTTCATTGATGTATCCATTCAGGAAAGCGCTTTTGACGTCCATCTGGAACAACTGAAAATTCATAGGACAAGCATAAGCAAGTAATAATCTAATTGTTTCTAACCTTGCTATCGGAGCGAACGTTTTATCAAAATCAATTCCTTCCTCCTGGTTGTAGCCTTGTGCGGCCAATCTTGCTTTGTTACGAACTATGATCCCATTCTCGTCAAGTTTGTTCTTAAACACCCATCTCGTTCCTATGATGTGCTTATGGTCCGGTCTTGGTACAAGACTCCAAACTTGATTCCTTTCAAATTGATTGAGTTCTTCTTGCATCGCTACAATCCATTAGTTGTCGCCTAAGGCTTCATCAATTTTGGTTGGTTCAATTTGAGACACAAAAGCCATGTTGAGACAAGCATCCTTAAGATTAAGTCGAGTTGCAACGCCTTGGCTGATATCACCAATAACTTTATCTATCGGGTGATCTCTATGAGTTCTCCATTCCTTCGGAAGATCTTGATGTTCTTCAATGATTTGAGTGACATCTTCTTGTGGTATTGCTTGATCCTTTGAAGTCTCTTCTTGTTGTTATGAAGAATCTACTATATCATCATCATCATCCACAATAATATTATCCTCTTTCGAGGGGTTAGTCTCATCAAAAGAAACATGAATGGATTCTTCAATAGTAAGAGTTCTTTTATTAAAAATTCTAAAAGCTCTACTAGAAAGAGAGTAACCAAGGAATATACCTTCGTCGAACTTCTCATCAAACTTACCGAGATTGTCCTTATTGTTGTTGAGAACAAAACATTTGCATCCAAATATGTGGAAAAATGCTATGTTTGGTTTCCTACCCTTGAACAGCTCATACGGAGTCTTCTTGAGAATTGGTCGAATATTGACACGGTTGCTTATGAAGCACGTCGTGCTAACAACCTCTGCCCAAAAATACTTAGGAAGATTTGAGTCGCTAAGCATTGTTCTATCAAGCTCCACTAGTGACCTATTCTTCCGTTCTACGACACCGTTTTGTTGAGGAGTCCTTGGTGCGGAAAAGTTGTGAGAAATTCCATGCTCTTCGCAAAAATCTTCAAAATCTGAATTTTGGAATTCTCCACCATGGTTGCTTCTTATGGAGGCTATGGTGAGTGACTTCTCATTTTGAATTTGCTTCTCATACTTCTTGAATGCTTTGAAAGCATCATTTTTCTGCACTAAAAACAATGTCCATGTGTGTCGAGAGAAATCATCAACAATAACTAAAGCATAAATGCTACCTCCGAAGCTTTTCGTTCTTGATGGACCAAAAAGGTCCATATGCAACAATTGAAGTGGCCTTGATGTAGAAACCACTTGCTTGGATTTGAAAGTTGTCTTAGTCTGTTTCCCCTTTTGACATGCGTCGCATAACTTATCCTTGATGAATTTTATCTTCGGAAGACCAACAACTAGATCATGCTTTACCAACTTGTTTAAATGCTCCATGTGAATGTGAGCAAACCTTTTATGCCATAGCCACGCCTCGTTGTTGTTCACCATTAGACATTTTTCCTTCAAGGATGAGTCATCAAAAGAGATTATAAAAATATTATTAAATCTTTTACCTTTTAGCAAGATGTCATGGGTGACTTCATGTTCTATCAAACATTCATCCTTTGTGAAGTTGATTCGGAACCCTTTGTCACACAATTGACTTATGCTAAGTAGGTTGTGTTTAAGGCCTTCCACATAAAGGACGTCTTCGATGATTGTACATGGAGGTGCACCAGCGGTTCCAACTCCAAGAATTTGTCCTTTATTATCATCACCGTAAGTAACGTATCCTTTGGCCTTTAATGATAGACTTGAAATTTTGTTTATATCTCCCATCATATGCTTCGAACAACCGTTATCAAGATACCATTGATTAGAAGTTGTCTTCAAGCATACCTACAACACAAAATCAAGTATTGTTAGGTACCCAAATTGCTTTGGATCCTTGATAGTTAGTTCCCTTTTAAACCCACACATAATGCCCTTTAGCAACACCAATGTTGCGCACATAGCAAGCATTAGGTGTATGGCCTTTAATTCCAAAAATAAAAACAAGTAGGTTGAAAATGACTTTTATATCTAGGAATATAATTCTTTTTCTTCACAATTCTTTTCTTTTTATGATTTTGATGCATAGTTTTAGAATTGTTTGCCTTTTCTTTAACAACTTGTTCACTTGCTTTCACAAAAATGGTTTTATTTGTGCTTGGTTTGGAAAACTTAGAATATTCTAATCCACTTTTATCATTAGGATATCTTTGGTGCCTAAGAATTTCCTCCAAGCCAATTTGACCTTTTTCGTATCTTTCTAAAACTCTTTTAAGTTGAACAATTTTAAAATATAAGGATTCACAATTTTTGCATACAAGACTTTGTTTTTCATCCATCATTTTTTGTTTTTCATTTTCAATGTCTTTTATAAAAGCAGTATTTTGTTCTTCTAAAGATGAAATTCTTTTCTTTTGGGATGAGATGCTTTTATACAAAGTCTTGCATTCTTTTAGAAGTTCATCTATGACTTCTTGTGCATCACTATCATAAACAGAAAAGTTGCTACTAACCTCATCTTTTTCGTCATCGGAGTGGTGTGAAGCCATTAGAGCCATATTTGCACATTCATCGCTTTCCGATTTCGATGATAAACTTATCTCATTATCGTCCCAAGCAACATAAGCCTTTTTATTTTTGAAATCCTTCTTGCCTTTGAATCCTCCTTTCTTTGCAAGTTTCGGGCAATCCGGCTTTATGTGACCTTGCTTCCCACATTCGTAACATGTGACTTCTTGATTCTATGTGGATGCATCCTTTTTCCTGAAATGTCAATTCTTTTTAGGAAAATAGGAATTTTTATTATTATTAAAAAACTTACCAAGCTTCTTTACAAGAAGCATGAAATTTTCATCTTCGGAAGTCTCGGCGTCTTTGTCATCCTTTGTGTCAATCTTCAAGGAAATTCCTTTGGACTTCTTTTCTTGACTTTCATGCTTCTCGAGCCTTCCAAGTTCCAATTCGTGCTCTTGAAGTTTGCCAAATAAGCATGCGGATGTCATCGTTGAGAGACTCTTCTTTTCCGAAATAGCGGTCACTTTTGGTTGCCATTCTCTTATTAAGGATCTTAGGACTTTTAGGTTGAGATCATCATTGGTGAAGGTCTTCCCGAGAGCAATCAAGTGATTTGTTATATGAACGAATCTCTTTTGTAAGGCAACAATAGATTCACCGGGCTGCATACGGAACATCTCATATTCTTGACTTAACGTGTTAAGCCTTGATCTTTTTACTTCGGGGGTTCCTTCATATGTTTCCACCAAGGTGTCCCAAATCTCCTTTGCCGATTTACACTGTGATACACAGAAGAACTCGTCCATACTGAGAGTGCTTTGGAGTATGTTGATTGCTTTCTTTTCATTAAGAATCTTTTTCTTATCGTCTTCATCATACGTGCTTTTCAACTTTACGGTTCCAACGCCATTGACCACATTTACTAGATTGTGTGGTCCTTCTTCGATTGCTTCCCATATACCTTCTCCTTGGATTCAAGATGCGCCTTCATTCTGAATTTCCAAAAATCAAAATATTCTCTAGAAAATAGTGGGGGTTTGTTACTACTTCCACCATCTTTGAAAACCGAGTTGGTGCTAGCGGAAGCCATACTGAATCGTTAGGAACAGGTTACCTTAACCTGCTCTGATGCCAATTGTAAATTCAGAGTATGCCTAAGAGGGGGGGGGGGGATGAATTAGGCTTTAGAAACTTTTTTCCGGTTTTTCGAGATTCTTGAATTTTACTCGGTTATGTTCTTGATGATGAAAGCAGTAAAAAGCAGAATGAAAATGGACACAGAGATTTAAAGTGGTTCCCTTCACAATCCGAAGGTACTCCATTCCCCTTTCCACACGAAAGAGATTTTTCACTATAGTTTTAGAATATACAACCTATCACACCATCAACCGGTGAGGCCTACTATCTAACAACTATTCAACAACTAGTGTGCAAGAACAATCCTCTTGCAAGCACTAACCCTTGTGTCCAACAATCCTGGATCACAAGTCACAATAGAAACAATTCTGTAATTATTTTGATTTGAGAGTGATATAATAATAATATCAATACAATGATTGATCTTCTCCTTTTGATCAAAATTCACTTTTCAATATCAATACAAGTGTTCAAAAATTCTGGATATGAAATGGTATGTACAGTATGAACACTTTTGAAATATTTGAAAATATTTGAAATTCAGTGATTTTGATTGAATGATTATTTTGAAAATTATTGGAGGTGTTTTTCAATTTTGAAATGTTCAGAATTTATACGAGTCAAAACACCATTTCAAAAAGGTATAAATGTGTATGAATCAAATAATGAAAAGGTATAACAATTACACAAGATTTGAATTTGGAAAGAAACAATTTTTCAAAATTCGTTCAGTGTTAATCAGTTAACCATATAGGTTAATCGGTTAACGCTGGAACATTAGCCCTGAGAGTTTAAAATTTGAGACCATTAACCGGTTAACCTATATGGTTAATCGGTTAATACTGTGAAAACTCAGAAAAATACTTAAGTTAAAAGTGTTATACTAGTTCCAAATTATTTTAAAATATGCAAATGCAATATGTTGATATGATAGACTATTTGAACACTTGTATATCAATTAAAGGAGTGAATTTTGATATACCAAAGCCTTGAGTCCAAGTCTTGAAGAATTGACGATCATTTACACATGAAGCTTGATTTGCATAACAACATTGCATTGATGATGCATAGCCTTGATCTTGATCATTTTGAAAGCTTGACTCTTTGCAAACATGGAATGAGATTAAGTCTTGTTGACATCATCAAAACCTTGAGATTGAAGTATGCTTCTACAGGAATGACAGCAACACACTGACAGTGAAATAAAGAGATAATTAGATTAGATTTAATTACAAGAATGGGTTGAGTTGGAGAGGTAAAGTGAGGTGGGGTGAGAGTGGGGGGTGGGGAAGATGAAGAACCTGTTTAGGTATTCAACTGTATTTATTGTTTAAATAAAAATATTGATATTGAGAGCATTAATTTTTACCATTAATTTTTTTAATTGCCATGTGTCCTTCGATTATGGGTAAAACTGGATAACTTGAGGATAATGGAAACGGAGTGGATCTAAACTCCACAAACCCTATCTAGAGTATGAGATGTTTCATTTTTCTCTCTAGGAATGTGGTTGAACCTCAACTCTTTAAACTGATCCACTTTCTTCTATATAGCTCTTCATGTCATACCGACATTGTTTCTAGCCAACTTACCTTCTTTCATTGTTCATCAGCTTCACTAATTCCTTATTATCTAATTCAAACTCAATCCTTTTAAACTCATACTAAGTAGCTTGATCTATCACCATCTTCATAGCCACGACTTCCTCTGCAAGAGGATCTCTATCACCCTGCATCCTAGAAGAGATTTTGATCATGGCGTGGCCTACATCGTTCCCAAAGATAGATCATAAACCCTTAGTTCCATCAAATTTTGACATTTAATTAACTCTTTCATGTCAGTCTTTCCTTCATCTGCACTATGAGAGAGTATTTGATTCATATTCATCTCTTCATCTTTTGCTTGATTGTTATTCACCATTGTGTTATTCCCATAAGCTGTGTGACAATTGGGCTTGATCACGTTATTATGATCGTTAGTAGTTCCCTAGTGATGAAACTGATATTCGGTACAAAGGTGAATTTATGAATCTCTTCCTTATCCCTATTTATGAATTCATCTTTATTACTTTTATCTTTGATCTGATCTATAATATACAACATTTGTTGTCTCTAGCAACACTTTTTTAGATGTAAAAATTGTTGTCTAAAATTTGTATAGGCAACAATTTATGGTTGTTGACAAAAACATATTTGCAACCCTTGATAATCGTTGCCTAAAATATTTTTGGGGACATTTTTAGAGCATCACTCTTTTATTTTTTTTATTTGGCAACGATTGTTAATTATGCTCTTAACTACTTTTGGGTATGATTTTGGAGTGTCAATATACTATTTCTTTAACAATGTTTGATAATTGTCCCCTTAAATACTTTTGGAGACATTTTTAAATTGTCACATTAGTTCTAATAAAATGCTACATTCCTTAAATGTTGCATAAAATTTTAGCAACATCAAATTTTTTGTGGCAATCTTCCCTTAAAACTTATACACTAAAAAACAAATATTTTCCTCTAAACATTATTGGAAAAAAATTTAAATATAAAAAAATTATTTAACATGTAATATAATAATATAGTAATATATTATTATATTATGTGTTACATAATTTTTTTATATTTATTATATCATCTAACACAATATTTTTTAGACAATTTTTATATTAAAAAAAATATTATTATCTAATACATCACCCTACTGTTTAGAGGGAAACTTTTATATAAAAAATCATTTATCTCTACCTCGCGTTTCATTCAGAATAAATTATATAAAAATAATTTTAAAAAAAAAAAAACTCAAAAGGAAAAGTGAGGTGATCATCTCCTTCTGCAAACATCACACCGCCAGATCTCATCCAAAATAGTGTCCCGCAGTTTGCTCTCCAATAGCAAATCAGCAACCACTTCCGGTGAATTTCCTCAATCTTAAACAATTGACGATGACGCCTTTCGCTCCAGCATCTTACCCCCTTTCCGCATCGTAATTGCTCACTATAACCACGCTTGTTGTTCCACTTTCGATTCCATCGACATCATCATCCTTTCTTCCAAAGACGATGCATTCCATTTAATCTCTTTTACTCTTTATTACATTTTCATTTTTATTTTATTATTTTCTGATTCATTCTCTCTAGGTCGTTCATGCGAGCAACATTGTTGTTTTCTCGGCTAAACCTCAATTCGTTATTTCCTCTATTTCAGTGTGGTTTTTTTGAAAGAAACGTCATTATTTTATTGACTAGCTTTGTTGTTTTTGTTGTAGTGAAGGATATTGTGTTGAAATTAAAGCCACTTCAGACTAAGGACAAGCTTTTGGTTTCCGTTGCTACTGGAATCAAGTTGAAAGGTCTGCATCTATACTTTATACATATTACATATAGTCTATTTGCTGGAAATAATTTATGACAGTGTAGAGAATTGTCGCTACTGCGAAAATCGGCGCCGGCTATGACAGAAGAGTCGCCACCGTGCGTTATTTATCCCAACGAAGGGAGAGGAAACGCTCAGAGTAAACCTAACGCAAAACGGGAAAGGAATGGTCGTCGCAACCATATTCCTGGATTCGGGAGTCGATTACGCAAGGGGAAGGTATTAGCACCCCTCACGTCCGCCGTACTTGACGGGATCCACGCTTGTTTTCTGGTACGGATTGTATTCTATCTACTCTACAGGTCTGGGTTAAAAAGAAAAGAAAATGACTCGGCAAAGTATCGCAATTTATGCCTACGTATTCTCGTCTGGAACGAGAAATCAGAGTCAACGTAGTTCGCCTACCTACGGGAAAAGAGGGAAGGTTGCTCGCTAGGATACAACACCTATGCCTACGTACTTTCATACAGCATGAAAGATCAGAGCAAACGTAGTTCGGGCTATGGAAGACACAAGCTTGGGGACTGTTTTTTATTACCTTCAAAAAGGGTTTTTCTTGATTAAGAGTCCAAGCAAACAAAAATGACACTTTGATGTTTGTTTTGAATCTTTTACGAAAGAAGTGTTTTTTAGTTTGTTTGCAATCTCTGACGCACTAGAGACTATGATTTGAGAGTGACTACGTCGCGTGTCACCCAAAGGGTGCCACACTAAGCAGTCAGACTACTGGAAAGAAGCTCTCCAGCAACCCTTTCTCGAATAGCTTAAGGCTCGTGACGCACGACATATATTAACCTTATTACTGTATTTTTGAGTTGTTTTGAGATAAGAAGAGAAAGAAGCTCTAAAAAGCCTAGGGTTGAAAAGGGAATAAAACTAACCTAATGTTGTCATACATGGATAAGAATCCTAATGTTTGTCATAATTCCCTCCTGCACAGAGGAAATCAGAGATCCTAGGGGATAAACATAAAAGAAAGCAAGCAAATACAGTAAAATGCATGCAATGCAGCAATACAAGCGAGGCAAGGGAGTCCTACACAACCTCGAACTTGAGAAAACAACAGGCAAAGTGAATCAACATTCACTTCAAACCTAGGGGGCAAGCTACACAAGCCAACAAACAATACAGAAAGCAAACAGCACAAGCAGCAACTCTGACATCAACAAGTTGATTAAACAGCAAAAAGTTGACAGCAACAACCTTCATCTTCATGAATAGCCCTTATCCTCAAGCTTCAATAAACTTTCAATCTTCAACAAACACCAAGCTTCAACAAGCAACCAGCTTCAACAAGCTCAAACCCCAACCAGTAAACATCTTCAACAAGCTCCTAACTTCATCTTCAACAAGCAGTAAAACCCTAGCTTCAACAAGCCACCAGCTTCAACAAGCACAAACCCCTAGCTTCAACAAGATTCAAACTTCACCAAGCTTCAACAAGCAACCTCCAAGGGAGAATCATTCAATAAGATCAAGTTGAAGTGTTAAGAAACTCAATGACAACCAAGGGAAGCCATTAAGATCTTAACACTGTAAATAGGAAGGCATCCTCAAAGTTCTACTCTTAAAGCATGCCACTCATCCCTCCAAAGGAGAGATGTGACTTCTTTAAGAGTACTTTATGTCATTGGATTAAATGGAGATGAACAATATACTACATGTTTGAAGAAAGAAACAAAACTAGTTTAATGCTCTTCCTAAAACCCTAGTTTTCCTAAGCTCCTGACAAGCACTCCACCATATGAGAAATCCTTCACATTAAAGATCCTTCAAGCTCTCCAAAGCATCTTCAATTGGACTTCACCTTCATCCAAGCACAAGAGCACCACCACCCTAATCCAAGGGGAACTATTGAGTTAAACTAGTCAAATTAGTGTGTTAGAAACTCCTAAATGTTAGTCTTAAAACTAAATCTAATTAAAATACCAAAAGTAATTGTAAAATCCTATAAAAAATTATAAGGGTTCTTAAACCTCTCAAGAATCACTCCATGCAAAACCAAGGGGGTTAACCATTCATTAGGACCTAAAACTATGCCCTAAACCTAAGGGTACTAGCCTAAAACCCTAAAACTACACCACCTAATGTTCATAGTCCAAAATAACCTAAAATTCTCTCACAATAATATGAGAAAATTAATAGGGGTACATGCATATCTAATCTAACTATACCAACAAGAATCATCTCAAAATCATACACCAAACACCCATACTAAAATCAACAAGATCATGTATTAACCATATTCAAAATAAAATGAACTAAACTTCAAAAAATGCAATTAAAACTTAAAATGCATGAATTAGTAAAATTTAATACTATAAAAAACTAGACTCTTTAAGGAGTCAGGGGGAAAAAATCTAGCCTAAAAATGATTATTTTTCTATTTATTATGATTTATTTCCTAACTATATGCAAAACATAAAATAAAAGAAAAAACCATGAAAATAAAGAAACCTGCGTGCCAAATAGCAATATTATCCAGTTATTTCTCCAGACTGGGCCCAAAGGGGGGTGTCAAAAGCACTTCAGAGTAAGCCCAAACCAAAGTAAAAGAAATCAGGAAAAACAAACGGAAATTGGGAAACGGGCGTGTGGAATAGCAATGTTCTTAGTTCAGTTCAACCTTGGGCCTGACTAGAGGGTGTGAATAGCAATTAATCAACTAAGCCCAAACCAAAACGTTTAATGAAACGGTGAGTTTTGATCAAACTCATTCTCTTCATACTTCAACTTGCAATTGTGGCCATTGGTTCTAGGTTTCAGTCAAAGTCAAGCTAGCAAATCAATGGTTAAAACTTCATCTTCCCCAAATATTTGAAAATGGGAGGGAATGCTCAGATGGTGGCCAGAGCTTTGCACCACCATCTTCTCCGGTGAGGGGGGGCCCAAAACGCCTAAAACAACCCAACTAAATACCCTATCCCACTCAAAATTTCACCCTGAACTCAAATCCACCATCCAAAATTATTGACTCTTCCTCTAAATCCAAAACCGATCCAATGTTCAGAAAAATCACCAAGTCTTGAATGTCTGAAATCTTGCAATTAATAAGCCTAAACTCATCTACATGTTTCAGTGATCAAAACTTGCTATTCAAACATGATTAACTCATCAAGAACCAAGAGATATATACTTCAACAAAAATGGTGCCACACCTAGTTTGGTCTCTAATTGCTTTAATTTTGGACTGAAATTCATCCTAGCCTCATCCCTAATCTAACCACATAACAAATTCTATGAATCTCCCTATAAATTAAGCTAAAAGAAGAAAGTTGCAAACCTGGTTTTGAGGGATGAACAGATGAGGTTATGGCTCGAATCAAGCTCCAATCGTTTGCAGAATCACTCAAGAACCACTTCCCAAGCTACTCCAATGATCAATTTGCACTGAATTCTCCTTAATCTCCAATCACAATTTCTGATGCAGCTTGAGAAATTTCAATGGCTTGCTCTGGTTCCTTGCTCAATCCTTGCCAAAAAATGATCTGAATCAGTTGCAAATGTTATATAGAAGTTGTTAGAACTCTCTAGAAAGTTCTGTAACAACCACAATGAGATTTTGAATTTCTCATTCTCCTTGAAAATCTCATATGCACAGCTCATGAATATGCCCTGTTCTCAGCCTGATTTTGCTTGAATTGTTTATCTCATGAGATATTGAAGTGAATGGGATGTGTATCTCCCTTGCTTTTGATCCAAGGATGTGTAATTCAAATGTTGCTTCATTCTTAAGTTACAAAAGGGAAATGCTTGAAATTGAACTCAAATCCAAAATGTGGTAATGTCATCATTCTTAGAATGCTTTTTCTGATCAATTTGACATATAACATGAGCTTGTTTGGACCCCAATCATTAAATTCCATTTTTTGGCCTTTAAATGACTTATTTTTCTTCCTTTTTAAGCCATTTCAAGCAACTTCTTGTTACAAGCCAATACAAGCTCTCATAACCACTTGGTTGCACTCAAAACACCATTTTGAACAAGTTTCATGTTGAACAATTTTCCATTTGAAGCTTGCAAGTTGGAGTTATGGACCTATGATCACAAATGACCTATAATCACCAATACCCAAAATACCCCTGGCTTGCCAAGATCATAACTTGAGTTCTACAAATCCTATCAAGGACTTCTAGTACTCTATGGAAAGCTAAGATCAAGATCTACAACTCTCATGTTGGTCAAGAATCCATTTGAAAACTCATTAAAGGGAAAAAGTTGCTTGGAAGTCAAGTGACTTTCGCAGATAAATTTCATAGTCATCTAATGACCTGTAATTTGCATGGACCATAACTTGAGTTCTATAACTCCTCTTGAGGACTTATAGTACTTAAATTAAAGGTATTGAGATGCTCTACAAGTTTCATGTTGGCCAAAGATCCATTTGAAACTTGTATTTTGATTTATGTGGCTTTGAAGTTTGGCACTAAACACGGGATTTTACACTGAAACCCTAATTTAGCAACTTCCCACATCCTTGATCCTTCTTTGCTTAACCTTGGCACAACACCTCACATGTATCAACATACCAATCCATGAACCCCATGACCTCAAAGTAGGCTTTGATGCTCTCCAATTTGCATAATTGAACTAGGATTGACCCAAATGAAACCCTAGTTGACTGCACCTCAACTGTGGCTCTTGTACTTGAATCAATGACTTGTCTCAACTTCAATATGGCCCTCTAGGCATCCCATGAGATCCATACACACCTCAAATTCACATTCCATGCTTCTCATCCCACTGATGATTCTCAATATTCCTCCAGATAGGAGCAAAACCCACATGTAGGCACTCAAACTTCTCAAGACTTCAAAACACTTGATGACTTGGATGACTTCTCAATCTTGGATAACACCTCTTTCGAGGCTCTTCTCTTGATAGACACCCTTGATCCCTTGTTGGAGGCATGCTATGCTATGATATGCAAATGATTGAACCATATACATGATGTAACTATGCAAATGAAATGCAATGAAACATAAATCAGGCAAGAAAAGGTTGAGCAAATTATTGGGTGCAACAGCTGCCCCTATTCAAACGGCTTGGATCCGACTGGGCGAAGAGCGAACGGCCTTCAAACAATCGAGGTACGAGACGGTTGAATACCAAGAAACCCGGAAATTTTCCAACCGCAGAAATAAACTGCGTAACTGCCTGGGGAACGACATTCCCTATCTGAATCCGGTTGTTACGGCAACAACTGATCCAACGTCTGATAATAATTCTGATTTCAACTTCAACCACCTATGTAACTCCACAGGTACTGAACAATTTTTTGCAAAACACCTCCGTCCACAACTGGACTAACCTTGTCAGCATAAAAAGAGAAACAAATTCGTCAACACGAATAGAGATTCTGTAGTCACCAGAGTAACCTTGTCCACATCTGGACCTAAATTTCGTCAAATCACGAATGAAGACAAATCTGTCCATGTCAGGACTCACATTTCGTCAACTCGAAGAAATCTCAACAACACGGGAATAGAACTTTGTCCATGTTAGGACGCCACATTCCGTCAGCACGGAGAAATCCCGGCGACTTCGCTGAGGATGAGTTGTCCGCATTTCGTCAACCTGAGGAGATCCTATCAACATAGGCATAAATTGTCCACGTCAGGACTCACATCTCGTCAACACGAGGGAATAAACCCGTCACCATGAAGAGAAATAAATTGGTCCACGTCAGGATTTCATCTCGTCAACACGAAGAACGGTAAACTTGTCCACGTCAGGACTCGCATCTCGTCAACACGAGGGAAGGTAACTTGATTTGTCCACGTCAGGACTCACATCTCGTCAACACGAGGAAATAAACCCGTCACCATGAAGAGAAATAAATTTGTCCACGTCTGGACTCGCGCATCTCGAAATAAATCTGTCCATGTTAGGACTCGTACTTTGTCAGCACGGAGAAATCCCTAAATTGTCCATGTCAGGACTCATATCTCGTCAACACGAGGAACTCCTATCAACATAGGCAATAAAATTTTGGCGACTTCCGGGGAAGTAATTCTGTCAACCAGTAGGAAAATACATCCGTTTATCCATACGGGAAGATACTCTGAATACAGTTTCTCTGCTTATCTCTGCAGTAGCTAACTCCATTGGTCCCAACCCACAAACTTTTTAGCACTGACATGACAGCGACTTTGAGGAGGACTCTACTGGGGATGTTTGGAAACCAAACTGTCGGACGCCTGCTTCGATAATCGGCGGCAGCTTCTGAAATTTCGATTCATGAAACCCTTTGACGCTGACGTAACAACAAATTTGAAGAAAATAATCCGCTGGACGGATAAGAGAAACTTCAACAAGCAACTCTGTGGGGAAAATAGTAAGATGAACCGTATCATCACATGTCTCACGGTGAGACCTCGAATACCTGGTAATAGACCTGAGCTAGAACTCCACACTCCTGCTGAGAAAACACACCTGAAAATAAAAGGTTAACCAACCTGATTTATGTTTCAAAATGCGTATGTTTGAAAATGGTGTAATGCTCCGTACGGCACGGAAATGCTACGCGTTTGAGTAGATGCAAATGACGATATATGCAAATGCAAATGCAGGCTCAACCTGCCGGGGCCACTCTGATAATGATGTCTCAACAACATGAATGCTGAGGATAAAGCCAACTCCACTGGGGAGAACAAGTATCATAAGGTATTCCGGTAAAATAAATGCCGGAAACACGGTCAACTTATTCGGGGAGAGATTAAACATCAATTTCCACTGGGAGGAAAGAACAAACACCCTGCTAGTGAACAAACTTAGCTGGGGAAGAAGCGACACTTCTGGGCAAAGCACACTGTCTGGGCACAGTTTACACATTCAGGGTTACCACTTTGCTGAGGATCAACATCTTGTCAATGGCATGACGACCTGTGGGGAGCAAGAAACCCATCCTTCGCGGATATAAACCTTTCGAACCAACAACTTGGTTAACTATTGCGGGAACCTCCCATGCTGGAGATTGAACGTGCATATCTTTGATTCGCTGAGGAGCGCAACCTCTGCAGGGGACATTGATTTTGACTTGCTGGGGTTAATCCTATGGACGGCTTTCCATGAGGACACTCTCCTGGGGAAAACAATTCCCTCCTTCGGGAAGGGATAAATGTCATTTCAATTCTCTGGGGATAAGCTGCGACTAGCTGAGGAATGACATCAACTGGAGTCAGGTCTTACGTTAAGCGACCTAGGCTGGGGAATACAATTCTTGACCGTTTGCTCCAAAGGTAGGAACCCTGCAAAACACAAACGAGACAAAACAGGCCTATACAACAGAATCTATCCGGGTTAGCATCTGTGACATTACTTCAGTCAATTCGAAGTTTTAGCAATTATTGGCAAGGGCCAGCAAGATTATGTAAGAGCAAGTTTATCAAAAACATCGGCGTCTTTCACAAACAAAACAGTAAAGAACAAGCATCAAGTACTGAATAACATGTTTTATTGATAATGGGCCTCTGAATAGGCAAAGTTTTGTACACTGGATGCAACTCCTGAAAAGAGGAAGTTACGCACAAACACACATAAATATATGCACAAGAAGCATAAAGAAAATACAAAACAATATTTGTATACATGTTGGCAACGTGGCACAGACAAACCCCATGAGCTGATCCTCCTATGACTCGCCTGACTCTGCGCTTTCTCGGTACTCTACCTTCGGAAGAGATCGTTTTTGGATAAACGGCCCCCCAGGTACTCCCAAACCACTAAGCAATGTCGTATCAAATCCGGACCGTAGTCATTTGCTTTTTCAATCCCTAACTTTTGCGTGAACCGCCCATTGCGGGTTTTCAATTCACCGGGATAACCTTTTTTGCCGAAGTCGCCCTTTTCAGGTTTTCGACTTCGCGGGTGTACATCTTTTCAATTTTATCCCTAACTTTTGCCCGAACCTTTTATTCATTTTTATGGTTCGCCGGGATGCCCCATTTTTGCCTGGACTCTCTTTTTACTGTCCAGCGGGTCACTTTCAAGCAAAGTATTTTTTAACTGCGCCCGAATTCATAGGAGACGTAAAGTCTTCACCATCCATGGTGGATAGTAACAAGGCTCCTCCAGAGAAGACTTTTCTGACAATGTAAGGACCTTCGTAATTGGGAGTCCACTTGCCCCTGTGATCTGTTTGTGGTGGGAGAATCTTTTTCAAAACAAGATCGCCCGTCTGAAATCTTCGAGGGCACACCTTCTTGTTGTAAGCTTTCTTCATCCGACTCTGATACAACCGACCGTATGCTAGAGAATCCAGTCTCTTCTCATCCATTAAGTTGAGATGATTCAGTCTATCTTTAATCCATTCTGCCTCGTCAAGTTGGACATCACGTAAAACCCTCAGGGAAGGAATCTCGACCTCCAACGGTAACACCGCCTCCATCCCGTATACCAATGAGAAAGGGGTTGCCCCGGTTGATGTGCGTACCGTCGTACGATAACCGTGCAAAGCGAAAGGTAACATCTCGTGCCAGTCCTTATACATTACAACCATCTTCTGAACAATCTTCTTTATGTTCTTATTGGCCGCTTCGACAGCGCCATTCATCTTGGGCCGGTAAGGAGAAGAGTTATGATGCTCAATCTTAAAATTCTGACACAGCTCTTTCATCATTTTGTTATTCAAATTTGAACCGTTGTCGGTAATAATCCGCTCAGGGATTCCATATCTGCAGATAATATCTCGTTTGATAAATCTGGCTACCACTTGTTTGGTCACATTGGCATATGATTCTGCTTCCACCCATTTGGTGAAGTAATCGATCACTACCAAAATGAACCGGTGTCCATTTGATGTCGTAGGCTCAATCTTGCCAATCATATCAATTCCCCACATCGAGAAAGGCCACGGTGATGACATCACATTCAGAGTACTTGGAGGTATATGGATTTTGTCCGCATAAATCTGGCATTTATGACACCTCTTTGCAAACTTGAAACAGTCTGTTTCCATAGTTAGCCAATAATAGCCTGCCCGCAGCAGTTTTCTTGTCATAGCATGCCCACCAGTATGTGTACCAAATGTACCCTCATGTATCTCTTCCATGAGCAACTTCGCCTCTTTCTCATCTACACAGCGTAGCAACACCAAGTCATGGTTTCTTTTGTACAGGACACCGTCCGGATTCAGATAGAAATTGCCAGCCAATCTTCTGAGAGTCCTCTGATCTCGACTGGATGCCCCAGCCGGATACTCCTTGTTTTTCAGGAAATTCTGGATGTCAAAGTACCAGGGTTTACCATCGGGAGCCTCGTCAATGGCAAATATGAATGCAGGCCTATCGAGCCGAGAGATAACAATCCGGGGAGCCTCGTTCCAGAAGTTAACTTTATACATTGAAGACAATGTCGCCAGGGCGTCAGCCATTTGATTTTCTGCTCGTGGTACGTGATGCAATTCCACCTTGTCAAAGAAAGGCAACAATCTCCTTGCATAGTTCATATAGGGTATCAAATTGGGCTGACGTGTCTCCCATTCTCCTTTAATCTGATTCACCACTAGAGTTGAGTCTCCGTACACATCCAGGTTCTTGATTCGCAAATCAATGGCTTCTTCCAGACCCATGATGCAAGCCTCATATTCAGCCTCGTTATTGGTAACAGGAAAGGTCAATCGGGCAGTAAATGGGATGTGCGACCCATGAGGAGTAGTGATAATTGCACCTATTCCGCTACCATAAGAATTTACAGCTCCGTCAAATATCAACTGCCATTTGGATCCCAACTCTGGTCCTTCGTCCGACAAAGGTTCTTCACAATCTTTCATTTTCAGGTACATGATATCCTCGTCAGGAAAATCAAACCTCATCGACTGGTAGTCCTCAACTGGCTGCTCAGTGAGGTACTCTGACAAAACGCTACCTTTAATAGCCTTTTGCGAGACATACTGGATATCGTATTCTGTTAACACCATCTGCCATCGGGCAATTCTTCCGGAGAGTGCTTGCTTCTCAAACACATATTTGATTGGATCCATATTTGAAATTAGCATGGTTGTATGATTCAGCATGTATTGCCTCAAACATTTGGCGGCCCAGGCTAGCGCGCAACACTTCTTCTCGAGCATTGAGCATCTGGACTCACAGTCGGTAAACTTCTTACTCAAATAGTAGATCGCATGCTCTTTACGCCCGGTCTCGTCTTGTTGACCGAGAACACAACCCATACTTTCCTCCAGAATCGTCAAATACATAATCAAAGGTCTCCCGACCACTGGGGGTATCAAAACAGGAGGTTCCTGCAAGTATTCTTTTATCTTGTCGAACGCCTTTTGACAATTTTCATTCCAGGTCAACACCTGATCCTTTTTCAACAACTTGAATAACGGCTCACATGTCACAGTTAGGTGAGATATGAACCGAGCGATGTAGTTCAACCTCCCTAAAAACCCACACACTTCTTTTTCTGTTTTAGGCGTCGACATTTCTTATATAGCTTTTATCTTTGCAGGATCAACCTCTATTCCCTTTTCACTCACAATAAACCCTAGCAGTTTACCCGATCTCACCCCAAAGGTGCACTTGTTAGGGTTCAGTCTCAACCTGAACTTCCTAAGCCTTTTGAACAGTTTCAGCAGATTAACCAAATGCTCTTCCTCTGTCTGGGATTTGGCAATCATATCATCAACATAAACCTCGATCTCTTTCTGCATCATGTCATGAAAGAGAGTCGTCATAGCACGTTGATATGTTGCCCCAGCGTTCTTCAGTCCGAAGGGCATCACTTTGTAGCAAAATGTTCCCCAGGGAGTAATGAAGGTAGTCTTCTCCATGTCTTCTGGTGCCATTTTGATCTGATTATAGCCTGAGAAGCCGTCCATGAAGGAGAATACGGAGAACTGAGCAGTGTTATCGACCAGCGCATCAATGTGAGGAAGTGGAAAGTCGTCTTTCAGGCTCGCCCTATTCAAATCACGGTAGTCTACACACATTCACACTTTACCGTCTTTCTTCGGCACTGGTACTATGTTAACGACCCATGACGGATAAGTTGTAACGGCTAGGAAACCAGCATCCCACTGTTTTTGAACTTCCTCTTTGATTTTCACAGCCATGTCCGGTCTGGTTCTTCTGAGTTTCTGCTTAACAGGCGGACATTCCTCTCGCAACGGAAGACGGTGCACAACCATGTCCGTATCCAACCCAGGCATATCCTCGTACGACCAAGCAAATATATCACTATACTCTCGCAGTATCTCAACCAACCTTTGCTTGATGTCGCTCTGCAGCGCAACCCCTATACGAATATTTCTCACAACTTCTTCCGACCCCAAGTTGATAATCTCAATTTCCTCCTGATGAGGCAGAATGATTCTCTCTTCCTGTTTCAACAAATGAGTCAGCTTCTCTAGCAAGTCGCTATCCTCGACAATCTCTTCCTCTGCTTGGAATACCGGGTGCTCGAAGTCGAAATGAGTCATAGGCGGTTCGTAAGAGATGTCATCTGAAATATTAGTCCTGCAAAGGAAATGGTTAAATGCTTCAAAATGCAGACAAAGAAAATAACCATGTTGCCATTTATTGTTAAAGTAAAAAACAAGAAAAACAGGGATCACAATATTTGTATATGAAAAACGCCTTTATTTCATGATTAAAACAATGCAATACACATAATCAAGTAGCCCGAAGGTAAAATCACTGTGCCCCGGGTAGGACATAGGATTATTCAACAATTGACAAAACAAATCATTACTATTTAAGAGTCACTGGGACAGTTTCCCGGATGGACCAGTTGCAGAGACTTTGTCCTGGCACGCTTGGCTTGATCCACGCGTCCATATCACAGTCACTATCTCTGTCTTCAGCATCGGAAATAGCGTTGATTGTCTCAAAGCACACCCCACTTGGCGTAATCGTTATCGGTCCCTTGAACCTAGGCGCTCCTGAAGATGATGCTGACGACGTTGGTCGATACCCTAGCCCGAACTTATCATTCTTCACGGGAATCTCCAGTACCTGCCCCCAACCTTTAGTCTCACCAGTCTGCACTAAAGCCTGAGCTTCCTTGTAGGATGACACTGCCACCTCTGGCATTTTGCTGGGACCCTGGGCTTTGTCTTTAATCCGCAACCCTTTGAAGGCTTGACAAGGTGTCTCGTGTATTTCTCCGTCGACCTCAACATATCTGAACGATGACAGGTGACTGACCAAAATGTCCTCCTCTCCGCAAACGGTAACAACGCTATCACCCACCATGTACTTCAACTTTTTATGCAATGTGGACGTTACGGCCCCTGCAGCGTGGATCCATGGGCGCCCAAGAAGGCAACTATAAGCTGGATGGATATCCATGATGTAGAATTCGGTATCAAAGATTTCTGGCCCCACCTGAAGCAGTAATGTTATTAACCCAAACACTGATCTTTTCGTCCCGTCAAACGCCCTCACAACCAAATCGCTGGGCGTGCAAATAACTCCCCGTATGTCCAATTTCATCATGACTTTCTTTGGCAATACGTTCAACGACGATCCAGTATCCACCAATACACGCGACATTACGGTGCCCCAGCATTCCACCGATATATGCAAAGCCATGTTGTGCTCTCGACCCCTGGGTGTTAGATCAAAATCTGTTAAACCCAGGCTATGTCCAGCATTGACATGTGCCATTATCCCCTCTAACTGATTTACAGAAACTTCTTGAGGCACAAATGACGTATCCAGAATCTTTAGCAAGGCGTTCCGGTGGGCCTCGGAACATAACAACAACGACAAGATAGAAATCTTCGACGGCGTCTGCTGTAGGTGTTCAACAATTTTGTAGTCGCTTTTGCGAATCAGCCTCATGAACTCCTCTACGTCCTTGAGTGACGTATCCTTTTCTTTCAACTGTGAAGGCCCGCTTTCATTTACTTTGGCTTTGCCTTTGGCCAATCTCTCTGCTTCTACTTCAGGTGAGGTAAAGATCCTTTCGCTACGGGTCATGCCCCCCGTTCCAATGACATTATCAATAGCCCCAGCTGGATGGCTATTTATCACAATTTTTTCACCGTTGCAATACGCTTCTAATCCGTATGTCCACGGGACAGCTTTCGTACTCTCAAAAGGAACAGGTTCTGCTTTGGTAATCGTAATAGTTGGCCGCTGGACGGGCGCCGTTATCGTTATAGTCTTCCTCGGGATCGTCACCGTTGCAATACCATTCTGCTCATCATGTAATGCCTCCACAGGCTTCTCAACCGCAGTTTGATCAAATTGCAAGGTCCCTTCGTCGATCATGTCCTGAATGCCCTGCTTCAAATCAGTACAACCCTCAGGCTGGGTCCAACACTCCAAACAATATTCATCACAACCAGGGAATACTCCCCCTCTGAGCAACCTGCTTTTCACCTCATTCAATGGCGTCTTCAGTTCGTTAACATCCATCACCAAGTTCAAATTTCCTTCTGTCAAGATGGCATTTGCCCCATGATTAGGCATAGGCTGTTGTACAATATTGGGCCCCACCTGGCCAAAGTTGATGGCTTTACTGTCCAACAAGTCTTGAACTTTATGCTTGAAAGCATGACAAGATTCTACATCATGTCCGGGCGCCCCGGAATGGAATTCGCAATGCTTATTAGCGTCATACCTATAAGGAAGTACCGGTCCTGTAGGCGGTTCCAATGTTCTTTTCTCAACCAAATTCAAACCCAGCAGTGTCTGAAGAAGCTCTGCATATGTCGACGGAGGCTTATCGAATACCCTATTTGGCTTTGCATTCTAAAACCTTCTCTGACCCTAATTCTGCCTTTGCTGCTGCTGCGGTTGTTATTGTTGCTGTTGTTGTTGAGGAATTGGAATAGTAACACTGGCTATTTGTTGAGGTTGAATGTACTGATTTCTGCCTCTTCCCCGGCCTCTGCCACCAAATACAACGCTTGTATCACCCTGTCGTCTCCCGCCGAACGCTTTTCTCGCACCCCCAGCTGAAGTAGATTCACCTGCCTGAATCTTTCCAATTTTAATTCCATTTTCGATCCTCTCTCCCATAAGGATCATATCGGAGAAGCTACCCATCGAAACATTGAGTAACTTGTCATAGTACATTCCTGTAAATGTCCCAACAAACATGTCATTCATCTCCCTTTCAACCAAAGGAGGATGCACCTGAGCTGCCATATCGCGCCACCGCTGCGCGTACTCTTTGAAACTTTCACCACTTTTTTGTGACAGACTCTGCAACTGAACTCTGTTTAGCGCCAAATCGCTGTTATATTTGTAATGCATAACAAAAGCATCAGCCAACTGCTTCCAGCTTCTAATCTGAGTGGGCTCCAGTCCCATGTACCATTCCAATGATGGTCCCGATAAGCTATCCTGAAAGAAATGCATGAGCATCCTTTCATCATTGGAATATGCAGACATCCTTCTATAATAAGAACGTACATGGACCTTTGGGCAGGTATCCCCTTTGTATTTGTCGAATGTTGGAGCCTTGAATTTTAATGGCACCCTCAGCCCTGGTACCAACCCCATAGTAGTCATATCTAACCCAGCGGAGTTCTGATTAACCACCCCTTTCATCTGCTCTTCTAGCATTTTGATCCTCTGAACAGGGTCAATGGGGTCCTCAGGTCCCATACCTCTTCCCGAAAAGCGTCGTCCTGGTGATCCACATTCCAGTCATTGCCATACCCATCGTAACCCATGTTACGGCCAAATCCTTGCTGATTAAACATAGGACCCTGTCCTCGGTTGCCGAACCCTAGATTGACCCCAGCAGGTCCAAAACCATTGTTGAAAGGAAATGCTCCAGCTCCGTTGTTATTCACATTACCAAATCTACCATTACCGTGGCCATACCCCTGATTATGGCCGTAACCGTCATTACCAAAGCCTTGATCGTTGAACCTGAAGTTCCCGTCCTGATTGACATTGCCATACCCATTGTTTCCAAAGCCAACATTGTCACCGAATCCTTGATCGGCATCCCCAGTGTTGCCTTTGTTGTTAACAACATGCCCATCACCACCATTTCCAGTATTGCCATTACCAGCGCCAGCACCTGCACCAGTACCAGTGTTTCCGTTGACAGTCACAACTGGTGGAGTAACTACCGGTACCTCATCCTCCCGGCGAGGAGTCTCAACAGAGTTGTGGTCAGTATTGCCATTTTTCCGTGCCAGCAGCGGCTGCACCAAGGTCTGAAGATTCTCTTGGCCCTTGGCCATACTCTCCTTAGCTTGCATGAACAGAGTCAGCTTCTCACGGATTTCCTGCATCTCGACTTGAACTTGATCCATTGCTTTCTTACAGTTGTTTCTAGTTGAGTAGCGGTGGATTCTTTGGTCGTCAATCCTGAAAAACCTGTGAGATGCAGGAAATAAGATACATATTCAACAAGTAATTGGCAATGCAAAATGAATATGCAGATGCAATATGTGTCTGTGCGTTAGGGAGATCAACCCCTGATTCTAGTACCAAGTGCCAGTGCAGTGACAGTGCTAAGAAGTTTGGATTCATCCATGGAGAAAACATCTCATATATTGCTGAAAAGAGCCCAACAAGGCAGAGATACAATATCACTGAGTGTACAATAACAATAAGGCATGATCTCAACCAACAATCCTGGTGATGGCTAGCACAATGCAAATAAAGCATACAACAGTACATAAGGTAATCAAGTGCGACCATATGCCTGATACTCCTCTAACAATCTCTTAGTCTTGGGATGGTCCGGCTGAGAAAGCAACCCTTCAACGAGCGAGTCTCTTTGCCTGATAACACGCTGGAGATCCCCAATGGATTCCTCCTAAACACCTTCTCCAAAGCACTCCTCCAGCTTCCGCTTCTGGGATGCAGACTCTTTCTTGCGCTTGACAACTTTGTTCAACGAATTCTGAACATCGTATCTCCGCATAAACTCTTCTTCAAACTTTTTCTGGCTAGCTTTCAACTGATCTTCCAGTTCAGAGATCTGCAGCTTCAGTTTGTCTTCTCTTCCTTTATTACTGGTCAGAGTAGCATTCCAGGTTTTGTTGAATGTGGAGATCTCCCGGTAGGCTATGTCAAGTGCTTTCTTCTTAGACTCCAGCATATCATGGGAGCTCTTGAAATCTATCCCCAAACGTTCATGCTTATTTCGTTGCTCAGTCAGTTCTGTACCTAACTGGTTCACCAGCTTTGTTTGCTGCTCGAAGGAATATACGACTTCATTCCTTTCACTCCTGAGTTGCACTAGCTCTTCTTCCAACTTCTCATTGGCTTTCATCAGCTCTTCTTTCTCCTTAACAACCTGCTCATATCTCTCAATAGACACAGTAGTTGGCTCTTCAACCATGAGGGGAGCAGGAGGTAATACTGCAGGAAACGGCATCAGCGCCTGCTTTGCCCTATCTTGGATCCAGACTTAGTATGGAGGATAGGCTTGACAATCATTCTTACCCAACAACGGCTTACCTTTCTTATGGATGTTATTCCAAGCATGCTGAAGCTTGGATAACAATTCTCCCTTCAAATCACCTGTGAAGTACAGAGATTCCTGCACTTCCTCCTCTTTTGGCGAGCTTCTCAAAGCATAACCGAATTGCCTGATCAACAATGACGGATTGTAGTTAATGCACCCTTTCCTCCCAATCAGAGGAACGTTAGGATATCCTGTGCAGCTGTAGATAATTTCAGATCCCAGTAAATCCCTATCAAACCAGACAACATCTTCTGAAGAAAGCCCCATCAGACGCTCAGACCATTCCACCGTAGCTGCAGACTCAACAAAGATACCCTTCTTGGGCAGGTGACTATCAAACCACATATACAACAAAGGCACACAACAAGAGACTTTATTGCCCCTCCTATTCTCATTCTTATAATGCAGAGAATGATAGAAGTCTCCAATCAGTGTAGGCACAGGATTTCCTGAAGCAAATATATGGAATACATCCAAATCAACGAAGTCAGGCATGTTCGGGAACAATACAATGCCATAGATACACAAAGCAAGGATAGCATTAAACACAATCCAACAGCCACTCTTGGCATACTCTTGTGCTTTCCCAACCAAGAACTTGAGAGAAAAACCAGAAACTCTATTCCACGAGGTTAACAGCAACTCTGAGGAGTCTAAATGCAAAGCAACAGCCAAATCCTCCAGCTTGGGCTCAACACCCATATGAATGAAGGGTACCCTGTTCTGAATGGTTAACTCCAAGATCTCAACATATTCCTCCATGGTCGGAGCCAGAATGAAGTCAGGGAAAGTAAAACACCTCAGCGGGGGATCATAAAACTGCATAAGTGCATATAATCCGTTCAGCTCATACGTGGATGGTTTGCAAACCAACCTAAGCAGTTTCCCATAACTCTTCCTAAAGCTTCTCTTCACATCATCATCAGCCAAGAATATCAAACCAAGCAAAGAAGTAACATCTGGAGTAGGCAACTTGTATGCCACAGTCTTCTTCAAAGTATCCATAATAGCAGACAGAAATCCGGGCAACTACTATCAGAAGGTATGAAATGCACCTGCACCACAGACACACGTTAATGATATGCAAAATGAGTATGCGACAATGCAATATGCAAGTATGCAACAGGGATCAAGTGATACATTACTGAAGAGGTCCATCCACAATATCTGTCTCAACAGACCCACAATACTGCTCAAACCTAGTCTCAACAGACCCATAACAATGATCCACCCTGGTCTCAACAGGCCTAGAACAAAGCTCCACCCTGGTCTCAACAGACCCATAACACTGTCCTGATGAAGAACCCCAAATAACCATAAGTACTGATCCAATAATGAGAAAACCAGGTAGTCAAGAGTTCAAGTTTCCTGCATGCCCCTATCCCTCTCACAGGTAGGTGTCCTATCAACTGACACAAGGTACGGCATCCTATGCGGTCGTTGGCGTCACAGACTTTCAAGACTGATGATACGATACCCAGACGGTGTGGCATCATCATGTCCTGAAGAGGCCTCACTTAGCCAACTTCCAATTGATCGGTCCCCAGAGTCGACAATCCAACTAACCAACAACCCCCTCAACCCAAAGGGTTGAGAAAGAAGTCAACCAGAAGAACCTCGTCCGAGCGTGGATTTTGCGGGACACTAGTACATGCAAGGCATGCACGCGCCCACTACTTTCCACAACTAATTCTAGGTGCACTCAAGCCCAGGTCCGACTTATCTCTCAATCTGATCCCTTACCCAGCATAACAACAATAATATAATGCTGAAAGTAACTATAGAAATGTAAATCCATACAAAACCCACGACGGGAAAACAAGCGCTAGGATTGACTCGCGTAGGGAACCGTTGGAGTCCCCAGCAGAGTCGCCAGCTGTCGCTACTGTGAAAATCGGCGTCGGCTATGACAGAAGAGTCACCACCGTGCATTATTTATCCCAATGGAGGAAGAGGAAACGCTCAAAGTAAACCTAACGCAAAATGGGAAAGGAATGGTCGTCGCAACCAAATTCCTGGATTCGGGAGTCGATTACGCAAGGGGAAGGTATTAGCACCCCTCACGTCCGCTGTACTCGACGGGATCCACGCTTGTTTTCTGGTACGGATTGTATTCTATCTACTCTACAGGTCTGGGTTAAAAAGAAAAGAAAATGACTCGGAAAAGTATCGCACTTTATGCCTACGTATTCCCGTCTGGAACGAGAAATCAGAGTCAACGTAGTTCGCCTACCTACGGGAAAAGAGGGAAGGTTGCTCGCGAGGATACGACATCCTATGCCTACGTACTTTCATACAACATGAAAGATCAGAGCAAACGTAGTTCGGGCTACGGAAGACACAAGCTTAGTGACTGTTTTTTATTACCTTCAAAAAGGGTTTTTCTTGATTAAGAGTCCAAGCGGACAAAAATGACACTTTGATGTTTGTTTTGAATCTTTTACGAAAGAAGTGTTTTTTAGTTTGTTTGCAATCTCTGACGCACTAGAGACTATGATTTGAGAGTGACTACGTCGCGTGTCACCCAAAGGGTGCCACACTAAGTAGCCAGACTACTGGAAAGAAGCTCTCCAGCAACCCTTTCTCGAATAGCTTAAGGCTCGTAACGCACGACATTGATTAACCTTATTACTGTATTTTTGAGTTGTTTTGAGATAAGAAGAGAAAGAAGCTCTAAAAACCCTAGGGTTGAAAAGGGAATAAAAACTAACCTAATGTTGTCATGCATGGATAAGAATCCTAATGTCTGTCATAATTCCCTCCTGCACAGAGGAAATCAGAGATCCTAGGGGATAAACAGAAAAGAAAGCAAGCAAATACAGTAAAATGCATGCAATGCAGCAATACAAGCGAGGCAAGGGAGTCCCACTCAACCTCGAACCTGAGAAAA
Source organism: Lathyrus sativus (assembly GCA_963859935.3). Taxonomy (NCBI): domain Eukaryota; kingdom Viridiplantae; phylum Streptophyta; class Magnoliopsida; order Fabales; family Fabaceae; genus Lathyrus; species Lathyrus sativus. Next base: position 554,955,758 of record OZ012740.1, on the reverse strand, counting down.
CAACTGGCAAAGTGAATCAACATTCACTTCAAACCTAGGGGGCAAGCTACACAAGCCAACAAACAATACAGAAAGCAAACAGCACAAGCAGCAGCTCTGACAGCAACAAGTTGATTAAACAGCAAAAAGTTGACAGCAACAACCTTCATCTTCATGAATAGCCCCTATCCTCAAGCTTCAATAAACTTTCAATCTTCAACAAACACCAAGCTTCAACAAGCAACCAGCTTCAACAAGCTCAAACACCAACCAGTAAACAGCTTCAACAAGCTCCTGACTTCATCTTCAACAAGCAGTAAAACCCTAGCTTCAACAAGCCACCAACTTCAACAAGCACAAACCCCTAGCTTCAACAAGCTTCAAACTTCACCAAGCTTCAACAAGCAACCTCCAAGGGAGAATCATTCAACAAGATCAAGTTGAAGTGTTAAGAAACTCAATCACAACCAAGGGAAGCCATTAAGATCTTAACACTGTAAATAGGAAGGCATCCTTAAAGTTCTACTCTTAAAGCATGCCACTCATCCCTCCAAAGGAGAGATGTGACTTCTTTAAGAGGACTTTATTTCATTGGATTGAATGGAGATGAACAATATACTCCATGTTTGAAGAAAGAAACAAAACTAGTTTAATGCTATTCCTAAAACCCTAGTTTTCCTAAGCTCCTGACAAGCACTCCACCAGATGAGAAATCCTTCACATTCAAGCTCCTTCAAGCTCTCTAAAGCATATTAAATTGGTATTCACCTTCATCCAAGCACAAGAGCACCACCACCCTAATCTAAGGGGAACTATTGAGTTAAACTAGTCAAATTAGTGTGTTAGAAACTCCTAAATGTTAGTCTTAAAACTAAATCTAATTAAAATACCAAAATTGATTGTAAAATTATATAAAAAATTCTAAGGGTTCTTAAACCTCTCAAGAATCACTCCATGCAAAACCAAGGGGGTTAACCATTCATTAGGACCTAAAACTATGCCCTAAACCTAAGGGTACTAGCCTAAAACCCTAAAACTACACCACCTAATGTTCATAGTGCAAAATAACCTAAAATTCTCTCACAAAATATGATAAAATTACTAGGGATACATGCATAACTAAGCTAACTATACCAACAAGAATCACCTCAAAATTATACACCAAACACCCATACTAAAATCAGCAAGATCATGTATCAACCATATTCAAAATAAAATGAACTAAACTTCAAAAAATGCAATTAAATATTAAAATGCATAAATTAGTAAAACTTTAATCCTATAAAAAACTAGACTCTTTAAGGAGTCAGGAGAAAAAAATCTAGCCTAAAAATGATTATTTTTCTATTTATTATGATTTATTTCCTAACTATATGCAAAACATAAAATAAAAGAAAAAACAATGAAAATAAAAAAAACTTGCGTGCCAAATAGCAATATTATCCAGTTATTTCTCCAGTCTGGGCCCAAAGGGGGGTGTCAAAAGCGCTTCAGACTAAGCCCAAACCAAAGTAAAATAAATCAGGAAAACCAAACGGAAATTGGGAAACAGGCGTGTGGAATAGCAATGTTCTTAGTTCAATTCAACCTTGGGTCTGACTAGAGGGTGTGAATAGCAATTAATCAACTAAGCCCAAACCAAAACGTTTAATGAAACGGTGAGTTTTGATCAAACTCATTCTCTTCAGAATTCAACTTGCAATCGTGGCCATTGGTTCTAGGTTTCAGTCAAAGTCAAGCTAGCAAGTCAATGGTTAAAACTTCATCTTCCCCAAATATTTGAAAATGGGAGGGAATGCTCAGACGGTGGCCTGAGCTTTGCGCCACCGTCGTCTCCGGTGAGGGGGGCCCCCAAAACGCCTCAAACAACCCAACTAAATACCCTATCCCATCAAAATTTCACCCTGAACTCAAATCCACCATCCAAAATTATTGATTCTTCCTCTAAATCCAAAATCGATCGAATGTTCAGAAAAATCACCAAGTCTTGAATGTCTCAAATCTTGCAATTAATAAGCCTAAACTCATCTACATGTTTCAGTGATCAAAACTTGCTATTCAAACATGATTAACTCATCAAGAACCAAGAGATATATGCTTCAACAGAAATGGTGCCACACCTAGTTTGGTCTCTAATTGCTCTAATTTTGGACTGAAATCCATCCTAGCCTCATCCCTAATCTAACCACATAACAAATTCTATGCATCTCCCTATAAATTAAGCTAAAAGAAGAAATTTGCAAACCTGGTTTTGAGGGATGAACAGATGAGGTTATGGCTCGAATCAACCTCCAATCTTTTGCAGAATCACTCAAGAACCACTTCCCAAGCTACTCCAATGATCAATTTGCACTGAATTCTCCTTAATCTCCAATCACGATTTCTGATGCAACTTGAGAAATTTCAATGGCTTGCTCTGTTTCCTTGCTCAATCCTTGCCAAAAAATGATCTGAATCCGTTGCAAATGTTATATAGAAGTTGTTAGAACTCTCTAGAAAGTTCTGTAACAACCACAATGAGATTTTGAATTTCTCATTCTCCTTGAAAATCTCATATGCACAAGTCATGAATATGCCCTGTTCTCAGCCTGATTTTGCTTGAATTGTTTATCTCATGAGATATTGAAGTGAAAGGGATGTGTATCTCCCTTGCTTTTTATCCAAGGATGTGCAATTCAAATGTTGCTTCATTCTTAAGTTACAAAAGGGAAATGCTTGAAATTGAACTCAAATCCAAAATGTGGTAATGTCATCATTCTTAGAATACTTTTTCTGATCAATTTGACATATAACATGAGCTTGTTTGGACCCCAATCATTAAATTCCATTTTTGGCCTTTAAATGACTTATTTTTCTTCCTTTTTAAGCCATTTCAAGCAACTTCTTGTTACAAGCCAATCCAAGCTCTCATAACCACTTGGTTGCACTCAAAACACCATTTTGAACAAGTTTCATGTTGAAATATTTTCCATTTGAAGCTTGCAAATTGGAGTTATGTACCTATGATCACAAATGACCTATAATCACCAATACCAAAAATACCCCTGGCTTGCCAAGATCATAACTTGAGTTCTACAAATCCTATCAAGGACTTATAGTACTCTATGGAAATCTAAGATCAAGATATACAACTCTCATGTTGGCTAAGAATCCATTTGAAAACTCCTTGAAGGGCAAAAGTTGCTTGGAAGTCAAGTGACTTTCACAGATAAATTTCATAGTCATCTGATGACCTGTAATTTGCAAGGACCATAACTTGAGTTCTATAAATCCTCCTGAGGACTTCTAGTACTCAAATTAAAGGTATTGAGATGCTCTATAAGTTTCGTGTTGGCCAAAGATCCATTTGAAACTTTTATTTGATTTATGTGGCTTTGAAGTTAGGCACTAAACAAGGGATTTTACACTGAAACCCTAATTTAGCAACTTCCCACATCCTTGATCCTTCTTTGCTTAACCTTGGCATAACACCACACATGTATCAACATACCAATCCATGAACCCCATGACCTCAAAGTAGGCTTTGATGCTCTCCAATTTGCACAATTGAACTAGGATTGACCCAAATGAAACCCTAGTTGACTGCACCTCAACTGTGGCTCTTGTACTTGAATCAATGACTTGTCTCAACTTTAATATGGCCCTCTAGGCATCCCATGAGATCCATACACACCTCAAATTCACATTCCATGCTTCTCATCCCACTGATGATTCTCAATATTCCTCTATATAGAAGCAAAACCCACATGTAGGCACTCAAACTTCTCAAGACTTCAAAACACTTGATGACTTGGATGACTTCTCAATCTTGGATAACACCTTTTGCTAGGATCTTCTCTTGATAAACACCCTTGATCCCTTGTTGGAGGCATGCTATGCTATGATATACAAATGATTGAACCATATACATGATGTAACTATGCAAATGAAATGCGATGAAACATAAATCAGGCAAGAAAAGGTTGAGCAAATTTTGGGGTGCAACAAGAATCAAGTAAGAACATAAATGCTTCACTAGTTTTAGCTTATATATGTTGGGAGAAATACATGGATTTTGGGTAAAACATGGAATAATTATCTTTTTAAAGGGACGATTATTGTAGGTGGTATAGGTTCGTGTGGAGAGGAATGTGTAGTTTTTTTTTGTTGGCTTAATTGGTTCAGTTGTAGAGTTTATAGTGGTTGTTATGGTTTCAATGCCAAGTTCTGGTTCTAGATTAACTAATACTGCAAGTTGGTAAGGAGTAGGATGACCATGGTAAACTACATTATCATCAACATATATGCAGGGTGTGTTGGTGATTGCATGTTAAGATACTATGAAATCACATGTAGTTTTGGAATCAAATTAATATGTGTGCATGAAGTGTAGATGCATAACACAAGCCCCCAAAAACTTTTAAATTTCTCAAATCTAAAGGATTACCGTATACAACCTCACAAGAGGCTTTTTTCCCCTAACAATTTTATAAGAATTCTAATTTTATAAGAATTCTAGTTTTATAAGAATTCTAATTTTAGAAGTATTCTAGTTTTATAAGGCTTTTTCCCTAACAATCTAAAGGCATAACGTATAAAACCTCACATAAACTTTTAAATTTATCAAATCTAAAGGCTTACGATATGATGTGAGATTGGTCTTGATTTACATTCTAATTTTCTCGACCCATCACCATGTCGCAACTTTAAAAATTGAATTCAAATTTTTTTTGAAAGGAATTGATAAAGAATGAGATTCAAAAACTATAATAAGTTAATAGAGATTGGGATTTAAAAAACTCTAACACAAGATGCAGAGTAGGATGAATCCACTTTGATACCATCAACGTATTAAGGAAGAACATGAGAATCACTAATTGGTGTCTAAACTCATAATCACCAATTGGCATCTAAACTCATAATCACCGATTGACATCTAAACTCATCAACTCACGATAAATGAGTACAAACCTAGTTTATATATGTTAGGCATTCAATTAACAAGTGGTTATAGAATATAACTAACTATAACTTCCTAGAAAGTGGAAAAGCTTAAAATGTTACTTTTATTTAGGCAACATTTGTAAAAATCGTGCCCAAAGATCATGAAAAAACGTCCCCTAAGACAGTAGGCAACTCTCACACAGGAGACGCCTAGAAAACGTCCCCTATTCTTTTAGGCATCATTTTCCAGAGTTTTGGCAACGTTTTTCAATTGTTGTTGGAGAGCCTAAATGTTGTAGTGATAATGTTGTTATTTCCTTTTTCGGCTATCTCTCCCTTTTCATTCAAACGTTTTTGAGGTTTATCCTTCTCTAAATAAATACTGTTAATCCCTTTCCGACCTTTTCTTTTATAATTGTTATGATTTATGACTTCCTTCTGGTGATGTTTATTTTCTCCATTCTTCTAAGAATGCTCCCTTCTTTCTCGAATCATTGTTATTTTATCTTCTTGAGTAACACCATGTTTTTCTAATTTGTTTAGTTAATTGAAATTGTGTGCATTTAATTATTTAAATCGATTTCTATGTGTATTGGATGGTGTTTGGATGGTTAGTAGTAGTATTTGAGGCTTGGGTTTGTGGTGCATAATTCTAATTATTAAAGTAAATAATAGAATTAATAATATTATAATAATGAGAATTATAATTAAAGTAATTGGAACATAGCTAACTTATTTAGTTTATTGGAATTAAATAGAACAGTAGAAAATAGTAGACAATAAAGGAGAATATTAGTGGTATTTATATTAAAATAAAATTATAAATGAGAGGGGTATTTTGGTGAATTTAGGAATAATTGAGGGTAAGATGGAAGGTCAATAATTAGGGATATTAGAGCTCTAATAAGAAGAAGTTAGTAAGGAATTGAGAAATTAGTACGTGAAAATCAGAATTTTGGTGAAAAGAGAAAAAGGTAAAGGCTAGGGCACAGAGAGAACATCCATTGAAGGAGCTTTAAGGATTTTTGGTGGAAAATTTATAAGTAGGGGGATTACTCCTAATATTGGTGTAGATTGTACGTTTGGGTAGAGGGAAACACTTAATCCCAATAGATTGCATATTGAATGATTGATAAACATGAATGATAATCTGAAATCGCATGAATGATTTGATGTACTATTTGATTTTTGTGTATTATTTTACCATGGGATTTATGTGCTTATGTTCATGATGTTTGTATATGTGGGTGTTCATAACTGAGTGATGAATTTGATAAATAAAGTATGCAAAATCTCTGATTAAATGAGTGATATTGCATGTTAATTGATGAATAATTGGTGTTTGGATGCTGAATGTTATTTCCCTTGATGTGTTTGTGATATTTAGGGTCAGGGGATGTGAAGTCGGAGTTCTGAATCAAACTCTAATGCAGAAAATGCAGATTCAACTTCTAGTTCAGGGTGACGGGCATCACCCTAATGACACCCCGGTCGTCATCGTTGTGGAGGCGCTGACGTATGTCAGCTACCTAACGGGTAGACGATCATGGTCCTCAAGCATGGTTGGTTGGGACGGTCATCACTAAGATAACGTGTAGGGTGACGAACGTCACCTTTGTGATGGGTAACTCATTATGCTGCCAGAATGAGTATCATTGGCTCGGAATTGAATGTCGATTCTGATTTTTTGGTGTAGTGTTATGTTTGGGCTACTGTTGGCCACCGTTTGGAAATATATGATGTTATTATTGAATTGATTCACTTGTGTTGTATGGAGAATATTGTTGTGCATATTGATGACAATTGCATGGTGATAATTTTTGGTAAAACTACATGTTATGGTGAATCATGCATCATGATGTATCGGCTTCGGTCCAGTTTTGGTGTGCTATGTTCCAATGGTACGGATTCAGGAGCGAGTAGCTAATTCCAATGAATAATTATTGAAGTGTTGCTTATGGTGGTAATAAAAATTTTGGTGTGCTCTGGTCCTATGGTGGGAATTCAGGAGCGAGATGGACATGTATTGTCCATAACGGTACCACATACATTGTTGAGTTGTAGTGTTTAGTACATTTAAATTCATGATTTGCATATTTATTGAATGATTAAGTTGTTATTGATGATTGAGAATGCTTTGGTGACATATGTGATTGATTTGTGTTGAATAATTGCTGATATTTGTTTAGGCTAACCTTTGGGTGAAGAAGAGAGCTAAGGAGCTCAAAATGCCTTATCCTTTTGAGAAATCCATGACTAAAATGGTCGCTACGCCACTCCTTGTTTCTTATGATGATGTAAAGACCCTTCAAGATGCTTTGGCTTAGATGAAGCAAGGGAAAGAGACGTGGAAAAGTAAGTTTGATGCTTCTGACAAGGAGAAGACTGAGTTGCAAAAGCAGATGAAGGAGAAAGATGACTTGATTGAGTTTCTTGAGAGACGCGCTGTGAAAAGACACGGAGAGGATTTAATTTCCTCTACTACTTCATCATCATATCCTCCTACTTCCGATGCTTGGAAAGGTATTGTGGATCAGCTCGTGTTAGAGAGGACTTCCATGAAGGACAACTATGAGAGAGAGATTAACAGACTCTAAAGGAAGTATCAGCTCGGATCATCATCAGATGCTCCTTATAATCTTTAGGATCTAGCTTTTTCTTATTGAATTTTGATCTTCTGTAACTCGCACTTCCAAGTGTAGCTCTTTCCAATATTCAATGAAGTGAGATATTTATCAGTATTTCAAAAAGTGTTATTTCTTTATGTTGCTTTATATTTTAAAGATCCTTAAAAATTGAATGAACCATTTGCATTTGCATTTGCAGCCGCATCTTGTGCATTGTGTTTTTCCTTTTTCAGGCACCTTATGTCTTTTTGGTCTTCATTCAGCCAAGCTGTCGCACCAGTACAATACTCGAACTAGTCTTAAGAAAAAGATGGATCAATTGCAACAAGAGAACTGCGAGCTTCATGTGGAAGTGACAACTCCGAAGGACAGTTTTGAAAACTCACTGCTATGATGGAAGCTCTGGTGGCTGCTCAGAATCAGTCACCGTCACCTCCTCCTTCTCCTGTGCAGAGAACTGTAATTTCTGAGATAGTATCAACGCTAATTTCTGTGGCCCTGATTATTGCTTCTCAATATCAGATGCCTTCTGGCTTCCCTTGGGGCATGCCTCTCAATTTTGTGCTGAGGGATATCAACCTCCTGTTTTTGAAGGTCCAAGAGTACTTGTTGTTATGACTGTACCACCTTTTATGGTTAATGATGTTTCTAATGCTGAGATTCCAATTGTTCTTATTGCTCTACCTATACCACCACCCGTGGGTCACACTGTGTCATATGCTGAAGAGAAAATTTTCCACACTACTCCGAGCGAGAGTTTGGATGATCATATGGATGATTTTCAAGATCAATTTCTAATTTTGAGACTGTTCCAGATTTTGAGAAATATAAAGGGAACACTTGTCTACAAAGCTATTTGGTCATGTATGCCAGAAAAATGTCCACTCATACTGGTATTTCGTTGACTGTTCCTACAGATATTCCATGGTGGTATAAGCCAGAGGCCCATTGTGCATTTCATCAGGGCGCCTCTGGGCATGATATTGAAAATTGCTATCCTCTAAAATACGAAGTGGCAAGACTTGTAAGAAGTGGTATTCTGCCTTTTAAAGATACCTATCCTAGTGTACAATCAAATTCATTGCCTAAGCATGGTAACACGTCTATCAATATGGTATATGGGTGTTCTGGTACATACCGTATTTTTGATATTCGTTGGATTCAAATGTCACTTTTTGAGATGTACACTACTTTGAGCGAATACCATGATATTGATCATAATTATGCCTCTTTTTGTATTTGTTCCGTGAACCCCCGAGGGTGTGTGATTGTAAAGAGGGATTTATAAAAGATGATTGATCAAAATTTGATTTAGGTTACTACAAATAGAAATGAAGTTGAGAATGAGGTGAATTTCATAGTTCCATGTTTCAACATCCCAGAATGAGTTATAATTTCTTACAATAGTAAAAGATATGTTGTTAAATCTTTGGTCATCATTTTCCTGGCCCGGTACCATATGAATCAGATAAAGTTATACCCTACAAATACAATGCTACTATGTTAGAGGATAGAAAAGAGGTTCTCATTCCCTCTCTTTCATCAGTTGTGACTATTGCAGATGTAGGTTGTGTGACTAAAAGTGGTCGAGTATTTGCTAATGTACCCTCGAAGATAAGTCAAGATGTTATGGATAAGCAAATCAGTTGAAGACTTCTTTTGAATCCAGTCAATCAAGTGTTGTGAACCAGAAACTAGATAATGATGAGATGCTGAAATTGATTAAAAAAAGTGAGTATAATGTGGTGGATTAAATTTTGCATACGCTGTCAAAAATATGTGTTATGTCCCTACTAATAAGCTCTGAGGCTCATCGAGAATCTTTGCAGAAAATATTGGAGCAAGCTTATGTAGACCATGACGTGACTGTTAATCAGTTTGATAGCATTGCTGCTAATATCACTGTGTGTAATAATCTGAGCTTTTGTGATGAAGAATTGACTGAACATGGAAGAAATCATAATTTAGCTCTCCATATTTCCATGAATTTCCAGGAGAATGCTCTGTCCAATGTGCTGGTTGATACAGGGTCATCATTGAAAGTGATGCCAAAATATACTTTATCAAGATTGTCTTATCAAGGTACTCTTATGAGATTCAGTGGGGTCATTGTGAAAGCCTTTGATGGCTCAAGGAAGAGTGTGATTGGAGAGGTTGATCTCCCTATCAAGATAGGTTCGTGCTTATCCTAGATTATTTTTCAGGTAATGGATATTAGTCCTGCTTACAGTTGTCTTCTGGGACGCCCTTGGATTCATGAAGCTGGAGCCATCACTTCGACACTCCGCCAAAAGTTGAAATTTGTCCGGAATGGAAAACTTGTTGTTGTTGGTGGAGAACAGGCTGTGTTGGTGAGCAGTTTGTCATCTTTTTCTTATATTGATGCTAACGAGGATGTTGGAACTCCATTCCAAGCTCTTTCTGTAGTTGATGATGATGTTAAGAAGAATGGGGTGTCCATGTCTTTTTTTAAATATGCACAACATGTGTTAGAGAGTGGCCAAGTTGATGGATGGAGACGAGTCATTGAAGTTGTTGAGAAAAGAGATAGAGCTGGTTTGGTTTTTACATATGGTTCAACCCGCAAAGAGTTGAAGAGTATTCAGGAGGTTTTTAAAGCACTGGGTTCATCCATGCCAAAGATCATTCTAGAACTTCAATTCTTAAAGATGACTCTGAAGATTACATCTCATATGGTTTTTGAAGATGATTCCATTCTTCGTCAAGACTGGGAAACTTATTTGAAAGATCCTGGATACGGTTCTGAACAGAAGATGCATATGTACCCTTTTACTCTCTTCGACCGAGGCTTAAGGAACCTGAGTATAAAGTCAGTGCCATCATTGAGGATGATCAAGAGGAAGAAGCGCCCATCTTTGTGACGTGTGGATTGATATGCCAAAATTGGATTTTTGTTGACGTTCTTACTGTTGTTCATGTTTCAAAGTAATTTTTTTTGTTTCTTTCAAAAATCCTTTCACCCTGCCCAAGGTGAAAGTGAATTTGTGAGGACTTTGTTTCAACTTTTATCATCATCAATAAAATGTTATTCTGTTTATCCATATTATGTTTTCCTTTTTTGTTTTATTTCTGAAAAATGATAACATAAAAAAAAATACTAATGTGGTAATCACTTTTATTTGCATAATATTTGCACTTCTTGTTCATATTCTAAAATCAAACATAAATTATTATGCGTATTATTTGTTAAACCCATTGAAAACAATGACCCTATACCCTCTCCCAACTTTGAGTTCTCTGTGGTTGAAGCGAAAGAAGAGGATGTTGAAGAGATTCTTGATGAAATTTCCTGATTGTTTGAGCACAAGGAAAAGACCATCCAACCTCATGAATAGCCGATGGATTTGGTTAATTTGGGTTTAGAGGAAAATATAAAAGAAGTCAAGATTGGGGCACTGCTTCAGTTAGATGTTAAGAAGAGGATGGTAGAGCTTCTTAGAGAATATGTTGACGTGTTTGCTTGGTCCTATCAAGACATTCCTGGCCTTGATACTGATATTATGGAGCACCATTTGTCATTGAAGCCTGAATGTCCACCTGTGAAGCAGAAATTGAGAAGAACTCATCCTGACATGGCTGTGAAGATTAAAAAGGAGGTTCAAAAGCAGATTGATGTTGGTTTTCTTGTGACTGCTGAGTATCCTTAATGGATGGCCAATATTGTGCCTGTTAAAAAAAAGGCGGAAAAGTCCGAACATGCGTTGACTATAGAGATTTGAATAAAGCAAGTCCGAAAGATAATTTTCCACTACCACACATTGATATGCTGGTAGATAATACTGCTAAGTTCAATATCATTTCCTTTATGGATGGATTTTCTGGTTATAATCAAATAAAGATGGCACCTGAGGATATGAAAAAAAAAACAACATTCATTACACCATAGGGAACATTCTGTTATAAAGTGATGCCCTTCGGTTTGAAATTGAGGTCTATGTGGATGACATGATTTGTAAGTCGAAGACTGAAGAAGATCATATTGAAAACTTATTGAAGTTGTTTCAACATTTGAGAAAGTTTAAGCCTTGTCTGAATCCTAATAAAATGCACTTTTGGTGTCCGTTCTGGAAAGTTATTGGGCTTTATTGTCATTCAGAAAGGCATTGAAGTTGATCCTGGTAAAGTTAAAGCTATTCAGGAAATGCCTACACAAAAAACAGAGAAACAAGAGGAATCTTGGGACGTTTAAACTATGTCTCCCGATTTATATCCAATATGAATGTCACATATGCACCAGTTTTCTAGCTTCTCTGCAAAGATCAGGTTGTGTATGGACAGAGGATTGTCAGAAATATTTTGAAAAAATTAAAGAGTATCTGCTTGAACCTCCTATTTTGTCTCCTCCTGTGGAAGGAAAACCTTTGATCATGTATTTGATTGTACTGGAAGAGTCTATGGGCCGTGTTCTGGGTCAACAAGATGAATCTGGTCGAAAAGAATTTACCATATATTATTTGAGCAAGAAGTTCACCGATTGTGAGTCTCGATACTCAATGCTTGAAAAGACATGTTGTGTTTTAGCTTGGGCTGCCAAGCGCCTCCTCCAGTATATGTTGAATCGTACAACTTGGTTGATATATTGGATGGATTCAATCAAGTATATCTTTGAAAAGCCTGCTTTAATTGGGAGGATTGCTCGTTGGCAGACGCTATTTTCAGAGTATGATATCGAGTAACAAACTTAAGAAGCGATAAAAGGAAGTGTTTTGGCTGATCATTTGGCACACCACCCAATTGATAATTATCAACCTATCAGGTTTGATTTTCTAATGAAGATGTGATGTATCTAAAGGTTAAAGATTGTGAGGAACCATTACCTGAAGAAGGACCTGAGCCTGGATTTCGATGGGGTTTGATTTTTGATGGAGTTGTTAATGAGTATGGCAATGGTATTGGGGAAATTATTTTTACTCCTCATGGTTCTCATATTCCTTTCACTTCAAGGTTGATGTTCACTTGCACCAATAATATGGTAGAGTATGAAGTATGTATTATAGGCTTGAAAGAAGCTACTGATTTAAGAATCAAGACCCTTGATGTATATGGAGATTCAACCTTGGTGATTAATCAGATTAAAAGGGAGTGGGAGACACGTCAACCTGATTAGATTCCTTATCGTGATTATGCAAGAAGGTTGTCAACTTTCTTCAATAAGGTTGAGTTTCACCGTATACCCAGAGCAGAGAATCGAATGGCAGATGCTTTAGCGACTTTATCCTCCATGATTGTGGTAAATCGGTGGAATGATGTGCCGAAAATTGATGTTATGCATCTTGATATACCAACTCATGTGTTTGCAGTTGAAGAGGTCATTGATAATAAACCTTGGTATTATGATATTAAATTTTTTTCTTCAGAATCAAGAGTACCCACTTGGGGCATCCAAGAAAGATAAGAAAACTTTGAGAAGATTGGCTGGTAGATTCTTCTTGAATGATGATGTGCTGTATAAAAGAAATTATGACATGGTCTTGCTAAAATGTGTAGAAAAGCATGAAACAGACATGTGGATGAAAGAAATTCATGAAGAATCCTTTGGTACCCATGCCAATGGACATGCAATGGCTAAGAAGATGTTAAGGGCAGGTTACTATTGGCTGAAAATGGAACCTGACTGTTGTAAATATGTTAAGAAGTGCCATTAATGCCATATTTATGCTGACAAAATTCATGTGCCTCCAACTCCTCTCAATGTTATCTCTTCAACATGGCCTTTCTCCATGTGGGGCATTGATATGATTGGAATGATTGAGCCTAAAGCGTCGAACGGACACCGTTTCATATTGGTGGCTATTGACTATTTTACCAAATGGGTCGAAGCCACATCATATACCAATGTGACCAAGCAAGTAGTGGTCCAATTTATCAAGAACTAAATCATCTATCGGTATAGTGTTCCGAGCAAGATTATCATTGATAATGTGTCAAATATTAATAACAAGATGATGAAGGAATTATGCGATGAGTTTAAGATTGGGCATTATAATTCTTCTCCTTACAGACCTAAGATGAATGTGGTTGTTGAAGCTGCTAATAAGAACATTAAGAAGATCATTCAGAAGATGGTCGTTACATACAAGGATTGACATGAGATACTCCCTTTTGCTCTGCATGCGTATCGTACATCCGTCCGCACTTCAACAGGGGCAACCCCTTTCTCTCTTATTTATGGTATGGAAGCAGTGCTTCGGTAGAGGTTGAAATCCCTTCTATGAGTGTTATAATGCAAGCTGAATTGTCTGAGGCTGAATGGTGTCAGAGTAGATACGACCAGTTGAATCTGATTGAGGAGAAAAGAATGACAACCTTGTGTCATGGCCAATTGTTCCATGATAGAATGAAGAAAGAATTTGAAAAGAAGGTTTGACCTCGTGTGTTCAGAGAAGGCGACCTCGTGCTAAAAATATCTCGACTTTTACCAATGATTCTAGGGACAAGTGGACTCCTAATTATGAAGGCCCATATGTTGTTAAGAGAGCCTTCTCTGGCGTTGCATTAATTCTTACAACTATGGATGGTGAAAAGTTCACTCGTCCTACAAATGTCGATGCAATCAAGAAATACTTTGCCTAAAAAATAAAAGAACAACTCGCTAATTTGAAAATCTGAAAGGGAGGCTTAGGAAAAGAAGAGTGTCTTGGTGGATTGAAAACCCGAAAGGGTGGTCCAGGCAAAACTTAGAGAAGTCATCCATCCAGCTAAGTCTTGATTCAAATCTTCTTCAGTTGAGTATGTTTCCTTCATCTAGCTAGGTTATGATCAGGCAGTTGAGCTGTTTTGGGGGCCACCTTTCATTGATGTTAATGCCCACGCAGAGATTTGTCGTTGCTGATCCCCAGTAGAGGTTATGCATTATTTACTTTGGATGTTCCCAAGCAAAGAGCAATGTTTCTTTCTTCTAAGAAATGTCGATATAGAAGTCACCTGTCGGGTTTTCTCTTACCTTGTGTTAGGTATTGATTTAAAATTCCCCACAACTTGACTTTTTGCTATGATGTTAACTTCTTATTTTCCCCGGCAAGTCCAGGATGTTTCTCTCAGAGTTGGATAGTCCTCAGAGTTCTTTATCATATCCTCATAAGAGCCGTGTTATTCCCTATTAGAGTTTTTGTAACTGTTTACATGATTATAATCCCCAGCGGATCCTTTATTTTCCACAAAAGATCTCTTCATCCCTTTGAAGTGGAGTTCGTATGATTTTTCTTCTTATCCCTAGGAAGATTCAATAAGATTTGGGTTGATGTTCCCCCAATAGTTTATCTTCTATCCTTGAAGTTGAGTTCATGTTGTTATCCTCTTTGTGGATTACTGATTATTGAAGATTGATCTTTGGGTTTCTTCCCAAGAAATATCTTTCCTCCCTAAGCGGTATTTAAGCCTTGTAGTAGGATTTATTTTCCTTTGATGGCTTTTGTTTATCTCTTGCAGGATTTCTCTTATTTACCCCTAATAGGATCTCCAGTGATGTTTCCAACTTGTTGAGATTAGCCGAGTATTCGGTGGTGTTGTGATGTTTTGTTCACCCTCAGTATATCCTTTCTGTCTTTTTGTCAACATATTGCACGCGTATTCATTTTGTTGAGCATAACATGTTTTTTTGGGATTGTTCATCTTGCATTTCTTTTGGTGCTTCTTGCTCTATGGTGTTGTTGTCCCCGCAGATTGTGTGTGTCCTCCCTATGGTGTCGACCCATAAGCATAAAATTCACATCCTTTATAATTCCCCTGTGAGTTTATGCCTCGTGAAAGATGTTTGTTTTAGCTTTCCTCCTTAACTTTTATCTGGATATAATTACTCCCTAGTTAAGTTATTTTCTCATTGGGTCGAGTCTTGTTTGACCATTTCTCTCTAGTTTGTTCCTGGATTCAACCTTGGTCTCTTGCAGCGGTTATTTTGGATTTCCCTGGGCTGTGAAACCCGGATGATGAAAATGTATTTATTTCTACCTTTTGAGGATTTAGTTTCCTTGGCAAAAATCTATTTGTGAATCTCCATCAGATGATGAAGATTTGAATTTCCCCAGCAGTGGTATGATAACACTCTTAATATTTTTTTCCTAAGAGCAAGTGGTGTTCTCTTTATTTGAGAAGCTTGCGTATCCTCAGTATGTTGACAAGTGGTAATCTATTTGAGAAGCTTGTTTGATATATCAACCTTCTGTGCGACTTCAAGCGGCAACCTCTTTATTTGAGCAACTTGTATGTCCCCGACGAGGTAAACCTCACCTGGTAACAAGTGGAAGCCTCTTTATTTGAGCAACTGGTGTAACCTATATGAATTTATTGGTATATTTGCAATAAATGGCATCTCTCTAGTTCATCCTCAGCAGAGAAGTTTACTGTGAAATGTTGGATCCCTATCCGACCTGGTTTTCCATCAAATGGCATCTCTGTGGAAAAGCCCTAGTGAGAAGTTTGTTATAAAATCTCCAACAGATGGTTGTCTCTTTATTTGAGAATTCTATTATATGATTTAACCTGCCCGTATCTCTTTTGAAGATCCCCGACAGAGTTAGTGATCTCTAGTTCCTAGCAAATGGCAGTGCTTTCAGCAGAGACAATTTGTATTTGGTTCTTTTTCGAGTTCAAAACTTGATTAAAAAAGAAAATGAACCTATCTTTATAGTGGAAGATTGTTATCATTCGACTTGGTTCATTATTTGAACATTTGTCCATCTCTTCATATGAGAATCCTGTTGTGATCTAGTGAATATTTCATCCCCAACAAATGGTTGTCTCTTTATTTGAGAAGTTTGTTTTATGATTTGAGCTGCTCAGTGATAGGTAGCTGATAATATACCTTTTTATCCTACCCAGTGACAGGTAGTCGAGTATGTCTGTCCTACCCAGTGATAGGTAGTTGAATTCTGTTTGTCTTATCCAGTGACAGGTAGTTGAATTTTGTTTGTCTTATCCAGTGACAGGTAGTCAACCTTTTTTTCATTCTTCTACCTAATGACAGGTAGTTGAGTTTTTTTTATCCTACCCAGTAATAGGCAGTTGGTATTTTTTCAGTGTGAGTCCATTATGTAACGCCCCGATTCTGAATTTTCCATTTTGTTGAGTCTTTTGAATTACTTTGATTGATTATTCTTTTATTTGTGGAATTTGAATATTAATATGTTATGTGTACATATTATGTCATTTTATTATTTGGAGAGTTTGGGAATTAATTAGAGCGTGTTTTAGATAATCCTTAATTAGTTGTTATTTGAGAGAAATAGAATAGGAAGAGTATAAGTGGAAATAGAGAGAAAAGAAAAAAGATAGAAAGAAATAGAAAGGAAAGAAGAAGAGAAAAGAGGAGGAAGAGGGGAAAAACCTAGAACCATCAAGAATCAACTTCTAAGCTTCGATTAATCGGGTAAGGGTGTGAAACTTTATTATTCTTTCGATGTGTATGATTATGTATGTTTCTATTGGTTTGATTTTGGATTGGGGAGAGTTTTGCTCATTTTCCGTTTTAGGTCGAATTTGATTTAATCGGTAGAAACCGAGTTTTAACGGTTAAAAAATGAGGATAAGTGGTAAAGTTTAGTCGAGGAATGTTGGGCTAAGGCTACTGGGACGAGTTGGAATTGAATCGGGTGGATTTTAAGGAGTTTCAGAGTTTTGGACAGTGGGAATTCTGAGTTCGCAGACCCTCGCTAGCAAGTTCGCTAGGCGAGCAGGCCGCGAGCATTCGCTGGGCATTCGCTATGGCGAGCCAGTAGCGAACGACCCTAGACTTGGACAAAATGGTTTTGGTGTGCTTCGCTGGTAGCGAAGGGATTGGAGAGCATTCACTAGGCCTTCGCTGAGCGAGTGAGGTAGCGAATCAAGTCAGTGGCTTCTGTTTGCCTTTGCGAGCTTGTTCGCTAGGCGAACAGGTAGCGAGCACTCGCTAGGCGAGCAAGGTAGCGAGCGTGTCAGCATGTTGTTTTCTTGTGTTTTCGCTTCCATGTGGATTCTTCGATTCAAGTATGATTAATCCTTTCTTATTTTGCATAGCTGTATGTTGTGTTATGATATGTTGTGGGTAGCCGTATGGCGTGAATCCTAGATTGTAAATTGTGGAGTGTGAAATGTGGCCGTTTGGAAATTTTATGCATTTGTTTGGATTGAATGAAAATGCATGATGAGATTGATGTGAATATGCATAATTGTATGTACTTGTATGATGTGAAGAATGCATGATTATATATTTATGAATATGTATGCATTACAAGAGTGTGTGGAGTCGTTTTGCATGTGAAGCATCATGATTGTATTCTTGTGTGTTTGATCCTGCGTAGGATTTGCAGAAACGATCGTGTGCCCTTGTGGGGTGTGAGCGATGGTTTATTTTGATCCCTAGGAGGATCTGCAGAAACGATCGTGTGCCCTTGTGGGGTGTGAGGGATGGTTTATTTTTGATTCCATGGAGAATCTGCAGAACGATTGTGTGCCCTTGTGGGGTGTGAGCAATCAGATTGTGTGCCCGTGTGGGGTGTGAGAAATCCTGAAACATCGTGTTCCCATGTGGGGTGTGAGTGATGGGTGAACATCGTAGGCCCGACGGGGAGTTACTTCAGTAACGAGTGATGGTTCCATTTGGTTCTTCAATTGAACCTGCTAAATGAGTCGGTACCGCATTTGCATCTGCATAGAGTCGTGAGTTGGTCTCTATGAGTTGCATTATCATCTTCATATGATGTATTGGTGTAATGAACATAATTGTGTATGTTTATGTGAATTGTTGAAGTAAACATAAGTGTAAATGTTTATGGGTGAATGATGTCAATGGTAGAAGCATGATTGGTGAATATGCTTAGTTGTGTAAATATACATTGTGAAGTATGTGAATGAATGGTGAATATATGCATGATGGATATGCTTGGTGAATTACATATATATATATATATATATATATATATATATATATATATATATATATATATATATATATATATATATATATATATATATATATATATATATATATATATATATATATATATATATATATATATATATATATATATATATATATATATATATATATATATATATATATATATATATATATATATATATATGTGTGTGTGTGTGTGTGTGTTGCGAAGTATATATGATTGAATTGTGATGAGTTGCAGTGAGAAATATGTTATGTGTATTCTATGTTGGTGTATATAGATATATGATTATATGCATTGTTTGTTATGATAATGTTTCTCACCCTTCTGATGTTTTATGATGCTTTATGAGGCATTGCAGAGTAGGTTTGTTGGAGGTCTTTTGTGAAGCGTGGCTTCATTCTTTTTGGTCGGTTGGCTCTGATATGTAGCACCGTGTAGTTAGGAATTGTTTTGATTCTTTTGTGATACATATGTGTATGTATTTGCTGATGAATGTTTTGTAAACATGACTTATGACTTGAATTAAACTGTCGAGGTATATGATGTTTATATGAATGAAGTGATTCAATGTTTAGATGTTTCCGCTTTTATTCTAAATATTGATATGTGGGTTTTAAGGACTAAGTTCCTTTGTGGTGATTTACCCTTTGTTGCATATCTTTATGAGCAGGTGTTGTATGATTTTTTTTTGAATTTCCTGGATAATGTGACGTACCTCTTTTATACCATGTGTTAAATTATACTTTGATGAAATTTTTATTAAGTGTCTAAATGATTTAATTGTTTATTTGAGGGTATAGAAAGGGGGTGTTACACATTACCTTTATTTTTCTACCCAGTAACAGGTAGTCGGTAATGTTTCTTCACCTTTTGAGTATATCGCCTCTATTTTCTACCCAGTAACCAATAGCAGATAATTTTTCTCATTTCTTGTTGGTTGGTTATCCTTGTTTTTACCCAGTAATCGGTAAAAGGTAATCCTTCCTCCCGAGCTTGTTGCCTTTATTTTTCTACCTAGTAACTAGTAGCAGGTAATATTTGTCTCTCTTTTGGTTAGTTACCGTTATTTTCTACCCAATAACCGGTAGTCGGTAATCTTTCCTTTTGGTAATATTCCTTTTCCTACCCAGTAACAGGTAGTTGATATTTTGTTTACCCTATCCAGTAACCGATAGTTGGTAACCTTTTCCTTCAAAACTATTACTCTCGCTAAACTACTCAGTACCCAGTAGTTGGCATTGTTTCTTTTCCTACTCAGTAACAGGTAGTTGATTATCTTTTGAGAAGTGGATTACTTTTTACTCGGTAATTGGTAATAAGTAATACATCTCTTTGTTTTTCTACCCAGTAACCGATAGATGATTTTCTACTCAGTAACCAGTAGAAAGTATTTTACCTCTTTCTTTGGTTTGAGTATCTTCGCCCAGTAACCGGCAGTTGATACCTTTTCCCTAATTGAGTCGATTCCTTTCCTTTATCAGAATAAAATCTTACTCTTTTGTTTTCCCTTGCGGAGTCTCTTTTCCTTTCTTTTGTTCTCCAACAGTTTGTTTGTCTCTTGTGACTTGCTTTCCCCATAGAGGTATCGTGTCTGCATACCATTAGCATAATCATATCATTTTGTGGCCTCTTAGGGCCAAAAAGTGGGTTTACTTGTTATATTTAAGTCTCTTCTATCTGGTCGAGACAAAGATGTCAATCTTCATATCTCCAGATAGAAAAAAGCTTAAATAGGGGCAGTTGTAATACCCTAATTTTTACCTAGAAGATTCCACATATTATTTGTATCTCATTCCACAAACAAGATCGCAAGCTTTGGTTCTCTTGCCTTCCTCTGTGTGTTTATTATTGAGAGATCACCTGAATCTCCTGTTTTCTTGTTTGTTTGATATTTGTCTATATTTATGTATACTAACCATTATTCAAAATCCCAAAAATGTTTTTTTTCCTTTACTAACTTTTCAGGAAGAATTTGGATCAAGGATATCAAATACTAGTCCCTCAGCTCGAATGAATTTTCATCTGAACACAGTCAAGGTTGATCTGCAAACAGATCAAAATCATCTGATCAAGGGTTCCCAAGATTTAATTGATAATTATTCAAGAGACTCCAAAGTTCATGTGTTTATTTACATGCCTTATTTGACAAGCAAAAAGAATCGAGACAGAGCCAAAACAACACATCATAAAGCATTTTTTCACAATTTTTGCATGTGGTAATTGATTACCAGTATTAGGGTAATCGATTACCCTGTGTGTTTTTTTTTGAAAATTTGCCAAATTCAAATTATGCAGCGTTTTTGGCACCAAATTCAAATGTTTCATCATGAGAATATTCTAGATCACTTCACTTTAATTCCCATACCTCATCATAATTAATTCCCACCATACACCTTCACTAATCACCACTTGATCTTTACTTTGCCTCCAAATTCAAATTCCAAGCCTAATTTTGGTTCCAAATCAAACTCCAATCCACCTAAATTTCCAGGCCTAAATCCTATAAATAGAGGCCTCATTTCATTTGTTTCACAAGCTTTTGATAGCCAAATTCACCTTGTCAAATTTCTTCTTGACTCTCTTTTTTCTCTAACTACCAAATTCACCAAAGCTCTTTCTTCCTTTGAATGTTAGTAAGTTCATCATTAGAACTTACTAATATTTGAGCTAAACCTTCACCCATTCACTTTTTTCATCATCAATTTTTGTAGATCAAGGCTTTGGAGTGTGGTTTTTAGAGTTGATTTGAAGAATTTTCAGATTTGAAGTGGTAATCTCTTGATTCACCATTGTTGCTCTTGATTCATCCTTCACAATATGATCTATTGTTGATTCTTGTTGCTTGATCCTTGGATCTTGCAAATTGTGTTCCATTGGTGTTATTTTATGTTATTTTACTTGAATTTTCGTGCTCTATTGCAACCTTAATCATGAGGTGTTTGAAGAAATGATTGATCAAGTTTTTGCTCATTTTCAAATGGATTTGCTGTTGTTTTAGCAGTGGTAATCGATTACCTTCCTGAGGGTAATAGATTATATACAATGTTGATTTTTCAATTTTGACTTTGTTTTGGGACTGTTTTGGTTTCTTCTTCTTCTTCTTCTTCTTCTTCTTCCATTTTCCTTTGTTTTTTGCTTTGGAATACACTTTTAGAGGTTCTTTTCCTCTTTAAATTCGATGGACTTAGGGTGTAGATGAAGTTGGACGACCATTCATTAATTCAAATCTATCTTTAACGTGAATTGTTCAATTTATTTTAGGTGCTTTGAGTTAATGATATGTTTAGTGCTTTAATCCACCAAGATGAGTGAATGAACTTAAATATCGAATGACCTTGAAATTGTAATTCAATTTTCCTTTCCCTTTCCTCTTCTCCTTTTTCTTTAGATCGATGAAAATCTTCGATATCATTATAACTTATTTCAAGTTCTTGATGACAATGAGATCGTTACCTATTTTCTTTTCGTGCGAGATTGCTTTCAGAGAGTGATCTACATATCACTTATCTAGCATGCATTAGCACTAGCATTGTTATTGACCGGCCTCAGATAGTCATGGTTTTTACATAAACCCAATTATGATTGCTTAACATAGCGCTAAATTGTCTCGTAATCGGAAAATGATCATTTCTGGCTCAAACTTATGTTTGAAAGTCCAAGTATGGTTGATTATTTGTCTTAGGTCTGTTACCTATGAAACTTGTTGTTAGGAGGCTTTGATTTTATCAATCCTCTAATGAGTCTTCATTAACTTTGGCCTAAGTGCATGAGTTAATTATCGTTGATCATTTATTCTAACAACTAATCACTAACTCATTAATAATATTATTGTACTAATTTTGTTTATGTTTGCTTCTTGATCCCTATCTCTCTTCTATTTTTATGGTCCATTATTATCATCTCATATCATATTTTTATTTATGCTTCCGCTCTCTTTTTCTTTTGTCCGTTTGCACCATATCTTGTTTAAAACACTAATAAAGGATTAAACCTCTAAAAAACTTGGTGCTCTTAATTTTGTGGTCATGCACATGGTTGGACGTAGACCTTGGAACTCTTGGATTATTTTTAGACCCTTGGACTTATAATTAGGTCTCTTTCCCTATGCTTGGAACATTATGGATCTTTGCCTTTATTTGGCTTGCTCATTTGCTTATGCTCAAGGTGGAAGGAATTCTTATTTGGCTTTCTATGAAGTATGCTACAATTTGGTTAGATCCTTCTTATCTCTAGCTTTTATTTTTCTTTCTAGGGTAGTCACTTCATCTTATCCCCTTCTTAAATTTTTAAAGTCTTCTCCTTTTTTCAAAAACCTTCTTGTTTTCAAACTTAAAACCGCTTTCATAATAAAACCTTGACTTTTGTCAAGTGATTTTCAAACTTTTTTTTATTTAATAAATGTCAATCAATGTTAATCATACTTTGACCAATTTCAAAAAGATATAAAAAAAAACACAAAAACTCATTCAAATGTTTTGTGCCTTTGTGCACTTTTTCTTCTAAAACTTTGTCATAAGTTTAAACATGAGTCATTTTCATAGTTGAGATGTAATTCTCCTATTTCACATAGTATTTAAGATGTTGACATTTTTCACTTAGATATTGACTGATAGACTTGTTGATTTTAATCCAAGCAAAATCCTCCATCTTTAAGTGATTCAAATGTTGTCTTATACTTGTGGGTAACTAGTCGTAGTTTTCTCCTTAAAATAACGACTTGTCTTTACATTTAAAAATCAATTAAAATAAACCTTTTTTTTATTTGTACCACAAACTATGGGGTTTTGATCCTATATTGCACTTTGTGGGTACATAGGCATGAGGCGATAAGTCTCTCCAAACACAAAAATCTTAAAAAAATAATTCTCTTCTCATCTCCCCAATCTCCTTTCAAGCAAACCTTTTCAAACCAAAAAGCATAAATATTTCAAAGGGCTCCTATAGATTATTATAGGCGTTTAGGATGCTAACACCTTTCCATTGCGTAACCAACCCCCTTACCCAGTCTCTGCTTATTTTTTCTTGTTTTATAACTCTTAGATTTTGTTCGCTCTTTTTCATTTTCTTTTTTTGGATAAAATAAAAGTGCGGTGGCAACTCTTGGATTTTTGAGTTAAGTTAATCAATAGCTTACACTCACAAATTTTCCCGCTACAGGGGCAAGTGAATGTCATTTTCTCTTGGTCTCTAGGTTGAATGGGGATTTGGTAAAACCACGAGTAACCATCAAGATAACAAAAATGGGAGTGACTGGATAGGTGCTCAAGCATTTGATCAATGAAAGGTAGCGGGAAATGGTCTTTTTGAGAAGCATCGTATAGTCGATGCACATTCTCTATCCTGTAATGGTCCTAGTGGCTACTTGATTCCTCTTTTCATTCTTAATAACTATTACCCCTCCCATTTTAGGCACAACTTGAAAGGGGATAACCCACTTACTATTTGGGATATGATAGATTATCCCGACTTCCAAGAGATTAAGTACCTCCTTTTTAACTACCTCTTTCATATTGGGATATAGCCGCCTTTAGTGTTCTCTAGAGGGCTTATAATCATCCTCTAGCATTATCTTATCATACAAAGAGAGATGCCAATGCCTTTCAAGCCATATATGGTTTACTTCATGGCTTTTGGGTACTTCCTAAGGACAGTGGGGAGATTTTCAATTTCAACCTCCCCCAAACTAGCATTCACTATTACAGGTCGGTTTCTCTCTAAGTCCAAAAATTTGGACCTAAGGTTCTTTATGAGTAGTTTCAGTTTTATTTAGGATTTTTGTTGCTCTGGCTCGTTCCCTTGTGTCACAAGCACTTCAAAGCCTTATTAAGAGGAAATAGGACTCTCATTTAATATGTCCTCACAATCTTTCACTTCAATGTTTTCTTTATTGTTTTGGTCAGTATCAAGCAAAAACACTTCCAACTTATCGGTCGGAGGAGGTTCCGATGTGCTCTCTTCAACACAAGCGCCAATTATATCAACTAAGCAACAATAACCCCTCAAAGAAGGTTTTTTCATTAGTTTTTCTATAATAAACTTAATATTTTCCTCTCCTACCTCAAAATTAAACTTTCCCCTCTTAACATCTATGATAGCCCCTATCGTGGCTAAGAAAGGTCTTCCTAAAATTATTAGGATTTTGGGGTCCTCACCGATGTCCATTATGATAAAGTTATCCGATATATAATATTGTCCTACTATCACCAGAACATCCTCTAACACACATATAGGATACTTAACCGATATAACGACAAGTTTCAATGACACATTGGTAGGTCTCATGTCTCTCATATCCAGCTTCTTACACACGGACAAAGGCATTAGGCTAACACTAGCTCCTAAATTATATAAAGCTCTCTCAAAGTCCACGATACCTATATGAAAAATGATAGAGAAACTTCCTGGATACTTAAGCTTAGGGATAACCGTGTTTTGAATCATGACACTACTATCAAGGGTCATGGCTATGATCTCGTGGTCCTCTAACTTTCTTTTATTGGAAATGATCTCTTTTAAGAACTTGGCATAGGAGAGAATTTGGGTTAGCACCTCGGTGAAAGGCACATTGAGGTAGATTCTCTTGAGAAGTTCCACAAAATTTTTGAATTAGGCATCCACCTTGGATTGCACAAGTCTTTGTAGGAAAGGAACAATAGGTTTGTATGGAGGAGGAACAACATAGGGTGATTCCTTCTCCACATCTTCAACAACCTCCTTTTTAGGTGGTGTTGGCATACTAACTTCAACCTCTATCTCTTTCTATCTCTATCTCTCTCTCATTAGAACTACCCATTTACTTAACACAATTGGTTGTCACGACATTCAAATGTCCCTTAAGATTTATTTTGGGCTGCCTGAAAAATGATCCGGGAGGGACGAAAGAAGCGGTTTGTTATTGTGCCACTTGGGAAATTTGAGTCTTTAACATCTTGATATGAGTGACAAAATTATCAACATTAGTGTTCAATTTCCTAAGCTCCTCAATAGCAATGAGGTTTTGGTTTCTATACCCATCTTTTTGACGAGTTTTTGTTAAAACAAAATTTTCCATCAAAAGTTCAAGATTAGACTTCTTAGGCTCGAGTTGTGTAGCTTTTTGGAAACTTGGAGGTCCCATGGATTGTTTGGGGTTATCGTTCCTATAAGATAGGTTAGGGTAATCACACCATCTAGGATTTTAGGTGTTAGAGTAAGGGTTGTTCCTTTGGTTATTTCTCACAAAGTTAGCATTCTCTTGGGTGGATCCTCCCGTGAAGATCATTTGATAATCTCTATCGGTATTCCCATTAACTCAGTATATCTCACAGTAGACTGCGAAGGAGGAAACTGAAGCAACAAGGGCTGGAATAGTATGTGGGGAAGGTGTGATTCTTATGTTATCCATATTTTGGTAAAGGGCATCCACCTTAGCATTCACATGAGCAAACACATTAACCTCATACATACCACCAGTTGTAGAAGTAGACTTAGCGGCGACTTGTCGTACACTTCCCTATAAGTTGTGGTTTTTAGCTATCTCTTATATCAAATTATAGGCTACATCTTGAGGATTATTCATTAGGTCTCTTCTAGAAGTCACATCTAAGGTCATCCTTGTGGATTAAAGGAGTCCTTGTAGAAGGTATCGATAATCATCCATTTCTTAAGCCCATGGAAAAGGCATAGTCTTAAAAAATCTTCATAATGCTCCCATGCATCAAACAAGGACTCTACTTATTCTTTCCTAAAGTTGTTGATCTCATTCCTAACTTGGGACATTTTACTTGGCAGAAAGTACCGCGCTAAAAAGATCGTTTTCAATTGGGTATATGAAGTAATAGTGTTGGCGGGCAAGGATTTGAGCCAAGTCCTTGCATGGTGTCGCAACTACGAAAAACACCCAGCGGAAAAACAGAAGAGTCCCTATAAAATGTTATTTATCCCAAAGAGAGGGAAAGGAAATGATCAAAGAAAACCTAAAAGAATGGGAAAAGATAAGGTCATCGCAACCAAATCTTGGGTTCGGGAGTCGGTTATGCAAGGGGAAGGTATGAGCACCCCTCACGTCTGTTGTACTCAACGGGATCCACACTTGTTGTCTAATTAAAGGGTGAGTTATCTAAGAGCCTACTGCTAAATGAGGGATGGAAAAGAAAAAGGAGACTCAATAGGACATCGCCGCCTTATGCCTATGTATTCCCTCATGCAATGAGAAAGTCAGTGTCAACGTAGTTCAAAAAACTATGTGTGATGGGGGAAGGTTGCTCGCCAAGACATCGTCGTCTTGTGCCTACGTATCCTCATATGGTATGAGAAATCAGAGTAAACATAGTTCGGGTAAACTAGACCACTTGTTGGTTAAGTGTTTTTTATGAGCGACATTACATTTCTATTCCAGTAGTTAGGGTCGATGCCTGTTTGCGGTAGAACAAAAAAGTAACGTACTCTTTTCTGAAAATGATTTGAAAGAAACAATTCTGAAGGATAAAAAGGTTTGAATTTGGTTTAAGAGTTTTAGTGAAGTGAATTGAATTTGTTTGAGATTCACATTGCATTAAAGACTATGATATAGGAGCGAATGCGTTGCATATCTCCCAAAGGGAATACACTAAACACTCTAGACAAGTGAGGCGAAACCCCCCAATCATCATTTCCCACATACTTAAGGCTCGTGGCGCACAATGTTCATTATTCATTATTAAGTGTCTTTAGGTTATTTGAGATGAGAAGAGAAGACACAAAAGAAAACACTAAAGGGAAATTGAAAACCCTAATGTTATCATACAAAATGGTCCTAAGATTAGGATGAAAAGGAAGTCTACCTAATGTTATCATACAAATGATGGACCTAAAGTTAGGATGAAAAGGAAGTCTACCTAATATTATCATACAAAGGAATGAAAGTCTAATATCTCTCCTACTCCCATCTTAATTAGAAATTAAAAGCAACTAGGAATTTTAAGGGATCATGTGAGCAAGCACAAGTAAACACCAATCAATTTAATCATAAATGACAACAAGAAGAGAAAAGAGATGAAGAAGAAAGAAGGAGAATGAAGAATAGGCAAACAAGAATTAATTATCAAACCAAGATAAAAGGCATCAAACACATTCATTTCAAACTCAAACAAAGTGAACATTAACATCATGTCAATACCAAACAAACATCATCAATCACAAAGCAAAGTGAACGGAGGTCAAATGGCACAAAAGGCATGGTGGGGCAGTAGCATAACATAAGATACTCAAATCACATCCATGGTCAAAGATAGGGCACAAAGAAATAGGCCATGTATCCCATTCATAAACAAGTCATAAGTTAAAACAAAACAAGCATGCATACACAAACCTAAAAGGAGAAAAGCATATAAGCATGACATGAAACTAAGAAGAAACTATAACTTCAACACGATCAACAAGTTTAACATCCAACCATGAGCATACAAGAGATCACACAAGTGGAAATCAAGAACATGCCTTAAGAAGAACCAAACAACCAATCATCCATAAAAGAAAGACAATAATCAAACAAGCATCAAAGTTCCAAATGACTTGAAGAAAAACAGAATAACATTCAAACATAGGCTAAAAACAATATCACATCATATTGCAATTTAAAAATTAACAAAAAATAAATAAAATAAAAAATAAAAAGGAAAGAATAAGCTAGAACACAAATCAAACCCCAAGAAAAAAACACCATAGGTCAATGACCATCATAGGGTCATGTGATAATTTTCTCATAATTTTAAATGACTCAAAAATAATTTTAAACCAATTAAAATTAACCAAATAATCCAAAAATACAAGAAAAAAAGCAAAACCATAAATAAAAATCAAATAAAATCACCAAGGTCAAAGACCATCATAGGATCATATGATAATTTTTCATAATTTTAAAATGCATAAAAATAATTTTAAACTAATTAAAATTGACTTAAACAAATTAAAATTCAAGAAAATAGTAAACTGAAAAATAAAAATGCACAAAAATAAATAACAGAAAGAGAAAAATAAAAGGAAATTTTAGAAAATATTTTGGTATTTTTCTAATTCAAAATGAATTTCTATGAATTTATGAAAATAAAATACAAAATAGAAAAAGAAAATAAGGCAGAAAAAAAACAAGGTGCGTTGGATCTCACTTCATTAAATGACGTGGCTAATCCAAGGGCCAGAAAGCACGCATCCACGGTGGATCTGAGTCAAACTCTTCATATCCAGCTAACAAAAGTCAAACACGCAGGATCATAACAAGTGGCATGATAGACGGTTAGATCATCATCTTCAACCTCCAGCCACTTGAAATCTACAAAGATTTGCAGAAAAATGAGGATCCTTCAAACCATAACCATTGGAGCTCATAGTGGTTTCAGCTGATACGTCTTTTCAAGGACTACATCTTAGCAACAAATTTGAGTCAAAATGATTGAGAATTGTAACGGTTGAAGTTCAACTTTTAAGATCTGAAAATGTAGTCCTCAAGCTTGATTCAGGCCATGATTCTACAAGTTCTTGAGCTGGTTAGCTTCACTGAATGTCGATGAAGCTAACTGAGTGGAAATTTTGAGTGATTAAGATGTGGAAATAAAAATACGATCTTCAAGCTTAAGAGTTCAAATGGGATCTTAGCAGGGTGATTCTAGCTATCAAAGCTTGTGGAAATGGGTGGAATTAGTCCCTTATTTATAAGATAAGCTTTTTGAATGCTGAGGGAGGGTGAATAATGCAAATTGAAGCAAATTCGTGCACACCTGCATCATGAGCAAAGTGTGACTTGCAAGTTATTAAAACTCATAAAAAACATGCGTTTTGATGCTCTAATAAACCCATTCAAGTTTGTTAATCATGTTTAGATTGAATTCACGTCTTAATTTGGTGATTAGAAGCCATTTCAACCAAATTCAATTCTGACTTGAAGTGAAATTTCAGCTTTAAAATTCAAATTTTACCACCATAGTTCTCACAATGTACAAGGCTTTATGAGGTGATTCTTCTTCCATTGGATAGAGGGTGATACAATCTTTGCAATGTGAAAAGAAAGTATTGATTTGGCAATTTGAGTTGAGAGATATGATCCTTCAAAGTAGCTTGCATCAAAGGGTTCAAAACTACAAAACACTTAGAAAAATTTCAAGTCTTTTAGGGACCAAAAATGACCTATAACATTTTGATAAAAACCAAAGCCTTCCATAGGATTTTTGCACTTCCACATTGAATCAAAGTTGTAGAGGACATCCTGAAGTTCATTTTTGAAAACCAATAGGCTCCAAATGATTAAAATTGACCATGTTATGACCTTTTGAAGTTGACTAAAATATCCTTCCAAAATTCAAAATGACCTATAATGTCTTCAAACTTTTGATGACTTTTCAAGCATAATTGGATCTTTCCTTGTAAAGGGAACTTGTATGGGATGAGAAGAAGAGTTAATTAGTAAAAGAACAACCTCAAGATGTTGAAAAATGAAGAAGTTATGCCTATTTGATCATAATATCCACAATTTGCCAAATTAGGTCAAACACCTTGGACCAACTTTGAATCTCCTGATTATTTCATGCAAACTAAAATATGGCGTATCACATATGACCTTGAAATAATGTTTCCTTGAATCACACTTGATGGTGAGGGACCTTTGGAGCTTGAAAATGCCACAAAGTCAAGAAGAAACCTTGCTTGAGGTTGAAGAAACATGTCCCTCTTCCTTGAGAAACAAACCATGATACCTTGATCCCTTGTCTAGAACTATGCTATGAAAAAATGAAAATGAAAATTCAAAGAAACAAAATCCAAAACATAAGAGGAGAGATGGAAAAATTTTGGGGTGCTGCACACGGTCTCTTAAAAAAAAGTGAAATAGATGAAGGCGAATGGCTTTTGATTAACACCATTTTCCTTAACGGTACTACAAGATTCAAGAAAAATATAAAGATATAAAATAGGATTTTTCGAACGTAAACCAACAAATTGGTTTTGTTACATCATACTGATCAAGGAAGGTTTTAGTTCAAAATTATGTGTCGCAATCAATGGGTGCACAATACTGCAATGCAGTTCCTCTTCAGTAGGAATAGCTTAATCCTTAGGGGCTAGTATCAATCGGATGGGAAATATCTTCTAATCTAATATTGCAGCGCCTCTCGAGTAAGAAACGCCCGATTTTATCAATAGGCTCAACTAAGCTATCAATAGAACTGTCATACCCTAATTTTTACCCCTAAGATCCCACCTTATTTGCATCTTCACAATTCATCAAGATCACAAACTTGGCTCTCCTCTAGCCCTTTCATCCTTGGGTTTGGCTTTGCAGAGATCACCAAGTACCTTTCTTTATATCTCTTCATTTTTTATATGTTTTATATGTTAATAACCTCTAATCAAAATATCAAAAAATATGCTTTTCCCCTTTTGTTTCTTTATAAGGTATGGTTTTGTATCAAAAGCATCAAGCATGGTTCCTCAGCTAGGGTTTTGGTCCCTCAAGTCAAAGTGTGGTCCACCATTAATTTCAAACGGCTATCTCATCAAATCATGGCCTCTAATCTCAAAGTGTTTTATCTCAAGCATCACTCAATCTCATTTTGATCAAGGATATCTCAAAGTTTTGTTGCTTGTTTATGAAGAAACGTTAAAGGTTCGTGTGTTTATTTTTCATGCCTTCATCAATAAGTTACCTCAAGCTTTGGTCAATTAATAAAAGGAAATTCAAGGGCACATTATTTTGTGTTCAAATGATCATCCATTTGCTTTGAAATTCAAGAAAAGTCCAAAATTACAAATTGATTCAAAGTGGTTTGACCAAAAAAGTCAACATTGCAAGTCAAAGTTTAAAAGATCAAAACTCCTTCAATTCTCAACATTTATGAATGCTTTTTTTTGCATATGACTCTTCTCGACATCCTCTTAAACTTCTCTTTACATTACAAGAGCCAATTTTGCTTGGAGGATCATCAAAAGTTTGAAAATATTATAGGTCATTTGTGAACTTAATGAAATTTTGACCTATTTTCAAGTGACTTTTTCTCAACTTTCAAGAATCATAGCATCCACAATTTGCCAAATTAGGTCAAACACCTTGGACCAACTTTGAAACTCTTGATTATTTCTTGCAGACTAAGATATGGTGAATCACATATAACCTTGAAATAATTTTGCCTTGAATCAAACTTGGTGATGAGGGACCTTTGGGGCTTGAAAATGCCACAAAGTCAAGAAGAAACCTTGCTTGAGGTTGAAGAAACATGTCCCTCTTCCTTGAGAAACAAACCATGATACCTTGATCCCTTGTCTAGAACTATGCTATGCAAAAATGAAAATGAAAATACAAAGAAACAAAAACCAAAACATAAGAGGAGAGATGAGCAAATTTTTGGGTGCTACAGCTGCCCCTATTCAAACAACTTGGACCTGAATGGATGAAAAGCGACTGTTTTCAAACATTCAAGGTAAAAAGTGATTGAATACCAAAAGAACCCAACAATTTGTAAACTGCGGGACATTCACAATGCAAAGATTGCCAGCCGAAGGTGAACTTAAAAATAGCGGGTACCAACCAAAAGTTGGGATAACTGAAATGGTAGCTGAGCAAGAAAATAATAATGGCTACTAACCAAACGTTAGGCTCACCAAATAGTAATAACCAAAAGTTGTAAGAAAGAGACTACTAACCAAAAGTTAGGATCACCTAGACGTCGTCTGAAGACGAATACGCAAACAATAAAGACTACCAACCAAAAGTTGGGATCATCATAAAGATTACCAACCAAAAGTTGAGATGGAGGCTACTAACTAAAAGTTAGGATTTCCAGAACGCTGACCGAAGGCGAACACAAAGAAATGAAGACTACCAACCAAAAGTTGGGATAACGTCCAACACACAAATGGACTACCAACCAAAAGTTAGGATAACATCCAATAAGCAACGGACTACCAACCAAAAGTTGGGATAACATCCAAGAAACAAACGGACTACCAACCAAAAGTTGGGATAACATCCACCAAACAATGAACTACCAACCAAAAGTTGGGATAACATCCAACACACCATGGACTACCAACCAAAAAGTTGGGATAACATCCAACACACCACAGACTACCAACCAAAAGTTGGGATAACATCCAACACACCATGGACTACCAACCAAAAGTTGGGATAACATCTAACATATCATAGACTACCAACCAAAAGTTGGGATAACATCTAACACACCACGGACTACCAACCAAAAGTTGGGATAACATCCAAGAAACAACGGATTACCAACCAAAAGTTGGGATAACATCCAACACACCATGGACTACCAACCAAAAAGTTGGGATAACATCCAACACACCACAGACTACCAACCAAAAGTTGGGATAACATCCAACACACCATGGACTACCAACCAAAAGTTGGGATAACATCTAACATATCATAGACTACCAACCAAAAGTTGGGATAACATCTAACACACCACGGACTAACAACCAAAAGTTGGGATAACATCCAAGAAACAACGGATTACCAACCAAAAGTTGGGATAACATCCAATAAGAAGATGGCTACCAACCAAAATTTGGAATCACCGGGACGCCGACCGAAGGTGAACTTATCAAAACGAAGACTACCAACCAAAATTTGGGATAACGACTCTGCAGGGAACAAAATAAGATGACCAACCAAAAGTTGGGACAAACCAAGTATACAGGAAGTAGAATCAAATGACTCATGACCTGAAATAGAAACTCCGTTGGGGAAAGAGAGGCTTAAACAAACAAACTCTATCGGGGAGTAAGATGAACACACCCACCAATGATTTTAGCTGGGTAAAGATAACAAGATCTTAAATCATGCCCTTATCTGCTGGAGAGATGTCTGGAAATAATGATATCAAACTTGGCTTATGCTTCGGATGCATATGTTTGAAAATGGTGTAATGCTTCATACGAAATGGAAATACTATGCGTTTGGGAGGATGCAATGCAAATGATATGCAAAAGAACCCTGCTGGAGAAAGTCCCAAAACTTGACTTTGGAGAATGCCAATGATCATTAGATCTTACCGAGGATATCAGTCACCATTCAGATACTTATTGAGGAAATCAACACCAACCTCTACTTGGGGAATGACCTTCAAATCCAACCTGATGGGATAATTTCAAACCAAATGCTGACAGGAATACCCTTGATCTGACAACAATACTCTGTGGGGAAACATAAATTTCTACTGCGTTAAGATACAACATCCTTATTAACAAACGCCTGACTGCATAATGACACCCATGTGTTGTAGACATTGCTAGAACTTCACCATCGGGACAAAAGCTTTACTGGGGAATACAAACCCAGAATTCATGACGTGGGAGGAAAAATTCACCATGTGTTGCAAATACTACTAGAGCCTCACCCTTGGGGAGATAAGCTCTACTAGGAAAAAGGGGCATGTCATCTTGCAATCAATCAACAAACAAAAAGGACGTCTTATATGCAAAATGGATGTTCCAGTTACCATCCATGACATCATTCAAGTAAATTCATTATTTTTAATATGCCTTGTAAAGTCCCAATGTTTTCACATGTAAAGTTTATCAAAAATATCGGACGCCCCTTTTTGCAAATAAAACAATAAAAGTAAAAACAAGAAATGGAAAGCTCTTTGAGTGAATAACACTTTATTGATTGAAAAGGCATGTAAATAGGCAAATTATAATTGGATTCAATTCCTAAAAAGAGGTAATTAAGGAAAAAGTACAACAAGAATATATAAATATCGACAACGTGGACACAGACAACCACCATGTGTTGATTCAGCTATGACCCGTATGCCTTCAATATTTCACCAATGTTCTTCCTTCTGAAGAGACTGATTAAACTGATTTTTACCCTTTGGGACTTCCATGAGTCAAAATGCATTCACAGATCAAATACAGATCATAGTCATTTGCTTTTAAATCCCTAACTTTTTCCTGGATCACCCTTGCGGGTTTTCAATCCACTGGGATATCCATTTTTTTTCCAAAGTCGCCCTTTCAGGTTTTCAACTTTGCGGGTTTATTCTTTTTTTTATCCCTAATGTTTGCCCGAACCTTTTCTTTTTATGGTTCGTCGGGATGCCCTATTTTTGCCTGGACTTTCTTTTTATGTCCAGCGGGTCTATTTTAAGCAAATATTTTTTAACCACGTCTGCATTCACATGGGACGTAAAATCTTCACCATCCATGGTTGATAGTAGTAAGGCTCCACTAGAGAAAACATTTCTTACTACGCACGAACCTTCATAGTTAAGAGTCCACTTGCCCCTGTGATCTGTTTGTGGAGGAAGGTACCTCTTTAATACCAAATCACCTATCTGGAAATACCAAGGGCACACCTTCTGATCAAAATCCTTCTTCATTCTACTCTAGTACAATCGGCCATAGGCGATAGCTGACAATCTTTTTTCATCAATCAGACTAAGTTGATTCGACCTAGCCTTCACCCGTTCCGCTTGATCAAGCTTCACATCAAACAATACCCTTAAAGAAGGAATCTCAACTTCTAGTGGTAGGACAACTTCCATACCATATACTAGCGAGAAAGGTGTTGCCTCAGTCGATGTACATACCGAAGTACGATAACCATGTAAAGCAAATGACAACATCTCATGCCAATCTTTATAAGTCACCACCATCTTCTGTACGATCCTCTTGATATTTTTATTTGCTGCCTCAATAACGCCATTCATATTTGGATGGTATGGAGAGGAATTGTGGTGTTCAATTTTGAAACTCTGGCACAACTCCTTCATCATCTTGTTATTCAAATTCAAACGATTGTCAGTAATAATTTGTCCTGGTATTCCGTAACAACAAATGATGTCCTTCTTTATAAAACGAGCAACCACTTTCTTGGTGACATTGGTAAAGGAAGCTGCCTCTACCCACTTGGTGAAATAATAAATTTCTACCAAGATAAAGTGATGTCCATTGGAGGCAGTCGACTCAATTTTCTCAATCATATCAATGCCCCACATAGCAAAGAGCCAAGGAGATTTTAATACATTTAGAGGGCTCGGTGGCACATGCATTTTATCAGCATAAATCTGGCATTTTCTGGCTTATTTAAAACAGTCAGACTCCATGGTCATCCAGTAATACCCCGCTCTCAATAGTTTTCTAGACATTGCATACCCACCGGCATGAGTACCAAAAGAACCTTCGTGGACCTCCTCCATCAGCAAGCTTGCTTCACGCTCATCCACACAATGCAACAAGACCATGTCGAAGTTTCTTTTGTATAACACATCATCCTTGTTTAGATAAAAGTTGCCCGAAAGCCTCCTCAGAGTCTTCTTGTCTTTGCTTGATGCCACAGGAGGATACTCTCGAGTCTTGAGAAAATGTCTGATGTCAAAGTACCAGGCTTCCCATCTGACACTTTTTCAATTGCAAATACAAAGGCCGACCTGTCAAGGCGCATGATGGTGATTGCTGGAGCTTCATTCCAAAAATTCACCTTATACATTAATGACAGTGTAGCCAATGCATCTGCCATCTAATTCTCAGCCCTCGGTACGTGATGAAACTCAACCCTATCAAAAAAATGCAGCAATCTTCTGGCATAGGTCTTATAAGGCACCAAGTTTTCCTGGCGAGTTTCCCATTCTCCTTTGATTTGATTGACGACTAATGTTGAATCACCATACACTTCTAGATTCTTAATTCTCAAATCAATAGCCTTTTCTAAAACCATGATGCACACTTCATATTCAACTTCATTATTTGTGCATGCAAACGTCAATCGGGCAGTGAACGATATGTGGGAACCTTGAGGAGTTATAATAATTGCCTCGATTCCACTGCCGTATGAGTTAACAACACCATCAAAAATCAATTTCCACTGAGACCCAATCTCGAGACCCTCGTCGGGTAAAGGCTCGTCGTAGTCCTCCATCTTTAGAAACATTATGTCTTCATCAGGAAACTCAAACCTCATTGGTTGATAATCCTCAATCGGATGCTCGACTAGATATTCTGACAAAATACTCCCCTTAATGGCCTTTTGGGAAACATACTGAATATCATACTCTGTCAGGACCATCTGTCATCTAGCAATTCTTCCAGAAAGTGCTTGTTTCTCGAACATATATTTAATCGAATCCATTTGAAATCAACATGGTTGTATGGTTTAACATGTACTGCCTTAAGCGTTTAGCTGCCCAAGCAAGTGCATAACATGTTTTCTCTAGCATTGAGTACCTTGACTCGCAATCGGTGAATTTTTTACTCAGATAGTAAACAACATGCTCTTTCCTAACTGTCTCGTCCTGTTGACCGAGCACACAACCCATAGAGTTCTCCAGAACCGTTAAATACATAATCAAAGGTATTCCAGCAACTAGAGGCATTAATATTGGAGGCTCCTGCAAATACTCTTTTATTTTTTCGAAAGCCTTTTGACAGTTCTCATTCCAGACAATTTCCTGACCTTTTCTCAGCAATTTGAATATTAGATCACAAGTGGCTGCAAGGTGAGATATGAACCTTGCAATGTAGTTCAACCTCCCCAGGAAACCACAAACTCTTTTTCTGTTCTCGGCTCAGGCATTTATTGAATAGCTTTTGTTTTGGCAAGATCTACCTCAATTCCTCTTTCACTGATAATGAAACCCATCAACTTCCCCGATCTCACCCCGAAGGTGCATTTGTTAGGATTCAACCTCAGCTTGAACTTCCTTAACCTTTCAAATAATTTTAGAAGATTGACCAGATGTTCTTCCTCCTTCCGTGACTTTGCAATCATATCATCAACATATACTTCGATCTCATGATGAATCATATCATGAAAGAGAGTCACCATTGCCTGCTGATAAGTTTCCCCTACATTTTTCAATCCAAAAGGCATAACTTTGTAACAAAAGGTCCCCCACGATGTGATAAAAGTAGTTTTCTCCATGTCCTCTAGGGCCATTTTGATTTGGTTATACCTAGAGAAGCCATCCATAAAGGAAAACCCGAAATATTGGGCGATGTTACCAACCAACACATCAATGTGGGGGAGCAGGAAATCGTCTTTCATGCTCGCTCTATTCAAATCTCGATAGTCTACACACATTCTGACCTTTCCATCCTTCTTAGGTACAGGAACAATATTAGCGACCCACGAAGGGTAATTGGTAACAACAAGAAAACCATCATCCAACTGCTTTTGGACTTCCTATTTGATCTTTACTGCCATATCAGGTTTGGTCCTTCTCAACTTCTTCTTCACGGGCGGACATTCCTCTTGAAGAGGTAGACAGTGCACCACTATCTCGGTATCCAACCCCGACATATCTTGATAAGACCAAGCGAAGACATCTTTATACTCACAGAGCATCTCAATCAGTCTTCTCTTGACATCACCTTCCAATGCGGCCCCTATTATGACTTCCTTTTTCTCCTCTTCGGTACCCAGATTAATGACTTCAATATCCTCCTAGTGAGGCAGAATAACCCTTTCCTCTTGCTTTAGAAGCTCGACCAGTTCCTCAGGTAGGTCACAATCTTCATCAACCTCTTCTTGAGCTTGATAAATGGGATTATCGAAATCATATCAGCCATAGCCGAATTAGGATCGATGGTATCTGAAATGGGAAACCTGCATGATTGATGTTTTATGTTGATTATGATATGCAAACAAACACAAAACACATTGCCATTTTTATATTTTAATGTAAAAACAAGAAGTAAAAGCAGGGATCAAAACATTTGAATGTAAAAGGGACTTCTTTTATTCAAGATAACGTTAGAATGTTAAAATAGGTTCCTACAAGATAAGTCACTACGCCTTGGGCAGAACGTAGGACCAGTCATAATAAAAAATAAAAGCGGAAATTACTCTTTTGATGTGACGTGGATGATTTTCTCTACAATCCAGTTGTATAGATTTTGTCCAGGGACACACAGACGAATCCAAGCATCCATATCACAGTTACTATCTCCTTCGTCGTTGCCAACAACATTTATCCTGTTGAATATAACCCCACCGCTGGTGAATCGAACAGGTCCTTTGTACCTTGGTGGATCTTGTGGAGGAATAAAGAGACTATACCCCAAGCCGAACTTGTCATGTTTAGCAGGAACATCAAGCACCTGGACCCACTTCTAGGAAGACCCAGATTCCAGTACAACACATGCTTCTTTAAATGACGATATCGAGACCTCTGGGCCCTTAGCTTCTACAGGAGCCTTCTCCTGAATTTGCATAGTTTCGAAAGCTTAGAAAAGTGTCTCGTGGATTTCACCATCCACTTCCACATACTTAAAAGATGATAGCTGACTCACCATGATGTCTTCCTCTCCATAAATAGTAACCACTTTCCCCTCCATCATATACTTCAATTTCTAGTGCAACATTGAAGTAACTACTCCTGCAACATGTATCCAAGGTCGACCAAGCAGACAACTGTATACTGGCTGGATATCCATAATATAAAACATCGCATTAAATATTTCTGGCCCAACCTGGATAGGCATAGTGATCTCCTCAAACACTGATCTCTTAGATCCATCAAAAGCTCTCACCACTAAGTCACTTGGCGTGCATATGAGCCCTTGAGTGCCCAGTTTCATCAATGCTTCCTTTGGCATTACATTGAGGGATGATCCTGTATCGACTAGGACATGAGACAAAAGGGACCCTCTGCACTTTGTAGATATGTGTAAAGCATGACTATAATTTCTCTGAGCAGGAGTCAAATCCAAATCTGTAAAAATCAAACCATTGCCTATGTTCACATGAGCTACCACTCCTTCTAGCTGGTTCACCGAAATATCTTACGGCACAAATGCCGAATTTAGAATTTTCTACAGTGCATTTCAGTGTGCCTCTGAGCATAACAATAGTGATAGAATAAAAATCTTTGATGGCATTTGGTGCAAATGATCTACAATTTTGTAATCACTTTTGCAGATAAGCCTCGTGAACTCTTCAGTATCCTTTACAAAAGAATCTTTATCAACTTGTTGCTAAACATCCTCGTCTACCACGACCTTTCCTTTCCCCTTATCATCTTTAACTACACTAGGTCTAAGTGGAGAGAAAACCATTCCACTCCTAGTAATTCCTCCTGTTCCGACAATGTTTTCAACTGAAATACCTCCATATGATGGCCCTGTCAACTCCTGTTTCTGTCCATTGCAAAATACCTCTGCCCCATAATTCCAAGGAATGGCCTTGGTGCTTTCGTAAGGTACAGGTCCTGGAGTGGCAATAATGACCGGAGTTGGCGTTGGTGGCGCTGAAATATTAATTGTCCGGTAAGGAATTGAAATTGTTGCGACTTCATACCTTTCATTATTGACCTCATCAATCACGTCTTCTTCTACAACCCTGTCAAACTCTAGATTGCCTTCGTTAATTAAGCTCTGAATACGATTTTTCAAGGAACTGAAACCCTCTAGTTGTGCAACACATTCTGAACAATCTTCTGAACACCCTGGATATACACTTCCCTTTAACAACTTATCTTTCACAAAGCTCAAAGCGGTTTTCAACTCTTCAACATTAGTTATCAAGTTCAACCTTTCTCCTTCAATAACAGTATTAGCCCTAGCAACCCCATGGTTCAGCATTGGGTTCTGATTTACATTCGGGCCTTCATTTGTGAAATTGATTGCCTTCAAGTCAAGTAAATCCTGAAACTTATGCTTAAATGATTTACAATTATCAATATTGTGGCCTGGAGCATCGGAGTGGAACTCGCACCTAGCATTTGCATCATAACCCGAAGGAGGCGCACCGGTGAGTGGTGCCAAGGTTCTCTTCTGGATAAGTTATAACTGTAGTAAGTGCTGCAAAAGCTGAGAATAAGGCATTGGTGGTGTCTCAAATTTCCTGTTGGCCATTTTCCCCCTGTCTTGGTAACGTCGAGGCGTGTTAACTAGTTGTTGCGGTACAACCGGGATGTCTATACTAGCAACTTGTTGGTGCTGATGAGGTTGCGCCCGAACTTTACCTCTGTAAGATGATATTGCATTTTCATCTCCTTCTCTCTTCTTTGGGTTCCCATTGTATGTATTTTTCATCCCTCTTGATGAAGATCTTGATCCGCTCTGTATCTTTCCTGTCTTGATACCATTTTCTACCCTCTCCCTTGCCATAACCAAATCTGAGAAACTCCCAGACATACATCCAACTAATTTTTCATAGTATGTCCCTGGCAAGGTAGCCATGAACATATTAATCAGCTCTCGTTCCATCATCAAGGCTGCTAAATCTCGCCACCTCTAGGCATACTCCTTGAACCCTTCGTTATTTCTCTGCGACTGATTTTGCAATTGCACTCTATTCGGTGTCAAGTCACTGTTATATTAATAGTGACAAACAAAAGCTTCCCCAAATTCTCTCCAACTTCTTATGTGCGTCCTTTCTAGACTCATATACCATTCAAGAGAAGGACCTGATAAAATATCTTGAAAAAGTGCATTAATAACTTC
The DNA here is from genome assembly GCA_963859935.3 of Lathyrus sativus. Lineage (NCBI taxonomy): Eukaryota > Viridiplantae > Streptophyta > Magnoliopsida > Fabales > Fabaceae > Lathyrus > Lathyrus sativus. The sequence continues at coordinate 554,914,912 of OZ012740.1, read as the reverse complement.
TCATCGTCTGAATAGGCAGACATCTTCCTAAAATAATCTCGGAGGTGTACTCTAGGACAATTCGTCCCTTTGTACTTATCGAAATCTGGTACCTTGAACTTTGGGGGAATTCTGACCCCTGGCACAAGTCCCAGATCTGACATGTCAAGTCCCAAAGAGTTTTGGTTCTCGAAGGCTTTCATTTTTTCTTCAACCAATTTGAATCTCCTACCAGCTTCTGTGGGAAGCCCCATATCCAAATCTCTCATTGAGAACACATCATCTTGGTTGTCTTCTTCCTACTGGGAACCAACAACCCTCTGCACAGCGCATACGCTAGCTCCAGCACCTCCTACATGAACTCCACCCTAATTACCTCCGCCCGGAGGGTTAACGATTGTCGGAATATTGTTTCCATGAGGAATATTACCATCAACTGGAGGAGGAATAACAACAGTCCCTCCATGTAGAATACCATTACCATGAACCCGTGCTATTAACGGCTGAACCAAGGTTCTCAGCTGTTCTTGCCCATTGTCCATACTTTGCATCATTTCTATAAATTGAGTCATTTTGTCTCTAACCTCTTAGAGCTCGTGCTACACTTGATCCATAATTCTTCGTTGATTTCCCCTTGTAGAACATTTGTGAAACACTGAATCCGAAATCCTGTTAATTGTTGAAGAAAACCAAGCAGAAATATAAGATTGAAAGCTCCAGGAACACCTGCTATGCAAATGAAAATGATAATGCAAAATGAAAACATGTATATGTGTTTCAAGGAGATCTCCCCCTCGATTCTAGTTTCATAGATAATAACAGAATAGTAGAGATAAATGGAAGAACCAAAAACCCATCTCATAAATAAAATGAGAATAAAATTCAATGTATACAAATCACCAACAGGAAATACAACTGCATACTGTTGAAGCGGTAAAGCAGCAAGAAAAAAATATTAAGTACCCAGTTTTATCGTCTCCACAGGGATTAGTGCGATATGAACGCCGTTCAACGGCCTCTACATTTCTAAGCTTATTGTTCAAAAATTTTGGTTTAAAAGGTTCAAGGAACCACAAATAAAAATAGAAAATATAAAATAGACTGAAATATAAACGGAGTCTTGTTGGGATTGGATTTCATGAATTGATAACATATGCATTCTTCTGATCAAATTAAACATAACGCAATCATTCATCTAATATCATCACGTATCACCCACGACAAAGCTTATCTCTAATGCAGCGTCGAGAGAACAACCATGTTGTCCCATTGGTGATCTCTCATCCAACAAAAACACAACACAAAGCATTACGAACTAATACTAACGCAAATGCTAAGTCTAAACCTATCTCTAGCATTTAGGACCTAATAGGTAATCATCCTAGATCCAGATATGAAAAGTATATCTCTATCACGATTCAAATCAAAGATAAACAGGTAAACAAATACGACACCCATATCGGATAAACGATTGTTTCATCTAAAACATAATGATCAGAATACGTACACACGCTTAACCCTTTTTACATGTATTCATCTAATCTGCCAAATGGTTATGAACATCATTATTCATCACTATTATCACATACCCACACAATATCATATTGATCATACTCATGCTACCCATGCTACTTAATCAACATAATACCAAAGAGGATATAATGAATATCAACTACAAAACCATGTCAAAATTTTATCCATTGATAGAAGAAAATCTGAGATCAAAGATGTGAAAAGGTTTTGTCAAGAACCACAAATACATAATCAAAGATAATCAATCAATAGAGAACCTAAACTAGTTCACAAACATAAATTAGATGAAATACATAAGGTATCAAAAGATTACATCCAAACCCCAACAAGAGATCAAATATCTTACCTCCTCCCTCTTAGGGTTTTGTGTTCCTCTGTCTAAAATAAATGAAGTGAGATAAGTTCTGGTGTATCTAATGTTACAATATGGAATTATCACCTAAAATGCAAGAAAAACACTTAAGTATTACATTCAGGATCTGTCATGTTCGTCTAGCGAACATATCCTTCGCCTAGCGAACAGTAAGTTAGGCACGTGAGGTGCCACTAAACAGTCAAACCGGCCCTGAGACATTTCCAGATACTCGCTAGGCGAGCAATTCCTTCGCCTAGCAAAGCCTTCGCTACGAGACTCGCCTAGCAAATTTATGCTCCTTTCGCCCTTGCCTCAAGTCTGGGAGTGTTCGCTAGAGCTTCGCTACCACTTCGCCTAGCGAGCCTTTTGCTACATAGTTCGCCTAGCGAACTTCGTGAAGTTTTGAAGGGAGCTTCGCTAGCAAGTTCGCCTAGCGAACTTGCTGTTGTTTGCATGCTGTCTTGGTTTCCTTGCACATTTCTTGTGTCTGACTTTTCACTTGTTTTGTGCCTAATTCGTGCACAATAGCACACAAATCAAAGGTACCAAGAGATTTTCACCATATATTGCAAACCAAACAAAGCAAGAATGATTTTCAACACTTTCTTTACAAAAATGAGTGAAAGATGCCAACATTTAATAGATCAAATAAGTGAAATTTGGCGTCTAACACATACAAGCCTATGACCCCCATCAAACAGATCTGGTGATGGTCAAAATACAAGACAAGAAAAGTGAAAAGACAACATCAAATAGCCTTCTTCAACTATCATAGGCCTTGTACCAAGTCTGAGCTTCCTCTAACAGCTCCTTTGTGTCTGGATGCTCAGGCCATGCAATTAGTTCCTGGATGAGGAGATCTCTTCTGCAAATGACATCCTTCAAGCCCTGAACATAGTCCTCCCAAGCATCTTGTCCAAAGGCATCTTCAAGTCTTGGTTTGTTCAGTTCTGCTCTCACCTTGAGCTCCTCAAATGCTGACAAAGTTTCTTGTAGGTTATGTTCACTTGCTTACCTACATGATGATTCTGCTGAAACTTCTTTTCTTTTGACTTTGAGTTATTCCTTCAAATTGTAAATTTGTCTACGAAGTTCATCCTCTCTTCCTTTGTTGGCGGTCACTGTAGCGTTCCATTGATCATTAAACTTAGATACCTCTACATAAGCTCTATCTAGTTCCTTCTTTTTGTGCTTGAAGATACTATCAGTGCTCTTAAGGTCTTGGCCAACTTGTTCTCGTAACCGAATCTCTTTAGCCAACTTCTTTTCCATCTTAGCCAAAGTTTATGTCTTTACCCTAACTAGGTAAACAACTTCATTCTTGTCGCGTTTCAACTGACTGATCTCCCTTTTCAAATCTTCATTTTCTTCATACAATTCTTTTTTTCTACCCGGAGTTTATCATATCTCATAATATTAACTGTTGTAGGCTCTTCAAAAATCAGAGGATACAAGGGTTCTTCAACAGGAAATGACAAAAATATATTCTCGACCCTCCTCTGAATCCACTCTATGTAAGGGTCATAAGCTCTGTAGTCACACTTTCCTAAAGGAATCTTCCCATTCTTGTGAACATTTCCCCATGCTTCAATAATCTTGGCCAGAACGTCATGATTAGCTATGTTGGTATATTACAGAGATTCTTGTACTTCTTTATCCTTCAGAAGTTCTCTCAAAGCATACCCAAATTGCCTAACAGCGAGAGAAGGGTTATAATTAACTCCCATTTTTCTCCCCATTAGAGGTACATTGGGAAAACTACCACAGCTGAAAACAATCTCCACACCAAGCAGATCCCGATTGAACCAAGTGATGTCCTTAGCAGTTAAAGTTATAAGCCTTTGAGACCACTCATGTGTATTCCTTAAATCAAAGAAAGCTCCTGTACGAGGAAGATGATCTATGAACCATTTACGGAAGAGTGAAGTATAGCAAAAGACAATCTTCCCTCTTCTCCTTTCATTCTTGTAATGTATTGAGTGATACAGATCTCCTAGAAGAGTGGGTATAAGGTTTTTGGATGCGAAGATACTGAAAGCGTCCATATCAACTAAGTTAGGTATGTTTGGTAACATCACAATATCATAGATGCACAGAGCCAAGATAGCACTAAAGACCACCCAACAACCCTCTTTAGCATATTTCCGGGCTTTGTCCACCAAGAAAGACAAAGTGAAGCTAGAGACCCCATTCTTGGTAACCACATTGCCTACCAACTCAAATACTCTCAAATAAAGAGCGGCTGCAAGCTTCTCAAGATCAGGCTCCTCTCCTAAATGAAAGAATGGTACTTTGTCCAGGATTGGGATCACCAGGATAAAAGCGAACTCTTCCTATGTAGAAACCAAAACATAATCCGGAAAGGTAAAACAACATGGTGGAGGATCATAACACTACAACAAAGTAAGGATAGGTCTCTGCTCGTAACTTTTGAATTTACGGACAAGGCTCAGAATTTTCACATAGGCTCTTCTAAACACCTCAAGAGTTCCAAGATCAGCCATGGAAATTAGACCAAATAAAGGTGCTAGCTCTGGTAGAGGAAACTTGTACAGAGTAACCTTCTTCCTCTTTACTTCCATCTTCAAAGAAAACCAGGACCAGAATCTAAGGAGAGATGAGAAATCTGAAACACATACACATGCAGTTAAAGATGAGAATGAATATGCAAATGCGGACAAGGATCAAGGCATCAAAATCTGCTGTGTTGCTGAGTAAATTAGACCAGAAATCTGCTCCAATAAGAAAACCAGAAATCCAGAATACCAAGGTGATAGAATACCACAACATCCAAGATTATAAGTCTTTATTGACAAGAAAACTAGAAAATCGGGTTGGTTGGAGGTCAATGTTTCCTGCAAAACCCCTCCTTATCACATGTAGGTTCTAGTTTTTGAAAGGTATGGCATCCTATGCAGGTCATCAATATCATGGACTCTCAGGTCGAGTAACGATGACACGTTCACCATTTCTAGTTTGGCATCATGGTCAATGAAGGAGGTCTCAACTGACTTCCCAATGAATGGTCTCCAGAGTCGTTATTTTTCTAATTCAACATCCCCTCAACTGCCCTAAATGTGCAGGATAGGATGCCTTCAAAGAAAACCTCGCCGAGACTTGAATTTCGCACGAACACTTGCGTGATTAATAGTCACATAAGTCCATACTACTTTCCACACTAATCCTAGGTGTGTACTCAAGCCTGGGTATTAAGCTTATTTCTCACGGAACAACCCATCCAACAACACAGCAACAACAACATAATAGAATAACAGTAAAAATGCAGATGCAATAGTGTACAACAGTAAACATATAAATAAAAATAACTGCATAAAAGTAAACACCCCAAAGATAAAATACAGACAAATGCTAGGATTGACTCGCATAGGGAAGCAGAGTCCCAAGCAATGTCGCCAGCTGTCGCAACTGCGAAAAAAGGGCCAGCTAAAACAAATAGAAGAGTCGCCACTGAACATTATTTATCCCAAAGAGAGAGAAAGGAAACAATAGAAGAAAACCTAAAAGAATGGGAAAAGACAAGGTCATCGCAACCAAATCTTGGGTTCAGGAGTTGGTTATGCAAGGGGAAGGTATGAGCACCCCTCACGTTCGTTGTACTCAACGAGATCCATGCTTGTTCTCTAATCAAATGGTGAGTTATCTAAAAGCCTACTACTAAACGAGGGATGGAAAAGAAAAAGGATTCTCTATAGGACATCGCCGCCCTATGCATACGTATTCCCTCGTGCAATGGAAAAGTTAGAGTCAACGTAGTTTAGAAAACTACGGGTGATGGGAGGAAGGTTGCTCGCCAAGACATCACTGTCTTGTACCTACGCATCCTCATCTAGTATGAGAAATCAGAGCAAACGTAATTCGGGTAAAGTAGACCACTGGTTTGTTAAGTTTTTTTCATGAGAGACGTTAAGTTTCTATTCCAGTAGTTAGGGTCGATGCTTGTTTGCGGTAGAATGGAAAAGTAACATACTCTTTTCTGAAAATGATTTGAAAGAAACAATGCTGAAGGATAAAAAGGTTTGAATTTGGTTTAAGACTTTTATTGAAGTGAATTGAATTTGTTTGAGATTCACGTTGCATTAAAGACTATGATATAGGAGCGAATGCGTCGCATATCGCCCAAAGGGCATGCACCAAATACTCTAGAAAAGTGATGAGAAACCCCCACTCATTATTTCCCACATGCTTAAGGCTCGTGGCGCACAATGTTCATCATTATTTATTAAGTGTCTTTAGGTAATTTGAGATGAGAAGAGAAGACACAAAAGAAAACACTAAAGGGAAATTGAAAACCCTAATGTTATCATACAAAATGGTCCTAAGGTTAGGATGAAAAGGAAGTCTATCTAATGTTATCATACAAATGATGGACCTAAAGTTAGGATGAAAAGGAAGTCTACCTAATATTATCATACAAAGGATTGAAAGTCTAATATCTCTCCTACTCCCATCTTAATTAGAAATTAAAAGGGACTAGGAATTTTAAGGGATCATGTGAGCAATCACAAGTAAACACCAATCAATTCAATCACAAATGACAACAAGAAGAGAAAAGAGATGAAGAAGAAAGAAGGAGAATGAAGAATAGGCAAACAAGAAGTAATTATCAAACCAAGATAAAAGGCATCAAACACATTCATTTCAAACTCAAACAATGTGAACATTAACATCATGTCAATACCAAACAAACATCATCAACCACAAAGCAAAGTGAACGGAGGTCAAATGCCACAAAAGGCATGGTGGGGCAGTAGCATAACATAAGATACTCAAATCACATCCATGGTCAAAGATAGGGCACAAAGAAATAGGCCATGTATCCCATTCATAAACAAGTCATAAGTTAAAACAAAACAAGCATGCATACACAAACCTAAAATGAGAAAAGCATATAAGCATGACATGAAACCAAGAAGAAACCATAACTTCAACATGATCAACAAGTTTAACATCCAACCATGAGCACACAAGAGATCACACAAGTGGAAATCAAGAACATGCCTTAAGAAGAATCAAACAACCAATCATCCATAAAAGGAAAACAACAATCAAACAAGCATCAAAGTTCCAAATGACTTGAAGAAAAACAGAATAACATTCAAACATAGACTAAAAATAATATCACATTATTTTGCAATTTTAAAATTAATAAAAAAAAATAAAAAGGTAAAAAACCTATAAAAAGGAAAGAATAAGCTAGAAAACAAATGGAACCCCAAGAAAAATCATCATAGGTCAAGGACCATCATAGAATCATGTGATAATTTTCTTATAATTTTAAATGGCTCAAAAATATCTTTAAACCAATTAAAATTAATCAAATAATCCAAAAATACAAGAAAAAAAGAAAAAAAAACATAAATAAAAATCAAATAAAATGACCATAGGTGAAATACCATCATAGGATTATATGATAATTTTCTCATAATTTTAAAATGCCTAAAAACAAATTTAAACTAATTAAAATTGACTCAAACAAATTAAAATTTAAAAAAATAGTAAACTGAAAAATAAAAAGGCACAAAAATAAATAATAGAAAGAGAAAAATAAAATGAAATTTTAGAAAATATTTTGGTATTTTTCCGATTAAAAATGAATTTCTAAAAATAAAATAAAAATAAAATAAGGCAGAAAAAACAAGGCGCGTTGGATCTCACTTCATTAAATAATGTGGCTAATCCAAGGGCCAGAAAGCACGCATCCACGGTAGATCTGAGTCAAACTCATCATATCCAGCCAACAAAAGTCAAACACACAATATTATAACAAGTGGCGTGATGGACGGTTAGATCATCATCTTCAACCTCCAGCCACTTGAAATCTGCAGAGATTTGCAGAAAAATAAGAATCCTTCAAACCATAACTATTTGGAGCTCATAGTGGTTTCATCTAATGCGTCTTTTCAAAACGATTTCAACCATATCATCGCACCATATTTATTTAAAACACAACTCACTCGATTTGAGAAAAAACCAGAAGAAAATTCAAACACGGATTTGAAAATTAACCAACAAAACTCAACCATAACTAAAATCTAACAATCCTAACAGTATCAGCACATCAAGGACTATATCTTAGCAACAAATTTGAGTCAAAATCGTTAAGAATTGTACTTGTTGAAGTTCAACTTTGAAGCTCTCCAAATGGAGTCCTCAAGCTTGATTCAGGCCACGATTCTTCAAGTTCTTGAGCCGATTAGCTTCACTAAGTGTCGATGAAGCAAACTGAGTGGAGAATTTGAGTGATTAAGGTGTGGAAATGAAAATACGATGTTCAAGCTTAAGAGTTCAAATGGGATCTCAGCAGGGTGATTCTGGCTATCAAATCTTGTGGAAATGGGTGGAATCAGTCCCTTATTTATAAGAGAAGCTTTTTGAATTCTGAGGGAGGGTGAATGATGCAAATTGGAGCAAAATCATGCACACCTGGATCATGAGCAAAGTGTGACTTGAAATTTACCAAAACTTATAAAAAAAACTTGTATTTTAATGCTCTAATCAACCTAGACAAGTTTATTGATCATATTTAGATTGAATTCGCGCCTTAATTTCATGATTAAAAGCCATTTCAACCAAACCCAGTTCTGACTTGAAGTGAAATTTCAGCTTTAAAATTCAAATTTTGCCACCATGGTTCTCACAATGTAGAAGGCTTTATGAGGGGATTCTTCTTGCATTGGATAGAGGGTGATACAATATTTGCAATGTGAAAAGAAAGTATTAATTTGGCAATCTGAGTTGAGAGATATGATCCTTCAAAGTAGCTTGCATCAAAAGGTTCAAAATTACAAAACACTTAGAAAAATTTCAAGTCTTTTAGGGACCAAAAATGACCTATAATGTTTTGATAAAAACCAAAGCCTTCCATATGTTTTTGCACATCGAAATTGAATCAAAGTTGTAGAGGACATCCTCAAGTTCATTTTAGAAAACGTATGGGCTCCAAATAATGAAAATTGACCAAGTATGACCTTTTGAAGTTGACTAGGAAATCCTTCCAAAATTCAAAATGACCTATAATGTCTTCAAACTTTTGATGACTTTCCAAGCATAATTGGATCTTTCCTTGCAAAGGGAAATTGTAGAGGATGATGATAAGATTTCATTAGAAACATATCCACTTCAAGATGTTGAAAAATGAAGAAGTTATACCCATTTGATCATAGCATCCACAATTTGCCACATTAGGTCAAACACGTTGGACCAACTTTGGATCACTAGGTTATTTCTTGCAAACTAAGACATGGTGAATCACATATGACCTTGAAATAATGTTTCTTTGAATCACACTTGATGATAAGGGACCTTTGGGGCTTGAAAATGCCACAAAGTCAAGAAGAAACCTTGCTTGAGGTAGAAGAAACATGTCCCTCTTCATTGAGAAACAAACCATGATACCTTGTCTAGAATTATGCTATGCAAAAATGAAAATGAAAATGCAAAGAAACAAAAGCCAAAACACAAGAGGCGATATGGGAAAATTTTGGGGTGCTACACACGGTCTTTTAAAGAAAAGTGAAATAGATGAAGGCGAATGGCTTTTGATTAACACCATTTTCCTTAACGGTACTACAAGATTCAAGAAAAATATAAAGATGTAAATTAGGATTTTCCAAAGGTAAACCAACAAATTGGTTTTATTATACCATACCGATCAAGGAAGGTTTTATTTCAAAATTATGTGTTGTAATCGATGGGTGCACAATACTGCAATGTGGTTCCTCTTTGGTAGGAATAGGTTAATCCTTAGGGGCTAGTATCAATCAGATTGGCCATATCTTCTAATATAATATTCCAGCGTCTCTCGAGTAAGAAATGCTCGATTTTATCATTAAGCTCAATTAAGCTATCAATAGAACTGTCATACCCTAATTTTTACCCCTAAGATTCCACCTTATCTGCATCTTCACAATGCATCAAGATCACAAACTTGGTTCTCCTCTAGCCCTCTCATCCTTGGGTTTGGCTTTGTAGAGATCATCAAGTATCTTTCTTTATATCTCTTCCTTTTTTTTATATGTTTTATATGTTACTAACCTCTAATCAAAATATCAAAAAATATGCTTTTCCCCTTTTGTTTCTTTGCAAGGTATCGTTTTGTGTCAAAAGCATCAAGCATGGTTCCTCAGCTAGAGTTTTGGTCCCTCAAGTCAAAGTATGGTTCAAACGGCTATCTCATCAAATCATGGCCTTTAATCTCAAAGTGTTTGATCTCAAGCATCACTCAATCTCATTTTGATCAAGGATACCTCAAACTTTTGTTGCTTGTTTCTCAATAAAAGTCAAAGGTTCATGTGTTTATTTTCATGCCTTCATCAATAAGTTACCTCAAGGTTTGGTAAATTTAATCAAAGGAAATTCAAGGGCACATTATTTTGTGTTCAAATGATCATCCATGTGCTTTTAAATGCAAGAAAAGTCGAAAATCACAAGTTGATTCAAAGTGGTTTGACCAAAAAAGTCAAAGTTCAAAAAATCACAACTCCTTCAATTCTCAACATTTATGAATGCTTCTTTTTACATATGACTCTTCTACACATCCTCTTCAACTTCTCTTTACATTACAAGAGCCAATTTTTCTTGGAGGATCATCAAAAGTTTGAAGACATTATAGGTCAGTTGTGAACTTAGTGAAATTTTGACCTAATTTCAAGTGACTTTTTTCTCAACTTTCAAGAATCATAAATTCTTCAACTTTCAATATTTGAGGCTGATTATTTTTGCACGATATAATATGTGATGCCTCTACAAGTTTACTTCAAAGATCTAAATCTAATTATGCTTGGAAGGCCATGGAATTCATTGATACATTATAGGTCATTTTCAGGAATTTTGGAATTAGAATTTTCATGACCTCATTGCCAGATTTTTGCACCAACTTCACATAGTCATAAATTTTTGCTCAGATGTCTAAATCAATAGTTTCTTGTCACATTGTACTCTTTGTTATGATGTGAGCTAATTGCAAGAAGAATGAACCGTAAATGTGGTGTGTACGAGATTTCATGGTGGTTTGAAGTTGGGTGTTTGGAACAGCAATTTCTATTTTGGTCAGAATTTTCACTCAACCAAAACTCACTTTAATTATCAAATTACCACGATTTATCCATATAAACATGATTAGTGAAGTTCACATGAGCAAAATGACTAAAAAAACGCAAGGATTAATGGAGTTTTGATGTACATGAAGTTACACTTTTCTCACATCATGAGCCAATGTGTTTTGCATTAATTTGAATCCATTTCACACGTATGACATCACCATTTCACTCCCTATAAATAGAGAAACATATTCTATTTGTTTCCCAAGCTTTTTAGAGCCAAAAACACCCTTCCCTGATCATACTCAAACCTCCAATTGTGAGATTTCATTTTCACTTTTAAAAGCCTCTCTAAGCAAATTTATCTCTTCCATTCATTTCATCGTTCTTCTCTAAAGTTAAGGGACCAAGAATCAAGGTCTGAGGTGCTCTAAAACTCCTCAACTAACTTCTTCGATGTTCTTATTTCACACATCTTTAAACAGGTAGATAAAAGCATCCATTTGCTTCAAATGTGATACCATAATGTAGTCCTTGGCTTGCTGTTGCTTTTTCGATCCTCAATTTTGTTTGATTGATGCATTTATCTTTCGTATTTTTGAAATCCATTTTTCACTTTATTTCTTCTTTTTCAAAATTCTCTTCGTGCAGTTAATATAAATGAATTTGAAAGCTATGTTTAAGTCCACGCTAATGAAAATATTCATTTGGTATTGATCTTGTAACCTAATGTTACAGTTCACTAGATCTTCGGTGAGAAATCACCGGAGAAGACGATCAGAGGCATTCCCCGGCCACCTGAGTTGGTTTAATTGATCTTAGGGTTGAGATCTTGTGACGTGAAATATTTTGGTTGACTGGCTTTTTTCTAGATCTGGTGTTTTTATTTCAGTTGAATCCACCATGCTCCCTAGCGTGATAGCAGTTGGATCTGCCGGGTCAATTAATGAGGCCAGATCCAACGCTTCTGTTTTTTTCCAGCTTTATTTTATTTTCTGTTTCTTTTTTTAATTTGTTTTATCTTTAAAAACTCATATTAATTCCATTTTAATTTCAAAAAATCCCAAAATATTTTCTAAAATTCTCTTTTATTTTTCTTTACCTAATTTTAATTTTTGAGATTTAATTTGTATTATTTTCTATTTTTTTATTTTCTTCTTTTTGCTTTGTTTTAATTAGTTTAAAAATAGTTTTCTGACTTTAAAAATTCTGAAAAAAATTTCATATACTTTTTTATTTTATTTCTGACCTTCCATAGTTTTTTTGGCCATTTATTTGGTAATTTGAAGGATTTTATAGATTTTCTCTTTCATTTTCCTTTTATAAATCTTTTTGATGCATTTTATTTTAATTTATTGCATCTTATATTTGTTTGACCTATGTTGACTTCTGTTGGCCTTGGATCTTAGTTGATTTGATCATAAGTTTCATAAAACTCAATGGATCTTGGATGTTGATGGGGTGAAAACCCTAATCCACCAAAATGGATGATTGATTTTGATGATAACTTGATTAACGCCTTAATCAAATTTAGTTTGCTTTGTATTTTGTTATCTCCTTCTATCTTCATCATTTTCTTTTTCACCTTTCCTCTTGATCAATTGAATGATGTGTAGTCCATCTTGTTCATGAGATTTGGATTGGTGCTTGTTGAACTTTCATCATTTCAAATCTACCATTTGATTGATCATTGATCATTGGAGGTACTTTGGATTGATGCATAAGTTTTTCCTAAGTGTCATGAAGGATTGATTAATGTAATGGAGCAATCTTTTTGCCTTAGTGCTTGATCCCTTCTTGGTTTTGACTTGTACATGTTTTAGAAGTATGATCTTTATCATATCTCTAACATGTATGGTACATAAATTGTTATTGACCGGCATCCCATAAATTGGTTACTATCTCTTGCTTGGATGCTGGACTTATTGAACTTAGAATTAGGTTCTTGATTCTATGATTTGGAGTTGTGGCTTAAGACCTTGGAATTCATCTGGAAACTTGACTTTGAGTGGACTTTTGGAAGACTTGGCTCTATTACCTCATCTTTGGCCTTGGTTTAAGTTCTCCTTTATCTGATGCTTGGTTATTTCTCTGCTTATTTGGTTGCTTGTTACTTGAATCTAAAGGATGGGAGTATTTACTTGTGCTAAAGCTTGCTCTTGGTTAGATCTTTCCTTCCTTAGCTTTTACTTTATGCTTTAGGGTAGTCTCTTCATCTCTTCCCCTTCTTAGATTTTCAAATTTTCTCCTTTTTCAAAACCTTCTTGTTTTCAAACTTGAACCACTTTCGCAATAAACCTTGACTTTGTCAAGTGATTTCCAAACTCTTTTCTTGAATAGATTTTAATCAATCTTAAGTATATCAAGACCATTTTCATAAGACATAAAAAATACTCAACTCATTCAAACCATTTTGCGCCCTTTGTGCACTTTTCTTTTTAAACTTTTTCTTAAGGTTTAGATATGAGTCATTTTCATAGTTGAGATGTAATTCTCCTATCCTCATATTTAGCTTTGATGTTGATTCTTTTCCACTTAAGAGAGCTAGTGGCATACTTTTTGATCTCTATCCAAGTTAGAGCCCTTCTCAATAGTGATGCAAAGGTCCATTTTCATACACTTGTGGGTGACTAGTTGAGTGTTCTTCTTAAAATGACAACTTGTCTTTCCATTTAAAATCAATCATAACAAATCTATTTTGTTATTTTTACCACGAACTACGAGGTTTTGATCCTCCATTGCACTTTGCGAGTACGTAAGCACGAGACTTAGAAAGTCTTTTCAAACACAAAAACCCTAAAAAGCATTTCTCTCCTCATTTCCATAATCTTTTACAAACAACACCTTTTAAACCAAACATAGATTTTCGAGAGGTTCCTATAGAGTACTATAGATATTTTGGGTGCTAACACATTCCCATTGCATAACAACCCCCTTACCCTTTGTCTATGTTTTTATTAGTTTTGTTTTAAAACTTCTTTGAGTTTTATTCATTCTTTTCCCAATTCCTTTGCAAAAATATAAGTGCGGTGACAACTCTTGTTTTATGAGTTAAGTTAACCAATATCTTAATCTCAAATTTTCCCGCTACAAGGACGAGTTTTACGCATACAAAAGTAGCGAGAACCAAAGTAAACAAACAAAATAAAATAAACATAAAAGTAAGCTCTAGTCTATACGATGATCAAATAGAAATTCAATATTAAACATAATTGATCCCCAGCAAAGACACAAAAAACTTGATGCACCCGCAAATGCACGACTGTCGCAAAGTAATAAAATATATATTGAACCATAAAGACAAATTATTTAAGTACTGAGTTCTTGTCCCATCAGCGCATATCTAGAGAAATCAAAAATAGGAGTTTTGGTAAACAACTTAACAGAAAATCAATTAAGTAAAAACAACTTAACTGAACAATCACTTAAAGTTCAAATTGGTGCAAATAGGACCTGAGGTTACAATTCATGTTTCTAACACAATCATACGATCCTTGTCATATATATTACAATACCTTTGCATAAATTATAGAAAATAGATAAAATTGGGCATTACCCGCTTTCGCTAGTGTATTGTCGCTATCTTTGATGAATAATTCGTCGGCTTTCACTTCGTCCATATCATTATTCGATGAGTCATTAATTTTTCCTAGTTATATGTTTTCTAATCAAATTCATCCATCGACTTTCGCATTATCTAGATTAGGTTGTTTAAAATTTTACACTACGGTATCGACACATATCCTTTCATACTACGGTTGATATTGGATAACCACTTACTCTTGGAATGAAGTTGGAAAGCTTGCACTCAGATTATAAAATAAGCTTAATTAAAATTCTCGCACTCTATAGTAACAGATCATATGATAGGTCATGAAACAATCCACACAACCCCTAGTCCCTAGGAAACTACTCACTTATGGTGAGGGCAAACACAAACACATATGTATTCATCATAAAAATCATAGTAATCAAACACAAGAGATGAATAATATATAGAAAATTAATTATAAAACCTTAAATATGAATAACCTTGTTCCACACATTGCTCAATTTGAGGCTTAAGTTACAAAGAAGAATAGAACAAAAACTAGGAATCAAAAGTGACAAAAGTTGGGAACCTTAAAGTCATAACAGACTATTAGTTTTTTTAGGGAAATGATACAAGTGCCAAAGATATTTATTTCAATGTAAAATATTCATATTTGATATAAATCTAAGCATGCCTAAGAGCCATAATTAAGAGTGAATCATTATATTTATGGAAGCAAAATAAATCTTTGACTTTTCTCTCGCCTCCTTTCTACAGCCCGTAGCAGCTGCTACGGGTGGCAATAACATGTCACTATCTCTTCTACTAGAAAAGCTCAAACAGGGGGGGGGGGGGGGGGGGGTTAAGCCACCATGTTGCTACAACGTAGTAGCTGCTACGGGTGGCCTCTGAATTTTGTATGGGAGAAAATGTTCTTTTTCCATTTGTGCTCTGTTTTGCTTGCCTTCAATCCCTCTTTGTCTTGGATGCTCATTAGACCATGGAGTTCACAAGAAAATGAAAACAAAAGCATAAAACATGACAAGTTAAAGGAAATCAAACAAAATGAGGTAAAATACTAAAGGAAAACAACAAGAAAGAACGATGCAAATACCACTTATCATTTTTTTGAAATAAGTTGCTTAAAATTTTGTAAAAATTGTTTAATGTAATTCAACATTTAAGTTATTTTAGTTTTGAGTTTAGTTTGCATTTAAGTTTATATTTAATGTGTATTTGAGTTTGAGTGAATCTATATAAGCTCAAGGAAAGTGAATTTGTAACAGATTGTAACAATACTTTCATTTTTGAGAAAGTTAGTTAAAAATTCATTTCTCTCTCTCTCTCTCTCTCTCTATCTCCTCATTATTCATCTTCATCTTCTATAATTCTTGTGTGTTGTTAATCGAGGTTCATTGTTGAATTACAATAATTGGTATCCAGAGCTCTAGTTTAATTCACAAGGAAACACGAGTGTAGTGAGGTGTGTGATTTATTTTGTTTATGAAATTAGCATTGATTTGAAGTTCAAAATAAGATAGAATCACAGATCTTGATTCCCAGGATTTGGGGAACATAAATGTTAGTGAGAATTGAGTGATTTTCATAAGAACAAAGATGAACAATAGAAACGGTAGCTTGAACACAAAGCTTCTAGTATTCAACGGAAAGAACTAGAACCGATGGTCGATTTAGATATGTATGTTATTTGGAGCTTAAGATGTTCTTGATCTCATTAATGACGGTTAGACACTGGTTGCAGAAAATGCAACAGAAGTGCATATAACTCCACAATGATAAAGGAAAAAGAATGATTATAAGGGGTTGTTCTATATCCATCAGTGTGTGGATAAAAAGGTATTTGAGAAAATTGATGATTCGACGATAGCAAAGGCGACATGAGATATACTAGTACGGTGGTATGGTGGTGACACATCAGTGAAGAAGGTCAAACTTCAGTCCCTACAAAAGTAATATAAGAATCCCAATATGAAGAACAATGAGAAAGTACCTGATTAAATCTCCAGAGTGATTGAGTCACTAATGAGATGAAGTCTTGTAAAGAAACACTCTATGAATAAGTAATCATTAAAAGGTATCGAGATCACTTACTCCCCAGTTTGGTTAAATAGTTTTAGCTATAGAACACTCTAAAGATACTAGAACCATGTGAATTGAAGAGCTTCAAAGTAGTTTAAAAGCACAAGAGTTGCGTCTGTCTGAAAGAAACTCTGAAAAAGAGATAGAACGAGCACTGAAAGCTCAGAGTCTGAACGCATTTTATGGAAAGAAGAACTAGAAGAAAACATGGCTAAAGAACAATAAAAAGTATTGTGGTGGTGTTCAGAAGTCAAAACTGTCCAATTCTAATAAGAAACATTATAATGTTCAGAATGAAAAGGGAAATTTTGACAAGAGAAAGGTCCAGTGCTATAGTTGCAACAAGTTTGGCCACTTTGCTGCTAATTGTTGGTCAAACAAGGTTAGCAAGGGGAAGAAGCCAACATAGTCAGAGGAGATTCTGATGATGAACCTGTGCTATTGATGACATCTAAGAATGTAGATGCATTAATGGCCGACTGATAGTATATGGACACTGGCTACTCAAATCACATAACTGGATAACATGATCTTTTCATTGTTTGAAAAGTTTTCGTAGTGGCATAATAGGCATAATAACATTATGTGACTTTGCATTTCGGTACTGTAATACTTTTATAATAACAATAGTAGTAGTAGTAGTAGTAATAAAAATAATAACTTTTATTATTATATTATAAAACTAAAACAAAAACAAAATCTTATAATAATAACAATTACAATTATTATTATATTATAAACTTTGCAAACTCTAAAAGCACAACACTTGTGTCGTTATAAACCCTAATTTTATAACTCTTAACAACACAACTCTTGTGTCTTCATAAACCCTGAAGGTATATGGACACTGGCTACTCAAATCACCTAACTGGATAACATGATCTTTTCATTGTTTGAAAAGTTTTCGTAGTGGCATAATAGGCATAATAACATTATGTGACTTTGCATTTCGGTACTGTAATACTTTTATAATAACAATAATAATAGTAGTAGTAGTAATAAAAATAATAACTTTTATTATTATATTATAAAACTAAAAGAAAAACAAAATCTTATAATAATAACAATTATAATTATTATTATATTATAAACTTTGCAAACTCTAAAAGCACAACACTTGTGTCATTATAAACCCTAATTTTATAACTCTTAACAACACAACTCTTGTGTCTTCATAAACCCTAATGTAACAAGTTCATCTTATAAAAGATATATTGATTGATTATTCAATTTGAATGATCGAAATACAATTGCTTTACCATACAAACATCGAATTCCGAATCAAAATAAATATTGACCATTCACATGAAGGACAATCATCAAACTAATTGAATCAATGAAATAAAATAGCATATCAAATATACTACACTTGCATCAGAGTTAATCATATCTTATATGAACCGGTCAATTTGATATGTATCAATTATGAATGATCGAAGTATCGCTGCTTTACCATACAAACGTCGGATTCTGAAGCATAGCCAACAACGATCAATTCAAATTATACAAACATGACACATATATTTAATTTTCTATTTTTATTTAATTCATTATGTGTTTTAATCAAATTAATAGATAAATACAAAAACAATCATCTGATACATGGTTCTGTAAGTGGCTATAAGGGAAATAGCGATCAAAATGCAGCAAATTTTTTCCCTTTAGTTGATCTTTACGAATGATGCATGATCAGTGATTGGATCATTACTTCTTGTATCTATTAGAAACTTTGATGAAGAATCAGAGGAATGATCATGAGGACTGAATAAAGAACAACGCCTCTACTCAGTCTATACAAACATAGTGCCTTCAATCTTAGTGGTAGATACGCGAATGAAGATTTTGATAGAGAGAGAGAGAGATAATGACTAGAGTTTCACAAAATGAATTTTGTCAAGTGTAAAAGCTTATACACAAAGGTTCTATTTACCCCTTAGACATTTATCCTGTTATGCAAGATGGATAAATTTCATCTAGGTTACTCATGTGCCTCAACATGCTTTGTGGAGTACCCATCAATTGTCTTTATGGTCATCCAATTTCTGACGAAGTTTGATCAATAATAAAGTACTTTGACTTCACATCTAGGTTCTATAGTAATTTTAGGTCGAATTATTTTATACACCACTATCACTATGAGAATAACTTATGACACTTTCCATAAAATTCTATGTAGTATAAATATCATTCCTTATATTCATACATATGTTAATATTTGATAACTCTTTCTCCATGATCTATGAGATGTGATCATCATTCTATCCACATAATAGTCTTAATCCTTTTATTTTATCTCGCTTCACAATAAAGCTTGACTACAAATACTTTAAGAATAATGCCCTTATGTTTAATGGGATCTCATGATTAAGTTACACTTAACATTTCATTAAACAGACTAGCTTATTCTACGGACTTTATTATTTTGAAAATACAAACATAATAAAGAAATACCTTATTTTTAATTTATTAATAAATAATTCAATAAAAATACCAAGATCTAATAAAACTACTAGCATTTAGGGCTTACACCAACAAATAAATAAGTGGCATAAAGAGATCTTTGCAGGAGAAAATGGGTTTGCAGATTGTATGGACTGTGGATGAATGTTAGCTGGTATTTTCAACCAATAAGGAATACCCAGCAAACAAGGGAAAAGTCTTGGAAGAGCAGCGGTTCGACCACACTCAAGGACTTAGAGAATTTTTTGGTTGTTGAAATGAGTAGTTCGACACTAATTGCCTCGACCAGGCAGGCCGCGTCGTAGTAAAGCTGGTCGGAGAGGCAATTGTTTGGGTTCGATTATGTCATATTCAAATCTTGATAAATTTTTGGGTTCTTATATCAAGAGGACACGTGGAGCAATTTAGAAGACAAACTACATGCAGAAATGCACGTGGCGAACCAAAGGGAAAGGAACGTTAAAGGGTAGTTATTTTAGACTTGTATATATAGTAGTTCAATCCATTGAATTAGTGTGTTCATTTGTATTACAAAATCTCACAAAGAAACTCAAATTATCAGCATTAAGAGAAACGAGTGAATGGCTGAAAGAATGTAAGCGTAGATGAGACATCATGTTTATTATTCACTGCAAAGTTTCCTAATTTATTCAATTTACATTGCTTTCTTCATTTTCATCTTTTTCCTAGCCTTCATTTTCATTTGAATGCTTCCAACATTGTTATTTTTACTTTACACTTTCTGTAAGTAGTCGAGATACTCATTATTATAATATCTTCACACATCCCCTTCGACATAGTCCTAGGATTCACTGGTTGATCCTGCAAGTAAACTATATATTTGGAGACTAGTGGTTGTTTCCCATTTTTCATGATAAACAAATTAGCGCACCCGGTGGGACCTGTACTAAGTGTCTTTTGTTCATATTCTTCTTTGTTTTTCTAACAATAGAAAATTGTGTTCTACTCTTAAGAATTTTTCCGGGTATTTTGCACGCGTTTAAGGAGTGGTAAAGCGTTATCTAGTATGTCATGTATTCCTTTAGAGAACAGTAATCCTCATAATAATCCATAAGATCTGGTGCAACAGCCGATTGTATTGGCTAATGAAGAGTCAGTGCTTTCTACTCCAGTTAAAATAACGACTCCATCGGCATCAGGGGTACCAGTCACAATAATGCCATCTCAGGGACTACACCCCCTCCACAACCAGGAAACACCCTTAACAATCCTGCACTGGCAAGACCTTTTCTTGGATTCTCAATGCCACCTCCTGGAAGAGACTATCGTTATGGTATGCCAACATCTATGATTGCTAACCTACAATAAAGTGTGTCAACTTTCGGTGACAATGTGATGACCACAACACCATTGTATAATTCCTATTATGCCTCTAGGTCGACCATTAATAATATGGCAAACTAGGAGGGATAAATTATATCCTCCAAAATACGTTGTCCTTGAATACAACTTCTATGATGGCTATGAGGCAGAAGTGGATGAGAGTAATCTGGAAATGGTAAACACTCTCACTCAACAAATAGGGACCATCTTTAATCCATTGATTTCTAATAGAAGCAAAACTTATAAAGTGTATACAAGTCAGACGGGGGGTATTGTCGATTTATTTGGCACGCCCTCAGTACCAATTCGACCAACTCCATATATATCTAATGTTAGAATAATTGTAACCCATGAGAATATGACAACACAAGCCACGTTGGCCCAAAATAAAGGGTTGCACAAGATCCTCCCATGAGTGGGGAGAAGATAAAGCAAAAAAAACCCACCCGTCTGATATTTCAGAGAAACCAAAATGCTGATAAGATACTCAGGCAACTCCAGCAAAATAATCTTGCAGAACAGAACACTATAATAAATATGGCCGAACAAATCCTGGCCCAAAACGGATTGAATGTGGGAGTCCACCGACCAAATTTATCTCCCTACAACCTGAATAAATTCGACAATCGAAAGTACCCAAGGGATTGAAGATCCCCAAATTCACTAAGTTCGCTAGAGGCACTAATGAGTCGACAGTAGAACATGTCACTAGGTATCAAACCGAGGCTATGACTTAGCCAATAATGAGAACTTAAAACTAAAATACTTCTAAGTTCTTTAACAAAAAATTCCTTTACTTGGTTTACGACTCTCCCTCCTCAGTGTGTCTAGACCTGGAGCCAGTTAGAGAGGCTATTCCATGAACAATTCTAAATGGGATAGTCGAAGATTAGTTTGAAGGAACTAGCAAGTGTTAGGAGAAAGGTCCATGAATCAATAGAGGACTATCTGAATACGTTTAGGCTTCTCAAAGCCAGGGGTTTTACACAAGTGGTAGAGCATGAGTTGGTCGAGATGGCTGTAGGTATCCTAGACTATTCGATTAGAAAGAAATTGGATACCCACTTTCTAAGGGATATGGCGCAACTTGCAGATAGGGTATGTCAAGTTGAGCGCTTAAAAGTTGAGAAAGCCAGAACTAGTAAGTATCATAAGAAAGAGAAAGTCTCTTACATAGATGCAGACAAATACGTCTCTGACATAAGCGAAGAAGATTTAGATGAAAATGAAGTCAATGTGGATGAGCTAAAGCCAGGACCCCATACACCTGTAAAGTTTTAAAACCATCCAATGGAAAAAATCCTGTTGAAACTAACAAGAATGAGAAGTTCACCACTATAACTTATACCTTCAACATTATGATGTGTGATGAAATTTTTGATTTGTAAGTTAATGATTGTCAAATATTAGTGCCTCCTTGTTTGAAAACTCCTCCAAAATAATGGAAGAAAAGAGGTTTTTACAAATATCATAATTTCTTGGGTCATAAGACTTCTCAATGTATTCTTTATAGGGACTTGGTTCAAAAGGCTTTGAACGATGGAAGGCTCCAATTTGGCGAGAAGCCAAAGTCGACAATGAAGGTGGATAAAAACCCTCATGTAGATGGTGGAAGCCCAATATGCTAAACCTATTGAAATCCTAATGGTGGATGCTACTGATGGCTCCAACATGAACATTGACAAGGGAGAGCAGATCCATGTTGTTGATGACTCCGACTTTTAAGAAGTGTACACCGAGGTTGAAGAGGGGTTAAGCGACTTCCTGGAGTGTTGCAAGTTGAATGAATCCAAAACTATGTTGTGCCCACACTGCAGTGCTGTCTTCGACGAAGAGGCTACGAAGAAAGTGGAAGGATCCTAAAGGATCAATCCAGGTCATGGACGCGGTGGAGGTTGAATGGTAAGGTTTTCTCCTAATAGTAGGGGCAGGTCCCATTGAAATGAGGACTATAAGAAGCAGTTCCAACAGCCTCAACAGAAGACCTTCAAGCCACATGCGGGTGCGCCAAAAGACAAATGGGTGAAACCTACTAACCAAAAGGGGGCAAGCAACCCAAAGTCGAGAGAGGTTGATCCAAAACCTGGGATGCCAAATTACAAGACCCAGAAGGAGGCCAACAAAAGAACTCATGTGCCTCTGACCTACAAAGGAAAAAATCCTATGACACACACTCAATGAAGGCGTTATCAGAGAAGGCAAAAAGCTGAAAATGGGGATCAAGATGATAGGCATGATGCCCCAGTAGAGAAGCATGATGCGACCAAGAAGAAGCCAAGTTATAATCCATACTCTAAGAAGATTAACAAAGGTGCAAAACCACAAGTTGTCCCAAAATAGCGCACGACTCCCATATCAAATGAGGACTTATGGTGAGGGAGAAAACCTTAGAGTACTCTCTTCAATCAGAGGACGAGGATACATATTACACCCCTCAACCAGACGAGGAGGACCCTTATGACCATGATCCTGAATACTCTCTTAAGACCGAGGATGCTTATATAACTTTTCATGCGCCTCGACCAAGGCACAAAGAACCAGAGTATACCCCTAGGTCGGATGATGAGATGGTTGAAGACGATTTCAGAAAAGAGTCGGAGGGAGACCTCCAGATTAATTGTAGCATTGTATCACTGCTACTAGTCGAGTATGACCGGGTGTCAGAGGTCTCCGAGGTTGAGGAGGACTTTGTCATAGACAAGGCTATCAACCAGAAGCATTTATGCTACTATGTCATGAACAATGGAGCAGTCGAGGAGCAACAATAATTCTTTGAGAGGCCAGACCCTAGCATGACGTATCATTTGAAACCACTCTTCATTAGGGTGAAGGTGGATGCTAAAGTTGTCATCAAGGTGTTTGTAGATGGTGACGCAACAATCAATATGATGCCATACCCTGTGTTTAAAAAGTTAGGGAAAGCTGATGAAGATATGAGGCCCCAAAACATGGTATTATCTAATTATGACGATAAAACTAGCAATATCTTAGGGGTGATCTAGGTCGATAAGTCTGTGGGATCGATATCCATACCAACTTTATTTATGGTTATCAGATCTAACACAAACTACAACATATTGTTAGGACGTGAATGGATACATGGAATTCGGGTTGTGCCATCGGTCCTACACCAAATAGTGGCCATCTGGAGAAAGGATGGAATTATGGAAAATATTGAGGCAGACCAAAGCTACTACAAGGTTGATATAGGCAAGGTTGGAAAGAAACACTTCGACAGGAATTTGGCAAAGATTCTGCCATATTATGCTGTAGAAGAGGTTTACACCTCTGAAGGAGATTTAACTTACTCTTTGAATTTGCACCCTAACTATGGGTTCATTTGGGACAAAGAACAAGTGGGTACTGACCCTGTCGAGGAGGGAAGTCCACCCCCCACTGGGTGGATGCTGGTAGACAAAAATGTCTTTTGATTCACAAGCATTGACTTGAAATTTGGCATATATGGCTGAGAATAGAATAAAGTTAGCCCTAGAGGCTGAAATGTATCAAAACATGGCTTGCGGAGCCATTGTCGAAACTTCTGAAAACTATGAAGAAGGCCCTATGGGCTAGACAATAACTTTGGAAAGTCGAAGGCTCGATTGCATTTACGACAGCGAGCCTTTGGAGTTTGAAAAAGACCCACTTGGAACTAGGATTAAAATGCAGGCCCAAGATCATTTGGAAGAGATAGATTTGGGCAAAGCAGCAGAAAAACGACCAGCATACATCAGCGTAAAGATTGACCCAAAGATGAAACATAGATTGGTCGAGCTGTTGAAATAGTACAAATATTGCTTCGCATGGGATTAAAATAAGATGACAGGCTTAAGTTGAAGTATGGTGGAGTTAAAGCTGCCAATTAAGCCAAGAAGAAGCTAGTGAAGCAGCTGTCGAGTAGGTTTGCGCCAGAAGTGATGTCGAAGATCAAAGATGATACCGAGAGGTTGCTCGAAAGAAAATTCATAAGGATAGCCAGATACGTCAAATGGTTACCAAACATAGTCCCAGTAATAAAGAAAAATGGTACACTTAGAGTTTGCATAGATTTTAGAGATTTGAATAGTGTGACACCTAAGGATGAGTACCCCATGCCTGTGGTAGAAATGCTGGTCAGTTCAGCCACAGGTCATGAGTATTTAAGTATGTTAGATGTGTACTCTAGACACAATCAAATATTTATAGCTAAAGAGGATGTACCCGAAACGGAATTTCGATACCCAGGTGCGTTAGGCACATACGAGTAAATAGTAATGCCCTTCAGATTAAAAAACACTGGGGCGACTTACCAGCGTGCCATCAACTCGATATTCCACAATTTTATTGAGACCTTTATAGAGGTTTATATAGACGACATTGTTATAAAATCTTCCTCAAATGATGGTCATATAGATCATGTTTGACAATCCTTCCAAAGGATGAGGAAATATGGTTTGAAAATGAATCCTTTGAAATGTGTTTTCTGTGTTGGTGCAAGTGACCCCTTGGGATACATAGTACACAAAAAAGGCATATAGATCAACCAGAACAGGGCAAAAGCAATTATTGATCTCAATCCTCCTTCGACAAAGAAGCAACTCCATTATTTGTTGGGAAAAGTCAACTTCTTAAGAAGATTTATTTCAAACTTAAGTGGAAAAGTACTATCATTTTCGCCACTTCTTCGACTCAAGAAAGATAGAGATTTTATTTTGAGGGTTGAACAGTAGGAGGCCTTCGATGCCATAAAGCAGTACCTGATGAACACTCCAATATTTTTACCTCCAAGTAGAAATAAAATCATGAAATTGTACAAATCTGCATCATATTCGACCATAGGCAACATGTTAGCACAAAAGGATGATAATGGCGTTGAAAGAGTTATATATTACCTTAGTCGAATCCTTATAGATGCATAAACTAGGTATAAATCGATTGAAAAGTTATTTTTATGCCTGTACTTCTCTTGTACCAAATTAAAACATTATATAAACCAGTTGAAATTACATTTATTCACATTTTGATGTTATTAATCACATGCTTTCAAAACCTATTTTGCATAGTCAAATAGGAAAGTGGCCGCTAGCGCTCACAGAATATTCTTTGACTTATCGCCCTTTGAAAGCAGCAAAAGTGCAGACTTCATTGTCAATCACTCAGGGATTGACAAAGAGGAAGCATATGTCTGAACATGATGTTGGAAGTTATATTTTGACGGATCCAGACGTAAAGATGGCTCCGGAGTAGGTGTTTTCATACTGTCACCAAAGAACATTCCCACCAAGTTTAGATACAAGATCAAGGGGGCATGATCCAATAATAAGGTTGAATACGAGGCTCTAATAACAGGCCTTCAGATTCTATTAGACTTGGGGGCAAGGGAAGTAGAATTAAAAGGAGATTCTGAGTTGGTAGTTTGACAGTTAAATAAGGAGTACAAGTGCATAAAGGAAAATTTGATGTTATATTTTGTACAAGCCAACCGATTATCAAAATAGTTTGACTGTGTACTAATCGACCATATACCACATTTGTAGAATTAAGATGCTAATGACTTGGCTCAGATAGCTTAATGACATAGAATCTCGAAGGAAAGGTTAGAGGACTTGGTAGAGGTCAAGGAAAAACTAATCTCAGAGGATGACGTCCAAGCTACCTCGTCAATCTTAAAACTTCAGGGGGAAGATGTGTACAAAAATTTACAAAGTTTGGACGATTTGGAATTTGATAGAGCAATGAATTTTAAAGTTTTAGCCATCAACTAGATGTCAGAAAGGGATTGGCAAAGACCCATAGTAGATTATCTACAAAATCCAACAGGGACGATGAATAGAAAGATCAAGTACAGAGCTTTGAGTTATGTGGAAATGGGAAATAAATTGTTGAAAAAGACTCCTGAAGGACTCCTTTTAAAATGCATGGGCGAAAGAGAGGCCTATTTGGCAATTTCTGAGTTTCATAAGGAGTCATGTGTTTTACACCAAGTTTGCCACAAAATGAAATGGTTGCTTTGTCGACTAAGAGTATATTAGTCGTCTATGTTGAAAGATTGTATAGATTTCGTCAAAGGTTGTTAGGAATGTCAAAAGCATTCATGTATCTAACATGTGCCTTCCAGTGAGCTGCACTCAATAGTAAAGCCATGGCCATTCAGAGGTTAGGCTTTAAATATCATTGGCGAGATTAAGCCTTCCTCCTCAAGAGGACATAGGTATATCTTGGTGGAGATAGATTATTTTACCATGTGGATAGAGGTTATTCCTCTACATAATGTCGACCAAGAGGAGGTGATGAGTTTATCCAGAACCAGATCATATATAGGTTTGGGATCTCTGAAACCATCATGACAGACCAAGGCTTAGTTTTTACAGGGCGTAAAATGGTAGAATTTGCTTTGACAGTGGGGTTTAAGTTTTTAACGTCGACACCATATTATGCTCAAGCCAATGGTCAAGTTGAAGCGGCCAGCAAGATACTGATTGGGCTAATTAATAAACATGTATGGAAAAAGCAAAAAAAATGGCATAAGACTCTAAACCAAGTCTTGTTGGCATGTCGAAATTCCCTAAAAGAGTCGAGTAATTCTACGCCGTTTCAATTAGTGTATGGATATAATGCAGTGTTGCCTTTGGAAATTCACATGCAGTCAGCTAGAATTCAGAGGCAATATGAGATTCCAACTGATTTTTATTGGGGAATGATGTTTGGTGAATTGGATCAGTTATGCTAAGATAGATTGACTGCGCTTGATGTTCTGATGCGACAAAAGGAAAGGGTCGTTAAGGCTTACAATAAAAAGGTGAATCCTAAAATGTTTGGTGAAGGAGACTTAGTTTGGAAGGTTATATTGCATATGGATTGAAAGGAAAGAATTTTATGCAAATGGTACCCAAATTTGGAAGGACCTTTCAAAATATTATAAACATTTTTAAATAATGCGTATGAAATTGAAGAATTGACCTTGGAAGGTCGAACCCTATGAATAAATGGCAAGTATTTGATGTTATATCGACCTACTTAGTAGGAAATTCATATAGACGCAGAAGAATAAATAAGTTTAAGAAATTAAGAAGGCTAAAAAATGATGGCCTTTAGCATAGTTAAAAGTGCCTTGAAAGTCATTGTCAAAGGATTACATTAAAATTAAAACATCGCTACAAATGACTGAAGATAAGTAACAAAAAGTAAAACTATTATCCTAAAAAGGGAAATATGGTTTGAGTCGCTCATATTGATCTTTGGCTGAGCAGATTTGACATTCAATTTAAGAGATGGTTTTCTTAGTCTCCCCATCTAGTTGTTTTTGACTTATCCTTCGCAAATTAGTTTTCTTAGTTTCGGCATTCTGGATTTTCTTTTGTAGCTCCTCAATCTCCTTCTTCCACTCATAAATCTTTTTTTCCAAAGCTTTGACAGCGCTATTCTCCAGAAGAAAACTTGCTTCAAGTTCTTCAGCGTATTGATCAGACTCGTTGGCCAAGATTCATGCAAAGAGATCGACGTCCCTAACAAGAGTCTTCAACTGCTTAAGGATAAAGTCAAGAGACTCAGGGCCAGAGGTTCCACTAGACTTAGTCGAAGAGCTAAAACCCATTTCAGTGGAACTAACTTGGCTTATCTAGATTAGTTTCACATAAGATCTGGAATTGCTTGCCTTCAATGCGTCTAGTTTTTCATGCGAAAGAGGAGTGACTATTGGAGCATTCTTCTTGGTAGAAGACTCGTATGATTTCTCCATCTCAACATCAGGGGCGGCCTTGGGATCGAGGTCCTTGGTACCTTGAGACGTATCAACATTTTTATGAATTTTTTTTGCTTTTTGTATGGTTTGAACTTGGTCAACAGTTGACAGTGGTTGTTCATAAAAAGAATTAGTTTCTGGAGATTTTTGATCTAGGTCCATATGGTCACGTTCTTCTTCTTCACTTGAAATCGAAAAAGATATGTCACTAAGGGATGGTTTTCTGGTGGATTCATGAGAAATGGTATATTCAATGTTGATGGGTTTATTAACTTCACCCAGAGTGGCTTCAGCAGTAATAGGTTGTCATTAAGGAGAGATGTCAGTTGTCATAGGTTTGACAATCGATGTTGTTTCAGGCTGGACCATTGGTTGTTCCTGAAAAATAAGGTGCTTGATTAACATATAAGGAAAAAGAAAAGGTAATAAGCAAGGTAAAATAAAGAGGTACCTTTAGGTTTTTTCAATCAGGGCTGGAATTGGCGCTTTCATTCGACGCCAATTTTATGGCAGCATGAGTAGTTTCACCATAACATTAGTGGAAATCTTCTCCCATTGTTTCACCTTAGAAAAGAGAGCTACCTTTGGGCTAGGAGGAATTCTCATAGAGCCAACACCTCTAATTTTCTTCTTCTTTGGAGCGCGATTCGGAGAAGAATCATTTGCATTAGCAGGGTCAGTAGTTGCAGCGCCCGGCCTACCGTCTGTAGTTCGATCTTCGACCTGCAAAGTAAAGTGTTAAAAATAAAATATATATTGGGTAAGCTAAGTACCAAGGGTGTTAATGGTTGTGACATATGTACATGAGCAAGGTTAGATGAGGTCCCTTCAGCAGTGCTTTAATTTGATAGTGTTTCAACCCTTACATTTTCTCGAGTCCTCTTCTTAAGAGCGACAATTGTTGATGTAGGAAGAAAATATCAAAGAATTCAGAAGTTAGAAAGTGGAAAATAATATGTAGAATAAGATTGAAGGAAAATCTGACACTTTCCTCACCATCATGCATGTGAGTTTCGACCTTGATATTTTGTATGTCGACATGAAGGTGAACCTTGAAACTGTATAGGTCCAGCTTAGATAGAGTCATACGCTGCACATATTTTAGACTTTAATTCTTGTGTATTTTCAAAAATTCCTTTCAAACGAATTACCGTGGAAACAAAGGGGTGAAGGCAAAAGCCATATTGCTAGTTGGCAGAGGGGGAAACTATGGAGTATAAAAATTGAGAGCGAAGTCATACCTATCTTTGACATAAGTAGGAATTTTTAAATCTAGAAGCTTCACCATCAATTTGTCTTTGACAGTCTTAGCCGCCTCACTGATCGTTCGTCTAAGATCATTTGGATCATATATAGTTTCAAAGTATTTCTAAAAATCTTGAATCTCTTTAATATGAGTCGATCTACCTTTATTGAACTTCTTGTGAAGGGAAGCGAAAGCATCAGTAAGATTTTGTCTAATGGTATCAGTAACCGGGAATTCTTTAGTATAATAATCCTTCCACCAAGTGTCGAACACAAAAGTGCAATAGTGGATGGGTTTAAAGTAGAAAGGACAGAGACGAAGTTTACCATCAGAGTGACGGGAAAATGGTTGCAGTCAATCATCCTAAGAGTAAGCAATGATGCTCAAATATAGTTTATTCCTCTTCTTATAAAAAGGACGAGTGGTAGTTTGGCAGATAGAAAATTGGCACAATACTAAACTATGTTGGTAGGAAACTATCCTCACATGTTCTTTGATAGATTCAAGGCGAATGGAGAGGAGTCTAGGTGTCAGTAAGGACGACCATATCTGCTTGGTTTCCTTATCTTTGTCACCATTTGTACGTAGCACCCCAAAATTTGCTCTTTTGTTTTAACCGTAACTGGATTATGTTTTTTTCATTTTTTCATTTTTTTCATATCATGGCATTGGCTCTTGAGACGTGGGATCAAGGTGTTTCTATGGATCAAGGTTTCCTTTCATTCCAAGTTTTTAAGCAGCAAGCATTAGAGGTTTCAGCATTTGTTTTGCTCAGCAATCGAGCACCAAATTATATTTTTCAGCAGGTAATTTCAAGCACAGGAGGCAGTTCACAGGTTATCTCGGGCCTTTTACAGGTGCAATATCAAAATACAAGTTTCAGAGGCTTAACGGGGCTCAAAACAGATGGCAACGGGCGATTATGCAAGGTTCCCTCCACGTGGCGCCAAAATTTACAAATTTTTAATGTGTTAATCGGTTACCACAATTAGGGTAATCGATTACCTCAAGCAAAATTCGCAAAAATGCTTCAAATTTTAGCACTGCAAAATTTCCAATCATTTTGATTTCTTGATTTCACATGTGCATCATTGGAAGGATCTAGAATTGATTCATTTTCACCATTTCCCTCCAAAATTCAAACACCCCATTTCTAATTCCACTCCTAATTTCCATTTCTCAAACTAATCCATATTCCATACCGCATTTCAATTCCTAACCTAAGGGTTATTTAATCAAATTAACTCCAAACCTCACTCATTCACACTCATTCACTCTCATTTCTCATCTCAACTTCAGAATTTTGGAAATATGTTGGACCAGTTTGTGATGATTGTATCAGGTCAAAGATACCCGTATCTTACTAAGTGTAACTAACTTTGTTTTCTATCTTTTCTAGCCAAGAAACATAGTCATCGTTGTTGTATGGGGGAGCATAGCGAAAAAATCGCAGGTCATTGCTCTGGTACTCTAAATCCAGTGGTTTCTTAATGCTAATAACAAGCTTAGTCCTATGATATGAAGGAAAGAAATCCTTGCATTTAGAAAGATCCTCTGTAGAGTCATGTGTATGACCCATAAGAGCATTGTTTTTACCAGCAAGTGTAAAAGGGATGAGTACCTGGTAGTTGAAGATCCTGAGCTTTTCTTCATGATTAGGAGGTTCCGATATGTATTCTTAATTTCTAACTATAGTAACATGGCTCAATGCATAAGCGTGAGGAACGGTTTCTTTTGATAGAGAATTCTTGCTAGTAGGAACCATTTTAAGAAGTTTGAAGCTTTGAAGAAAATTGTGAAAAAAGTTGTCTAAAAGTCTTTTTTGCAGATTGGAGAAGATGATGTAAAAAGTGTTGAAGGTTTTATGATGCTTTATTTATAGGAAAAATGAGGAAGACTCATCAATTCCTCTTTTGAGTTGTCCAAGTTAGTGGGGTGATGTGTCACCAAAGTGGAAGCAGCAGTTGGTAGGTTTCACTATACCTACCTGACCCTACCCTATTTATCCGGCGTCGTGATAATGAGGGATATGAGAAGTGGGAAAAAGTGTGGTTTCGAGATGACGATTGAAAAGAAATGTCATAATGAGATGATGTCATCCTACTAGGTAAATATTTAGAACAAAAATGCCTCATATCTCCTAGAAAATATTGAAAGAGGCCTTTTTGGGGGGCAATTTGTTAGCTGGGATTTTCATCCAATGAGGAAGACTCAACAAACAAGGGATAAGTCTTGGAAGAGCAGCGGTTCGACCATACTCTAGGACTTAGAGAATTTTTTGGTTCTTGAAGTGAGTAGTTCAACACCGATTTCTTTGAACAGGCAGGCAACATCGTAGTAAAGCTGGTCGAAGAGGCGGTTGTTTGGGCGCAATCATGTCACGTTCAAATCTTGATAACTGTTTAGGTTATTATCTCAAGAGAACACGTGGAGAAAGTTGGAAGGCAAACTACATGCAAAACTGCACATGGCGAACCAAAGGGAAATGAACGTTAGAGGATAGTTATTTTAGACTTGTATATATAGTAGTTCATTGCGTTGAATTAGGTGTGTTTATTTATATTACAAAATCTCACAAAGAAACTCAAAATATCAGCGTTAAGAGAAATGAGCGAATGTATGAGAGAATGTAAGCGCAAATGAGACATCATGTTTATTATTCAATGTAAAGTTTCCTAATTTATTCAATTTATATTGCTTTCTTCATTTTCATATTTTTCCTAGCCTTCATTTTCATTTGAGTGCTTTCAACATTGTTATTTTTACTTTACACTTTCTGCAAGTAGTCAAGATACTCATTATCGTACTATCTTCACACATCCCTTCGACATAGTCGAAACCAATAACCTTAAGATACAAAGAAATTAAAAATGAATAGGTCCTTAAGCACTGTGTCCTATTATTCACTGGTTGATCCTGCGAGTAAACCATATTTTTAGAGACCAACGGTTGTTTACCATTTTTCAGGGTAAACACTGAGCCATCCAGTCTAGCTTCGAAAGCAAAATTGATGGAGAAATCCTATCTAAATTTCTATTCTTTTAGGTATTCTTCCTAGAATAACTTTAAATCAGTAGGAGACAAGGAAAAGAGTGCAGTAACCATGGATTATAATCTTGAGAATAAGGGGTAGAATACACCAGTCCAGAGGTAGAATAATCAATATGCTAAACCCACTGGAGTCATGTGTTATAGTTGTAGTGGAAGAGGTCATAAATCAAATTTTTTTCCAACCAGGGAAGTCGCTTATGTTGCGGAAGAAAGGGAAGAGGAATAAGAAAGAGAAGGACATGCCGTTGAGAATGATGAATATGAAAGGGTTGAGTGTGTAGAGGAAGAATATGGTAAAAGGGTAAATTTTGGTATTGTAGATAATTTTTATAGCATCTAAAGATGAAGGGCAACACAAAAGTTTGTTTAAAACACACTATTATATCAAGAACAATGTGTGTAACCTACCAACTGCTGCTACCAACATGGAGACACATCACCTCTTTTGAGAAGGACAAATTTGTAGTGAGATATGGGATTTTTAAGCTATCCGAGTTTGTTTCATGCCCGAAAAAACATTTTAATATTTTCCACAATTTTCTATTTTATTTTAGTTTTGGATTAAAATTCCATTAGAGTTTCTTTTTCTATTTGATTTCTGTTTCGGATTAAAAGCCCATTAAGGTTTCTTTTTATGTATTTTAAAACCTTATAGTGTCACCATCAAGGTCATCTTTAATCATAATAAAATTCAAGTATTTTATCTTTTGGTGGATTCCAAAATTTTATCTGACAGATTTGTTGCTTGTAAATTTGTGTTTTCGTCATTGGCTTAGCGCTTGCTAATCCTTCGTGATTTATACTTTGTCATAAAGAGAGAAACCAGTAGATAGTGGAGCAACACCTAAAGAGATGAACCAAATCAAACCAATGAAAAGAGGAAACAATCTAAAAAGGAGTAACCAAATAAAAGAATCTATATAAGAAAAAGCAAACAGAAGAACCAATAGAGAGAGAGAGAGAACTAAACACAAGAAACAATAAGAGATGTAATCAAACATAAGAACTAATATATATATATATATATATATATATATATATATATATATATATGTGTGTGTGTGTGTGTGTGTGTGTGTGTGTGTGTGTGTGTGTGTGTGTGTGTGTGTGTGTGTGTGTGTGTGTGTGTGTGTGTATGTGTGTGTGTGTGTGTGTTTGTGTGTGTGTGTGTGTGTGTGTGTGTGTGTGTGTGTGTGTGTGTGTGCGCGTCTGTATGTTAGCTTTTATTGTAAGTTAACTAGTTAGTCTATAAATAGGCTAGACCACTCAGGTTGTTGAGTGAGGCCAATTGTATTATTCATTTGTAATCATTTATAAACCCTAAAAGAGAAAGTGAATAGTATAGCAATTTTCCATAATCCTTCTTTTTCTTTCATATTTATCCTTTTTTCTCTGTCTCTTTGTTCTAACCGTTTTTATTGTTCACCCAAGAACTTTGTTTTCTCAATATTTATTTGATGAAAGGTATCATTTGTGATCACAACAAACTGGTGCGGTGAGCTAGAAAAGATGTCGTCAACAAAGTTTGAAATTGAGAAGTTCATCGGAGTTAATGACTTTGGTTTATGGCGTTTGAATATGCAAGCCCTTCTTGCTCAACAGGGTTTGCTAGAAGCGTTAAAGGGATAAGATGCCATAGATGATGCATTTACGGAGAAGGAAAAGACAATGATGATCGAGAAATCCCACAAGGCAATTGTTCTGAGTCTTGGTGATAAGGTTCTTAGGCAGTTTTTGAAGGAGACGACGGAAGCTGGTGTTTGGCTAAAACTCGAAGGATTGTATATGAAAAAATGCTTGGTGAATCATTTGTACTTGAAGTAAGCTTTGTACTCATTCAATATGAATGAAGATAAATCATTGACGGAGCAGCTGGATACGTTCAGCAACTTGATTCTTGATCTTAAAAATATTGATGTTACCATCAATGACGAAGATCAAGCATTGTTATTGTTGTGTTCTTTACCTAAGCCGCATGCTCACTTCAAATAAACCCTCTTGTATGGAAGAGAGTCCCTGACCTTTGAAGGAGTTTAAGAATCCTTGTATTCGAATGATTTGAACGAAAGAAAGAAGCAGAAACCATAATCATCAGTTGGCGAAGGGTTGTCCATGAAGGGGAAATCCTCGAAGAGAGGTGGTAGGTTTTAGAAGAAGAAAGGTAAAACTCAACAGAAGTATTATGGTGGTGATATTTCTGGGATTAAGTGTTATCATTGTAATAAGGAGGGCCACACAAGAAAGATGTGCCCTGAGCGCCTGAATAATCATGGAGATAAGGACAATGGTAATCCAGCTATTGTGCAAGATGATTATGAATTATCTGATATCCTTGTGGTGTCGAGCAGCAACTCTTGCAAAGAGTGGATTGTGGATTTTGGATGTACTTAGCATATGATTCCAAACATGAACGTGTTTGAAGAATTCTGTGATCAAGATGGTAGACCAACGCGGTTGGCAAACAATAAAGCTTGCAAGATTGCAGGTATTGGATATGTAAGATTCAAGCTCTATGATGAGTCAATAAGGCTATTTACTAGGGTTAGGTATGTACCTGACATTAAGAGGAATTTAATTTCTCTTGGTGAATTCGACAAGAAAGGATATGTCTTTAAAGGAGAGCAAGGTATCCTAAAAGTCATGAAGGGATCGAAGGAAGTCTTGAGAGGCACGAAGAAACAAGGCTTGTATTCCCTTGAGGCTAAGGTAGTAAGTGGTTCAACATATTTTGCATCCACGAAACTGGTGTTGAAGACAGAATTATGGTACATAAGATTGGGTCATGTTAGTGAAAGAGGCTTGGTTGAACTGGGGAAACAGAACCTGTTGTTAGACGATGACAATGATCTAGAAGGGGGTTGCATAGATCACTAATTCCTAAACAGAGTCGACACTTAAAAGAAATTTAGTTTTTACAATTTTATACGGAAGCGACTGAGAAACTAAGGTCGTCTAAATGAATTGTTACTGAAAAGATCGAATATGCGATAAGCCAAGATGGAATATCGAATCCAATTAGAAAACGAATCAAAATTTGAAGACTAATCAATACAATTTTATTCACTTAAGGTTGTGAAATTTCCAATGGCTTGTGAAAATAAAAGTCAAATTGACAACAACCCAAATAGTTGGTGTTCGATTAATTTGTCGAACAATTGGTGTGCGAACGACTCCAAGTGAAATTCTCTAAGTAATGGTAGTGCATAACGTTTCCAATTACACTCAAAAGGATTGTAATAAGCTTTCAAAATATTTTTCAGCACTACACTATACCAGAATTTTATCGAGCAATTTGATTGTTCACAAACGTTAAAAGTTCATAAATGGAAAAATAGCAAAAGAGAAAACAACACCAAATTTATTGAGGTAGTTCCCCCTTCGTCCTCGCTTGGGGTACGTCTTCCCTCAATTCTAGAAGTAGAATTGAGATCTATATTAACCTGTTGCAAAAGTTTGTACAAGAGAAGCAATAGTAATCACACACTCAAGCCTAGACGTTGATGTTAAAACTATGTCTTCTCTCCCATTGATTCAAGTCGAATCAAGTGCCTCAAATGTGTTAAATAAACCTCTGATTCCAGCTACTCGACTGAATAACCTAACGGTCTTCAAATCTTTAGCCCGGCTAAGTTCAATCACACACAATTTAAACCCAAATTTTTCTTCCACAATCATTCGGTTACCGCTACTAGATTGACCGAACCACCCGTTCTTCAATCACCTTCGCTCGGATGAAACTGTGAAGAAATGATTT
The DNA here is from genome assembly GCA_963859935.3 of Lathyrus sativus. Classification (NCBI taxonomy): domain Eukaryota; kingdom Viridiplantae; phylum Streptophyta; class Magnoliopsida; order Fabales; family Fabaceae; genus Lathyrus; species Lathyrus sativus. The sequence continues at coordinate 554,878,779 of OZ012740.1, read as the reverse complement.
GTGCAAAACCCGCCCCCCCAAAACCTCAAGTTTCTTGGAGGACAAAACCTTAACGGTTTTATTCAACAAAAACCCACCAATATCTCAACCCAAACCCGATACAATATCCTATGTTTGGACGTTATCACCTTAATGATGCAGAATGATTAACAAAAGTTGTTATGTGTAATTGTTGAGAAATGTAAGAAAGATGATGAAGATGATGAGAGAAAATCAGTGTCTATGTTTCACTTTTCTTGTTTGTTATGGAAAGAATGAGCCAAAATGAATATATATATATATATATATATATATATATATATATATATATATATATATATATATATATATATATATATATATATATATATATATATATATATATATATATATATATATATATATATATATATATATATATATATATATATATATATATATATATATATATATATATATATATATATATATATATATATATATATATATATATATATATATATATATATATATATATATATATATATATATATATATATATATATATATATATATATATATATATATATATATATATATATATATATATATATATATATATATATATATATATATATGAAGCTAAGACCAAGTAACAAACATAACAACAATTTAAAAGTCAAACATATCAGAAAAATAAGGTGATTCGAGCGAACGGTCGACCTAAAGAAAGAGTGGGTCAACCTGAGCATACCCGCTTTCAGGATTATGCAGAAACTGACTCTATGCATCGACCAGAACAGGTCCATGCATTGACGCAAACCTGCCCAAAAATGAAAAATTTATACACTAAGAGTATGAGTCAACCGAAGGGTCGACGCAAGCACTCCTTAGAGCAAAAGCTCAAAATCCACCTTGCCTGAGTCGACCTAGGTAAGGCTTTGAGTCGACTCAAGTGCTCGAAACTTCCAAAATTGACATTTTTGAACATGTCTTGGTATATCTAAATATTACTAATTTACATCTAAGTCTTTCAAAAGGATCAAACTCATACAAAACACATATGATGCTTTTCTATATGAATAGACTCATGTTTTTGAAATATTTTTATGCACAAGAGAACTACGAATGCAGATGAGACTCGATGATCTCGTCCAAAATAAAAAGTATTAACTAGACACGTTTTGACATCATTAAAATAAGGATTGAGACAGCTTGCCCTCATATACTCCCCTTTTTTATGATGGCAAAACAATAGCAAAATCGAGTACTTTGAGTAGTATCATCCTCCCCCTGACTTTATACATTCTTCCAAGAGACAACCTGAAAGTCTGATCAATCTTTGTAAGACTTTGTAAGATAAATTGCTGCTTTTGCTTAGTCTCTTCTCCCCCTTTGACAACATCAAAAATAGAGAAGCACAAGGTCATAGAAAAACATAATATATCTGATTGAACACACTCACATATTTTGCAACAGATACGCAATAACAAGCATCCACATAAAATGATGTTAATGGAAAAGAATATGAAGATAAATAGGACAAATAACATATGAACATAAACAAAGTGCATTTAATAAACATTTATGGTCCAAAATATCTCCAAGTCTCAGTCAAAAAAACATAAATATATGTAAACATTAGATGAAATGAACAAGAGATAACATGACATGCACTACATCAACACAACATGATCCTCAATGTCTCCTCCCTCTAAATGGATGACCCTTTCCTCTAAACTAATAGTTTGGAGGTGGTGGAGGTTATTTCTCATCCAGTCGCTCAGTGAGTTCCAACACAACCCTGTTGAGAACGTTGAAGCTTGTCGTAAGAGCTCGGTTATGACCTGCAACAGTTTTAGCCATAGTGTTAAAACATCCCATGAAGGTGGTGGCGAAAAATTTAAAATTGTCAGTCTGAGCTTGAATCTGGTTCTGTAATTCTGTGTACCGTTCATCTTGAGCGGTAGCAAAATTCTGTTGCTGGAACTTCATATTTCTTAACATCTCAAGAACTTCATCATTGCTTTGTTGAGGACGCGGAGGAGAGGGAGGCGTGTAATAGGACTCTTGGTGATTCCAGTTGTTTGTTGGAGGCATATATTTTGAACCAAGAGAGGTTTATCCAGTATGTTGCCATTCACCCCATCCTTGATTTTGCATAGGAATCCATAAGAGGTGATTGATCCAACCAGCCATTGTTGTCTTATTCATTATTGTTGAAGTCAATTTCCATTGAATGATCGTCTTCCTCTTCTTCCTCATCTTCTTCATCTTCATCTAACTCTTATAGTCGTGATCTAGTGGCCTTCACTATAAATCTGTAGCATGTCTCTTGTTGATCCCATGTGTAAGCCATCATTGTCAAGGTTTTTTGACAGAATTCTAGATCAGCTGTCAAAGACATATACGGAATCCTTGGTTTAACTACATCAGCATGGTTAAGCACACTTTTAATGAACGAGGCATAGGATAAAGCAGTGCCTCTGCCAGAATCTCTCAAAGCATAAATCCTGCTCGCAATATAATTAGGCCAATTGATTTTTATTTTCTTCTTCAAAATGTAAACCAAGTGAACTTCAGCTTGATCGACTCAGGAGTAACCTCCCTTATTAGGCCAAAGTATATGAGATACTATCCATTACAGGATTCAATCAACTGGTTTCAAACGACCAGTAGTTACCGACTTAGGAAAGAGATCACTAGCCACAATTTGATCAGTAAAGGGTTTCTTTAACATTAAGTTTAAGGCTTCCTTAAACTCATAACCATCCGTGGTTCTAGCATCAGTGGCCTTAATGAGTGGAGAAGAGAGTGGAAACATGTTAAACATATCTTTCCAAAATCTATCATTTTCCGAAATCCTTTTATCGCCTATTTTACAATTGTACTCATACCCATCAAATTTTCTCTTAAGACCCGTATAGAATAATCGAACAAGATCTTCATTATACTTCATGTCACATTCCAAAAAAAGATTGAAGTCTTGAAAATCCATAAGTTCGAGAACTTCCTGAATGTGCATTCTTTTGGCAATTTTGTGATAGTAGACAAATTGTTTCAGAATAGATCATTTGCTAAAGTTCTTTTCATATAATCCAGCAAATTCAGTAGGGAGTAGAGAAAGAGCAGTTACCGGAACACTTGCCCTAGGTTGGGAAGTACCAACTTGTGATGTCGGAGCTCTAGTAGTTCTTTTCCCATTAACTCTTCTTGTAGCCATGTAGTTGAATTTATGAAGAGAATGAACAGTAGGTTGAAATTGATTTGTTGATGAAGAACTTAGTTGAAACCTGTGATTTTTGAGGGACTTTGTTGAGATTAGGTTTTGGTAGAGATTTTGGGAAGAGAAGAAGTGGAGGAGAGATGTGTGAATGCAATAATCTAAATCCAAATGGTGATGCTTGAATGCATAGAATGAAGGAAATCATTAAATGGGTCAAAGCAAATGGAAGGGGGCTGCAATTTCAAGAATTTTCCAAAAAAATTTAGCAACACTTCGACCTAAACAACCTATGCATCGACGCATACTGGACAAATTTTGACAATGTGAAAAGTACACAGTTTGGGTCTGTTCATACCCGGTCCAAAATTTGAAAACCTGACATTTTTATGAGTCGACCTATGACCTGTTTTGGTCGAGTCACATAGTTAAAATCAGTAAAAAAATGCACTTTTTAAGTCATTTATGCATCAAACATTAATTGATAAAGAGCTCACGCATATTTCAAACTCACAAATGGATAAAAACATGTTCAATCATGGAACAATCATCAATCTAACACACAAAATGAGACAATATCTTACACATATTATATGATCAAGAATATTTTGCTACAAAGGAACGATATTACCTTAACGACGATCGATGATAGATGCCCTCACATATAGCTTAATCTTCTCAATATGGTTAGACAAAGATATAGATAAGCAAATATATAGAGCAGGCAATCATGAAACCTTAAACACGATCTGAGATATCGAGAACACCCAGTTCCCTGCGGATGTTAAAGAAAGGCTCTGTAGCGAGTGGTTTTCTGAAAATATTCGCAAGTTGATTCTTAGTATCAACATGCTCGAACACCACATCACCTTTCTCTACATGGTCCCTAAGGAAATGATGGAAAATTTTGATATGTTTGGTGTGTGAATGCAATACGGGGTTTTTAGTTATGATGATGGCACTTGTATTATCATACAAAATAGGAATACGTTCGAGTTTAACATTGAAATTGAGTAATTATTGCTTAAGCCACAAGACTTGAGCGCAACAACTACCGGCCACAACGTATTCCGCCTCGACTGTTGACAAAGTAACAAAAACTTGCTTTTTACTGTGCCAACTCACTAAGGAATTTAAGAAAAAATGACAAGTGCCACTTGTGCTTTTCCTATCCGATTTTCAACCGGAAAAGTCAGAATCAGAATAGCCAACCAAAGAACAATCAATTCCCTTGGAATGCCAAAGCCCATACTTTAGAGTACTAGAGAGGTATTTAAGTATGCGCTTTACGGATTTCAAGTGTGATTCCTTGGGACATGATCGGTACCTCACGCATATACAAACACTAAACATTATTGTGGAGGCAAATCACCACATATCACACAAGTCTGTAAGACATTGGTAAATGCAGGTTTCGATGATGACAAATTCCCAGGATAGACTGGAAAGTATGAATTCCAAGTCCACTAAACCAGATGCAACGTATCACCCACCATATCCTTCTTTCGCTTATCTTAAAATTTTTTGAAATGAATATACATTGTGTTGACAAAATGCAATCATGACTAAAGGCACGAAAAACTTCAAACTAATGAATTTTTGCAGGCTTGCAGGACATGGGTCGACCATAAGGTCGACGTAGTCATAAAAAAGGTCCAAATAAGTCAGCGCACAAAGCATGCGTCGACCATAGGGTCAGCGCATGAAGGAATAACATTCCAGCGGGTCAGCGTGTAAGGGCATGGGTCGACCATAGGGTCAGCGCACGCCGACTGTATGGTCGACGCACACTGATGAAATTTCCATAAATCCAAAACAGCACAGGCCATGCGTCGACGCACAGACCTGTTATGGTCGACCGTTCGCACGGAAAATCTATTTTAAAATACTTCCCTCTCATATTTGAAATACTGTTATGTCCTGAATTATGTTGGCACTATATATACTTGCTTAAACACTTGTGTCTACTAACATTTGATATTCTTTTGATTCATGTGTTCAAAAACAAGAAAGAGTGAAATAGGTGTCCAAGATTCATCATCTTCATCTTCAACATCTCACAACATTTCAATTACACACAATCATTTTTGAAATGCATTTGTGAGAGATTCAAGGTGATAAGGTTCGAGGCTTAGATTGGAGAATCAAGCTCGGGTTGAAGATTGCGAAAGGTTCTTTCTTGAATAAAACCATTGGGGTTTTTCCCTCCAAGATTGGTTCAAATTTTGGGGGTTTTTGGACGAGATTCTTCATCAACGATCAATCGAGCGAAGGTGATTGTGAAGAGGTGGTCTTCACAAGTCTAGTAGCGGATTCGGTGATTTTGAAGGGAAGATCTCGGGTTCGATTTGGTGCTGTTGAGATCAGCCGGAGCCAAAGGTTTGAACAACAATGTGTTCTTCAATAAGGTGGCTGGAGTCGGAGGTCCATCAACACAAATCGAAGAACTTGATTTAGCTTGAATCAAGGGGCAAGGAGTGAAGGCAACTTTCAACACATTGAGATTTTTTGTTGTATATTTGCTGCTCAATCCTTGTATAAACTGTTCATTCAAACAGGTGATATCTATACAATATATCTCAATTCTAGTTTTAAAATTGAGGGAAGACGTACCCCGAAGCGAGGACGACGGGGGAACTGCCTCACCAAATTACTTGTCTTCTCTTTTTTCAGCATTTACGTTACAGCTCAAATAAGTAATTTTTATGTAAGCTCTATTGTCAAAATTGTGATATCAATTGAGTAAGAGGTTAAAACTTTGTTTTTAACTCTAAAGTACAACAATACATTGTACTAGGCTGGTTGAAATCACTTACTCAACATAAACATCACTTGGTGTGTTTTTGCACACCAAGTGTTTGACATATTGCTTGAACCAAAATTATCTTACTTGTGTATCTAGTTTTGGTTTGATTTTGAATCATTGGAACTAGGAATCCTTACAACTGAAGTAAATAATTGATAAGTGGAATTAGTGTTGTGATTCTATTTTTCCAAATTATCATTAATCCAAAGGCTTACGTATATCCGGTTTTCCAATAACCGTTCGTTTTAGACTATATTTTTCCTCGGCCGCTTCCGCACTTAAAACATTTTTAAAACCAATTTTAAATTGGTAGCGCCGACTCAAATTTCAATTGGGGATCTATTCAACCCCCCCTTCTAGATCCGTGCCATAGTCTAACAAGTGGTATCTAGAGCTCCGGTTTTTCGGTGCTTCAAATACAACGAGATAGAAAATGGCAAACGAACCTAAAAGGGCGTACAATAGGGCTCCTGTTTTCAACGGTGAAAATTATAGTTATTGGAAAGACTGTATGCGTGTGCATATAAACTCCATAGACAGAAAAATATGGAACGTTATCCTTAATGGTCCAATAGAAATTACTATGACCAATGCAGATAACGTAGTTGTGCCAAAGCTTGAAGCACAATGGACCGATGACGATGAGAAAAAATACAGTTATGATTGGAAATCTAAAAACATCTTAATCTCCTCATTATGTGTAGATGAATACTATCGTGTATCCCATTGTCCTACCGCTAAGGCCATGTGGGATTCACTACAAATAGCCCATGAGGGGACAAACGATGTTATGTTGGCTAGAATCAATACATTAACTCAAGAGTTCGATCTCTTTTTCATGGAGCAAGGGGAAACCATTGCTGACATGCAAAAGAGATTTACTCATCTCATCAATCGTTTATATTCATTAGGTAGGCCTGTTTCCAATGATATTGCTACTAATAAGATCTTAAGATGTCTAAACAGGGAATGGCAGCCTAAAGTGACCGCCACCAAATAAGCACATGATCTTACCTTATTAGATTTAACAACGTTGTTTGGCAAATTACAAGAGCATGAACAGGTACTCTTGAGCTTAGACCAACGCGAAAAGATGGAAAAGAAAGACAAAACGAAGGTGAGTGAAAAGAAATCGATAGCTCTCAAGACTTCCTCCTCGAAGTCTCAAGCAAAAGAGCAAAATGATTATTCCTCGAGTGACGAAGAAGAAGAGGACACAAGCGAAGATATGGGGTTGTTTGTTAAACGGTATAACCGTTACGTGAGAAAGAACGACATCCAACATTCCGAGAAGAACTTAGTAAACTTCCGGAAATAATCGAGACACTCCAAGGATGATGACTTGAAAGGTAAAAAGACTAGAGGGACGTGCTACAAGTGTGGAAAGCCCGGTCACTACAAACCGGACTGTCCAATGAATAAAAAGGGAAAGGACAAGGAATCATCAAAATCACACAAGAAATCATCAAAGCCTAGGAGAGCATACATAGCATGGGAAAGTGACAGCGACTCTTCCTCCTCTGATGAAAGTTCTAGTGATTAAGAAGAGTACGTGAATCTATGCCTCTCCGCCAATCAGAAAAATAAGAAAAAACAGGTACGTCACTCTAAATATGATATGTCCTCAAATATGTCGCATTCAGAATTACAAACCGCATTTCATGCCTTACACAATGAAGCAGTTGAAGCCTTCAAGAAACTTGCTTCTAATAAGAAAATCTTTACGTATTTAGAGCATAAAGTTAAAGAGTCCGAAAAGAAATTAGAGGACCTTAAGGCTTCCATTGTGAAAGGCAATGAATCGGATTGTAAAGACAATAGAAATCCTTTCAACTTCGGGTGTGGCACTTGTCATATTTGGCAAGGTGAGGTTAGAAACCTCAAGGCCAAATTAAACAAGGCACTTGAGCCTAAAGTTACATTTGCTATTGATAAAAAAGGATTTTAGAAAAAGTATGATTAACCCATACCAAAAATATGCATATGTAATTAGGGATCAAGCAAGTGAAAGTGTCTCTAAAGTTGATTTTGCTTGCTTATATTGTTGCAAGAAAGGCCACTCCATTGGTAAATGCCGGTTTAGGAGATTTCTGGTTCCTAAAGGCATCTACCAATGGTTTCCCAAACGCAACCATTTTGTCGCTAACCTATTAGGACTCAATATGCCATTGGGTACCTCCTTGTGCTAATTATGTGTTGACAGGTGAAATGTGTCGAGACCACCGAGAGAAGATGGGTTCTCGATAGTGGATGCTTAAGACACATGTCTGGAGACATATCCTTATTCATAGACTTTGTGGCTAAGAAGAAAGGGTATGTAACTTATGGTGATAACAACCGCAGAGCAATACTAGGTAAAGGTAGTGTAGGTAATCCCGCCTCTACTATGATTTCCGACGTATTGCTTGTCAAAAACCTTAAACATAACCTGCTTAGCATTAGCCAATTGTGCGACAAAGGATACAATGTATCCTTTTCAAAATATTGTTGCAAAATTGTGCATGAAAATGATAAGAAGAATATGTTTAATGGTTTTAGAGTAAACAATGTATATATGCTTGACTTAAATGAAGTATCATTAACAAGCGACAAATGCCTCATAACTATGAGTGAAGACTCATGGCTATGGCATAGGCGTTTAGCGCATGTTAATTTTGACTTACTCAATAAGGTAGTCTCAAAAGACCTAGTCTTAGGACTTCCCAAAATAAAGTTCACCAAGGATCACCTTTGTGATGCTTGTCAAAAAGGGAAGCAAACGAGGATCTCATTTAAATCCAAAAAGATAATTTCAACAACGAGACCTCTTGAACTTCTACACATGGACTTGTTTGGGCCGTCTAGGATCAAAAGTCTAGGAGGAAACTATTACGGGTTCGTAATAGTGGACGACTTTTCTAGGTTTTGTTGGACCATCTTCTTAGTAAGTAAAAGTGATACATTCACCGCTTTTGAAAAGTTTGCTAAGCTTTCCCAAAATAAGTTAAATACAAACATAGTGTCTATTAGGAGCGACCATGGAGGTGAGTTTGAAAATCACTTATTTGAAGAATATTGCGGTAACCATGGTATTGATAATAACTTCTTTGCTCCATGCACTCCTCAACAAAACGGGGTTGTGGAGCACAAAAACCATATTTTAGAAGAATTGGGAAGAACAATGATTAACGAAAGTGGTTTACCTAAATATTTTTGGGCCGACGCCATTAGTACGGCGTGCTATGTTTTGAATAGGGTACTTATTCGCCCCATTCTAAACAAAACACCGTACGAACTTTTAAAAGGGCGAAAGCCTAATGTTTCTCACTTGCACGTGTTTGGATGTAAATGCTTTGTATTAAACAATGGAAAGGAAAACTTGGGCAAATTTGATTCCAAAGTCGATGAAGGTATCTTTCTCAGATACTCTCACTCGAGTAAAGCATATAGAATATATAATAAACTATTACTTGCTGTAGAAGAGTCTGTGCATGTTACCTTTGATGAGTCCTACCCGAGAAATGTCGGAAAGGATAGTGTTGTTCATGGTGCAGGTACATCCACTGAAGACATACTCAAAAGTGGCGAGACGGGGATTGATCAACCTGACAAAGCCAAAATTGAGGAGGATAAGGATGCACACCGTGATGCAACAGAGGAAGTTCATCCGCCTTCAAACGACGATCTTCCTCAAGAATGGAAGTCATCTAAAGACCATCCAATTGAAAACATTATTGGAGACATCACAAAGGGTGTAACAACTCGAGCTAAGCTAAGTAATTTCTATTATTACTTCGCTTTCGTGTCACAGATGGAACCTAAAAACCCTAAGGAAGCCCTACTCGATGAACATTGGTATTTGTCAATGCAGGAGGAACTGAATCAGTTTACTAGAAATGAGGTTTGGGATCTTGTCCCTCCTCCACGAGGTCATCGAGTAATCGGCACCCGATGGGTGTTTAGAAATAAACTGGACGAGAACGGAGTAATAACTCGCAACAAAGCGCGTTTAGTCGCGCAAGGGTATAACCAAGAGGAAGGCATCGACTATGAGGAAACTGATGCGCCGGTTGCCCGACTCGAGGCTATACGCCTTCTACTTGCTTTCGCTTGTGCGAAAGATTTTAATTTATTTCAAATGGACGTCAAAAGTGCGTTCCTTAACGGGTTTATAAATGAAGAAGTCTATGTTGCTCAACCACCTGGTTTTGAGTCTCATGAGTATCCTGATCATGTCTATAAACTGAAAAGAGCTTTGTACGGTCTCAAACAAGCTCCTAGAGCTTGGTATGAGAGACTAAGCAAATTCTTACTTGATCAAGGCTACTCAAGAGGAAAGGTTGATACTACTCTCTTCATTAAACGTCAAGGAAAACACTTAATTCTTGTACAAATTTATGTTGACGATATCATATTTGGATCCACTAACACGAATCTCGTAAGAGAGTTTGCTAAGCTTATGCAGGGTGAATTCGAGATGAGTATGATGGGTGAACTCACATATTTTCTCGGGTTACAAATCAAGCAACTGAAGGAAGGAACATTCGTGAGCCAAACAAAATATTGTTTGGATCTTCTCAAGAGATTTGACATGGCAAATGCAAAAGCCATAGACACCCCTATGCCAACATGTGCAAATATGAGTAAAGATGAAAGTGGAAAAGATGTTGAGATAAAAAGGTACAGAGGTATGATTGGCTCGCTTCTCTATCTCACTGCTTCGCGTCCGACATTATGTTTAGCGTGTGTATGTGCGCCAGATACCAATCATGTCCTAAGGAATCCCACCTAAAATCTGTCAAACGTATACTTCGATACCTATCTGGTACTCCGAAGTATGGATTGTGGTATTCTAAGGGTAATGATTGTTCATTGGTAGGCTTTTCCGATTCTGATTTTGCCGGTTGCAAATCGGTTAGGAAAAGCACCAGTGGTACATGTCACTTATTTTCAAACTCCTTGGTTAGCTGGCACAGCAAGAAACAAGTGTCTGTTGCTATGTCAACCGCCGAAGCGGAATACGTAGCCGTCGGTAGTTGTTGTGCGCAAGTCTTATGGCTTAAACAACAACTATTAGACTTCAATTTGAAACTAGAACGTATTCCAATATTTTGTGACAACACCAGTGCTATAAATCTTACCAAGAATCAGGTGTTACACTCGCGTACCAAACACATAGAAATTCGACACCATTTTCTTAGGGACCATGTAGAGAAGGGTGACGTTGTCTTTGAACACGTCGATACTAAAAACCAACTAGCGGACATTTTCACAAATCCGCTAGCCAATGAGCCCTTCTTTCATATCCGTCGAGAACTTGGTATTCTCGATATTTCTGATCGGGTTTAACAATTACTATGTTCAAATTTAATATATTTACAACTATGTTTTTGTACCACTAACAATCGTTTTGAGTTTGTTGCAAGTGCAAATCTGTGGTTAACAAGAGTGGTCGGTATAGAGGTGATATTGCTCCTTTCTCCTTCTTTTTCTTCTCTCTCTCTCTTAGCATTTATGACTTGAAAATAACTATATCGTTCTACAATCATGGTACTTATATATGTATATGATTGTTGTTGGTTGATACTATGTGTGTTGAATGCATGTCATATTGTGAAAAGATGAATAGGCATGATAAATAGGCAAGTGTGACATTCTGCATAACATAAAATTGAAAATTTTGAGTTTTTTGAAGGTTTGAGTCGACCTAAACAGGACAATGGTCGACGCATGCTGTAAACTTTCAAAATTATCAAAAACTGTACAGTATGCGTCGACGCATGCAGGGCTATGGTCAACGGCTCGCTTGAAAACCCATAAATTTTCTCTTTTTGAAAAACGTTCCAAATTCCCTCTCCCCTACATAAATGTGCAGACAACTCTGATGATGTTTTGATATGACATTCATCTTGTAAATTGCATCTAGACACCTAATATATCTCCTTGTCTCCTCCCTCTTCCCAAAAACCCTAACACCTCCCTCTATTAAAGACCTAAGTATTCTTCTTCTCCAACATTATTTCCAAATCATTCTCTTCAAAGTTCATCTTCAAACTCCACCAAAACTCATCATCAATGGCTTCCTCTCTCCGCAAAACTACCAATAAGAGATTAAGAGCTTCTTCATCCTCTGCTTCAGTTCTGGTTTCTGCTGTTTCACTTGTTCATCCTCCTGCTGTTGAAAACTTCAACAAAAGTCTCAGCAAAAGGGCCATAGTTCCACAACATGCCTTCTACCATGCAATAAGTGAGCGCTTGCATCTCACTCGGATTCTGTCCCTGTTGGACTTTCAAGGGTTCGTCAATTTCCTGGAATGTAATACAAAGTACAATGAGGATTTGGTCAGAGTGTTTTACACAAATATGCGAGGTAACTTTCAAGATCAGCACTTTCACACCTCTGTAGGAAATAGACTGGTTAATATCAATTCTGAAGTATGGAACAAATATTTTGATATGACTGTTGGTGCTGATGCACCACCTCTTCATGAGGTAACTGACACTCGTACGGTGCCGGGTTATGAATTTAAGAGGGCTCTGAATGGAATGCTCAAACGACCCTATCCATAGGCAATTGTCAACAGCGATGCTTTTCCTCGATCGGTCACAGCCAGGAAACTCAATACAAGGGAGCGAATCCTTCAGTGGATCGTCGCTTGTATACTACGACCGAAAAAGGGTGGTCTGTCGCGTGTCGAACAAGCTGAGGTACATCTTATCTATATACTGCAAAACATGATCAAAATAAATTGGCCTTACTATATTGCTAGCAGGATGTTTGCTCTGAGAGACTCAAGTAGAGGAACTGCTTTAGCCTATGGATCGATCATCTCAGAAATTCTTTCTACTGCGAATGTTGTGTATCCAACATTTCCATGTGTATCAGTTCCCTCAGATAAAGAGTTTAGCACCAAAACCCTTGCAATGATGGGGTATTTTTGGTGTGCTGAACGACGTTCATACAGATTTGTCCGCCGGGCCAATATTCCTCCGGTGCCTCGTAACGATTCTGATGAAGAAGATAGTGAAGAGCAGGGTGAAGAAGAAAGCGAAGAACAAGGTGAAGAAGAAAGTGACGAGGAAGGTGAAGAAAACGATGCAGAAGACAACACAGATGCAGAGATACAAGAACCTATCTATGGGACTCAAGATTATTATCAATCTCCAGTCCAAGATACGGCTACAAATACCGATTGGGTCCAGTACTCATATCCATCAGAAGAACAAGAAGGCGATTCTACAAATCAAGGATGGGGCGATTGGCAATATACAGGCTGGACTACCTTGGGTAGATTCTATGACCTATATCACGGCTACCCTCAAGACTATCAACCCTCTCAGTACTCATCACCTCCTCCGCCTTCGGATAACTCTGAAGTCATTACTACAATGCAGTCAATGCAGTTAGAACAAGAAAACTTCATGAGGCTTCAAGACACTCAGATGGAGCAGATTAGAGCCGAGCTCCATGCCCAAAATGAAAGGTTCAATTCATTTTCTACTCGGATGGACGCCCGTATTGACTCTCTGGTTGAATCACATGAGTGGCAAGATTGGGAAATCACCAACTCTCTTAGTCATCTCAACATGTCCGTCGAAGCCTTTTTGGACTTCTCGGATCCTTACCACAATCCAGATGCTGCATACTGAGGGAGAGGACGAGGACGGGGTCGTGGTTATTAGATTCATAGTTGCATATTTCATATTTGCTTATCTGTTTTCGTCTGTGTACTTTTCATTTTTTTCTTCTGTATTATGTGTGCCTGCACTTTCATTACATGTTTTCGCCATTATCTATTAATTCACGATATCTTTGTTCATTATCATACTTGTGTGTGAAGTTTGGTAATTAACTATCACCTATTGTATGTTCTCTGTTAATTAATGCATTCCTCTTCTCTTTTTGATGGTGTCAAAGGGGGAGAAGACAATGTAGCAAGCAAACACCAAAGCCAAGTCAGGATATTAACAGTTCAGGATATTAACAACATTTGATGGTTGTTTGTTCTACAGCCTTATAGTGCAAAAGAAAGGGGGAGCTTGTATATACTTGTGTGTATACATTGCATATTTGGTGTTTTAGTTGTATACAGGTTGTCATCATCAAAAAGGGGGAGATTGTGGAGGCAAATCGCCACATATCACACAAGTCTGTAAGACATTGGTAAATGCAGGTTTCGATGATGACAAATTCCCAGGATAGACTGGAAAGTATGAATTCCAGATCCACTAAACCAAATGCAACGTATCACCCACCATATCCTTCTTTCGCTTATCTTAAAAATTTCTTAAATGAATATACTTTGTGTTGACAAAATGCAATCATGACTAAAGGTATGAAAAACTTCAAACTAATGAATTTTTGCAGGCTTGCAGGACATGGGTCGACCATAGGGTCGACGTAGTCATCAAAAAGGTCCAAATCAGTCAGCGCACAAAGCATGCGTCGACCATAGGGTCAGCGCATGAAGGAATAACATTCCAGCGGGTCAGCGCGTAAGGACATGGGTCGACCATAGGGTCGGCGCACAAAGGAAATGAATTTCAACGGGTCAGCGCACGCCGACTGTATGGTCGACGCACACTGATGAAATTTCCAGAAATCCAAAACAGCACAGGCCATGCGTCGACGCACAGACCTGTTATGGTCGACCGTTCGTGCGGAAAATCTGTTTTAAAATACTTCCCTCTCATATTTGAAATACTGTTATGTCCTGAATAATGTTGACACTATATATACTTGCTTAAACACTTGTGTCTACTAACATTTGATATTCTTTTGATTCATGTGTTCAAAAACAAGAAAGAGTGAAATAGGTGTCCAAGATTCATCATCTTCATCTTCAACATATCACAACATTTCAATTACACACAATCATTTTTGAAATGCATTTGTGAGAGATTCAAGGTGATAAGGTTCGAGGCTTAGATTGGAGAATCAAGCTCGGGTTGAAGATTACGACAGATTCTTTCTTGAATAAAACCATTGGGGTTTTGCCCTCCAAGATTGGTTCGAATTTTGGGGGTTTTTGGACGAGATTCTTCATCAACGATCAATCGAGCGAAGGTGATTGTGAAGAGGTGGTCTTCACAAGTCTAGTAGCGGATTCGGTGATTTTGAAGGGAAGATCTCGGGTTCGATTTGGTGCTGTTGAGATCAGCCGGAGCCAAAGGTTTGAACAAAAACGAGTTCTTCAATAAGGTGGCTGGAGTCGGAGGTCCATCAACACAAATCGAAGAACTTGATTCAGCTTGAATCAAGGGGCAAGGAGTGAAGGCAACTTTCAACACATTGAGATTTTTTGTTGTATATTTGCTGCTCAATCCTTGTATAAACTGTTCATTCAAATAGGTGATATCTATACAATATATCTCAATTCTAGTTTTAGAATTGAGGGAAGACGTACCCCGAAGCGAGGACGACGGGGGAACTGCCTCACCAAATTACTTGTCTTCTCTTTTTTCAGCATTTACGTTACAGCTCAAATAAGTAATTTTTGTGTAAGCTCTATTGTCAAAATTGTGATATCAATTGAGTAAGAGGTTAAAAATTTGTTTTTAACTCTAAAGTACAACAATACATTGTACTAGGCTGGTTGAAATCACTTACTCAACATAAACATCACTTGGAGTGTTTTTGCACACCAAGTGTTTGACATATTGCTTGAACCAAAAGTATCTTACTTGTGTATCTAGTTTTGGTTTGATTTTGAATCATTGGAACTAGGAATCCTTACAACTGAAGTAAATAATTGATAAGTGGAATTAGTGTTGTGATTCTATTTTTCCAAACTGTCATTAATCCAAAGTCTTACGTATATCCGGTTTTCCAATAACCGTTCGTTTTAGACTATATTTTTCCTCGGCCGCTTTCGCACTTAAAACATTTTTAAAACCAATTTTAAATTGGTAGCGCCAACTCAAATTTCAATTGGGGATCTATTCAACCCCCCTTCTAGATTCGTGCCATAGTCTAACAATTATATCCAGTCGAGATGCGATAAGATAGAGGAGAGAACCTATCATACCTCTAAGATTCTTTACCTCCAAATCCTTACCATTCTCATCACGACTCAAGTTTGCGCAAGTAGGCATTGGTGTGTCAATTGCTTTGGAGTTGGCCATGTCGAAGCGCTTGAGATGCTCAAGGCAATATTTCGCATGGCTCACAAATGTTCCTTCTTCGAGCTGATTGATTTTCAACCCGAGGAAATAGTTTAGCTCCCCTATCATGCTTATCTCGAACTCTCCCTACATCAATTTAGAAAACTCCTTGACCAGATTAATGTTAGTAGATCCAAATATGATATCATCTATATAAATTTATACTGAAATTGAGTGTTTTCCTTGAAGTTTAATGAAGAGGGTCGTGTCAACCTTCCATCTTGAGTACCCTTGATCTATTAGAAATTTGCTAAGATGGTCATACCATGCCCTAGGGGTTTGCTTGAGTCCGTACAAAGCACGTTTAAGCTTATAAACATGATTAGGATACTCATGGGATTCAAAACCATAAGGTTGGGCTACATAAACCTCTTCATTGATGTATCCGTTTAGGAAAACACTTTTTACATCCATTTGAAATAACTTGAAATTATTAGTGCATGCGTAAGCAAGCAAAATGCGTATAGCCTCGAGTCGGGAAACCGGAGCATATGTTTCCTCATATTTCACGCCTTCCTATTGGTTATACCCTTACACCACTAAGCGTACTCTATTTCGTGGCATAACTCCATTTTCATCAAGCTTATTCCTAAACACCATCGGGTGCCAATTACTTGATGGCCTTGCGAAGGAGGGACAAGGTCCCAAACCTCATTCCTTTTAAACTGATTTAATTCCTCTTGTATTGATAAGAACTAATGTTCATCGAGTAACGCCTCTTTAGGGTTTTTAGGCTCAATCTAAGAGATGAAAGCAAAGTGATAACATAAGTTACTTAGCTTGGATCTAGTAGTGTTGTACCCCAAAATTTGACCAACCCCTTTTCTTAATCCTTTGCTTTTGTTTCATTGCATTTTATCATCTATGCATCACTAACCAATTCATATGGTAATTTTTAAAGTTTGTGAATAAAGTATAAAAATCCAATTGTGTGATTTTCAACAAGGAATCAGATGGCATTATTAGTTTTCTCAAATTGTGTGTACGAATTAAAACCCGATAGCAAATGCAAGAGGAAGCTTTGAGATGCATTTTGGAAAGTTGATTTAAACATGAAAATGCTTATCCTGATTTAATCTCATGAGTAGCCAATGTAAAGTGACTTGTGGATTAAGAGATTAAGGCCTAGGGCCTGTGATAGCAATCAACAACAGTTGTCCCAAAATTTTCCCAAATAAGCTCCTCTTTCCATTGACACAACAAAAGGTGTTTGTGATATAACATGAAAGTAGCAATGTGTGATACACCAGCTCTTGCAACTCATGTCATAGGCTTTTTTCTCTCTCACTCCTTGTTACTTTTCACTGTCACATGGTAAAGCAAATCCATTCCTCAATACCTGCAGTGAGGAAAGCTGGAGATTTGATTGATAGGGTTTATTTTGGAGAGTTTGGGAAAGAAAAGAAAAGTGGTGCAGCAGGATCAGAAGGGAAGAAGATCCTTTGGATATTCACTTGAACCCTGTTTCTTAATATTCATTGTTTTAAAGGGAGCAGCCACTTCTGCATAAAGAAAAACTAGGAAAAAACTCTTGTGTGGTGAACCATCTCAAACCCTTAAAAACACAAAAAATATGTCTTGTGCAAATTGGGCTCAAGCTTGTTTCAACCATATCAACATTCCAAATACCTTTGGTTTGAGGTGTACCAACTGTCCAAGTCATTAAAAATCAGCTAGGAATCTCTTTTCTCAAACTGTCCTCAAAAATCAACTTTTGCTTCAAGGAGGAAAAACATCAAAGCTTGCATCAAAGGGAGATATCTTGCTCAAAAGGGATCCTCAACTAAAGGCTGCTAGCACACTTTAGGAGTATACAAGAGGTATGTGACTTCAAACTCACCCATTATGCATGAGTTTAGAGTACCTTGAATCATCATAGCATGTTGAATGTAGTTTGTGTTTACTGTCATGAAGTTGTGGCCATCATGTGAAACTTGTATTGATTTGACTTTGGATGTTTAACATTGTCATTTTAAAATGTCTTTGATTGATACTGGTTTTTGGTTGCATATTGTGAACTCTCATGTTGGAAATATACATTTGTGTGATAATCGTATTGTGATGTCAAAATACTGCAGCTGTTATGTTTTTTTTGTTATTGAAGTTTTTGTGTTGAGTTTCTTACTCATGTTTGGCCACTTATGTGTTTGAAAGCTTTTAACTCAGGATAAGTGGAAACATTCTTGCTAGGTTGACCAAGTCAAGTTGAGTTCGATGTGGAATTTGTGTATGTGTTTACCCTGTTATGTTTGTCTCAATGTTTTGAATTTTGTTTGAGGTCATCCTTGACCTGTACTTGCTAGCATCACAAGCCATTATTGGACAGGTTTTACTTTGACATTTTGCTGTCAGTTTCTGTTGAGTTTGGCCAATCTCTTATGCCATAAGTTTTGTTATGAGTTTTCTTGCAACATATGCGTGAGTTCATGTCTTGATGAAATATGGATTAATGGATGTGTATGCTGACTTTGGTAAAAGAGGGGATGTGTGTTGTGGAAACAGATGTTATTTTGTAGCATTGTTAGGTTAAGTCTGTGGTCATTGCTGTCAGAATCTGGTACACTAGGTTTGTTACTTGTGTTTACTAAACTGAGATTATTGTTGTCACTAAGGCATTGCTTGGAGTTGATATTTGACATTGTGAATCCTGTTTCTGTTTCTGTTTTTAAAAAAAGGACAAAAATGAGACTGTTTTGATTGATTCATGTTGATATTTGAAGATGCTTGACTCTTTGCTTGAATATGCATTTATGTGGTTTGGCATTGTGATGACAAATGTGTTATTGTACAATTGGTGTTTGAAACTGTCTTGAGCTTGAGTTGTGCAATTGATGTCTAATCACTTTGAAATACCAATTATCCTTAAAAGCATGACTTTGAACTGATGATTTTCATTCTTGGTAACAAAAATGTTTGTTGTTTCTGTTTTCAAGCAAGCTTCTAATCTGTTATATGAATTGTTTTTTGAAGTTGATTTTTGGTTTGTATGATTCATTTTGCATCAAAAGTGAAAACTGTCATCAGTAACTGTTAGGCTATTTTGTTGTTGTAAAGTCATTGCTGCAGAATTCATTGTATTGTTGTTTAACTTTGATTTGGTGAATCTTTAGCTTTGTGTCAATTTCTGTTTGGAGGTTGGTAAACCTCTTATGCTATCAAAGTCAATTTGATATTTCTTGCAACCTGTGTTGTTTGGAGCTCATGACATGATGCACTTTGGATTGGTAAGCATGTGTTGTAGTGAATCATGTTTAAACTTTGGTCACATCATGGTTGTTGCATATAGATTGTCTAATGTCATTAGGTTTGTGAACTTGCATTTGTGAACAAGACTTGGGACTGTTATTGATTAGTAGTTACCTTTGGATCTCATTTGTTTTGGTCTGCTGTCATGAGTATGTTTGCCATTTGAGACCTATTTTGAATTGATGTTTGAGTTTGTCATGATAAAATGTAGGGACTGTTTTTGTGTTGAAAACTAGTTTTGGTTTGCTTGCTGAAATAAATCTCAGTTGTTGTTGGCATTGTAAGAACTAGACTGTTGCTGTCAAAACCTTTACCATGGATGTTCAATTAGTATCAAAACCTGTTTGCATTAGTAGCTATCACATGAAGTAGGTTAGACTAGTTGTTAAACAGTTTTGATGCATTGTCATGTTAGTTCACATCAAGCTGCTGCTAGAATTTGGTTTCTTATGAAGAAGTTGTTTTATTGTTGTCATTAAGTTTTAACTTAAACCAATTTAACTTTGCCTTGTTTTTACAACCATTGTTAATTAAACTCTTCACATGTGTGTTTTTGAAACCCTTGATGTATGATTTTGAAGCATAGTCCTAGGTCTGTCTACCCTTTGTGTTTTCATTGGTCTGCTGTCATGAGACTGTCATCATTGGTAGCATTGGCAACTGTGTTAAGAAACTTGTTTATGTTTGTAAGTGTTGTTGAAACATGTAGGTGTTGATGCATTATTTATGATTCATAATGACTTGTTGATGATCAACTTGGTTTTGGTTGTGTCTTTGCTGTTTTGAACTGTTTGAGGTAGCAACCTCTCATTGGAGAGTGTATGGTTGTCATGACAAACCTGTTAAGAGCCTCAACATTGTTGTGGTTAGAAAACTTCTTTGGCCCTGTCTTGTTTTGTTCTTGAGTAGAGTTTATTAAGACACCCTGTTGAACATTCAGGGCAAAGTTTTCATGGACTGTTTGTGGGCTGTAGTATGGCAGCAGGTTTTGATAACTATTTCTGTTCTTGTTTTTTCACTATCAATCCAAATTACGTTTTTGCAACTCTCACACCATATCATGTTCTAATATTTCTTTGAGACATCATTGTGTTCAGACTGTATTTATGGCATATTTAGAATGTGTGCATGGTTCAAACGAGTACAAACATGTTAGTCTTGCATTCAAAATTTGAAAATGATTTTGAAACTTCCTGCTGCATTGATGTTATCATTTCATCCTAATATTGTTTAAGTTGGCCCAAGCTCATGACAGTATGGTTGTTGTGTACTGTTAGGACTTTTAAAAAGTTTTAGTTTTTGACATTGTGATGTCAATGTTCATAGCCTATGCTATTGGAACTGTTTTGGTTTAAGTTTGCTCATTTGTGCAATTTTCTTTACTCTGAGATGTATGGAACATTAAGGTTTAACATTGTTGGTGTAAGCTCTCACTCTTGTTACAACTTATGTTGATTCATGCGGCTGTTAGATTTGTAATTGGAATTCTTTGTATGGAACACCAAAGCATGCTGACTGCTAGTTTCTGAAGTTTGTTAGCTTTTGGTCCTTGAACTCTTTGGTTTGTTCTGCTGTCATGTTGATCAATTGTTGTTGGTTTGGTTTTGTTACTGTCAAGACTTTTTGCATAAGATGTTTTTGTTGTTGAATAATGAGCTATTTGTTGGAGCAGTTGGATTGGGCATTATATTTGGTTATGTGCAAACCATGTTTACTCCTTGCAACTCACATGCTTGTTTTTTATCCAATGTGTTTTAAATGAATTTTCCTGTTATAACTCATCCAACATCATATTTGAAACTTGCTCAAACTTTTATTTGATCCTAAATGCCTCAGTTTCAACCTTTGAATTCCACAATTGCATCTCAAAACTCCATTATGCATCTTCCATCGAATTTTCGTGTGTGTGCAGTATTTGGAAAAATGGTTGATGCCATCCTCTTTCTTATGAAATTTCAAGTGAGTTTGACTAAAATTTTGTTAAATTTGATGAAGAATTGGGAGAGTTAGGATCAAAATGCATGTTGGTGTTTTTGCCTTGCTTGCCTTGTATTGTTACCCAGATTCACGCACCTTAAGACTTATGTATTTATTGGGTGGTATTAATACACGGATGTATCGTCACCCTAGTGGTTAAACATCTTGCCTTAAGTATCTTGTCATGCCATGAAACCTCTGTTCTCATGTTTTCCATGTTTTTAGTATTTATTTTTTCTTTTCCATCTCTCATCACACGTGCGCGCTGGCTGGAATGGTTATGTTTTGAGCCTGCAGCCTTGAGGTCCCCTTGTGGAGGCACTTTACTAATTTTTGGCACTTGTTTTCTTATTTCTTTTTATTCCATTTTGTTCTTTTCTTTTTTATTTATTTTATTTTTAATTAGTTTTAAATATTATAAAATCCAAAAAATCTTTTTTATTTTAATGTATTATTTCCATCTCTTTTTGTTTATTTTTATTTTATTTTCCATTCTATTCTATTTTATTTTTATCATTTTTATTTTGATTTCATCATTTTATTTTCTTTCTCATTTCATCTACGATTGATTTATTTATTGTTTACTTGGCCTTGTGCCATGATCCCCCTAGGATTCCTAGTCCCTCCGTTTAGGATGGGAGTAGGAGAGACATTAGGTGTTCAATCCTATGCATGATAACATTAGAATAGTTTCATTCCCTTTCATCTCAATCTTAGGATCACCATTGCATGACAACTTTAGGTTTGAGTTTAGTCCCCCTTTAGTGTCCTTTCTCTTCTCATCTCAAAACAATCACAAAGCACCTAATAAAGGTTAATGATCATTGTGCGTTACGAGCCTTAAGCACTTAGGAAAGGGTTGTTGAGGGGTTTCCCTTCAATGGCTTGGATGTTTAGTATAGCACCCTTTGGATTATGTGCGATGCATTCACTCCTAAGTCATAGTCTCTAGTGCGATATGAATTACAAACAATTCTCAAAACACTTCTTCTCTAAAAAACACAACAACAAAAAAAACATTCAAAATCCTTTTTGTCCTTTGGGACCTTTAACCTTGGAAAATCATTTTTATAAAGAGAGTTTTGTTAACTCTTGGTTCTATCGCAAACAGTAACGCCTAAGTCTCCAATGGTCGAGCTGCATACACCAACTGCTATAACTGATTGTTAACCCTACTCGGATAAAACAGTTGAACAAACCTGTGTTCCCTTTTTAGACCGAACTACGTTTGCTCTAATATTTCATACCAGATGAAAGTACGTAGGCACAAGACGCGATGTCTTGGCGAGCAACCTTTCCCCTTTCACCTGTAGTTAGCCGAACTACGTTGACTCTGACTTCTCACTTCAGATGAGATACGTAGGCACAAAGCGTCGTTGCTTTGTCGAGTCACTTCTTTTTCTTTTGTCCTTAGCCAGTAGTTAGATAGTTTCAATCACCCTTTTAGATAGACAACAAGCGTGGATCCTGTCGAGTACGACAGACGTGAGGGGTGCTAATACCTTCCCCTTGCGTAACCGACTCTCGAACCCGAGATTTGGTTGCGATGACCGATCTTATCCCTCTTTTCGTTAGGTTTTCTCTGAGCATTTCCTTTCCCTCTCTTGGGATAAATAACGCACGGTGGCGACTCTTCTGTCATTGCCGGCCTCGATTTTTGCAGTAGCGACAAGTAGTCACTCCCTTTGAAATGTCACCGAGAATGTTGTCGATAGGATGATTTTTAGAGGACTTCCAAGCTAGAGGAACGTCATCGTTACTATTTAGATGATCCTCCTTAATCTCCTCATGATGGTGATCTTTTTCCTCCTCAACTTTCACTGATTCAGGTTGATCAATCCCCTTTTTAGTGTCCTTGAGTATGTCTTCTGAAGATACACCTGCACCATGAAAAGAAATATCTTTTCCGACAGTTTTCGAATAAGTTACATCAAAAGTAACGTGAACAGATTCTTCAACAATAAGTAACCTCTTATTATATACCCTATCTGCTTTACTTGTATGAGAGTATCCAAGAAAGATACCTTCATCGACCTTAGAGTCAAACTTGCCAAGTCTCTCCTTACCATTGTTCAAAACAAAACATTTACAACCGAATATATGAAGGTGAGATACATTGGGCTTCCTCCCTTTCAAAAGTTCATAGAAGTTTTGTTAAGAATAGGACGGATGAGCACCCTATTCAAAACATAATAAGCCATACTAATGGTATCAACCCAAAAATATTTAGTAAGACCACTTTCATTGATCATAGTTCTTCCTAATTCTTCCAAAATTCCATTTTTATGTTCCACAACCCCATTTTGTTGAGGGGTATGTGACACGGAAAAATTATGATCAATTCCATGCCTACCACAATATTCTTCAAAGAGATGATTTTCAAACTCACCTCCATGACCACTTCGAATTTTTATAATGTTTGTGTTCAACTTATTTTGAGAAAGCTTAGAAATATTTTCAAAATCCGAAAAAGTATCGCTTTTTCTTGCTAAGAAGATAGCCCATCAAAAGCTAGAGTAATCATCGACAATCACAAAACCATAGTAGTTACCACCTAGACTCTTAATTCTAGATGGTCCAAAGAGGTTCATATGGAGGAGTTCAAGGGGCCTCTTGGTTGCAACAATGTTTTTAGATTTGAATGAGATCCTTGTTTGCTTTTCCATTTGGCACGCATGACATAAGTGATCCTTTGAAAACTTAATTTTGGGTGAGCCAATTACTAGGTCCTTAAAGACTATCTTATTCAGAAAATCAAAATTGATAAGCGTCAAGCGCCTATTCCACAACCATGAGTCTTCACTCATGGTGACGAGACATTTGTCGCTACTCAACAATACCTCACTCAATTCAAGCATATACACATTATTAACTCTCAGGCCTTTAAACACATCTCCCTTTTTATCATTATTTTCAATTATGCAGAAATCTTTTTTAAATGATACTTTATATCCCTTGTCACATAATTTACTAATGCTTATAAGGTTGTGTTTAAGGCCCTCAACTAACAACACATCAGAGATAGTAGTAGATGAGGGATTACCTACACTATCTTTGCCGAGTATTGCCTCTTTATTGTTGTCTTCGTAGGTTACATATCCCTTCTTATTTTCCATAAAGTCAATGAATAGAGAAATGTCTCCCTTCATATATCTTGAGCGTCCACTATCGAGAATCCATATTCTCTCCGTAGACTCAAGACTTTGTACCTACACAATCAACCAAGGGAAATAGGTACCCAATTTTTATTGGGTCCTTGGTTGTGAGTGAAATCTTGGTTGCATTTGGGCAACCATTTATAAACGCCTTTAGGAACTAAAAACCTCCTAAAGCGACATTTTGCAATGGTATGACCCCTTTTGCAACAATACAAACAAGTGAGATTAACATTGGTATCACTTTTGTTAACTTGATCTTTGATCACATAAGTATATTTTTGATATGGATTAATCATGCTTTTTTTTAAAATGTGATCAATAGAAAAAGTGATCTTTGGTTCTAGAGCTTTGTCAAGTTTGGCTTTAAGAGTTCTAACTTCTTTTTGCCAAATATGACAAGTATCACAACCCCAATTTAACCCTCTACTCTTGTCTTCCTCAGTATTTACTTTTGTTGCTTCCACCATAGATGCCTTTAGAGCCTCTAATTCCCTTTCGGAATAGGAGATCTTTTTCTCTAAATGAGTAAAAATTTGTTTTTTTGAAACCAAACATTTAAAGGTTTCCTTAGCCTCATGGTGTAAAGTATCAAAAGCATGTTGTAATTCGGAATGAGACATTTTACTAGAGTTATCATATTTAGCATGTCTTACCTATTTATTCATCTTCTTTTGATGAGCAGAGAGACAAAGGTTAACGGACTCTTCTTCTTCACTTGAACTACCATCACTAGATAACTCACTATCGCTTTAAGTCAACTCAAGTGCTCAAAACTTCCAAAAATGACATTTTTCAACATGTCTTGGTATATCTAAACATTACTATTGCACATCTAAGTATTTCAAAAGGATCAAACCCACACAAAACACATATGATGCTTTTCTTTATGAATAGACTCATGTTTTTGAGATAATTTTGTGCACGAGAGAACTACGAATGCAGATGAGACTAGATGATACCGTCCAAAATACAAAGTACTAAGTAGACATGTTTTGACATCATTAAAATAAGGATTGAGACAACTTGCCCTCACACCTGCTAGGTGGTGACAAAGTCGAGAAGTTGGAGTATTGTGAACCTTGTGTATTTGGCAAATCATGTAGGACGAAGTTTAACAAAGGTAAACAAAGAACACATGGATCACTTGATTACACCCATGCTAATCTTTGGGGGCCTGCAAGGAATCCTTCACATGCAGGTGCAAGGTATTTTCTATCTATAGTTAATCACTATTCCAGAAAACTATGGGTATTCATTCAGAAGACTAAGGATGAAAAATTTGAGAATTCAAAAGTTGGAAGGTTCTAGTAAAAACTCAATTTGGAAGAAAGGTTAAGAGGTTGAGAACCTAAAATGGCCTTGAGTTCTACAATGAAGCTTTCAAAAGTTATTGTGTCAAGTCTGAGATTGCAAGGCATAAGACTGTAGCAGGTACTCTACAGCAAAATAGTTTAGCTTAGAGATTCAATCGAACAATCCTTTAAAGGGTTAAATGCATGTTGGTTAGTGTTGGATTGAAGAAGGTGTTTTGGGCGAAGGCTGTTTCAACAGAAGCTTATATGATAAATAGAAGTCCCTCGAATGCCTTGGGAATGAAGATACCTGATGAAGTTTGGTCGAGCCAACCACCTAATCTCGACAAACTGAGAGTATTTGTCTGTTTAGCCTATGCTCATATTAGGCAAGACAAGGTCGAACCTAGAGATCTGAGATGCATGTTCCTTGGATATCCTGAGGGAGTAAAAGGTTATAGGATGTGGTGCCTAGAACCAGGTCATAAAAGATGTATTACAAGTCGTGGTGTAGTTTTCAATGAAGTCGAGATGGCGTTCAAGAAAACTGGTGATGCTGGTCAAAGTGTAGAAATCTCTTAAGAGGAGCTGGAATAGGTAGAGATTCTTGTTGAGGTGGAGAATAATAATGTTGAAATGCATAACCCAGAGGAAGTCTAAGAAGAAGAGAAACATATTGAAGAGACTGAGGAAATTTTCGATGACTACCTACTGGCAAGAGACGGGTCGAGAAGAGTCATCAAGCCATCTCAGAGACTTGGTTATGCAGATCTTATAGCTTTTGCCTTAATCTCTGCAAGTGAGGTACTTGAGGAAGAACCTAGAGATTACAACGAATCTATGAGGATTCGAAATCAGACTGAATGGCAAAAATCCATGGATGATGAGATGAAATCTATTCATGATAATAACACTTGGGAGCTGATTGAGAAACCTGTAGGAGCAAGGTTAGTCAATTGTAAGTGTATTTTCAAGGTCAAGGAAGGAATGGAAGAAGTGATATCGAAGCGCTTTAAGGCAAGGCTGGTTGCTAAGGGGTTCACTCAGAAAGAAGGTTCCGAATTCAATGATGTGTTATCACATGTTATAAAGCATAGATCCATTAGAATGTTATTGGCCATGGTGGCGAAGTTCGACTTGGAACTAGATAAAATGGATGTGAATAAGACATTTTTGTATGCTGACCTAGACAAAACGATTTTGATGCGTCAACCTGAAGGGTATGTAGAAAAGGATAAGGAAGATTATGTGTGCAAATTGAATAGATCTTTGTATGGCCTGAAGCAATCTCCTCGATAATGGAACAAGAGAATCGACAAGTTCATAACACACATTAGTTTCACTATGAGCCAGTTCGACCACTGTGTTTACTTTAGATTTTGACCTGGAAATCCACTTGATATTGTGTTGATTTATGTAGATGATATCCTTATAGGTAGTAACAGTGTCGAGGATGTAATAGAGGTGAAGGCCAAACTCAACAAGGAGTTCTAAATGAAGGATCTGGGTGCTGCCACCAAGATTCTTTGGATTAATATCCGGAGAGATAGAAAGCGGTCAAAGTTATGACACAGAATATTTGCATGTGTATGATAGAATGGCACTTCATCTCATACCGAAACTCCCAAAATAAAAGCGAACTCTTCCAAAGTAGGCACTAGGACATAATCTGGGAAGGTGAAGCAGCGTAATAGATGGTCATAAAACTATAACAAATCGTGGATAGCCCCTTGCTCGTAGTTTGTAACTTTGCGAACAAGGCTCAGAATTCTCCTATAATCTTTTCTGAAATATTCAAGAACGCCAGGATCAACCATGGAAATCAAACCAAATAAAGGTCCTAACTTCGGCACTGGAAACTTGTAGATGATGGTCTTCTTCAACTCAGGCTCCATATTGATAGTAGATCAGATTACTAGAATCAAAGGGAAGACAAGAACCTGAGAACATACACACATGTAAAGTTAACATGCAATATGAATATGCAAATGCAAACAGGGATCAAGGTATCAAGAACTATTGTGCTGCTGACTAGATTAGACCAAAGTTTTGCTCCAATAAGAAAACCCAAAAACTCTGACAGAAAAACATAGTACCCAAGGTCAAAGGTTCACTCTGACAAGAAAACCAAAAAGCCGGGTTGGTTGGAGGTTAAAGTTTCCTGCAAAACCCATCCCTCTCACAGGTAGGTTCTAGTTTTGAAAGGTACGACATCCTATGCAGGTCGCCAGTATCACAGACTCTCAAGTCGAGAAATGATGATATGTTCATCATTTCTGGTTTGGCATCATGGTCAATCAAGGAGGTCTTAATTGACTTCCCAATGAACAGTCTCCAGAGTCGTTAGTTTTCAGATCCAACACCCCCTCAACTGTCCAAAAATGCACAGGATATGATGTCTTCAAATGAAACCTCGTCTGGACTCTTGCGTGGAAAGATGCCACACAAGTCCA
The DNA here is from genome assembly GCA_963859935.3 of Lathyrus sativus. Classification (NCBI taxonomy): domain Eukaryota; kingdom Viridiplantae; phylum Streptophyta; class Magnoliopsida; order Fabales; family Fabaceae; genus Lathyrus; species Lathyrus sativus. The sequence goes on along the minus strand of OZ012740.1, from coordinate 554,850,523 downwards.
CACTAATCTCCACTCTAATCCTATGTGTATACTCAAGCCTAGGTATTGGGCTTATCTCTCATGGAACAACCCATCCAACAACACAACAACAATACAATATGATAACAATAATAAAGTGCAAAAAGTAATAAAGTGCACAACATCTCCGTCTTGTGCCTACGTATCCTCATCTGGTATGAGAAATCAGGGCTAACTATGTAACCACAGGTTGTTTAAGTGTTTTTTATGAGCGACGTTAAGTTCCTATTCCAGCAGTTAGGGTCGATGCCTGTTTGCGGTAGAACAAAAAAGTAACGTACTTTTTTCTGAAAATGATTTTGAAATAAATCCCAAAGGATAAAAAGGTTTGAATTTGGTTTAAGAATTTTAATGAAGTGAATTTAATTTGTTTGAGATTCACATTGCACTAAAGACTATGATATAGGAGCGAATGCGTCACATATTGCTCAAAGGGCATACATTAAACACTCTAGACAAGTGAGGAGAAACCCCTCCGCTCATCATTTCCCATGTACTTAAGGCTCGTGGCGTGCAATGTTTATCATTCTTTATTAAGTGTCTTAGAATGTTTTAGATGAGAAGAGAAGACATAAAAGAAAACACTAAAGGGAAACTAAAAACCCTAACGTTATCATACAAAGTGGTCCTAAAGTTTGGATAAAAAAGGAAATCTACTTAGTGTTATCATACAAATGATGGACCTAAAGTTGAGATGAATGGACTATCCTAATTGTTATCATGCAAAGGATTGAAAGCCTAATGTCTCTCCTACTCCCATCCTAAATAGAGGGACTAGGAATCCTAAGGGATCATGTGAGAAAACACAAGTAAGCACTATCCAATTCAATCACAAATGAAAACAAAACTCAAGACATAAACCATTCTCAAGGAAAAAGAAAGAGAAAAAGAAGAAAGAGATGGAGGAGAAGGAGTAACAACAAGCAACTTTTTAAGGAAGTTCAACTCAAGTGACAAGACAAACACAAAAGCAAGCACTAAACTCAATCACACACAAAGTATACATCAACATCATGTCAAAGTGAAATAAGAATACATATATGCCAAGCCACACTAAAAAATTAGAGGTTCAAGCAGAGTGGCAAAACAAAGTGCCCAAACACACACAAATGACTCAATGTATAACAATATGCATCATCAACCATCAAACTAAGTGGGATAAATTCAAATGAAATGGAAAACAAAGTAGGGCAGTAGCAACATCACACCACATCCATATAATGTCAAGGATCAAAGAGGAAACAAAAATAGTTAAGTCATGCATCACATTCATAAACAAATCCAATGTTACACAAAACAAGCATGCAAGACACATCCTCAAAGGAAGAGACATGAGATAAGGGAAAGAAACCAAGTATGGGAAGCAACATCAACATGAATATCAAGTCAAAGATCCACTCATGAACACATAAAAGTAAAATCAAGGTTTGAAATCAAGACATGCATCTAGAACAAGTTCAAACACCAAAGTCATTCTCAAAGAAAAGAGGTACTTAACAAGAGTACAAATGATCAAGTTTCAATACATCAAAGTCAGAAACAAACTCATATGATATGCATCATGCTCAAAATCAAATCAACAATCAAATTCAAAAAGGAGCAAACTCAAGTTGAAGCACAGAAGTCAAACAAACATCTCTTAAGTTAACCCATGAAGGAAGCAAATGATCATGTGAAGCATATGAGATAAAATGGTCATGCAATGATCATCCATATATGAAAATCATAATATCAAACATGTCAACTAGATCATACAAGAACCATCAAACATCCATTGAATCATTCAAGAAACAAACTCCAAAGACTAGGTCAAGTCACACACAAAACATGGTCAAAGTAGCAACAACTTGATGCACCAACCAAAAATAGAAACAAGAGCAAATAAAATTCAAATAAATTCTCAAACTCATGTAAAATGTGTTATGAATCATATGGCAAAGCATCAAAACAAGAATGGCAAGAGAGCATCATCAAATGCATCAAACAAGGCAAAGCAAGAAACTAATCGAGTAAGAATCGAAGGCCAAATAAAACTAAATGGAAATCAAGAAAAATGTGATCATCAAAGCATCCAACCAGCATTTAAACATAGCTCAATAATATGTCTAAGTGTGTGCAAAAGATTGAGTCAAAAGTCAATGGGAAATGGCAAGAATTGAAGTCATATTTCAAACTAGGTCAAACAAAACACACTACACCATTAATTCAAAATAAAATATTAAAATAAAATAAAAATGAAAATAAAAAATGTGAAAAATAAGTCATCATGTCAATAAGTCACAAATATATTTTTCTACATTTTTAAAAAGGTTTAACAATAAAAATTAAAATCAAAATGAAAATAAACAAAAAAAGAAAATAAATGGGATGAAACCAAGGAGGGTGCAACCAGTAAAAAGAAATAACAAAGAACGCAGTTAAAATGAGATTGGGCTTAAACAGAGGGGATGTGGAAAGCAAGCGGACCCCAACCCAATCCATCACTAAAACTACTCAGCATACCATGTGGATTCATTAATTGACGTGGCCATGAGTCAGCAACAAGGACAAATCATGCTATAACACGCAATTCAATTTGAATTCAAAAAACAGCGTCAGCGACATGTCAGCTTCCTCCCACACTCATACGCCGGAGCCCTAGCTCCGGTCGTCTTCTCCCGCCAACCCTTCATCGGAGTAACCTCAAACCACCCAGAATCAAGAAACAAAACCACTACCTCACTCCAAATTCCATGTAGGTTTCAAATCCACCCTTAGTTTTCTCAAATAAGCACTGCAAGTCCAAGAATCAAAGACAAAAAAAAACCCTAAAAAAGGCAAACACACATATAATGTACAAACTGAACATGTTCCATATATTTTCATCTCATGAACACAACCAAGACCATCAATGCAACAAAAATGAAGCAAAAGCATGCTTAAACAAGATGATTCAAGTGAGGTTAAATGTTACCTAACAGAGCTAGTTTGTTGCTTCTTTTCAGCCACTAATTAGAAGAGAAAACTATGGGATAAGCTTCAGTGACGCTTGGGGATGAAGAATATAAGATTAGCTTGCTCTGAATCCTCTCCAATTCTTCTATCAGGATTCAACTTTAACAGAGAAAAATCACACTGGTATGGCGCCAAATAACCACCATAGAAGAGAAATAGTGCATACAGTAACTCAAGGGTGATGTATGGATAATGAATGAAGCAAACAAAGGTCAAAATCTTCAGATAAATGATAAAATCAAAAGTTGGAAAATGGAGCTCACTATGGATGTTTTTTCAGATCTGAACCTCTCTCTTTTTCATGAAATGAAAGCGAGGCTTTTATATAGGGCATTTTCTATGGTAGGAATAAGGTGAGGGAGCAATCCTGAAGTTAGGAGTTTGCTTCAAATGTTTGGAAACAGAAATGCACATGGGTGATGGTTTGGTGCTAGCTTCGGATCAAAGGTACTATGGGAAGTTTTTGGCTTGGTTTTAGGTCCAGCACGTTTGTTAGAGTGGGAATAATGAGCTGGCATTGGTACAAATCGTGATGAGCAGATTTGTTGATGTTTCCATCTTTTCCCATTTTGGTAAAACATGGTCATGGAGCATACACAAGGTACATGACTTGTTGGCTAGCTTTTGGAAATGTTTGTGAACACCACAAGTGACAAATGCGCATGGTGCTTGATGAGAATAAAAAAGGAGTTGCATGACCATATCAGAATTTTCCAAGAGTTTTTGTGACATGATGCATAATCTTTCATGTTCATATTGCCTTACTTGAATGTCCCTAACTTGATGAATATGAATCCATTTCAAGAGTTCTTGTGCTTGAGAAAAAGTTTGAAGTGAAAGGAGCAAGTTATATGTTGATGGAATGATGAAACAAACCTTGCATGACTATGAAAAAATGGCTAGAAGTTCATGTCTTGAAAACTGTCCAAGATGACTTAGAAAAATTCTAAGTCATGAGCTTTTTCACATCATTAAGACCTCAACTTCGAAGCTACATAACTTGGAGAGTTTTGACCCAATGAAGATTTTCTAGTAATGGATAGAAAGCTTGAAGAATGATCTTCAACTTTCATGTAATAGGAAAATTCAATTGGGATCAAGAACTTAGTGAAACATTCCTTAGAAACTTGGTTGAAAAATCTGTCTAACAACTTGTCAAACTTGACATCTTTGGAACCTTGATTTGGGGGATTCATAACTTGAGCTTTACACATCCAATAGAGATGGTCTAGTACTCAAAAGAAATTTTGGAGAATGTCCTAAAATTCTCATGTTGTGGGAAAATTCAAATGAATCATGTATCATCATGAAAAATGGGCTTGAAAGTAGGCATTTGAAATTGAATTTCTATACTTAGAAAAATTTCTAAGTGTAGAAATGACATAATCTCTTTTTTTCAAACTTTGACTCAGCATATCTCCTAAACCATGAATCTTTTGGACATGCTTTCTTCTACAAACTTATAATTCATGATGTCCTCTTCAATTTAATAACTAGTTTGCCTTTATTGGATCAAAAATGAGAAAGCTACGGAAGTTGCAAGATGGCTAAAATTAGGGTTTTTCACACAGAAAAATTTCTATCAAAACCCTAATTCAACCAATCTCCTGATTTTATGTTTCCTCTTGATTTTTCTTGTTCCAAACACATGAAATCACTTGAAAACAACATTCTTGCCCTTGGTTGACCTTGAGATCCAAGATTTTGACCTCATTGAATAACAATTGACTTTTGTTAACCAGATAAAATTCTAGGATCACTCCCACTGACTGAGGCTCTTGTGAAGGCTTGTGATGACACATAATCCATGTAGAGGACTCTCAAGGTGTGTGTTGAGCTTTAGAATCATGTCTTGCCCAAAGAACTAACCACAGATCTTCTTTGAACCAAAACCCTAGTCAGTTATCCATGAGATAGGAGGAGGAGAACTAATGTTTGTGTTCTTGATCCAAGTGGTTGATTAACATGCCTTGATGATGATGGAGACCTTATGACTTGAGATTGCCACAAAGTTGATCATGAGCTCTTGACTATTGGATAAGATACCTTGATCCCCTGTCTAAGAGCAATGCTATATATAAATGTTAATGCAAGATGGTATGAAACATAAGCCAAGATATAAGAAAAATGATGGACAAATTTTGGGGTGCTACACTCCTCAGTAAAAACGTTTAGCTAAGAGATTCAATTGAACAATCCTTGAAAGGGTTAGATACATGTTGGTTAGTGTTGTATTGAAGAAGGTGTTTTGGACGAAGTTTGTTTCAACAGCAGCTTATCTGATAAACAGAAGTCCCTCGACTGCCTTGGGAATGAAAACACCTGAAGAAGTTTGGTCGGGTCAACCACCTGATCTCGACAAACTGAGAGTATTTGGTTGTTTAGCCTATGCTCATATTAGGCTAGACAAGGTCGAACCTAGAGATCTGAGATGCATGTTCCTTGGATATTCTAAGGGAGTAAAAGGTTATAGGTTGTGGTGCCTAGAACCAGATCATAGAAGATGTATTACAAGTCGTGATGTAGTTTTCAATGAAATCGAGATGGCGTTCAAGAAAATTGATGATGCTGGTCGAAGTGCAGAAATCTCTGAAGGGGAGCTAGAATAGGTAGAGATTCCTTTTGAGGTGGAACATAATGATGATGAAAGGCATAATCCAGAGGAAGTCTAAGAAGAAGAGCAACATGTTGAAGAGACTAAGGAAGTTGTCGATGACTACCTACTGGCAAGAGATGGGTCGAGAAGAGCCATCAAGCCATCATAGAGACTTGGTTATGCATATCTTATAGCTTTTGCCTTAATCTCTGCAAGTGAGGTACTTGAGGAAGAACCTAGAGATTACAAGGAATCTATGAGGATTCGAAATTATACTGAATGGAGAAAAGTCATGGATGACGAGATGAAATATCTTCATGAAAATAACACTTGGGAGTTGATTAAGAAACCTGCAGGAGCAAAGTTAGTCAATTGTAAGTGGATTTTCAAGGTCAAGGAAGGAATGGAAGAAGTGATGTCGAAGCGCTTTAAGGCAAGGCTGGTTGCTAAGAGGTTCCCTCAGAAAGAAGGTGTTGAATTCAATGATGTGTTTTCACTATGAGTCAGTTCGACCACTGTGTTTACTTTAGATTTCGACCTGGAAATCTACTTGTTATTTTGTTGCTTTATGTGGATGATATCCTCATAGGTAGCAACTGTGTCGAGGATGTAATGGAGGTGAAGGTTGAACTCAACAAGGAGTTCGAAATGAAGGATCTGAGAGCTACCACTAGGATTCTTTGGATTGACATCCGGAGAGATAGAAAGCAGTTGAAGTTGTGACACATAATATTTACGTGTAAAACCCTCAACAAATAAGGGAAAAACCATGGGCACCAGTATAAAAGATTTTCACTAAGTGGAAGAAATTACAACACTTCTCTCTATATACAAGGAGAGAACAAATTACACTCTCTCTTGTAATAGGAGAACACTCACTAAAAGAACTTTATAGGAGAAAATACAATATATTATATCTCTCTAAATTTTTCTTTTATGTTATGTTGCAATATTTTTTTTTGTTGTGTTAAGAATGAGAAATGCATCTCTATTTATAAGTGTTCATCTTCACAAAATCATAGAAGTTGTTACAAAATCATGAGTGCAAAATTATGAGTGTTTCTTTCTTGATCCATAAATTGTGACTTTATTCAACCATAATTTTTTACCATAATCTTTTATCATAACTACAGTTTTTAACTATGACCACAATCTTTAAGATGCCGAAAGTTCTTGACAAGTAGGAGTAAATGATATTGAGGATAGGTAAAATTTGCTTAAATTTATAAAATAAACAAACTTAATTTTTGATGAGAACTACACTTGCATAAATTTATAGTGCACATGCATGCATCGCATATTCGCACGAGTTGGGTGAAATAGTCGATCGCATAATTATTAATCATAGTAGTAGATTATGATAAGTTGAAACTAATTAATTATCGACCGACTGATATAAGTATAACTATCAATATTGATGCGAGTGTGTCACTAACTGGTCATACTCATACCATCTTTTTTATGCAAGTATTTCTCACCACACACGTTAAAACTGCCTATTAGCCTACTATGATATATTGTAATATAGATAGACAAATATAGGATCCCCACTCTTTGCATGCCCACTATTAAAAGTAAACACTACTGTTCCCATTAGCTTATATGTGGTCTCACCACACATATTGTTATTTTAGTACTAATATTATATTTTACTGCAGTTTAGCTGCGACTAATTTCTATCCAAAACCTGTCAAGTACATAAAGTAGATTTTCTCTCTACTAAGTGTGTGTTTGTTATAGTTTTTTTTTTTTTAATGAAAATAATCTATTTTATGCAACAACAAAATCACATTTATTATTTTAATGGTGTTTGTTTAAAATATAAAAAATTGTTAAAAATGTATTTAAAACCTAAAAATAAAAAAGATATAAAATCTAAGTTTAGTAGCTTTAAAAAATATATGCTTTTATTGTATTAAATAAACAAAAATTAGTTTCCAACTTTTTTTTAATTACTGTAAAACAAAACTATTTTATAAAAATAAAAAACAGACTGACCATAAATTTTTTATATTACAAAGCTCATTAATCAAAACTCTAACCACTTATCTAAGACAAATGTCTCTTACTAGGACCAATCTATTGTTGGTTAATTTTTGAATGCTATATCTTTAATGGAGAATTTAGATGACCACTAACTCATCTTATCTTAGAGATTTTATGGGTCCAACTACTCACGTCATTTGCAAGGATCTTATTCAATTTTAACTTCAATGATATATCTCTAAAGAATTTATTTTGAATTCCACAATTTAATCCATGTTTTGAATTTTAGGTAGAGGGGTTTTCTTCTGGTTTGGAAAGAAAAGCTCTTTTGGAGTTGTTTTGTTTCATTGCTGGTGTGGTTAAGTAGGGTTTGGCGGATGCTGGTTATGCTATGTGATCTCAAGAGAGATTTTTCTAGTGAAATTTGTTTATTTAAACTTTTTTTTTCTTGGTGGTGGGAGTTAATAGTAGGCCTCTTTGGCTGATTTAAGATTTGACTAGGGTTTGAAAAAGTTAGGCGCTTTTAAAGTGGTGGTTCTTTTAGTTGTTTCATTAAGATAAGTCGTCGACAAGGAAAATCATACTAGATGTGGTATTGTGTGTGCGCGTCGATAATCGAGTTTGTTGTGGGATTTACTTAGGACATATTGTGTATGAGGATCATTTGTTTGTTCATTCCGAGGTTGTCTTATTGATTTGGTATAAGGTGATTAAGTGGATGGAATGCCTTTATCTCTTTCTTATTTGATCCCGGGTCCTATAGATTTTTCTAAGGTAAGGTTAGTGTTAGTTCCATGATTCTATGATTGTCCATGGTTCTATGATTGGCTAAATTTTGGTAAAACATGATTGTACACTGATGTTAAGTAGGATGTTATAACATCTTCATCTGCTGTGGTGACAGAACTGTTGTGGTGTGTTTTAATCTGAATGTCATGCTGAATGTCGTGACATCCATCTGCTGTGATGACAGAACTGCTGTCATGTGAATGTCATGTTGAATGTCATGACATCCATCTGCTGTGATGATAGAACTGTTGTCATGTGTTTTAATCAGGATGTCATTATCAATGTCATGACATCGTTGTCTGGTACAACAGGAGCTGATGACAGAACTATTGTCATGTGTTTTAATCAGGATGTCATTACCAATGTCATGACATCGCTGTATGGTACAGCAGGAGCTGATGACAGTACTGCTGTCATGTGTTTTAATCAGGATGTCATGACATCACTGTCTAGTACAGCAGGAGCTGCTATCACTTGACAGAAGTGTTTTGGTTTGATGAGAACCTGTTGGATATACCTCATCAGTATGTGCAGGCCAAAGAGATTCATTAGGAACAAAGTGCAGATTTAATTGGTGTTCATAAAAAGGATCTCTGAGACTTTTTAGGAAACTATAATATGCTTGTTTCTACTGTTATGAAGAAGATTCTGCAGGAGTGTTCAGCAGGGTGAGTTTGGTCAGCTAAGAACAAAGTGTGTTGGATATCATGTTGGATGTTATGACTTTAAATGTATGACATCAAGGCGCGTGTTTAGGTTTACTGTTATATTGCAAGAGGAAACTCAGGCTATACTTCAGGAAACCTGTTATGACTTCTTAGTTATCTCAGGCGAGATTCTAGTCAGGGCTGGGCACAACATGAAGCAGCTGTGACCTAATTTGACAGCACCTTGAATTATGGAAAGTGGTTACACTACAAGAAAACTTGGATTTTCCCTAGTGATTTAGTGACGTGGTAAACACGTGGGAAAAAAATGTGTTGCCAAGTGATCACCACGTCACTAAAATATTTAATTAATAAATTTTGAACATCAAAAATCTGGAACGAAAATTTGAAATATTAAGGGGAGGGAAGTTTGAATTTTTCACAAATTCAGTTGTGACGTGTAAATCACAAGGAAACTTAAAATTCAAAAAAGTCATTTTATTTGCCACGTGATTAGAAAGCCACAAACTACCCGTTTCACTTCGCAACCACTAAGATCAATTATTTTTTAACCGTTGCGTTAATATTTAGTGGACCAATGGTAATAATTAAATATTTGGGAGAATGTTCCGAAGCAAAACCCACCTCGCAAATTTCTGAAGTAGCTGCCACGTCGCAAGTTTCAAAAGTATACTGGCATAAAGAGACTGCAATGCTAATTATTTAATATAGGGAAGTTCCGACCTTAGTGCCACGTCGGAAACTTCTGAAGCATATATCACGTCGCTACCTTCCGAACCAGAAGCCACGTCGGAACCTTCCCAAGCTATAGCCACGTCGCAACCTCACTTATAAATTAAAACTCCAGAATTTCTCTTGCGTTGTATCAGTTTTCTTCCTTTCTGTTTCTTCCCTCATTCTTGCTTCCTCCCTCCCTCCCTCATTTTTTCTGCTACCTCCCTCCCTCATTTTTACTCCAGCTCCATTTTTACTCCATTATCCATACGAAATTTTTAAGGTGAAGCACTTGTTGGTTAACTATTTTATTTTAGTATTTATTTTATATTTTTTTTATTATTAACTGTTGTTTTTTTTTCAGATCTAACATTGAAAGTTTTGAGTGTTTTGCTCAGAGGTATTGATGCATTTTAATTTATTTATATTTATTGTGTATTATGCTGTTGTTGTTGAAAATTTAGAAAAATTGAATATGTTATGTAATGTGTTGTGTTGTGTTGGGTGTTCAAAGCAAAAATAGAATATGTTATATATTGTTGTTGTTAGAATATGTTAGAAAATTTTAGATTTTAGATTTTTTAGAAAATTTTAGATTAAAATTTTAGATTTTGGTGATATATGTGACTTTTAATTAAAAAACAGAATATTTATTTGAAACAAGTTTAAAAAAATAGAATATTTATTAGAAATAAAAATAATATATTAGAAATATTTATAAGTATTTTTAACTTTTAAAAATAGAATATATATTATGTTAAAAAATAAAATATATATTACGTTAGAAAAACAGAATATATATATTATGTTAAAAAAATAGAATATTTATTAGAAACAAAAATAATATATTAGAAATATTTATATGTATTTTTAATTTTTAAAAATAGAATATATATTATGTTAAAAAATAAAATATATATTATGTTAGAAAAATAGAATATATATTATGTTAAAAAAATAGAATATTTATTAGAAACAAAAATAATATATTAGAAATATTTATATGTATTTTTAATTTTTAAAAATAGCTATATATATTATGTTAAAAATAGAATATATATTATGTTAAAAAATAGAATATATATTATGATAAAAAATAATATATGTTAGAAAAATAGAATATATATTATGTTAAAAAATTAAAATATATTTTTTGAAAATAATAAAGAATATAAAACAATAAAGAATATATTTTTTCATTATATTTAAAACAATAAAGAATATATTTTTTGAAAACAATAAAGAATATATATAATAAAGAATATATTTTTTGAAAACAATAAATATATTTTTTGAAAACAATAAAGAATATATATAATTGAATTACTTTTAGTAAACAATATTGTAAATAGTAAACAAAATTAAAAAACATAAAGAATATGTATTATATTTAAAATGTGTTATTTTTAAATGTATTACTTTTTGAAAAAGTATTTTTATTAAAAAATAATGAATATGTATTAAATGTGTTATTTTTAAATTACATATCGTAGAAATTACATATTTTATTAAAATGATATATAATGATAGTACAAATAAATGTGCAGTATGGAGTATTTTCGTTACTATCGTAGTTGGATGTACGATAGAACGTTACCAGGCAGACGTGGACTTACACCAAATTTTGAGGAAGGAGTTAAGGGGTTTATCACGTGGGCATTTGCACAAGAATGTTCTCGACGTGAAGGAGGAGTGAGATGTCCTTGTCTTAAATGTGAATGTAGATCTATAATTAGTGACCCAGAGGAAGTAGAACGTCATTTGAAGAGGAAGAGTTTCATTAAAAATTATTGGATTTGGACATATAATGGAGAACAACTGCCGAGTAACGTATATTCAGAGACAACTAATACACACGCATCATGCAGTCGATCACATATGGAATCTGATGAACAATTTAATCTGATCGATGAAATGGTTGGAAATGCATTTGGAGTAAATGTGACATATGATGAACCTCAGGATTTTGATGGGGAAGAGTTGCCGAATGAGGAAGCACAAAGATTTTATCAATTGTTAAAAGAAATGAATACACTGTTGTTTGAGGGGTCAACAGATTCAAAATTATCAATGTGTGTGAGATTATTGGTCGCAAAGTCAAATTGAAATGTTCCTGATCAGTGTTTGGAATACTTTGCAAAAATGATGTTGGATGCGACTCCTACGAAAGACAACTTGCCTACAAGCTATTATGATGCAAAGAGGTTGGTGTCGAAGTTGGGTTTAGAAGTACGAAATATTGATTGTTGCATAAATGGATGTATGTTGTTTTATGACAATGAGTTTGGTATTAATGATGAGGCGCTTGAGGAATGTAAGTTCTGTAAGAGTCCGAGATATCAAGTTCGTAGTAAAGTCATTAACCGTAAACAAAAACGTGTAGCAGTGAAGTCCATGTTTTATTTGCCGATAATACCAAGGTTAAAAAGATTGTTTGCTTCAATGCATACTGCAAGTCAAATGACATGGCATCATACAAACAAAACATGTTCAGGAATTATGCGACATCCATCTGACGGTGAGGCATGGAAACATTTTGATAGGGTACATTCTGATTTTGGACCAGCCCAAGCCCAGTCTGCATTGCTATTTAAGGAGGAGCAGAAGCAAGGGAAATCAAGCACTCACAACAAGAGCAACTAGAGTGTAAAATTAAGGTTTAGGGTTTGAGAGTCCCTTGTGTGTGTGACTTTGTAAGTCACCCTTTGTATCTCTTGATACATTGTGATAAACATATTTGTGAGTGAAGAACTTTGTTCTTCACATGTGTTTAGGAGTCTTAGGATTCCTTGTGTGCCAAGCAATTGTCTGCTGTATAATTGCATTGGTTTAATGTGTATGAACTGTTGTGTTCATTGTGTCACTCAAAGCTTTTAAGCAAGAGTGTATTGTCCTTGATTGAAGCTGTTAAGTAAAATCAAGTATTGTGACTTTGAAGAGTGTCTTCTAAAGTCTGTTTTTGTATTGAATTGTTTATCACTGCAGTGATTGAGGAGGAGTGAGCGGGGTCTCTTGTTTAGTGGGTTCTAGACAAAAATTGCATTGGGTAGAGATTAAGTGAGGAGTTGTAAATGGGAGAGTTTAGCTCTGAATTGATTATGCTAATAATGGATTTCCTTCCTGGCTTGGTAGCCTCCAGATGTAGGTGAGGTTGCACCGAACTGGATAAACAATTCATTGTGTTATTTATCTTTCAGCATTTACAATTCTGCACAATATAAATGGTTAGATAAATAGTCTGTCTGTCTGCTGATGTCAGAACAGACGCCGTGACATTGGCCATGAATTGGTACAATTTAAAGTAATTTAAATTGGTCATGGTCTGTCCTCGTCCTTGTTGAGCAGAGATCAATGTTCTTGGGACATATGAGATCTGCATACCAGAATTTCAGTTAGGGTAAGAAGTGTCAGACATGTCTACTTTTGATATGAAATTTAATGGTCTAGATTATTTGAAAATTGCGCAACAAAATTCTTTTTTGTCAAGAGAGTTTGTTTGTTAATTACTGGATAAATTTGATTATTGATTTGACTTCAAAGTGGGCTATTTTCCATTCTCTAATTTTCTCTCTCTCCTTAATAGACTGGAGTGTGATCTGATTAAGGTGACTGACTTTACCTCCTTTCAGCTTTTCCTTTATGGTGGTGTGTTGATTTGGGTTTTGAGTAAACTTACTTTGTTTTTAGGTTGGTGTTGCTTGTGGTTCTATGTGCTTTCTTTCTGCTTTTATTTTTTTATTTTATTGTTTTCTAAGCACCACTTGTGCTTTTTTTTTGTACCCAATAACCTTTTTTTTAATAGTAGAATTCATAAATTCTAAAATATTGAGAGAACTAGGTTTTTAGAAAAACCTTATGTGCGTGAAAAAGAGGCCGAAGAACAAAAGGGGCTTGTGGGAAGGAGAACGAAGTTTGAGAAGAGGAATCCAATGAGTTGCTAGGAATATCATTTTTTTCTGGGAATAATAAGGTAAGGGGGAATTATAAAAACTATAAAAGGGAAATTGGTCAAAATCTAGGGTATGGCAGTTGCCCTTATTTAATTACCTTCAACTTGATAGCAAGAGTGACGACAATCTTCATATGGGCATGGTGGGAGATGATTAAATACAAGACGACTCGGAATTTTGTCCGCTAGAAATAGTTATGAAAGTTTGTCAGATCTGTTGATATTTGTAAATATATAGTGTTAAGAATATTTTTACATAAAATACTCTCACATCGACTATATCATGTATACGTCAAAAAGGTATACGTCAAACATGAAATCCTTCTCCATATTATACTAATTTATGTTATCATCGTCTTTCCCACTTGCAGTATACTTGTTTGTCTTTTTTGTCTTCTGTTTCTATTTCTAAAACTCTAGGTGAAGCATTATATCACCTCGAGTGAAGGCAAGCAATGATTGATGAAATGTGTGCTCTTCAAAGTAGTGGTACCTGGGAACTGGTTCCTCTACCCCTTAGGAAATATTTAGTATGTTGTCGTTGGCTTTATATTGTGAAGTTTAGTCTATATGGTAAGATTGATCGATTTAAAACTCGCTTGGTAGCAAAAGGATACACTTAGATTTTTGAGTTGGATTATAGTGATACCTTCTCGCCTGTAACCAAAATAACATATGTTAGACTTCTTCTAGCCATTGCACCCATTCGACATTGGCCTCTTCATTAACTTGACATCAAAAATGCTTTTTTACATAATGATATTAAAGAGGAAGTATATATGGAGAAAATGCTTGGATTTGTTGCTCAGGGGGAGTCATCGAATATGGTATGTAGGCTACACATGCCTCTTTATTTCTTAAGAAATCTCTGAGAGTTTGATTCAGTATATTCAACATTGTAGTACAACAGTTTGGTATGGTCTGTTGTGAAGCTGATCATTATATTTTTTATCGTCACTCAGCCTAAGGGTGTATTTATCTTATTGTGTATGTAGATGATATTGTCATAATTGGTAGTGATTATCAGGGAATACTCTAGTTAAAACAACTTCTCTCGAATCAACTTCAGACAAAAGATCTTGGTAAACCCCTTTATTTCTTAGGTATTTAGGTAGCCTAATCTAAAGATGGTTTGGTGATTCTCCATGTTTGTTGAATGCTAAACTAGTTGATACTTCTAGGGATCCAAGTGTCAAACTACTGCCCAATCAAGAGGAATCTATATTTAACTCAGGAAGGTATATGAGATTGGTTGGAAATTTGAATTATCACATAGTCACTCGTCTGGACATTTCTTTTGTAGATAGTGTGGTAAGATAATTCATAAATTCCCCTTGTCAGGTACACATAGATATTGTTATCTGTATACTGAGATACATCAAATGTGCTCCAGGAAAAGGTCTAGTGCATGAGTATAAATGACACTCTCAGATAGTTGGATACTCTGATGCTGATTGAACAGAGTCACCCATTGATAGAAAATCCACCTCTGGATATTGAATACTTGTTAGAGGAAACCATATATCCTGGAAAAGTAAGAAACAAAAAGTAGTTGCAAGATCAAGCGTCGAGGCAGAGTATAGGGATATAACAATGGCAACACGTGAACTTATTTGGTTAAAACAGTTTCTCAAGGAACTTCAAATTAAAGAAGCAAGACAAATGACACTTATTTGTGATAATCAAGCTGCATTGCACATTGCTTCAAACCCAATCTTTCATGTGAGGACCAAACATATTGAGAGAAGATCGAGTCAAGTGACATCGTCATAAGCTTTGTTAACTCTAATGATCAATTGGCAGACGTGTTTACAAAATCTCTGCGAAGCCCCAAAACTAATTATATATGTAACAAGTTTGGTACATTTGACTTATATGCTCAAGTTTGAGGGAGAGTGTTGATATTTGTAAATATATAGTGTTAAGAATATTTGTATATAGAATAGTTCTACATCGACTATATCATGTAATTAATTTTATTCTCTCTATATATAATAATATCTCCGTAGTGTTTTTCAAAACACACGGTTTATTCAAATGTCTCTTAGACTCTTATATTTCAACAATATTGATTTGCTTTACTATTAAAAAAATATTTATTAAAATTTTAAATGTAAATTTAGGTATTTTTTATTAATATTAAAATAAAATAAATCTAAATTTTAACAATAATTAAAACTAACACTAAATTAATTTTAAAATAATAAGATATAAAATAGAGTAAAAATTTATGTCAAATGAAGATTAAAGTGATGAATTTATAAAACTAAAATTATCAAAATAAAATTAAAGATAAGTTTAAAACTAAAAAAATAAAATTATAAATATAAACTTGAATGTAACATTTGAATAACTAAAGTGTAAGGGTAGAAATATTGTTTCGCTTAAAAAATTGAAAGGAAAAAAGAGTAACTAAATAGAAAATAAATTATTTAATTATCATGTTATTCAGAATAACTTAGCTTAACGACGCAATTGTGATGCCACCTGAAAAACATAACTTATCCCTTCAATGATAAATACTTTTGAATATATGCTGAAGTAATGGCCAGCATGAAATATTGGCATGAAATATAATATTAAAAAAAAGGAAAAAGGTACGTTTACATGAATAAAACACAATATATCTTTTATAAAATGTATCATAAAAGACTTAAATTATTCAATTTATAACAAAAATTAAAAATTAAAAATTAAAAAATATATTAAGTTACAAAAGCAAAAAAAAAAAACTAAAACGAATAAATAATATTATATTAATATATGAGAAAAATAAAAATTTTATTTAAGCACATCTTAGTCACCCTATGATGCATATGTTATGTAATGTAATGTCCACAATCCACTTTCTTGTTAAGATAAAGCACCAGTTATCTTAATTAATTCTACGATGAGGTAAAGTAAGATTAAAGAAATGAAAGGTAGTGACAAGAGTTAAAGTAATTTCAAGTTGCATGCATGAACTCAATTTCAGTTTAAAAATAAATGAATGTTAAGCAGTGTTTAAAGTGGATATAGTAAGGTTTTGCCGGCAATTAACTAAAATATTGAGTTGTCATTGTATTGTATAGAATACAATATAGTGTTATTTTATATGTATCTTTAACCGTCCATCCACTCTAAAGTTGAGAATGGATGCCTCTCTCTCATGCTTTGCTTCCACTCACAGTCACAACAGCACTGAGCACACCTATTTCGCCGCCCAAATTGATAAACCACTATGTCTGGTCAGGGTTGTTTGGCTTCTTTTGTCACTCTATCATGTAGCTATACAATGATAATGGCGGTTTATATAAGCATTTTCATTTCTCCAACTTGAGGCAGACCTTGTCAGCAATTTGTTGTGACCAATGCCTAAGGTGACCTAGTTGATTCATCATAGCCTCCTCAACTATGGTGTGAGATTCATCTTAGTCATGTAACATCATACTCTATTTTTTGTCATGTTTTTATCGATATATGGCTTTGAGCTAGTTGAAAATGTGTGTTTGAAATGATCTCTTTATAGTGTTGGATATTGAATCATGTCTATATTAGTTTTACTATGAATATCCCAAGTATGGATACAAGAATAGAGTTTTATTATGAGTCAACTGTTAATAACACTTTGTTAAATCTCTAAGAAATGGATCAAATATATAATAACGTAAATGTTAAATTATTGACCAGAAAAATAATGTTAGATGACTAAGTGTCGTAGCATCGCCAACTAGATGCAATGAAAAATAAACTTTGGTTTTCATATTTGTGTGAATAGATATGGATAAAAAAATTAGTCATGACAGTAGATTTTATTTTAGAATATGGCACATATTAAGTCTTCTTAAAAATTCTATGGTTATAGTGGACATTATGGTTAGGAATAGACAATTTAGGATTTAAACTTTGGTACACAAATAAGTTAGGTCGAAAAATGGTGTGAAAATTGTTATTGACAAGAATTGGAAGAAAAGTATAGTAGATATAAAAAGAGTAGGTGATCATAGCATTGAAATTTGTAGTACAATAAGACACATTTAATATTAGTGTTTATATACCTTATGTTGCTTTAGTAGAAAACTTTAAAGAAAATTTTATTGGCGTAAGTATAACATCCTAAACACCAACTCTTTATATAAAAGAGAAATTTCACAACTTATAATACTACTCATAACACAACATGCAATTTCATAAATATTCTTAAAAACTCACAGCTGAACTCAAAAAAATCTCATAACATCATATAATCATTTAAAGAAAATACTCAACAAAACTAACTCCAAACAACAACTCCAAAGTATTATGCCCCGTCCCTGATGTTATAGATCAAAGCATATTAATATATATATATATATATATATATATATATATATATATATATATATATATATATATATATATATATATATATATATATATATATATATATATATATATATATATATATATATATATATATATATATATATATATATATATATATATATATATATATATAACCGACTAAATTAGCGATAAATATAAAATAAACAAAGAGAATAAAGCCAACACACAAGCAACTACTTATGTTGAGTATATGTACAACAATTGTACAAAGCCAACAAAACAAACAAGAATGGGGTTAGAATTCACCTTACAAATGATAATGGTCAAAATTAACAGCAAAACGGTAAATAACAAAAATGCAATCAAAACTCAAATAGTAATGCAATTGTTAATGCCGCAAACTCCTTCATTAATATGCATGTGGTACCGGGTTTATGGGGTCAGAGGTATGCTACAAATTCTTATGTCTTTAGTTCCTCTAGAACTGTGTCCTTCTTTGGACGTGAACTGTCATGGTTCGTCTCTAAATCTGACCATCACTGAACCGAAGTCCTACCTAACTCCAAAATATATGCATGCATGATTTTAAGGTGAGAAAAGTACACAAGAAGGGGGTGAATTGTGTTTTCCATTTTCTTAGTTTGTGTCTGATCAGATTCTGATTATACTTAGTAGCAAATGTTAACAGAAGCAAATAAATAATAGCAGAAGACACAAAGATTTATACTAGTTCCTCCCAACTGAGAGTAGTCCAGTCCTCTTATTTGACAAAAGATTTCCACTATAACCAAATCATGACTACAATCACTTATGCATTCTGCATAAGTCTTTTACACTAGTCAGACCCTAGGTCCAAGACTTCTTGCCCAAGTCCTACAGACTCAAGACTTCTGCTCCAAGTTCCATGAAACGAGCGTTCCAGCTTCAAGTTCCACAAACCGAGCCAAACATCTCAAGCCACACTGCCCCAAGCCTTCTACTTCAAGTTCCACGAAACGACCCTTCCTGCTCCAAGTTTCATGAACCGGGCTATCTTACTCAACCAATCTACTTGATTAAGACTTTCATTGCTCAAGCACATAGCATTAGACTTACATGGCTCAAGCATCTTGACGGGAGAATTCCTTGCTTGTATCCCAATGATACAAGACTTCTTCTCAATCAATCCACTTGATTAATACTTTCATTTCTCAAGCACATAGCATGAGACTTACATGGATCAAGCATCTTGGCGAGAGACTTAATTGAAACTTCTAAACAAGTTCAAAAAAATAGAGAACAAGGTGTACATGATACTAATATAGAAGGTACAGAAAATCACCATAACAAAGACCTAAATCTCTTAAGATTTTTAAGATATTCAATATATAAGAAATCTAAAGGCTTTTACAATTACACCTACAACAGAAAATATGCATACACGATAGATTTGATAATTGCTAATTTATTAATCATTCATCTGGTTAATCCTTGTTGAAGGTTCAGTTTGAACCTTCAGCCACTAAAATAGCAGTTGCAGGAGACTATTTGTTGGAAGAGATAACTTGATCAAGTGCTTTACTCCATATCACAAGAGTCGTTGAAGATAGATACACAAAAAGATCTTGATCCATTGTGTAACATGTTTAACCATTTACTCTTCAAGAATATCATGTACTATAGAGATGTTGAGAGTATATATCTGTAAAACATGTCAACCTTTCTTGAGCCTTGTGAACTCAAACTCCAGCTAACAAACTGATTTGACAATGCAGCTAGTTTTATGCAGTACTGATAACTTCAAATTTATCACCAACTATGAATGATACCAAAAGCCAATTTATATTCACCAAGTGATGAGACAATTTTGTTTCTTCTTCTGATGTAGAGGCCTTCAGCTTCAGAGTTTATGTCAAACATCACTTAACAAGTGTTCTTCAGATTCTGCACCACCAGAAGCTAACAATTTAGCTTTTCTCAAGTGTGCCTTTATATAACTGTTGCACCCCAAAATTTGACCAACATTTCTTTACCTAGCTTATGTTTCATTTCATTCACACTAGCATTATCATTTGCATTTCATTGACATGTATGCAGGAGATCAAGAGGTATGATTACCAATCAAGGTCTACGCAAGAGTTTGAAGCTAGCCAAGAAGGTTATTCAAGTGTTCAAGGGTTGATATCCTTGTCAGAGAAGTGAAAAGATCCTCAGAGTGAGTGGTTGAAACCAAGGTTGTGTGCCTTCTAACTTGAGAGTTGTGGGAAGACACCAGATGATTCTGAAGCCATGAGGGTGGACTTGAAGCCTTGAGAGAGCTTATGAGATGTCTTTAAAGCCATCATGAAGCCTAGACAGGTCATTGTGCAAGATTAAGAAGACCCAGCCATGAGTGGTGTAATTAGGGTTTGACTGGGTCAACCCTATGTCAACTGATGATTTGAAGAAGGTTGAGACCTAATTCAAGGGCCATGTGATCATGGATTGATTAAATGAGATGCTATAAGGATGAATCCAAGGTCAACTCATCATGATTGAGGAGTTTGAGAAGTTTCAAGCTAGGGTTTCTAAGGCTTGACAGTGTAAAATTCCCTAGTTTGACCCCTATCTTCAAGGCAGTTTAGCTCAAGATGTGATTGTCATCTCATCTTACCCCCAACATGAATGTTGTAGAGCTTGTTCTTAGATTTAATTTGAGTACTAGAAGTCCTTGATAGGATTTGTAGAACTCAAGTTATGACTTTGACAAGTTACAGGTCATCTGAGGTATGTGAATCTGGGGCCTTGAAAGTTACCCAACTTGCATCAAACTTTTTCTCAAGAAGGATGATTCCTATGAACTTTTGGTCAACATGAATGTTGTTCCTTATCTTCTTATCTTTCTAGATAGTACTAGAGGTCCTTGATAGGATTTGTAGAACTCAAGTTATGGCTTTGACAAGTCAAGGGCATTTTGGTCATTTGGAGATTACAGGTCATTTCAAGCATAAGGCCATAACTCCTATTTCCAAGCTTCAAATGGAAAAATCTTCAACATCAAACTTGTTCAAAATGATGTTTTAAGGCTAGTAAGGAGGTCATGAGATGTTAGAAATGCTTGTAGCTCAAAGTTGCAAAAATGACCTAAAATGAAGGCATAAGTTAAATAAACCAAAGTTGGAAATTGAAATTTTCAACCTACACATCCAAACCATGGCATGTAATATATCATTTTGACTCTAGAAAACATTTTAAAAACATTGGTTTAGCCACATTTTTGATTTGAGGTCTAAGTTGTGGACTTGCTTTGAAAAGCACTTACTTGCATATTAAGCAACACTTGCAAAACTCAAAATCAAGGCATGAGCAAGGCCTTTTGCAAGCTAAACACCTCTAATATCTCACTTGGGGAGATTTTGGGATGAG
Organism: Lathyrus sativus; assembly: GCA_963859935.3. NCBI lineage: Eukaryota > Viridiplantae > Streptophyta > Magnoliopsida > Fabales > Fabaceae > Lathyrus > Lathyrus sativus. The sequence goes on along the minus strand of OZ012740.1, from coordinate 554,829,120 downwards.
AACAAGTGGCTTTACCAAGGAAAACAGAATTGAACATGGCATGATAAGTGATTGGAAAATCTCATGACATGACAAGTGGAAAATCTCCTTGGAAGGATCTAGAGGGTTCTAGATCATCCAAACTTCATCTATATAAGAAGTAGAGTGGATCCATTGAAGGGGTTGGTGATCATTGAAGGATTGAGCATAGTTTGAGATTGAGTTTTCTTAGCTTGCAAGTGCAATCGGTTTCACCAAATTCCTCAATTTCCTTCCATTTTCTTGATTGATACTTCTTCCATGGATGTCAAGGAGTGATTCAAAATCATTTCCAAGAATAATTGGTGGCTAGATCGTGTATGAGCAAGTGATTTTCAGCACCTGCAACTCACCATCGTGTTTCAAGATTCAAGCATTTTCAACTGTTCCTTTTGCATACAAAAGCTAGAGGAAGGTTCCTTGATCGTGTCTGTAAGATTGTAGAGCTTGAAGTGGAGGATTAGTGCATCTGTTACTCAAGAATTTTCAGGTTGGTACCTTTCTTCCTATAGCATGATTTAGGTAGAATTAGGTTGAATTAAGGTGTTAGATTGATTGTAGAATGGTGTAGGATGGATTCCAGATAGTTAATTGATGAATTAGAGACAAAATAGGAGATCTACCATTTTCGGTTGAGATTGGAACAGGATGAATCTTGAGGTTTCAGAGGAAGTTAATGGTATGGTTGAACTCGTGGCAAGATTTGGGATGAGTTTCATGTTTTGACCTCTTGGATTGGAGGCCTCTAGGGAGAACTAGGGTTGAAGGGGATGATCGGAGCTCCACCAGTGGTGGCCAGAGCTGGGCGCGAAGTTCAGGCGTTTGAAAGGTAGGAGATGAAGTTATTACCATCAGATCTTGTTTTGACCTTTGACTGGGAGATGATCCAAGGGCCACGTTTTGAAGTTGATTTGTGAAGGATTCTGATGAATGAAACGATGTGTTTCATTTATTTAGTGTTTTGGGCTTAGTGATTTAAGCGCTATCCACACCCCCTGATGGCCCAACCCAGATTTTTAACTGTATCTGATTGCTATTGGCACCGTGTGTTTATAATTTTAATTGGATTTTCTTCATTTTTGCATTTTGTTTATGGTTCTTGAAAAATTCATAATTAATTGAAAATTAATCCAATTGAACCTATTCTTTTTGCATTCTACTCATGATTGAGTCTATTAATTTTTAGAGAAAAAATATTTTCATTTCATGTAATTTCTGATTTAATTGGAATTTTATATTTTAATTAATATTAAAATGTTTATGTTTGATGCATATTTTTGTGGAATTTTGTATGATCTCATGGTGATGATTCTTGGCCTAATTTTTTGTGTGTGATTAAGTTAGACATGTATGATCCCATAGAATTTTTCTCATATTTTTGTGATGAAAATAGGTGTGCTTTATAGATTGATATTTAGGTGCCTCCTTTTAGGATTTAGGTTTGATACCTTGTAATGTAGAATTTAGTTCTAGGTCCAATTTAATGATTTGATCTCTGGAATTAATGTGGTAGAGTCATGATTGACCTAGGTTCCCATAGTAATATTTGTAGGATTTTACAATTGATTTTAGTATTTTAGTTAGGACTAACTTTAGTACTAGGTTTTAGGTGATCCTAATTCACTAATTCAACTAGTTTAACTCATTTAGTTCCCTTAGATTAGGGTTTTTTCTTGGTTTGCCTTTGGTTGAGATTGAAGACAAGTTGAAGAAAAGGTGAGGATGCTTGAAGTTGCTTGGAGCTTTGGATTTGTCTGTGCCTGAAGGTGTCTGATGAGGATTAGGAGATAGGACATAGGGAGAGCCTTGTAGTTAGAATGATTTCTTTCACAAACATGGAAAGCATCTTGTGCTTCCATTCCTCCCAATAACTAAAAGTCCTTCTCAGATATTCACATCCCTCCTTTGGAAGGATGAATGGCTTTATCTGGGAAGTAGAACTTTGAGGGAACCAGTCTCTCATAATGATGAACCCTTGTCAGTAAGCTGTTTATCATTTCCACTCATCATGTTCAATCATTTGTCTTCTGGTTTGAGTATCTTGAGAGATGTTGGGCTTGAGTTTGAAGATGAGAACTTCACTGAAGAGTGTGGAAGAGGATTATTCCTTGAGCATTGCCCTTACAGCTGAAGCTTGAAGAGCAAGAAGAGAAAGTTGATACTTGAAGATCCAATGGAGGTTGAATGAAGAGCTGAGGCTTAAAGAACTGAAGGATGAAGTTGATACTTCCAGATGATTGAAGACTACCCTGAGAAGCTGAAGCTTGTAGATGAAGGGGAAAGCTAGTTGAGACTGGTGAAGCACAGAGAGCTGAAGCTTGAAGACTAAGTTGATACTTATGAAGAGGATTCAATTGAGATTGAGTGCAGAACTGAGGCTTGAGGAATAAAGGACTGGTACACTGATGCACTGAGAGCCTGAAGGAATCAAGCTGATACTTGTAGCAAAGCCTGAAGGTAGAATTGACTGGAGAGCTGAAGCTTAGAGAAGAGAGAACAAGTTGATACTTATGTTGATGGGTTGAAACCTGGAGAAGCGGGTTGATACTTGTCATGAAAGATGATAGCCTTGAAGGGTGATGGAAGTCTGAAGACTGGATTGCTGTTGGAAGAGCTGAGGCTTGGAACTGAGAGAAGAGAGTTTTTGATCTGCTTTCTTGTCTGTTTTCTTTTCTGTATTGCTGATGTGCCTTGTTTGACTTGCTTGATGCATTAGAATAAGTCCATGATTAAACTGACTTTAATCTAGGAGCATGATTGCACTAGATGTTGAGTTGCTCCCTCTGCTTGTATTGTTACTGTATGGCTTTGCTTGCGGGTATTCGGTAGAGCCCAGCTCCCTTGCCCATGTGGTTTATTTTGCTTGACAGCATTCCATTTCCTTTTGTATGATTACAGTCTCTTATACCCTGCTTGATAGCATGTTGTTTTTACTTCAGTATGATTACTGTGATTCATTCTGGCTTGAGGTTGAGATGAGCTTGTGGAGGCTGCTGCCCCACACACATTTCCTCCCTCACTTGCATTGCATGCATTTTACAGTCGTTTACTGTTTATCTGTTTACTGTTTAAGTTGATGCTTTATCTATTTTTTTATCATTGACATGATCCCCTAGGAATCTCACTTCCTTTGATAAGGGAGTGATGATAGAGCTTTAGGTTGAAACCTATGCATGATAACTTCTAGGAGTTCCCTGCTTCAAACCTCGACTGTAGGATGAATCCTTGGCATGACAACAGTAGGACTTGATAGTCTCCCTTTAGTTGAGCCTGTTCTCTTCTCATTTCAAAACAGCTTAAGATACAGTAATCATGAATGATTTCTTTCGTACGTTACGAGCCTTAAGCTATCTGAGTAAGGATTGTTGGAGAGTTTCTTTTCAACAGTCTGGATGTTTAGTATGGCACCCTTTGGGTGACATGCGACGCATTCACTCTCAGGTCATAGTCTTTAGTGCGATTGAAATTGCAAACACAATAAAAAACACTTCTTTCGTAAAAGACAGAAAACAAACTTCAAACCTTTTTGCCCCGTGGGCCCATAATTCAAAGGAAAGCTTTTCTGAAGAAAAGAGTGTCGTTAAACTTCAGCGCCAACGCAAACAGGCCTTGTCCCTAACTGCTGGAACTGTTGTTTAACCCTACTCGATAAAACAGATGAATTTGAATCCCCGTAATCCGTATTATCCCGAACTACGTAAGCTCTGATGTCTCAAACCTGTTGAGAGTATGTAGGCACAATACTGAGGTATTGGCGAGCCACCTTCCCCGTAACCCGTCGTAGGTCGAACTACGTTGACTCTGATTTCTCATTCTCTGATGAGAATACGTAGGCATAAAGCGCGACGCTTTGCCGAGTTGTTTTCCTTTTAAGCCAACCTTGATAGGTAGATAGATAAACCAACTCGTCCAGTAAACACAACAAGCGTGGATCCCGTCGAGTACGACGGACGTGAGGGGTGCTAATACCTTCCCCTTGCGTAACCGACTCCCGAACCCAGACAACGGTTGCGATAACCTTGTCTTATACCTTTTTCGTCAGGTTTTTCCAATCGTTTCCTTTCCCGTTCTGAGGGATAAATAACGAAAGGTGGCGACTCTTCTGTTTTGCCGGCACCTTATTTTCGCGGAAGCGACAGCTGGCGACTTTGCTGGGGACTTGATAGTTTCCTGGGATCCAACGTCCCGTATGCGAGTCAGTTTTGGGATCCGACGTCCCCTGCAAGAGTCAATCCTAGCGCTTGTATGATTACTTGTTGGGTCGTGTTTATTTATCGCATTTTATTTCCCGCATTTTATTTTCAGTATGATATGATTATCTGTGTTGTTGTGGAAGGGGCATTCTGATGAGTGAGAAGCCAGACCCAGGCTTGAGTGAACATAGCATTAGTTGTGGAAATTAGTGGGCGCGTGCTTGCTTGGCAGGCACTAGTGTCTCATGAAATCCACGCTCAGACGAGGTTCTCCCGGTTGACTTCTTTTTCAACCCTTTGGGTTGAGGGGGTTGTTGGTTTGGAGGATTGTCGACTCTGGGGACCGATCATTTGTGATTCAGCCGAGTGAGGCCGCTTCATGAGCTGGTGATGCCACACCTTCTGGGTATCGTATCACCCCTCTTGAATGTCTGTGACGCTGATGAACGCATAGGATGCCGAACTTGAATCAGTTTAGGTCCATACCTATGAGCAGGGTTGGGTTTATTGCAGGAAGCTTTGACCTTCAGACTACCTGGTTTTCTTGATAGTGTATCAGTTTTGTTGGTACCGGAGGTTCTCATCATCAGATATATGATTGTTCTTGACAGAGCAGAGCTTTGGTCCTGTATCAGAGGACCTTGTATTCAGAGATGTGTATTTGTTCTTGATAGAGCAGGTATTGATCAGAGGACCTTACATTCAGAGATGTATACGTGTGCTCTTGACAGAGCAGATTTATGATAGGGGTCTGAGGATCTCATCAGCAGATGTATGATTGTTCTTGATAGAGCAGAGTTTTGGTCCTGTATCAGAGATCTTGTATTAGATGTTTGTTCTTGACAGAGCAAATTTATGGTCTTATGTGTGTTTGTTCTTGACAGAGCAGATTTATGGTCCGATACCAGGGTTTTCTTCTTATCAGAGAAAGTGGTTGTTCTTGATAGAGCAGGATTGTGGTTTTGTTGATACAGAATCTGCACCTTCATATCTTCAACAGCACAGTTGCCTTGATCTCCTGTTGCATGATTGCATTTTACATTGCTTTGCATACCCATTTGCATTTCATTAACGTGTGTCTGTGTTGCAGGTACCGTTTTCCCTGATCCAGGATTTCTTGCCTCCTATTGTATTGTTATGGGTTCTCTGAGGAAGACCGTGGCTTACAAGCTCCCTGCCCCTGATGTGGTTCAGCTGACTGGTTTGATTGCTTTAGCAGATGACTCTGTGAGAGATGAGTTCAGAAAATCTTACGGCAAACTGCTCGGTCTGGTTCGTAAACCTTCTGCGTTCGAGTTGAATGGGTTGCACGCTCTGCTGCAGTTCTACGATCCTCCGTTGAGATGCTTTACTTTCCAGGATTTTGTTCTCGCGCCCACGCTGGAGGAATATGCTGATTTGTTAGGTGTGCCTATCAAGAGGCAGATGCCTTTTGTTCATATGGATGCTGAGCCTGATCTGGCTAGTCTAGCTCCGTCATTTCACTTGGATGCCTCCGAGTTGGTATTGTCTAATTGGAACAAGGTTCCTGGTTTCTCCTTGCAGTTCTTAGTGGGAAAAGCTCAGCAGTGCACCAAGGACGGATGTTAGGTCGTGTTCAACGCCATTCTCGCTCTGTGCATATATGGCATCATTCTGTTTCCCAATATGCCCGATTTTGTAGACTTCAACGCCTTTCACATCTTTGCTTCAGGGAATCCAGTCCCTACCTTGATAGGAGATGCCTACCATTCTATCCACTACAAAAACGATAACAGAAGGGCAAGAATGTCTCGTGTTGTGTGCCCCTGCTTTATAAATGGCTTGATAGTCATCTACCCAAGAGGGGTCCCTTTGTTTCGTCTGCAGCCACAGCTGAGTGGTCTGAGCGTTTGACGAGTCTATCAGCGGAGGATATTGACTGGCTTGACAGAGACAGGTTGGGTACCGAGATTATCTTCATCTGCAGCGGGTTTCCGAACGTGCCTTTGATAGGCAGGAAGGGCTGCATAAACTATAATCCGTCTTTGCTGGTCCGGCAGTTCGCGTATGCTTTGAGAGCTCCGCCGAAGGATGAAGAGGTGCAGGAATCTCTGTACCTCACTGGTCTTCTAGAGGGGGATCTGTTATCTAAGCTTCAGCATGCTTGGAATGGCATCAGTAAGAAGGGAAAACCATTGCTGGGGAGAAGCAATAGCCAAGCCTACCCTCTGTATGTGATGTGGATCAGGGCCAGAGCAGATGCTATAGGGATGTCGTTTCTTCCTGCCAAGCCAGATAGCCTTCCAATGATTGAAGAGCCTACTACCGTGCCCATTCAGCAGCATAATCAGGTGTTAGCTGAGAGAGATGAATTGAAGAGGGCAAATGAAGAACTGGAGAAAGAATTGGCTCAGCTCAGAAGCGAGAGAAACGAAGCCGTTTATTCCTTCAAGAGGCAGACAGAGCTGGTGAACCAGCTGGGGATAGACTTGACTAAGCAGATAGCTGAGCGTGAGCGCATGGCTCGAGACTTCAAAGTTGTCAATGATGTACTGGCCACGAAGAAGCAACACTTGGACGAAGCGTATCGGAGGATATCCAAGTTCAACCAACACTGGAAGGCTTCCCTAGCCAACAGGAAAGAGCGGGAGGATAAGCTGATGCTACAGATCTCCAAGCTGAAAGCCCAGGTGGAGGCTAGTGAGAAGAGGTTTGATGAAGAAACCGCTCGCAGATATGCCGCTGAAGGCCAACTCAACAAAGCTCTCGCTAAACTGAAGGAGCGCAAACTGACGTTTGAATTCAAGAAGCGAAAGCTAGAAGATTGTTTCGGCGAAGGAGCATGGGAAGATTCGGTCGAAGGTCTTCAATACACCATTGTGCAGAGGGAATTACTCGTCGAAGGGTTACTCACTCTGCCTGATCATCCAGAAACGAAGGAGTTGTTAGAAGAGTTTCGCGCCCGTGGTCGTACTTGACTATGTTTGTATTCCTTTTGTTTGATCATTGTCGTATGCTGACCATCACAAGGCTTGTTGGTCGAGGTCATGCCATTGATTCATCTTGTACTCACTGACGTTGTGTACTGCCTTGATGGGCTTTCTTTTTATATGAGATGTTATTTCCATGACGGGACTCAAACTTCTTCTTATTATCAGCACTGGCACTAAGGCACTAGGATCGGGGGGATCTCCCTAACGCACAGACACACGTTTGCATTTGCATGAAGCATTTTCATAACGAGCACTTTGTCGTTTTTCCTAACCCTTTTGTGTTTTCAGGTTGTTTCAGGTTGTTCCAGGATTGATCAGAGACCTATTCACCGCTATCCGACCAGAGCTAATCAAACCAGAATCATGGAGCAAGTGCAAACTGATGTTCAGGAACTCCGCGAAAGAATGGATCGCTTCATGGAGCTCATGCAAGCGGTCGCCAATGGCCAGGATCAGCTCAGAACCTTGGTTCAGCCTCTGATTTCAAGGGTCGATAGCAATGGGGTACTCCATGGTGGGACTGTGCCCACTCCTCCACCAGTTGAAACTCCTCAGAATGGCGTCCCCGTGACCGGGGGAAATGGCAGTGCCAACGGAAATGTGATAGCTAACATGGGACTCAACGGTAATACGACGGGCGTCGGTAATGGGAGTCTGGAAGCTAATGTCAATGTTGGGCTGGGCAACGGAAATGCAGGTGTTGGGAATCTGTTTGGGCCTCAGCCGTGGTTAGAAGACCAACAAGATGATGTGTTCTTACAGAGAGGTGCTGAAGGGGAGCTGACTGCTGAAGCACGACTTAGGTTCAAGGCACTCGAGGATAAGATGAGGAACATCGAGAACCAAAACACTATGGGGGTTGACATGTCCAAGTTGGGACTGATTGCTGATTTCAAGGTGCCTCCCAAGTTCAAGGTACCCGACTTTGAAAAGTACAAGGGCACCACTTGCCCTCGCGTCCACCTGAGATCATATTACAGGAAAATGTCAGCTCATTCTGATGACGAGAAGTTGCTGATGCACTTCTTTCAAGACAGTCTGTCCGGACCATCCCTCGAATGGTACATGAGTCTGGAGCCTACCAGTGTGCGCACGTGGAAGGACCTTGCTGAAGAATTTGTGCACCACTACCAATACAATAGCGACTTGGCCCCGAACCGAGTCCAACTGCAGAATCTATCGCAAAGGAACAATGAAGGTTTCAAGGAATACGCCCAGCGGTGGCGTGCGTTGGCAGCCAGGGTTCAGCCGCCGATGGTTGAACGTGAGCTTGTGCAGATGTTCGTAGCTACCCTCCCAGGGGTTTATTATGAGAAGTTGGTCAGCGGTATGTCTGGAACCTTCTCGGATCTCATTATCACGGGTGAGCACATCGAAAATGGGATCAAACTCGGGAAAATTCAAGGTGAGTCATCCTCAGCTGGAGGAGGCGGAAAGAAACCTTATGCTGGCAAAAGACGGGAAGGAGAAACGAGCGCTGTGACCAACGCTCGGAGAAAGGGTAAAGGCCCTCACCAACAGGTGGCCAGTATAACTATCCCGGCAGTTCAACAGCCACAGCAGCAGCAGCAACCGAATCAACAAGGGTATAGAAAGTATCAGAATCGGGCACCTCTGTCAAGCCGTCACCTCGAGACACCGCCAATGTCGTACGCGCAACTATTGCAGACTTTGCTTCAGCTACAGTTGATCCAAAAGAGAACCTTGGCTCCCTTGACAGGGGCACCTCCGCCAGAGTATGACGCGAATGCAACTTGTGAGTTTCACTCAGGGGCACCAGGCCATACAATAGAGAACTGCAAAGCCTTCAAGCATAAGGTGCAGGACATGGTGGACGCTAAGATCATCAACTTCTCGGATAATGTGCCAAATGTCACGAAGAAACCTATGCCGAATCATAGGGGAGGTGGAGTAAACACCATTATTGAAGACGAGAGTTTGGATTTGTTGACTGACGTCAGAGATCTGAAGACGCCGCTTAGCTTCGTTAAAGCTAAGTTGATGAAAAGAGGTTTCTTTCCAGGTTGCGGAGAGCTGTGTATGGGTTGTGCGACAAGTCCTGATGGATGTGAACAGCTGATAGAGGGGATTCAAAGTCTGATGACTGAAGGGATCCTACAGTTTAGCCGGAGGGCCGAATGTGGATTGGGAGAGGTAATGCTGAAGCAAGGTGATGAGGTTGCCACCATCACCATCCCTCGCCAGACGATAACTATTTCTGCACCCAGGCCGCCTATGATTACCATCACCAAAGCTGGGCCGATACCCTTCGAAAGCACCAATGATGTCCCATGGCATTATGGGTCTGAAGTCTACTGCAACGGACAGAAGTTGGAACTGGAACCATATGGGTCGGTTGTGGATAACCTTGCGGGAATCAGCAGAATCACTCGCAGCGGGAGAGTGTTTGCACCACCTGAGGTTGTGGCAGATAAAACAGACAGAGCTGACGCAACGGATAAAGGTAAAAGTAAAGTTGTTGAAGAGATCCCGCGTGGGGCAGACAAAGACTTGCTTGTTAAAGACGCCGAGGAGTTTATGCGGTTGATTAAAAAGAGTGACTACAAGATTGTGGATCATCTCCATCAAACACCCTCGAAGATTTCCATCCTGAATTTGTTGTTGTGTTCTGAAGCACACCGCAACGCATTGCTGAAGGTGTTGAACGCCGCATATGTACCGCAGGAAATATCGGTAAACCAGCTGGAAGAGGTCGTAGCCCACGTGAATGCTGGAAATGGGTTAGGGTTCACTGACCTAGAGCTGACGCCGAAAGGGAGGAATCACAATAGCGCCCTGCACATCTCGATAGAGTGTAGGGGAACGATTATGTCTCACGTGTTGGTGGACACGGGTTCGTCACTTAATGTTCTTCCGAAGAAGGCCTTAATGAAGTTGGATACTCGTGGAGTGATTTGCACACCCAGTGATCTGGTGGTGAAGGCGTTCGATGGAACCAAATGCCACGTTTTCAGGGAGGTGACCCTGTCAATCCAGGTCGGGCCAGAAACATTCGACGCGATCTTCTACATTATGGACATCATGCCCGCCTACAGTTGTCTCTTAGGCCGGCCGTGGATCCATGCTGCTGGTGTCGTGACCTCCACGTTGCACCAGAAACTCAAGTATGTTGTCGAAGGTAGCATCGTGACCGTGTGTGGCGAGGAAGACATAATGGTGAGCCATTTGTCGTCCTTCAAGTATGTTGAGATGGATGGGGAAATCCACGAGACCCTATGCCAAGCGTTCGAAGCTGTTAAAGTGAAGGACGTAGCTCCTGTAGTCACTGAGAAGCCAGAGATGACTCTCTCTTCATTCAAGGAAGCCCGGGCCGTTGTTCAAGCCGGATCTACCCCAGGTTGGGGACGAGTTTTGGAGATACCTAACAAGCAAGACAAGTTCGGGTTGGGATATTCTCCTGGAGCTGAAGCTTCTTTTTCTGGCAGTGCGTCGCGAGGTAAAGGGCCGATCCAGTTTACCAGTGGCAGGGTGATATTTGAAAGCGTCAACACGGTGTCTGAAGACAGCGGAGATAGCGACTGTGACCTCGACTCTTGGATCCAGCCAAGCAAGCCAGGCGAGGGCCTTACCAACTGGTCCGTCAAGGATATCATCCAGATGACAAGCAAAGAGTAATGATTTACTTTTTTCCAATCATTGTACAACCCTATGTCCTACCCGGGGCATAGTGGTTTTATTGTCAGGGCCTTGTTGGATTATGTACATGCATTTTATCAATAAATCAAAAGGCGTTTTGCTTCGTATTCAAATGTTGCGATCTCTGTTGTTCCTGTCTTATATTTGTTTTGAAAAACAATAAAATGGCAATGGGGTTTGTGCTAACCTGCATATCCTTGTTTTAAGCTTAACCCTTGTTATTGCAGGATCCACATAACAGATGACATCGACTCTGGACCTTCTACGGCTCACTTCGACTTCGATTGCCCGATCTATCAAGCCAAAGAAGAGATTGATGAAGACGAAGACCTTCCTGAAGAGTTGGCCCGCTTGTTGAAACAAGAAGAGAAAGTTATTCTTCCTCATGAAGAGAGATCGAGATTGTGAATCTGGGTTTTGAAGAACTCGTCAGAAACGTCAGGATAGGGGCTGCATTGCAGAGTGATGTCAAACAGAGATTGGTCGAGATGCTAAGAGAGTATAGTGACGTCTTTGCTTGGTCATACGAAGATATGCCCGGACTTGACATTGACATCGTGGTCCACCACTTGCCGTTGCGAGAAGATTGTCCTCCCGTTAAGCAGAAGCTTAGGAGGACGAGACCATATATGGTCGTTAAGATCAAAGAAGAAGTGCAGAAACAGCTTGATGTTGGCTTCTTAGCGGTCACTACTTACCCTCCGTGGGTCGCCAACATAGTGCCTGTACCGAAGAAGGACGGTAAGGTACGAATGTGCGTCGATTATCGGGATTTGAATAGGGTGAGCCCTAAAGATGATTTCCCGCTGCCTCATATTGATGTGTTGGTCGACAATACAGCCCAGTTCTCCGTGTTTTCGTTCATGGATGGCTTCTTTGGTTACAATCAGATCAAGATGGCGCCGGAGGACATGGAGAAAACGACGTTCATCACTCCTTGGGGAACATTTTGCTACAAGGTAATGCCTTTCGGTCTGAAGAACGTAGGGGCCACTTACCAACGAGCAATGGTAACTTTATTTCATGATATGATTCATCATGAGATTGAAGTCTATGTTGATGACATGATTGCGAAGTCCCAAACGAAGGAGGGACATCTGGTCAATTTGCTGAAGCTTTTTGAGAGGCTTAGGAAGTTCAGGTTGAGGCTGAATCCTAACAAGTGTACTTTCGGAGTACGGTCTGGAAAACTACTGGGGTTTATCGTGAGCGAAAGAGGCATCGAGGTTGATCCTGCGAAGATTAAAGCGATACAAGAAATGCCAGTGCCGAAAACAGAAAAAGAAGTTTGTGGTTTCCTGGGCAGAATAAACTACATTGCAAGGTTTATTTCTCAGCTCACGGCCACGTGTGAACCGATGTTCAAGCTTTTAAAGAAAGATCAGGCGATTATCTGGAATGAGGATTGCCAGAAGGCATTCGATAAGATAAAGCAGTATCTGCAGGAACCTCCAATCTTGATACCCCCAGTGGCTGGACGGCCTCTAATCATGTACTTGACAGTTCTTGAGAATAGTATGGGGTGTGTTCTCGGTCAGCACGACGAGACGGGCAGAAAGGAGCATGCCATTTACTACTTGAGTAAAAAGTTCACAGATTGTGAATCTCATTACTCGATGCTGGAGAAGACGTGTTGTGCACTAGCCTAGGCTGCCAAACGTTTACGACAGTACATGCTCAATCACACCACTATGCTAAATTTGAAGATGGATCCGATCAAGTACGTCTTCAAGAACCAAGCGCTTTCGGGCAGAATTGCCAGATGGCAAATGGTGTTGACAGAATACGACATTCAGTACGTTTCCCAGAAGGCCATCAAGGGAAGCGTATTGTCTGATTACCTTGCCGAGCAGCCGATCGAGGATTACCAACCGATGAATTTGAATTCCCTGATGAGGATATCATGTTTCTCAAAGCGAAGGATTGCGATGAACCGTTGCCCGACGAGGGGCCAGATAGGAAATCCCAGTGGAAATTGATATTTGACGGGGCGGTTAATTCTTACGGAAGTGGCATTGGGGCGATCATCACGACTCCCCACGGATCCCATATCCCGTTCACTGCGAGACTGACGTTTCCAGTCACCAATAATGAAGCGGAGTACGAAGCATGCATTATGGGTCTAGAAGAGGCAATTGATTTGAGAATCAAGAACCTAGACGTATATGGTGACTCGGCGCTTGTGATTAACCAGATTAAAGGGGAGTGGGAGACTCGTCAATCGAATTTGGTGCCGTACATGAACTATGCCAGAAGGCTGCTTCCGTTCTTTGATCGAGTGGAACTCCATCATGTACCCAGAGCAGAAAATCAGATGGATGATGCCTTAGCCACGTTGGCTTGATGTATAAAGTCAATTTTTGGAATGAAGCTCCAAGAATTGTCCTTTCTCGTCTTGATAGACCTGCATTCGTCTTTGCGTTCGAGGAAGCCGCCGACGGCAAGCCATGGTTCCATGACATCCAGACTTTCCTTATGACTAAGGAGTATCCTGAGGGAGCGTCGACCCAGGATAAGAAGACTCTGAGGAGGCTGTCTGGAAATTTTTATCTCAATCCTGATGGAGTTTTGTATAAAAGAAATCACGATCTCATGCTACTCAGATGTGTAGATGAGAAAGAAGCGAGTACGCTCATGGAAGAAGTCCATGAAGGCACATTTGGTATGCACGTCGGCGGGCATGCTATGACGAGAAAGATCCTGAGAGCAGGGTACTACTGACTGACGATGGAATCAGATTGCTTTAAATTCGCGAAGAGATGTCATAAATGCCAGATTTATGCGGATAAAGTTCATGTGCCGCCGTGCCCTTTAAATGTCATGTCCTCCCCGTGGCCGTTCTCCATGTGGGGCATCGACATGATAGGCAAGATCGAGCCCACTGCATCTAACGGTCATCGCTTCATTCTAGTAGCTATCGATTACTTCACCAAGTGGGTGGAGGTAGCCTCATACGCTAATGTGACCAAGCAGGTGGTGGCTAAATTCATAAAGAGGGATATCATCTGTCGTTACGGAATTCCCGAGAGGATCATTACTGATAATGGTTCGAACCTGAATAACAAGATGATGAAAGAGTTGTGCCAGAGTTTCAAGATTGAACACCACAACTCATCTCCTTATCGGCCGAAGATGAATGGCGCCGTTGAAGCGGCCAATAAGAACATCAAGAAGATTGTTCAGAAGATGGTTGTGACCTACAAAGATTGGCACGAGATGTTGCCATTCTCTCTACACGGTTATCGTACGACGGTACGTACGTCAACCGGGGCAACTCCTTTCTCCTTGGTGTACGGTATGGAAGATGTCCTACTGTTAGAAGTGGAGATCCCTTCTTTGCGAGTTTTGGTTGACGTGAAACTCGACGAGGCAGAATGGATTACGAACCGACTGAACCAACTCAGCCTGATGAACGAGAAGAGATTAGCATCGATTGCATATGGTCGTCTGTACCAAAGCCGAATGAAGAAAGCTTATGATAAGAAGGTGCGTCCTAGAAGCTTTCAGATGGGTGATCTCGTCCTGAAGAAGATTCTTCCTCCACACTCCGATCATTGGGGCAAGTGGACTCCCAATTACGAGGGTCCGTACGTCGTCAGCAAGGTCTTTTCGGGAGGAGCTTTGTTGTTATCCACGATGGATGGTGAAGATTTTGCATCCCCGGTGAACGCGAACGCAGTTAGAAAAATACTTTGCTTGAAAGTGACCCGCTGGACAGTAAAAAGAGAGTCCAGGCAAAAATGGGGCATCCTGGCGAACCATAAAAAAGGAAAAAAGGTTCGGGAAAAAATTAGGGATATAAATTGAAAAAATGTACACCCGCAAAGTCGAAAACCCGGATGGGCGACTTTGGCAAAAAAGGGTATCCCGGTGAACTGAAAACCCGCAAAGGGCGGTTCACGCAAAAGTTAGGGATTTGAAAAAGCAAATGACTGCATTCCGCGTGTGGACTTTCATTGTTTAGTGGTTTGGAAGACCTGAGGGCCGTTTATCTGAATCAATCTCTTCTGAAGCTGAAGCATCGGAGAAGTATCGAAGTCGAGTGGGTCATAGAGGGATCAACTCATGGTGTTCGTCTACGCCTTGTTGCCGACATTTGTATATACTGATGTATATTTATGTTTTATTTTTGCGCAGCTTCCTCATTCCAGGAGCTTGCATCCGTTGTAAAACATTTTTACCCATTCAGGGGTTCGTTATCAATAAAATGTATACTATTCAGCAATTCTGTTTGCCTGTTTAGCATTTATCTGTTTCGTTTGCGAAAAAGAACGCCGATGTTTTTGATAAAATGTGCATACATAAACTTACTGGCCTAGGCCAATGATTGTTGAAAAAATGAATTACTCGAACATTGTCACGAGATAATAACCTTGATAGGTCCCTTTGAGAAGGGTGTCTTGTCTGTTTGTTTGTGTTGTTGTAGGTGTAGCATATACCAGGCAGTACGCCGTATGCGTCCCCAAGCAGGATGATTCCTCCTTCTCCAGCAAGTTCAGCAACCTCTCCCCGCAGAGTCTGAACACGAAATCGTAAGCATTGATATGTTCCCCCAGGCAGAGAAGATTCTCTCCCCAATCAAATACATCCTGAAGGAATGTCGTCCCCCCAGCTGAGTCATTCACTGAAGTGTGCAGCAATTGACAGTTCCAGACTGAAGTCTCCAGCGAAATTGAGATTCCCCACAGAGTCGTACTCTCCCCTGTAAGCAGGATGATTCCTTCTTCCCCAACCGAGTTTGCAGATCCCCAAGAGAGCCGAGTCCTTGGAAGCCGTTCGGGCCATGATTGGTTTTCCCCAGTAGAGTGTTGAGTAGCCGATGTTGTATGTCCCCATCGGAGTCGTTATATCCGGGAGGGCTTTTCCGCGAAGGTCGTGCAGTTTATGTCCGCGATTGACGTTGCTTTCCTCAGCAGGTCCAGGTTCTCGTAGAGCTTCGTTCCCCCGCAGCAGTCAACTGAAGTTTGCTTCCCCATGCGGAGTCCAATTGAGATTGGTGTGCTTTTTCTCCGTGGCAGGATGATTCCTTCCTCCACCAGAGTGTCTCTTTCTCCTTGACAGGAGGATTCTCCCTTCAGCATTTATTTTGCTGACGGGGTCGCAGCTTTTTGCATGATTGCATAGCATGTAGCATAAACGCATAGCATTTCCACCGTGTGGAGCATTGCGCCATTGTCAAAGCATACACATATGAAACATGAGCTAGGTCGTTACCGTTCTTGTTTTGCAAGTGTTCCTCCGCAGGGTCGCTTGCTCAAGATGATTCTTGAATTTTTCCCCAGCAAGGTCGTTTGCTTAAGATGATTCTTTAAAACCCCAGTGAAGTCGCCAGAGTTGGTTGCTCAAGTTGATGCTTGAAATCCCCGGCAGAGTGTTTGTTCAAGATGATCCCTGAAATCTCCAGCAGAGTATGGGTTCAGGATGATTCTTGAAGCCCCACGGAGTTAGTTATCCAAGATGAGTCTTGATGTCCTCAGCAGAGATGATTCGCCCAGAATGATTTCTGGATCCCCGAAGCAGAGTTACTTGATAGTTCTCCAGAATCCCCAGCGGAGATGCGTCATCCCCAGCAGGTTTCTGAACAGCGAAGTTGAAACTTCCCTCGAAGACTTGATGATTGAAGTCCAACCGTATTGACGAAGCAGTTCTCTCAGCTGAAGCAGAGTGCTTGATGGCAGGAGTTTGGATATCCCCAATTGGTTCGTGATTGACCGAGAATTCTATTCCCGACTTAGTGACGAAGGCCGGCTGATGCCCGAAAATTTCTTTGAATGCCCGACGGCATGATTAACGTGATTGTTGACCTGATGAGTCCCGAGGAATCGATGCCTGACGGCATGATCGACCATATATCACTGGTTACCGTGTGACCAATTCCCCAGCTAGTTGCCGTGCAGCTAATGTTTCAGTTTTCGAAGATTTGTTCCCATCAGAGTATCGTGTACTTGTGCAGTTGGAAAATTTCCGGGTTTGTCGGTATTCAACCGTCTCGCACCTTGATTGGTTGAGAGTCGTTCGCTTCTCACCCAGTCAGGTTCAAGCCGCTTGGATAGGGGCAGCTGTTGCACCCTAAAATTTGACCAACATTTCTTTACCTAGCTTATGTTTCATTTCATTCACACTAGCATTATCATTTGCATTTCATTGACATGTATGCAGGAGATCAAGAGGTATGATTACCAATCAAGGTCTACACAAGAGTTTGAAGCTAGCCAAGAAGGTTATTCAAGTATTCAAGGGTTGATATCCTTGTCAGAGAAGTGAAAAGATCCTCAGAGTGAGTGGTTGAAACCAAGGTTGTGTGCCTCCTAACTTGAGAGTTGTGGGAAGACACCAGATGATTTTTAAGCCATGAGGGTGGACTTGAAGCCTTGAGAGAGCTTATGAGATGTCTTGAAAGCCATCATGAAGCCTAGACAGGTCATTATGCAAGATTAAGAAGACCCAGCCATGAGTGGTGTAATTAGGGTTTGACTGGGTCAACCCTAGGTCAACTGATGATTTGAAGAAGGTTGAGACCTAATTCAAGGGCCATGTGATCATGGATTGATGCATTGTGATGCTATAAGGATGATTCCAAGGTCAACTCATCATGATTAAGGAGTTTGAGAAGTTTCAAGCTAGGGTTTCTAAGGCTTGACAGTGTAAAATCCCCTAGTTTGACCCCTATCTTCAAGGCAGTTTAGCTCAATATGTGATTGTCATCTCATCTTACCCCCAACATGAATGTTGTAGAGCTTGTTCTTAGCTTTAATTTGAGTACTGGAAGTCCTTGATAGGATTTGTAGAACTCAAGTTATGACTTTGACAAGTTACAGGTCATCTGAGGTATGTGAATCTGGGGCCTTGAAAGTTACCCAACTTGCATCAAACTTTTGCTCAAGAAGGATGATTCCTATGAACTTTTGGTAAACATGAATGTTGTTCCTTATCTTCTTATCTTTCTATAAAGTACTAGAAGTCCTTGATAGTATTTGTAGAACTCAAGTTATGGCTTTGACAAGTCAAGGGCATTTTGGTCATTTGGAGATTACAGGTCATTTCAAGCATAAGGCCATAACTCCTATTTCTAAGCTTCAAATGGAAAAATCTTCAACATCAAACTTGTTCAAAATGATGTTTTAAGGCTAGTAAGGAGGTCATGAGATGTTGGAAATGCTTGAAGCTCAAAGTTGCAAAAATGACCTAAAATGAAGGCATAAGTTAAATAAACCAAAGTTGGAAATTGAAATTTTCAACCTACACATCTAAACCATGGCATGTAATATATCATTTTGACTCTAGAAATCATTTTAAAAACATTGGTTTAGCCACATTTTTGATTTGAGGTATAAGTTGTGGACTTGCTTTGAAAAGCACTTACTTGCATATTAAGCAACACTTGCAAAACTCAAAATCAAGGCATGAGCAAGGCCTTTTGCAAGATAAACACCTCTAATATCTCACTTGGGGAGATTTTGGGATGAGAACAAGTGGCTGTACCAAGGAAAACAGAATTGAGCATGGCATGATAAGTGATTGGAAAATCTCATGACATGAGAAATGGAAAATCTCCTTGGAAGGATCTAGAGGGTTCTAGATCATCCAAACTTCATCTATATAAGGAGTAGAGTGGATCCATTGAAGGGGTTGGTGATCATTGAAGGATTGAGCATAGTTTGAGATTGAGTTTTCTTAGCTTGCAAGTGCAATCGGTTTCACCAAATTCCTCAATTTCCTTCCATTTTCTTGATTGATACTTCTTCCATGGATGTCAAGGAGTGATTCCGGATCATTTCCAAGAAGAATTGGTGGCTAGATCGTGTATGAGCAAGTGATTTTCAGCACCTGCAACTCACCATCGTGTTTCAAGATTCAAGCATTTTCAACTGTTCCTTTTGCATACAGAAGCTAGAGGAAGGTTCCTTGATCGTGTCTGCAAGATTGTAGAACTTGAAGTGGAGGATTAGTGCATCTGTTACTCAAGAATTTTCAGGTTGGTACCTTTCTTCCTATAACATGATTTAGGTAGAATTAGGTTGAATTAAGGTGTTAGATTGATTGTAGAATGGTGTAGGATGTATTCTAGATAGTTAATTGATGAATTAGAGACAAAATAGGAGATCTACCATTTTCGGTTGAGATTGGAACAAGATGAATCTTGAGGTTTCAGAGGAAGTTAATGGTATGGTTGAACTCATGGCAAGATTTGGGATGAGTTTCATGTTTTGACCTCTTGGATTGGAGGCCTCTAGGGAGAACTAGGGTTGAAGGGGATGATCGGAGCTCCACCAGTGGTGGCCAGAGCTGGGCGCGAAGTTCAGGCGTTTGAAAGGTAGGAGATGAAGTTATTACCATCAAATCTTGTTTTGACCTTTGACTAGGAGATGATCCAAGGGCCACGTTTTGAAGTTGATTTGTGAAGGATTCTGATGAATGAAACGATGCGTTTCATTTATTCAGTGTTTTGGGCTTAGTGATTTAAGCGCTATCCACACCCCCCTGATGGCCCAACCCAGATTTTTAACTGTATCTGATTGCTATTGGCACCGTGTGTTTATAATTTTAATTGGATTTTCTTCATTTTTTCATTTTGTTTATGGTTCTTGAAAAATTCATAATTAATTGAAAATTAATCCAATTGAACCCATTCTTTTTGCATTCTACTCATGATTGAGTCTATTAATTATTAGAGAAAAAATATTTTCATTTCATATAATTTCTGATTTAATTGGAATTTTATATTTTATTTGATATTAAAATGTTTATGTTTGATGCATATTTTTGTGGAATTTTGTATGATCTCATGGTGATGATTCTTGGACTAATTTTTTGTGTGTGATTTGGTTAGACATGTATGATCCCATAGAATTTTTCTCACATTTTTGTGATGAAAATAGGTGTGCTTTCTAGATTGATATTTAGGTGCCTCCTTTTAGGGTTTAGGTTTGATACCTTGTAATGTAGAATTTAGTTCTAGGTCCAATTTAATGATTTGATCTCTGGAATTAATGTGGTAGAGTCATGATTGACCTAGGTTTCCATAGTAATATTTGTAGGATTTTACAATTGATTTTAGTATTTTAGTTAGGACTAACTTTAGTACTAGGTTTTAGGTGATCCTAATTCACTAATTCAACTAGTTTAACTCATTTAGTTCCCTTAGATTAGGGTTTTTGCTTGGTTTGCCTTTGGTTGAGATTGAAGACAAGTTGAAGACAAGGTGAGGATGCTTGAAGTTGCTTGAAGTTGCTTGGAGCTTTGGATTTTTCTGTGCCTGAAGGTGTCTGATGAGGATTAGGAGATAGGACATAAGGAGAGTCTTGTAGTTAGAATGATTTCTTTCACAAACATGGAAAGCATCTTGTGCTTCCATTCCTCCCAATAACTAAAAGTCCTTCTCAGATATTCACATCCCTCCTTTGGAAGGATGAGTGGCTTTATCTGGGAAGTAGAACTTTGAGGGAACCAGTCTCTCATAATGATGAACTCTTACAGGCTTCCTTTGGTTGTCAGTAAGCTGTTTATCATTTCCACTCATCATGTTCAATCATTTGTCTTCTGGTTTGAGTATCTTGAGAGATGTTGGGCTTGAGTTTGAAGATGAGAACTTCACTGAAGAGTGTGGAAGAGGATGATTCCTTGAGCATTGCCCTTACAGCTGAAGCTTGAAGAGCAAGAAGAGCAAGTTGATACTTGAAGATCCAATGGAGGTTGAATGAAGAGCTGAGGCTTAAAGAACTGAAGGATGAAGTTGATACTTCCAGATGATTGAAGACTACCCTGAGAAGCTGAAGCTTGTAGATGAAGGGGAAAGCTAGTTGAGACTGGTGAAGCACAGAGAGCTGAAGCTTGAAGACTAAGTTGATACTTATGAAGAGGATTCAATTGAGATTGAGTGCAGAGCTGAGGCTTGAGGAATAAAGGACTGGTACATTGATGCACTGAGAGCCTGAAGGAATCAAGCTGATACTTGTAGCAAAGCCTGAAGGTAGAATTGACTGAAGAGCTGAAGCTTAGAGAAGAGAGAACAAGTTGATACTTATGTTGATGGGTTGAAACCTGGAGAAGCAGGTTGATACTTGTCATGAAAGATGATAGCCTTGAAGGGTGATGGAAGTCTGAAGACTGGATTGCTGTTGGAAGAGCTGAGGCTTGGAACTGAGAGAAGAGAGTTGTTGATCTGCTTTCTTGTCTGTTTTCTTTTCTGTATTGCTAATGTGCCTTGTTTGACTTGCTTGATGCATTAGAATAAGTCCATGATTAGACTGACTTTAATCTAGGAGCATGATTGCACTAGAGGTTGAGTTGCTCCCTCTGCTTGTATTGTTACTGTTATGGCTTTGCTTGCGGGTATTCGGTAGAGCCCAGCTCCCTTGCCCATGTGGTTTATTTTGCTTGACAGCATTCCATTTCCTTTTGTATGATTACAGTCTCTTATACCCTGCTTGATAGCATGTTGTTTTTACTTCAGTATGATTACTGTGATTCATTCTGGCTTGAGGTTGAGATGAGCTTGTGGAGGCTGCTGCCCCACACACATTTCCTCCCTCACTTGCATTGCATGCATTTTACAGTCGTTTACTGTGTATCTGTTTACTGTTTAAGCTGATGCTTTATCTGTTTCTTTATCATTGACATGATCCCCTAGGAATCTCACTTCCTTTGATAAGGAAGTGATGATAGAGCTTTAGGTTGAAACCTATGCATGATAACTTCTAGGAGTTCCCTGCTTCAAACCTCGACTGTAGGATGAATCCTTGGCATGACAACAGTAAGACTTGATAGTCTCCCTTTAGTTGAGCTTGTTCTCTTCTCATCTCAAAACAGCTTAAGATACAGTAATCATGAATGATTTCTTTCGTACGTTACGAGCCTTAAGCTATCTGAGAAAGGATTGTTGGAGAGTTTCTTTTCAACAGTCTGGATGTTTAGTATGGCACCCTTTGGGTGACATGCGACGCATTCACTCTCAGGTCATAGTCTTTAGTGCGATTGAAATTGCAAACACAATAAAAAACACTTCTTTCGTAAAAGACAAAAAACAAACTTCAAACTTTTTGCCCCGTGGGCCCATAATTCAAAGGAAAGATTTTCTGAAGAAAAGAGTGTCGTTAAACTTCAGCGCCAACGCAAACAGGCCTTGTACCTAACTGCTGGAACTGCTGTTTAACCCTACTCGATAAAACAGATGAATCTGAATCCCCGTAATCCGTATTATCCCGAACTACGTAAGCTCTGATCTCTCAAACCTGTTGAGAGTATGTAGGCACAATACTGAGGTATTGGCGAGCCACCTTCCCCGTAACCCATCGTAGGTCGAACTACGTTGACTCTGATTTCTCATTCTCTGATGAGAATACGTATGCATAAAGTGCGACACTTTGCCGAGTCGTTTTCCTTTTAAGCCAGCCTTGATAGGTAGATAGATAAAGCAACTCGTCCAGTAAACACAACAAGCGTGGATCTCGTCGAGTACGAAGGACGTGAGGGGTGCTAATACCTTCCCCTTGCGTAACCGACTCCCGAACCCAGACAACGGTTGCGATGACCTTGTCTTATACCTTTTTCGTTAGGTTTTTCCGATCGTTTCCTTTCCCGTTCTGAGGGATAAATAACGAAAGGTGGCGACTCTTCTGTTTTGCCGGCACCTTATTTTCGCGGAAGCGACAATAACAGAATTTTGTATATAAATATTTATAAGTATTAGAACCTGCACATAAGAAACACGCATCAAATATAACCATTGTTCTTTAAATACTTTGTTATCATCAAAACCCAAGGAATATATGTCATGAACAAATCTTGTTCTAATAATCTCCTTCTTTTTTATGATGACAAACATAAGTATTTAAAAGGACAATTTTAGGCAGTTATAACTTTCTTTGCAACATCAGAGTATGAGGTTTGTAAGCTTATGTTAAGTCTAATAGTCCAAAGTTGAGTTATGTGACCCACCCTAAGTACTACGTTCAAGAAAAAGTAATTTAAGTTTTCTTAGTAATATCAGAGTCTAAGGTTTGTAAGCTCCTCATGAGTCAAATGGTTCCAAGGTTGAGATTTGTAAGCTCCCCCTTAGTTTTATATTTAAGAAAACCAAAAATAATATTTTAACTTCTTTGGAAACAACAGAATACGGGGTTTGTAAGCTCTTTCTAAGTCTGATAGGTTAAGGTTGAGGTTTGTAAACTCCTCCTTAGTTCTATGTACAAGAAAGTTAAAATGTGTCACCCGGGCAAGATAACCATTTATAACAAAAATTTAAATAATAAAATTATAAATGACCATTATGTACAAACTGAATAGGTTCAATGGAAAAAGAAACAAATTACAGTCATAAATGCATAACAAGTCATCATTACAAGATCAGTTTCCAAGAAATGAAAAATGACCAAGTAACAAGGGTCATAAGGATTGTGCAATGCATTTATTAGTCGTAACAGACCAAAAAATCAAGTAAAGGGTCTTTATTTCATCGATTAGGATACTCATAAGCCATTATAAAAGCAACCAACACCTAATTCATTTCATCAACATCTACTAAAATCATGGAGTCATCAGCTGAGAGCAAAAAAATTATCTAGTGACAGAAATCACATAGAGCTCTACAAGTCTGAGTGTCCAGAACCTTCAAAAAAGAGTAGTTTCTGAATCATCTACTACTGAGCCTAAACCATCTACAAGTATTACTTCTGATGAAGCTACATCAGCAGTTCCTCAACAACCTACAAAAGTAGGTTCTTCAGTAGTTGTGATGAAGCCAATAAAGAAGTCTATGAAGAGGTCAAGGAAAAGAAGGTTCAACAAGATGTTTTAGCATTCTGTTATCCCAGATGCAGATGAGGATGAACCAGAAATTAAGAATGACAACTATTGCTCCTACAAGGCAAATGATGACTTAGATATAAATATATTCTAATAACATACAATTCCTTTTGTAAAAATATTTTGTAGTCCTTTAGCCTGATTTAATGAAGAAGTTTTTGACCCATTTATTTTTATTTACATTGCATGCAAACAACCACTTAATTTCACCTTTTGATTTTCTGATAAAACATTAGCAAAGTAATACTGAAATAAGAAGTAACAGTTAACATGTTAATTATAGTACTTACTACTGTCAAAAAAATCTTAATCTGTCAGACTGCTGGGTAACATTTCCAAGAGTCATCATTAAAATATTGATTTGACTTAATCAATATTAAAATAACGAATACTCAGGACAATGAATGTAACAAGTCTATAAGAACTCATAGTAGACTCACTTTCATAATCACTTAATCTTCAAAACTCCAGGATGTATAAACAAAAACAAATATGGGTTCCAAAGAGAGATTTTAGAAAGGTAATCATACTAAATGCAGCAACTCAAGCAAACAAAAGCAACGCAACAGCTGAAGGATCTACTAGCAAGCAAATGACTTCAGAAGCGCACACCTCCTCAGCATCCTTTGTGAAGATACACAGAAGAAGAAGAACTTTTGAGGCTAAACGCAGAAATCAACAGAGAAAGAAGGGTGTGAAGTTTACAAAGGAAGAATGGCAAGATTATTTAGATAATCTAGACATGTCAGATGATCCTAGGAAATACCTGAGGGAAAATCCAACAGACAGGAAAGTCTAAATAATTTGTAATATCTTCCAGTTTATTAATGAGAATTGTTGCATATTTTTGAGTTCTTAAACCCATTTATTTTATCCTTTTAAACTATATATATATATATATATATATATATATATATATATATATATATATATATATATATATATATATATATATATATATATATATATATATATATATATATATATATATATATATATATATATATATATATATATATATATATATATATATATAACAGTTAAGCTGCACAATAACATGAACAAACTTGAATTAATAATAAGATTGCCTAATACAAAGGTTCTAACAATTACAAGACATAACTATGTAGAAATATAACATCATAATATTTCATAGATAGATTCAAACTTGTCTCTCCAAATTTAAGAAGAATTGGCCTCTAAACTTATGATAACTCCCTACTGGGCAATTCGTTCTGAAAGAACTCGTCCATAAGGAATAAAGAAAATCTTTTCCTTGTGAAAGGAAGAAAGAGTCTTCTTAAAATAGTCAAACATAACTTGAGGAAGATCAATCTACAAGACTAAATTGAGAAGTAGTAGCATATCATTTTTAACAGGGTCCACGAGGTCTAAATCCTTATCCTTAGACAACAAGTTTGAGTTCAGAATCTGATTCCAAAAAACTGCATCAGGATGAAGATTTGAAACCAATGATGTATTAGATGGACCTACAAAGATAAGCCAAGTAGAAACATAGTGTTCCCAAACAAGAGTTTCTGGGATTTCTCCAATCTCCTCATAATTGATCACATTAGCAATCGCTTTAGAGGTTACTGATATAGAAATACCAGTTACCTTAGAAAGAATAGTACACTCATAATTCAGCTCAACAATGGAGGCATTAATCCAAAACTCTTTGACAAGGTATGAATAAGTGAAACCACAGAGCATTTAAAAGTATCCATTACATCTTTGTTCATACACAGTCTTCCAGAAGTTAAAACCTAACTTAAGTAACTCATCAGATTCCAAAAACGTTTCCTTGATGACAACCAGTAGATTCAAAGAAGAATTGACTAGAGAACTCATCTCAAGTTTGGCTTGATCAGCATACACAACAACAAAACAAGAACTGAACAAGATTCTAAATTAATAAGAGTCTTTTTAGAAAAGGACACAAAATGATATTTCACAAGACATGGGATAGAGACAACAATTATATAAAAAGAAAGCATCATTACCTAAAGGTTCTTATCCAGCTGATCTCCTGAATCCATTAGATGATTTTCAACCTTATGAAATGTAAGTGATATAAAATTTTTTGGAAAACCTTTTACTTAAACTGCTTTATCCGAAGTAAAGAATCTTCTTCTAAATCTCAAAATTTGATAATTTTTAGAAGCTATCATCCATCAGAGTCTAGTAGGTCTAGACTTAGAGAGAGATATTTTATGTCAGTCATCAGTCTCCAATATTCTATTCAAAACCAACATTTCCTCTTGAAGCAAGATTCATGGGTGATTAAAGAATATTGAATTGTTTCCTTTGACATCTAACAAGCAGCAGTAAAATCATAAAATATGAGGAAACTGTTTCCATAAATATGATCATTATCTAGCTAATAAAATATTTAGTATAGATAAATACAACATAGTTTCTTCTTAAAGAAATCTAAAGATTCTTTCATCAAAATAACTTCTCTATAAATCTAATAGAGACTTTGTTTTTACATATACACAAATATCTCATTGAATCAAGAAATAAGCTAGAAAAGAACATAACCCTTTTTTGGTATTTTCTCGGTGAGACTCGTATCAGTATTCAGACTTGACCATAAAGTCTGAACATTGCTCTGAGTGCATTCTGACTCAATGGTTGTTAAACCATTGACTCCACTTCTTTAACCAAACTCAGTACCTTTATCACTTGACTTTGGGATGTAGGCTCTTCTTCCGTCAAATGTTGTAAACAACCTTTGATAAGTACCAGGGAAGATGTCTCTTCTCCTTTCTTCGATATCTACAACAAATACATTTGAATGATGATACTCATATTCCTATGAGACCATACATAAAAGTACAAACATGCTTTCCTTTGCCTTATGCCACATTCTGATAGCAATACCATGATTCATTCCAGAGTATCAATCTAGAATAAGTCATGATATGGACAAGATTTTATTCTTAGCAGAATCATTGATTTCATTGTCTTGGATTAAGACTTTGAAATCAATCATAAGCAAAGAACTAGATAATGTTAGCTATCAGAGAATAGCATGAAAAAAATTAAAGAACTATCATGCAATTGCTTCAGAACACGAAGAAGAATTGAAGGTTTCTCATAGACTTATCCTTTAATATAAATTCCATGATGACCTTCAATCAAGGAGCAATGGAGTATTTTAATATATCAACTTAAAGAATAGACTCCTTACTATCAAGTATTGAAGCAAGATGAATTTGGCATAATCTATTTCTCTTCAGTATTTGATTTTTATTTCAGGACTCAGATGGTTCTTCAGAAGCAGTAATGATTGGCAGAGCCAGATTACTCTTTCATCTGAATCCTGCACTAATGTCAGCTTCAAAAGAATAAGCAGTGAAGACCTTCTGACATTAGGTTCTGATAGTGTTTCTCATTGCTTGAAGATTTGGTAAATCAGTTGAAATACTAATATTTCATAAGCTTTTGAAGTTACTCTTCTATCATCAAATGTCACATTTCATTCAGCCAGTTAAAGAAGTATTCTGATTAGGAAGGTTAACTCCTCGTAATCAGACATTCCATAGGAAACATCCTTCAACAAGCTTTGCAAAAGATAATATGATAGATAGCTTTCATCAACTAATTCCATTTCTTTTCTTTGAAGATTGTGATACAAACCGACAGAGCACAATAAATTCAAGTTGTATAACTTCTTTAATAATTGTGACCTCAGGTTTGAATCCAAAACAATCTTCTCAGACTTTGCTTGGAAAGATTAGATGAAGTGTAACTAGATAAGTTTTAAACCTGATTCCCACAAATCTGAGCACAAGGGTTCAAGAATAGTCCAAGCATCAGACATATCCATGATGTTGACATACTCAGAAGTGAGATAGAGCACCTACCAGAATGCAATTACCTCTGAAGATATTCAATAAGCTTCTTCTGAG
Source organism: Lathyrus sativus (assembly GCA_963859935.3). Taxonomy (NCBI): domain Eukaryota; kingdom Viridiplantae; phylum Streptophyta; class Magnoliopsida; order Fabales; family Fabaceae; genus Lathyrus; species Lathyrus sativus. The sequence goes on along the minus strand of OZ012740.1, from coordinate 554,801,577 downwards.
CTGGTGATAGAGATTTTAAAACCTTGATCATCTCTATACCATCAACTTCTATAGTAATACATTTCTCAAGGATATTCTATAGATTTTCATCAAAACCCTTTATCAATACCAATAAGTTAAAAATATATTTTTCTTTTCCAACATTTAAATTCAGTGGAATCGCCCTTTGAATATGGTAGGAAAAACAGTATGATATTTTTCATATGGCACTTGATTCCTTCTTGAAGGAAAGTCTTTAACAGATATACTTATCTTATTGGATCATTACCTGCGTCACTTTTAAGTGTTAAGCACAAAGCATGATATGATACCAATTGAAAGTGAGAAAAGTACACAAGAAGGGGGGTTGAATTATGTTTTCTGTATTCTTAGTTTGCGTCTGGTCAGAGTTCAGAATTTAAACTGGTGTTTAAATTCTGATTATACTTAGCAGCGGATGTTAACAAAAGCAAATAAATAATAATAGAAGACACAAAGATTTATACTATTTCCTTCCAAATGAGAGTAGTCAAGTCGCCTTACTTCACTAAAGATTTTCACCATAACTAAATCATGATTATAATCGCTTATGCATACGGCATAAGTCTTTTACACTGCTCAAACCCTAGGTCCAAAACTTCTTTCTCAAGTCCTACGGACTCAAGACTTCTGCTCCAGGTTCCATGGAACGAGCCTTGCTACTCTAAGTTCCACAAACTGAGCCAACCTACTCAAGCCACACTTGACCAAGAGTTTTGCTCTATGTTCCATGAAACGAGCCTTCTTGCTCCAAATTTCATGAACAAAGCTACCTGTTTAATAAATCTACTTGATTAAGACTTTCATTGCTCAAGCACATAGCATGATACTTACATGGCTCAAGTATCTTGGCGAGATACTTCCTTTCTTGTATCCCAATGATATAAGACTTCAGCTTAATCAAACCACTTGATTAAGACTCTCATTGCTCAAGCACATAGCATGAGACTTACATGGCTCAAGCATCTTGGCGTGAGACTTAATCTAAACTGCTAAACAAGTTCAGCAAATTGAGAACAAGGTGTACATGATACTAATATTAGAGGTACGGGAAATCACCATAAGAAAGACCTAAAGCTCTTAGTATTTCTAAGATATTCAATGTATAAGATATATAAAGGATCTTACAATTATAACCTACAATAGAAAATCTACATACACGATACATTTGATAATTGTTGATCTTGTTACTCTTCATTTGTTGATCCTTATTGAAGATTCAGTTTGAACCTTCAGCCACTTATATAGTAGTTGCAGCAGACTACCGTTGGAAAAGATAACTTGATCAAGTGTCTTTGCTTTACTCCATCTTACTAGAGTCGTTGAAGATATATACACAAAAAGATCTTGATCCATTGTGTAACATGTTTAACCATTAAGTCTTTATGAGGATCGTGTACTATAAAGCCGTTGAGAGTAGATATTCGTAAAGCATGTTAACCTTTCTTGAGCCTTGTGAACTCAGACTCCAGCTGACAAACTGATTTGAGAATGTAGTTTTCTTTATGCAATACAGACAACTCCAACTTTATCACTAACTCTAAATGATACCGAAAGCTAATTTTTGTTCACAAAGTGTAGAGCCAATTATGTTGCTTCTTCTTATGATGAGGCCTTCAGCTTCAAAGTCTACACCAGACATCACTTAGCAAGTGTTCTTTAGATTCTGCACCACCAGAAAGTAGCAATTTAGCTTCTCCCAAATGTGCCTTTGTATAACAGATTATGTATATAAATATTTACAAGTATTAGAACCTGCACACAAGAAACACACATCAAATAGAACCATTGTTCTTTAAAAACTTAGTTATCATCAAAATCCAAGGAATATATGTCATGAACAAATCTTGTTCTAACATGATTATGTAAGAAAGCAAGCCTGCAACCCAACAATCATCAAAACAACATCATTAAAACATCATCAAAATAAGGTTTCACTCTTGAACCAAAATATTGCCAATCACATGTTGTCACTGTAAATCCTCTGGATTAGTAATCTCAAAAATATAATTTCAAAAATAATTATATTTCATCTTAAAAAGAGTAAAGTTATATTAATACTCAACAACTCTAACTCGTCAAAATACCTGAAATATCTCAAAATTTTATCATATTAGTTATAACTCAAAAGAGACATCAAAAAGCTAAAAAAAACAACTTAACGTCTCTCAAATCTCAAAATGACTCTAGAGTACCCAAAATTACTCTAAAGTATTCAAAAGTGTTATAAGGGAAACTCATTCACAAATGATAACTCTATTAACTCTAAGGGCTGTCAGTTTAACTCAATTTACTCCAAAGTGATATTAAGGTTACCAAAAGGTCGTTGACTTCAAAAATTGCTTAAAAATCATTAAAAAAACTTCCTGAACTCGAAAACTGCCAAAATCGCCGCTGAATCGTCAGGATCCTCCGCCAGACCCAATATTTCTGTTGACGCCCGCTGGTCTTTAGTGCCCCTTCGGCCATCGTCGGCCGTCGCCACCGTCGGCCGTTGCCACCGCATCAACCACTGGCGTGCCACTCTACAGTGCAAAATACACCCGCCGCGCGCCTCCTATCCTAATTCTCGTCTCTCGCTGTCCGGCTCAACCTGGCCACCGCCTTCGCGATGCGTCATGCCGCGCTTCTTTAATCCGTTTTTTTAGTCACCGTTGCTGTAAATCTGTTCGCCGCCGACCCCCTAAATATGATTTTTCGACATTTTTTTTGCCAAAATGCCCGATTTTTCGATCTTTGTAAAAAGTATGATTTATCAATTTTCTTGAAAGGTTCAATTTTTTAAAAATAAATTAGTTTCCTGGCATTTGAGGAAATTTTGGGGAAATTTTTTTTAGCGTTTTCTGAAATTTTGGGAAAAGACATCGTAAGGTTTTGAAAATTTGAGAAAACAAGACCAAATAGGTCACTCAAAAATATACACAGGTAGTAAAATACTACTATTACAACATAATTGTCATAACCAAATATATATTCATGCATCAATAAATAAATTATGATGACCATATATGATTTACCCCAAATCCCAATTGGTCACCTACTACAATACAAAAAAACGCTGAGTTATTCATTGATCACGACCAATAAGATTTTGCTCAAACCTTATTTAGTCAAACATATTACAGACAGGGAAAACAACATAAACTTTGGCTCAGATGAGAGGGTAAGGACCCCTCACCACCCTGGCTGCCTATTATCACCCATCAATAAAGGAATTCTCCCCTTACTTTAGAATTTCAGTACCTACAAGATTTTTCTATGGTTTCTTCTTCCTAGAACTCTCTTTAGGGTTCATAGCGACTTGTCTTTTTTTCCACTTTTCTCAAATTCTACGTATCAAATAAAAATTCTAATATCAGATAAAAATTCTATGTTCATAGCTACTTATCTATGTAAATTGCCTAATTATAATTTTCATGATTCTCAACTTTCTCTAAACTTATGGGCTCTTACTCCTTATCACACTAATTTCACTAAAATTCTAATTCCACCCTATAATTCATTATTTCTCTTATTTTACTTAAATGAAAATTTCATTTAAATAGTTACTTAAAAAATTCTAATTGTTATTAAATAACTAAAGTATTCTAATTATCTCTAATAACTAATATTATGTTATTTTATTTTTTCGCTCTCAAATCCTATAACCCTGGTAATTTTTAAATTATCAAAATATCCCTAAGCACCAAATAACACTAATAATTCAAATACATCGAATAACACACAAATAAACACGTCAATAATTAAATAAAATATATAATTAAAAAATGAAAGTGTTACAACTCTTCCCACTTAAAAGATTTTCGCCCTCGAAAATAACCTGGCGAAAATAGATCCGGATAAGATTCCTTCATTCGGCTTTCTAGCTCCCACATCATGCTCCCTCTAGCAGGTCCTCCATAAACAACCTTCACCAGAGCAATCTCTTTAATTTTGAGTTGCTTCACTTCTCGATCCTCAATCCTTATAGGTGACACCTCAGCAGTTAGATCATCTCTCACTTGTGCATCATCCATTTGGATTATATGAAATTGTTAGGGAATATACTTCCAAAGCTGGGATACATGAAAAATATCATGTAGATTCGAAAGGGATGGTGGTAAGGCCATGCTATAGGAAAAAGATCTAACTTTCTAGGTAATCTGATACAGACCAATAAAGCAAGGAGTAAGCTTCTTAGATTTCAACACACGTCTAACACCAGTCACAAGAGTGACTCTTAGAAATACATGATCACCTTCTTGAAACTAAAGAGCCTTCCTCCGCTTATCATGGTAACTATTTTTCATACTCTGAGACGCCTTCATCTTTGCTTGGATCGTCTTCACCTTTTTAGTAGTCTACTTCATAATCTCTAGTCCAAGTACAACACTCTCTCCAGACTCATACTAACACAGGTGAGTTCTACACCTTCTCCCATACAAAACTTCAAATGGTGACATTTCAATACTAGAATGGTAGTTGTTATTGTATGTAAACTCGATAAATGGAAGGAAAAAAACGTTCCAAGCACCTTCTTGATCTAAGACACAAGCCCTCAATAGGTCATCTAAGATTGGATAGTCCTCTTAGCTTGAGCATCAGTCTATGGATGATAGGCAGAACACAATCTCATATTAGAATCCAAAGCCTTCTATAAACTCTCCCAAAAACCAAATGTGAATCTCGGGTCTCTATCAGACATAATACTCGAGAAATACCATGACACTTCACATTCACCGTAATTTAAGTCTCTGCCAACTTCTGCAATGAAATATTGATCTTAATCGAGATGAAGTGCGTCGACTTAGCGAGTTTATCCATAATCACCCTAATCTCTTCAAATCTTCTACGATTATTTAAAAAACCAGTCACAAAATCCATCGATATATTTTCCCACTTCCATCGGGGATATCCAACGGTTGCACCATTCCAGATGGTTTTTGATGCTTAATCTTCGACTACAGGAAAATCAAACATGAATAAAAAAATTGTGTAACGTCTCTCTTCATCCCTGGCCACCAAAACATTTTCTTGAGGTCTTGGTACATTTTAGTCAAACTACTTATGTGACTCTCTTACAAAATCATCTTCTTTAAGTTCTCATTCTCGTCAACTCTAAAGTCTTCACCTTTACATTGGTTAATTGATGACTGATGATCAATCAAAGTTGCATATAATAGTTACCTTGCATTCTAAGCTCAAGTCTATGAATTACTTGATTAACCTTCACACTATCAGCAGTTACCTTGCATGCCAAGCCCAAGTCTACAAATTACTTGATTAAATCCAACTCTCTAACCATCAATGCTGACATGTGCAAGGACTTCTGACTCAAAGCATCTTTTACAACATTGGTTTTACCGGGATGGTAATTCAAACCAAAGTCGTAGTCCTTCAAAATTTCTAACCATCTCCTCTATCTCATATGAACCTCCTTCTGATTAAACATATATCTCAAACTCTTGTAATCACTGAATAATTCGAATTTGGAACTGTACAAATAGTGTCTCCATATCTTCACCAAAAATACCATAACTTCAAACTCTAGATCAAGAGTAGGCTATCTCCTCGTGTGAATCTTTAGTTGTCATGAAGCATAAGTTATCATCCTCCCATTTTGCATAAGTACTCCACATAAGCCCATTTTGGACGCATCACAATATACCACAAAAGGTTCCCTCAGGTAGGGTAATATCAAAATTGGCGTTGTTGTCAACTTCTTCTTCAATTCACGAAAAATTTATTCACACCAGATATCCCATACAAAGGCTTGACTCTTTCGAGTCAAATGAATCAAAGGTAGAGCTGGCTTTAAAAAACCCTCGAAAAATCTTTAATATTAACCAGCCAACCCTAAGAAACTTCTGATCTTGGTAACTGATTTCAGAGCCTCCAACTATAGAACTGCATCTACTTAAGAAGGATCAACCGTTACACCATCATTGGAAATCACATGACCGAGAAAGCTCACTTCCCGCAACTAGAACTCACATTTGGGAAACTTGGCATACAACTTCTTCTCTTTCAAAACCTAGAGTGTATTACAAAGATGTCCAACATGATCTTCGTCTGATTTAGAATACATAAGAATATCATTAATAAACACTACCACAAATTGATCCAAGTAGGGATGGAAGATCCTATTCATATACTCCATAAATACACCCAGGGAGTTAGACACATCTAACGACATCACTGAGTACTCATAATGATTGTATCATGTCCTGAGCACAATCTTCAGGATATCTTCATCTTTCACTTAGATCTGATTATAGCTTGACCTCAAGTCAATCTTAATGAATACACAAACCCCCATTAATTGATCCACAAGTTCTTCAATTTTGGGGAGAAGATACTTATTCTTGATAGTAACCTTATTCAGTTGGCAATAATCAACACACAATATCATATTGTCATCTTTGTTTTTCACTATTAACACTGGAGCTCCCCAAGGTGATACGTTTGGCCTGACGAATTTCTTCTGAAGCAGATCTTCTAATTGACTTTTCGATTCACCCATTTCAACTGTTGACATTCTATAAGGTGTCATCAACACAGGTATAGTACCAGGTCCTAAATCTATGGTGAACTTAACTTCTCTCTCTGGAGGTAGATCACTAATATCGTCTGAAAACACATATGGAAACTCACACACTATAGGTAGATCATCCAATGCCACTTTACCTTCAATTTTCAAAGAAGAAAAAATTTCTAACACTTGAGCTTCATCTATTAGGAACTCTTCCACTTGTTTAGTAGATATAAACTGAGGATCCTTCTCCTCTATGAACTGAGGAAATAACACTGTCATGTTATAATAGTTGATATAAATACGATTGAATTACAATCAATTCATACCCAAGATAACATTAAGTCGACTCAACGGTAAGCACAAAGTCAATACCAAAGCCCTTACCATATATTGTCAAAGGGAAATTCAAACAAACTAAAGAAGTAGTCACCAACCCATTAGTTGTAGTATCAATGACTATATTATCATCTATAGCAGACACCATAAGATTTAATCTTTTCACACAATCAACATATATAAAGGAATGTTCCGCATCACTATCAATGATAGTAACCAAAAGAGTATATATCATTAATAAAACAAGTACCTCAAATTAGAGTATCTGACTTTGAGGCCTTTGCATCACTGAGAGAAAATACTTTTCTACCACCTTTCACATCCTGAGGGGTGATAATACCTTCCCCTCACATAACCAACACCCAAACCTGGTTGCAACAACCATGTTTTCATCCTTCAAGGGTTTTATCGATGTTTCCCTTTTAAAATAATAACTTTGATGGCGACTCTGTAGTTATTTTGAGTGCTAGTACGCTCAGGTATTTTTTGCGCCACAACATTATCCTTCAAACCAAACATAAGATTTTACGCCAGGATAATATTGGAACCGAAAGATAGCTTTTACACTATGATTAGCTCATGAATCAAACAAATGTGTACATGAACAATCTCACTAACCAAATGAGAGTTTTTACATGGGGAAAAGCTCACAAACCAAACGAATATTTTCATAAACGACCCTTCAAACCAAATGGGATATTTTATTGGCTTAGCTCACACAGTAGAGAACAAATTATCACATGAGATATTACACAAGAGGTATATTCTTCTTGCGGAAATTAGAGTAATGCCTCAACACCCGAACATACAAAAATCGTCTCACTGATATATTTCACTCTCAAAGCACTAAGGAAATTTAGTGAAAATAAATAAAATTAGAAATAAGAGAGTAAAGAGTGAGAAAGTATATAGAAATATGTTTTCTGGTGTATTTTGAAACTGGAGAGAAGCCCTTTATTTATAGATGAAAGATATAGCTCAAAAAGGAAAATGATCCATGGGCCTTTAAATGTCATAATCAATTATACCATAGGGTTAATCAATTATTAGCTTCAAAAAGAAGGGGAAAAAACTAATTCCAAAAAATAAATACCTACAACGGCTACAGTCTTAAGCAATTGGGAGTGTTCTCAATCATTTAAGAAGCTTCATTCCTTGCTTTAATCAATTGGATAAGTACCTTAATCATTTAGGAAATGTATACAAGCTTCTTAAATGTTTAGGAGCATCCTTGATTAATCCCAAAAGCATCTTGGGGTTCCTCTAAGTGTTTTAAGGTGTTTTAGAAAATTTAGAGAGGTTAAAACAATTTTAGGTGAGTATATGCATTGCCTTATGGGACACCCCAATTTTTAGTAATCATTTATTTAATTAAATTAATTGATTAATTGTGTGATTTTGAGCCTAATTGAATTAATTGATTTACTTGATATATTTGAATTAGTTAATTTATTGACTTTATATGAAGTATTTGATTTATATAAATTAATTTATTTATCTAATTTATATGAGTTAATTGATTTAATTGATATATGTGATTTATGGAATTAATTAAACTAATTGATTTATTCTATTTGGTAGAATAGTGTAATTGCTAGATTAATTAGTTGGGCCTAATTATGGGTGTGTGAATAGAAAGTGAGAGTGGGTTGAGTAAATCCCAATAACTAAGGATTAGGGTTTTAGAGAAGGAAAGTTGGTAAGAGAAGAAAAGGGGGAAAAGAGAATAGAGAAGATAGAAGAGAAGAAGAGAAAGAGGCAAGAGGAAAAGAAGAGTGGAAGGGAGAAAATCATAATCCAAGCATTCAAGGAATCAAGGATTCTTCCCCAAAGAAAAACCTAAGGTAAGGGTGGGCTTTCATATGATTATTGGGATTGCATGATAATGTATGATGGGCAGTATCATTTTTAGGGTAAAATCTCTAATTTCCATGGGTTTGAAATTGGTTATTACATGATATATGATGATAGGATCCTTAAATATGTGTTTTTGGCTATTATAATTGTCATATATGGTAGGATTTCGAATTTTGGAACTGAGGCTTTTTACGGAATTGAAATCGGAGGTCCGGAAGGCCTCCAGCGGTGGAAAACGCAGAAAATTCTGCATTCTGCGCTGTTTGCGTCGACTCATGCGTCGCAGCGGTCGACGCATACTGTTTGTGCTTTTCTAGATTTCGTTTCTGTTTGCCATGCGCCGACCAGCGGTTGACTCAAGGCAGCGTATTGGGAAAATTCATGTTCCGACGGTTTTGGCCATAACTTTTGATCCGTAAGTCGGTTTTAGTCCTCATTCGAAGCTTTGGAAAGCTAATGAATAGATCTATAACATAGTATAGATGATATAATTAGTTGACAAATATTTTTATATCCAATATGTTTGGGAAGTCATTGTTTAATTAAATCTTAACTAAAATATGGATTAATTGAGATGATTATTGATTATTTACTTGAGTATTGATTGATTATCAACTTTTGGTTGGTTATTGAGATATCAATTGTTGTTTAACAAGCTGATTGTGTATTGAATATTGAATTCAACTATTGGTTATGGATTGATTATCCTATGTGTAATCGTTGAATTGTGTTGTGAGTGGTGATTGAATATAATGAATTCTTGTGCATTACTTGATAAATATAGTGATGATGTTGAAAGTATGAATACTTTGGTTATTATGAAATGTGTTGTGTGTGAAATCATGTTATAATTCTTGTGTGATGAATTATTTGAGTATGCATGGGATTAATATGCGAGAACGGTCTTAAGTGCATATGGTTGTTGATTGCATACGCATCATTTGTTGTCAAGTGGCTAGTTTCGTGGAGACTAGTGACTTGTCCCAAACCTAGAGTGGGGTTTGAAAGCCTAGGGGATGGGCTTTTGTTTGTTATTGGTCTAGGGGACGGACACGGTTTAAATGTAAAAAACGAAAAATAATAACAAGTGTTGGTACCACATGGCATGAGTTGCATTGAGTTGCATCGAGTCACATGACATATATATAATTGTTGTATGGAAGTATGCGTATGTGTATGACTTTTTGAATTGAGAGTTGTGAATGTGTAGTTCTTGAATGATATTGGGTGAGGAAGATTGAAGTGTGAGAATATTGGTGTTTGTATTGACATGTTTTACATTATTCATTATCTTATGATTTCAATATTGATGTGAATTCTCACCCTTCTGCTGGAATGATGTCCTATACAACATCGTGCAGGTATCAAAGAGTATAGCTGCTCGTAGTTGCGTGGTTGCTGTTGGTGTAGCTATTTTGTATTTTAGTTATGTTGGGTCGAGTCATGCTCTGGTCATGTAACACTGGGATCGCTTGTTTTATATCTTAGAGATACATTATGTACTCTACGCTATGTTTTATATTCATTGGAATATTATGGTGTTGGCCGTAGTGCCTAAGTAATGTTGAATTGTGTGATGAACATGAATGTTTTGTTAAGAGAATTATGATATAAATTGAATCTGCTGCTACATGCAAAGTGAAACCTTGAAAAGCATGATTATTTATTAAAGTATTAATGAGCATGACAGGTGTTTTTGATGTTTTGGAAATTATGTGTGACACCCTTGTGTGAATGCATGATGATTTACTCTGATTATTTATATATATTCCGCGGGGTTTAGAAGGGTGTTACACCTTACACTATTATAAATAATATATTTCATGACAAAACTTTCACCTCACCCAACCAAAAACTGAGGTAAAATGTCAAGGCGCACCATGTTTTATTAATAAGTACCATACATTCACTTAGTTTCTAAATATAACTGAGGGGAAAATAATCATGGACATGTTTTGAATCCCATCAATAGCGGTTTATGTTTTTATTTCTTTAAAAGTGATGCATTTATATTTATTTTATTTTAGTTTCTTAAATTAATGATTTATTACTTCGGTTATGTTTAATAACTGGGGGATTAAATTATCAGATTTAACTATAAAACCACTTGTTAATCAGATTTTATCCTAAACCTAACTTATATGTATCCGCTCCAAACTTGTACACATCATTCTTTGGGATGAATTGCAGGACAGAAAAAATCTTCAATGTTCTTCTTAAGTTGTCAATCAAAGAAAACATTGAGAAATTTACTTCTAAACACAATCATCTTGTTCTCTTTCATGTGAAAGAATTTTCCATGAAAACATTTCCTCAATATAATAAAATTTCTATGGGATAGATTGAAAGTGAATAAAAAACTTCTCTTGGTAGGAACAGATAACTTATTAGAAATTTGAAAATATTTGTTATTCTCCAAGAATCCATTGTCAAAATCTGAATTTGTTTAAATAATTTATTTTAATAATCTATATAAACAATGTAATTTAAAATAAAGTTTCCCCCCTCAGTTTTTAGTAAAAATCTAGAGGTATGTGATGCTTGGGATAGAACATATTTTATTTTATTTGTTATATAAAAAGAAACACATTTATGTCGGTTTTTAGTAATAACTGAGGTAAAATATTTTACTGGTACATATTTTATTGAGGTAAAATATAAGCTTGTTTCTTCAGCGTCCTTAAGCAAATCTTTGTCATCCATTTAATGAGTATCAACGCTCAAAATATTGTTATTAGTGATCCTCGTGAAACCTAAAACCCTCATTATTAAAGCATTATGAATATTAAACTTTTATAGTAATGAATCCACACGAAACTCAAACGTTGTTGTGAAACGCTCTAAATTTTATCATAGCGCAATGAGATTATACAAAGTAAAAGTATCATTGTGATAGATTGCAAGAGCAGAAAAAATAAGGTGTATTAAATATGTGGTCAAGGGTTGTTTTGCAATGAGAGTGTATTTATCTTGCCAAAGATTTATGTGATGGATTGCAAGTGCAGAAAAATAAATCTTGTTCAAGATTTGTTTTCTAACATAATCTTTGATCATGTAAATGCAAATTTATTTTATTTATCTATTTTTTTTAATTTTATATCTGAAACAAATGCATGCAATACTCAATATTTATTCTTTCACGAGGTTCAAATGGATACCAGTATTTTCCACCCCATATTTAAAGTGATGAAGATGATTCGAATAGAGATGAAAATTATCCTTATAAATTGAAACGGTAAAAAAATGTAAATAAGTAACTTTGAATATTAATAAAACATGAAATATATGTTTCTTTATATATATATATATATATATATATATATATATATATATATATATATATATATATATATATATATATATATATATATATATATATATATATATATATATATATATATATATATATATATATATATATATATATATATTCCATCGATTATAGATATAATAGAGAGGTAAAGTGGTGCCTTTTAAAAATAAAAATATGCAGTTGTTGGAGGTCGAACTCACTCCAGGTTCAATGCTTTTCCCTCGGTTATTTAAAAATCGAGGGGTAAAATAGAAACATTTTATGTCGCCCTTCGTTACCTCACATGGGTAACCGAGGTACAATCCATTTTGCGTTCGAGGTGAAATGAGGTTATTTATAGTATTGTTAGTAATTTAAAAATTAGTCTAGACGAGTTTTCACACTTCATCTCTTTTATAATCTTTCAAGCTTCAAGATCTCTTATTATACTCATCATAGATTTAACACTTCATTTGGGTCTTGACATCTTCATACTAATGAGACTTGATAAGACTTCTTGATAGACGTCATCATCAGAGAATGCTTGACTTGAGATTGTAACGCATCATACTGCTTTCAGGATTACCGAATGACCCCACAAGTCAACAAGAGTCTTTTCAGCATACTTTGTCCTCTCCTAAATGCTTTTCGATAAACTTTCAAAAAGGTCACCCATCTAAATACTACTCCAAATCAAGTACGCTTAACTATGGAGTTCTTATTTGTTAGGATAACAAAAAGAAGATGCATATTGTTGGTATACGCAGTACCAATCAATCCTTATAAGCCTTCCTTCAACCATGTATTCACATACCCGCACAATCATAAGATCCTTTGATTGTAATGTGAATTCAGGAGACCACTCCCCCCTCATTGGAATCGGGTGTTACATCCACTCATTGTCCTCTTCGACCTCGGACGTTACATGCCAATCAGATTCCCCTTGGTTTGTCCCCGAATCACATTGCACTAGGAGAGATTTGCTCTTATGCCATTTGTAATGCTTCAGACTGCTTTTAAGATTACTGACTCACTCCACAAACCAACACGAGTCTTTTCAACATGTTTTGTCCTTTTCCAAGAAACTTCCCAAAAGGTCACTCATTCAAATACTACTCCTAGTCAAGCACGTTCAACTATTGAGTTTTTATTTGTTAGACTACCGAAAAGAAGATGCGTCTTATTGGTATAAGTAGTATCAATCAATCCTTTTAAGCCTTCTTTCAACCATGCACTCTCATACCTGGACAACCTCAGAATGCTCTCATATCAATGTGAATTCAGGAGATCACTCTCGCCTTCTTTGGCCTCGGGTGCTATAACCATTCTCCGCCCTCTTTAATCTCGGGTGTTGTAGAGATCATCAGATATTTCGCCGAAAGTAAATTGACATTAGGTAATGTACTTATAGTGATAGGTTTTGACATCTCGATCTCACAAGAAAAAAAACTTGATCATCTTGATCATAATTTCATATGAATAGTTTACATCATAAAGTTATCATCATCAAAACCATTTAAATCATCTATTTCTTGCATACATTGTACCTGGAAGTACACAGATCCACAAAAATAAGATGTCGGTCACAATATTTTATATTTATCTTCAATTTATTTCCATTTAGCCAATAATTGTTTACTTCATCTTCTTATTTGCACCTGTTTATACATTGTTCTTTGATCTTTTACCATGCCACCACGAGCAACTCATGCTGCAACGCGTCCCTCTTATGGTGAAGTTAATTTTGTCAACTACCTTCATCCTAGGGAAGTTCCTAACTCTCTTAATCTATCTCATCAATTGAATTAATCATATTACTTATAACGGTCTAGATCGATGCAATGAGCTCATGGTGCCGAAAACAATTTTTCTTTCACTGATAATTTAATTCTTGTTCTTAATATTCTTGATCTCAAACGAGCTTTTTGGGAATGACGCAATTTTCTTGTTTATTCATGGGTTTCAAATCTTCCACAACACTAACTGCTCACACATTTTTATTTTCGGACAATTCCATTGATATATAGATCGGCCTCAAAGAGTGTTTTGCCAAAACTGATAAAGTTTATGATTCAAATATTTCATGCTGAAAAAAACAATCTCAAGAAAAGTTCCAATTTTGTTCTTGATTATTTTACTGAGATGTGTGGACTTTGGTAAGAGCTTAATTCTTACAGGACTATGCTAGTTTGTACATGCATTCATTAATGCAAATGTGATTCTATGTGCTATGCATGCAATTTTTGACTAGAAGATCAAACAATTTACTTTTGGACATATTTGATTGACAGTTTTTCAGTTGTTAAAATTGGGGCCTTTACCTTCAATCAATAAAATCTACTATATGGTTGTTCAAGAAGAAAGTAACAATGTGGCATTACTTCTTAACTTGATCATCATGTCAATTCTAAAGAATTTAACACTCTTTTCAATGCTTAGGACTCAAGAAAACCACAAGGTCATGATAAAGCATTTGCATCCAATGGTTTCAACAATTATAAGAAATACACTAGGTTATGAACTCATTGCAAGTGATTAGCTCACGCCATAAACATATGCTGTAGAAAGCATGGCTATCCTCCTCACTTTGGCAAGAAAATGGTTTTAACTAATGCATCTAATACTAATGGTGTTGATGTGTTACATCAGGTTAACAATGGAGAAGAAGGCTTATAAAGTAACCAATACGATATTACTCAAGAGAAATACACTTAGTTGATTAACCTGCTACAACAACAAAATCTCCGTGTTTGCAATAATAAATCTAAGCCATATGGAATTTCAGGTTATTTGTCTCATGATATATTTCTTAAAATGTCTCAATTGTATCCAAATATTATGAATGATATTAAAGTTTGCGACATTTTTTCACTTTGTCAGACATAAAAAATTTCCTTATAATTCTAGTTATTTTATAGCTACTCACAAATTTGAATTGTTTCATTTTGACATATTGGGTCCATTATCTACTATTTCGATTCAAGGCCAAAAGTATTTTCTTTCAGACCTATATGACTTTTGAAGATATGTGTGGATTATTTTGCTTAAATCTAAGTGAATTCTCTAGTCATATTCAAAATTTTATCACCCTTATTGAAAACCAATTTCAAACATGTTGTTAACTTGATTGAACTGCCCTTGAATTCCTAATTCCATAATTATATACCTCAAAACAAATCATACACCAAAGATATTTTATGGAATCATCTCATCCAAATGGAAGAGTTGAAATAAAACATCAACACCTTAGAGCTTTATTATATCAGTTCCTACTCCAACAACTAATAATGTCCAACCATCAGTCACACTTCCTATTAATCAAGATTAAGGCATCAACCATCACATATTAAAGGTTATGTATGTGCTTCAATCAATAATACATAAAATCAATCATTTTCAGGTACTCTTTATCCTTTGTCCAATTTTCTTTATAATTCACATTTATATCAATCTCAATGTTGTTTTAATCTTTCATTTACCACAGTGTACTAAAAAATATACAATGAGAATAGTTGGTAAATCTCTATATGAATACAAGCATATGAAAGTTGTCTTACACCAAGCTTTCATGATCAAGGACCTTGTAATGCTCAAATACTTATTAGGTTAGAAGCTGCACATTCTAAATAACATATTTCTCTATTCCATATGATCCTCTAGCTAATTGTGTTGATACCGAAAGATCAGTGTCAAGATAATGTTTTTCATTGGCACATCATTCAAATCATGGAGAACATAGATATAAAACACAGAATTAAGGTTATCTTCTAAAGCTGAGTATTGAGCTTTAGCTCCTGCAACATGTGAGCTTCAATAGACCCTTTATTTGTTGTGTGACTTTCAAGTTAAATGTTCAAAACGCCCATTTTTGTATTGTGATAATCAGAGTGCTTTGCATATAGGTGTCAATCTTGCTTTCTATGAAAGAACTAAGCACCTCGAAATAGAGTTTCATGTTTTTCATGAAAACTTTCATGGTAGCTTGGTTTAAAAATTGAACATGATTTGAATGTGTGATAAACGTTCCCCACCTCCGACGAACTCTTTTGCTATAGTGTTGAACGTGTGATAACCCTTTACATTTTGTGATATATTCATTTAATCCTTCTTAGCTATTTCCTTTTTGAGCCTTTGAAAAACATTATTTTGTCATTTTCAAATGATTAGCTTGAATCACAAGTTAGAACATTTGAATTTTGATGATTTGAAAATTGAACATGATTTGAATCATAACCTCATTTGATTCGAACTAAGTGTAAATAATGATTTGAATCATTAGCTTTAAAAAACGCCTTTTTTGACATTGTCCATATTAATTTGAATCACAAATCCTTCTTGATTCGAATCAAACCTTAAAAAAAATCCAATTTTCCATCACTTGTTTAAATTATTCTTTTTTATGGTGAAAGTAACATTTATGGGAAACCAATGGTGATTTATAGGGACAAAAAATATGATTTTTGTCTTCTCTTCTTAGTGTGTTCATATTTAGACCGTTATTCTCTCTTCTCCAAAGCACCAACCTTTTGATATTGAACCCATGTCAATTCCTTATCCTCTTTGTTGCATCTTGTTTTGTGCAATTTTGTTGCTAATCTTGTGTGAATTTGAGAATGAGATGATCAATCTTGTTGAAAATTCATCAATCTCTTAATAACAATCAAGAACCAAGACCCACACATCTAGAAACTTGATTGAACCTTGTGTGTGTGTGTGTTCTTTATTCATCAAAACTGAATTACTTGACTAATCTCTTGTAATATCAATTGCTATTGAGATTTCCTGGTACTATTCACCATCTTCATCCTTAGTCTTTTTCCTTGTTTATAGACCCTCGTCTAAATATTGAGTGTAAGGGAGACTAGTGGTACATTAGGTTATCTAATGTTTTCGTGTGTAGCTAGTTTCTTATTATAACAAGTGCACATATAGTTTCTCGAGTGCAGTTTGGCATTGAGTTATTATCTAACAAGATGAGAGTTTCCATTGTACTCCAAGGAAGACTTTGGCAGAATCAAGTATCAACAGTTCGTATGACGAGATTGGAAGTTATCCTTCTTTGGTGACATTAGAGAGAGATTGCTTACAGACAAAGTTGGGGGTTGTCCATTATAAACTCAATTACTGGTAATCAGTCGGACAAGAAATAGGTGGGATCAGAGGGATTACCATACACAAATACTTGGAGTAGGATCGATAGCAAGGTTATTGTATCAATATCTTAGGGGATCTTGTATTATGTTAGCATTTTAGCGTCTGCATCATCAGAGGGAATTATCGTGGTATAGTTCTTTGTAATCAAAACGTTGTAGTCATTTTATCATCATAGTGGAAGACCGTGATTATGTTCTGATAGCATTATCCATTGAAGAGTGCATGTAGGCAAAGTGAGGATGAATGTCGAAGTATTATATATCTCTGTGTATATTTTCCTTTCCATATCCTCTTAATTTAAAAGAATTCATTCATTCATATTTGGTATTACATATTTGCAATATTGCATTGATTGTATACCATATAAGTTAGACCATGCTTATAGAGATTTGATGTATAAGCTTAGGTTTGTGGTGTATCAATCTTAATGAATCACTGTGAAGTAAATTATGTATTACTAAGAACATCTAATTAATGTGTTTTTAAACCGCTTCGTTTAAAGCAGCTTTGGTTGTCATGTAAATGATTTCCACTAGAAGCAACCAATCTCGTGGTAACCTCGTGTACCAATTAAGATGACATTTATTCATTGAATTACTTCCAAGCTCTTGTTTTGTGTTTTGCTTATGCGCTTCTTAAAATCTCAAATTTCGTTATATGTGACCTAAAAAGTCTTACAAATTATATAATGGGATTTTGGGTGTGCAGGGAGACTCTAAGGCCCTAGTAGGTTTATAACACGTTTTGGTGGTAAGGGTTTGCCCGCGGTGAAGAGGAACCCTTTATGATGGTGATTCAAGAGACCTGCTCACATAAGGTGAGAGGTCCTGTTGATGATCAATGATGCTTGGTGGCAAGCATACACTCACCAGTGGTCATGTCTTAAAACGATAGTGAGAGTTATGCTCTTTAGGGTGTTAATAGTGTGTATTACTTTAGGCATATCTTACTTATATTAAGATAGGAGTATTTACAAAGGCTTGTAGGCCTAGGGTTTGAGTCACTCTTAGTGGCGTCAATTGTTCCCCTCTTCTTCAGGTCAAGCTACTTCTGTGTCTCATCTATGATTGGTAGAAGTAGAAAAGCTATTTTTAAGATTATAAAAGATTAATCCTTTGAGTACCATGAGTCTATCTCAAGCAATGAAGGAAACTCTTATTAAATTGGTCCTTCAATCTATTCTGACTTATATCATGAGTATCTTCTTAATACCATCCTCTTTTAGTGATGAAATTGAGAAAATGATGAATTCTTTCTGGTGGGGGCATAATAGAGATAGGGCTAAAGGCATTCATTGGCTTCCTTCGGACCTCTTATTAATGCCTAAGAATGACAGAGGTATGGGGTTCGAAAATCTTAGTGTTTTCAATTATGTCATGCTTAGTAGATAAGCTTAGAGTCTCATGACAAATACATACAACTTAGTCACTCAACTCTACAAGGCTAACTTTTTTCCCAAATGTGATTTCCTTAATTTAGATATCGGGCACAATCTAAGTTATGTGTGGATGAGCATTTGAAGTTTGAAATGTATGGATCAAGGAGGGTATAAATGGAGTATTGAATCTTGGGAGAGCATTCAAATTTGGGGTCAAAATTGGTTACATGATAGCACTTCATTGGACAATCCCTGGTCAAATGACTCGATTATGACTAATCTAAAAGTTTCAGACATGATGAGTACTAATGGTTAACAGTGGAACTCTAAGGTTATTTACTCTCTAGTAGGGATGAAGTTACATCTAAAGTCCTCAATACTCCTTTATTTTAGGCGGTCAAGGTGGATAAGTTAGTGTGGAAGTTTTAAAAAAAAATGGTAAGTCTTCATTGCTAGTGCTTACTGTTATTGCATAAATGATGTCATTGATACCTCTCACCTCAAGATTGAAGATAATTAGGATTTGATTTGGAAAATTAAGACCCCTTAAGATTTAAAAAATTTATGTGGCGTTTTTGTAGGAATTGTATGCCAACAAGAATGCAATTAATCGACAAAGGTGTTGATTGTCCTTTAAATTGCGATGTTATTGGGGAAGGAGATGAGAATAATAATAATTTATTCCTACACCACCCTAAGATTATTGAGTGTTGGAAGAAAGTGAGGCAATGGCATATGTTCCAGTAGTTGCTAAATAATGATGTAGCTTTTGTTGCTATTATCTTTTCTTTTTTGTAGGTCTCTAATCAAGAGCAACAAGAAATTTTCTCAACTATTTTGTGGAGCATATGGAAATGGAGAAATAACCATATTTGGAATCATATCAAAGACTTCCTAGACTTTATTTGTAATCGTGCTTTGCACTTATTGTCGGGTTGGAGAGATGCCAACTACTTAGGACGAGCAATACAATACAAGTTCAAACATAAACTGATATTAAGTGGAACAAACCTTTGGTTGTTCGTCTCAAATGCAACATCGATGCATATTTTATAACAAGATAGGAATAGGTTCTTGCATTAGAGATGATGAGGGGTTGTTTGTTGCAGCCCGGACTGAGTCGCTTTTTCCTAGTACGGAAGTCGATATTGGGCAAGAATTAGAACTCTTGGCATCTATTAAATTGGTGAATGAGCCTGGGTATGAAAGTGTGGACTTTGAGTTGGATGATAAAAGCGTTGTGGATAGTGCGAATATTCAGCAACCAAATAACTCATATTTTGGTGCTATTACTCATAAATGCAATCGCTTATTAGCTCTTTTATTTAGGAACTCTCATGTTAAGTTCGCTAGGAGACAAGCTAATGATTTTCTTCATGCTTTGGAACGGGTGGCTCCATCTCTTGTTAGTATTCACAATTTTATCGATGTACAGACCTGTATCCCGAATATTATTATTAATGAAATGTAATAAGTCTTTTCTATAAAAAAAAATTGATTGTGATTAGTACCGCGTATAATTTTTTACTAAAAACGACATTCAATCATTCAAATTGATAAAATACATCAAATAATACAAATCCAAAATTGCTATAAACTGAAAAGGATGAATTTGCGAACAAACTCACAACACCTAAGTTAATAGCATATAACGACAAAATTCCTACAAATGTGACAAAGCCTACAAATAAGACAAAATTGAAATGCTCAAAATACCCATGTCTCTAAGTTTGCAGTGTTGACGACGTCAAAGTCATTGATTGAATATGCATTGAGTCGAAACTAATATATCAATTTGAACCGGACAAACTTTGCACCAAGACGGGAAAATAGAATAACATTGTAATAAGACAACGACCAACACATTGTCGCACTAAGACGACAAATTCATGAAGAAAAAGCTAAAAATATATGTGAAATAATTTATTTAAATGAAAAGGAAAGGAAAAAGAATTTAGAGGGGTGGTTTTGGATCAAAAATTGTTCATAAAACCACCCCTCTTTAATGGATGAAGAAAAAGAAAAATTTAGGGTCTTAGAAAGAAGGGAGGAGGATGGAAAGCAATTGGTTATGACACATATAAAGTCAGGAAGACTGCATTGTTTTCTAATGAACGATACACTCTTATGCTCCCCTTCTCCAGGAACATTTGTATCAAATGAAATTACAAGTAAAAAACATAAACAATATTAATGCAGTAACATGACAATAATGTTAAAGAAGATATAGTTAATTAATGAAACATTGTATTTACAAAAGAACATAGTGTTATTATGTTACCATAATATCCTTCCATACTTCATCAAATTAGCATAACCAGCTTCCACATTCAGTATTGTTTTCAACAATTGAGCATCACTAAGAAGCTCTATAATTTCATTATACTTCAATGCAGATATGCACACTATAGTATCCATCATTTCCATATCAGCACAACATATATTTATATATTTTAATTTATATTACTATATAAAAATGTCTATCTTTCAGAAATTAATATAAATTTGAATGGAAAATAATTGTTGAACTTAAGTCGCATTTATATCTTCAACCTCTTTCCCATCTTACAAACTTAATGTAATAATGATAATTCTACGATATTTTCCATTTATTTGTGTTCATGATAGTGCTTTATGTAGTACTTAGCTCTCGTGACCATTTCTCCCAATGACATTGCTAGCTTTTTAAGCGAGCGATTCATTGAAGTGTCCCGCCGTAAGTCCATTTCGGAACTCCTCTACAAACATTTCTTGGTGTAGAGGGACAACCCCGATGGTGGCATTGTTGAAGCGGTCGATATAGTGCATCGGTGATTCTACGGACCCTGGCGTATATTAAACAAACTGGTGGTGGATATCTTCCTGTGGTGGATGGTGGTGATCCGGTGCACCAGCTTATTTACAAGTTCTTGGTAATATTAATAGAAGCACGGGACAAACCCATATACCATTTGAGGGGGGGCTCTCTGAAGGTGTCGGATAACAGCCTTTACTTCAAAGAGTCGGGAGCTCCTATGATGCCCATCCAGGTATTGATGGAGGCAACGTGTTCGTAAGGATCTCTGCGACCATCAAACTTGGCCAAGATAGGAGGTTTGCTACCTTCAGGGTTAGGTTCCTTCCACATCTCTTATGAGAGTGGTTAGGAGTCCAAAATTCCATGTCCTCTACAACGTTAGGATGTTGTTGGTGTTGTATAATATTGTGGACGTCGTATTCTAACGTATGGTTATGGCAGCGTAATTCGTCCATGATGGCACGCATCTCCGCGAGGGCATTTGCATCACCGCTACCACTGGTGCTTGGTGGAGTAGGGGATGGAGCTATCCTATTAACCATAGTTGAAGGTGGCTAAATGTAGGAGTGAAAGGTAGTAGTGTGAATGGTGATGGTGACATGAGAAGGTGTGACCCAAGTTAGTTTTATCGGGGGCCCATGGTGGCGCCACTATATTGGTCAATAAGTACATGTATGCATGTTTCCCCTGCAAGGGCAAGGAGACTCAGAGGCCTTAGTAGATTTATAATATATTTTGGTGGTAAAGGCTTACCCACAGTGGCAAGAAACCATGTATGGTGATGATTTAGGATACCTGCTCACGTGAGGTGAAAGGCTTTACTAATTACCGGTGATATTTGGTGGCAAGCGTACGTTCATTGGTGGTCGTGTGTTAAGATTGCAGTGATTGTTGTGCTCTTTAGGGTGTTAATAGTGTGTATTACTTGGGGTTTGTCTTACTCCAATTATTAGAGGAGTATTTATAGAGACTTTTGGGCCTAGAGTTTGAGTCACCATTAGTGGCGTCAAATGTTCCCCTCTTCTTCGGAGAATTATTGACCACCTATATTTCAGAAATTAATAGATACTCCTTCTTTCTTGACTTACACGTCGGAATTTCCCTTAGATGGATCTTCGAGTCATCGCCTGAACGACGCGATTTCTGATTAAGGATGCCTTGATTTAGAGCATCTGCAAATATAACACTACACATATTTATATATTTTCTATTTGACTTAATACTTAAGTGGAATATTATTCATTTTTTTTTATTTCTAAACATGTAAAATTTAATGGGACTTGTTTTTATATTATTAATATGTTATGTCATTCACAAACTTTATCATTATACCTAATAAGAATTTTGATATCATGTTATAAATTGTCTTATCATTCACAAATTTTATTTTATTTTCATTAAAATGATTTAGACAAGGATGATATTTTAAAGTATATATTAAATTTGTGATTGGGAGTAGTATCACGTATAATCTTAACTATTCATCTTTCAGGAATTGATATAAATTTGAATGGACAATAATTGTTGAACTTAATTTTCATTTATATCTTCGACCTCTTTCCCATCTTACAAACTTAATATAGCAATGATAATTCTATGGGAAGTCGGCCTAACACCATACGCCATGCAATGATGTTTATTTTAAACTAGTAGAAGACCTGTGCGTCCGCACGGGTATGAGAAAAAATATAATCTTATCGAATTTAAATTTCACAAGAAAAAATATATTCAAATGCATATTAAGAGTAATATTTATGTAGGTTTTTATTTATTTGAATCTAACTGATAGTATCTCGTGTAACGATATGAAATATTTCAATCACATTTTAAATATTATAGTGAAAAGGTTGAAATACATAATCAATTAAATAAAAACCTAGTAAAAGATATGTTGCGTCCGTATAGATAAGATTAAGATATATTTTTAATAAAAATTTTAATAAATAAAATTTCATTCTATCTAATTCTAATTCTTTTACACTACATTTTATGATAAAGCTACACAAATGATAATTAAATCAAATATATAAACCACATAATTGAGATCAATGATTTATAAGTAAGAGAGTCCAAATCTATAGTTACCAACACTAACATAATATTCTTTGGAACATAATTTTGCAGTAGCTTCACACATAACATTATGGGTAACATATAAGGCCTTTGAATGACAATTCTTGAGGATTATGTTGCTCATGGTCACCAAAATACAAAGAAATTGAACAAAATCACTATATTTTGCCGTCACATGTCAAATATTTATTGCATTGCTTTGTGCTGCAGATCCAAATATAGATTTCAGTAGTCTTTAACTCGAAAGTTAAAATGAATTTTGTTCTGGCATAGGCCCAGCCTCGCGGCCCAGCCCAATAACGCACTAGGCCCAATAAGTGGGGTAGCTTGACCAGGCACACACCCCCCACCGGACGGGCAGACTGCACTCCCTATCAAGCAGGACAACCCGCTTCTAAGCATCCTCGGCACTCCCCCCTGGCCGGACAGAACAGCCTCCACGGGCAGAACCCCCCTGCCAACGGGCATGACGATTTGTCCTCCCCGCTCTCGTGTGCTCCCCCCTCGGGGAGGGCCATACACCGCCAGGGAATCCCACGAGCTCCCCTCCGCGGGAGAACAACGTGCTCAGGGAGTCCCACGGGCGCCCCTCTGCGGGGAGAACAACGTGTCAGCCGCACGTTCTCCACGTGCTCCCCTCCGCGGGGACACATCATCCCCCAACTGCCTACCTCCGAAAGAGCAGGTCAAGCCCACTTTCCGGAGACCACGGGACAGTTGGACTAGGGCAAAGACCACGTCCTAGTCTTCACTACGCCACGTAAGCCCTAGCAGTCACCTGAGTTGGGCCTGGCCATCCAGCCCAAAATAAGTGACCGTTGGCCCAGTGCTGGGGTCTCTCTATAAATACCCTCTTCCTCAAGAGGGTCAGGTAAATTCACTTCTTACCCATTTCTGTACTTTGCTCTCACTCTGCCCAATTCCTTACTTTGGCATCAGAGTGTCTTACAGGTACACCCATCTTCTCCTCCTCATCACCGGTGAACAGGTAGCAGTCCAACAGCGTGTGGCCAGCCCGTGATCCCCTTCTGATCAGGTCAGATCATTTAAATGAATAATTAGAAAACATGTAAAATAAAATATTGATTTATTGATTGGTATATGAAATAAATTGTTTGAATCAAAACAAAATTAGAGAAAAAAATAAATCTTCAGCCATGAAATCACGCAGTCATAATGTTAATAATCATTACATAGAAATTAAACAAAAATGGAGAACTGCTGAGGGTATTGTTAACGCTCCAAAAAAATTGGGGGTCATGTTACCATCTTGGTCTTGTTTGTAAGTTGGTTCGGCAGAACTTTCTTCTTCTCTGCTTTCATCAGGCATGATATCCACTTCAACCATGCCAAGATCTCTTAATGTATCTTTATTAACAGAACCATCAATCCCTAACTCCACTGCAAGAACAAAATATCAGCTATAAGATTTTCAGTATTCATGTGGTATATTCTACAAAAATGTCTACAAATTTGATCGATAACCTTAGAAGCCTGGATACATAATACGATACGGGTACAACACAAAATGAATAAGTGATACCACAAAAGTCCAAGGAATTCAATAGACATCTTAGAATATTATTTCCTACTCTTATATGAAACTTAGCAGAAGAAAAATCACATAACGCTTTTGCAATAATCTCAGTGCTTTGTTGAATTTCAGTTGTGACCTCAAATAGAACCCAACCCCATTTGTCACAGTTGCCATTTGCGTCTGCTGTGTAAGGAATGCCACTTTTTTGAAAACTTGAAGCCTTCGTCCAAGTTTTGCTCCATCAAGAGACATATCCACTCTCTCAATGCCTCTTCCACCACTTGATGTTGCATAACCACTTATACTCACCTGAATTGCAGGAATTATGTTATAATTTCAATTCATTTCTAATTAACTACCGAAATGAACAATTCATTTCTAACATACTACCAAAGTGAAATCAAAAGCATTAGTTACATAATATTTACGTCAACTAAATGATACATGGAAGTAAATAGCTGAGAATAATTCTAAATTCTAAAGCTTAAAAGACTTTGAAGGACACCTAATAATTGTTCAATAATAATCAAACAATGTGAGCAACCATATGAGAAATATCTGAAGTTGCACAAATCTCCACACACAGCCAGAAAGAGAAAGAAGTACCTCATAGAGCTTAAAGGAGACAGCATATTCATTATATAATTGTGCTATGCTCTTCAAATCTGATGATAACTCCTTGGGTTTCTCCCGTGTTTCATTGGTGTCAATAGTTGAACTGGCCTCGGGGACACCGAAAAATGCCACTGAGAAATAAAAATCAAATCCAAATTCGGGATGCAACACATATAAAACCAAAAAAATATGGTTCTTCCATGCAACACTATATAATATCAATAAATAACTACTATTAGTAAACTTATATCGAACCAACATGTAGTGTGGCATGGCAGTGACATTGTACTTAGGAAGCATCCTGTAATAATCAAATAACAAATTCAAATTTCTGTTTGAACACAAGTTACGCATAGACTTTTTCGAATAACAAATTGCTATATTTTAAGAGTTCTTCATATCGAGAGAAAAAACATAATTTCTGAAGACATCTTAAGCATAGACTTTTTATCAAACACCAAACATGTATTAAAAAGATAAATTTTACAAGCTTAAAAGATTAATAACATTGCGACTTATCCAAACCTCGTTAAATATATATATATATATATATATATATATATATATATATATATATATATATATATATATATATATATATATATATATATATATATATATATATATATATATATATATATATATATATATATATATATATATATATATATATATATATATATATATATATATATA